>JARGYO010005626.1:173569806-175030639 GCA_029206835.1 Rana muscosa
GTGTGTGTAAAGGTAGGTGTCTCAATACTTTTGGTAATATAGTGTGTATTGTTTTTAGGAGAGGCCCTAGAGAATAAAATGGTGGGTTTTTGGTACAAACACAATATAATACCCATTTTTCTGTAAAAATAAATAAATATATATATATGTGTGTGTGTGTGTGTGTGTGTGTGTGTGTGTGTGTGTGTGTCAACCGGTTATTGGTTCGGCCGATTTTATCGGCAGCCGATATAATATATATATTTTTTTAAGTATCGGTCACAAATTTTAATCATATTGCTTCAAGGGGTTGTACCGGGGTGATGCATGCAGCTGCAGCCATTACCCGCTACCTACCGTTCTTTAAACTGGACGATCAGCTTTCCTGCCACCGCTCCACCTGGGTCTCGCGTCCCACCGGGAGGCCTGAGCAACCAGCCGGCTGACCGAAGACCCAAACAAAGTCAGATCGGCTTTGATCGAGTCTCTGATCTAGTAACCCGGAAGCAATGTCATGACATCACTTCCGGATTACTGGCATCTTAAAGTGGAGTTCCACCCTGCAAATTTTTTATTTATTTTTTTTACCAAAAATCCCCCCCCAAAAAATAAATGTTTTACTTACCAGAAATAGCGGTTGCTATGCGGAAGTCCCTAATCTGCCTCTTCATGGTCTGTGGCTGGTCTTCTTCCTCCGTCCTCCTCGCGGTGTCTTCTGATGAATGGGGCACGCTGCCTTCTGGGAACTGTGTGTATCCCAGAGAGCAGCCGCCCATTCACAAAGCGCCGCGCGGCTCACGCATGCGCAGTAGGCAACGGGCAGTGAAGCCGCGCGGCTTCACTGCCTGTTTCCCTTACTGAGGATGGCGGCGCCCGGAGCTGCCAGGTTAGAGGGATCGGCCTGGGGGGAGGGATGATATCGCAGGCGAGTAGGACAGGTAAGTGTCCTTATTAAAAGTCAGCAGCTACAGTGTTTGTAGCTGCTGACTTTAAAAAAAAAAAATTGTGGGTGGAATCCCTCTTTAAAGGCTCAAGTTTAAAAAAAAATAGAAAGTATTCAAAAACGCAGACCTTGACGTTTTTGAATACTTTCAAGGGCAGTGGAGAGGTTTGGGGTCTTATAGACCCCCCGATCCCTCCATAAAGAGGACCTGTCACCACCTATTACTTTCACAAGGGATGTTTACATTTATTATGACAACAATAACAGTGTAAAAAAAAAAAAAAAGTTTGAATCTACAGAATATGGGCGCCTGATATCGGCCGAAAAATTTGTATTGGCTCTGAAAAAACGATATTGGTCGACCCCCTTCATAAAAGAAAAAATATATATTTTACTTAAAAAGCTTTTAGGGGCTACGGCTTGGCAGGACTAGTGCTGTTTCAGGGAGTTTCACATACTTAACCTGAAACTATATTGGAGAGGTTAGTGTTGCTTTTATAGATGCTTCCCCTATCCCACGGTATACAATTCAAAATACTATCCACAACATACAAGGCCATTCGCAACTCTACCCCCAGCTACATTACAAACCTCATCTGCAGATATCGCCCCAATCGTCCTCTCCGCTGCTCCCTTGTTACCTCCTCCCAGAACTTCTCCAGAGCCTCTTCCATCCTCTGGAACTCCCTGCCCTAGTATGTCTGGTCTGCCCCAACCCTGTCCACCTTTTAGGCGAATCCTGAAAATTCAATTAGTCAGGGAAGCCTACCCCAACCTAAGAAGAACTGTACCGAGTCACTTCCATCCGATCACCCCCTGCAGCTATTACATTTTGTACAACCTCCCCCTCTCTTTAGATTGTAAGCTCAGTGAGCAAGGCCCTTCTGTATTGTAATTGTACAGTCCACCCCTCTACATTGTAATGCACTGCGTAAACTGTTGGTGCTATATAAATCCTGTATTATTAATAATATATACGTTATTATTGACTTCTGTTGTGAATACATTTTCATTTGGATTTTAATCATTCGAATATCCAATTTATTATTATTATTTTTTTTAATTTTTTTTTTAGTTGTGTGGCACCTTAACCATTTACGGACCGCCTGCTGTCGTTATACGTCGCCTCTTTGAAGAGGAATACCGTTGGTATGGTAGAAGCTAGCTACCATAACCCTGCGGGCGGTCCTCTTTCAGATAAAAGTGGTCTCTGCGGCGAATTCGCGGCAAGATCACTTTTATCGTCGGCACCTGAGAGGTCCCCCGCCCCCCCCCCCCCCCTGCCGCTCTCCGGTGCCCTCCGGCGGAGGCGATCGCGTTCTCTTATGGCTGTGTATGGAGACTAGTGAGGGGAAGATGGCCCCCACCCGTCTCCATACCACTGCAGGGTGGAAGAGACATCAAAACGTCACTTCTGCCCAATGCTCTTAAAGAGACATATATATATATATATATATATATATATATATATATATATATATATATATATATATATATATATATATATATATATATATATTTTTTTTTTAGAATGACATGCAAAATGTATTATTGCGTTTTAGACTAAATGTAAGATGTGAGGTCTTTTCGACCCCAGATCTCATATTTAAGAGGTCCTGTAATGCTTTTTTCTATTACAAGGGATGTTTACATTTCTTGTAATAGGAATAAAAGTGACCCAATTTTATTTATTTTTTTTAAATAAAAAACCGTGTCAAAATAAAAAAAATTAAGTAAAATAAGAAACAAAAAAGTCCGCTCGTAAGACCGCTGCACAAATACGGTGAGACAAAAAGTATTGCAATGACCGCCATTTTATTCTCCAGGGTGTTAGAAAAATATATATATATTTATTTATTTGTAAACACCAAATCTCAGAAAGAGGCTCCAGTCCTTATGGTTAAAGTCCTCCCCCTTTTTTTTTTTTTTTTTTACTGTTTTTGCGTTTCATATATATATTTATGTGGTGCCATTTCAGTGAACTGTGATCTATATCTTTCTATTATTTGCAGGCAAAGAAGCAGCATGCAGTGATTTGGGTTTGTAGTGTGATAAAACATTGAGTCTTGCCTACGACCGTCATTGGGGTGTTTTGGTAGATCATAAGCTCAATAATAACATGCAATGCCAAGCTGCGGTTTCCAAAGCGCGCAAAGTCCTTTCTTGTATTGAGAGGTATGGACTCCAGAGAGAGATATACTTTCCCCCCTGTAAAAATTATTAGTAAGACCTCATCTGGAATATGCAGTTCAGTTTTGGGCCCCAGTTCTCAAAAAGGATATTGGGGAACTGGAGAAAGTGCAGAGAAGGGCAACCAAACTGATTAGAGGCATGAAGGAGCTCAGCTATGAGGAAAGATTAGAGGAACTGAATTTATTCTCTCTTGAGAAGAGGAGATTAAGGGGGGATATGATCAACATGTACAAATATATAAGGAGTCCATATAGTGAACTTGGTGTTGAGTTATTCATTTTACGGTCATCACAAAGGACAAGGGGGCACTCTTTACGTCTAGAGGAAAAGAGATTTCATCTCCAAATACGGAAAGGTTTCTTCACAGTGAAGCCCCGTACACACGGCCGAGAATCCCGTCAGGAAAAAAACATTGTTTTTCCTGACGAGATTCCTGGCAAGCTTTTCTTGCAAAGCCGTGCATACAGACAGCCATTCAAAAGAACCGGCATTCTATAGAATGGCAAGAACGCGGTTATTTTTTATGGTTGAACTGGATGGACTTGTGTCTTTTTTCAGCCTGACTAACTATGTCTCTGGTTTTCAGTTCTCAGTCCTGTGAAAAAGGGTATGAATATATAAAAGTGTTTTGCTAGTCGCATCCTACACCTTCCACTGATTTGCACAGATTTACTGTTTTGCATGTGGAGTGTGACGTTTGCTGAGCTCCATGACTGTCTGCAGGTTACTTTACAAAGCAGGCCAGTCGATCAGGAAGTTCAGGTTGCAGTAACCCATAGCAGCCAACTGGAAGTCATTTATTTTATTGGATGACTGTAATATGGAATGTGACTGGATCTGTGGATTACTGCCCTTAGCAGGTCACCATTATTTCTGATGTTCAGATTATGTGCTAATGTTGTTATTTTTTCGTAATATAAACTGAATTCTTTGTTTTCTCTGAAGGCTTGACGGTCCCTTATCCCCTACCACTAGGAGAGTCTGCCTGTTGGAAAGACATGCCTGCAGGTAAGAAAATGCACAGCTTATCTTTTAATGTGGACTTTCTGTTTTTGGTAAGTTAAAATGAACTCTTTTGCATATACTAGACAAAGTTCACCTTACAGAAGGGATCAGAAGCCGGTGTTTCGTCAGATTAGGCAACCCGTCAGATTTTGTAACAGAAGTGACGTTCCGTCGCTGCCATCTTACTACACCCAGCACTCCTCCACAGTAAGGCTACTTTCACACTAAGGTGTTGGGGGCGTTGCCGGTAAAGCGCCGCTATTTTTAGCGGCAAATTACTGTCTTCTTTTTTGCTGCACTTTTCGGCCGCTAGCGGGGCGCTTTAAAAAAACGCAGATGAGGTATGAATTAGCACAGATGAGGCATGGATGGGCACATAGGCACGAATGGGCATGGATGGGCACAAAGGCATGGATGGGCACATAGGCACGGATGGGCATGTATGAGGCATGGATGGGCACATAGGCACGGATGGGCATGTATGAGGCATGGATGGGCACATAGGCACAGATGGGCATGTATGAGGCATGGATGGGCACCTAGGCACGTATGGGCATGTATGAGGCATGGATGGGCACATAGGCACGGATGGGCATGTATGAGGCATGGATGGGCACATAGGCACGTATGGGCATGTATTAGGCATGGATGGGCACATAGGCATGGATGGGCATGTATGAGGCATGGATGGGCACATAGGCACGGATGGGCATGTATGAGGCATGTATGAGGCATGGATGGGCACATAGGCACGGATGAGGCACGAATGGGCATGTTTGAGGCACGGATGAGGTATGACTTGGCACAGATCAGTGCTGTGGGCACTCCAGAGACAGCCCACTCATGCTGCTGCACCGGCTCCCTCCTCACATGCTCTATCGATCAGCATGAGGAGAGGAGAGAGCTGAACCGTACATGCGCCGGTTTGTTGACAAGTGATCGTGTAAATCATTGGCAACCTTTTGTATGGCCCCTTTCACACTACTGCGCTTTTAAAGTCACGCGATTTTACCGCAATCTCGCGGCCGCGATTTCAGGGAATGCCTGTGTAAGTGGCATCAAAATCGGACCAAAGTAGTGCAGGGACTACTTTGAAGTCGGAACCACTTGATGTCGTATTAATATGAATGGTTGTCATTGGAAATCATGGGAGACGACTTGTCATGTTACTTTGCCATCACAAATCGTGGGACAAGTCGTATAAGTGTGAAAGGGGCCTAGATCTGTTACGATGGGCATACTTTGAGGTGTTGAGCTGCTTCCTCTAGCATATTGGATGAGGAGGGGTATGTGTTCTGCATGTGAATGCGATCTGATGTCTCCCTGCTCTGAGCTCTGCACTGCTCCCCCCCCCCCCCGGTCATGATTGACAGAGTCGAGTGTTCCTGTTCTTGACATTATCTATAGCAATCGCCATGAATTATTGCCGAGGGGGCAGTTTACAACTGTGGAGCAATGTATCCTCTGTGATGAATTTGTTAAGCTGTCTCTGGCTCTCTCAGATAAGTTCATTCCCAGAGGGTATAAGAAAAAGCGAAAAATTGGCGAATACAGATCACAGGCTGGAAGTGCGGAAAGAGGAATTGTTTTATGCCGGAGTCCTTCGAGGGTCCATTTCTCTAGACTGACGGCCAACTATGCAGACCACCTGCAATGTGCTTCTACGATTTCACTGTTCAGAGAGCGGTCATGTTAAATGAGACTGGCAGGTTTAAAACCTTACCACATATCTGAGATTTCCGTAAGGTGAAGACCAGGCCTTTTTCTGACACCTTTTTGTTTACTAGTAAAAATCTGTATTTTTTGCCAGAAAATTACTTAAAACCCCTAAACATATATATATATATATATATATATATACATACACACATACACACATATACACATACACACACACACACACACTATTGGGGCACGTAAACTTTAACTGCATCCCAGTCTTAGTCCGTAGGTGTTCTATCGGGTTGAGGTCAAGGCTCTGTGCAGGCCAGTCAAGTTCCTCCACCCCTAACTCGCTCATCCACGTCTTTATGGACCTTGCTTTGTGCACTGGTCCAAATCATTTGATGGAGGGGGGATTATGGTTTGGGGTTGTTTTTCAGGGGTTGGGCTTGGCCCCTTAGTTCCAGTGAAAGGAAACTCTTAAGGTGTTAGCTAGAGCTGCAAGATTAATTGTTAAAAGATTGTGATCTCAATTCGACCAACACCCCCCCCCCCCCACACACACACACACACACACACATGATCTTAAAGAGGAACTGCAGTCCGCTCGCATAATAATTTGTAAAAACATCTTTGCCATTCTGAAGCTTCCCTCCAACCACTTTGCATATTATTTTATATATACTGTGATTCTGTACTTGCCAAATATAATCCACTTCCTGGATTTACACAGAGGCACACCTCCAGCTCTGCAGCTTTCATTGGCCCTCTTATGACTCCCCCCGCCCCCTTCCTGGAAAACCTACGAGAGTGAGAGAGAGAGCTGTGCATGTCGTCAAAAGCCTAGGCTAATGACCAGACAAGAAACAGAAAGTGGGCTGTATAAGGTAATGAAAAAATTACTGAAGGTCTGCTTTAATCCAGCATCTCCACTATTCATGTAGAAAGTTCCCTGCTCACAGCTGTCCAAAAAAAAAAAAAAGGAGCCGGCAATGTTTATCAACAACATTGCTCACCTCTGAAAGAGACAGGTAAAAAGAAACATTGTATCTTATCTATCCTTCATTTTACAGATCAAAGCGCTGGAGCCGATGCGCCATCGATTCACTGGGATCTGTCAATGTAAACAAACAGATCCCCGTTCTGTCAGGGGAGTAGAGAATGATTGTCTGTCTGTTCCTAGTGATCAGGAACAGCGATCTCTCTCCTCCTCCAGTCAGTCCCATCCCCCTACAGTTGGAAACGCCTCCCAGGGAACACATTTAACCACTTGATTACCACTAGTGTTAACCCCTTCCCTGCCAGTGTCATTTAAACAGTAATCGGTGCATTTTTATAGCACTGATCACTGTATTTGTGTCACTGGTTCCTACAAAGTGTCAGTGTCCGATTGTCTGCCACAATATCACAGTTCCACTATAAGTCGCTGATGCCCCTTCCTTCCCCCACTGTTATGTGTCCTGTCTTTGTATGAATCAGTGAAGATTGCAGCCGTTCATAGTATTTCTTCCATACTATTGTACAGAGTTGGCGAGCTTGGATGGCACCCTTGGTGGGCGGTGTGTGAAGTGGATATGAGTGTTCTTATCTGGAGCAGCGTTTTTTTGTAGACCTATGAAATACGGCATTGGCAGTGAAGGGGCCTTCGATTACCCTGATATTCTAATAAAAACAAGAAAATGGCATAATTTGCATAATAATTTGCTACACACTTGCTGGCATAATTACCGTGTGTGAATAAAGCAAGGGGCTATTCAGTAATGTTTTCTTCTGGTTTGAATATTGACAAAAGTAAATTCTTTCATGGGGGCAAAATTGGTATAATTGGGCCTTGCAATGCGTTTTCCTGGAAATAAAGGCGCATACATTTTATGTATAATCGTGATTATATTGTATGGCTTCTTATTGATATGTATATACAGGGCTTTTTTTCTCAGAGAATAGATGCAGGAACTCCCTTCTTCCGAGTCACCTCTTGTGTCCACCCCTACCCACCTCTGAGCACCGTTCCTTAGTTCCACCCCTACCCACCTCTGAGCACCGTTCCTTAGTTCCACCCCTACCCACCTCTGAGCACCGTTCCTTGGTTCCACCCCTACCCACCTCTGAGCACCGTTCCTTGGTTCCACCCCTACCCACCTCTGAGCACCGTTCCTTGGTTCCACCCCTACCCACCTCTGAGCACCGTTCCTTGGTTCCACCCCTACCCACCTCTGAGCACCGTTCCTTGGTTCCACCCCTACCCACCTCTGAGCACCGTTCCTTGGTTCCACCCCTACCCACCTCTGAGCACCGTTCCTTGGTTCCACCCCTACCCACCTCTGAGCACCGTTCCTTGGTTCCACCCCTACCCACCTCTGAGCACCGTTCCTTGGTTCCACCCCTACCCACCTCTGAGCACCGTTCCTTGGTTCCACCCCTGAGCACCGTTCCTTGGTTCCACCCCTGAGCACCGTTCCTTGGTTCCACCCCTGAGCACCGTTCCTTGGTTCCACCCCCTAGCCACCTCTGAGCACCGTTCCTTGGTTCCACTCCCTAGCCACCTCTGAGCAATGGATACAGAACCAAGTATCAATTTGTGGTGCTAAGTAATTTGTATGTAATTTGTTAATGATAGGAAGTAAAACAGCTCCCCTGTGGCCAGCAACAATAGACCCCTCCCTCAACAGTTGATGTCTCCCAGCAACGATTGTCTCCCAGTAGCATAAGAGCCCCCCCAGCAACAATAGACCCCCCTCCCCCTGTAAAAAGAGATCCCCCTCAGGTATCAATAGACCCTCCAATACACCCAAGCACCCTTGCCATCACATACATTCAGAGCTGGAGGTGCCGGAACTGCGTTCCACCGCATTCCTGCTGAAAGAAAAAAAGCCCTGTGTGTAATATATATATATTTTTTTCCCTGGTCTTAAAGGCAGAATTTTTTTTTTTTCTTTTTTTTTACCTTCATGCATTCTATGCAATAAAGTAAAAAACTTTCTGCATGCAGCTACTCCACCCCCCCCCCTCCCCCCTCATACTTACAGTAAGGGGAAAAATTATTTGACCCCATGCTGATTTTGTACAAAGAAAAGATCAGTCTATAATTTGAATGGTTGGTTTATTTTAACAGCGAGAGACAGAATAACAACAAAAATATCCAGAAAAACGCATTTCAAAAAAGTTGTAAATTTATTTGCATTTTAATAAGTGAAATAATTATTTAAACCCCTATCAATCAGCAATATTTCTGGCTAGCTGGTATCTTCTATACAGATAACGAGCTCAGATTAGGAGCACTCTCTTAAAGGGAGTGCTCCTAATCTCAGCTTGTTACCTGTATAAAAGACACCTATCCACAGAAGCAATTAATCAGATTCCAATCTCTCCACCATGTCCAAGACCAAAGAGCTGTCCAAGGATGCCAGGGACAAGATTGTAGACCTACACAAGGCTGTAAGGGGCTACAAGACCATCGCCAAGCGGCTTGGTGAGAGGGTGACAACAGTTGGTGCGATTATTCGCAAATGGAAGAAACACAAAATAACGGTCAATCTCCTTCGGTCTGGGGCTCCATGTAAGATCTCACCTTGTGGAGTTTCAATGATCATGAGAACGGGGAGGAATCAGCCCAGAACTATTCGGGAGAATCTTATCAATGATCTCAAGGCAGCTGGGACCATCGTCCCCAAGAAAACAATTGGTAACGCACTACACCAAGAAGGACTGAAATCCTGCAGCGCCTGCAAGGTTCCCTCTAGAAAGCACATGTACAGACCCATCTGAAGTTTGCTAATGAACATTTGAATGATTCAGAGGAGAACTGGGTGAAAGTGTTGTGGTCACATGAGATCAAAGTCAAGCTTTTTGGCCTCAACTCGCCATGTTTGGATAAGGAGGAATGTTGCCTATGACCCCAAGAACACCATCCCCACCGCCAAACATGGAGGTGGAAACATTATACTTTGGGGGTGTTTTTCTGATAAGGGGACAGGACAACTTCACCGCATCAAAGTGACGATGGGCAGGGCCATGTACCATCAAATCCTGGGTGAGAACCTCCTTCCCTTAGCCAGGGCATTGAAAATGGGCCGTGGATGGGTCTTCCAGCATGACAATGACCCAAAACGCACGGCCAAGGCAACACAGGTGTGGCTCAAGCGTGGCCTAGCCAGTCTCCAGACCTTCATCCCATAGAAAATTATGTGGGGGGAGCTGAAGGTTGAAGTTACCAAACGTCAGCCTCGAAACCTTAATGACTTGGAGAAGATCTGCAAAGAGGAGTGGGACAAAATCCCTCCTGAGATGAGTGCAAACCTCGTGGCCAACTACAAGAAACGTCTGACCTCTGTGATTGCCAACAAGGGTTTTGCCACCAAGTACTAAGTCATGTTTTGCGAAGGGGTCACATACTTATTTCACTCCTTAAAATGCAAATCAATTTATAACTTTTTTTAAAATGCGTTTTTTTTTTTTGGATATTTTTTTGTTATTCTGTCTCTCACTGTTAAAATAAACCTACCATTAAAATTATAGACTGATCATTACTTTGTCGGTGGGCAAATGTACAAAATCAGCAGGGGATCAAATACTGTTTTTTTCCCTTACTGTACCTGAGCCTCCAGTGGTGTGCACCAGAGTCTCAGCTCTCTCCTCCATTGGCTCAGACACTCACAGCCAATGAGGAGGGAGCGGGGGGAGGGGCCAAGCCCCATGCTGTGTGGACACACACAGCTTGCTCAGAAGTGAGCACACATGAATGCCCCAGGAGCAGACGGCTTGCTATGGGGGCACTCGGCGGGGGAAGGGAGGAGCCAGGATCATCGGTGGTGGACCCGAGGAGGAGGAGGATTCGGGCTGCTCTGTGTAAAACCATTGCACAGAGCAGGTAAGTATAATGTTGTTTAAAAAAAAAATGTTATACCGTTACAATCCCTTTTTAAACATTTGCACATTTAGAATGGAATTCCTGCCTAACACTAACTATTCTTAAAAATGTCTCCTCCACTTTCGCGCTATCTATCCTGCCTACACTATGTAAACAAAAATGATGTATACTTAGTGTTATTAAATTCAAAATAGTGTTTTAAATTTTAAAGCGGTAGTAAACCGCAGGTTAAAAAAAAAAAGAACCTCCCCTGCAAGGCAATGTCATAATGTGCGCATAGGAGCCCTCGGCTTTGGCACGGGCTCTGAAGGTCCAGCACGGTATGCTGCATGCAGTGCGAATATCTCCTAAACTGTAAAAGTTTAGAAGATAATCACAGTACCTACAGGTAACCCTTATTATAGGCTTACCTGTAGGTAAAAGATGGAAAAGTGGGTTCACTACCACTTTAACCGCTTGCTGCCCTGCCCACCGTCAAATGACAGAGGGGCGGTGCGCCGCGGCTCTTGTTCTGGGACGACGGCTCTTTAACCATGTGATCGGCTGTGTCCAATCTCACAGCTGGTCATATGTAAACACGGAAATGCCGGTAATCAGCTCTCTTCGCCTCACAATGACAGAGTGTGTGGCAAGGAGAGTAGATCAGCGGCATCTCCTCGCAGGGGACATCAAGACACGTAATCTGGGCACTGATCATCAGTGCCCTGATTACAAGAAAGTGCCAGCAATCGGTGCCCACAAGTTCCACCAATCAGTGCCCATCAGTGGTGCCTTTCAGTGCTGCCCATCAGTGCCACATATCAGTGGCCATAAGTGCGGCACATTAGTGCATCCTCATCAGCGCCCATAAGTGCCACCTCATCAGCGCCCATCAGTGATGGAGAAAAAATACTTATTTACAAAATTTAATGACAAACTAAAACTTTTTTTATTTTATTTTTTTTTAATTTTAGGTCCTTTTTTTTTTTTTTTTTTTTTTTTTTTTTTAAACCCAGCAGTGATTAAATACCACCAAAAGAAAGCTCTATTTGTGTGAAGAAAATGATAAAAATTTCACATGGTTACAATGTTGTATGATCGCGTAATTGTCATTCAAAGTGCGACCAGTGCTGAAAAATTGGCCTGGGCAGGAAGGGGGTGAAAGTGCCCAGTAGGCAAGTGGTTAAAATCGTGACCATGTTATACAGTACTTGCCTGCTCTGTGTAATGGTTTTGCACAGAGCACCCCAGATCCTCATCTCCTCGGGTCCCCCCGGCAGTGCTCGTGGCTCCTCGGGTCCCCCCGGCAGTGCTCGTGGCTCCTCCTCTCCTTCTCCAAGTCGTTTGCTATGGAGGCACACAGTATCTGCACGCTCCTGAGCTGTGTGCACGTTTTCATGCACTATTTTAAGGAATGCATGCTGACTTATGATTTCTTTCCTACAAATAATATTGGGGAAAGGGCTCAATCCTATTGGGCAGGCCTGAAAAATCCCAACTAATCAGCCGTATGCATGAAACTGGAAAATTTGCTGCCTGAAGTTATAAAATACATGGGGAAAAATGCATACATTTTTGCCGCAGAAGTGTGGTTTGGCCTTTATTGTGATGGACAGAGGAGGCTGACAGTAAAGCGTATCGCACATTACAGCCTCTGAACAAGGACACAGGAGTATTTTAATCCTCTTAAAAGAAAGAAAACAAATCTAGCACACCATATGGCACCATTGATATCACTGAATACACTGTGCATTATTTATTGTGAATCTCAGAACCTTGGTGGAATTGTGTTTATTTTTTTTTTTTTTTTTTTTTCCCTAGTGCCATCCAGCATTAAAATAAGGGACATATACAAAGTATGCAATATACATGCATCGGCCACTTTTAGGTACACGTGTTCAATTTGTTCAATTGCTTGATAACACAACTTGCTAATGGCAGAAATTAAAAAATGTATTACTATATATATTTTTTTTTAAATTGTCATTTTTGTTGTTTTATTGCGCCAAAAATAAAAACCGCAGTGGTGATCAAATGGCACCAAAAGAAAGCTCTATTTGTGGGAAAAAAGGACATCAGTTTTATTTGGGTACAGCGTCGTGCGACCGTGTAATTGTCAGTTAAGCACTTCAGCCCTGGAAGGATTTACCCATTTCCTGACCAGGCCATTTTTTTTTTTTGCGATTACGGCTTTGAGTCGCTTTAACTGACAATTGCACGGTCGTGCGATGCTGTACCCAAACAAAATGTATGTATTTTTTTTTTTCCCCCCACAAATAGAGCTTTCCTTTGGTGGTATTTGATCACCTCTGTGTTTTTTTGCACTATAAACAAAAAAAGAGCAACAATTTTTAAAAAAAATAAACATTTGATACTTTCTGCTATAAAACATATATTTCCCCAAAAAATAAAATGTAAACAAATGTATTCCTCACTATAGGCCATCTATTCTCTTACATATATTTGGTAAAAAATCGGAATAAACGTATATTGATTGGTTTGCGCAAAAGTTATAGCATCTACAAAATAGGGGGTAGATTTATGGCATTTTTTTTTTTTTACTAGTAATGGCGGCGATCAGCGATTTATTTAGTGGGATGGCGAAATTTTTTTGACTTTTTTTTTTTTTTTGGGAACCAGTGACATTGTTAGTGATCAGTGCTAAAAATATGCACTGTTATTGTACTAATGACACTGGCAGGGAAGGGGTTAACATCAGGGGCGATCAAGGGGTTAAATGCGTTCCCTGTTTGTGTTTTCTAACTGTAGGGGGGACTGTGTGACTGGGGAAACGCACAGATCCGTCTTCCTGCTTGGCAGAAAGACAGGATCTGTGTGATCTCCCCTGTCAGAACAGAGATCTGCCTTGTTTACACAGGCAGATCCCCGTTCTGTCATTGCGGGGAACGATCGCGGGTGGCTGGCAGACATTGAGTCCGCCAGACCCGCTGATTGGCTCCCCCGCTGGCCACTGGTAGGGCGCGCTCACAAAAGCGAGTTCCCGAGCCGACATGCAGCTACGGCGATTTGCGGGAACGAGCCACGTTGCTACAGTATGACGGCGGCTGGTCGAGAAGCAGTTTAAGTAACGCAAAAAATGGCCTGGTCATGATGGGGGGGTTCCTTAGCTCCAATGGTCTGACACCCGTAAAGTATCTCTCTTGTGCCAGCATCTTCTTCCGGGTGTCTGTCTTTGGCCGGCGTGCGATGATGTCACTCCTGGACATGTGTAAGGGTGCATTCATCTGGGGACACAGGCAGTGCAGGAAAATAAACTGAGCTGCACCTGTACATTCTGCAGGGGATTGTGAACAGGCAGGTAAGTGATTTTTACAAAGACCCTGTCTGTTCTCTAAATTTAATTCCACTTTAACTAAAAAAGAAAACCAAAAAGGAAAAAGACAGAAGCTATAATAACTATTTGAAAAGTTTTTTTTTTTTTTTTTTTTTTAAGCTGGTGCTTCCATTGAACGGAAATTGGGTCAGATCTCAAACGTTGTAATTATTAAAATGCAGAGGCGCACAGCAAGCGTGGAGAGAATGTGACATTTCCCGCCGCACACTCTTCACACCCCAGAGTCCTGCTTATTACCTGCCGCCGCTGTGGTTCTCCTGTGCCCAGGCAAATCTTGATCCTTTAAATACCACCATGTAAAACTGAGCTTTAATAGGATTAGAACTTAAAAGTGCTAAATGAGCTGCTGATCTTCAGTAGTTTTTTTCTTTTTAATTTTTTTATTTTTTTTCATGCAGACACTAATTCATTCTCAAATGTCAGTTTGGGGCTCAGTAAACAGTCCGATGGAGGAACTGCATACCTATAGCTGCAGTTTTATATGGGTTCCTGATTCCTTCATATATTCTGTGCCTGTCGAAATGAAAGTAAAGAACTTGCAGTGTCTAGACCAGTATTGGTCATATTACTGGATATAGGGAGCCATAAAGGAATACTGTTCTGTCTCAACTACAAAGCGATAAAGTTCATCTCCAGGTTTAAGTAGGCCTTACTCAAGCTGGTTTGATATTCATCCCTTGCATCGATACAGGCAGTTTTAACTCCAATGAATAAACTCACAGTTAGGACGACAGACGATGAATCCTTTCGAATGTTCCGTTTAATGATGGATATTCATAGATAGAAAAACGTTGCAGTTGTAAGCCACATGTAAGATGTTTAGCATGGAAGATATACAGGAGTAATGACCAGAATCAGGAAGTGGAGGAGACATATAAAGAACTACGGTGAGAGAGTTCAGCTAGAAAGAAGGGGACAGATCTTAAAGACACAGAGCAAGAATAATCACATAGTGTAACACAACACTCCCCGTCTGAAATCTTTAGATTTCATAACCTTAAACTAATATATATATTTTCAAAAAGTCCAATACTGACGAATGTCCTGGAACCTGTAATGAAAAAACATGCAACAAGCAAATAATAAACGTAAGTTCAACAGGATGAAGAACATAAAGTCACAGTATGATGTCTTCAAATAATTCCAAAGTTCTGAGTAGAACCTGTAGATGGCAGCAATGTACTCCCCGCCGTGCCGACAGCATGGCTAGTCCTTGCACAAGTCACTCACCTGGCAAAAGGAGTACTAACTCTGTAATTGGTCGACTAAAGGTTTGTGTCGATCCTCCCTTGGTTACCTTGACTTCTACCTTCCGGACTTTGTTATCGTCGCTGGGCATTACTTACGTAATAAGACCCATAGGCCACTCATTCCGACAAACTTCCTTGTCTTTTAGAAGGATGAGGTCTCCAACCTTAAGATTCGGCTTAGATGCTTGCCATTTGTTACGACCTTGAAGGTGGTGAAGATACTTTTTATTCCAGCGATGCCAGAACACATTGGCTAGATGCACCTGCTTCCATTGATGCTCATAACGGTGTGACCGCAGCTTCTGTTTTGTACTTACAGAAGTGTGGAGTGAGGTGTTCACAGTTCTTATTTCCTTATCATCTTCAGGGTTTACTAGCCCATAGGTGGTGTCAATAGGAAGTAAGTAAGAGTCCTCACGCAGAAACCTTGGAGGTGACAGCCATAAGCTGTCCTGAAAAGCGGCAGGTGACACGGCTCTGGTTCCACAGTCAGCTGGGTTGAGTTCAGTGGGAACGTGATGCCATTGACTTGGTAGAGAGAATCTCTTGATACGTTCAACCCTGTTGCTGACGTACACATAAAATTGTTTTGTTTGGTTGTTTATGTAACCAAGTACTACCTTACTGTCTGTATAGAAGGTGAAAGAATCAATTCTAGTGTCCATTTCACTTCGTATGACCTCGGCAATTTCTACTGCTAGCACGGCTGCACAAAGTTCAAGTCTTGGTATGGTATGTGCAGGCTTGGGAGTGAGTTTTGCCTTGCCTAGGACAAAACTACAGTGTGATTCTCCATTCAGTTCAGAGGTCTTCAAATAGGCTACTGCAGCAATAGCTTTAACGGATGCATCAGAGAAAATATGAAACTCTCTCCGGTTAGCAGTTGAAGTGGATCCTGGAACATAGCAACGGGGAATCTGAAGTTTTTCTAGTGACTTCAAAGAATATCTCCACCTTTCCCACTTGTGTTGATTCTCACTAGGCAAGGGAGTAACCCAGTCTATGTTCTCAGTAGACAACTGTCTTAGTAAAATCTTACCTTGAATGGTAACTGGAGCAAGGAAACCCAGTGGGTCATAGATGCTATTCACCACGGACAGGACTCCTCTCTTAGTGAAGGGTTTGTCACAAGTTGACACTTGGAAGGTGAATTTGTCTTGCTTGATGTTCCACAACAAACCCAGACTTCGCTGTACAGGAGGCACATCTGTACCTAAGTCAAGGTTTTTTAGACTAGTGGCATAGTCCTCAGAGTGAAAGGCATTCATAAGTTCCTGGCTGTTGGATATAATCTTGTGCAGTCTAAGGTTTGCTACAGACAGCATCTCCTTTGTTCTGGTGAGAAGATCAATTGCTTCTTTAGCAGTTGGAAAGGACTTAAGTGCGTCGTCAACGTAGAAGTTTCTTTCAACAAATTGACGGGCATCAGATCCATATTCAACTTCTCCAGTCTGAGCTGTTTTCCTTAGCCCATAAGTTGCCACTGCTGGGGAAGGACTGTTACCGAAGACATGTACCTTCATGCGATAATCTATAACTTCCTTGTTGAGGTCATTGTCCTTGTGCCATAGAAACCTGAGGTAGTTTCTGTTGTCTTCTCTGACGATGAAGCAGTGAAACATCTGTTGAATGTCGGCCATTACTGCTACAGGCTCTTGTCTGAAACGAATCAAGACTCCTATTAGACTGTTGTTCAAGTTGGGTCCAGTAAGGAGCATGTTGTTAAGGGAAACACCTTCGTGCTGAGCACTGGAATCAGACAACTCTGTTTTGGTCTGGTTTGCGTGGGTGATACACGCCAAAGGATGGAAGGTACAAGCATTATTCTCCCTCCTTTAGTGGGGGAGCAGGCTCTGCATGATCTCTGTCAAATACATTTTGCATAAAGTCCACAAAGTGCTTTTGCATCTCCTGGTTTCCTGCTTAAGTTTCACTTTAAGGAGGAGAATCTACTGATGGCCTGCTGTAAGTTGTTGGGCAAGCTCTCTCTTGGGAGACGAAAGGGTAGGGGTGCTACCCAGTTATTGGAGTCATCTTGAAAGAACTCATTGTCCATTACCTTGATGAATTCTTTGTCTTCCATTGAAGGAGCCAGTATGTCATCTTCACTGGTTGCATTAAACACTGTAGAGCCGAAGTCGCCATCATGGCAGGAGAAAGGGCTTGTGTCATCTGAGATACCATGTTGCCATTCGTGGCTGGCTATCTTCTCTTTCACCCAGTAGTGATGTGGGCATGGCTCAAAGTAAGTGTTTCGGCCATTTGGCAGAACATTTGTCTTGAATGACGAAATGTTGGTAGGTCTTTTCATTTTGCCTATGCAGACATTGCCTATGATGACCCACCCTAGATCTGTGCGCTGGGCAAATGGGGCATCTGGGGGTCCACTGACTTGTCTGTGTACCTTGTGAACTTTTAGAATGTCTCTTCCTAACAGAAGAAGGATCTGAGCATCTTTTGTCAAGCGGCGGTATCTCATTTGCTATTACCTTGAGGTGAGGGTGATGGAAAGCAGCAGCTGGAGTAGGGATTTCTTCCCTGTTAGCAGGTATCCGATTGCACTCAACAAGTGTAGGTAAGGGTAATTGCAAGTTACCTTTGAGAGAAGATACCATGAGTCCATGAGCCCTTCTTCCAGAAACCTCTATAGTTCCACTACAGGTACCCAAGGTGTAAGGATGAGCTTCGCCTTTTATTTCAAATGGATTGAACAATTCCGATTTTGCAAGTGATCGATTGCTCTGATCGTCTAAGATAGCATATGCCTTTAGAGACTTTTCTGGTTGATCCTTGTGGTATATGTTCACCAAGCATATCTTAGCACAGGACTTACCACAGCGGTCTTCTCCACAAACTTCAGTGCAGGATGAAGAAATGATGGTAGAATTAGGCACTTGGTCTGTATTCTCCCCGCCATGCGTTAACCTGGGAGGAGTGTTGGCAGGTTGTGCAGAGCTGGGCTCAAGAGGATGGAGGGCTTGCACATGTTCTTCAGAGCCACACTCTATGCACTTGATGGACACATTACAGTCCCTTGCAAAATGTTCTGTAGAAGCGCAGCACCTGAAACATACCCTAAATGTCTTTAAAAGCTCCTTGCGCTCTTCCAGAGGCTTTTTCCTAAAGCCGATACATTTATTGAGGGGGTGTGGCTTCTTGTGTATGGGACACTCTCTGTTAGGGTTTTTAATCTTCCTACTCTGTTTGTTCGTGGCCAGAACTGTGGTAGGAGTGGGAAGGATGTCAGTCTTTTTCACGGACACTGGGCCTCTATGGTTTCTATAGTTGCCCTGAAGACTGGTACTCTTAGGAAAGGGTGAGAAGAGGCTGTACTCACCGTAGGAAAAACTTGGATCGTTCTTGGTCTCTGCAATTTTCTTGATGAATTCACAGAAGAAAGAGAATGGAGGGAAGGAAACCTTGTTCTCTCTTTTGTATGATGACCCTAGTGCAGTCCATTTCTCTTGCAAACCATACGGGAGCTTGGAGACAATTGGGTTTACCCCTCTTGGAGTGTCAAGGTAACTGAGTCCAGGTAGTTTTGGGTCTGTCTTGGCTAGCTGAAGCTCAAGGAGAAGGTCACTCAGTCTCTGGAACTCCTTGTTGTCCTTACCGTATATCTTTGGGAAAGTTTCCAGACGCATGAACAAAGCATTTTCTATAGCTTCTGGACTGCCATAACTTTGCTCTAGTCGCTCCCATGCAGCTGTGAGGCCTGCAGTAGGATTGTCCATGAAAACCGATCTTAATGGCTTAACACGTGCAGCAGATAGAGGACCAAGCCATTTGATCAGCAGATTCAATTCTTGATCAGCTGTAATGCCAATATTGCTGATTGTAGTTCTGAAGGCACATTTCCAACTTCTGTAGTTCTCAGGTTGGTCATCAAAGCTTGTAAAACCAGTCTTTGTGAGCTCTCTGTGAAGCATGTACCTCACAAACTCTTCTGTCTCAGTTGTCTCCGCCTTTTATGTGAGATGCTGTTGGCTGTATGGTGCTGATTGCGTTATCTTTGACATTGTTGTTAAAGGACACAGGGAAATATGGTGCAGCAGATGCATCCAGGTGAGTTGCTTGCTTGAAGTCAGTTGTTCCAATGGTACGTTGATTCAAGGCTGTACCGATGACTGGAGATTGATGACCTGCTTGAAGCTTGCGCTGATGCACTGTGACGTATGAAGGCAGGCAAGGTAGGCAGGTAGGAAATGCAGTGGAGTGATTTTGAGTGCAGGAAGTTGCTGGAACCTCTTTAACTTGAAGCTGTGAAGGAGTCTCTATGTAGTCGGGAGCATTGGAGACAATGGAGTGTGCACTGCAGTGGCTTAGGACATAGTCTTTAGTGCGTTTGAGGGGGTCTTCCATATCTGCTATGTTTAGGTTAATGCTGTCTTTCTCACTTGCACCTTCGTCTGCACTGATAGCTTGCTGTAGGACCCTTAGCTTTGCCATAGCTGCGTCATGTTTACACTGTTCATTTAAGGTTTCCATTGTTGCTCTTTGACGGGCTGACTGAGCTTCCGACTCTGCTCTTTTTTCTGCATATGCCACCTGCACTTTGCTGGCTTCCACTGCAGCGCGGGCATTAATAAGTCGCTCACTGAGTGTTGAGTATCTTGAACTATGGGATCTTGACGAGTTTTTAGAACGTCTGGTGGAAACAGATCTGTGAGATGCAGTGTCCTGTAACAGCTTTATTTTTGCTTCTGCCTTTAATCTGGTTTGCTGGATAAAACTGTCTCTTTCAATATTAAGAATGTTGACACGCTTTAACTGCCTCATCGCATTTTCTGACTTCATGTTTTGTAAGACATTAGTGAATTTGATGCTGGTAAGCTGATAAAGCTCATATGAGGCAGAAAGTTGTTTAATGGCGCCCTCTAGTGTCAGTAGTTCACGTTCAACAGACACTGTATTGGCTTCAGCAAGGATTTTCTCCCAGACTAATTCCAAGCTATTTGACAATTCAGTCCTTGAAGCTTCATAATTCTCCATTACTTTCCAAGTGGGTTTAACTGAGCGTTTGGGTAACTCAGTTTCTTCAGGAACTTGTGGGGAGGTAGATGTGAGTTCACATGCAGAAGCTTGGTCACTCATGATAGCAGACTGACTGTGAAAGCAGGCAGGATCTGTGTGCAGATTGTCTCAGGCTATAAGGCTGCCATGTGCTGCTCTGTCCCTTCTGTCTTGCTATGAGGGCAGTAAATCTTGTCTGTTTCAGTACTGACATGCAGAAATCTTGTAATTAGGCTGTGAAACTCCGTTTTTCTACTGTTCTGTCTCAACTACAAAGCGATAAAGTTCATCTCCAGGTTTAAGTAGGCCTTACTCAAGCTGGTTTGATATTCATCCCTTGCATCGATACAGGCAGCTTAACTCAATGAATAAACTCACAGTTAGGACGACAGACGATGAATCCTTTCGAATGTTTCGTTTAATGATGGATATTCATAGGTAGAAAAACGTTGCAGTTGTAAGCCACATGTAAGATGTTAGCATGGAAGATATACAGGAGTAATGACCAGAATCAGGAAGTGGAGGAGACATATAAAGAACTACGGTGAGAGAGAGAGTTCAGCTGGAAAGAAGGGGACAGATCTTAAAGACACAGAGCAAGAATAATCACATAGTGTAACACAACAAATACTAATGGTTAATTTTTTTTAATTTTTTTTAAATAACAAACATATCATACTTGCCTCCACTGTGCAGCTCGTTTTGAACAGAGTGGCCCCAAACATCCTTTTCTGGGGTCCCTCGGTGGCTCCTCCCTGCATTATATAACCCCCTTGGAGAAGAGCTCTCCCGTGGGGGTTACCTTGCGGACGCGCTCCCGAGTCATACACTCGGCGTCCATAGACGCCACGTGTATGACTCGGCGCCCGCGCCATTGGATTTGATTGACAGCAGCGGGAACCAATGGCTGCGTTGCTGTCAATCTATCCAATCAACACCAAGACTCCGTGGAAAAGGGGATGCGCCGAGCAGGTGAACTGGCTCAGGTAAGTAAAACAGGGGGCTGGGGGCCCGGTGATTGCCAGGTGTTTTTTTTCACCTTCATGCATAGGATGCATAAAGGTAAAAAAACACGAACCTTTACAACCCCTTTTTAAGCCTCATACACACAGTATGATACTATGATTGTTGGAAGGGGATTGTCTGACAGGCTGTTGTCCTAAAATCTTACCGTTTGTACGCTCCTCTTGACAATTGTGCAATTTTTGGCCAACAAATGTTGGATGACTAGTACATTTTCGGCAGACACTGGTTTGATGTCGGATTTTCGTATGGTCAGTGCACAAATCCGTCACACAAGTCGAAAGTACAAACACGCATGCTCGGAATCAATGCTCACCAAACACGAAATTAGCAGAAGGGGCCCAAAGTGTGGTGCTCAGGAGCTGAAATTCTTCGTAGTACGTCACTATGTTCGTGTTTGTGGCACGACAATTGTGTAACGTTGGTATGCAAGACAAGATCCTGGCACACGCCCTTTTGACAAAAATCGGACGCTCGGTTGGCCAATAATCGTACCGTGTGTACGAGGCTTTGGATGTGGCCCCTGACATCACCAAAGGTCCACACATGATCTATACAGAATGTACTGCTACTTGAAGACATGGAGATGGTCAGAGACGGAAGACATACTACAAGAGATGGTCAGGGAATTCAGATATGCTACATGTGATGGTCTGTGACTGTATGCATGCTATAGAAAGGGCGGAGCGACGCGTTGACGTCACCAATCCCACACGTACTCTAGAAGGATGGGTTTGTGTTTGTACCGGTCGATACACCAGAAACAAAAGGCGTATGTTATCAGCGGCAGCTAAATCCGTCGTATGTAATACGGTGCCAAGGGGTGATCCTGTGCAGGAGACCATCCAGACTTGGATAAAGGCCTTGGCTAAAGCCACAAGCGCATATGATCCCTTGTAATGAGGGATCAATTGGAGCTGGTAAGCGAGCCTTTCAGCTGTTGGTGGAGGCACCGATGTTCTAATGATCACTATGGTGGTGGATGGTGTCCTGATGGTGGACATCATGACTACATATAACATCACTTGTGGATTGTTTCCAAACCAATTCAAATCATTTTTATTGGTTTAATTTGTTTGTTTAGCGCAACCTATATCTTTTTTCATGCTATAGAAATGGTCAAATACTGTGGGCATGCTATACAGTGCCTTGAAAAAGTGTTCATACCCCTTTTTGAAATTTTCCAAATTTTGTCATGTTGCAACCAAAAAGGTAAATGTATTTCTCTTATCATCCATGGACTGACACGGTGTCTCTTTACACTTTACACGTGGGTTATGTCCCTGCTTGCAGGAGAAGACCTAGGCAGAATGTGAGATGTTATACATACATTCTAAAAGCCAGAGCTGAACAGCCCCACCCAGGGGGCGGTCCCTCCGGGCATAACCCTCCCACTACAGTCAGCAGACTTCAGTTTTTTTCTGCCTAGCAGAAGGAGAAGACGTGGCTCCCTCAGGAGCCAGTCTCCTGACCTATTTTATTCCTTTTTGGAATTCTTTTTTATTTTATTTTTGAGAATCTTCTATCAACTGTCGGCTGGGCAACAGGTTGGGTACAAGATATCCTCGTAGTCTTCCCTGTCCGACCATCGAGCGTGCTGATCCTCGCCTTCTGTGCGTGAGACTCAGTTCACGACAGGCCCCATGACTCCAGGGGTGGCCGGGTTTGCTTTCATGCTCCCACGGTCCTCTCAAGACTGAACAGCTCCTGACTGACTGTATCTTTCGCGGTGGACCGGGCCGACAGCTACTCAGTACTGCACTGTGATAGTCCTGTCAGAAACACCAGTGTGTCCCTCAGGGGACGGGTAAGTAGTCTCTCCTGCCTGCAGGTGAGTACAAAGGGCTGTGTGTTTCTCTGTGGGGGATTTTCCCTGTCTCCCCCTGTATTTTATTGTCGCTCTCTGTCACCATTACTGGCGCTGACTGTGTGGGGTGCTTGGGGGTCACACTGTTCTTGGGGGGCTCATGCTGGTCTGCAATGTATGCCTTGGGGCTTTTTTGTGTGGTTTTTTTTTTTGGGGCCTGAGCGCCGAGTGGCGCTGTGCGTGTGTGCTGTTTCATTTTAACTGCGTCATGGCGGCCATCTTGCCGCGGATCGCCTCAGTGAAGTGCGGCGGCCATTTTCTTGTAGCCCGCGCGCTTTTCAGCACTAGTTTGGCCTCTAGCGCTGCTATAGCAGCGCGAATCTCCTCACAGTCTCCTCACAGCTTACCAGCGCTGACACAGCGCGGTACAGACAGCGGAACTAAGCAGTCCCTGGTCCGGTTTGGTGAGTCCCCTGGGCGCCCCCTCCTCAGTCAGCACAGCCTGTGGGTGGACTTTTTATCTGAGAGAGTCTCAGAGAGGGACAATATGGAGTCTGTGTCACCAGCTTCCCCTAAAAATGTCAGTGGCAACAGGCAGTGCTTCAGCACTGCGGTCCCTATGGACCTGTTGTGGGCAGCCCTGGAATCAATTTCTGACAAGGATGGGAGCTGTGTGCAAGCGCAAGGTGCAAAAAGGCGCCCTCTCCCCACTTTATCTACTCGAGGGCAGTGCGCTGATTCAGATATGGGCCTAGCCACTATCGCTCAGGACCCTAGTTCTGAATGTATGGATGGTTTTGAACAGGACATTCCTTATGAGGGAAACTCCAGTTCTGAGTCAGTAAATGACAGGGCGCTTGTTAGTGTGCTCATGACTGCGGTGAGGGACACTCTCAAGCTCAAATGCTGCGGATGCAGAACCTCAGGCGGATACTGTCTCCTTTGGTTCTTTTAAGGCCAGGCCTTCTAAAGGGGTTTTTTCCATTGTACTTTCTTTGACCAGCTCATTGATAAGGTCTGGGAAAAGCCGCAGAAGAATTTTTTTTTATGGTCCCGCGGCGTTTGTCTATCAGATACCCCTTGAAGATGCCCTACTTAAAAAGTGGGCTTCTCCCCCAGTGGTCGACCCTCCAGTCGCCCGGTTGAACAAGGCCATCACTCTCCCGATGGAGGGGACTCCTGCATTTGAGGACCCCACTGACAGGAGGTCAGAAGTGGTGAGCAGAACCATGTTTGCCTTGTTGGGATCCGCCCTACGACCTGTGGTAGCGGCGACCCTTGTGTCTAAAACACTTACAGGTTGGGCAAAAATTTTGCACCTAGCTGTACAGGAGCATATTCTTCCTCCAGACACAGTTGCTCTGGCCCACCAACTGGTTCAGGGCCTGGTTTCTGTGTGCGACGCCACGTTGGACGCGGCCCCTTTAATATCCAGGGCCTCTGTCTCGGCGGTGGTATTGCGTCGTCTTATCTGGTTGAAATGCTGGTCTGCTGACCTAGCCTTAGGAAGCTCCTGACGGATCTACTATTTTAAAGGCGGTAGACCTTTCGGTGCTGCTCTGGATGACATCGTCATGGATGTCACGGGAGGTAAACGCACTCTTCTTCCTTAGACTAGCAAGGGTGAGGAGGCCTGCCGCAAACAGGGGCCTTCCTTTCCAGCAAAACAGGGTTTTTTTCGTCAGTCAGAGTCCACAGGTAGGCCCTCTCAGACTGATGGCAGTGCGGCTGGTGGGCACAAGTGCCCCTGGGTGCGTAAGCCAAACAAGCGGCTCCCAAGCCCGCCTCCGCGTGAAGTCTTGCCTCCGCCCGACTCTGTGGTGGGGGGACGACTTCGCAGGTTCACGGATCGGTGGACCTCCCGAATCTCCGACTGGTGGGTGTGCGAGGTGGTCACCTCAGGTTATAGGATAGTATTCTGATCCTGGCCCCCACACAGATTCTTTCCCTTGAATCTTCCTCTCCTTCCTACCTGTCGGGCAGCCCTCTTGGGGGCTGTACAGGATTTGATCAGGTCCGGAGTGATTGTGCCGGTTCCGTCACAGGAGAGTTTTCAGGGATTCTGCTCGAATCTGTTTGTCGTCCCAAAAATAGGACTTGGTTCGACCTATCCTGGACCTCAAGGCCCTGAATGCCTTCGAGAAGGTGCAGAAATTCCGCATGGGATCCATTTGCACGGTGATCGCTACACTCCACCAAAAGGATTTTCTTCTGGCGTCCTTGGACTTCAAGGACGCCTACTTGCATGTTCCGATCTGCGCAAGTCACCAGAAGTTTCTGCGCCTTGCGATCAGCGAAGTCCACTCTCGATTGTGGCTCTTCCTTTCGGCCTTGCCTCGGCACCAAGGTGCTTGCTCCGGTTCTAGCCTTCTGTTACAGCGAGGTATTGCTGTTGTGGGCTATCTGGACGGTCTTCTGCTATGAGCAGAAAGTGGCTCAGACTTAGAGGAAAGGTGACTATCGTCAATTAGACCCTCAGGGACTTCGGGTGGTTCCTGAACATTCAGGAGTCAGTCCTGGTCCCGACTCAGTGTCTGGAGTCTCTAGTTCTGGTCTGGACTCCTTGGAGGCAAAGGTATCCTACCTCTGGAGAAGTTGCTGACACTTCAGTCTGCGGTGCGGGTGCTGACATCCCGAACATGGTTGTCAATCCGTTGTTTGCATGAGAGTCCCGGGACTCCTGGTGGCCTCCTTCGCGGCCATTCCGTATGCCCAATCACACACCAGGGCATTGCAGAAGGAGATCTTGTCCACCTGGGACAAATCCCCGTTGTCCTTGGATCTTCGGATCCAGGTGATTCACCTGGTCAGGGCGTCCCTGACAGGGTGGTTGGGACCCTCGGCTCTTCGGTCCGGAAAGTCGTTCCCCTCCCATCCAATGGACGGTACTCACGACGGACGCCAGCCTGACGGGCTGGGGTGGAGTCTGGGGAGTCCTGTCGGCTCAAGGCCTTGGACTCCGGACGAGCCCGTTTACCAATCACTGTTCTGGAAATGCGGGCCATCAGACTGTGTCTCTCCTCAGGTCGGAGAGAGTACGGGGTCGCTCCATCAGGATCCAGTCAGACACCGCCACGGCGGTGGCGTATGTAAACCATCAAGGGGGAACTCGGAGCTCAGCTGCGGCTTCCGAGGTAATCCGTATCCTGAAGTGGGCCGGAAGAAACGTGCCGGCTCTGTAGGGGCGGACTATCTGAGTCGCCAATCGCCAGACGCCGGACCAGGAAGAGTGGTCCTTGCATATTTCAACTCCTTTGCCGACGGGGGGGCACGTCGGATGTGGACCTGATGGCCTCTCGACTCAGTCGCAAGGGTCGAGGTTGTGGCCAGATCCAGGGATCCTTGGGCGATGACTCGGATGCGTTGGTGGCCCCATAGGGTCCTTATCGCCTGATATAAACTCCGGTGATCCTAATTGTTCCGGATTGGCCTCAGCGTCACTGGTACGCTGATCTGGTACGTCTCGTTGCGGACGTTCCCTGGCGGTTGCCGATGAGGGAGGACCTTCAGTCTCAAGGTCCTATGTTTCATCCGGCTTACAGTCTCTGGCTTTAACGGCAGAGCTGTTAAAAGCCAGGTGTTGAGGGACCGAGGTCTCTCGGACTCTGTCATTTTGACCATGTTAAGGACACGGAAGTCTTCCTCCAGGCAGATCTATCACCGTGCCTGGAAAGTTTATATCGCCATATCCAAAGCGCTGGACTGGCGTCCTCGGACGTATTCCGTCCCCAGAATCCTGCGTCCTCTACAGTGTGGAGTGACCCAAAAGCTTGCTTTGAGTACCATCAAGGATCAGATTTCGGCCTTGGCCGTCTTCTTTCAGCGACCTCTAGCGGGTCATTTCTTGGTTAGCACCTTGTGTTGGGGGTTCGCCATGTGCTCCCTCCTGTCAAGCCTTCTCTCCCACCGTGGGATCTGAATTTGGTGCTCTAGGTCCTCCAGGAACCTCCTTTTTGGGAATATCCGGGATATTCCTCTCTTGTCTTGTCTCAGAAGGTGGCCTTTTAGTGGCAATCACTTCTGTTTGACGAGTGTCTGAGTTGGCGGCTTTGTCCTGCAAGTCGCCATATTTAGTCATCCATAAGGATAAGGCGGTGTTGCATCCGCGACCTTCCCTTTTGTCAAAGGTGGTGTCTACCTTTCACCTACATGAGGACATTGTCCTCCCGTCCTTGTGTCCTCACCCATCGCATCCCAGTGAGTTTGCGCTGCACATATTGGATGTGGTACGAGCCTTACGGGTGTACCTGTCTGCTACTGCTTCTATTTGGAAGTCCGAATCACTGTTTGTGACTGCCCCTGGTCCATAACAGGGCCAAGCGGTTTCGTCTGCCATCATTTTTAGGGGAATCAGACAAACCGTCATTCAAGCCTATGCTCTCAAAGGGCGGGCGCCTCCCTTTCCGGTTACGGCGCATTCCACCAGGGCAATTGGTGCTTCCTGGGTTTTCCGACATCAAGCGTCGGTTGCACAAGTGTGCAAGGCGGCGACCTGGTCGTCTGTTCATACCTTTTAAGTTTTTTATAAGGTTGATGTGGCTGCATCTTCGGATGCTTCCTTCGGCCGCAGGGTGCTGCAGGCCGCTGTTTAAAGTTGCGACTCCTCCGTTGAGGAGCTCTGCCTTCTTGGAGTGAAAGTTTTTGGTTTTTCCATTTATACTGCTCCCATCCCTCTTGACACTGCTTTGGGACATCCCACGTGTAAAGTGTAAAGAGACACCGTGTCAGTCCATGGATGATAAGAGAAAATAGGATTTTTTGTACTCACCGTAAAATCCTTTTCTCTGACATCCATGGACTGACACGGCACCCACCCTTCCTTTTAAGTTTGTACTGCTTTGTTACGAACTGAAGTCTGCTGACTGTAGTGGGAGGGTTATGCCCGGAGGGACCGCCCCCTGGGTGGGGCTGTTCAGCTCTGGCTTTTAGAATGTATGTATAACATCTCACATTCTGCCTAGGTCTTCTCCTGCAAGCAGGGACATAACCCACGTGTAAAGTGTAAAGAGACACCGTGTCAGTCCATGGATGTCAGAGAAAAGGATTTTACGGTGAGTACAAAAAATCCTATTTTTATGTGATAGACCAACACAAAGTGGCACATAATTGTGAAGTGGAAGGAAAATGATAAATGGTTTTCACAATTGTTTACAAATATGTGAAAAGTGTGGGGGGCATTTGTATTCAGCCCCCCTGAGTCATAACTTTGTAGAACTGCCTTTCACTGCAATTACAGCTGTAAGTCTTTTTGGGGATGTCTCTCCAGCTTTGCACATTTAGAGAGTGAAATCTTTGCCCATTCTTCTTTGTAAAATATCTCAAGCTCTGTCAGATTGGATGGAGTGCGTCTGTGAACAGCAATTTTCAAGTCTTGCCACAAATTCTCAATTGGATTTAGGTCTGGACTTTGACTGGACCATTCTAATGAATATGCTTTGATCTAAACCATTCCATTGTAGTTTTGGCTGTATGTTTGGGGTCGTTGTCCTGCTGGAAGATGAACCTCCACCCCAGTCTTTTGCAGACTCTAAAAGGTTTTCTTCTAAGATTGCCCTGTATTTGGCTCCATCCATCTTCCCATCAACTCTGACCAGCTTCCCTGTCCCTGCTGAAGAAAAGCATCCCCACCACATGATGCTGCCACCACCATGTTTCACGGTGGGGATTGTGTGTTCAGGGTGATGTGCAGTGTTATTTTTGCCACACATAGCATTTTGCTTTTAGACCAAAAAGTTCAGTTGACCAGAGCACCTTCTTCCACATGTTTGCTGTGTCCCCCACATGGCTTTTCGCAAACTGCAAATGAGACATCTTATGGCTTTCTTTCAACAATGGCTTTCTTCTTGCCACTCTTCCATAAAGGGCAGATTTGTGGAGAGCACGACTAATAGTTGTCCTGTGGACAGATTCTCCCACCTGAGCTGTGGATCTCTGCAGCTCCTCCAGAGTTACTATGAGCCTCATGGCTGCTTCTCTGATTAATGCTCTCCTTGCCCGGCCTGTCAGTTTAGGTGGACGGCCATGTCTTGGTAGGTTTGCAGTTGTGCCGTACTGTTTTTCCATTTTTGGATGATGGATTGAACAGAGCTCCGTGAGATGTTCAAAGCTTGGGATATTTTTTTTTATATCCTAAGCCTGCTTTAAACTTCTTCAGAACTTTATCCCTAACCTGTCTGGTGTGTTCCTTGGCCTTCATGATGCGGTTTGTTCACTAAGGTTCTCTAACAAACCTCTGAGGGCTTCACAGAACATCTCTATTTATTTATACTGAGATTAATTTACACACGTGTAGACTCTATTTACTAATTAGGTGACTTCAGAAGGCAATTGGTTCCACTAGATTTTAGTTAGGGGTATCAGAGTAAAGGGGGTTGAATACAAATGCACGCCACACTTTTCAGATATTTATTTGTAAAAAATATTGAAAACCATTTATCATTTTCCTTTCACTTCACAATTATGTGCCACTTTGTGTTGGTCTATCCCAATAAAATACATTAAAATTTTTGGGTTGTAACATGACAAAATGTGGAAAATTTCAAGGGGTTTGAATACTTTTTTAGGCACTGTAGAGGTGGTCAGATACTGTGGGCATGCTATAAAGCAGTGGTTGCCAACTTATGATCTAAAGGGGGCATCAAATGCGGCCCCTAAAATAACCAAAGGGCCGCACATAATGTTCAATATATGAAATGCTTGAGAGGACTGTCAGAAACTGCGGACCTAATAGAGGGAATGAGGGTCAGAGAGTGTGGACAGGATACATTGTTGGCTGGGGATATGCTGCAGAAGACAATACGAAACTGGGAACATTTTACATGAGGCTAGTAGAGATCAATGCTATTACCCTAATCAATGTTCCCACTACAGACTGCTGCGGTAAGAGGGCTTGCAAATCATATACCAATGGGTCACAGGTTGAGCACCAGGGCTTTGGATGGTCAGAGACTGCAAACATGCTACAGGAGATAGTTGGAGACTGTAGTCCTGCCATAGGAATAGCCCAAAGATTTGCTTCAGGAGACTGCTCGAGATCTTTGCCAATTTACAAATATATGCCGCCACATTTGTGCTATATGTGGCTTCCTTAAAAATCACTTTGCCCACATTTGATATTTCTTTCAACAGGGCCAGTTATAAAAGATAAGATGGGGGAAACAACACATAAAGGGAAAGCAGATGGACGGAACGAAAAAAAGATGGTGTGAACCAAACCATTTAGTTACTAGACCACAAAATAAAGAATATTTTTCTTTGCAGTCCATGGAATAAAAAGCTGACCATACACAAAATTTTATTTCATCAGGTTGCTGATGAACCGACTGACATTTGCTCAGTGGATGGCCCGGTCGACGGAGGGAAGGGCCTTGGCTGGGGTCTGCTCAGTGGATGGCCCGGTCGACGGAGGGAAGGGCCTTGGCCGGGGTCACGGGGGGGGGGGGCCTTCATGGTGTCTTGCACCGAGGCCCTGAAGCTTCTAGTTACACCACTGGTTCTTACACTAAAACCATGGAGAACAAATGTAACCACCCTACAGGAAGTCGCATTACAGCTTAAAAAAAACCAACTGAATTTGGAGGAGAGTAGTTGCCCATTGATCAAAATTGGGATCTAAAGAGCAAATGTACTAAACGCTGATAAGTTCACCTACAGGTGAAGAGTTAATTGTATGAGTTGGGTCATAACACTCAAAAACACCTACAGTAGCACTAAAAGTAGCTGTGTCCGTACTGAAGGATACAGATTGCCATTCAAAGTCACATCCTTATAACTAAAGCAGACCTTTTATTTTTTGGTGAACTCACATTTACTCATTTCCATGAGGAACAGGGTACTTAACTAGGGCCTCACAGGTGCACCCCGGAAAGTCACGTAACAAGTGCCTTCCAGGGAGATCTTGCTTGATCTCTCACATGCACCATACAAGATCTTGGGCTGCTTGTTGTTGAGCAAGCCACCCCATATCTCATATGGCACATGTGTAGGAGCAGGTGTGATGTAAATGTTGGGCTGGCACACAACACGGAATAGGATGCCTGGCACTGATGACATCTTTTGAAAATGGTGTTGCGTGATACAAGGAGGAGTACATTAGCATGTGGCAGCACAGTAAAGGATCAGGCAAGCATATTTACAGTACATTAATGGCTGTATTGGAGCTACCGCAAGGATATTTGTCAGAAAAATAAAGCTGAGCACATAAAAGGAAAAACAAGACTAGCTTTTCAGGACATTAAGAGATTGCCGCAGAAATTCCAACCTAGTTGGGGGAAGCTTAAATGGAACTCCACCCCAAAAGGGGAAGTTCTTCTTTAAGACCTCCTTGCCTGCCACGTTTGGCATCTAATTTTTTTTTTTTGGGGAGTGAGTGGTTACCTAGTTTTGACAGATTCCTCTCCCCCTCCTGCCCTGTAGTCTTCTGGGACATGTCGCTGGCCCCAGAAGACTGTGGGGCCATTCACAAAGGGCAGCTGGCTGTGAAGCCGAAAGCTGCATAGTTGGCTGTGCACAGTTAGGATGCCGGCCCCGTGGGAACCCGAAAGCTAGTGAAGAACTAGCCCAGGTGAGGGCAGCGCTAGATCTTGGACATCCTCTTTAAAGACTGACTGATACTGAATGATCCAGAGAACATTAAAAGGGGATGAAAAGATTGTACTGAAAATATATATTAAAAAAAAAGCAGTCTAGATAGCATTGTAGAAAGTGAACAAGACAGTGACGCTGAAGACAAACCAGATATTCTAAAGGAAGAAGTCATAGCTGCCATTAAAGCTTTATCAAACAATAAGTCACCAGGTATCTGGCTCTGACGGTACTATTGTGGCCCTTTACTCAGCTGTATCAATGGATCTGGAAGGAAAAAACATGGTCAACTGGAGAAGATCACTGTCCATTCCTATATTGAAGAAATGGACAAGAAATAAACTCGGCGCTCGTTTGAGGAGAGACCCTGGAGGTGTACACGGATCAAATAAATGTGATTAAAAAAGTCTCTAAATAAGAGGGACAAAGTCCATAGCAGCAGTCTCTTAGATGAAGAGGGAGAGGAATCCATGTACCAGCACGAAGGGCAGCCAGTGTAAAGAGCTAGAAGCAGTCTCTGCAATGCAACAAAGGAAAAGAAACCCAGCGCCTCCAAGTGCAGTATTGGTAAACCATTTAATAATAACTCAAAAGTGAAACTACTCACAAAGGGAGCATAAGCACAAGCATGATAGTAATCCTGCAGCAAAATCCAGGGGGTGGTTTTCTCCTAAACGTCCGTGTCTCTGAAGTGCAGCTGACAGCTCGTGCTGGTGGATTCCAGCATTCACAGCCTATGGGAACAGAGGGGGAATGGGAGATGACGCCACTTCCGGGTGCAGGGTGAGACAAGGCAGCTTCGCGTTCGGAGCATGCTTGCTCCTTCCTCAGGCCATCAGGATCAGGCGAGAACTACCTGAAGCTCTGGCTGGGTTCAGAGAAGGCCAAGCAACAAGAGACAGTGGACTGCATTCACAAAAGCAGGTCGCATGCAGCATTTGGTTGTCCAGACACACACACATTTTCCCTAAATACCGCATGCAATCCTGAAACTGTCAATTCTCTATACCATTCTGCGGTATTTACCATAAAACGCTGAAAACACTCAGTAAATACTGCATGAACAGGCGTTAAACTCAATTCACAGAGAGAAATAATTAAATGCATGTGATAACTAAGTGGTCAAGGCATGACATGTAATGGTTGCTAAGGAGCGGGTGGCAGGCAGGCCAGGAAGGGGGATGAGTAACACACCCCCCGTACCATACCACGAGGCCACGTGCCCTCAACATGGTGGGTTGCTATTGGGCAGGGGGGCTCTGTAACCCCCCCCCCCGCAAAACCACCACCTTGCCCCCATGTTGATGGGGACAAGGGTCTCTTTCCCACCAGCCTGGCCAGTATTTGTGGGGGTCTCCTGGCAGTAGGGCTTATCGGAGTGTGGAATCACCCTTTTAACATGGAGGTCCCCAGATCCTGCCCCCCCTAATGTTAATGAGTATCCCTTATTTAAAAAAAAAAAAAGAAAATTCCCCGTAGATCCCATGTTAATCATGATGAATGCTGACTTCGGAGCCGAAGAGGGGGAAAACGAAAGCTCCACTCTTGACAAAGACTCCCGCCGAATGACAGCTCCGCTGCCTCCCGGCGCTAAATAAGTGAAGGGGCTTGGTCACCCAGTGATGTCATTGGGTGCCCTGCCCCCTTGTGATATCATGGACCCAGAATAGGAGAACCCACCTGAACAATCTATTTAATTTGTATCCAGACAAGTCCTAGCACTACAGAGCTGATGGATCTAAAGGTCATTGTACAATCCCATTACACAGAGCAGGTATGTATGACATGTTTGTGGTGGCTGCCTTTTTTTTTAATTTATTTTTTATTATTATTTTAAACCCTTTTTTTTTTCTCCGTAACAATCTTCCTATCCTATGGTGACAACACTGACTCGCTGTACTGTATCCATGGAGGATCAACATTGTCACCATAGGACAGAATTCCAGATTGAGGGGAGACGCTCTGTAACCCCCAGAGAGATATGCAAACAATTTTACTGATAAGAATGCAGCTCAAGCTGAGTGTATAGGAAGTTCTCAGCTGATAAGATTTAGGATCAGCAGATATTTTTATGAACTTCTCAAATAGATCTAACAAAACCATTTCATTGCTCAAAAGGGAATAAAATAAGCTCATTGTTTGAGTTTATCTACACTTTTTAGGTCTCGTGCACACACTAGGCGTTTAGCCACAGTGGACGAGTTCCTTGCATTTTGGTTGCGGGTAGAAGAAACGGGTGCACCGTCAAACCCCGCTGCTGGCCTCCCGTAAGAGTCGTGAGAGGATGAAAGTTGCTGCGTCTGTACGGTGCAGTTATCGTTTGTCATGATCACTTGGTGCCCCTGTTTTATTATTCCAGCACCCAGGTGTTGGCTGTTGCTTTTCCCTTGTCTTTGTTCACCTTTTAGCTAATTGATCTGGTCAGTCACCTATTTTTTTGTTTAATATGTTTTTATTGAGTAAGTTTATATGGACATAACAATTACATGAGATACATTGAAAATATCACAATGGGTTAACGTGTGAAAAGAGTCACTCGGTTATTTAGAAAAAAAAAAAAAAACAGTATGAGTAACCCAAATTGAGTGTAATAAACAGCAATATCGCAAATAATAATATATAGAGAAATACGGGGGAAAGAAGAAAATAAAGAAATACGGGGAAAGAAAAGGAAGGGGGTGGGGGGGTGGATAGAAAAGGAGGAGGTTGGCACACATGGCAGCACAGACAAATGTATGGCTAGAACATTCAGTGAAGCTAAACCTTACAGAGAGATTAGACCCATCAACAGTAGTACTAATAAGACTGAGGCACCAAGGGAGCAGGAAACATGAATTGTTCAAGGACACAAATAAATTAAGTCTTTATACCATTGGGTGGAAAGGAAGGAGGACCACGGGGCCCAGGTTAAGGTATATAGTTTAGTAGTGTCTCTTGCAATGTGGGTGAGTTCTTCCATGAGGCTAACGTCAGACTTTTTGCAGCCAGGACTTAATAGTCGGAGATGTAGGTTGACCCCAAAGAATAGGTATGATAGCCATGGCTGTATTAAGGAGGTGTGGGATGAGTGAGCGTTTATAACAACCTAAGGACATTGAGGTAGCATGAAAGAGCACTATCCAGGGGTCCAGAGGTAATTTGACATCGGTGATCTGATGAATTAGGTCAAGTACTTCAGACCAGTAAGGGCGAATGAGAGGACAGAACCACCAGATGTGAGCATGTGTGGCCTCCTGTCCACAGTTCCTCCAGCACAGTGGGGATTTGGAAGGAAACATGCGGTGCAATTTAACAGGTGTATGGTGCCATCTAGTGAGAAGTTTGAAGTTGGATTCAGCCATGGAGGAAGCCAGAGAGGAAACATGCGTAAGTAGTAGAATTGTATCTTTTTCCTTGTCTGTGATAATAGCACCTAGGTCACGTTCCCAACTGGCTATATACTGCGGGTAGGTAGGGCTTTGTAGTTTAATAAGCGCTTTGTAAAATAGTGAAACACAGTGTAGAGGGGGACCCTTATGAAGGAATACGTGTTCAATGTCATTCAGATCTTGGATTCCCTGTAGTGGTTGGGGGAGAGTTTGAAGAAGGCAGTTCAGTTGATTATATCTCCACTTATCCATGAACGTGGCTAGTCTACGACCTAAGATTTCAGCTAAAGGTTTAATAGTATTGGAGTTTAGGACATGGTGCAAGAGGAGGGGGCGACCAGGAGTGGAAACCCTGGTCTAAGGCCCTTTCACACTGAGGCGTGGAAAAAACGCAAAAAAATTATGAGTTTTTTTTACCGGTAAAAATAGCTCTAACGCATATGCGTTTTTACTGCGTTTTTGCAGTAAAAAGGATTATTTGGTATCCCACAATCCTCCACTCTACTGCGGTCATGTGACCTTCCCACAGCTTCTGGGTGTTTTTTTACAGCGGTACTCATTCATTTCAATGGGGATAGGCGTTTTTACAGCGCTATTTTATGCGCCCCAAAGATGCTCCAAAAAAGCTGTTAGCAGGATTTTTTCCAACGCACAGCCAGCAAAACGCCTCAGTGTGAAAGCCCTCAGGGCTTTCACATTGAGAATGATGGGGCAGGATTATTTCAGGCATTTTTTTACAGCGCTGTTTTTACCGCGAAAACGCGGTAAAAACGCCTCAGTGTGAAAGGGGCCTAAGGACCCTGGTACAAAGTATTTATGGTGTAGGAGAGGAGTCAACGGAGAATCATAAGACCATGCAAGTTTTTTTTTTTTTTTTTACGTAGACCATCCCAAACATTCAGAGAGGATACGGTAAGAGGTGAGGTATTGTGAGAGAGGTTTCTAAAAGATCGTGGTATCCAAGGGGCAGAGGAAAGGTCCGAGTCACATATAAAGAATATTCCAGTTGTACCCAAAGTTTAGAAGCACATGCATATTTCCCATCTGTTATGCGTGATAAAATAACAGCATGATAATAGGTTTTAAAATTGGGGAGAGATAATCCCCCCGAGCGTTTAGTCCGAAAAAGGACCTCTCTAGAAACTCTGGGGTATCCATCCCTCCAAACGAAGCGGGTAATCATGGTCTGCAATAGAGTGAAAAAGCCTATAGGAATCTTTTAAGGGAATCATTTGTAAGATAAAGAGAATGCGGGGGAGTATGTTTATCTTGATTATGTTCACCTTACCTAGCCATGAATGTGAAAGGGAGGACCATTTTCTGAGATCAGATCTTATGTTGTTCAAGAGAGGAATATAATTATGTCTAAAAAGGGAGTGGAGATGAGGAGTTAGGTATATGCCGAGGTATTTCATGCGTGAGGATTCCCAGCGAAAGGGAAATAGAGGCTTCAGCTGATCAGCTACTGGCTGGGGTACCGAGATATTCAGAATTTCAGATTTTGACAGATAAATCTTAAAATTGGATAACGTCTGGAAGGTAGAGAATTCCGACATTAAGTTTGGTAACGAAATGCGTGGTTGTTGAATAAAAAATAAGATGTCATCAGCATAGGCTGAGTATTTATGGATTCTACAACCAACTTTAATGCCATGGATATTTCTATTATGTCTAATTGTGGCCAAAAAGGGTTCCAGAGAGATAGCAAAAAGAAGAGGGGATAAAGGACACCCTTGCCTTGTACCATTATGTAATGGAAATGGGTCGCTTAAAGAACCGTTTATGCGTATTTGTGCAGTAGGCTTAGAATAGAGGGAAGAAATACAATGAAACATTCTGGGACCCAGACCGAAATAGCGAAGAGTGGTTCTGAGGTAGTCCCTGTCCACTCTGTCAAACGCCTTTTCGGCATCCGTTGAGAGAAGGAGGGTGGACTGGGAACACCTACGAACATAGTGGATCAGGGATAAAATGCGAAGCGAGTTGTCTCTGGCCTCTCTGTTTGGGATAAATCCAGTTTGATCAGCTGAAACCCACTGGGGTAGAAAGGGAAGTAGTCTGTTAGCCAAAACCTTGGCATAGACTTTAGTGTCAATGTTTAAAAGGGAAATAGGTCTACAACTACTACATAAGGTAGGGTCCTTGTCAGGTTTGGGGATGACAGTAATGTGGGCAGATAATGATTCCGGACGAAGACCAAATTCTTGGGAGATGGAGTTTGCATAAGCAGTAAGATAAGGGAGTAAAATGTCACTAAATGTTTTGTAATATAGAACGGTGAAACCATCAGGGCCAGGGGTCTTACCGGAGGGGGAGGATTTAAGAGCGTGTTGAAATTCCTCTATGGAAAAATCAGCTTCTAATTCACTAAGTGCTGATGTTGACAATTTCGGGAGGCCGGCCTCTGTGGGATAGGTGAGTATACGTTTACGTTTTTTCGATAATGGTAGAGAAGCCAGGCCCCCTTCAACATTGTACAAGTCGGCATAAAACTCCCTGAAGGCTTTTGAAATTTGAGGGGTATTGTGGACTAATTCTCCTGATGGCAGTTTTATTTTAGGGATAAAGGATAAGGTTTTTCGGGCCATGAGGGATCTAGCCAACTGTTTGCCCGGCTTATTACCCCATGCGTAGATTTTCTGGGAGACAAAACGAAACTTCCGCTTAGTTTCAAGATTGAGGAGCGTTTTGAGCTCTTCTCTCTTAAGGGTGAGGGCTTCAAGGTGAGAGATATGTAAGGAGAGTTTGTTTTTTTCTCTAAGTCAGCAATTTGTTGTAGGATCTGTTTAGGCTGTTGACCATGCTCCCTCTTTTTCCGCGCACCCAATTCAATAAGAGTACCCCTCATTGAAGCCTTATGTGCTTCCCACACTACAGAGGGAGAGGTGTCCGCTGCTACGTTTTTTCTTTAAAGTATTGGGATAAGGTAGTAGATAACATGGAGACCTCTGTTGAATTAGACATGAGAGAGTCGTTGAGCTTCCAATTATTGGGGCGAGGAGGCAGAGCGGGTACGTCCAAGCAAATAGAAACGGGTGCATGATCAGAGAGAGTAGCGACATCAATGTGGGCTGAGCGGAGGAAAGGCAGGTGAAAGTGATCGAGGAAGCGTTTTAGAAAAGTGGGAGTAGTCTTTTCCTTTAGAATGCATAAGACGCCAAGCGTCCATAAGTTGAAGATCTAGGAGTTTCTTTTTGACCTGGGCTAATCTTTTAAATGGGATACTAGAACGGCCTAAGGAGGTGTCCATAACGGGATCTAAAGGCATATTTATATCCCCCGCTAGAACTATCATACCCTCCAGCAAATTGAGATAATTTTGTAAGGATTTGGTTAAAGAAAACTGGTTGATTGAGATTGGGACAATAAATGTTTGCTAGAGTGCAACTGGTATTGCCTATAAACCCTTTGACAAGAAGGAAGCGACCATGATCATCCGCTAACACATCAGTAAACAGAAATGATGCACTCTTGCTGAATCCAATAGCCACTCCTTTGGCTTTATTAGTGTCCGACAGGCTGTAATACCATTGTGGAAAATATTGTGAGTATAATTTAACGGACATTGTATGAGTCAAATGGGTTTCCTGAAGGAAGGCAATAGAACAAGCGGAATTTTTCAATTCCCGCAGCACTTTGTCTCTTTGCAGGGACACAAAGTCCTCTGACATTTATATGAGAGGATCTTTACAGTAGCCATATCATCAGCAAGTAGTGGACCATTAATTTATACAGCCATGCGTGCCAGCAAAACAGAGGGGAGGGGGGGAGAAAGACAAAGAGAGAGGGAAGAAGAGAAGTCAGAAAAAAATAAGAGGGGGGGGGGGGGGAACATATATATATATATATATATATATATATATATATATATATAAACAATATAACAACCATTAGAGCGATTGGGATTGATATAAGTTTCATGCAGAAACCTGCGGTGGTCCCAGTGGGGATGAGGGGAGCAATCAACTAAAGAGGGTTTCAGAAAAAATGCAAAAAGGGGAAAAAACAAACAGATTGCTAACTCCCAACAACCCCAGAAGGAGAGGGGCAGAGAACAAACTCTTTTGTGAAGACATTAATTTGGGAGCATAAAGCCCCAACAGCAAACTGCCTGAAAGAAAATATTAAGGAACACTTATACAGTCATGCTCGAAATTGTTGGCACCCCAGAAATTTTTCCAGAAAATCAAGTATTTCTGACAGAAAAGTATTGCAGTAACACATGTTTTGCTATACACATGTTTATTCCCTCTGTGTGTATTGGAACAAATCAAAAGGGAGGAAAAAAAGCAAATTGGACATCATGTCACACAAAACTCCAAAAATGGGCTGCTCAAAATTCTTGGCACCCTTAACTTAATATTTGGTTGCACACCCTTTGGAAAAAATAACTGAAATCAGTCGCTTCCTATAACCATCAATAAGCTTCTTACACCTCCTCACCTGGAATTTTGGACCACTCTTCCTTTGCAAACTGCTCCAGGTCTCTCTTATTGGAAGGGCACCTTTTCCCAACAGCAGTTTTAAGATCTCTCCACAGGTGTTCAATGGGATTTAGATCTGGACTCATTGCTGGCCATTTTAGAGCTCTCCATCGCTTTGTTGCCATCCATTTCTCGGTGCTTTTTGACGAATGTTTGGGGTAATTTTCCTGCTGGAAGACCCAAGATCTCGGACGCAAACCCAGCTTTCTGACACTGGGCTCTACAGTGCGACCCAAAATCCTTTTATTAATCCTCAGATTTCATGATGCCTTGCACACATTCAAGGCACCCAGTGCCAGAGGCAGCAAAACAACCCCAAAACATCATTGAACCTCCACCATATTTCACTGTAGGTACCGTGTTCTTTTCTTTGTAGGCCTTATTCCGTTTTTGGTAAACAGTAGAATGATGTGCTTTACCAAAAAGCTCTATCTTGGTCTCATCTGTCCACAAGACGTTTTCCCAGAAGGATTTTGACTTACTCGAGTACATTTTGGCAAACTGTAGTCTTGCTTTTTTATGTCTCTGTGTCAGCAGTGGGGTCCTCCTGGGTCTCCTGCCATAGCGTTTCATTTCATTTAAATGTTGACGGATAGTTGGCGCTGACACTGATGTTCCCTGAGCCTGCAGGACAGCTTGAACTTCTTTGGAACCTGTTTGGGGCTGCTTATCCACCATCCGGACTATCCTGCGTTGCAACCTTTCATCAATTTTTTCTCTTCCGTCCACGTCCAGAGAGATTAGCTACAGTGCCATGGGTTGCAAACTTCTTGATAATGTTGCGCACTGTGGACAAAGGCAAATCTAGATCTCTGGAGATGGACTTGTAACCTTGAGATTGTTGATATTTTTTCACAATTTTGGTTCTCAAGTCCTCAGACAGTTCTCTTTTTCTCTTTCTGTTGTCCATGCTTAGTGTGGCACACACAGACACACAATGCAAAGACTAAGTGAACTTCTCTCCTTTTTTATTTGCTTTCAGGTGTTTTTTTTTATATTGCCCACACCTGTTACTTGCCCCAAGTGAGTTTAAAGGAGCATCACATGCTTGAAACAATCTTATTTATCCACAATTTTTAAAGGGTGCCAAGAATTTTGAGCAGCCCATTTTTGAAGTTTTGTGTGACATTATGTCCAATTTGCTTTTAATTAAAAATTACAAATAGAAATAACCGATCCTCTAGCCTAAACTAGAAAATGGCTAGCAAGATTATGCAGACCCTTGACATGAAAGCTGAGACCATCGAGACCTAGGCTACATTCAAGGAAGATGAGAGCAGATAGTAAGACAGCTCATCCGTTTTTCTGAGATGAGCCAGGGGTGGCTAGGAAGGGGTTAAGCGTGTCCTAGGGAGTGATTCTAATTGTTAGAGGGCATGGCTACGAGTGACACGTCACTGATCGCTGCTCCCGATCGGAGGGAGCAGATGTTCAGTGACCTGTCACTAGGAAGAACAGGGAAATATTGTGTTTACACTGGCATCTCCCCATTCTTCAGCTCCGTGACACGATCGCGGGACACCGGCGGACATTGAGCCTGCAGGCACGGTCACGGAGCTCGCGACCATACAGCAGCAAATTAAAGGGGATGTATATATACACACGCCCATTTGCGCAGCCGTGCCATTCTGTCGACGTATATGTTTTTGTGCGGCGTCCGGCAAGCGGTTAGCAACATGCATCGAAAGCAGTTTGTAAGATGAAATGCAAAAATTTTAATATTAAATCATGGAAGCCAATATTTGCTTGGAGTTTTTTGTTTTTGTTTTTTTTCCCCCTCTTGTGTGACGCTTGATGCAGTCATAAGATAGGTTTTGATTCGGTTACCCTAGAAACAGTGTGCGTGTTCTCGGGAGGGGTTGGGGGGTACAGCCAAAGAATCTCAGCTTTTATGTTCTGTTGGTTCTACATTGTTTGCCGGTTGTTTCGTCTTTTTCTACTTTTCCAGAAGCCATTAATTGCCACCGGCCTGGTGACTTGTGAAAAGCTTAAGCTGTTTCAAATCCCCCCCACCTGTCCTACTTCCCAATTTGCAGAAGATTACAAACGTCTTCGGGCTTTTGCCAATGCAAGTGTTGTCTAAGTAATTTTCAGATCCGTGAAGTGCCAGTGTTCTCGAGTAATGTGATAATTACAAAAGCTGGCAACATACTTTGAGAAAAATCAACGGCTTGAGCATGGCAGCAATTGTGCAAAACTTCTATTCTAAACATGTTCTCCATCCGTTCCAATCTAGTATTATACTTGGTTGATGGATTGATCATTAGGATTTACTAATTATCGGCAATCATCCGGTTAAATGGGTGAGTAAGGACCCTAATATAAGGGTAAATCCACTTGGCACTGGGCGGTTAAATTGGCCAAACAACAAGAGACCCAGTCGCCATACCATTAATTTCAACAATAATCTTCCTGTAAAATTATATGTGCCTTTTTTTAATGTCTTTTCTTTCTCATCCATTGAGGGACACCAGAATTCTTTCACTTTCTATACTGCCACCTGAAGTAGGATTGGACACTGGCAAGCTGTAGGCCAGCTCAGGGTAACCCTTCCTGCCACCAGCGTGTCTCTGTTTTTTTGTTAGTGTCCTTGGAGGGTGGACATCTCTTTTCGCCCCCGTTTTTCAGTCTATCCTTTCGAAATTAGTTTGGACCCTGTTGGACTGGACATTGCGTCGATAGTAAAGTGACCGACCGACACGGGGCTCTCAGATTCCGTTCTGATAGCAAGTTAGCTGCAGAGAGCTTTTGAGGTCCTTTCCTTGGTTTCTCTACTCAACAATCCCTGATCATTGCACAAATTAGCAGATTTCCATAGAGATTTATTGGGTCTTTTGGACCAAGTTGTCATTGCCCCAAGTCTTGTGAGAGAATGATTTCAACCATTGTACCCAAAAGAACATCTGGCCCAGTTTGAACCTCCAAGCTTTGAAAATCTGAATTTTGAGTTCAGATATTCAGAATTGAATCCACCTTGCTTGTCATTGCCTCCTTTCTCCAGGGAGACTTTTTGGCTTTTGTGGACCTACATATCTCCATCTTCCCAGCACAACAACTTTTCCTACATTTTGCTGTGGGCCCCCTGCACTTATATTTAATGACCTTGCCCTTCTTGTGTATCATTTTCACCCCAGGTGTTCACCAAGGGGGTGGCCCCAGTACTAGACCTGCTGCGTGCTAGTGGCGTTCCCGTTGTGGAAAATTTACGACCTTTTGTTAAGGGAATAGTCAGCGTGGGCAAGGTTACAGAGTGTCTTTAACCACTTCAGCCTCCGTGATGTACCTGTATGTCGCTTGGTTGAAGGGGGTTATACCGGGATTTTTTTTTAGGCAGTAATTGGCTTTAATGTAAAAGCGACCCTATCGGCTACAGGCGGCAGAAGGGGGGGATCCCCTTCTCCCGCCATCTTCCATTGCCTTCCCAGGCGCTTCCATTCCACCCGTGAGCCCAGGACTGAAGCCGGCGATTCCACTGGATAACTGAGGACCTGAATGGCCCTGTCCCTGACCATCTCTATGGTCTAAGACGGGTGTCAAACTCAATTTTATTGTGGGCCGCATCAGCATTATGATTGCCCTCAAAAGGGCCGGTTGTATCTGTAAGATTAGATGTCCAGCGCATCCCCTCCCCATATATTAGATGTCAAGAGCCACCCCACCATCAGAAGTTGAGTCCCCCACTGTCCCTTACATTACAGTGCACCCCCCTTTCCTTATGCTGCTGCTGGGAAGACGCTGGATGTATTGCTTGAAAGCCGAAAGTAAGGGTCTGGTGCTCTTTTGCAGCTGCAGGAGAGGTGTGGTGGCCTTGTGTTTGACACGTGTGGTCTAAGAAATCGGAAGCGCTGAGTATTTTTCCACATTCGGTTTCGGTCTAATGTAAACTAGCTGTTGCTGGTCCGTGAAAGCAACAGATTAAACCAATCTTGGTTTGATCTGATGCTTTTGTAGGCACAGGTGAAATCTGGGGTCTAATAGACCCAAGATCTATCAGTAAAGAGGGTCACTGCCCATGCTATTACAAGGGATGTTGTACATCCCTTGTGATAGCAATAAAGTTGATAAAGAAAAAAAAGCGGAGACAGCGTAAAATAATAATAATGATAATAAAAAAAAATTAAAGTGCTCTCGTCCCCGTGTTCACACGCAAAGGCGAACACGCACATCTGTCCCGCACACATACGTAAACCGCAATCACACATGTGAGATCTCATGGCGAACGTCAGAGCGAATGCAAAAATTCTAGCAGCAGATCTCCTGTGCTTGATTGGCTATCGTGGAGGGCAGGGGCGACATTAGGGGACTAATAGACATCACTCCTGATGTCTCAATAAAGAGAACCTGTCACCTTTCCAATGCTATTACATAGGGCAGGAGTAGGTAATCCTCGGCACTCCAGCTGTGGTGAAACTACAAATACCATCATGCCTCTGCCTCTAGGAGTCATGCCTGTGATTGTCAGGGTCTTGCAATGTCTCATGGGACTTGTAGTTTCACCACAGCTGGAGGGCCGGAGTTGCCTACCCCTGACGTAGGGGGCTTTTAGCCCCTTGTGATGGTAATGGAGTTAAATAGAAAAAAAATGCAGAAGTATTTAAAAAAGTAAATTTTTATAATAAAAAAAAAAATAGCAGCAATCTCATTGCCTCACATGCACATGCACGCGCGTACAAGTAGAGCATGCACATGTAAATAAAGTTATTGCGCCACACGTGAGTTATTGCTGTGTATGGCAGAATGACACCAATCATTCCAGGGCCATCATTTGCTGGTAAATTCAAACGAATACCTTGTAAAATCTTTTAAAATGTTGCCCATGTACAATTTTGGGTGCCATTTCACTGGGGTGTGCAATTGACATGTTTTGTATCGGGTTTACTCCATGTACCCCAATGCTTATTTTACTAAAAATCTATTATTTGTACTAAAAATGGGTATTATAGTGTAGTAGGGTAAATATTTTCCTTAAAAATAAATTTCATAAACAGTTGTGTAGAAATCTTCCAATGTTCATAATTGCAACTGCAACAATTTTATTCCACGGCCTTTGCTTTCAGAAAATGTATTCTTGTTTGGGTGTTTTTAAAGGGGGTTGTAAAGGTTCATGCTTTTTCACCTTAATGCATCCTATATGTTTGTTATTTAATTTTTTTTAAAAAGGAACCTTTTAGTATCACTTTAAAAATCTCCCCCCCCCCCCCCTTAGAAAACTACTTAAAGTGCAAACAGTTAGAAATTCCTCTGGATGTGAAGTGGTTAAAGCTCTATCTGAACTTTTTATTTTTGATGGAGTGTAGAAGAGTTATTTCTATCTGTGGCTTCCCTAGGGAAATCCACTCTCAATATGTCCTGATGAACATTGTCACGGATCTAAGATGACAGAAAATCCAAAATCCAGGGGTAATCTTCCTATGGGGACACTTGTTCTGGTAACCGCTTCCCGAGAGCTCTCTCTTCCTATTCTGTTTTTAAGACACAAACTGAAGGAACTTCTCCCCATTGGGACAGAGATAGGGGGGGAAAAAAAAAACTCGTCAGGATTCGTAACCCTTCTGCACTCGTACTCAGGATTTATCACCTAATTTCCCACTTTTCTTCCAATAGCAAGAATCTCCAGATGCAGCTTAAAGTGGAGTTCAGCCATTTTTTTTTTTTTTTTTAAAGTCAGCAGCTACAAATACTGCAGCTGCTGACTTTTAAAATAAGAACACTTGCCTGTCCAGGGCGCCCGCGATGTCGGCACCCGCAGCCGATCTGTCCCTCGGCTCTCGGGTGCTGCCGCCGCCGCCATCTTCGGTAAGAGAATCAGGAAGTGAAGCCTTGCGGCATGCGCGACTCGCTCTGCGAGATCCCAAAGGTCCCTGCTGTCTTCTGGGACCTGTGTCTCCCAGAAGACAGGGGGGGGACGGAGGAGGCGCCGGACGTAGCGTAGATATCGCGGATATCTATGCCCGGAAGTGGGAGCAAATACCTGTATTAGACAGGTATCTGCTCCCCCTCCCCCCCTGAAAGGTGCCAAATGTGACACCGGAGGGGGGGGAAGGATTCCGAAAAGCGGAAGTTCCATTTTTTAACTTTAATTGTTCTCTAAAACAACCCAGGATCTTTAAATGTGATTATTTGCATTTCGGATTCATGTAGAAAGTTTAACCCCAGATTCCTGCTTGTCTTTTACATTAAGGCCTCATGCCCACGGACGTTTTTACAGCTGCTTTTTATGAGCGTTTTTTTGCAACTTAAAAATTGTTCTCCATGTTAGCCTATGGCCTCATGCCCACTATGACGTTTTTGAGCTGTAAATGGCATAGGCGTTTTTAAGCTGCAAAAAAAAACCCAGGACCAGTGCGTTCTGAAGCTCCAGCGTTAGAGCTGTAAAGACGTCAGATGCCGGCAAAGGGTGTTAAACGCGATTTTAACGCGGCTTAACACTGTGTTAAGCCTCGTCCGGCGTTTCTTTCTCTATTCCAAATCAATGGTTCCCTATGGGAGCCCATTTATTTGAATAGAGGTCGCACCAGAAGTCTGATCAATATGATCCGACTTGCGGGGCGACTCGTGTGCGGAGAACCTTGAAGGGAAACCCAGCGAAAATTAAAAAAATTTGCGTGAGGTTCCCCCAGGACGATACTAGACCCTTCGGTCTGGAATGAATCTTGAGGGGAAGCCCCTACACCAAATGGCGTGGGGGTTCCCCCAGGATCCATACCAGACCCTTATCCGAGCACGCAGCCCGGCAAGTCAGGAAAGGGGGGCGAGCGAGCGCCCCCCCCTCCTAGACCATACCAAGCCACGTGCCCTCAACATGGGGGGGTTGGTGCTTTGGGGCAGGGGGGGCACTGCGACCCCCACACCAAAGCACCTTGTCCCCATGTTGATGAGGACAAGGGTCCTTCCCGACAACCCTGGCCGTTGGTTGTCCGGGTCTGTGGGCGGGGGGCTTATCGGAATCTGGGAGCCCCCTTTTAATAAGGGGGGCCCCCCAGATATCGGCCCCCCCACCCTATGTGAATGAGTATGGGGGACTTCTCCGCTCTCTTCTCCCGCTCTCCGGTTCTTCTGCCGGGCTCCTCCGCTATCTTCTGCCGCTCTTTTTCTAGCGTTGGCCCGGTCTTCTCCGCCGTCTTCTTCGCTCTTCTCTTCAATGATGACACGACGCTCTCCCCCGCTGTAATGCCGTGTGCGCGGTTCGCAATGACTTGTATAGGCATGGGGCGTGGTCACCCGGTGACCCCGCCCCCTTATGGCGTCACAGTCCTGGGGCATGATGGGACTGTGGTGCCATAAGGGGCGAGGTCACTGGGTGACATCACATGGTGACCACGCCCCATGCCTATAAAAGTCGTTGCGCACCTCGCATTACAGCGGGAGAGACCATCGAGTCAACATAAGGAGAAGAGAAGAGGGAAGGAGAAGATCGGGCCAACGATAGCAAAAGAGCGGCAGAAGGTAGCGGAGGAGCCCGGCAGAAGAACCAGAGACCGGCAGAAGAGACCCTCGAAATCGGAAGGAAGAGACCCCCGGAGCTGCCTAATAAATTACTTTTAAAACCTGTGTAGTGTTTTATTTTTATTTTTATTTTTTTACACTTTTTTTTTCCCCCAGGTGAATGGGTAGGGGTACATTGTAAATTGAGTAAATTGATACCCAACATGTCACGCTTGAAAATTGTGCCCGCTCATGGAATGGGGACAAACTTTTACCCTTAAAAATCCCTATAGGCGACGTTTACAAAATTCTACAGGTTGCATGTTTTGAGTTACAGAGGAGGTCTAGGGCTAGAATTACCGTATATATTTTTTTATTTTACCTTTTTTATTAAATTTTTTACACTGTTCTTTAAAAAAAAAATTGTGTCACTTTTTATTCCTATTACAAGGAATGTAAACCTCCCTTGTAATAGAAAAAAGCATGACAGGTCCTCTTAAGGCCCCATGCACACAGGGCATTTTTGCAGCTGCTAACAGCAGCGTTGGACGTTTTTTTTTTTACAGCTGCAAAACGCCCATCCATGTTATTCTATTGTGTCATGCACACATAGAGCTTTTATGAGCTCCAAGTGGCATAGGCGTTTTCCAGCTGCAAAAAAAAAACCAAGACCAGTGCGTTCTGGAGCTACAGGTTCGAGCTGCAAAAACGCCCAACGCTATTAAACGTGCATAAACGCCGCAAAAACGCCGCGATTGCGTTTTTGAGCTCCAGCTTTTTTTTTTTTTTTTTTTTTTAAAGGTCAAAAAATGTTTACAAAACATGGACAGGCGTTTTTAAGATGTAAAAAACGCGGCTGTAAAAACGCCCTGTGTGCATGGGGCCTAAAATATGAGATCTGGGGTCAAAAAGACTTCAGATCTCATAATTACACTAAAATGCAATAAAAAAAACAAACAACAAATTTGGTCATTTTAATTTTTTTTTTTTTAAATGGTCCTTTTTAAGAGCTATGGGCGGAAGTGACGTTTTGACATCGCTTCTGCCCTGCTATGGTATGGAGACGGATGGGGGCCATCTTCCCCTCACTCGTCTCCATACCCAGCAACAGAGAGGACCCGATCGCCTCCGCTGCTACCGGCCGCGGAGGGCGCAGAAGGGGGGGCCCTATCCTGCCGCTGATAACAGTGATCTTGCGGCGAATCCGCCGCAGAGACCACCATTATCGTAAACCGGACCGCTGCCTGAAGAGATGGATACCTGGGGTATGGTAGCTAGCTGCTGCCATAACTGAGATATCCCTCTTCAAACAGCCGACGTACTGTATATCGGCGTGCAGCAGATTAGTGGTTAAAAATACACTTTTTAATGAGTTTTAGTGCACACTAACGTACATGAATACCAATTTTTGGTATATTCTAAAAGATGATGTTACACCGAGTAAATGGATACCCAACGTGTCACGTTTTTAATAATGCGGTCGCCCGTGGAATCGCGCGGTACCTACAAATGTCCATTGTTGACTCTTTAAAAGCCTTTTACAGGTTACCAGTTTAGAGTTGTAAAGGAGGTCTGGTGCTAGAATTATTGCTCTCGCTCTGACGTTTGCTGTGATACTTCACACGTGTAATGCAAATGGCATCTACATTTGCCTGCGGGACCCACTGCACATGCGAGTTGGCCTGCTTATGAACACACGCTAAGCAGGAACATGGATCTATGCCTTTCCTTAGTAAAAGCACATCCCACACAGTAAGAAAACACCAGCTAGGCACACAGTTAACCCTATGATCCCCCTGATGTTAACCCTTTTCCCAGCCAGTGTTATTGGTACAGTGACAGTGCATATTTTTAGCACTGTATTGGTGTCACTGGTCCCCAAAAAAGTGTCAGTTTCCGTTTTGTCTGCCACTACTGCTGTCCCACTAAGTCGCTGATCGCCGCCATTCCTAGTAAAAAAACTAAAAATTCCATAAATGATATCCCATTGTTTGTAGACGTTATAACTTTTGTAAAACCCAATCAATGTACGCTTTTTTTTTTTTTTTACCAAAAATATGTAGTAGAATACATATTGGTCTAAATTGTTGAATTGTCTGCATTTTTAATTTTTTTATTTTTTATAGCGCAAAAAAACGCAAAAGGTGATCAAATACCACCAAAAGAAAGCTCTATTTGTGGGGAGAAAAATTACATAAATTTGTGTAAAGCGTTGCATGACCGCGCAATTGTCAGTTAAAATATCGCAGTGCCGCACCTCAAAAAATGGCCTGGTCATGAAGGGGGGGGGTAAATCTTTCAGAGGTCAAGTGTTAAGCCGGGAACACACAGATCAGGTCCCAGCTGGTGCAGCAGTAGTCCCCATTAGCTCTCACTGGTTCCTCCTGCAGTGACATGGAGGTCGGCTACGTGAGCTAATGAGAGCCACCTAGTGGATCCAGGAGATTGACACACTCAGAAGCGTCGCTTCCAGGGCTGAAGTGGTTAATAAGTGTTTACACCAGGGGTCTCAACCTGGCGGCCCTCCAGCTGTTGTGAAACTACAAGTCCCATCATGCCTCTACCTGTGGGAGTCATGCTTGTAACTGTCATCCTTGCAATGCCTCATGGGACTTGTAGTTTTGCAACAGCTGGAGGGCCGTCAGTTTGAGACCCCTGGTTTACACAAATGTATAAGGGAATAACAATCAGTTTCATACCAAATTTGCCTATGCCATAATGTACAGGAAGCCGATAGGTCACATGAAGGGCATTTCTATAAAGCAGTAACAACACTTTTTAACCACTTGACCTCCGGAAGGTTTTACCCCCCTTCATGACCAGTCCATTTTTTTGCTATTCAGCACTGCGTTACTTTAACTGGCAATTGCACGGTCATGCAATGCTGTATGCAAATGAAATGTATATAATTATATTTACACAAAGAGAGCTTTCTTTTGATGGTATTTGATCACCACTGGAAGGGGCACAACAGACAATAGAAATTTTAAAAAGAATCTGTGTAAGAAAACATGACTTTTTTTACATATGAAAAGGAAATCAAAGTCATAAAAAGCTAACAGCTTGACGTTGGTGCATAAGCAGCATGAGAGTGCCGATTGTCCGACACCTTGACCAAAGTCAATCATTTTATTGAGACATCCAATGCGTTTCAAGAAATAGGCTTTTGGCTTCTTCTTCAGGGTCACTCAAACTAGGAGGTACAAGGATATTCAGACTGTGTTCAAATCACTCATACAGCAGATCGCAGAGAGTAATATCACATAAAAACATTTTGTGTCACCTCGCAGGGACACCATATGGATGGAGAGGACCACCAACACAAGACAAGCGGGGTCACCAGATCAAGACAGAGGAGAACCTTGGTTAAACCTTAGAGCAGGGGTAGGCAACCTCGGCACTCCAGCTGTGGTAAAACTACAAATCCTATCATTCCTCTGCCTCTAGGAGTCATGCCTGTGATTGTCAGGGTTTTGCAATGTATCATGGGACTTGTAGTTTAAAAACAGTTGGCCGGCCGAGGTTGCCTACCCCTGCCTTAGAGGATAAAGCGAGGAACTGCCCAGAGTGGATATAGTTACCGCTGGCTGGCATGGTTCCTATCCAGGATGCTGAACTTAGCTGCAGCACAGGCAGCCGGGACTTAGCAAGAGAGCTGCCGATAATGAACAGCAAAGCGAACCAGCAATCATGCAGCCAAACTGCCGTGTCTCATGATTTCCCAGGGATATTATATACATATGCTCAAGTGCCCTCTGTCAGTTTGATGGAGAGAATGGGCAATTAAACAGCTCTCTATAGCAGGGAGTCCGTGTATGAGAGTTCAAATGCAGTTCTATTGCCTGATGGAGCGTGCATGCTCCGAACGCACGCTCCTTCCCGCTCTATCTGGAAGTGACGTGTCCAGCCGCCCCCGAGAACCAAGAAGCGTTGGGAGCCACCAGTGCAGCCGGGAACATCAGCTGTCTCTTCTCCTGCGAGCCTACCGCCTTCCCCCAGGAGTGGATGAACCTCTTATACCTTCCTACATGCGCTGTGATCTCTACGATCTTGTGAGTTCCAAATTGTCTGTCCTATATTAAAAATGTTTTAACATTGCTGCACTTAGATGGCGCTGCTCTCTTTTGTGCATAACGATCTCCCAGCCTGCATGGAGAACAGACAAAATACTCCATGGCCCAGTATCAGATAAAACCATTTTAATAAGCAAGAGAAAAACTCCAGATTGTAATACATTAAATCATATCACTGCTGCCCGACCTCCAGCGTGCCCGATGACGTCACGTGTAGGCTCCAACCAACGCGTTTCGTGTAAGACACGTCTTCAGGGGACCGCAGCATAGGTAGTTTGCTTACAAATTAGGTTTTATATTTGAATACACTCTTCTTGCTGCTGGTGTCTTTACATGATAAGATTTTGAATTATGGACACCGGGGACACAGTCTGGGTTTCCTTGTATTGATGCTTCGTTTGAGTCCTCCAAGCGTTGGGTTGCTTTAATCATACTTTTAAATGTTCTCAGTCATGCTGTAGCTTTGCTAGGAACATTAGATTGTAAGCTTAACAGGCACAAGGTCATTGAGAATTATCTTAAGCACTATTATGGGATGAAGAATATGTGGAGGCTTTCATTTGGTAAGTGTAGTGTTGAGAAATGGTAAAACCTGAATGTAGAAAGTGCCACCAATTCTCATTGCCGGTCATACATTATTTTGAAAAATGTTCCCCATCGTGACAATAAAAATAAACATTTCTCAAGCTGTGTGCTGTATCGGTGAGCACAGTGACAGGTCTCCCCATAGAAGACCAAGCTTGTCATCATGGATGAGGCTTTGTTTTGTAGCTGGGATCTAAGACCTATCTCCCTCGGCTATTTAAGGATCTATTCGAAGGCTGGTGTGATATAAAGGCGTTGAGGTGACCTTGTTTTATTGTGCCGTTTGCCTGCATTTATATTGATCATTTAGCCTCGGAGGCTTTAACCAGGCAATAATTTATCCACTGTAAATCCAATGACAGCCACTGGACTACAAAACAAAGCTCTGATCAGCCATCTTTCTCCAACATCTATATTTAGCTGTAGATATTGAATATTTTTTTTCTTTTCATATCCAGTGAAGCTGTGTGCCCTGCATAGAAATTAGACCCGCTACGCGTGTTTTTTTTTATTTTTACCGAATAACGAATACTTTTTTTGACGCTTTTTCTTTTTATTTCAAAGCACTAAAGCTCCAAGCCCAAGTATTCTTTTTGTTAAGCAGTTCCTCAGCAAGTCCTTTAAAGCTGAGTTCCACCCGCTCATTGGATCCCCCCCCCCCCTCCGGTGCCACAATTGGCACCTTTCGGGGGGGGGGGACAGGATATCCTTTCCCACTTCCTGGAGTCTGGCCGCGGCCGTGACGTCACCACGGGGCACCCTTCTTCTTCTTCTTTTCCTCCTCCTCCCCTGGCCGCCGGGCTGATAGGAGAGAGGAGCGGGGCCTCGTGCATGCACAGTAGGGTTTCATCTTCACGGGTTCCCTTACCCGCAATGGCGGCGGCAGCACCCGACAGCTGATGTGAAACATCAGCTGCGGGTGCCGACATTGAGGGACACCAGGACAGGTAAGTCTCCATTTATTAAAAGCCAGCAGCTGCAGTATGTGTAGCTGCTGGCTTTTAATTTTCCTATTTTTTTTTTTTTTTGCCCAGGGTTGTCTGGAACACCCCTTTTTTAAATAAAAAAAAAAAAGCCACTTTAGCTGCAATATTTGCCTCTCTGGCACAGTCCCCCATAGTAATTTAACCCTTTCACAGTGATGTAACGCAAATATGCAGCCTTCGGCTTGAAGGGGTTGTACCAGGGCGATGCACGCATCTGCAAGAGGCATCACCCCGATACAGCCGCTCGGCTGTTGTTGCAAGCATCGGGAGGGGACGTCCCCTTCTGCCGCCTTATGTGGCTCTCCTGACCTGAGCGACCAGCTGTGATGTCCGCCGGCTGGCCGGAGAACCGAACGAAGCTGGAATCGGCTTTGATCGGATCTGGTAACCCGGAAGCGATGTCATGACATCACGTCCTGTTTACTGGACCCTTAACCACTTACGGACAATGGAACGCCGATATACGTCGGCTGTTTGAAGAGGAATATCTCTGTTATGGCAGCAGCTAGCTGCCATAACCCAGGTATTCGCTTCTTCAGCCGACGGTCCGGTTTCCGATTTTTAATGGTGGTCTCTGCGATGAATTCGCCTTGAAATCACTGTTATCGGCGGCGGGAGAGGGGCTCCCCCTCCCGCCTCTCTCCTGTGCCCTCTGCTGCTTACCGTAGCCGTCGGTAGCGGCGGAGGCGATCAGGTCCTTCACATGGCTGGGTATGGAGATGAGTGAGGGGAAGATGGCCCCTACCCGTCTCCATACCATAGCAGGGCAGAAGCGACGTCAAAACGTCACTTCCGCCCATAGCTCTTAAAGGGCCATTTATTTATTTTTCCCAAATGACAATTTTTTTTTTTTTTAAAGGGACGGTGTGAAAAAATAAATGAGGAAAGAAATGTTTTTATTTTTTTTTTAAAGCGCTCCATGCTCGCACGCAGAAGCGAACGCGTATGCAACTCGCGCCCACAAATGTTAACAGTGTTCAAACCCCACGTGTGGTATCGCCGCGATCGTTGGAGTGAGAGCAATAATTCTAGTACAGAATCTCCTCTGTAACTCTAAACTGGTAACCTGTATACATTTTTAAAGCGTCGCCTATGGAGATTTTTAAGTACGGTAGTTTGTGACGTTCAAGAGTGTGCACAATTTTAAAGCATGACATGTTTGGTGGTATCTGTTTACTTGGCAAAACATTATCTTTCATATTATACAAAATAATTGGGCTAACTTCTTCTTTTTTTTTTTTTTTCATGAAAGTGTATTTAAAATACAGTGCGACATAAAATATTACAATGACCGCCATTTTATTCTCTAGGGTCACTGATGTAGATATAGATATATATCTATATCTAGAACTAATTTATAGATAGATATAAAGTAAATTTTCTAGCAAAAAATACAAATTTTTACCTTGTAAGCAGAAAGTCAGAAAAAAGTCTTGGGCATGAAGGGGTTAAATTCCCTCAGCGCCATTTAATCCAAATAACTAGGGACATACTGTAAGTGCAGCGTGTTGTGTACCTGACCCCTGGGAACACATCACCATGAGACGCTGTACTCATAGTGTAATCATACATTGGGTATTCAAGTCATTATAAAGGCTCAGCTTTTATTTTATTACAATAATAAAAGATGTTCTAGTTACGTGGTATGTGCAATTGTATTGCGCAAAGTGGCCACAAACCACCTCTTCTGGGGTCCCCCGCTGGTGATTTTGGTTCTGCCTCTTCTGTTTGCCCCCATGGCAAGCGGCTTGCTATTGGGGTAGACCTGCGGGCTCGCTTCCGAACAGGGCTATGTGTGTCTATAGGCACACACCGTGGCTTGGCCCCGCTTCCTCCTCACAGAATTTACGCAACTGCTGCCACTGTGCATGGGAGGAGAGAAAGCGAACAGCGATGCATCGATCAAAAGAGGAGCCAGGTAAGTATTTTGGCGGTGAGGGGGTTGAGGGAGCAAAAAATGTTTTAATATTGGGACACTTGCCTGTCCTGGAATCAAGCGACGTCGGCGCCCCAGTCGATGTTTCCATCGGCTCTCGGGTACTGCCGCCGCCATTGCCTGGTGGCGGGGGAAGTAGGAGGGTGGCCGAAAATCCGAGGGATCTTGCCGCGGCAAGATCTCTCTGAAGTGGGGACGGGTACCTGTCAAAAACAGGTATCGCTCCCCACCAAGACCATTGCCTTGCTCACATACCCCTGAAGAAGAGAAATATCGGTTAAACTCGAAACGTGTCGGGTCTTCCCTGTTGTGTTTGATTCATCAGTAATGATTGTACCTCAATGTATTGCATGTCCGTACCCATCGTTTTCAATGCATCCTGTACCCCCCTTTTTTTGTACTGTAGATTGTGTTTATCTACTGTTATGTTAAATAAATGCCTTATACTCCTACTCATACCTTACACCTTTACTTATAGAGGAGGTGTACCTTTTAAAGTCCCACTTAGAGGAACACTCTCCTACTGCTTTGCTAAAGAAGCTGAGGGTAAAAGTGATGGACTGGCCACCTGTTTTGCCCTCCCATTGGCTTTAAATTGTGTTTGTTGCTGTCCCTGCCTTTGACAAAGCGCATGCGTGCGAAACATGTAAGTCACGGCAACAACTAAGCTTGCCTTCCACAAGCTGACCAGACATCCCTTCCTCTGTTTCTGGCACAACACTAACGTCCCTCCAGGCTTGTCTGTTGCTCTTGGCTCTGCTCGACTCCTCCGGTTCCCCTCAGTTGTGGTGTCACCACCGAGTGGTCCGACCCACTGAGCCCAGTGTTTTTGCCATATCCAGGCAACCTTGCACCTTCCCAGTCCGGACATACAGGGCCCTCTGTCCTCCCGCTCCCAGCGGCTTCATCCATCTTGGACCCGGCTATATCACCATCTTCTACAGCCTCTGGGCTCCTTGGGACCGGATTTCCATCCTCTTCAACATGGACATTGGCACCCCCCCCCCCCCGAATGTTTGTTCACCCCCCTTTCTCTATCTGGTCACCTGTGGTAACGTTGCATAACTTTTATCTGTCCGTTACATCATTGTTTTTATACCGGTTTCCCAGCTGAATTTTAGACTTTCAATTTTAGACTTTGCATCAGCTCATCATATCTATGAAGGAATAAACCTTGTTGGATCATCTTTCCATGGTTATAAGTGCCTGTTTTTATGACTTCTACACTTCGAAACGTACTCAGAGCTCTGCTTATAGTTCTTTTTGTTTTGTTCCACATTATTCCAGTGTTGTGGCAACTGCACTGAGTTTGATCATTACCAACCACGGATTGTTCATGTCACAGCTACATCCAATCTTGTATGACCACACAGTCCTTTGTAGGACTTCAGGACATTTTTTGTTTCTCTCTATAACTGAGAGGCCAAGCATGTCTCCAGACCTTAACCCTATTGAGTATCTTCAAACGGAAGGTGGAGGAGCGCAAGGTCTCTAACATCCACCAGCTCTGTGATGTCATCATGGAGGAGGGGAAGAGGACTCCAGGGGGAACCTGTGAAGCTCTGGTGACCTCCATGCCCAAGAGGGTTAAGGCAGTGCTGGAAAATAATGGTGGCCACACAAAATATTGACACTTTGGGCCCAATTTGGACATTTTCACTTAGGGGTGTACTGACTTTTGTTGCCAGCGGTTTAGACATTAATGGCTGTGTGAGTTATTTTGAGGGGACAGCAAATTTACACTGTTATACAAGCTGTACACTCACTACTTTACATTGTAGCAAAGTGTCATTTCTTCAGTGTTGTCACATAAAGCCCAGGTTCACACTGGCCTGCGGGAGTGAAGCCGTGCAAGTTCAGCTGAACTCGCACGATTTCACTCCCGCTTGTCAGTCCCGAATTCGGCCGCGGTTACAGAGACATCTGTGCAGGTTTCTGCACAGATGTCAATGTAAATCGCGGCCCGAAATCGCAAAAAGTAGTACAGAAACTACTTTTTGAAATCGGTGCAGCACCGCAGATGCGGCGTTGCACCGATTAGGAAGGTGTCATTGCCGGCAAATGCCGCCGATTTGACATGTCGAAACGCATGTCAAATTTCACCAGTGTGAACCAGGGCGAAAAGATAGAATAAAATATTTACAAAAATGTGAGGGGTGTACTCGCTTTTGTGAGATACTGTGTGTGTGTGTGTGTGTGTGTGTGTGTGTGTGTGTGTGTGTGTGAGATATATATTTTTGCTTTATTTTTACCTGCTTATGCTGCCAGTGACACACTTTCTGTCCTATAGTTAATTACAAACCGAACTGTATGTTATTAATCGTCAAGAGAAAGGAAGAAAAAACCCGGGCAGTCTGCCAAGTATCACAACATTCTTTATCAGTGGAACATTAAGGCCCCTTTCACACTGAGGCGTATTTCAGGCGTTTTAGCGTTAAAATAGCGCATAAATAACGCCTGAAATACTCCTGCCCCAGCATTCTCAATGCGAAAGCCCGAGAGCTTTCACACTGAGGCGGTGCGCTGGCGGGAGGAAATAAAAATCTCCTGCAAGCCGCATCTTTGGAGCGGTGTGTATACCGCTCCTTTACCGCTCCTTCCCATTGAAATCAATGGGACACCGCGGTAATACCGCCTGCAAACTGCAGCTGTAGTAAATACGACGGTATTACGGCACTAAAAATCACGCCGCTATAACGCCACCGCACATGCCCGCCCCAGTGTGAAAGGGGCCTTAGTCTAAACATTGTAACAATTTGTCTTTTACAATAAAGGAATAGACTTTTGTGTATGTAAATGAGGAAAGTTTAACCACTTGAACACTAATCCTTTTTCTGACATTTGTTTTCAAGTTAAATCCTTTTTTGTTTTTTTTTTATTTGCTAGAAAATTATTTAAAACCCCTAAACATATTATATATATATATCTGTGGAAATTAACTATTAATTCCTTGATTTATCGATTAATTTTTTTGATCGATCAAAATTCTTTTGATCGGTACTCACCTCTCCGCCGGCTTCAGGGAGTTCTGTCGGAGATCCGGTGACGTCACGGACACCGGCGGGGCTTGCCGTGTCCATCTGAAGGGCTCCTTTGCTGTGCCTTCATATCTGCATGCCGGCGGGACCTTATTATCTGCCACACGCAAGGGCTGTTGCACTTCCCTCTATCACTTCCCTCTATCAACCTGGGATTCTACAGCCATCCACTGGGAGTTGTGATAGTTCCCTTCACGGGACATCTACATGCCGACGGACTGATGGTAACCCCTCCTCATCTGGATTCAGCAGTGGTATCGTTGTACACATTTGTATACCAGTATCATACTTAGCTACATGTTTTTATGACTGCTTTTGCTACCGTTTGGTATTACTCGCACCATTTTTACAGTTTATGTAGCTACATCGATTTTATCTCCAGTGCAATATTTATTTTGTTACCTACTTCAAGACTATAAAGGTTTTAATGCTATTCCCATTGAGCGCTGCCTTTGTGTGTTTTTTGTATCCTGCTATCCATTTTTCCAGTGGTTGGGAATCAGCCTGCAAGGAGATCAGCTAAAAGTAGTTGGATCTGTATATGCGTTTATAATTAATCAAAATTGGTTGATTAATCGATTTATTTTATTTATTTATTTATCTATTAATCAAACACGAAAATTTTAATCAGTAACAGCCCTAATATATATATATATATATATATATATATATATATATATATATATATATAAATTAGTTCAGAGACCCTAGAGAATAAAATGGTGGTTGTTGCAATATTTTATGTCACACTGTATTTGCGCAGCAGTCTTTTCAAATGCAATTTTTTTGAAAAAAATTACTTTAATGAATAAAAATAAATAAAAACTAACCAGTAAACTTAGCCCAAATTTTTTTTGTATAATGTAAAAGTTTTTACGTCGTGAGAATCGTGATCTTTATTCTAAGAAAAAAAATTGAGATTCTCATTTTGGCCAGAATCGTGCAGCTCTACTGTATGTATGAAGGACCCTAGGGCAGGTCTACAGAACACCCCACATCTCCTCTTTTCTCTATAACATGGGTGGAGGTGTTGTGGTGTTCAGAGATGGCTGGAAACGATGCTAACTGATGAGAGTGTACAGGAGGTCATTTGTTCCCAAGATTTCTGGCAGAATCTTTGGGTATTTTTTCACTTCTTGAACAGATAGAACAAAACGTTGAAAGAGAATGTTTTGTTCTCCAATAGTTCTATTACACTATTAAATAACAATATAGATACTACAGGTTTACGCTCTGCCACAATAGCTGTCCGTTCGGGTTTTACAAAGAGGTGCAAACATAAAAAAACGCAGATAATTTTGCAGAAATGTCACTTATCTGATCCAGCCAGTCCTCGGGAGCTTGGAGAAGTTTCCATGATGTATCGAGTGGCTGCTTCCCTTATTGTTCTGAGAAACCGATCTGCGATGTATCCAGGTGTACAGTGACAGCCGTGATGTCACCCTGTAATCAGCTGCTCTCGGCGTTGGCATAGTAATTAATCATCAGGTGCACCCGGCAAGGTGGTAGGCTAACTAGAGCCATGGGAGAGTCCCTGGCCAGCGACTGTGGGAAGTGATCGATTTAAATGTCCTCTCCGCATCTTCGCTATGCAGCATTACACACCTGTCCTAACCGAGGAGATCGATGACACCTATGTCTTCAATCCTGCCTGGGAGCCTCGACTCATAACTTGCTTGGGTATGTTTTATAGAAACCAGGGAAGAGATGCTACCATGGTTATATGTTGGCTTGTCCTGGCTGGTTAGTTTAGGTTTTCTGCAAGGGTTCTTATGCTAGTCAGGAAGATATTAATTGAATTTTCCCATTTGAAAATGTTCTTCTCAACTTGTTTACCTTATCAGTTTTCTTGAGATTCATATCATTTTTTTTCAGTTGATGCAGCGAAAAGCATCAGGTTCACTTTAAAGTATATACAGTGGAACCTTGGATTACGAGCATAATCCATTCCAGGAGAATTCTCGTAATCCAAAGCACTCGCATATCAAAGCGAGTTTCCCCATAGAAGTCAATGGAAACGAAAATAATTAGTCCCGCATTGACTTCAATGGCATGCAATACCGCATGTGGCCAGAGGTGGGGAGGGGGGCTGGAGAGCCTCGTAAACACTCGTAAAGGCCCGGGGACAGCTCGGATGACCTCGGAAACACCCGGGAACAGAGTATTTCCAGAGTATTTCCGAATGGCTCCGATCGGCTCTGCTCAACTCCGCATCCGCACCTCAGGCCAAAAGCGGTACTGCACACACAATTAGCTTGAATTCTACTCGTTTTGTGAGACAACACTCGCAAACCGAGTCAGAATTTAAAAAAAAAGTTGCTCGTCTTTCAAAATGCTCGTTAACCGCTTTTATGCCGCGTACACACGGTCGGAAATTCCGCCAGCAAAAGTCCGATGTAAGCTGTGTGTAGGCTCCATCAGACTTTTGCTGTCGGAATTTCCACCAGCAAAGGATTGAGAGCAGGTTCTCTATTTTTCCGACTGAAAAAATTCCTATCGGAAAATCCGATCGTCTGTAGCAATTTCTGACGCGCAAAATTCCGACACTTGCTCGGAAACAATTCGACGCATGCTCGGAAGCATTGAACTTATTTTTCTCGGCTCGTCGTAGTGTTGTACGTCATCGCGTTCTTGACGGTTGAAAGTTCAGAGAAATTTTGTGTGACCGTGTGTATGCAAGCCAAGCTTGAGCGGAATTCCGTCGGAAAAACCATCCAAGGTTTTTCCGACGGACAATCCGACCGTGTGTACGCGGCATTTCTCGTAAACCGGCGTTCCACTGTATAACGCCTAAAATGCTTTTAAGTTTCGGTTAGAGTAGAAAATGGTTATTATTACGACGTCCATATATTTTATTTTTGTTGGGTGTCTCCTTCACTTCCTTTTTTTTTTATATACACTTTATGGCCAAATGGTTGTGGACATCTGACATTTGCCGACCATCAAACCTCTATGAACTTGTTGGACATCTCACCCCAGAATGATCAGCAAAATATGGAGCTGGTCCCTGTAACAGCTAGAACGGCCTCCACTATTCTGTGAAGGCTTTCCACAAGGTTTTGGGGTGTCTCTGTGGGAATTTGTGATGTTGGAAGAGAAGACCTTGCTCACAATCCTCATTCAAATGAATCTCCAAGGTGTTCAGTGGGGTTGAGGTCAGGACTCTGTACTGGATAAAGCTAAACTCGCATATTAAAGGACAAATTAAGCATTTGCCGACCACAATGTGTGTGTGTGTGTGTGTGTGATTTTATATATATATATATATATATATATATAATCGGTTTGAAAGTAGTTTACTGGGATTATGCCTGAAGATATCAGCCATAACCTCCAATACTGTTTTTTTGCAGCCGGCGGCTGGCTTTCTCATGAAACCGGTCCGAGGAACGGTTTTCAAAGTGGTGGGAAGGGACGTCCTCTAGCCGCTCGCCGGTATTTCTCAGGCTTACCGTTCGCCAGAGAAATGATCCGTCGGTGCAGCCAGCTGCTCCCATAGGCTAGTCAAAGTGGAGTTGCGCCAATTTTTTTTTTTTTTTTAAAGTCAGCAGCTACAAATACTGCAGCTACTGACCATTAAAATAAGGACACTTACCTGTCCAAGGCGCCCGCGATGTTGGCACCAGAAGCCGATATTTCCCTCGGGTGGAGCCGCCACCATCTTCGGTGAGGGAATCAGGAAGTGAAGCCTTGTGGCTTTACAACCTGGTTTCCCTACTGCACATGCGCAACTCGCGCTGCGCATTCCCACTGGTCCCTGCTGTCTTCTGGGACCTGTGTGTCTCCCAGAAGACAGCGGGGGGGGACGGAGGAGGCGCCGGACGTGGTGTAGAAACCTGCGGGTGGCTTGGCTATCTATGCCTGGAAGTGGGAGCAAAATACCTATATTAGACAGGTATCTGCTACCCCCCCCCCCCGAAAGGTGACAAATGTGACAACGGAGGGTTCCGAAAAGCGGAAGTTCCATTTTTGGGTGGAACTCCACTTTAACACTCTTTGGCCTTGGAGGACTGGAGGGATGTCATGGTGTCACTTTAGGCTGGAAGTAATTATTTTATTTTTAAATATTTTTTTCAGTGAAAGATCAAAAAAAAATGTTTTATTTTTTATCTTTTATCTTCTGCTTTACTAAGGTAAAGAAGAAATTTGGGGTCTTTTTTACCCCAGATCTCTCCATAAAGAGGACCTGTCATCCTTATTTCTATTACTTAAGGGATGTTTTAATAGGAATAATAGTGATCAAAAAATAAATAGAAAATAAAAAGTAAAATAAATAATTAAAAAAGCGCCCCTTATTCCTTCGTGCTCGCACGCAGAAGCGAACGCATTCGTAAGTTGCGCAGGCATATGTAAACGGTGTTCGAACCACACATGTGAGGGATTGCCGCGACTATTAGAGCGATGGCAATAATTCTAGTGAGAGAACTCCTCTGTACCTCTAAACAGGTAATCCATAAAGATTTTTAAGTACCGTAGTTTGTCGCCATTCCACGAGCATGTGCAGTTTTAAAGCGTGACTTGTTAGGTATCTACTTACTTGGCGTAACATCATCTTTTACATTATGCAAAAAAATTGGGGTAACTGTTGTGTTTTATTTTTTTATTCAATAAAGTGTATTTTTTCCCCAAAAATTGCAGTTGCAAAACTGCTACGCAAATACTGCGTGACATAAACCATTGCAACGATCGCCATTTTATTCCCTAGGCCAGTGATGGTGAACCTTGGCACCCCAGCTTTTTTGGAACTATGTTTCCCATGATGCTCGTGCACTGCAGTGTAGTTGAGCATCATGGGAAATGTAGTTCCAAAACATCTGGGGGTGCCAAGGTTCACCAACACTGCCCTAGGGTCTCTGCTAAAAAAAATAAAAGTATAATGTTTGGGGGTTAGGCCTCATGCACACTGAACATTATAAAAATGCCAGTAGCGTTGGCTGTAGAAACCTGTAGCTGTAGATGAGTTTTGCAGCGTTTTTCAGCAAATTTATACTCCCACAAAAGCGTATGGCTCAAAAACGCTGATAAACGCAGAATAGCCAAATTTTTGAGCGCTTTTGTAGCTGAAAAACTCCTCTTAACCACTTCCGTTCCGGAAGATTTTACCCCCTTCCTGACCAGAGCACTTTTTACAATTCGGCACTGCGTTGCTTTAACTGACAATTGCGCGGTCGTACGACGCTGTACCACAAAAAATTGCGCCCTTTTTTTCCCCCCAGAAATAGAGCTTTCTTTTGGTGGTACTTGATCACCTCTGCGGTTTTTATTTTTTGTGCAATATACAAAAAAAGAGCAACAATTTTGAAAAAACAATATTACTCTTTTGTCCATGGACCGACACAGCTTCTCTATTGACAAAGTGGGTATTATCCGTTAATTAGGAGTGACTAGGCAGAAAAACTTGTAAAAAGTGTTGCATCACACCTTCTACAGTACCGCCCAGGACCCTCTCAGTCTGCATCTTCGCAGATCAGTTTTTTTCTGTCTAGCAAGGAGTAGGACATGGCTCCCTTCGGGCCCATTGGTCCGGGGGAAAAAAATATATATATATATTTGCTACATTTGTTGTTTCCTGCGATCTTCGATCAACTGCCGACTGGATGACAGGCTGGATCCTCGATCCTTGTAGTCTCCCCAGTTTCGGCCATCGAGCGTGTGCCGACCCTAGCTACGCGCTGGGTTTTCCACGACATGCCCGTCGCTCCACGGGTGGCCGGTGAGCTTACGCTCCAGGGCCTGCATCGGACCGCTCAGATTCGGCTGACCTTACGGCCGAGTCGCAGCAGCCTGACCGGTGAGCTTACGCTCCAAGGCTTGCATCGGACCGCTCAGCTTCGGCTGACCTTACGGCCGAGTCGCAGCAGCCTGTCCGGTGAGCGTCATGCTCCAGGGCATACATATGATCGTCCCTTCTGGGTCCAATCACAGCATGCCTGGCCAACAGTCACCTTCCGTGCGCGGACGATGATCTGTTTGGAATGTCTTCCAGCAGAATACATGCAGGATAGGTAAGTAAAACTCCCCTGCCTCGGCTGGGTGATTTAGCTGGACATTCCTGGAGAGATCAAGTAAGTGGTTGTGGCCCCTTTCTTCCCTCTCTCCCCCTGCCTTTCCCTCCTCCCTGGGCTTCTAGCTAAAGGTTGCTGGGTGCTGGGGGTCACCTAGGGGGTCCCACTGGAGCGGGGCTGGCTGTAACTAACATTTAAAAGAAATGTCATTTTTTCTTACCTGTGTTTGTGTCCTTCCTCCTCCATGCTGTCGGCGGCCATTTTGAGGTGGTCCATGCCAAGTTTGGCCTCTTGTGACTGCCCGGCAGCCATCTTCCTGTGGTTCGGCCACACCCACTGGCCCCTATCAGCTGATCGGCGGCCATGTTTGTCCACCCTGTATGCAGATATTGCCGTTCGGCGGCCATCTTTTTGTGGGCTATGGCTGCTTGACCTCTATCTTCTGTCGGCGGCCATTTTCTTAGAGCCCACATTATCTTCCATACAGACGTTTTTGGCAACCATTTTGCGAGAGCCTCCGGCCTCTAGGGTGCATTACACTGGCGCGAAAATTCACACAGGAAGTGCTGATAAAAGAAGCAGACTGACACAGCAGCAGGGGGACAGCATCACAGGCGCAGCTTAGCAGTACCTATCCAGGGTGGTGAGTCCTCTGGGTGACCCAGCCTCTCTGCAGCACAGGAGGGTGGCCTATTGATATCTTGCCTGGAGCCCTGTGGGTGTCAGCGTGTGGTCAGCATGGCATCTGAGCCAGATGTCTTCTCCCCTGAAACACCAGATTTAGCAGCTGGTGTCCCTGAGGTGTCTATGGACGCTATGTCGGCAATCCTAGAGGCGTTTGCTGCCAGGGTGGAAGCAGCACACGGGAATACAGGGGGTAACAAACGCCCCCGTCCCCTGCAATCTTCTGGGGATATTTCTGATGCAGAACCAGGTCCAGCTACGGCTCGTGGCCCAGATTCTGATGCATCAGAGACTGCAGACCGTGACCGATCGGACAGTGAGGAGGACTCCAAGTCCAGGTCAGTACGCGAGACGGCTTTGGTATCTGACCTTATTACTGCAGTGCGGGATACGCTAAAGTTGGAAAAGACTGCAGAAGTAGTAGATACTCCAGTCCCCTTTGGGTTTCGTAAACCTGCCCGCACTGCTAAGGTGTTCCCTTGTGTGTCTTATTTTGACAAACTCTTATACAAGGAATGGCAGAACCCACTGAGGGTCTTTACAGCCCCAAAGAGGTTTGCAGTACGGTACCCCTTTGAGGAGAGTTTTCTGAAGATATGGACCTCTCCCCCTATAGTGGACCCTTCGGTGTCCAGACTTAATAGAGCCACCACTATTCCAGTAGAAGGGGCTCCTGTTTTCAAGGACCCTGTGGATAAGAAGGCTGAAGGGCTCGCTCGCTACCTATACTTAGTGGTAGGCTCGGCAGTACGCCCGGCATTGGCGGGGGCCCTAGTGTCTCAGACACTTACTGAATGGGCAAAATTGCTACTCCAGGGGTTAAAGGAGCGAGATGCTCCTCCTAATGAGATAACTTTGGCCGACCAGTTGGTCCAGGGCCTTAAGTTTGTCTGCGAGTCAGACATGGATACTATTCCCCTGCTGTCAAGAGCTTCGGTTTATGCAGTAGCAATACGCCGCCTGATCTGGCTAAAGGGCTGGTCTGCGGACCAGACTTCCAAGAAAGCCCTGTTGGATCTGCCTTTTAAGGGCGACAGACTTTTTGGGGCTTCTCTGGATGACATCATCAAGGATGCCACAGGAGGTAAGAGCACTTTGCTTCCCCAAACTAGCAAGGGTAAGGGACCACGCCAAGGGCAAGGACCCTCCTTTACTGCACGTAAGCAGTTTTTTCGCCCCCTTAAGGCGACAGGGAAAAGACCCCAGGCCGATAAAGCGCCTGCCCAAGGACAGAAGCGTCCTTGGTCCCGCAGACCCAACAAGCCTGCGGACAAATCTGCGTCCACATGAAGGTCCGCCCCCACCCAGCTCTCGGGTGGGGGGACGTCTTCGCAAATTCGCGACTCAGTGGACTGCTCTAGTCTCCGACAGGTGGGTTTGCGAAGTAATCTCCTCAGGCTACAAGATAGAATTTCTCTCTTGTCCACCAGACAGATTCATCACCTCCAATCTCCAGCTACTACCAACCCGTCGGGAGGCCCTGTATGGGGCGGTCCAGGGTCTACTGGAACGCGGGGTAGTTATTCCAGTTCCAGAACAGGAACGGGGTCAGGGTTTTTACTCAAATCTGTTCATTGTGCCGAAGAAGGAGGGGGTTCGTCCAATCTTGGATCTCAGAGCCCTCAATTGCTTTGTGAAGGTACAAAGATTTCGGATGGAGTCGGTTCGATCTGTAGTCACGGCTCTCCATCCGGGGGACTTTCTGGCCTCCTTGGACATCAAGGACGCATACCTGCATGTCCCCATATACTCCAGACACCAGAGGTTTCTGCGATTTGCTATCGGGAAGAACCACTACCAGTTTGTGGCCCTCTTGTTTGGCCTTGCCTCAGCACCCAGGACGTTCACCAAGGTGCTCGCTCCGATTCTGGCACTTCTAAGACAGCGGGGTATCGCTATCACAGGTTACTTGGACGACCTTCTGCTGAAGGCCCCTTCAAGCTCAGAATTAGAGGTAAGCGTGTCCATTACCTGTCAGACTCTTCAGGACTGTGGTTGGATACTAAACACGCAAAAGTCAGTATTGGTGCCGACTCAACGCCTAGTGTACCTGGGGTTGATTCTGGATTCCTCAGAGGCAAAGGTATTCCTCCCTGTGGGGAAGTTGCAGACCCTCCGGGCTGCAGTACGGCAGCTGACTTCCAGGAATTGGTCGTCACTCCGTTTTTGCATGCGAGTGTTGGGCCTCATGGTAGCCTCCTTCGAGGCGGTCCCATATGCTCAATACCACACTCGAGTGTTACAGAAGGAAGTTCTGTCCAGATGAAACAGATGCCCTTCATCTCTGGATTATCAAATCCGAGTGAGCCACCTAATCAGGAGATCCCTGGTATGGTGGCTGACAGCACCGGCTCTAATGGCCGGGAAGTCATTTCTTCCGGTTTACTGGATAGTGATCACGACGGACGCCAGCCTTACAGGTTGGGGGGGGGGGGAGTCTGGGGTGTCCAGTCGGCGCAAGGTCGCTGGACCCCAGAGGAAGCCCTCCTGCCGATCAATGTCCTGGAGATCCGGGCGATCAAGCTGTGCCTCTTCAAATGGTCTCAGAGGCTGCAAGGGCGTCCAGTCAGGATCCAGTCAGAGAACGCCACAGCAGTGGCATATGTCAATCATCAGGGAGGAACAAGAAGCTCAGCTGCAGCATCGGAGATCGCTCGCATCCTGAAGTGGGCAGAGAGGAGCGTACCGGCACTGTCGGCCGTGTACATTCCGGGTGTGGAAAACTGGCAGGCGGACTACCTGAGCCGCCAGATGCTGGACCAGGGAGAATGGTCCTTACACCCGGAGGTGTTCCAACTCCTCTGCCAAAGATGGGGCACGCCAGACGTAGATCTTCTGGCTTCCAGACTCAATCGGAAGGTATTGAGATTTGTGGCCCGGTCAAGAGACCCATGGGCAGACGCAACGGACGCGTTGGTAGCATCGTGGGGTCAGTATCGGCTAATCTATGCCTTCCCTCCCTTAAGGCTTCTTCCTCTTCTGCTCCGCAGAGTGGAGGCAGAGGGAATTCCAATGATCCTAATCGCTCCAGATTGGCCTCAGCGTCCTTGGTACGCCGATCTACTACGTCTGGTAGCAGACGTCCCCTGGCGCCTACCACTACGGAAGGACCTGCTATCGCAAGGTCCCATATTCCATCCTGCTTTACAGTCATTGGCTTTAACGGCATGGCTGTTGAGAACCAGGTACTGAGAGACCGGGGCCTGTCAGACTCAGTAATCTCTACTATGAGAAGTGCTCGAAAACCGTCCTCTAGGAAGGTCTATCACCGCACTTGGAGGGCCTACATCTCCATGTGTGAGGAAATGAAATGGCATCCGTGTACGTATTTGGTTTCCAGAATCCTGCTGTTTTTACAGCATGGGGTGGACCAAAGGCTTGCCCTAAGTATGATTAAGGGACAGATATCTGCCCTGGCTGTCTATTTTTAGTGACCCCTGGCGACTCACTCTCTCGTGAGTACATTTGTGCAGGGGGTCCGACAGGTGGCCCCTCCGGTCCGTCCCCCGTTACCTCCGTGGGACTTGAACCTGGTCCTCTCGGTGCTTCAGAAGGCACCGTTTGAGAATATTAGAGATATTCCCCTGTTGACACTTTCTCAGAAGGTGGTCTTTTTGGTGGCTGTTACGTCAGTTAGACGAGTCTCTGAGCTGGCAGCCTTGTCCTGCAAGGCTCCCTATTTGATTTTCCACAAGGATAAGGTGGTGCTGCGGCCGCAGCCTTCCCTTCTTCCGAAAGTCGTTTCGGCTTTTCATCTCAACGAAGACATTGTACTTCCATCCTTGTGTCCTCAGCCGTCGAATCCTAAGGAGTCGGCGTTGCATTCCTTGGACGTTGTCCGAGCTTTGAGAGTATACCTATCTGCTACTTCCCTGTTCCGGAAGTCAGACTCACTGTTTTGTTTCGGTGGCTGGTCCCAAGAAGGGCCAAGCAGTCTCATCGGCCACCATCTCTAGGTGGATCCGACAGATAGTAATCCAGGCTTATGCCTTAAAGGGTCAGGCGCCCCCCTTTCCTGTCACGGCGCATTCGACCAGGGCAATAGGTGCCTCTTGGGCTTTCCGACATCAAGCGTCTGTTTCCCAATTATGTAAAGCGGCGACTTGGTCGTCCGCTCACACTTTCACAAAATTCTACAAGGTTGATGTAGGTGCATCTTCGGATGCCTCTTTCGGCCGCAAGGTTTTGCAAGCGGCTGTTTAGAGTTGCAACTCCTCCGTTGGAGTGCTGTTTTTGTGTTTTGGGGTGAAGTTTGTTTTTATGCTGTTACCACCCCTCGTTTTTTTCTCTGACACTGCTTTGGGACGTCCCACTTTGTCAATAGAGAAGCTGTGTCGGTCCATGGACGAAAGAGTAAATAGGATTTTTTCAAGGGGATCAAGGGGTTAAATGTATTCCTAACTGGGAGGGGGGATGGGACTGACTAGGAGAGGTGACATATCGCTGTTCCTACTTAGTAGAAACACACGATCTGTCTCCTCTCCTCTGACAGGACAGAGATTTGTGTGTTCACAGACACAAATTCCCGTTCTGGTTCTCGTGCACGTGATCGTGCGTGGCAGTGGACACATTGGGGTAGATTTACTGAAACTAGAGAGTGCAAAATCTGGTGCAGCTCTGCAAAGAAACCAATCGGCTTCCAGGGTTTTTTGTCAAAGACTAATTGAACGAGCTGAAGTCAGAAGCTGATTGGCTACCATGTAGAGCTGCAGCAGATTTTGCACTCTCCAGTTTTAGTAAATCAATCCCCAAAGGATAACATGTTGGAGAGTTTAGTGGCTGCAGAAAAAAACTCCTACACAGTTGCTGAATACAATATACTCTCCCCAGGTATCTTTCTCTGGAACTGACTTTCTCATTGCATTTAAAACTGAATTCCAGGCAAACCACTAAACTGACAGATGCAATGCATACAACAACTGTTTTACCTGTCAAAGGATTTATATTTTTGACTATACAGTCCTGAGAATTACACAGTTCTGCCACACAGCACAGCCCTATCTGCTGCCGTTTTATTTTTATGCCTCCTTCCCACTCTGTGACTAGACTGTGATGGAGGAAGCGGCACAGTGATCAGCTCCTCTTTCCCCGCTCTCCCCTCCCATCAGAGTGCTCCCCTTTTCCCCGCTCTCCCCTCCCATCAGAGTGCTCCCCTTTTCCCCGCTCTCCCCTCCCATCAGAGTGCTCCCCTTTTCCCCGCTCTCCCCTCCCATCAGAGTGCTCCCCTTTTCCCCACTCTCCCCTCCCATCAGAGTGCTCCCCTTTTCCCCGCTCTCCCCTCCCATCAGAGTGCTCCCCTTTTCCCCGCTCTCCCCTCCCATCAGAGTGCTCCCCTTTTCCCCGCTCTCCCCTCCCATCAGAGTGCTCCCCTTTTCCCCGCTCTCCCCTCCCATCAGAGTGCTCCCCTTTTCCCCGCTCTCCCCTCCCATCAGAGTGCTCCCCTTTTCCCCGCTCTCCCCTCCCATCAGAGTGCTCCCCTTTTCCCCGCTCTCCCCTCCCATCAGAGTGCTCCCCTTTTCCCCGCTCTCCCCTCCCATCAGAGTGCTCCCCTTTTCCCCGCTCTCCCCTCCCATCAGAGTGCTCCCCTTTTCCCCGCTCTCCCCTCCCATCAGAGTGCTCCCCTTTTCCCCGCTCTCCCCTCCCATCAGAGTGCTCCCCTTTTCCCCGCTCTCCCCTCCCATCAGAGTGCTCCCCTTTTCCCCGCTCTCCCCTCCCATCAGAGTGCTCCCCTTTTCCCCGCTCTCCCCTCCCATCAGAGTGCTCCCCTTTTCCCCGCTCTCCCCTCCCATCAGAGTGCTCCCCTTTTCCCCGCTCTCCCCTCCCATCAGAGTGCTCCCCTTTTCCCCGCTCTCCCCTCCCATCCGAGTGCTCCCCTTTTCCCCGCTCTCCCCTCCCATCCGAGTGCTCCCCTTTTCCCCGCTCTCCCCTCCCATCCGAGTGCTCCCCTTTTCCCCGCTCTCCCCTCCCATCCGAGTGCTCCCCTTTTCCCCGCTCTCCCCTCCCATCAGAGTGCTCCCCTTTTCCCCGCTCTCCCCTCCCATCAGAGTGCTCCTTGCATTGCAGTACACTTGATTGGCTCTTTGTCCTGCTTCTCCCTACCCTTCTCTGGGCTCTGCTGTGCAGTTGACTGCAAGATGCTTATTTAAAAAAGAAAAAAAATCTTACATAAAAATAAATGTAATAATGTATCTAATTGATGAATACAGCACGGTGTTAATTTGTCTTCTATAAAAGGAACATTTTCACAATAACCTGAAATTAAAAATTGCTGCAGTTTCTCCATGGTTTCCTTCTTAATAAGCCTTGCCTCGTTTTGTGTGATGGTGATAATATAATTTCATGCTTGGATACTGGGAAATGATAACATCAGCTGGTGATATTTATTTTGTACTGCTGGGAGCGCAGGTGACTGACTCCCCGGAGACGCCTCGGCTGGATTTCTTTCCCCGGTTGTTCATTTGAGGACTCGCCTTATTGCCATCTGTTATAATCTTAACAGTGTCTTCTCATCTGGGTTCAGCAAACGTTGATTAATTTTTATCCCCAGCGAGTGATCTGGGATGGAGGCAATGCCAATAGTTTTCAGTTCTTCTTTTTTTTTTTTTAGTCCTGGTTCACATTGCATCGATTTTGTCGGGCGATTTGACAAATCAGCGGCTATTGACAGCAATGACACTGCCCGAATCGGTGCGACGCCGACTTTGCAGCGCCACACCGATTCCCAAAATTCGTTTTTGTACTACTTTTGGCGACTTCGGGGTGCGATTTCAATAGACATCTGTGTGGAAACCCGCACAGATGTCTCTGAAATCACCCCGAAGTCGGGACTGACGTGAGAATGAAATTGTGTGAATTCAGCTGAACACGCACAATTTCGTTCCCGCGGTCAGTGTGAACCTGGGCTAAAACTGATATTGTCTTCAAAAAGGGAGTGCATAGTGGTTTTCTTTCCTTTAAAGCGGAGGTCCGCCTAAAAAAAAAAATTATTAAAAGCCAGCAGCTACAAATACTGCAGCTGCTGACTTTTAATAAATGGACACTTACCTGTTCTGGAGTCCAGCGATGTCAGCAGCCGAAGCCGAGCAATCGCTCGGCTCCTCGGTGAGGGAATCGGGAAGTGAAGCATTGCGGCTTTAATTCCCGGTTCCCTAGTGCGCATGTGCGAGTTGCGCTGCACGTCCTCACTGGTCCCCGCTATCTTCTGGGACCTGTGTGCTTCCCATAAGACAGGGGGGGAGGGGCATAGCTCCCACGGCAGTCTATGCCCGAAAGTGGGTGCACCCCCCTCCCCCTAAAGGTGCCAAATGTGACACCGGAGGGGGGGAGGGTTCCGAAAAGCGGAGGTTCCATTTTTGTGTGGACCTCCGCTTTAAAGGGGTTGTAAACTTGTCTTTTTTCACCTTAATGCTTCCTATGCATTAAGGTGAAAAAACACCTTACAGTGTCCGGCCCCCCTATTTTACTTACCTGAGCCACGAATTTCCGTGGGAGCGTCCCCACCAGCCTTCTCTCCACGGAGTCCCGGCTTTGATTGGATAGATTGATAGCAGCGCAGCCATTGGCCCCCGCTGTTGTCAATCAAATCCGGGGGGTGGGGCCAAGTCATACACTCAGCATCTATGGACACCGCGTGTATGACCCAGGAGCGCACCCACAAGGTAACCATCTTGGGAGAGATGAATGAATGAATGAGATCTTCCCAGAGGAGGTTATCTAATGCGGGGAGGCGCCGAAAGAGCCGCCGTGGGACCCCAGAAGAGGTGGATCGGGTCCACTCTGTGCAAAACGAGCTGCACAGAGGAGGGAAGTATGACATGTTTGTTATTAAAAAAAAAAACGCAAACCTTTATTAGCACTTTAACCACTTGCAGAGCAGCCGCTGTCATTATACTGCGGGAGGTCGGCACGATCCCGCGAATCGCCGTGGGTGTATGTCGGCGCCTTTAAAGTGGATGTAAACTCTCCCATACACCCAGTGAAGTGAACGGCCTCAGATGATACACAGAGAGGAACCAAATCTCCCTACATAAGTTTTACTTGTATATCTGCTGTCTTCACATTTATTTACTGTTTAGAAAGTTCAGATCGTGTTAGGAAATTTTCTCTTCCTGGTTAACACAGAGTGTGATGTCTGGGCATCCAGCCAAGATAGCTAAAATTGCTGATTGGAGGAAAAGCACACACCCCCTATCATCATAGGCAGAGACTCTCAGAGGTGTTTTGTAACAGGGCCAGCTGCCTGCTAATCTATTTACAGCAACCTCCCCGGACAGAAATGTCAGGCTGCTTTTTTCTGATGTGTCTGAGAATTTGTCAGCAGTTATCAGGCTGATAACAGAGGAACTGGTCAGGAGAGAGCTATGGAACTTAGCTCTTTAAAGAGAGATAACAAAAGACTGCAGATATGTGCCAAGCTCAAATTTCATGAATCGGGTTTACATCCACTTTAAGGGCGATGGCGGGCAAGAGAGCCAGAATGGGGATGTGTGTGTGTGTGTGTGTGTACAAACAAATCCACATTCTGACAGGAGAGGAGAGACAGATCGCTGTTCATAATTGTTAGGAACAGAAGAACAGCGATCTGTCTCCCCCCCCAGTTAGAAACACACGAGGGAACACATTTAACACCTTGATCGCCCCCCTAGTGTTAACCCCCTCCCTGCCAATGACATTTATACAGTAATCGGTGCATTTTTATAGCACCGATCGCTGTATAAATGACAATGGTCCGAAAAATGTGCCAAAAGTGTCCGATGTGTCCGCCATAATATCACAGTCCCGATTTAAAAATCGCAGATCGCCGCCATTACTAGTAAAAAAAAAAAAAAAAATATTAATAAAAATGCCATAAATCTATCCCCTATTTTGTAGACGCTATAACTTTTGTGCAAACCAATCAATATACACTTATTGCGATTTTTATTACCAAAAATATGTAGAAAAATACGTATCGGCCTAAACTGAGAAATAAATAGGGATATTTATTATAGCAAAAAGTACAAAATATTGAGTTTTTTTTCAAAATTGTTGCTCTTTTTTGTTTATAGCGCAAAAAAAAAAAAAATCGCAGAGATGATCAAATACCACCAAAAGAAAGCTCTATTTGTGGGGAAAAAGAAAAGGACGTCAATTTTGTTTGGGTACAGGGTCGCACGACCACGCAATTGTCAGTTAGGCCCCATGCACACGAGACGCAGGTGCAAACTCTGCTGAACACACGTTTTTAAACGCTGAAACCGGCGTTTATAAACGCGCGTTTTGCCGCGTTTGCGGCCGCGTTTAGCGGCGTTTAACCGCGTTTGCGTTTATAAGCGTTTCATCATAGACCCTCCCTAAGCTCAAAAAACAGTAAATTTTAACCATTTCAGCCAGTTTGTGAGACCAGAGTGAGTAGCAGCAGCTGAGAGAGCAGCAGTGTACTTGTATTTAGCGTATCACTTGCCACATCATCTGCCACAAGTTGTGGATTGTCCACTTGCCACGTCACCTGCCACGTCACCTGGCCACATCACCTGGCCACGTCACCTGGCCACGTCACCTGCCACAAGTTGTGGATTGTCCACTTGCCACGTTACCTGGCCACGTCACCTGGCCATGTTACCTGCCACGTCACCTGCCACAAGTTGTGGATTGTCCACTTGCCACGTTACCTGGCCACGTCACCTGGCCATGTTACCTGCCACGTCACCTGGCCACGTCACCTGCCACAAGTTGTGGATTGTCCACTTGCCACGTTACCTGGCCACGTCACCTGGCCATGTTACCTGCCACGTCACCTGGCCACGTCACCTGCCACAAGTTGTGGATTGTCCACTTGCCACGTTACCTGGCCACGTCACCTGGCCATGTTACCTGCCACGTCACCTGGCCACGTCACCTGCCACAAGTTGTGGATTGTCCACTTGCCACGTCACCTGCCACGTCACCTGGCCACGTCACCTGCCACAAGTTGTGGATTGTCCACTTGCCACGTCACCTGGCCACGTCACCTGGCCACGTTACCTGCCACGTCACCTGGCCACGTCACCTGCCACAAGCTGTGGATTGTCCACTTGCCACGTCACCTGGCCACGTCACCTGGCCACATCACCTGACACAAGTTGTTGATTGTCCACTTGCCACGTTACCTGCCACAAGTTGTGGATTGTCCACAATGCAATGCAAGCAATTACAGTTTTCTTTTATATTTTTTAATAGTTTTTCATCATTTGCCATCATTTTTGAGATTTCTAATGTTAAAAAATAGGTCACCTTTAAAAACGCTTATAAACGCAAACGCGGCAAAACGCCGGTACCCGCGTTTAGCCGCGTTTAGCCGCGTTTAGCAGCGTTTAGCGTCTGAAACGTGAAAACTTTTGCGTCTGAGCCCATTTTTTTGCTTCTGGAAAAACGAGGTTAAACGCAACTGCTTGTAAACGCCAAAAAACGAGAGTGTGTGCATGGACACATAGGATAACATTGAATGGGTTCAGGAGCAGTTGAAAAAAGCGTCCAACTGCCTCTGAACGCGCGTTCAACAGCAAATAACAGCGTCTCGTGTGCATGGGGCCTAAAAGCGACGCAGTGTCGAATCGCAAAAAATGGCCCGGTTATTGGGCAGCCAAATCTTCTGTGGCTGAAGTGGTTAAAAATGGACTGCGCCTGGCCCGGACATATGTGAACCGACTCCATAGAAAGTAGTTTCAGTTCACATGTCATGTGAATCAGATGTGGTTCAAAGTGCATCCAATTTGCATGTCAGGTTTGCTCTTTGAACGGCTGCCAAGATAGGAAGATCTGCCAGTTTACATCAACCAGTACAGGCCGATCTTATGAGGTTGAACCCTTTTATAACTTGCTCGTCCGAGGAGAGACAGATCGCTGTTCATAATTAAGCCTCGTACACACGGTCGGACTTTTGGCCAACAAACTTCATTTTGAGCAAGTTGGACCAACAATCCGACCGTGTGTACGCTCCATCGGACAAATTTTTTTTTGCTTTTTTCTTGTTTTCATCGGACAAAAGTTGGGTCTACAAACGGACAAACTTTTGCCCAACAAAAGTCCGATGGAGCAAAGTCCGACCGTGTGTACAGAAAACCATCGGACTTTTGTCCGATGGACAAAACAAATAATGTTAAAATCAACCAACTATAGCAGAAGTTGACCAAAGGGTGGCGGTAAAGAGCAGAAAAGAGCAGAAAAACCACGTGATGTTGGATAAAGTTTTGAGAAAGTTTGCAGAAAAGTCCTGTGGTGTGTATGCTATGGGTGTGCCCGGCCAACTCCGTTCGGACAAAAAAACACAGAACAGTCTGATGGAAGTCCGACCGTGTGTATGAGGCTTTAGGAACAGAAGAACAGCGATCTGTCTTCCCTCCCCCCAGTTAGAAACACACGAGGGAACACATTTAACCCCTGATCGCCCCCCTAGTGTTGACCCCTTCCCTGCCAGTGACATTTATACAGTAATCAGTGCATTTTTTATAGCACTGATCGCTGTATAAATGTCAGTGGTCCCAAAAAAGTGTCAGATCTGTCCGCCATAATGTCGCAGTCCTGCTAAAAATCGCTGATCACCCCCATTACTAGTAAAAATAATAAAAATGCCATAGATCTATCCCCTATTTTGTAGATGCTATAACTTTGGCGCAAACCAATCACTATAAGCTTATTGCGTTTTTTATTTATTTTTTTTTACCAAAAATACAGGTATGTAGAAGAATGCATATAGGCCTAAACTGATTTAAAAATTTGGGATATTAATTATAGCAAAAAGTAAAAAATAAATAAAAATTAAATATATATACACACATTTTTTATTCTTTTTAAATTGTCTGTCTTTTTTTTGTTTTTATAGCGCAAAAAATAAAAACCGCACAGGTGATCAACAACCACCAAAAGAAAGCTCTATTTTTGGGGGAGAAAGGATGTCAATTTTATTTGGATACAGCGTCGCACGACCGCGCAATAGTCAGTTAAAAGGGTTGTAAACCCTTGTGTGTTTTTTTCACCTTAATGCATCCTATGTATTAAGGTAAAAAAACTTCTGACACTGACCGCCCCCCCCCCCCCCTGTTTTACTCACCTGAGCCCGTTCATTCCCTCGGTGGAGACGCGCTGCTCTTCTCTGCCCGTTGTCTCGGCTCTTGATTGGATAGATTGATAGAAGCGCAGTCATTGGCTCCCGCTGCTGTCAATCAAATCCAATAATGCGGGGGACGGGGCCGAGTCCTTCATTCTGTGTGAATGGACACAGATGCAGGACTGTGGAGCGCGCCCGCACAGGGTGTCCGCCTCAGAAGAGGCTTCTCCAACGTGGACACTCGATGCAAGGAGGAGCTACCAGCGCCGTCGGGGGACCCCAGAAGTCGAGGTTCGGGGCCACTCTGTGCAAAACTAACTGCACAGTGGAGGCAAGTATGACATGTTTGTTATTTTTTTTAAAAAAAGGAGGGTTTACAACCCCTTTTTAAAGTAACGCAGTGCCGTATCGCAAGAAATGGCCTGGTCATGAAGGGGGTAAATCTTCCGGAGGGCAAGTGGTTAAAGAATAGTCCATGTATGTGGGTAATGTTAGTCCCAAGCTCCTCGGTCCTCTCCTCCTTTCCCTAGAGCCCAAAGCTCTCCGGTTGGAAGGCCCCCCGGCTCGGTGGGCACCGTACAGACTCGCACGGCTTTGAACTTCATACTAAGCATCGTCGCTCTCCCATCAAATTCTCTTTCAGGTGATTCATTTCCACCTGCAGTCGTGAATCACAATCTCTCTCAGATCATCTTGTATTATGCAGAGGGATAAGCTGCACGGTCTAATGAACGGCGTCCCGCTACAAAAGCAGCGAGCGCCGGGCATGGGGAGATCAGGCTATTATTCTGCCATCCACAAGTGCTACTTAGAAGTGAATTGGAATCTAGGAAAATAGAGGCGATTGTATAAAAGGGATAAAAGGTTTCTGGTTGCTAGGAAGGTGGGGAGCAACAGGAGGGAGAAATGTATCAGCCAAAGATCCAAGGAGCTGCAGGTCATCCGCTGCTGATAAGAATCCGAGGCTGCAGATGATATCTGAGCAAATTAGCCTTTGAGTGGAACTTGGGTTAGAGAGACGGAAAAGGCACCAAGCTGCAGACGCAATTCTGTCAAACACTTTAAAGTGGTTGTACAGGCTCAAGATTTCTCATTAAGCATTCTATGTATCAAGGTAAAAAAAAAACTGTGTGCAGCAGCCCCCCCCCCTAATACTTACCTGAGCCCCATCTCTATCCAGAGATGTGCACGAGGGCCTCCGCTCTCCGGGGACTCTCCCTCCTCATTGGCTTCCACTGCTGTCAATCACAGCCACTGAGCCATTTAGGAGATGAAGGGGGCAGGGCGGAGCCACAGCTCTGTGTGTGTGTGTAATCGGACAAGAACCACCACAGTTTGGAATCAAGCCTGATAGGGTGCCCCCATTGCAAGCTGCTTGCTTGGGCTAGGAGCACCGGGGTGGGGACCAGAGAAGAGGAGGATCTGGTCTGCTCTGTGCAAAACCATTACACAGAGCAGGTAAGTATAACATGTTTATTATGAAAAAAAAAAGAGACTTTAATATCACTTTAACCACTTCCCACAAAATCACGTACCTGTGCGTCATTTTGCTGAAGTGGTTGCACCGGAGTCATTCCTGCAGCTACAGGCATTATCCCGGTACCGTTGTTTAGAGCGGATGGTCAGCTTTATAGCAGTAACAGCCGATGCAGCTAAGCAGCCGCTCGGCTGTTATTACAAGAAGCGGGAGGGGACGCCCCTCCCTTCTTCCCGCCACTTCGCTCGGGTCTCCCGTCCCACCGGCCTGAATGTCCGCCGGCTGGCCAGAGTCCCGAACAAAGCTGGATTTGGCTTTGATCGGGTCTCCGATGTAGAAACCCGGAAGCGACATCACTCCTGGTTCATTTGGCAGTCAACGGCACCAATTTTTTTTTTAAAAATTACAGTATTTAAAAACGCAGATCTTGGATAAGTGCAGATTAGGGGTTTGGAGTCTTTTAGACCCCTGATCCCTCCATAAAGAGTAAAGCCTCGTACACACGATCTGATTTTCATCGGACAAAGCGGAGGACTTTTGTCCGAAGGGCTTTGGCCATGAACTTGTCTTGCATACAAACGGCAAAGCATTGTCAAGCCAACAAACGCGAAACTACGTGGTTTTTCAGCTCTTTAGCGCCATCCTTTGGGCAACTTCTGCTAATGTTGTGTTATGGTGAGCATTGCTTCTGAGCATGCGTGTTTGTACTTTGGAGTTTTTTGTCCAATGGACTTCTGTGCACACGATCGGATAATCTGACAAGACACAATTGTTGGCGGACAATTTTAAAGCATGCTATCCAACATTTGTCCGTGGAAAATCCGACAATTGTCCGATGGAGCGTACAAACGGTCGGATTTTCCAACAGCCTGTCATCGCACAATTCCCGTCGGATAATCCGATCTTGTGTATGAGGCCTACCTGTCACTGCCTAATACTGTCACAAGGGATGTTTACATTCCTTGTGACAGCAATAAAAGTGATCAGAATTTTTTGATAAAAAATGTAAAATGTAAAAAAATAAAATAAAAAAATGTAATGTAGAAAAAAAATAAAAATAAATTCAAAGCGCCCCATCCTTCTATGCTGGCGCACCAAAGTAGACGCATACCTAAGTCGCACCCGCAAATATGAACAGTGTTTGAACCACACCTGTACGGTATCGCCGCGATCGTTAGAGCGAGAGCAATATTTCTAACACAAGACTTCCTCTGTAACTCTAAAATGGTAAACGTTAAATTTTTTTAAAACGCCGCCTATGGAGATTTTTAAGTACCATAGTTCGTCACGTTCCATGAGCGTTCACATTTTTAAAGCGTGACAAGTTGGGTATCTTTTTGTTTGGCATAACATTATCTTACACGTGATACAAGAAATTGGACTAACTTTACTGTTAAAAAAAAAACTTATTAATTGAAGTGTATATTTTCCCCAAAAAAATGCGTTTGAAAGACTGCTGCGCAAATACCGCGTGACATAAAATATTGCAACAACCTCCATTTTATTCTCTAGGGTCTCTGCTTAAAAAAATATATATAATATTTGGGGGTTATAAGTAATTTTCAAGCAAAAAAATACAGATTTTAACTTTTATAAGCAACAAATGTCAGAAATAGGTTGATTGTCAACACAGGGCTCTGGGCTGTGATTGGACAAAACTGATCAGCAAGTCCCAGCTGACTAAGTCCCACTGTGTTCAATCACAGCAGAGCCAGGGGGCACACTCCCTGAACCCAGTGGTTGTACAAGCCGCCCGTGCGGCGGGTCGGCAAGCGGTTTTGAAAATCCCCCAGACATTTACTTCCTTGAATTATGTGACACGCAGTCACTATGCCCTGTGAGTAGGCACTGCTGTGTCACAGAATTCACAGAACCTGCCTTCTGATCTACAGAGTTGATGAGGAGGAGTTTCAGGAGGTGGAGTCAGTACAGCAATCACTGCTTGCAGGCAGCAAGGTACCATGGGATATATAGTCCTTTAGAAATTGCAAGTAAACAGCAATGATGAACTCTAGTGTATGCAGATCCTAGTCCAAACACTCCTAATCAAGTCCACCTAGAAACTGTAACCTGTACTGGGCCAATCACCCGTGGCCAGGGCATTCTGGGGTAATGGGTGAGTATACATGCGGCTGCAGGGCAGGGAATGTTTCAGCTGCTTCTGATTTGCCCAATAAAGTGACAGCTTTCTGGTGGGATCGCCCAGGTGGGTTTGGACTCGTGGGTACAGAACCCACAAGACGCCAGTATATATCACCGTCAGATTTTCATTCATTTTATTTGATTGTGTGAAAATTAAAAAGTAACTCCACTTTTCTTTAAGGGCCAGTTCACACCATAGAAACGCAATCCCGATGCGTTCCAGGTGCTTTTTTGCATGTGTGTTTTTGATGCGTTCCAGTGCGTTTTTGCTACGTTTTTGATGCAGTCCAGTGTTTTTTTTCCACCCCACTTTTTTTCTTAACCTTAAATGACAATTGTTTTCCAGTGCGTTTTTGGTGCATTTAGGTGTGTTCCAGTGCGTTTTTGATGCGTTTTACAGCGTTCCAGTGCAGGTAAAATGCAGCATGTTCTACTTTTTTACTGGAACGCACTGGAACTGAAAGCACTGGTGTGAACTATGCCATTTGAAAACCATATAACCTGCTTTCCATGCGTTTTTCATGCAGAAAAAAAACGCACTGGACTGCATGTGGTGTGAACTGGCCCTATATAAAAAAAATCCCCTCTGGGTAATCGGTGTACATTGCAGGGATTTTACCAAACGCTGTGGCAGATTCCTACCTTTTGCTACTCTGAAGAAATAGCTGTTTGTGTCCATGTGGAAAGTGAATGTGAATGGGAGTGACTTCATAAATACCAATCGGCTGCTGCACATGTGGGGGTTCTAATGAGAAAGATGGCGGGGTCATCCCTTTAGACGTGATTTCACTTTGAGTATCTCACTAAAAATGACATGTTTGTTGCAGAAAATCAGTGAGCCAATCACACAAGCAGGAAATGACAAATCTCTGGGGGGCGTGCAGGGGTGCAGGGGGCGTCATTCTGTATAGAATCTGTGTACAGGACACCTCCAGGTAGCCATATTGCATTTTACAAAAAATTACAGTTTGAAAAGGAAAGGTCATTTTTAACAACATTCAATTACAATATGACTTGTGTCACAATTATATCCACTTTTATTATTTATTTATTTTTATTATTTGCAATTTTTTTTCCCATCGACAATGGCATTACCCTTTAAGTACTTTTGATTTTATTTTTTTATTTTTGTAAATTGGTTTTTTTGCTTTTTTTTTTGCTTTTGTTTTGGTAAAAAAATAATTGCTCTATAAGCAGAGATATTAATATTTAAATAACATGTTTGTTTGCATTGTTCCCTTTTTTCTTTCTGTAAGAGCTAAAACGCCTGACTATATATTTTTCTGTTATTTTTGTGTTTGTGTTTGAAATGGCAATAAAAAGTAATTCAATAGAAAAAAGAAAAGAAAAAAAAAGACGTTTTACTTTTATTTATTTTTAAACCTAAGATCAGTGCCATGACAAGATGTAACGTTTTTACGGGAAGTAAGAAAAAAAAAAAGCCACGTTAAAAGAAAATATTATCTTTCTATAGTATCTATCTATCTACAGTATCTATCTATCTATCTACAGTATCTATCTACAGTATCTATCTACAGTATCTATCTACAGTATCTATCTATCTATCTACAGTATCTATCTACAGTATCTATCTACAGTATCTATCTACAGTATCTATCTACAGTATCTATCTACAGTATCTATCTACAGTATCTATCTACAGTATCTATCTACAGTATCTATCTACAGTATCTATAGTATCTAGCTATCTATAGTATCTATCTATAGTATCTAGCTATCTATAGTATCTATCTATAGTATCTATCTATCTACAGTATCTATCTATCTACAGTATCTATCTATAGTATCTAGCTATCTATCTATCTATAGTATCTAGCTATCTATCTATCTATAGTATCTAGCTATCTATAGTATCTATCTATCTACAGTATCTATCTATCTACAGTATCTATCTATCTACAGTATCTATCTATAGTATCTAGCTATCTATCTACAGTATCTATCTATAGTATCTAGCTATCTATCTACAGTATCTATCTATAGTATCTAGCTATCTATCTACAGTATCTATCTATAGTATCTATCTATAGTATCTATCTATAGTATCTAGCTATCTATAGTATCTATCTATAGTATCTAGCTATCTATCTACAGTATATCTATAGTATCTATCTATCTACAGTATCTATCTATAGTATCTATCTATAGTATCTAGCTATCTATCTACAGTATATCTATAGTATCTATCTATCTATCTATCTATAGTATCTATCTACAGTATCTATCTATAGTATCTATCTATCGATACAGATACATATATAGATACATATATGTATGTATGTATATGTGTGTATGTGTATATATATATATATATATATATGTATGTATATTTAAAAAAAAGTAGAATGAAAGCTGTGAAGGTTATTCAAGGTTGTTGCAGTTGCTGTGAATGACGCACTGATATAAACCTCGTCTGCTCCCTAAATAACACATCGCCGTTATCCGTGTATTTTAATGAATTTCAAAATGTAAATTCAGAGGACAGAATAAATTCTGGATGTCGGTGAAAAGATTGTGTTCTCGATCTCAGCCTGCCAAGCTGAAAACCAACCCGATTTCAAGCTTCACCTCTTTTTTTTGTTATGTTGTGTTTTTTTTTTCTTTGCTTTTTTGACTCATCTTAAAACTTAGACATTTCTAGGCCACATTTGCTGTTCTCTTTGATAGAGATTGGCAGTTGTGCTCCGAAATCAAACGTAAATGAGACGGGAGAAGCTTGCTGTGCTTCACCTGGTGCCGTCGCCAGCTCCCGTACCTACATTTATATTCGAGGATAAAACCCGCAACATCTTAAAGCTGTACTCCCAGGTAGATATAAAAGGCTCCAACGGGTGCAGTTCTGTATTCATTAACCTCTTGCCCTCCGGAAGATTTGCCCCCCTTCATGACCAGGTCATTTTTTGCGATACGGCACTGCATTGCTTTAACTGACAATTGCGCTGTCATGCAACGCTGTACCCAAATACAATTAATGTAATTTTTCCCCCCACAAATAGAGCTTTTCTTTTGGTGGTATTTTTGTCACCACTGCGCTTGTTTTTTTTATTATTTACGCTATAAACAAAAAAAGAGCGTCAATTAAAGAAAAAAAAAAAAAATCATAATAAAAAAATATATTTTACTTTTCTGCTATAAAACATATCCAATAAAATTTGAAAAAAAAATGTAATTTCTTTATCAATTTAGGCCAATATGTATTCTGCTACATGTCTTTTGTAAAGTTCATATTTTTATTTTACCAAACAGTGATATTCATTAAACTGTTTAAGCACGCAGTGCGCTTGGCACTAGGATACCGCTGCTAATGCTGAAACGATCATTGGTGTCTTTTTTGCATAATATATATGGTTTCATAGCAGCAGCTTATTGTGCATAGTCAATTTTTTTTTGTTTTTCCATTCACACATGAGCGCTGGGATCAGTGACATTCTGTTACTAATACTTAGATAGATATATATATATATATATATATATATATATATATACACGCGCACACGCACGCACACACACACACGTGAAACTCGAAAAATTTGAATATCGTGCAAAAGTTCATTTTTTTTCACTAATGCAACTTAAAAGGTGAAACGAATGTAGCTCCCTGCTACTTTTGAACAGGGGCTATTCTGTAAATTTAGTATTCTCTGAGCTGTAAATGGCTCAGAGCGATTATTTGAATTGTTGGTTTCTGTTCCAGCTTTGGCTGTTTGTGTGCATTTCCCACTGTTGCCAGTAGGTGTCACTGTTGTCACAGGCCAGTGTGAGAAATACAGCCAGCTGAAGTGCATTGGATATTCTTTCCCCCAGAAAACAGCCCAATCAGGAGCTTCTTTGTAGCTTGGCATGCTGGGGAAGGATATTTAAGGGGCAGTGCCATGTGCTTTGGGGTCAGTTTTGCCTCATGGCCCTCCAGGCCTGGCGCTATGCTGCTGTGTTTTCTGCAAGTAGGCCCAGAAGCCTGTCTGGGGCCTACTTAACTGAAGGTGGTCCTGTGCTGTCTGTCCTGCGGGAAGAAGCCACTCAAGCGATGAATATTCCAGGGGAGGACCTTACTGGAGAGGACTGAGCTGATAGCTGGTATCTCAGGAAGGGCCTAGTGACTCGTTTGGAGGATGCACCTAAGTAACCTACCTCACAGTACTGCCGGATGGCTTAAAGGTTTAGGTACTGTGCAGCTGACCTAACTAACAGACTACTGGTTTAACAATCCTGTGGCAGGGGATTATCCAGGAGTTTCCACTTATCGCTCAAGTCTGTGGCAGAGACTTTGTCCGTGCTTCATACCGGCTGCTAGGTCGGTGTGAGAGGCCTATCCGGTTGTCGCAAGAACCAGACACAGAAAGCTGTTGTCATCTGGATTCAAGAACCGCATTAGTGATCTGCAAACCAAGGTATCTGAACTTCCCCTAAAGGACTGAAGGGACTGGCAATCACCTCTATTCTAATTATTACATAGACTCTTAAGTTCTGGGACGGTGAAGTGTGGGGTAACGGCAGGACAAAAAATTATATCCAGCAGGTCCTACGGGGGTAGTGCTACACTAATATATGAGATACTCATTACATGCAAAGCAAAATAGTTCAAGCCGTGATTTGTCATAATTGTGATGGTTATGGCTTACAGCTCATGAAAACCCCAAATCCACAATCTCAGAAAATTAGAATATTACATGCAATCAATAAAACAAGGATTGTACATAGAACAATATCGGACCTCTGGAAAGTAGAAGCTGCATATGTACGCAGTACTTGGTTTGGGCCCCTTTTGCAGCAATTACTGCCTCAATGCGGCGTGGCATGGAAGCCATCAGCCTGGGGCACTGCTGAGGTGTTATGGAAGACCAGGATGCTCCAATAGCGGCCTTCAGCTCTTCTGCATTGTTCGGTCTCATGTCTCTCATCTTTCTCTTGGCAATGCTCTATAGATTCTCTATGGGGTTCAGGTCAGGCGAGTTTGCTGGCCAATCAAGCACAGTAATCCCACGGTCATGTGACCAGGTTTTGGTGCTTTTGGCAGTGTGGGGAGGTGCCAAGTCCTGCTGGAAAATGAAGTCAGCATCCCCATAGAGCTTGTCTGCGGAAGGAAGCATGAAGTGCTCCAAAATCTCCTGGTAGACGGCTGTATTGATCCCGGACTTAATGAAGCACAGAGGACCAACACCAGCAGATGACACGGCTCCCCACATCAACACAGACTGTGGAAACTTCACACTGGACTTCAAGCATCTTGCAGTGTGTGCCTCTCCATTCTTCCTCCATACTCTGGCTCCTTGGTTTCCAAATGAGATGCAAAATTTGCTCTCATCAGAAAGGTGGACTTTGGACCACTGAGCACCAGACCAGGTGTGTTTTTCTTTAGCCCAGGTAAGACGCTTCTGACGTTGTTTGTTGTTCAGGAGGCTTGACAAGAGGAATACGACATTTGAAGCCCATGTCCAGGATCCGTCTGTGTGTGGTGCTCTTGATGCACTGACTCCAGTCTCAGTCCAATCCTTGTGAAAGTCTCCAACACTTTTGATTGGCCTTTTCCTGACAATCCTCTCCAGGCTGCGGTCATCCCTGCTGCTTGTGCACCTTTTTCTTCCACACTTTTCCCTTCCACATAACTTTCTATTAATGTGCTTTGATACAGCGCTTTGGAAACATCCAACTTCTTTTGCAATTACCTTTTCAAGGCTTTCCCTCGTTTATGGAGGGTGTCAATGATGGTTTTCTGCACAACTGTCCGGTCAGCGGGCTTTCCCATGATTGTGATTCCTACTGAACCAGATTGAGAGACCATTTAAAGGCTCAGGAACCCTTTGCAGGTGTTATGGCTTAATTAGCTGATTAGAGTGGGACACTTTTAGCCTAGAATATTGCATCTTTTCACAATATTCTAATTTTCTGAGATTGTGGATTTGGGGTTTTCATGAGCTGTAAGCCATAATTATCACAATTATGACAAATCACAGCGTGAACTACAGTGGAACCTCGGATTGCAAATAACACGGTTAACGAGCACTTCGCAATACGAGCAGTGTTGTCTCGCAAAACGAGCAGGATTCAGGCCAAAGCGGTGTGCAGTACAGCGTTTGGCCTGAGGTGGGGGGGGGGGCGCCAGAGCCGATCGGCACCGTTCAGAAATGCACAGAAAGGCCAGAGGACAGCTCGGCTGACCACGGCAAACCTCGGAAAGGCTTGGGAACGGAGTCTTACCGAGGTTTGCTGAGGTCAGCCAAACTGTCCTCGGGCCTTTCTGGCCATTTCCAAGGCTCTCCGGCGCCCCCCGCCTCTGGCCGCATGCGGTATTGCATGCCATTTAAGTCAATGCGGAACAAATTATTTTAGTTTCCATTGACTTCAATATATGATTTGATATTGTTTGTACTTTGGATTATGAGCATTCTCCTGGAATGGATTATGCTCGTAATCCGAGGTTCCACTGTATCTTGCTTTGCATGTAATGAGTATATCTCATATATAAGTTTCACCTTTTAGGTTGCATTAGTGAAATAAATGAACTTTTGCACGATACACTGTATTCTAATTTTTCGAGTTTCACATGTATATGTATGATTCTGCACAGGAGGGCCACCCTGTAACAGTAAAACTGCTATGGGGCGGTCTTTAAGTGGTTAATATGGTGTAGGTGGAGTCAAAGATGACTGACACTAGCTTTCATTTTGTTCAGACGACATCTGCATCCAAGGATTTATTTTTATTTTTTTACTTTACAGGCATTAGCAATTTACCAATCACGTTTTGATATATTTAATACTGATTTATATTAAAACTAAGCTTTTTGTGCGTTTGTAATCAATCAGAATTTCTATCTCACCCCTATGGTGTTTAGCAATAGGAGGACATGGAGGAGAAGGGAGGGAGGGGAGTGTCATTTACCACTGTGTATACGCCCACATGTGTGACTCTATGGTCATGTGGGCTGCACAGATAAGAAAAAAGAGCAAATGAGGAGCTTAGAAGGGAACTGAAATATGAGCATGCTCAGTAGAGGACACCAGTTGGCCTACACAATCTCCGGCTGCAGTGGGGACACAGAGGAGATGGGAGGGACAGCTGAAGGCAGGATCAACCAGGTATATTTCACTCTATACAAAACAAAAACTTTAGTGAGTATGAACACTCTCTATTGTATAACATGTAATGAGAGAGTTTTTCATAGTCTGGGTTTAACTGCTTCCCGCCCGCCCAACGTCATATGACTTTGTCGACTTTGAGTGGTAAAATCTGATTCCTGCAGTTACAGGCATCATTCAGATATCTTCTTTTGGAGCCGTCGATTCCCTTCACCATAAGAACACCATAAGAACAATCAAAGTGGCTGATCAGCCGCTTGATCGTTCTTATAAGCGGCAGGAGGGGACATAACTGCCGCCCTCCGGTGCTTCTCCCAGCTCGCCCCTGCCATCGGTGAACCGGAGAAGGAACTGACCAGCGGCGGATGTTGACCATAGAGATATCCGGCGGGCCAGATGGTCCCCGGAATCTCTATGATCGTTCGGAGTCCGGGTGCAATGTTATGATGTTACGCCCGGCCACCGCATGAAAATTTCTGCGCAAATGCCGTGCGAGATAAAAAGTTGCAGCGACCGTCATTTATTTCTCTTGGATCTCTGCTAAAAAAACAAATATATTGTTTGGGGGTTCTGTGTAATTTGCGGTTTCAAATATTTTATTGATTTTTTTTATAATGATCAACAAAATTCCATTAACAGAGCATATACAATAATATAATAGAAATAGATATTCCATTAAGAGAACGTGTACAATAGTATAGTAGAAAAAGGCGTAATCATTCAGGAAAGTAACTCTTCTAAATGAAAATAGATAACCTAGCTGATTGTAGGATAAGATTATGTAACATGAAGTGTCATAATCATAGCTTCATCGCAGCTATTTGACGACAAGTAATTGAGAAATTAAGTTGATTGAAAGAATATAATATAATTATGTCATCTATGAAGAGAATAGAATAGAATGAACCTATAAAGAAATACAGTGGAACCTCGGATTGCAAGTAACGCGGTTAATGAGCGTTTCGCAATACGAACACTGTATTTATTTAAAATAATCCTAACTCGGTTTGCGAGTGTTGTCTCGTGAAACGAGCAGGATTCAGGCCAAAGCGGTGTGCAGTACCGCGTTTGGCCTGAGGTGGGGGGGGGGGGCGCCGGAGCTGAGCGGAGCCGATCGGCGCCGTTAGGGAATGCTTGGAAAGACGCGGTAATACTCCGTTCCCGAGCCTTTCCAAGGTTTGCCAAGGTCAGCCGAGCTGTCCTCGTGCCTTTCCGGTTATTTTCGAGGCTCTCCGGCGCCCCCCCGCTCTGACCGCATGCGGTATTGCATGCAATTGAAGTCAATGCGGAACAAATAATATTTTCGTTTCCATTGACTTCAATGGGGAAACTCGCTTTGATATGCAAGTACTTTGGATTACGAGCATTCTCCTGGAACGAATTATGCTCGTAATCCGAGGTTCCACTGTATAAAGTTAATGTGTTGTAGAATAGCTGAGGGAATAAATTAGGCTAAACCAGGGCCAAGTTCCTTCTCTATCTGGTGTGAATCTGTGTAATTTTCTAGCAAAAAAAATTATGATTTTTACATGTAGGAGAGAAATATCAGAATTGGCCTGGGTAGGCAAGTGGTTAATGACACTTCAATACATCTTGTGTATTTCTTACCACTTGAATTTGACTCGGTATTGACTTCTTGTAGTTCCTGTACAGCAGAGCTTTGGTTGGGGGAGGGAAAAGCAGCACAAGGAGCCAACTGGCTGTTGTGCAGTGCAAGGAGCATGCTGATGCGAGGGCAGAGTATCAGAGAGATGAGCTTATCAGTCTACCTGTAAATACTTAAAGGGGTTGTAAAGGTACAAGTTTTTTCACATGCATGCATTAAGGTGAAAAAACATCTGAGTATTTGCGCCCCCCCCCCCCAGCCCCCGTTTACTTACCTGACCCCTCGAAAGTCCCGCGCCGTGAACGCACAAGCTTCTCGGTCGGCTTCTCAGGTCATTCATTGGTTGATTGAAAGCAGCGCAGCCATTGGCTCGCACTGCTGTCAATCACATCCAATGACGCAGTGCCGAGGGGCGGGGCTGAGTGATGCAGTAAGCAGCTATGGCCGCCGGCTGTATCACAGGAGCGCGCCCGCAAGAACTCGCCACCATGCGAGCTCGCTCGCATTAAGGAGGAAAGTTCTTGGATCGTGGAGGTAAGTATAACATGTTTGTTATTTAAAAAAAAAAAATTTGCCTTTTTAGTGTTCCTTTTAATTGAACCTTCAGCATGGAGATGAAAAGGTAGTAAAATGCTCAGTAGAAGGGTAGTATGTAATGATGCTGTACAGACATGCAGATTATGCCCCTAATTCCCGGTCTTGTCCATGTTCTAGGGGTCTGTGGATGCTGCGGACCGCTGCGCCCTCGCTATAAACGTCTGGTGGATAATATCTTTCCTGAAGACCCCAAGGTAAGTTGTTTCTTTCTTTTATTTAATTTGTTTGATGTTCCTTCCTGTTCAAACAAATACAACTGGAGAGTGCAAAATCTGGTGCAGCTCTGCATAGAAACCAATCGGCTTTCAGGTTTTATTGTCAAAGCTTAATTGAACAAGCTGAAGTTAGAAGCTGATTGGCTCCCATGCAAAGCTGCTCCGTATTCTGAGTGCACCAGTTTCAGTAAATCTCCCCCTGTGTGACCTTCTATCTGAGTGTTTCTATGCTGTGTTTTGCATTCAGAAGCTTCCTCCTATTTTCCTGTACAGTTTTGACAAAGCATGTGGTTGCTAGGGGTAATAGATTCTGTTCCCTCTGATGCCTTTTTTATGTAGGAGACCAGTTGCATGTTACCCAATAAAACTTTAAAGTAGGGATGCACCGATGCCACTTTTTTGACACCGAGTACGAGGTAACGATACTTGACATCATGTACTCGCCGATACCAATTACCGATACCTATCGCGTAGGTAGGAGGGTGGTTTGGCGGGGACTTGGGCGAGGGCAGGGTGGGAAGTAGAGGGGTAAGTGAGGGCAGGGTAGTTGAGGGTGGGGTGAAATAGGGATTGTGGGGTGGGAGAATTGAGAAGAAAAAGGCTGTGATTGCTGGGGGAAGAGGATGGGAGGGTCATTGAGAGACATGGGGGCAGAGGTGAAAGCTGGTGGGGGAAGGAGGAGCAACCCAGGGAGGGCGCAGTACAGGGCATTAGGATGGCGCAGTACAGGGCGTTAGAAAGGTGTTAGGAGGGTGCAGTACAGGACGTTAAAATGGTGTTAGGATGGCATAGTACAGGACATTAGAAAGGTGTTGGGAGGGCGCAGTACAGGGTGTTAGAAAGGTGTTAGGAGGGTGCAGTACGGGGCATTAGAAAGGTGTTGGGAGGGTGCAGTACAGGGCGTAAAAAGGTGTTGGGAGGGTGCAGTACAGGGCGTTAGAAAGGTGTTGGGATGACACAGTACAGGGCGTTAGGTGGGTGTTAGGAAGGCGCAGTACAGGGCATTAGGTACAGACCAGTCTGTACACTGACCTCATACTGTACATCATATACAAACTGGTTTGTATAACATATACAGTGCAGTGTTGGGGTACAGACTGGTCTGTATATAATGTACAGTGTCAGTGTATATAAGACTGGTGCCTCTGTGTCACCCCTCATCCAGCCTCTGTCCCTGTGTCACCCCCTCACCCCGCCTGTGTCACCCCCTCACCCCGCCTGTGTCACCCCCTCACCCCGCCTGTGTCACCCCCTCATCCAGCCTCTGTTCCCGTGTCACCCCATCATTCAGGTAGTGTCTTGCTGATACAGCTTGCTGCTGTCCCCTTCTCCCATCAAGCCTGTGTCTCGCCGTGTCCCGCTTGCATCCAGATCCAGCCTGTGTCTTTTTAAAATCATTCGGCATTGTGTTCGGCTGCAGCAGCTCTGTGCTCGGCTTCACGTGGGATACTGCTACACCGGCCGCTATGCCCCTTCCCCCGGCCCGACTTCCTACTTCCTAGCGCTACAGAAAGTGTCCCGCCCCCAACTGACGTCACTTCCGGTGTCGGAGCATTTTCACGTGTACCGATACTCGTGAAAATGCCTAGTATTGGTGCATCCCTACTTTAAAGTGTCCATGTTTGATACAGATTAGAGAGGAGATTAGGGTCAGTTCACATACAGTAAAACCTTGGATTACGAGCATAATTTGTTCCGGAAACATGCTTGTAATCCAAAGCCCTTGTATATCAAAGCTAATTTTCCCTTAGGAAATAATGTAAACTCAAATGATTCGTTCCACAACCATTTATTCATAAGTCCTTCAGTTCATAGTCCATATAAAAAGATTATAGCAATGTGATAAGTTGTGTAACCGTAAAATGTCCATCCACAAATGGCAGCCTCCCCAAGGGGATTAGAAGCAAAATCCAGCAGGAGCTACAGAGTATAAAAGAGAAGAGAGGCGCCTCTAAGTGCAACAATATGGTTACATTTAATGAAGGTACAACATTTAGCAACTCACATGGTTGATGATTAAAAGAGGCACATCTAAGTATGCAGGGATCCGGGGTAAAGCTGTCCACATAGACGGTCCTCCTCACCGCCGGCTCTCACCGCTGTCAGTTTGCAATCGTACCGGGAGTACTACCCTGCAGTAGAACGATCTGAAAGCGAGGCGTGAACCACTTGTGGAAAGGGCCGACATCGATGGTGGTGCGGGGGATGGTCTATGTGGACAGCTTTACCCCGGATGTCTGCATACTTAGATGTGCCTGTTTTAATCATCAACCATGTGAGTTGCTAAATGTTGTACCTTCATTAAATGTAACCATATTGCTACACTTATAGGCGCCTCTCTTCTCTTTTATACTCAGTTGTGACATGACACTACTCTTATATCAAGACATCGCTTGTATATCAAGTCAAAATTTATTTAAAAGATTTTGCTTGTCTTGCAAAACGCTCTCAAACCAAGTTAGTCTCAATCCAAGGTTTTACTGTATATGCAAATTGGATGCGCTTTGAACCACATCTGATTCGCATGACATGTGAACTGAAACTACATTCTATGGAGTCGGTTCACATATGTCCGGGCCAGCCGCAGTCCATTTTTAACCACTTTAGCCCCGGAAGATTTGGCTGCCCAATGACCGGGCCATTTTTTGCTATACGGCACTGCGTCGCTTTAACTGACAATTGCGTGGTCGTGCCCAAACAAAATTGACGTCCTTTTTTTTCCCCCCACAAATAGAGCTTTCTTTTGGTGGTACTTGATCATCTCTGCAATTTTTATTTTTTGCGCTATCAACAAAAAAAGAGCAACAATTTAAAAAAAAAACACAATATTTTGTACTTTTTGCGATAATAAATATCCCCAAATTTAAAAAAATAAAAAATAAAAATTCTCAGTTTGGGCCGATACGTATTCTTCTACATATTTTTGGTAATGAAAATCACAATAAGCGTTTATTGATTGGTTTGCGCAGAAGTTGTAGCATCTACAAAATAGGGGATAGATTTATAGCATTTTTATTATTATTTTTTTTTTTTTACTTGTAATGGTGGCGATCTGCGATTTTTATCGGGACTGCGACGTTATGGCGGACACTTTTTGACACATTTTTCGGACTATTGTCATTTATACAGCGATCAGTGCTATAAAAATGCACTGATTACTATAAAAATGTCACTTGCAGGAAAGGGGTTAACACTAGGGGCCGATAAAGGGGTTAATTGTGTTCCCCAATGTGTGTTCTAACTGTAGGGGGAGGGGACTGACCTAGAGGAAATTACAGATCGTGGTTCCTAGCTATTAGGAACTCACGATCTTTCTGTCCTCACAGAACAGGGATGTGTGTGTTTACACACGCACGTCCCTGTTCTGCCTTTCGTGCCCGCAATCGCTCGTGGCCGCGTGCGCACCTGCTATCCCGCTTAAAGGGACCAACGTACAGCTACGACGGGTAAAATAAGTATTGAACACATCACCATTTTTCTAGGTAAATGTATTTCTGAAGGTGATGTTGACATGAAATGTTCACCACATGTCGGTAACAACCCATGGAATCCATACATACAAAGACACCCATACAAATAAGTTCAGAAATTAAGTTCTGTGTAATAAAATGAAATGACACAGGGAAAAAGTATTGAACACAGAAAGAAAGGGAGGTGCAAAAAGGCATGGAAAGCCAAGACACCAGCTGAAATCTATCAATAATTAGAAAGTAATCCTGCCCCTTGTCAGTGCAAATTAATATCAGCTGGTTCAGTCTCAACTGATCGCCTATAAAAAGGTGTCTCATTACCAAGGTGTCACACAAAAAACATCTCATGATGGGTAAAATCAAAGCGCTCTCTCAAGACCTTCAAAACCCTACTGTTGCAAAACATGCTGATGGCATTGGTTACAGGAGGATCTCTAAGGCTGGGTTCACACCATTGAGAATTGGATGTGGCTTCCCTGCATTCCATTCCCAATAGCAGGAGATTGTGACCGGTTCTCTATGGAGCCGGTTCACATATCTCCGCAGTGAGTCTGGTCCGAATTCAGCCCAAAATTCAGACTGAAGTCGGACCTGAAACGGTGAACCAGGATGCACCGGACCCCTGCTGTGAGCCAGATGCAGCGATGGTGTGAACCCAGCCTAAACATCTGAATGTTCCAGTGAGCACTGTTGGGACCATAATCTGGAAGTGGAAAGAACACAATTTCACCATAAACCGGCTGCGACCAGTGCTCCTCGCAAGATCTTTGACAGAGGAGTGTAAAGAATTATCAGAAGAGTTGTCCAGGAGCCAAAGACCACTTGCAGAGATCCTCAGAAAGACCTGGAATTAGCAGGTACAATTTTTTCCAAGAAAACAATAAGTGATGCACTCAAACGCCACGTCCTGTATACACGCTCAGCACGCAAGATTAGACAAGCCTGTGAAATACGGGGAGAATATAGTCTGGTCAGATGAGACCAACATTGAACTCTTTGGATGCCATAATACACACCATGTTTGGAGGTCTAAATGGCACATCACCCCAAAAACACCCCCCCCATACCAACAGTGAGGTTTGGAGGTGGGAACATCATGGTGTGGGCGGGGCTGTTTTTCAGCATACGGTACTGGCAAACTTCATATCATTGAAGGAAGGATGAATGGAAAAATGTACCAAGACATTCTTGATAAAAATCTGCTGCTATCTATCAGGATGATGAAGATGAAACGAGGGAGGACATCTCAGCAAGACAATCATCCCAAACACAAAGCCAAGGAAACTCTCCATTGGTTTCAAAGAAAGAGGCTCACAGATTTGAAGATCGTCTGTGTGGAAGAATGGAGCAAAATCACACCTGAGCAACACATGCGACTCGTTTCTCCATACAGGAGGCGTCTTGAAGCTCTTATTACCAACAAAGGATTTTGTCAGAAGTTTTAAATTTAAGTTTAGCGTGTTCAATCCTTTTTTTCCTGTGTCTTTCCATTTTATTACACAGAAATTCATTTTTGAACGTATATGTTTTGGTGTCTTTATATGTATGGATTCCATGGGTTGTTACTGACGTGGTGAAAATTTCAAGTCAATATCACCTTTTAGAAATAGATTTACCTAGAAAAACTGAGACGTGTTCAAAACGTATTTCACTCACTGTATGTGAACAGAGCCTTATGCCGCGTACACACGACCGTTTTTCATGACGAGAAAAATGCCATTTCTTAATTTGGTCATTAAAAACGATCATGTGTGGGCTCCAGAGCATTTTTCGCAACGTGAAAAATGTCCGTTAAAAATTTGGAACATGCTCTATTTTTTCTCATAGTTTTTCACGTCGTCGTTTTTCACGTCATAAAAAATGGCCGTGTGTAGGCTTTAATGACGTGAAAAAACACGCATGCTCAGAAGCAAGTGATGAGATGGGAGCGCTCGTTCTGGTAAAACTAGCGTTCGTAATGGAGATAGCACATTCGTCACGCTGTAACGGACCGAAGTGCACGAGGCTGAAAAGCGCGAATCGTCTCTCAACAGACTTTACTAACAGGAGGATCAGCAAAAGCAGCCCAAAGGGTGGCGCCATCCGAATGGAACTTCCCCTTTTATAGTGCCATTGTACGTTTCGTACGTCACCCCGCTTTGTTAAAGCATTTTTTTTACGATGGCAGAAAAATTCAGATGCCTTCAGTTGCTGCAGGGAGAGCTCAGCCAGTACTGGTTAATCGTCCTTTGTCTTTTGACAATCCTTTTTTTTTTTTTTTTAGGAACAGCTTCCAGTTCAGTTCCTTTTTAATGCCTACGTTTAGTTCATGTTTATAAAATTGTGATCTGGAGTACCATTTGAGGTTGAGTACTGACCTCAACCTAATAGAACACTTTTGGGATGAATTAGAGCAGAGACTGTGAGCCAGGCCTTCTCGTCCAACATCAGCGCCTGACCTCACGAATGTGCTTCTGGAAGAATGGTCTAACATTCCCATAGACACACTCCTAAACCTTGTGGACAGCCTTCCCAGAACAGTTGAAGCTGTTATAGCTGCAAATGGTGGGCCAACTCAATATTGAACCCTACGGACTAAGATTGGGATGCCATTAAAGTTCACGTGCGTATAAAGGCAGGTGTCCCAATACTTTTGGTAATGTATGTATACACAAATTCCAATCCATTCACTCTGGGACTTTAAATGAGGCGCATCACATAAAAATTACTACATAATTGATGCGCATGATTGCAAATTTATCGTTCCATAAATACAGGTCTCGCCACAATAAAATCTGGTTAAAAATTATATTGCTCTGATTGGTAGTGTGTGTAATATAACACCATAGATAATATTTAAAGATAAATTCCTTCATAGTCATAATATTATTTTACATGTACAGTCCAAATATTGGCACACGATTGTATAATATATTGCATCCAAATACTCGATGCGTTTCGTGGATCTCTGTTCAATTCCTCATGAGTAAATACAAGATGCATGGAAATCCGCTCCAAGTTGAACATTGTAGCACTAGTGATTGAAGATCCTCGGGGACGTCGGCCCGGGAGCTGAGGCAGTACGGCCCACGAGGACCAAAGGGGCAAAGGGAGGCCAGACTGGGTGTTGGTAGAATGCTGATCCATATATAGTAGTTCATAGTGACACCCACAGCAAATACCAACAATGTTGAAGCTGTAATCCAAAGTGTAGTCCACATGGGGTTGCCACCTCATCACTTTAAACCCGAACACATATGAATTACACAGGTTCTGAGGCTAATTTATTGCAGATAAGGCACCGAGTGAGTTTAATTACCACCTTTAAAGAGGAAGTAAACCCTCTTCTTTTTTTTTTTTCCCCAGGGAAAAAAAAAAAAAACCCCTGCAAGAGAAAGGCATAATGAGCTAGCTCATTATGAATGACTTACCTGAGATTGAAGGCCCCGAAGCGCTTCTCGTTCCCCCTCAGAGCACCTTTCGGGTATCGCCGCTCCGGCGCTGTGACTGGCCGGAGCGGCGATGACGTCACTCCGGCACATGCGCGCAGGATCGGCATGATCCCATTCATAAAACCAGGACGCTCAGTGCGCCGTTGCGCCGTAGACATCGGTGCAGTGTTTTCTGCAAATATCTCCTTAACTGTGTAGGTTTAGGAGATATTTCTTGCACCTACAGGTAAGCCTTAATCTAGGCTTGCCTGTATGTGCAAGTTGTCAGAGTGGGTTTACAACCACTTTAAATGGGTTGTAAACCCTCATGGTTTTTCACCTTAATGCATTCTATGCATCAAGGTGAAAAACCTTCTATGGTGCTGCAGCCCCCCCTGAGCCCCCGTTTTACTTACCTGACCCCGATCTTCCTCTGGCCGGGAACGAGCACACTTGCACTAGCCGGTGTCTCATGTCCTGATTGGATAGATTGATAGCAGTGCAGCCATCGGCTCCCGCTGCTGTCAATCAAATCCAGTGACGCGGGCCGAGTTCTGCATTCTGTGTGAATGGACACAGATGCGGGACTCAGGAACGCGCCCGCATGGGTGTCCACTAGGGATGAGCTCCGGGCGTGTTCGCATTGAACACGTGCAGAGCCCGCCAGGAAGTTGGCACCGCGCTGCGCTAATCACAGCCAGGGAGACATTTCCCGATCTCTGCAGCCGAGCATCTGGAAATGTCTCCTGCCTGTCATTAGCGCAGAGCAAACACGCCGGAGCTCATCCCTAGTGTCCCCCAAGGAGAGCGCTTCTCCAACGTGGACACTCGATGCGGGGAGGAGCCAGGAGCACCGCTGAGGGACCCCAGAAGACGAGGATCGGGGCCACTCTGTGCAAAACTAACTGCACAGTGGAGGTAAGTATGACTTGTTTGTTGTTTTTGTTTTTTAAACAAGGGTTTACAACCCCTTTACTCATCCACAGAACCTGTGTAATTTAATATGCGTTCGATTTTAAAGGGATGAGGTGGCAACCCTAAGTCCACAGTAGCCCAATAAATAAGTACAAGGGACATTACTTACTATCAGTGTGATGGGTTCCTTCTCCTCCTGTCTTGGTTTAGGTGAAATATCCTTCCTTCTCCTCCCCTGATGCAGCCCCCCCGGACATGGGCGTCCGCTGAAATGTTTTCAGGGGGGGGGGCGCTTCAGCAGCGGCGATGCAGTCGCATTTAACCCTTTCTTCGACCGCTAGCGGGGGTTAAAAGTGACCCCCCCCCCAACGTTAAAATGTAAAAACACCCCACTGTGCCCCCTGCATCTTTAAATATCTTTGTCACTACTGTGTACCCCCTCTCCACAACTGCACCTCTGGACCCCTTTACATTACACAGCACCCCACAGCTCTGGCCCCCTTTACATTACACAGCACCCTGTATCACTGGACCCCTTTACATTACACAGCACCCTGCATCACTGGACCCCTTTACATTACACAGCACCCTGCATCACTGGACCCCTTTACATTACACAGCACCCTGCATCACTGGACCCCTTTACAATACACAGCACTCTGCATCACTGGACCCCTTTACATTACACAGCACCCTGCATCACTGGACCCCTTTACATTACACAGCACCCTGCATCACTGGACCCCTTTACATTACACAGCACCCTGCATCACTGGACCCCTTTACAATACACAGCACTCTGCATCACTGGACCCCTTTACATTACACAGCACCCTGCATCACTGGACCCCTTTACATTACACAGCATCCTGCATCACTGGACCCCTTTACATTACACAGCACCCTGCATCACTGGACCCCTTTACATTACACAGCACCCTGCATCACTGGACCCCTTTACATTACACAGCACCCTGCATCACTGGACCCCTTTACATTACACAGCACCCTGCATCACTGGACCCCTTTACATTACAGAGCACCCTGCACCACTGGACCCCTTTACATTACACAGCACCCCGCATCACTGGACCCCTTTACATTACACAGCACCCCGCATCACTGGACCCCTTTACATTACACAGCACCCTGTATCACTGGACCCCTTTACCTTACACAGCAGCACCCTGCACCCCTTTACCTTACACAGCAGCACCCTGCACCTCTGGACACTACACTCTGACCACTACACTACACACTGACTACTGACCACTACACTGCACACTGACCATATGTATGACGTGTCCTATGACGTTATGTCTCTGCAGTCACACACACACACACACACACACACACACACACACACACACGTGTTGTAGGACATCTCCTCCTCCCTCCATACCGCACACACAGCCCGGCTATCCTTCCTTCTCACCTTCAGCAGGTCCAGCGGGGCTGGAAGTGGGTGTAAGGGCGGCGGAGGGTGTAGAACACTGCCAATTTGGCCAACACTTTCTCGATTCCAGAGGGGGCAAACGACCCCCCTTGCCCTATGGAGCGGACACCCATGCCACCGGATGTAATATTCTGGTGCGGTGGAGGTGAATAGAACTGACGAAGCTGTGAGTGGCAATTGTCAAGAGTCCTTCTAAGCTCCTCCATTCATAAAAGCCATGCTACAGCTTCTGTGAATGGAAGACGGCAGATGGTTGAAGGGCCTGCACCCTCCATTCATAGAAATCACAGTAAGGTTTCAATGAATGGAGGAGCTGGGCTATTAACCTCGACCACACCAGAAGATTCAGGGGGGGGGCATCATAGAAATAAAGATTTCACCTTTACCAGGAGATCACATTCACATATATATCCAAAAAACATTTAAAAGGAATATAATTTCTCTTGAACTTTTCTTGATCTTTAAAACCTCTTCTTTTTTTTTTTTTTTTTCCAGGATGGACTTGTTAAATCTGATATGGAAAAACTCACATTCTATGCCGTCTCTGCACCAGAGAAACTTGACCGTATTGGCGCTTACTTGGCGGAGAGGTTAAGCAGAGATGTGGTGAGACACCGCTATGGGTGAGTGACATCACATGGTACAACATGGGAGGAAAAGCTTTGGTAACGTGGTTTAATAACTTAAATTAGGGAAAACAACCAGGAATCCTCTCTCCTAAAATGTCAGTGTGCAGTATAAATCCGGACCTTATTAACCACGTAAAGACCGGAAGGTATTACCCCCCTAATGACCAGGTAATTTTTTGCGAAACGGCACTGTGTTAATTTAACTGACAATTGCGCGGCCGTGCAATTGTAAAATTTATGTACTTTTTTTTCCCATAAATAGAGCTCTCTTTTTGTGGTATTTGATCACCTCTGCGGTTTTTATTTTTTGCGATATAAACAAAAAAAAGATACATTATTTTTTTTCCTTTTAGCCCCCCCAAAAAAAAAAAAAATGTCTTCATAAATTTAGTCCAATGTGTATTCTGCTACATATTTGTGGTAAAAAAAATCCCAATAAGCGTTTATTGATTGGTTTGCGCAAAAGTTATAGCATCTACAAACTATGGGATATATAATGGAATTTTTATTTTTTATACTAGTAATAGCGGCAATCAGCGACTGCGATCTTGCGGCGGCCAATCTGACACTGACACTTTGTGGGAACCAGTGACACTAATACAGTGATCAGTGCTAAAAATATGCACAGAATATATGTGATTTTGCACAGAACGGCCGCCCTTTTGCAGTAAATCTGCTATGGGACGATAAGAAAGTGGCTAAACCATTCTGTCACTGATATGCAAATTTTGATTGTTGTCATCAGCTAAGCTGTCATCCCCATTTCTAAAGCAGCCAATCGATGATTCAATTTTCTTTCCTTCGACCGTAGGTGGAATGGGCTCAATTCCCTCATCAACACGGTCAGTGTTGATGGGGGAAATGCCCCTCGCGGCAATATTGTGTTCTGCTGGCAGGGAGCCTTCCCGGGCCACAGAACACCATGAATACTGCTAGCAGCTATAGCATCTGGCAGTAATCTCATTTTAAAAAATCAGACAGGCTGGTTGTACCCAAATCGATTGATGGGTCGACTTGGGTGCACTCAGCCTGCCCATAGATGGATTGAATACCAGCTGGTCCCTCTTGAACCGGCTGAATTTCGATCAACATATGACCGGTTTAAAAACTCCCTGGTTGCTGATCTATGCAGAGGTTAGTGACACATGACTGTCACAGAAAGAGAAGAGGTGTCTGTGACAACCTGGCTTCACCTTCTTTATGTTGTTCCATAGTCAGGATGGTGCGAATAACTGGGTCTGCAGACATGCTGGAGCAGTGGTTTTACTGCTTGAGTTATTTGTAAGAGAAATAGTTCATATGATGGCGATTTCTGCAAACACTGGAAAATAAATTGCTATAATGTGAACTATTGCCCAGATTATGCACACTAAAGTATTTACATATTTTGAACAAGTAGACCCACATTCTTCCTCTGGGAAGTAGTTCAAGCAAAGTGTAATGGATGGGAGTTCTGCAAGTTTGTAAGGGAGTCCGATAAAAGTTTATTGTTCTTGATGAAAAAATATGGAGGTAAATCCAATGCGTTTCAGGGGCTCAGAACTCCCCTTTCATCAGGGCTGAGGGTCAAGATAACAGAAAACATTAAACTCGGTTGATCTAACAATAGAAAAGGCATAGTCAATTCTAGAAGTATGAATAAAAACCACATAGTCTCTTGTGCAGAATGATATCCCATAGATTGTCTAGATGGTAAAATACATGTTTGTGTTTTCAGCAATGTCTTCATTGCAATGGAGGCCCTGGATCAGCTCCTTATGGCCTGCCACTCCCAGAGCATCAAGCCGTTTGTGGAGAGTTTTCTGCATATGGTGGCCAAGCTTCTGGAGTCTGGAGAACCCAAGCTGCAGGTCTATGGAACAAATTCTGTAAGTAGTCAATTTGCAGTTCCTCCTCGTATCTTGGCACAAAGTTCAGTGGAATGGAAATGCCCTTGAATGTTGCATGCGTATACACAGGGTCTTGCAGAACCATAAAGCAATCTGTGGGGCATCCAAGTAAATATTAAGAAACACTTTGTCAGGATCCAGAAGCAGAAGGAGTGATTCTGGAATGAGAACTCAGGAGGGAAGTTACTTGCACTTTCATTATGGTCCTCGTGATTTCACTCCATACAGTATTTTGTAATGCTCCTTTGGCATGCCAGGATGTGTTTTGTCACCCTTGTAGCATTTGGAAAATAATATTTCTTCTCACAATATTTGCAAAGTGCAGCTTTTAACTGTATTTTATTATTACAAATGGAATTACAAGGACTGTATATAATAAGATGATTTCGCCTACACGTGAGAACAGGTAACCACCCCCCTTTCCCTCGTAGTAATGTAAAAGGTTCCTGCCAATATGCGTTTTCAGTTACTGTCAATGCTGATCCAGAAGCATATATTGCTTTGTGAAGAGCTTGATGAATGTTCTCCTGATTTTTAGGTGTCATTTTTCCTATAAATAAAGGGATCGTGTATTTTTGGGAGGCCACGGTTTGTAACACTTCCTTACTTGAAGATGCTGCTGATGAAGAAACACTTTGTCATGATCCAAAAGAAACAGAGTGTTTCTGGAGTGAAACTCTCTAGAGGGAAAAGTTACTTGCACTTTCATTATGGTCCTCCTTACATTTCATAAAGTGTTTTTTTAATGTCTTTAGGGCACCTCTTGCATGCAAGGATGTGTTTTGTCATCCTTGTAGCATTTGGAAAATAATATTTCTTCTCACAATATTTGCAGATTGCAGCTTTGCTCTCAGCAGAAATTGCAATGTGGAAATGTTTTCAAGCTCTGTTGGTCTCACCATTTTACTCAGAGGTGGAAAAGCAAAAACAATTTACTGAGTAGACTATAGGGAAACCTTATACCGGGATAAAGGAGAATAGTAATCATTTAAAGGTTATAAAGAAACAAATTTGTCATATAAATTCACCCTCTTACCTGTCAATTTGGGCCTCAGAGGACAGAAACTATCATCTACTGCAGTGTTTCTCAACTCCAGTCCTCAAGGTGCCCCAACAAGTCACGTTTTCCATTATTTTGCACAAGTGATTTCAGTTTCACTGCCTTAGTAATTACCACAGCCGTTTCATCTGAGGGAAATTCTGAAAACATGACCTGTTGGGGCACCTTGAGGGCTGGAGTTGAGAAACACTGATCTACTGTATCCCAACAATCGCCCAACTGTAGGAGGCACAGTGCCTTGCAAAAGTATTCACCCCCTTGGCTTTTTACCTATTTTGTTACATTACAGCCTTTAGTTCAATGTTTTTTTAATCTGAATTATATTTGATGGATCAGAACACAATAGTCTAAGTTGGTGAAGTAAAATTAGAAAAATATATACATAAAACAATTTTTCAGAAATAAAAAACTGATAATTGGCATGTGCGTATGTATTCACCCCCTTTTGTTATGAAGCCCATAAAAAGCTCTTGTGCAACCAATTACCTTCAGAAGTCACATAATTAGTGAAATGATGTCCACCTGTGTGCAATCTAAGTGTCACATGATCTGTCATTACATATACACACCTTTTTGAAAGGCCCCAGAGGCTGCAACACCTAAGCAAGAGGCACCACTAACCAAACACTGCCATGAAGACCAAGGAACTCTCCAAACAAGTAAGGGACAATGTTGCTGAGAAGTACAAGTCAGGGTTGGGTTATAAAAAAAATATCCAAATCTTTGATGATCCCTAGGAGCACCATCAAATCTATCATAACCAAATGGAAAGAACATGGCACAACAGCAAACCTGCCAAGAGACGGCCGCACATCAAAACTCATGGACCGGGCAAGGAGGGCATTAATCGGAGAGGCAGCACAGAGACCTAAGGTAACCCTGGAGGAGCTGCACAGTTCCTCAGCAGAGACTGGAGTATCTGTACATAGGAGGACAATAAACCGTACGCTCCATAGAGTTGGGCTTTATGGCAGAGTGGCCAGAAGAAAGCCATTACTTTCTGCAAAAAACAAAATGGCACGTTTTGAGTTTGCGAAAAGGCATGTGGGAGACTCCCAAAATGTATGGAGGAAGGTGCTCTGGTCTGATGAGACTAAAATGTTACTTTCTCTTACCATCCATGGACTGACACGGTGTCTCTTTACACTATACACGTGGGTTATGTCCCTGCTTGCAGGAGAAGACCTAGGCAGAATGTGAAATGTTATACATACATTCTAAAAGCCAGAGCTGAACAGCCCCACCCAGGGGGCCGTCCCTCCGGACATAACCCTCCCACTACAGTCAGAAGACTTCAGTTTTTTTCTGCCTAGCAGAAGGAAGACGTGGCTCTCTCAGGAGCCAGTCTCCTGACCTATTTTTATTCCTTTTCTGGAATTCTTTTTTGTTTTATTTTTGAGAATTTTCTATCAACTGTCGGCTGGGCAACAGGTTGGGTACAAGATATCCTCGTAGTCTTCCCTGTCCGACCATCGAGCGTGCTGATCCTCGCCTTGTGTGCGTGAGACTCAGTTCACGACAGGCCCCATGACTCCAGGGGTGGCCGGGTTTGCTTTCATGCTCCCACGGTCCTCTCAAGACTGAACAGTTCCTGACTGACTGTATCTTTCGCGGTGGACCGGGCCGACAGCTACTCAGTACTGCACTGTGATAGTCCTGTCAGAAACACACCAGTGGGTCCCTCAGGGGATGGGTAAGTAGTCTCTCCTGCCTGCAGGTGAGTACAAAAGGCTGTGTGTTTCTCTGTGGGGGATTTTCCCTGTCTCCCCCTGTATTTCATTGTCACTCTCTGTCACCATTGCTGGTGCTGTGCTGTGTGGGGTGCCTGGGGGTCACACTGTTCTTGGAGGGGCTAATTCTGGTCTGCAGATATGCTTGGGGCCTTTTTTTGTGTGTTTTGGGGCCTGAGTGGCGCTGTGTGTGTGCTGTTTTTTTCACTTTTGCTGAGTCATGGTGGCCATCTTGCCGCGGATCGCCTCAGTGAAGTGCGGCGGCCATTTTCTTGTAGCCCGTGCGCTCTTCAGCACTAGTTTTGGCCTCTAGCGCTGCTGTAACAGCGCGAATCTCCTCACAATCTCCTCACAGCTCACCAGCGCTGACACAGCGCTGTACAGACAGCGGAACTGAGCGGTCCCTGGTCCGGTTTGGTGAGTCCCCTGGGCGCCCCCTCCTCAGTCAGCACAGCCTGTGGGTGGACTTTTTATCTGAGGAGTCTGAGGGGGGCAATATGGAGTCTCTGTCACCAGCTTCCCCTAAATGTCAGTGGACAACAGGCAGTGCTTCAGCACCTGCGGTCCCTAGGGACCAGTTGTGGGCAGTCCTGGAATAATTTCTGACCAGGATGGGAGCTGTGTGCAAGCGCAAGGGAGCAAAAAAGCGCCCTCTCCCCACTTTACTTCATGAGGGCAGTGCGCTGATTCAGATATGGGCCTAGCCACTACCGCTCAGGACCCTAGTTCTGAATGTATTGGATGGTTTTGAACAGGACATTCCTTATGAGGAAAACTCCAGTTCGGAGTCAGTAAATGACAGGGCGCTTGTTAGTGTACTCATGACTGCGGTGAGGGACACTCTCAAGCTAAAATGCTGCGGATGCAGAACCTCAGGCGGATACAGTCTCCTTTGGTTCTTTTAAGGCCAGGCCTTCTAAAGAGGTTTTTCCATATGTACTTTCTTTGACCAGTTCATTGATAAGGTCTGGGAAAAGCCGCAGAAGAATTTTTTTATGGTCCCGCGGCGTTTGTCTATCAGATACCCCTTGAAGATGCCCTACTTAAAAAGTGGGCTTCTCCCCCAGGGTCGACCCTCCAGTCGCCCAGTTGAACAAGGCCATCACTCTCCCGATGGAGGGGACTCCTGCATTTGAGGACCCCACTGACAGGAGGTCAGAAGTGGTGAGCAGAGCCATGTTTGCCTTGTTGGGATCCGCCCTACGGCCTGTGGTAGCGGCGACCCTTGTGTCTTAAACACTTACAGGTTGGGCAAAAATGTTGCACCTAGCTGTACAGGAGCATAATCTTCCTCCAGACACAGTTGCTTTGGCCCACCAACTGGTTCAGGGCCTGGTTTATGTGTGCGACGCCACGTTGGACGCGACCCCTTTAATATCCAGGGCCTCTGTCTCGGTGGTGGTATTGCGTCGTCTTATCTGGTTGAAGTGCTGGTCTGCTGACCTAGCCTTAGGAAGCTCCTGACGGATCTACCATTTAAAGGTGGTAGACCTTTCGGTGCTGCTCTGGATGACATCGTCATGGGAGGTAAAAGCACTCTTCTTCCTTAGACTAGCAAGGGTGAGGAGGCCCGCCGCAAACAGGGGCCTTCCTTTCCAGCAAAAGGGTTTTTTTTCGTCAGTCAGAGTCCACGGTTAGGCCCTCTCAGACTGACGGCAGTGCGGCTGGTGGGCACAAGTGCCCCTGGGTGCGTAAGCCGAACATGCGGCTCCCAAGCCCACCTCCGCGTGAAGTCTTGCCTCCGCCCGACTCTGGGGTGGGGGGACGACTTCGCAGGTCACGAATCGGTGGTCCTCCCGAATCTCCGACTGGTGGGTGTGCGAGGAGGTCACCTCAGGATACAGGATAGTATTCCGATCCTGGCCCCCAGACAGATTCTTTCCCTCAAATCTTCCTCTCCTTCCTACCTGTCGGGCAGCCCTCTTGGGGGCTGTACAGGATTTGATCAGGTCCGGAGTGATTGTGCCGGTTCCGTCACAGGAGAGTTTTCAGGGATTCTACTTGAATCTGTTTGTCGTCCCAAAAATAGGACGTGGTTCGACCTATCCTGGACCTCAAGGCCCTGAATGTCTTCGAGAAGGTGCAGAAATTCCGCATGGAATCTATTCGCACGGTGATCGCTACACTCCACCAAAGGGATTTTCTTCTGGCGTCCTTGGACTTCGAGGACGCCTACTTGCATGTTCCGATCTGCGCAAGTCACCAGAAGTTTCTGCGCTTTGCGATCAGCGAAGTCCACTATCGATTGTGGCTCTTCCTTTCGGCCTAGCCTCGGCACCAAGGGTGTTCACCAAGGTGCTTGCTCCGGTTCTAGCCTTCTGTTACAGCGAGGTATTGCTGTCGTGGACTATCTGGACGATCTTCTGCTATGAGCAGAAAGTGGATCAGACTTAGAGGAAAGGTGACTATCGTCAATTAGACCCTCAGGGACTCGGGTGGTTCCTGAACATTCAGGAGTCAGTCCTGGTCCCGACTCAGTGTCTGGAGTATCTAGTTCTAAATTCTGGACTCCTTGGAGGCAAAGGTATCCTACCTCTGGAGAAGTTGCGGACACTTCAGTCTGCGGTGCGGGTGCTGACATCCCAAAAATGGTTGTCAATCCGTTTTTTGCATGAGAGTCCCGAGACTCGTGGTGGCCTCCTTCGCGGCCGTTCCGTATGCCCAATCACACACCAGGGCATTGCAGAAGGAGATCTTGTCCACCTGGGACAAATCCCCGTTGTCCTTGGATATTCAGATCCAGGTGATCCACCTGGTCAGGGCGCCCCTGACATGGTGGTTGAGATCCTCGGATCTTCGGTCCGGAAAGTCGTTCCCCTCCCATCCAATGGACGGCACTCATGATGGACACCAGCCTGACGGGCTGGGGTGGAGTCTGGGGAATCCTGTCGGCTCAGGCCTTGGACTCCGGACGAGCCCGTTTACCAATCACTGTTCTGGTAATACGGGCCATCGGACTGTGTCTCTCCTCAGGTCAGAGAGAGTACGGGGTCGCTCCATCAGGAGCCAGTCGGACACCGGCACGGCGGTGGCGTATGTAAACCATCAAGGGGGAACTCGGAGCTCAGCTGCGGCTTCCGAGGTAGTCCGTATCCTGAAGTGGGCCGGAAGAAACGTGACGGCTCTGTAGGCCATTTTACATTCTGGGCATAGACAATGGGCAGGCGGACTATCTGAGTCGCCAATCGCCAGACACCGGACCAAGAAGAGTGGTCCTTGCATATTTCAACTCCTTTACCGACGGTGGGGCACGCCGGATGTGGACCTGATGGCCTCTCGACTCAATCGCAAGGGTCGAGGTTGTGGCCAGATCCAGGGATCCTTGGGCGATGCCTCGGATGCGTTGGTGGCCCCATAGGGTCCTTATCGCCTGATATAAACTCCAGCGATCCTAATTGTTCCGGATTGGCCTCAGCATCACTGGTACGCTGATCTGGTACGTCTCGTCGCGGACGTTCCCTGGCGGTTGCCGATGAGGGAGGACCTTCAGTCTCAAGGTCCTATGTTTCATCCGGCTTACAGTCTCTGGCTTTAACGGCAGGGCTGTTAAAAGCCAGGTGCTGAGGGACCGAGGTCTCTCGGACTCGGTCATTTTGACCATGTTAAGGACACGGAAGTCTTCCTCCAGGCAGATCTATCACCGTACCTGGAAAGCTTATATCGCCATGTGCGAAGCGCTGGACTGGCGTCCTCGGATGTATTCCGTCCCCAGAATCCTGCGTCCTCTGCAGTGTGGAGTGACCCAAAAGCTTGCTTTGAGTACCATAAAGGATCAGATTTCGGCCTTGGCCGTCTTCTTTCAGCGACCTCTAGCGGGTCATTTTCTTGGTTAGCACCTTGTGTTGGGGGTTCGCCATGTGCTCCCTCCTGTCAAGCCTCCTCTCCCACCGTGGGATCTGAATTTGGTGCTCTCGGTCCTCCAGGAACCTCCTTTTGGGAATATCTGGGATATTCCCCTCTTGTCTTGTCTCAGAAGGTGGCCTTTTTAGTGGCAATCACTTCTGTTTGACGAGTGTCTGAGTTGGCGGCTTTGTCCTGCAAGTCGCCATATTTAGTCATCCATAAGGATAAGGCGGTGTTGCATCCGTGACCTTCCTTTTTTGCCAAAGGTGGTGTCGACCTTTCACCTACATGAGGACATTGCCCTCCCGTCCTTGTGTCCTCACCCATCGCATCCCAGAGAGTTTGCGCTGCACATATTGGAGGTGGTACGAGCCTTACGGGTGTACCTGTCTGCTACTGCTTCTATTCGGAAGTCCGACTCACTATTTGTGACTGTCTCTGGTCCATAACAGGGCCAAGCGGTTTCGTCTGCCATAATTTTTAGGGGAATCAGACAAACCGTCATTCAAGCCTATGCTCTCAAAGGGCGGGCGCCTCCCTTTCCGGTTACGGCGCATTCCACCAGGACAATTGGTGCTTCCTGGGTTTCCCGACATCAAGCGTCGGTTGCACAAGTGTGCAAGGTGGCGACCTGGTCGTCTGTTCATGCCTTTTAAGTTTTATAAGGTTAATGTGGCTGCATCTTCGGATGTTTCCTTCGGCCGCAGGGTGCTGCAGGCCGCTGTTTAAAGTTGCGACTCCTCCGTTGAGGAGCTCTGCCTTATTGGAGTGAAGTTTTGGTTTTTCCATTTATACTGCTCCCATCCCTCTTGACACTGCTTTGGGACATCCCACGTGTATAGTGTAAAGAGACACCGTGTCAGTCCATGGATGGTAAGAGAAAATAGGATTTTTTGTACTCACCGTAAAATCCTTTTCTCTGACATCCATGGACTGACACGGCACCCACCCTTCCTTTTTAAGTTTGTACTGCTTTGTTACGAACTGAAGTCTTCTGACTGTAGTGGGAGGGTTATGTCCGGAGGGACGGCCCCCTGGGTGGGGCTGTTCAGCTCTGGCTTTTAGAATGTATGTATAACATTTCACATTCTGCCTAGGTCTTCTCCTGCAAGCAGGGACATAACCCACGTGTATAGTGTAAAGAGACACCGTGTCAGTCCATGGATGTCAGAGAAAAGGATTTTACGGTGAGTACAAAAAATCCTATTTTTTGGCCATCAAAGAAAACGCTATGTCTGGCGCAAACCCAACACATCACATCACCCAAAGAACACCCCCCCCCCTTACTGTGAAACATGGTGGTGGCAGCGTCCTGCTGTGGGGATGTTTTTCAGCATGCGGGACTGGGAAACTGGTCAGAGTTGAGGAAAAGATGGATGGTGCTAAATACAGGGATATTCTTGAGCAAAACCTGTACCACTCTGTGTGTAATTTGAGGCTAGGATGGAGGTTCACCTTCCAGCAGGACAATGACCCCAAACACACTGCTAAAGCAACACTTGAGTGGTTTAAGAGGAAACATGTAAATGTGTTGGAATGGCCTAGTCAAAGCCCAGACCTCAATCCAATAGAAAAACTGTGGTCAGACTAAAAGAATGCTGTTCACAGGCGCAAACCATCCAACTTGAAGGAGCTGGAGCAGTTTTGCAAGGAGGAATTGGGCAAAAATCCCAGTGGTAAGATGTGGCAAGCTCATAGTTATGCACATTGACTTTTTCTGTTATTTTGTCCTATTTGTTGTTTGCTTCACAATAAAAAAAAAACACATCTTCAAAGTTGTGGGCATGTTCTGTACATTAAATGATGCAAATCCTCAAACAATCCCTGTTAATTCCAGGTTGTGAGGCAACAAAACACCAAAAATGCCAAGGGGGTGAATAATTTTGCAAGGCACTGTACAAGATGGAGCCCACAAGCAAACTAAACTGGAGCCTTTCCTCTGCAGTGCCTCCGAGTGGCAGAAATGCATATTTCTCTTGTTTGAAAACTGCATTGAGAAGTACAGTGTTACTTGAATTGTATTTCAGGATTTGCTTGTCTTCAGCTAAGAGAACTTGCAATAGTTTAAGACTACATAAGTCTCAGAAATATTACTTTAGGCTTCATGTACGCGGGATTTTCCAAAATCAGATTGAGTTCATATGTTTAGAGTGAAGTGTACTGTTAATGTTAAAAGCCAGTGGCTACACATACTGCAGCTGCTGGCTTTTAATAATAGGACATTTACCTGTCCTGGAGTCCAGTGATGTTGGCACCGCAGCTGATGCTTCCATCAGCTGTCGGGTGCTGCCGTCGCCATTGCAGGTAAGGGAACCCGGCAGTGTAACCTTACGGCTTCACGCCGGGAACCCTACTGCGCATGCGCGAGGCTCTGCTCCTCTTTCCTACTGGCTCGGTGACAGGGAGAAGAGAAGGGAGCATCAATATCCGCGACTGTGGCTCCCTGAAGTGGGTGGAACTCCGCTTTAATGCCGGCGGAGATGAAAGGAGTCCGCAGATATAGAGACGGTGGGCGTGGCAAGTAGCGGAACAGTGGGCGGAAATGCCAGTGTCAGCAGCAGAGATCCAGGGGTGTAAAGTTATTCATTGTTCTACATTTTCTTTCTCTTAATCTCTTATGCCGTGTACACACGATCATTTTTCCCGTCGGGAAAAATTAAATTTTTTCTTTTGGACGAGAAAAACGATCGTCTGTGGGCTTTTTGACGTTTTTCCCGACGGGAAAAACGGCATTAATCACGATGAGAAAAATTAGAACATGTTCTAATTTTTCTCGTCGTTTTTCCTGACATTTCTTCCGCGGCAGTGTTTCCCATAGGGAAACACTGCCGCGGAGCCCATAGACGATCGTTTTTCTCGTCATTTTAAAAAATGACGAGAAAAATTACCGTGTGTGGGGAACAAGCTGTTCCCTCGTTTAAAATGTCATTATTCACGGCGGTTTTTAAACCGCCGTGAATAATGATCGTGTGTACGCGGCATAAGAGTTGCTTTCCCCTTAAAATGCTGCCTCAGTGCCCTGAATTGACGTTTACCAGCCAGATTTACACTTGCTCATTTGCGGACACCTCCTCTGGTCAGATGCTGCTATCCAGAAGCGCCCTTCATTTTTTTTGGAAACGAACGCGATGTGCAGAGTTCAGGAGACTGCTGGTCGATGAAGAGATGTGCCTGGAAGCTGCTGATGTTAGGCGGCTGGACTGGAACGCAAGCTATTGCGGATGTGGCTGGAAGCTTCAGTGCACAGCTTTGGCCGGACTCTGCTCCAATCTGCTTGTGACATCGGCGGTGGGCATGGCTAGATGTTTTGGGGTTGGAAACATCCCTTTGTCAAGCATTTGGCTTGACAAAGGGGGGTTTCAAGCATCGAAACGTGTAGCCATGCCCATTGCTGACATCACAAGCCATGTCCATCTGAAGCACGTTTTATACATCTGACTGCAGCCACTGTTAGAGTAGGGCTAATGCATTTCAGGGCCTTCTTCAGAGCTCTGAAATTGCTTTTTTTTTGTCATAATGGTATTTTTATTTGCATAAACATTTTATTGAATGTTTTCAAAAAGATATAAAAGGGGAAAATGTGACATACATTGCATGGTCCTGTAAATGAACATTTATAAACCAATAAGTTAAGAAAAATCAACATTGTCTGTCTATCGTAAGATGAGATTAGGGTCTTATGTCCACAAGACCCCACTGCAATAATAAACCAAAAAATACAAAACTATATTGATCCTTTGGCCCCTACGTCTGGGAATCATACCCAAGCTGACGAGGACCAATTCATATAAATGTGAAAGACCCGATTAAAACCATGGCATCTTGGGCTCTTTTGCAATTCTACCTAGCCTCACCGGGTAAAAAAAAAAGAGGGGGGAAGGTCAGAAGGGGAAAAGCATAGGGCAGTGATGGCGAACCTTGGCACCCCAGATGTTTTGGAACTACATTTCCCATGATGCTCAACTACACTGCAGAGTGCATGAGCACCATGTGAAATGTAGTTCCAAAACATCTGGGGAGCCAAGGTTCGCCATCACTGGCATAGGGTAAGAGTGAGGAATCAAGAGGGGGTGGGGTCACCACCAGCTGCCCTCTCCATCCATCCATCCATCCATCCATCCATCCTTGTCGAGTGTACGTAGGAAAGCTATGTCGTGGCAGACATGCGATTCTCCATCGCACTGATATGCCCAGGTATCGGTGAATAGCTTACTGTAGTGCTCCGATATGAACGTGAACCTCGATAGATTATCCAGGGCGCCCAAGTGTCAGAATATTTAGAGACTTTGTCAAGAGTTATATGGATCAGCTCCTCCATCTCTGCTATGCGGTCAATAGGCCGGAGCAACTCCTTCATTGAAGGAGCTTCTTTGGACCTCCAATGTACTGGGATGCAGAGCCTTGCAGCATTGATCATGTGCATAGCAACTGATTTGTAGTAGCGCTTTTGAGATATCTTTGAATGATGCAGCTTGGAATAGCTTTTTCTGTTCTTTTACACTTAACAAATTTTATGGAAAGCCTTTCCAGAAGAGTGGAGACTGTTATAGCCACAACAAAGAGGGCCAACTCTATTAGTGCACACGAGTTTGGAATGGGACATATAGTGTAGAGTTCTTTATCGCTAATACTTAAAACCTTTAAAAATGTTCAATGCCTATCCTGGATATTGCAGGCAGAACTACTGTTTTTACTAGAATTTTTGTGGTCTGGCTAAAGGTAGACACCAAATGAAACGCACCTCATCCCAAAATTTGATTAAAGAACAACAGAAAAGAGGGGGGACTATAGCGGTGCTTTAGACTAAATATCAAACACAATGGAAGACGCAAATACCAATTAGTAAAAAAAAAATACAATACATTTTATTAAATATATAAATGGTAATTTTATTTTTGTTTCTTATATCTATTAGTTGCCTCTTGTATAGATGGTTGATACATACTTCCCCTGACGAAGCCCCAAGGGCGAAACATGTTTGGACACCGTATGATTTTTTTTTCAACCCACCACTGATGCAACCACCATTTGGAATCGCCCTACTGTGAAGTGACCTAGTGATACTGCTCTAATTTTATCAATTTTGTATAAATATTTAATAAAATGTATTGTATAATTTTTTTTTACTAATTGGTATTTGCGTTTTCCATTGTGTTTGATATTTAGTCTAAAGCACCGCTATAGTCCCACCTCCTTTATGCTGTTATTTACGGTTTCTACTAGTTTTTTTTTTTTTTTTCCTAAAATAGTCTTCTTTTAAACTTGTTTTTTCTTTTTCCATTATTTTTGAAACTGTACAGTGTCTCCTAAATTTTAGCTCAGGTGATCTGATGACGTCAAGCCTCATTGTGGCACAATGCTGTCAGTCTTCAGCACGAAACGGCGTCTTTATTTAGATTCCACTTCCCGCTCAGTAAAATATTCATAAAATACTCATCTTGCAAAAAAGTAGGTCAAGATTGTCATCCTCTTGGCAAGCCGAGTTCTGTTTGATGTTATCTCTCTAATCGCTCCCAGAGCTATTTTTAAGCTCCTGTTCCTCTGTTTTAAGACGCTGGATTGAGGCACCAAAAGAATTTGTTGGTTTTATCGGCTTGGATCTTTGTAAGGAATAAGTGATAGGACGGGTTTGCAAAGTCGGTGGTTAAAGCGTCTCTCCACCCCTCTGACAAGCTTGATGGTACGAGAGTGGACAAGGAGAAGATAAACTCCACAAAGGGCATTTATTACCCGTTATTGTTCAGTTGTGTCTGCGCAGGCTCTTAAATAATTTGTTGAGCTCGGTGAGGAATGTTCAGGCTGAGCTTGTTACCCTGGAGCTTCCACAGCAGCTCTCTACCGTTATCTACAGCTGACTGTGAAATGTTCATTAAAGAAACAGAATAGTCGTTTTGTAATAATGGGTAGCCTTATTCCAGACCGGTTCATAATTGGACTCGTGTATAGCCACTTGCTGACCTTGTATTTTCTAACACCTTTTTTGCAGCATTTTGCCATGTGAAAAAACGAGTGGCAAAGGCTGCAAAACGCACAGTAAAAAACATGCAACCCTCAAAACGCCAGCATGTCCCATAAATCACATATAGCACAGCCCATTTACTGTATATACTCGAGTATAAGCCGAGTTTTTCAGCACATTTTTTTTTTTTGTGCTGAAAATGCCCCCTCTCGGCTTATACTCGAGTCTGTGTACATATTCATCTTTGTGCGCCTGATTCCGGGCAGCCGTAGGTCCCCTGGACCCCAATCTTGGCACACATGTAGCCCCACTCTTCCTCTACAAGTGTGCAAAGGTCGTTGTCCAGGGGACCTACGGACGGGGAGCACCGATTTTTTCAAAGCCAGGGCACCCTTTCCAAAGACTCCCATGTTAAACAAGCATTTCTCTGGTGATTTTGGGGAACCGGTACTGGATGCCCTAGGTCCCCTGGACCCCATACTTGGCACACATGTAGCCCCACTCTTTATCTACAAGTGTGCAAAGTTTGTTTTCCAGGGAACCTACGACCGGGGAGCACCGATTTTTCAAAGCCGGGCACCCCTTCCATAGACTCCTATGTTAAAGTCAGTCTAGTTACACAGCGACGGAGATCAGGAAGGGAGATTGGACACAGTGAGGCATGGGCACAGTAAGGCACAGTGAGGCAAAGTGAGGCATGCACATGGACACCCTAGGCTTATACTCGAATCAATACGTTTTCACAGTTTTCTGTGGTAAAATTAGGTGCCTTGGCTTATATTCGGGTCGGCTTATACTCGAGTATATACAGTAAATCAATGGGCGGCGCTATGCGTGTCACAGGAAAAACGAGCTACAAAATGATCACTCCCACTATGCTGGATGTGAATGGGGCCTGAAAGTGAAGTTGGTGCGATAACACAAGAACAATGAGGCTCCATTCACATCTGTGCGTTTCCTTGCATTTCAGAAATGCACTGCACCAAAAATCGCAGTAAAAAACGCACCAAGCTCCGCTCTAAAAAAAAAAGTCCTGCTTCTTTGGGGGCGATTGCTGTGTGTAGGGCAGCCCATTCAGGTGGATGGGCTGCCCTATGTGTGATGAGTGAAAATGTTTCAAAATGCCTCCCTCCCCTTGCTAAAATAAATAAATAAATAAAAAAAACGCATGTGGGAATGCGAGTTCCCGCCATGCAGAGATGTGAACGGGGCTTGAGAGCCGAGTGTTTCCCCTCCAGTTCCTGAGCTCCCTTGTCCTCGCTGACATCTTCTCCCTGGCTTCTTTCAGGTTTAAAGTATAACTAAAGGCACAACTGTGTTTTTTTTTTTTTTTTATAGTTTAGACTTTAGAGGGATTAGAACCCCTGCCCGTTTTTATTGCTGTCTGTGCCCAGTCTGGGAGATTCACCCTCCTCTATATGTCCTGTTTACTGTTATAATCAAAAGTGAAAGTAGAAGAAAACCCCAAATTTAGGGTTGTCCTCATAAATATAATAGAGGGGAAATCTTCCAATGGGGACACTAGTTCTGGGGGCCCCCAAGGAATTCCCCTAATTTGCAGGGATTTCCTCTCACTTCTTGTTTGGCTATGGGACAGAAAGGGAAGTCTCCGCAATGGGACAAAGATGGCAAAAAAAAAAAAAAAACATGACCGGGGTTTTAAAGTGGTAGTAAACTCTGTATGTACTACCACTTTTACCTACAGGGAAGTCTATAATAAGGCTAACCTGTAGGTAAAAAGATTACCTCCTAAACCTGTACAGTTTAGGAGATATTCCCCTCGCAATGAGCCGCTGACTGCAACGGCACATGAGCAGCGGGGATTCTCGGCTAAAGGCCGGCAGCCGCTGGACCTTGCCGGAAAGAAGTCTCCTGCGCGCATGCATGGGAGTGATGACATCACGGCTCCAGCCACTCACAGTGCTGGAGATGCGATACCCGGAAGACACGCCGAGGCAAAATGACATCTCCCTCGGCGTGGACCAGGTGAGTGACCGACGCCTCGTTCTAAGGTAAGTATTTCATAATCAGCTAGTATGCAGTGCATACTAGCTCATTATGCCTTTTTTGCCTTTCAGGTATGTAAAAAAAAAAAGCAGCAGCGGGTTTACTACCGCTTTAACTTTCCCTTACTCTACTCTATCCAAAATTCGAAAAAAAAAAAAAAAGATTTGCCTATAGTTCTACTTTAAGGCCTTTAGCCAACTTTATTGGCCAGAAGATGCAACTCCCACACATGCACATGGAAGTTCATTGATTTTGGCACCAAGACGTGCCAAGAATGTACAGATTTTATATATATATTGTATAGATATAGAGATATAATGTATCTCTATATCTAGATATAGATATTTATAGATGAAATAGATAGATATACACACACTATATTACCAAAAGTATTGGTACACCTGCCTTTACACGAACTTTAATGGAATCCCAGTCTTAGTCCGTAGGGTTCAGTATTGAGTTGGCCCACCCTTTGCAGCTATAACAGCTTCAACTCTTCTGGGAAGACTGTCCACAAGGTTTAGGAGTGTGTCTATGGGAATGTTTGACCATTCTTCCAGGAAGCTCATTTGTGAGGACAGGCGCTGATGTTGGACGAGAAGGCCTGGCTCGCAGTCTCCGCTCTTATTCATCCCAAAGGTGTTCTATCGGGTTGAGGTCAGGACTCTGTGCAGGCCAGTCAAATTCCTCCAAACCAAACTCACTCATCCATGTTTTTATGGACCTTGCTTTGTGCACTGGTCCAAATAATTTGGTGGAGGGAGGGTTAAAATGTGGGGTTGTTTTTCAGGGGTTGGGTTCAGCCCCTTAGTTCCAGTGAAGGGAACTCTTGAGGCGTCAGCATACTAAAACATTTTTGACAATTTCATGCTCCCATCTTTGTGGGAACAGTTTGGGGATGGCCCCTTCCTGTTCTAACATGACTGCGCACCAGTGCACAAAGCAAGGTCCATAAAGACATGAATAATCGATCTCTACCATGGTGGGATCTTTAGAATGTCTACACAAAGGAGGCTTTTGCAGGAAAATGACAAGCCTAAAATGCATACATGATCTTATGGGGGTCAGGGCCATGTTAAGCAGCACATCATACTCAGGAATGTGTACAAATATATTTGTGAAGTCTTGTGTATCCCCCAGACGTTCCATCAGAACACCTTTTTCTAAATGTTTTCTTTTTCTTTAGTTTGTCAAGTTTGCAAACATTGAAGAGGACACCCCCTCCTATCACAGGCGCTACGATTTCTTTGTCTCCCGATTCAGCGCAATGTGCCACTCCTGTCACAGTGACCCCGAAGTGCAGACCGAGTAAGTGGAAAGTGGAAGTTCCCTTTTACATGACACCTAATTTTTAGAACAAGCTCTGAGATAATTACACATAGAACTGAGCTTCAGCCAAATACACAATTCATGTCAATGTTGTAAAAAAAAAAGCAACATTACGTTATATGGAAAATATCAAACAGTTGAATATATAAAATCGTACTTGCCTTACATCTTGGCTTCCACTTGTGGGATACCTGGGCAAGGGTGAAGGCTTCCGCTTGTGGGATACCTGGGCAAGGGTGAAGGCTTCCGCTTGTGGGACACCTGGGCAAGGGTGAAGGCTTCCGCTTGTGGGATACCTGGGCAAGGGTGAAGGCTTCCGCTTGTGGGACACCTGGGCAAGGGTGAAGGCTTCCGCTTGTGGGATACCTGGGCAAGGGTGAAGGCTTCCGCTTGTGGGACACCTGGGCAAGGGTGAAGGCTTCCGCTTGTGGGACACCTGGGCAAGGGTGAAGGCTTCCGCTTGTGGGACACCTGGGCAAGGGTGAAGGCTTCCGCTTGTGTGATACCTGGGCAAGGGTGAAGGCTTATGCTTGTGGGATAACTGGGCAAGGGTGAAGGCTTCCGCTTGTGGGATACCTGGGCAAGGGTGAAGGCTTCCGCTTGTGGGATACCTGGGCAAGGGTGAAGGCTTCCGCTTGTGGGATACCTGGGCAAGGGTGAAGGCTTATGCTTGTGGGATAACTGGGCAAGGGTGAAGGCTTCCACTTGTGGGATACCTGGGCAAGGGTGAAGGCTTACGCTTGTGGGACACCTGTGCAAGGGTGAAGGCTTACGCTTGTGGGTCACCTGGGCAAGGGTGAAGGCTTCTGCTTGAGGGGCACCTGGGCAAGGGTGAAGGCTTCTGCTTGAGGGGCACCTGGGCAAGGGTGAAGGCTTCTGCTTGAGGGGCACCTGGGCAAGGGTGAAGGCTTCCGCTTGAGGGGCACCTGGGCAAGGGTGAAGGCTTCCGCTTGAGGGGCACCTGGGCAAGGGTGAAGGCTTCCGCTTGAGGGGCACCTGGGCAAGGGTGAAGGCTTCCGCTTGAGGGGCACCTGGGCAAGGGTGAAGGCTTCCGCTTGAGGGGCACCTGGGCAAGGGTGAAGGCTTCCGCTTGAGGGGCACCTGGGCAAGGGTGAAGGCTTCCGCTTGAGGGGCACCTGGGCAAGGGTGAAGGCTTCCGCTTGAGGGGCACCTGGGCAAGGGTGAAGGCTTCCGCTTGAGGGGCACCTGGGCAAGGGTGAAGGCTTCCGCTTGAGGGGCACCTGGGCAAGGGTGAAGGCTTCCGCTTGAGGGGCACCTGGGCAAGGGTGAAGGCTTCTGCTTGAGGGGCACCTGGGCAAGGGTGAAGGCTTCCGCTTGAGGGGCACCTGGGCAAGGGTGAAGGCTTCCGCTTGAGGGGCACCTGGGCAAGGGTGAATGAAGGCTTCCGCTTGTGGGATACCTGGGCAAGCTAAGGATCCTAAATCTTGCAGGAAGACTATCCAGCACTGTGCCCTGGCATCTTTTGAGGGATTTGGGATCCTCCACTTTCCCAGGGACTACCTACTGAAGCCAGTGTGTAAGGTAAGCACATTTTGGATTTTTTTTTTTTAAATATGTAACTCTTCCTTTTTATTATGGTGGGATGTGGAGTTTAAGGCTTCGTTCACGAATATGCTGTGGCCGCAGGTCACAGCAGGGGGGTCCATTGCATCCCCTGTTCACCAATTCATGTGCGAATTAGGTCCGAATTTTTGCCTGACTTCTCACCTGAATCGGAACGAAAGACGCACTGGACCTTTTTTAACCACTTACAGACCGGAAGATTTACCCCCTTAATGACCGGGCCATTTTTTGCGATGCAACACTGCGTCGCTTTAACTGACCATTGCGCGGTCGTGCGACGTTGTACCCAAACAAAATTGACGACTTTTTTTCCACACAAATAGAGCTTTCTTGTGGTGGTATTTCATCACCTCTGCGGTTTTTACTTTTTGCGCTATAAACAAAAAAAGACCGACAATTTTGGGGGAAAAAAAAATGTTTGACTTTTTTCTATAATAATATATCCCCCAAAAAAAACAAATGTCTTCATCAGTTTAGGCCAATATGTTTTTGGTGAAAAAAATCGCAATAAGCGCATATTGATTGGTTTGCGCAAACGTTATAGTGTCTACAAAATAGGGGATATATTTATGGCATTTTTATTTTTTTATTTATTTTTTACTAGTAATGGCGACGATCTGCGATTTTTAGCGGGACTGCGGCATTGCGGCGGACAGATCGAACACTTAACACTATTTTGGGACCATTGACATTTATATAGCGATCAGAGCTAAATATAGCCACTGATTACTGTATAAATGTCACTGGCGGGGAAGGGGTTAACACTAGGGGGGTGATCAAGGGGTTAAATGTGTTCCCTGGGAGGTTTTACTAACTGTATGGGGGGGCTGTGCTACTGGAGGAGGAGAGAGATCGCTGTTTCTAATCTATAGGAACAGCAGATCTCTCTCTACTCCCCTGTCAGAATGGGGATCTGTCTGTTTACATTGACAGATCCCTGTTCTGGCTCTCGTGCCGGCAGACATTGTAGCTGCCAGCACCGCGCATCAGATCCCCCGGCGCGTGTGTCTGCTACGGCTCCTTAAAGGGACCGACGTACACCTATGGCGATTTGCGGGAACTTACTGACCTGCCGCCGTATAACCACGGCGGCTGGTCGGCAAGTGGTCAAATGCGGACCGCAGCCACCCCAGAGCTTTGTGAATCGGCTCCATTGAGAGCCGGGCGCACTCTCCTGTCATGCGAATTGGATGCAGAAAACCACATCCAGTTCACATATATAGGTGTGAACCCAGCCTAAAAGTTAGAGCGTAAGTCCACCCTAACACTAAAACCCCTGCATCTACAGCCAGCCACGATTTAACACTAACCTATCTAGCCCTATAAAGAAGACATTTTTTAATCCGATCCGGTCTCCAGCGGCGGAAGCTCTGCAGAGGACACGGCCGACAACGGCTGGGAAATGAATGGGGAGTGATGTCACCCATAGACTTACTATGGGGCTTCTGTTGTTGGCTGTGTCCTCTGCACCCACCTACACAGAGAAGCCGCAGTTGACAGCTCAGTGTGGGATCGGCTTAAAAAAAAAAAAAGTATGTATAGTGATTTCTTCTTTACAGGGCTAGATAGCTTAGTGTTAGATTGTGGATGTCTGTAGATGCAGGGATTTTAGTGTAATGCCGCGTACACACGATCGTGAAAACACCGCCGTGAATCACGACATGAAATTAAATGAAAAACGAGGGAACGGCATTTTCCCCCACACACGACCGTTTTTCCCGTCATTTTTTTCTTTGTCGAGAAAAACGACCGTCTGTGGGCTCCGCGGCAGTGTCTCCCTATGGGAAAACTGCCGCGGAAAAAAATGATGGAAAAAACGATCAGAAAATTTAGAACATGTTCTAATTTTTCTCGTCGTTTTTCCTGCCGTTTTTCTCAACGAGAAAAACGGCATAAAGCCCACAGACGATCGTTTTTCTCGGCGAAAAAAAAAAATTTCATTTTTCCCGACGGGAAAAATGATCATGTGTACGCGGCATTAGGGTGGACTTATCCTTTAAAGTGTTTGTTTGTTACCCCAACATTTCATATTCCTGATGTGTCTGCTGTGCCATGTACTTGTATGAGAAGGTCTCCTGTTCTCTTTGTATTGCTTCCGTTATGTGAAATCCCTGGTGTTTCTGCCAGTCCCTCCTTTCTTTCAAAAACTGACCACACTAAAACACAAAGCAGGAGAGCACCGCGTGGTCAGTTCTCTAGCTATACTGGGAACTCAGTGTGCTCTCCTCCAATGATCAAGCTTGTCCTGATGCACCCCCCCCCTGCACAGCCATTCACTGGGAAGCTCAGTGTGCTGTTGCTGCTCCTCCCCCAGCTCTTATGTAGCTGAGAACAGAGGGAATGTGATCATTTATAAAAAAGGGTATATATATATATAAACAAATGTTTTGTCTTTCATTTCTATTTCAAACTGGTTGTTTTACAAGGTGATCGTTGACAACCACTTTAAAGCGGAATTCCACCCAAAAGTGGAACTTCCGCTTGTATGCTTCCTCCCCCCTCCAGTGCCACATTTGGCACCCTTCAGGGGGGAACCTGTTTTTTTGACAGGTCCCCTTCCCCACTACTGGAGATGTGCCGCGGGCCCCATCTCCTGGAAGTTCGGCCCTCCTCCTCCTTTCCCCGCCGCCGGGCCAATCGGAAAGCGCAGCACGCTTTGCGCATGCGCAGTAGGGAACCCGCTGTGAAGCCGAAAGGCTAAACTTACTGGGTTCCCTTACCAGGAATGACGGTGGCAGCACCCGGGTGTCGATCCGAAGATCGGCTGGGGTGCTGACATCGCAGGCTCTCTGGACTGGTAAGTGTCCTAATATTAAACGTCAGCAGCTCTACAGTATTTGTAGCTGCTGAATTTTTATTTTTTTTCACCCAGGCTGCACCTCCTCATTAAAGTCAAACTCCAGGCAAAATAAAACACCCATTCATTAATACATCACTACATATAAAAAAAAAAAAATCATGCAAGCAGTGTAAGTACCTGAATTTAAACCTGGCATCAGCCTCTTGCAGTTCACTTTTCAGCAGAGCTTAGACTGGGTTATGGAGAAGCAGCACAATTTGCTGTGCTGCTGTACAAGGAGCAGGCTGATGGGAGGAGAGAGAGCTGAGTGACAAGTGACTTAATCAGTGTGCGTCATCTCCTTTTATCTGGCCAGTTGCGGGGTGGGGGTGAACCTGTAAGTGAAAGTGAAACTGCATCAAAGAAAGTTCTGGTCCCTGCCTCTGCTAAACAGGACTGTGCTGTGTGGCTGAGCTCGGTTTTATTTTTTGGCAGGTAAGTGGCTCTCGAATATGTGTTTTATGAGATTTTATGAGTTTGCCCAGAGTTTAGCTGTAAGTCAGGGGTAGACAACCTCGGCCCTCCAGCTATTTTGAAACTACAAGTCCCATGAGACATTGCAAGACCCTGACAATCACAGGCATGACTCCTAGAGGCAGAGGCATGATGGGACTTGTAGTTTCACCACAGCTGGAGTGCCGAGGTTGCCTGCCCCCGGCTAGAAGTGGAGCTTGACTTTTGGTGCACCATCCTCCTCTGTAACACCCTGATAACTGTAAAATATAATCCAATGATGTCAGTATATATCATTATAATTATATATTCATTCTCTTGTAGGACTGCCTCCTGAATGAGCCTGCCTTCCCCTATTAACTCTTGGTTTTAATTCCACCTTGTCTTGTAGAATAAGAATTGCAGGAATTCGGGGGATCCAAGGCGTTGTCCGTAAAACAGTAAATGATGAGCTTCGCGCGACAATCTGGGAACCACAACACATGGATAAAATCGTTCCATCATTGCTGTTTAATATGCAGAAGATAGAAGACAATGACAGGTATGTGGGTGAGGAGAACAAGAACATCGGGGGACTCAATTACATGGCCTTTATGTACACCAGCTTCATCAAGGATCCAGCGGATTCCTGCAGCTAGACTCACAGGTGGAAGCCGATAGTTGTGGCCGCTCAGCCTGTACAAAGCAATGATAGGCTGACAGTGGCCGCAGCTATCCGTGGCTGTTCAGATGGAATTGCACGTGAAGCGATTGCCTGCAGTTAGGGAGAGATGATTGCCCCCGGACTCTAATGCCCCATACACACGATCATTTTTCATGCCATTTTTTAAACCAACGTTTTTCTTGTCGTTTTTTTTCATGTTTCCTCTCAAGCCTGTCTTGCGTACACACGATCATTAAAAAAAACGCTCGAGCAAAGCGCAGTGACGTACACCACGTACGACGGCACTATAAAGGGGAAGTTCCATTCGAATGGCGCCACCCTTCATGTTGGTAAAGTTTGTTGAGCGACGATTCGCGCTTTTCAGCCTCGTGCTTTTCAGTCCGTTACAGCGTGACGAATGTGCTATCTCCGTTACGAACGCTAGTTTTACCAGAACGAGCACTCCCGCCTCATACTTGATTCTGAGCATGCGTGTTTTTTTCACGTCGTTAATCATACACACTATCGTTTTTCACGTCGTTAAAAAAAACGACATGAAAAACGACATGAATAAATAGAGCATGTACGAAATTTTTAATGGCCGTTTTTCACGTCGTTAAAAATGCTCTGAAGCATACACACGATCGGTTTTAATGCCCATTTTTTAAAATTTCATTTTTAACGGCATGAAAAACGATCGTGTGTATGGGGCATTAGTGTTTGTGTCCAGGGCTGGTCTTCTCTCTCTAACCGCAGGTAATCGTTCCACGTGTGATTTCATCTGAACAGCCACGGACAGCTGCGGCCACTGTCAGCCTGTAATCGTTCCACTGTAATCGTTCCATGTGTGATTACATCCAAACTGCTGTGGACAGCTGTGGCCGGTGTCACCCTGTTGCTGCTTTGTACAGGCTGAGCGGCCACAACTATTGGCATCCACCTGTGGATCCAGCTATAGAAATAAGCAGGATTCATGCCGCAGCTGGCACATACTTGCGGTGTGACTGAGGGCCTTCATAGCACGTTTGATTTTGGTTTTGTTTTTTGTTCTGAATGACCTTTACTCTTAAAGTGGAACTTTAGTCAGAGAAAATTAAGTGCAGCTAGATGACTTCAGGTTGGCCCCTTTTGCACGTATAGTTATGTAAAACATTAAAAATAAGTGTCTATCCTGTTTAAAATCCAGTAATAAACTTTCTCACCCTGTTCTGCACGTGCTCAGTTGCTCTCCATTTTTAGGCACTGCTGACTTTGTAGAGGCCGATCTCCTGACGGCTTAAAGTGGAATTAAACCTTACTATCCTTTTACAGCCAAGGAAGCTGCTTCTGTTTGATCTGCAACTGCCATGGTGCTGCACATGTGATCAGTTATGACACCAGCCATTTGATGGTTTGACAATTTGGTTGAGGAAACAAGCAAGTGGTGACCGTTAGCAATCCCGGCATTCAAGGAATGTAACTGTTTTGAAACTGTTAAACTGAGGGGTTTAGTTCCACTTAAAGATTTACTTCTGCTCAGGGGCTCTGGTCTTTAGCAAAATTTCAGCCTCCAGCCAGAAGAAACGAGAGCAATGCTGGAGGCAATTTACACCACACACTATTTTTGGTAGTATAATTATTAATGTGGAACGTACACTCACTGGCCACTTTATTAGGTACACCTTGCTAGTACCCGGTTGGATACCCTTTTGTCTTCAGAACTGCCTTCATTCTTCATGGCATAGATTCAACAAGGTGTTGGAAACATTCCCCAGAGATGTTGGTCCATATTGACATAATAGCATCACGCAGTTGCTGCGGATTTGTTGGCTGCACATCCATGATGTGAATCTCCCTTTCCACCACATCCCAAAGGTGCTCTATTGGATGAGATGTGGTGACTGTGGAGGCCATTGGAGAGTACGGTGACCTCATTGTCCAGTGGTGAGATGATTGGATCTTTGTGACATGGTGCATTATCCTGCTGAAAGGAGACATCAGAAGATGGGGACACTGGAGTCATAAAGGGATGGACGTGGTCAGCAACAATACTCAGGTAGGACGTGCTGTTTAAACGATGCTTAATTGGTACTAAAGGGCCCAAAGTGTGAAAATATCCCCCCTACACCATTACACCACCAGCCTGAACCATTGATACAAGGCAGGATGGATCCATGCTTTTTTATGTTGTTTACACCAAATTCTGATCCTACCATCTGAATGTCGCAGCAGAAATCGAGACTCATCAGACCAGAAAACATTTTACTCTTTCGTCCATGGACCGACACAGCTTCTCTATTGACAAAGTGGGTATTATCCGTTAATTAGGAGTGACTAGGCAGAAAAACTTGTAAAAAGTGTTGCATCACACCTTCTACAGTACCGCCCAGGGGGTGGACCCTCTGGGTATACCATCTCAGTCTGCATCTTCGCAGATCAGTTTTTTTCTGTCTAGCAAGGAGTAGGACATGGCTCCCTTCGGGCCCATTGGTCCGGGGAAAAAAGATATATATATATATATATTTAAAAAATTTTTTTTGCTACATTTGTTGTTTCCTGCGATCTTCGATCAACTGCCGACTGGATGACAGGCTGGATCCTCGATCCTTGTAGTCTCCCCAGTTTCGGCCATCGAGCGTGTGCCGACCCTAGCTACACGCTGGGTTTTCCACGACATGCCCGTCGCTCCACGGGTGGCCGGTGAGCTTACGCTCCAGGGCCTGCATCGGACCGCTCAGCTTCGGCTGACCTTACGGCCGAGTCGCAGCAGCCTGGCCGGTGAGCTTGCGCTCCAAGGCTTGCATCGGACCGCTCAGCTTCGGCTGACCTTACGGCCGAATCGCAGCAGCCTGTCCGGTGAGCGGCATGCTCCAGGGCATACATATGATCGTCCCTTCTGGGTCCAATCACAGCATGCCTGGCCAACAGTCACCTTCCGTGTGCGGACGATGATCTGTTTGGAATGTCTTCCAGCAGAATACATGCAGGATAGGTAAGTAAAACTCCCCTGCCTCTGCTGGGTGATTTAGCTGGACATTCCTGGAGAGATCAAGTAAGTGGTTGTGGCCCCTTTCTTCCCCCTCTCCCTGCCTTTCCCTCCTCCCTGGGCTTCTAGCTAAAGGTTGCTGGGGGTCACCTAGGGGGTCCCACTGGAGCGGGGCTGGCTGTAACTAACATTTAAAAGAAGTGTCATTTTTTCTTACCTGTGTTTGTGTCCTTCCTCCTCCATGCTGTCGGCGGCCATTTTGAGGTGGTCCATGCCAAGTTTGGCCTCTTGTGACTGCCCGGCGGCCATCTTCCTGTGGTTCGGCCACACCCACTGGCCCCTATCAGCTGATCGGCGGCCATGTTTGTCCACCCTGTATGCAGATATTGCCGTTCGGCAGCCATCTTTTTGTGGGCTATGGCTGCTTGACCTCTCTCTTCTGTCGGCGGCCATTTTCTTAGAGCCCACATTATCTTCCATACAGACGTTTTTGGCAACCATTTTGCGAGAGCCTCCGGCCTCTAGGGTGCATTACACTGGCGCGAAAATTCACACAGGAAGTGCTGATAAAAGAAGCAGACTGACACAGCAGCAGAGGGACAGCATCACAGGCGCAGCATAGCAGTACCTATCCAGGGTGGTGAGTCCTCTGGGTGACCCAGCCTCTCTGCAGCACAGGAGGGTGGCCTATTGATATCTTGCCTGGAGCCCTGTGGGTGTCAGCGTGTGGTCAGCATGGCATCTGAGCCAGATGTCTTCTCCCCTGAAACACCAGATTTAGCAGCTGGTGTCCCTGAGGCGTCTATGGACGCTATGTCGGCAGTCCTAGAGGCGTTTGCTGCCAGGGTGGAAGCAGCACACGAGAATACAGGGGGTAATAAACGCCCCCATCCCCTGCAATCTTCTGGGGATATTTCTGATGCAGTACCAGGTCCAGCTACGGCTCATGGCCCAGATTCTAATGCATCTGAGACTGCAGACCGTGACCGATCTGACAGTGAGGAGGACTCCAAGTCCAGGTCAGTACGCGAGACGGCTTTGGTATCTGACCTTATTACTGCAGTGCGGGATACGCTAAAGTTGGAAAAGACTGCAGAAGTAGCAGATACTCCAGTCCCCTTTGGGTTTCGTAAACCTGCCCGCACTGCTAAGGTGTTCCCTTGTGTGTCTTATTTTGACAAACTCTTATACAAGGAATGGGAGAACCCACTGGGGGTTTTTACAGCCCCAAAGAGGTTTGCAGTACGGTACCCCTTTGAGGAGAGTTTTCTGAAGATATGGACCTCTCCCCCTATAGTGGACCCTTCGGTGTCCAGACTTAATAGAGCCACCACTATTCCAGTAGAAGGGGCTCCTGTTTTCAAGGACCCTGTGGATAAGAAGGCTGAAGCACTCGCTCGCTACCTATACTCAGTGGTAGGCTCGGCAGTACGCCCGGCATTGGCGGGGGCCCTAGTGTCTCAGACACTTACTAAATGGGCAAAATTGCTACTCCAGGGGTTAAAGGAGCGAGATGCTCCTCCTAATGAGATATCTTTGGCCGACCAGTTGATCCAGGGTCTTAAGTTTGTCTGCGAGTCAGACATGGATACTATTCCCCTGCTGTCAAGAGCTTCAGTTTATGCAGTAGCAATACGCCGCCTGATCTGGCTAAAGGGCTGGTCTGCGGACCAGATTTCCAAGAAAGCCCTGTTGGATCTGCCTTTTAAGGGCGACAGACTTTTTGGGGCTTCTCTGGATGACATCATCAAGGATGCCACAGGAGGTAAGAGCACTTTGCTTCCCCAAACTAGCAAGGGTAAGGGACCACGCCAAGGGCAAGGGCCCTCCTTTACTGCACGTAAGCGTTTTTTTCGCCCCCTTAAGGCGACAGGGAAAAGACCCCAGGCCGATAAAGCGCCTGCCCAAGGACAGAAGCGTCCTTGGTCCCACAGACCCAACAAGCCTGCGGACAAATCTGCGTCCACATGAAGGTCCGCCCCCACCCAGCTCTCGGGTGGGGGGACGTCTTCGCAAATTCGCGACTCAGTGGACTGCTCTAGTCTCCGACAGGTGGGTTTGCAAAGTAATCTCCTCAGGCTACAAGATAGAATTTCTCTCTTGTCCACCAGACAGATTCATCACCTCCAATCTCCAGCTACTACCGACCCGTCGGGAGGCCCTGTATGGGGCGGTCCAGGGTCTACTGGAACGCGGGGTAGTTATTCCAGTTCTAGAACAGGAACGGGGTCAGGGTTTTTACTCAAATCTGTTTATTGTGCCAAAGAAGGAGGGGGTTCGTCCAATCTTGGATCTCAGAGCCCTCAATTGCTTTGTGAAGGTACAAAGATTTCGGATGGAGTCGGTTCGATCTGTAGTCACGGCTCTCCATCCGGGGGACTTTCTGGCCTCCTTGGACATCAAGGACGCATACCTGCATGTCCCCATATACTCCAGACACCAGAGGTTTCTGCGATTTGCTATCGGGAAGAACCACTACCAGTTTGTGGCCCTCCCGTTTGGCCTTGCCTCAGCACCCAGGACGTTCACCAAGGTGCTCGCTCTGATTCTTGCACTTCTAAGACAGCGGGGTATCGCTATCACAGGTTACTTGGACGACCTTCTGCTGAAGGCCCCTTCAAGCTCAGAATTAGAGGTAAGCGTGTCCATTTCCTGTCAGACTCTTCGAGACTGTGGTTGGATACTAAACACGCAAAAGTCAGTATTGGTGCCCACTCAACGCCTAGTGTACCTGGGGTTGATTCTGGATTCCTCAGAGGCAAAGGTATTCCTCCCTGTGGAGAAGTTGCAGACCCTCCGGGCTGCAGTACGGCAGCTGACTTCCAGGAATTGGTCGTCACTCCGTTTTTGCATGCGAGTGTTGGGCCTCATGGTAGCCTCCTTCGAGGCGGTCCCATATGCTCAATACCACACTCGAGTGTTACAGAAGGAAGTTCTGTCCAGATGGAACAGATGCCCTTCATCTCTGGATTATCAAATCCGAGTGAGCCACCTAGTCAGGAGATCCCTGGTATGGTGGCTGACAGCACCGGCTCGAAGGGCCGGGAAGTCATTTCTTCCGGTTTACTGGATAGTGATCACGACGGACGCCAGCCTTACAGGTTGGGGGGGAGTCTGGGGTGTCCAGTCGGCGCAGGGTCGCTGGACCCCAGAGGAAGCCCTCCTGCCGATCAATGTCCTGGAGATCCGGGCGATCAAGCTGTGCCTCTTCAAATGGTCTCAGAGACTGCAAGGGCGTCCAGTCAGGATCCAGTCAGACAACGCCACAGCAGTGGCATATGTCAATCATCAAGGAGGAACAAGAAGCTCAGCTGCAGCATCGGAGATCGCTCGCATCCTGAAGTGGGCAGAGAGGAGCGTACCGGCACTGTCGGCCGTGTACATTCCGGGTGTGGAAAACTGGCAGGCGGACTACCTGAGCCGCCAGATGCTGGACCAGGGAGAATGGTCCTTACACCCGGAGGTGTTCCAACTCCTCTGCCAAAGATGGGGCACACCAGACGTAGATCTTCTGGCTTCCTGACTCAATCGGAAGGTATTGAGATTTGTGGCCCGGTCAAGAGACCCATGGGCAGACGCAACGGACGCGTTGGTAGCATCGTGGGGTCAGTATCGGCTAATCTATGCCTTCCCTCCCTTAAGGCTTCTTCCTCTTCTGCTCCGCAGAGTGGAGGCAGAGGGAATTCCAATGATCCTAATCGCTCCAGATTGGCCTCAGCGTCCTTGGTACGCCGATCTAGTACGTCTGGTAGCAGACGTCCCCTGGCGCCTACCACTACGGAAGGACCTGCTATCGCAAGGTCCCATATTCCATCCTGCTTTACAGTCATTGGCTTTAACGGCATGGCTGTTGAGAACCAGGTACTGAGAGACCGGGGCCTGTCAGACTCAGTAATCTCTACTATGAGAAGTGCTCGAAAACCGTCCTCTAGGAAGGTTTATCACCGCACTTGGAAGGCCCACATCTCCATGTGTGAGGAAATGAAATGGCATCCGCGTACTTATTTGGTTTCCAGAATCCTGCTGTTTTTACAGCATGGGGTGGACCAAAGGCTTGCCCTAAGTACGATTAAGGGACAGATATCTGCCCTGGCTGTCTTTTTTCAGCGACCCCTGGCGACTCACTCTCTCGTGAGTACATTTGTGCAGGGGGTCTGACATGTGGCCCCTCCGGTCCGTCCCCCGTTACCTCCGTGGGACTTGAACCTGGTCCTCTCGGTGCTTCAGAAGGCACCGTTCGAGAATATTAGAGATATTCCCCTGTTGACACTTTCTCAGAAAGTGGTCTTTTTGGTGGCTGTTACGTCAGTTAGACGAGTCTCTGAGCTGGTAGTCTTGTCCTGCAAGGCTCCCTATTTGATTTTCCACAAGGATAAGGTGGTGCTGCGGCCGCAGCCTTCCTTTCTTCCGAAGGTCGTTTCGGCTTTTCATCTCAATGAAGACATTGTACTTCCATCCTTGTGTCCTCAGCCGTCGAATCCTAAGGAGTCGGCGTTGCATTCCTTGGACGTTGTCCGAGCTTTGAGAGTATACATATCTGCTACTTCCCTGTTCCGGAAGTCGGACTCGCTGTTTGTTTCGGTGGCTGGTCCCAAGAAGGGCCAAGCAGTCTCATCGGCCACCATCTCTAGGTGGATCCGACAGATAGTAATCCAGGCTTACGCCTTAAAGGGTCAAGTGCCCCCCTTTCTTTATCGTACACCACGGGACACAGAGCCAGTCATTACATAATGGGTTAAGGGTCACCAGCGGTGATTGGACACTGGCACAACCAATGGAAGACAGTTCCCCTCCATATAACCCCTCCCATCAGGGAAGTACCTCAGTTTTTTCGCCAGTGTCGAAAGGTGTTGGACGCGTTAGGAGGTGCTAAAGGAAAGCTCTACCAAAGAGACCCTCTGGGGGTAAAAGAGCTATGCTTTCGGATCCATCCAAGACGCCTACAAGTTAAGCCGAATCTGGATGGGATCCGGGCCTCATCCATGAGGCGTCGCCTGTAATGTCTCTCTTCGGAGGACTGGGCTCTAAGATCCAGCACTTTCGCTATTTCGCTATAAAGTCCTGGTAAGAGTCTTGTACAAGGCCCAGGGGAGAGGTATCCTTTAAATAGGAACCCATATCCCTGAAGGTTGGCACACATAGCCCACCGTGAAGGGTGAAGTTTGGTATCTGTCTGAAAACTTTCAGCAGAAAAACCTGCGGCGTGGAAAGGTAAGATTAGAAGGTCCATAAAAAAAAAAAAAAAAAAATAAAAAAAGTTGGGACCTTTTTTTCAAGAAGTGGATGTCTTCTTTTTTTCCACCACTGGGGGGAGTAAAGAGCTGAATATACTCACCTCACTCTGTTCAGTGTCGGCTTCGGCGAAGTACACTGCTCGTCACCTCCGCTGCTGAGCTTGCTTGAGCACCCTGCTCCTCCTTTCGGTGGCCGATACAGACACCTGCAGATGCAGGTAAGTGGGGACAGGGGCTGATGAGAGTCCTCTCTCACTATGGCCACCACCATAGCGCTAAAGGCCGCGCGCGCGAGCGCGCTTTATCGGAGGGGGGGGGCCGTAGGCGTGCGCGGGCACGTGGCGCGCGCAGGCACAGAAACGGCGCCAAATTTAAAAGACTGTCAGTGTAAAAAGCACTGCAGCAGCAAGCAAGCTCGTTAGTTCTCTTGTTCCTGGCAGAGAAACACAGCAGCTATACAGGGACGTAAGACTCCATGTGGTTGGATTGGGTACTTCCTAGAAGACATCCATGTTATGCATAGTTATGTGTTAAAAGTTGCATACTTAATGTATTTGCTAAACTGAACACGGTAGTATATGCATTTAGGTACCTTGTATTTTGTCTAAACAGTAAGTCTTCCAGGGGAAGTAATGCGGACAAAAAGAGATAAAAGAGCACCGCCGCCTGAGACAGGGGGCTCTAGCTGTGCTGACTCGGTACCTTCCTCTCCTGTGTTGCCAAAAGCACCTGTACAGGATGAGCCATTACCTCTGTCAGGTATGGCGGCTTCCCCAGTGAAGCCTGGGCCTGCATATGTCACTGAGGACACTTTATCAGCTGCCCTAAATAATCTGGAGGAGAAAATTGCTACTTTAATCGCTAAATCCTCTAAAAAGGACAATAAGCGAAGCAGATCTCCTCCAGTATTGGACCTCCCTTCAGAAGTACCTGAGGAGGAGGAGGATGAGGAGGAGGCTACATCAGCAGAGGATGAGGAGTCAGACGGATCAGGGATATCGGATGAGCCTTTTTCGGTATCCCAGATTTTAAAGTCACAGGTACAATGCTATGCAGGAGCCGTGCGATCTGCATTTAGGTTACCCTCTTTGGAGGTAACAGAATCACCTGTCTCCTCCCTAGGATCATTAAGATCCCTGCAAGGTGCATGCTCCTTCCCGGTTCATCCGTTACTAGAGGATCTATTGTACGCAGACTGGCAACATCCAGATAAGCGTTTTTCACCTCCAAAAAAGTTTAACATTCTTTATCCTATGGAGGAAAATTTTTTAAAGAAATGGAGCCTGCCTACGGTAGATGCGGCTATTTCTTGTGTAAATAAAAACCTGACATGTCCAGTGGATAATGTACAAGTGTTTAAAGATCCTTCTGAGAAGAAGTTGGAATCCTTACTGAAATCCTCCTTCCTTTTGGCCGGCTCAATTATCCAACCTGCAGTAGCAGCAGTCGGTATGTGTCAGGTCGTCAGCCAACAGGTAAAGCAGGGGCTGAAGGAGCTGCCTTCAGAGCAGGCTAAAAATTGGGAGAATTTGCCTAAAGCCTTATGCTTCACAGTGGATGCCATGAGAGATTCTATCATACAGGCATCACGCCTTACACTCCAGCTGGTACAGATGCGCAGAGTACTTTGGCTTAAGCATTGGTCAGCGGAAGCCCCATGCAAAAAGTTGTTGGCAAGTTTCCCGTTCCATGGCGAACGCCTTTTTGGGGAAGATTTAGAAAGATATATCCAAAAGATATCAAGTGGTAAAACTACACTTTTACCTGAGAAAAAGAAAAACAAGAGACCTTGTTTTAAACACACTCTCTCCCCAGCTCCCGGGAAATCTGACTCCAGCCAGTGGCGACGGCCTTTTCAGCCGCCCAAAAAAGCCAAAGAACAGGCTCAGAAGAACAAGAAGCCGTGGGGTTCAAGAGCTAATAAGCAAGCCCCCAAAACCTCTCATTGAAGGGGCGCCCCCGCTCGGCCGAGTGGGGGGAAGGCTTCGTCAGTTCTCAGCGACTTGGCGGACAGAAACCCAGGACAAATGGGTGGTATCCACAATATCCTCAGGGTACAGACTGGAATTTCGAGAGATCCCATCTTCTCAATTCCGAAGTTCAAGACTCTCCAAGGATCCACAAAAAAGAGGATCCTTCTTCAAAGGTTTGAATCACTTAATAGCTCAAGGTGTGGTTACAGAGGTACCCCAAAAGGAGCAAGGTTCAGGTTTTTACTCAAACCTCTTTGTGATTACAAAACCGAACGGAGAAGTCAGACCCGTCCTGGATCTAAAAAATCTAAACCAGTTTCTGAACGTTCGCCATTTTCGAATGGAAACGATTCGATCCGTGGTCGCTACTTTAAAAGGCGGAGAATTCATTGCGTCCATAGATATCAAAGACGCATATCTACACATACCAATCCTCCCCGCTCACCAAAGATTCCTAAGGTTTGCGGTAGAAGATCGCCACTTTCAATTTGTGGCCCTGCCATTTGGTGTAGCCACCGCGCCCAGAGTATTCACAAAGGTGCTAGCTCCTATGTTAGCAAACCTGAGAACACGGGGCATTGCGGTAACAGCCTATCTAGACGATCTACTATTAATAGATCAGTCAAAGGAGGGATTGGATCACGCTGTAGACACTACAGTAGGATACCTGGAGCATTTAGGATGGATTATAAACTTACAAAAATCCTCTCTCCAGGCCCAAAGAAGGATAGTGTACCTGGGCATGATCATAGATACAGCCCAAAACAGGGTATACCTGCCAGAGCCAAAGATACAGTCTCTGAAAGACCTGATCCACAAGGTCAAAGCAAACAAGAGGCCGTCTATTCGCCTTTGCATGAGACTATTGGGAAAGATGGTAGCCTCCTTCGAGGCGGTCCCTTACGCCCAGTTTCATTCGAGACTACTTCAAGGCAATATTTTAGCCTCCTGGAACAGAAAGAGCCAAGCTCTGGATATACCCATGCGCCTGTCCTCACAAGTACGCCACAGCTTCAATTGGTGGCTAGAAGCCAAGAATTTACGGAAGGGAAAGTGCTTCCTCCCAGCAGCCTGGAAGGTGGTGTCTACGGATGCCAGCCTATCGGGCTGGGGTGCAGTATTCGAGGAGGCTTCTACCCAGGGAACCTGGGCCAAGACTCAGGGGATCCTGCCCATCAACGTGCTAGAGATCCGTGCAGTATATCTAGCCCTCAAAACCTGGACATACAGGTTACAGGGCTACCCAGTTCGGGTTCAATCCGACAATGCTACGGCAGTAGCTTACATCAATCACCAAGGAGGCACCCACAGTCGGGCAGCCCAAAGAGAGGTGAACCAGATCTTGGCATGGGCAGAAGAGCATGTACCTTGCATCTCTGCAATCTTCATTCCAGGGATAGAAAACTGGCAAGCAGACTACCTGAGTCGTCAGCAGCTGCTACCAGGAGAGTGGTCTCTTCACCCAGAGATCTTTCAGGCCATATGTCTGAGATGGGGAAACCCAGATGTAGACCTGCTAGCTTCCAGGTTCAACAAGAAATTGGACAACTTTGTGTCCAGAACGAGAGATCCTCTAGCCTACGGGACAGACGCTCTAATAACTCCATGGAATCAGTTCTCACTGATCTATGCATTCCCTCCGATCCCTCTTCTACAAAGACTGCTTCGCAGGATCAAGGAGGAGGGAATACCAGTAATCCTAGTGGCCCCAAACTGGCCCAGGAGGCCTTGGTACGCCGAGATCGTAAAAATGGCGATAGGAAGGCCCTGAAAGCTTCCACTTCGACACGACCTGTTGTCACAGGGTCCAGTATTCCACCCTTCCTTACAAAGGCTAAATTTGACGGCCTGGCTGCTGAGACCCACATTTTGAAAAAGAGAGGGGTCTCTGGCCTGGCTCTTTCTACGCTCATTAATGCTAGAAAGCCAGCCTCCAGACTCATCTATCATAGAGTCTGGAAAGCATACGTTTCCTGGTGTGAATCCAGAAGTTGGAATCCTCTGAAATATGAAATAAGTAGGATTCTTGCTTTTTGCCAGTTAGGAGTGGATATGAAATTGGCCCTTAGCACCATCAAAGGGCAAATATCGGCTCTATCAGTCTTCTTTCAGAGACCATTGGCATCTCACTCCCTAGTTCGGACATTCATTCAGGGGGTACTGAGGATAAATCCTCCAGTCAGGTCTCCCTTATGTCCATGGGATTTGAATTTGGTATTGTCAGTGTTGCAAAAGCAACCTTTTGAACCTATTCGCCATATTCCTTTAATTATATTAAGTAGGAAATTGGCCTTTCTGATTGCTATAGCTTCTGCTAGGAGAGTATCAGAGCTAGCAGCTCTTTCTTGTAAAGAGCCTTATCTAATTTGTCACAAGGACAAGATCGTACTACGACCCCATCCGGCTTTTCTGCCTAAGGTGGTGTCGGCTTTTCACTTGAATCAAGACATTGTTCTGCCTTCCTTTTTTCCAAACCCGCGGACGGCGGGGGAAAAATTATTACACTCTCTAGATCTAGTGAGAGCGGTAAGGGTGTATCTGCAAGCAACCGCTCAGATACGTAAAACAGATGTTTTGTTTATTTTACCAGATGGTCCCAAGAAGGGCCAAGCGGTATCAAAATCCACAATTTCCAGGTGGATTAGACAAGTAATTGTTCAAGCTTATGGTTTAAAGAACAGGACTCCTCCTTTTCCTGTTAAGGCGCACTCTACCAGGGCGATAAGTGCTTCATGGGCAGTGCACCACCAGGCTTCGATGGCTCAGATCTGTAAGGCTGCAACTTGGTCCTCAGTCCATACATTTTCCAAATTCTATCAAATAGATGTGAAAGGACATGAGGATTCCGCCTTCGGGCGAAGTGTGCTGCAGGCAGCAGTATAGGGCTTCTGGTCCGCAAGCGGTCGGTTTGATCTGTGTCTCCCCCCCTTCATATGAGCATTGCTCTGGGACGTCCCATTATGTAATGACTGGCTCTGTGTCCCGTGGTGTACGATAAAGAAAATAGGATTTTTATAACAGCTTACCTGTAAAATCCTTTTCTTGGAGTACACCACGGGACACAGAGGTCCCCCCCTTCTTATGGGAACCTTACTGCTTTGCTACAAAACTGAGGTACTTCCCTGATGGGAGGGGTTATATGGAGGGGAACTGTCTTCCATTGGTTGTGCCAGTGTCCAATCACCGCTGGTGACCCTTAACCCATTATGTAATGACTGGCTCTGTGTCCCGTGATGTACTCCAAGAAAAGGATTTTACAGGTAAGCTGTTATAAAAATCCTATTTTCTGGTCACGGCGCATTCGACCAGGGCAATAGGTGCCTCTTGGGCTTTCCGACATCAAGCGTCTGTTTCCCAATTATGTAAAGCGGCGACTTGGTCGTCCGCTCACACTTTCACAAAATTCTACAAGGTTGATGTAGGTGCATCTTCGGATGCCTCTTTCGGCCGCAAGGTTTTGCAAGCGGCTGTTTAGAGTTGCAGCTCCTCCGTTGGAGGAGTGCTGTTTTTGTGTTTTGGGGTGAAGTTTGTTTTTATGCTGTTACCACCCCTCGTTTTTTCTCTGACACTGCTTTGGGACGTCCCACTTTGTCAATAGAGAAGCTGTGTCGGTCCATGGACGAAAGAGTAAATAGGATTTTTTACTCACCGTAAAATCCTTTTCTCTGAGTCCATGGACCGACACAGCACCCACCCCTCCTTTTAAGTTTGTACTGCTTTTTGACGAACTGATCTGCGAAGATGCAGACTGAGAGGATTTACCCGGGGGGTCCGCCCCCTGGGCGGTACTGTAGAAGGTGTGATGCAACACTTTTTACAAGTTTTTCTGCCTAGTCACTCCTAATTAACGGATAATACCCACTTTGTCAATAGAGAAGCTGTGTCGGTCCATGGACTCAGAGAAAAGGATTTTACGGTGAGTAAAAAATCCTATTTTTCCAATCTTTTATTGTCCAATTTTGGTGATCCTGTGAAAATTGTAGCCTCAGTTTCCTGTTCTTAGCTGACAGGAGTGGCACCCGGTGTGGTCTTCTGCTGCTGTAGCCCATCTGCTTCAAGGTTGGATGTGTTGTGACTTCAGAGATGGTATTCTGCATACCTTGGTTGTAACAAGTGATTATTTGAGTTACTGTTGCCTTTCTATCATCTCAGACCAGTCTGCCCATTCTCCTCTGACATCAACATGGCATTTTCCTCCACACAACAGCCACTCACTGGATATTTTCTCTTTTTCGGACCATTCTCTGTAAACCAGAGAGATGGTTGTGTGTGAAAATCCCAGTAGATCTGCAGTTTTTGAAATGCCGTATATACCCGAATATAAGCCGAGGCACCTAATTTTACCACCAAAAAATGGGAAAACTTATTGACTCGAGTATAAGCCTAGGGTGTCCATCTGCATGCCTCACTGTGTCCATGCCTAGACTAACGTTTAACATGGGAGTCTATGGAAGGGGTGCCCGGCTTTGAAAAATCGGTGCTCCCCGGTTGTAGGTCCTCCGGACAACAAACTTTGCACACTAGTAGAGGAAGAGTAAGGCTACATTTGTGCAAAGTTCCAGGGGATCCAGGGAACCTACGGCCGGCCAGTACCGGGTCCCCAAAGTCTGGGAGATCAGGCGCAAAAAGGTGACTCGAGTATAAGCCGAGGGGGGCAATTTTAGCACAAAAAAAGTGCTGAAAAACTCGGCTTATACTCGAGTATATACGGTATTCAGACCAGCCTGTCTGGCACCAACAACCATGCCACGTTCAAAGTCACTTAAATCCCCTTTCTTCTCCCATTCTGATGCTTGATTTAAACCTTGACTAGTCGTCTTCACCACGTCTAGATGTCTAAATGCATTGAGTTGCTGCCATGTGATTGGCTGATTAGCAATTTGTGTTACCAAATGATTGAACAGGTGTACCTAATAAAGTGTCTGGTGAGTGTATGTTCCTTGATTTTTTTTTTAACTGTTTCAAAAAAAATGTTAGAATGGGAGTGGACTTTAATTGTGCCTCTGAGGAGTGTAGAAAAAGATACAAATACTATGATTAAATAGAAAAATACATGAATTTTATTTATTTATTTATTTATTTATTATTATTATTATTTTTTTATATATTCTTTATTTTTCCAAATTTGTCATTCACAAAGAAAGAAATAACAAAACATTTACCCCATCTACTGGGGATAAATATATATGTATTTTATTTAACCGCCAAATGGCAGTACAATTTAAAAAGTCAAATATAAACAAGTTACAGTTTTGGAGTTTCGGGGTGTGCAGATCCCAAGCAGTTACAACGGAGTGGCCTACGCGTTTCGTGGTAGATTCCGCTTCATCAGGGCCTTGATTATTATAGCACAATGGGATATCGCACAAGTTCTAATAGATGAAACGTTAATAAACAACGCCTAAATAACATGATTTATATGGACAAAAATGTAAATAAAGAGTTTTGTTACTACATATATTTATGTACTTTATTATCACACACGTGTGAAACATCGCTGTACATAATAATAAGTACATGAATGTATTTTTCTCCATGTTATAGACGCTTTATAATATAACATATGGCCCTAAATCGGATTTTTGCTTAATATGATAAAATATGCATATGAATATATATTTTAAATATATGTATTAACAAAACTCTTTGTTTACATTTTTGTCCATATAAATCATGTAATTTTATGCATTGTTTATTAACCACTTGCCGACCGGCTCATGTACATATCCGTCGGCACTTTGAAGAGGGATATCTCGGTAACGGCTGCAGCAGCTGCCACAACCGAGATTTCCATCTCTTCAGGAGCCGGTCCTGTAAACGATAATGGTGGTCTCTGTGGCAGATTCGCCGCGAGATCACCGTTATCAACGGCGGGAGAGGAGCCCCCCCCCTCCCGCCGTTCTCCCGCGCCCTCCGCCGCTTACCGGAGCCGTCGGTAGCGGCGGAGGCGATCGGGTCCTTGTCCCTCTTTGGTATGGATACGAGTGAGGAGAAGATGGCCCCCACTCGTCTCCATATCATAGCAGGGCGGAAGCAACGTCAAAACGTCAGCTCCGCCCATGCGTCTTAAAGGGACATTTTTTTTTGTTGTCATTTTTTCAAATGCCTTTTTTTTTTTTTTTTTTATTGCATTTTAGTGTAAATATGAGATCTGAAGTCTTTTTGACCCCACATCTCATAGTTAAAGTGGTTGTAAACCCACTTGCACAACTTGCGCCTAGAGGTAAGCCTAGATTAAGGCTTACCTGTAGGTGCAAGAAATATCTCCTAAACCTACACGGTTAAGGAGATATTTGCTTTTAAAACCGGCGCCGCTGACGTCACATGCATGCGCACTAGCGGGCCGGTTTAGTAGCCGGATTTCTGAATGGAGTTAGCCAGCCCGAGCGCGCATGCACGTGACGTCATCGCCACTCCGGGGCCAATCACAGCGCCGGAGCGGCGATACATGGAAGGGTTATCGAGGCAATATGGCGGCAGAGGTGTCCGAGCACTGCTGCGGGGGCTTCGATCTAAGGTAAGTAATTCATAATGAGCTAGTATGCTAGTCATACTAGCTCCTTATGCCTTTGTTTTGCAGGTTATTATTATTTTTTTATTTTTTTGGGGGGGTTTACAACCACTTTAAGAGGACCTGTCATGCTTTTTTCTATTACAAGGAATGTTTACATTTCTTGTAATTGAAATAAAAGTGACCCATTTTTTTTTTTGTGTAAAAATAAATAAAACAAAAATGTTTTTTTTTTTTAACCACTTAAGCCCCGGACCATTTTGGCTGGTTAATGACCAGGCCCCCTTTTTGCAATTCGGCACTGCGTCGATTTAACTGACAATTGCGCGGTTGTGCGACGTGACTCCCAAACAAAATTGACGTCCTTTTTTTCCCACAAATAGAGCTTTCTTTTGGTGGTATTTGATCACCTCTGCGGTTTTTATTTTTTGCGCTATAAACAAAAATAGAGCGACAATTTCGAAAAAAATGCAATATTTTTTACTTTTTGCTATAATAAATATCTCCAAAAAATATATAAAAAAAAAACATTTTTTTCCCTCAGTTTAGGCCGATACGTATTCTTCTACATGTTTTTGGTAAAAAAAAATCGCAACAAGCATATATTGATTGGTTTTGGCAAAAGTTATAGCGTCTACAAAATGAGGGTATAGATTTATGGCATCTCTATAATTTTTTTTTTCTTTTTTTTACTAGTAATGGCGGCGATCAGCGATTTTTTTTATTTTTTTTTTTTTCTCGTGACTGCGACATTATGGCGGACACTTTTGACACATTTTTGGGACCATTGTCATTTTTACAGCAAAAAGTACTATAAATATGCACCGATTACTGTGAAAATGACACTGGCAGTGAAGGGTTTAACCACTAGGTGGCACTGTAGGGGTTAAGTGTTCCCTGCATTGTGTTTCTAACTGTAGGGGGATGGGCTCTGTGTGACATGACACCGATCTCCGCTCCGAGTGCACGGAGCCGAGATCAGTGTCATTGTCACTAGGCAGAGCAGGGAGATGCTTGTTTACACAAGCATCTCCCCGCTCTGTACCTCCGTGAGACGATCGCGGGGATCCCCACAGCGTTCGAGTCCGCGGGACCCGCGGTCCGACTCACGGGGAAGGCAGCAGGGTCGCGAGCACGCTGCCGGCAGGCGGTTAAAGGAGACATACAGGTACGTGGATGTGCCTGTATGTGCCATTCTGCCGACGTATATCTATAGGAGACGGTTGGCAAGTGGTTAAAGCGCCCTGTTCCGACGAGCTCGCGCGCAAAAGCGAACGCATACCTGAGCAGCGCCCGCATATGAAAACTGTGTTCAAACCACACATGTGGGGTATCGCCGCAATCGTTGGAGTGAGCGCAATAATTCTAGCCCTAGACCTCCTCTGTAACTCAAAAGATGCAACCTATAGAATTTTTTAAACGTCGCCTATGGAGATTTTTAAGGGTAAAAGCTTGTCGCCATTCCACGAGCGGGCGCAATTTTGAAGCGTGACATGTTGGGTATCAATTTACGCGGCGTAACATTATCTCTCACAATATAAAAAAAAAATTGGGCTAACTTTACTGTTGTCTTATTTTTTAATTAAAAAAAGTGAATTTTCTCCAAAAAAAAGTGTGCTTGTAAGACCGCTGCGCAAATACGGTGTGACAAAAAGTATTGCCATGACCGCCATTTATTCTCTAGCGTGTTAGAAAAAAAAACAATATATAATGCTTGGGGGTTCCAGGTAATTAACTAGCAAAAAAAAAACTGTTTTAAACTTGTAAACACCGAGTCTGAAAAACAGTCAAGGTCCTTTTTAAAGCGGAGCTCCACTGAAAAAAAAATATTAAAAGCCAGCAGCTACAAATACTGCAGCTGCTGACTTTTAATATTAGGACACTTACCTGTCCTGGAGTCCAGCGACATCGGCAGCAGAAGACGAGCGATCGCTCATCACTCTGCTGCCCCCACCGCCATCCTTGGTGAGGGAACCAGGAAGTGAAGCCTTGCGGCTTCACTGCCCGATTCCCTACGGCGCATGCGCGAGTCGCGCTGCGCCGTTCTGACTAGTCCTCCTGTGTTCTGGGAGCTGAGTGTCTCCCAGAACACTACGGGTATTCTGCGGGAAGTGACGTGCTTCCCGCAGAGAGGACTCCTGGAAGTGGGTGCAAATACCTGTCTTAGACAGGTATCTGCACCCCCCTCCCCCCTGAAAGGTGTCAATTGTGACACCGGAGGGGGGGAGGGTTCCGATCAGCGGAAGTTTCACTTTAGGGTGGAGCTCCGCTTTAAGTGGTTAACATTTCATCTATAGAACTTATGTGATATCCCATTGTGCTATAATAATCAAGGCCCCGATGAAGCGGAATCTACCGCGAAACGCGTAGGCCACTCCGTTGTAACTGCTTGGGATCTGCACACCCCGAAACTCCAAGACTGTAACTTGTTTATATTTGACTTTTAAATTGTACTGCCATTTGGCGGTTAAATAAAATGTATTTATTTTTCTATTTAATCATAGTATTTGTATCTTTTCTACACTCCTCAGAGGCACAATTAAAGTCCCACTCCCATTCTAACATTTTATATTGAAACCTAGTTGCATACTTTCAGGGATGGTGCCTCTGTAGGAGTAGTTGTCTCCACGCCTACCCCAACCCCTACACATATCCTTTATTTTTTATTTTTTTTAGTTGCTATGGGTGAAGTTCCCCTTTAATACGGTCTCGGCTGATATGACGCTGTGCGCTCCTCATCAGTTTGAGGTGAAAATGTTTACACTTACTTGGAGTTCAAGCTAAAATGTTGCTTCCGCTGAGAGATTGATTTTGCCTGATCTTGTCTCCTGCGGTATGGAAGTGACTACAAAAAAAAATTCCATCTCACAATGTCAACAAGGTACAAAATGAACTCATCTGCACGCAGGGAATCCATCAACAGCCGTGTCACTTTGTCAGAATCAAAGCCGTCCTTCAGTTGTCTCCTCCGCACCGCATGTCACTTGCATTCAGTTAGCGAGCCGCGCATTCCGAATAGTGACACTTCTTCTTTTTTTTTTTTTTTATTCTTTTTTTTGCAGTCGAATTGGTCCCCCGGCATCCCCCAGTGTCACCGAAAAAGAGGAGAATCCTGGGGTCCTGGCAGAGAATTGCTTCAGAGAACTACTTGGAAGAGCCGCTTACGGGAATATGAATAACGCTGTCCGCCCAGTGTTTGCGTATGTCTAACTTTACTTTTTTATATATATCTATATATGAATTGTATGTCTGAGGCTGGTTTATTCTAATGTTACCTTGTCTGAGTTCCGGTTCACATGGGTGCGATGCGGGAACACTGCAAATCCGCTGCGGGTTCCCGCATCGCACCTGACTCGCAAGGCAGTTCACACTGTCCTATGCGAACTGCTGGGAGTGTCAATACAGTGTTAACCACTTCAGCCCTGGAAGATTTGGCTGCTCAATGACCAGGCCATTTTTTTGCAATTTGGCACTGCGTCGCTTTAGCTGACAATTGCGCAGTCGTGCAACGTTGTACCCACACAAAATTGACGTTGAGCTTCCTGGATCTCGTCACTAGGCTCCTCCCCTATGCGTTACATCACTAGACACGTGACTTTTTTCAAGGTATATCACTAGCTCATGTAGACGACCTCCATGTCACTGCAAGGGGAACCAGTGAGAGCTAATGGTCACGACTGCTGCAGCGGCTGGGATCTGATCTGTGTGTATCCGGCTTAACCACTTGACCTCTGAAAGATTTACTCCCCCCCCCCCCCCCTTCATGACCAGGCCCTTTTTTGAGGTGCGGCACTGCAATATTTTAACTGACAATTGCGCGGTCATGCAACGCTGTACACAAATTTATGTAATTTTTCTCCCCACAAATAGAGCTTTCTTTTGGTGGTATTTGATCATCTCTGCGGTTTAAATTTTTTGCGCTATAAACAAAAAAAGAGCGACAATTTTGAAAAAAACATTATCTTTTACTTTTTGCTTTTAATAAATATCCCACATTTAAAAAAAAAAGAGAGAAAAAAAAAAAAACACGATTTTCTTCCTCAGTTTAGGCCGATATATATTCTTCTACATATTTGTGGTCAAAAAAATTGCAATAAGCGTATATTGATTGGTTTGTGCAAAAGTTATAGCGTCTACAAACTATGGGAAAGATTTATGGCGTGTGTTTGTTTTAATTTTTTTTTTACTAGTAATGGCGGTAATCTGCGATTTTATGCGGTATTACGGCGGACAGGTCGGACACCGTTGACACATTTTTGGGCCCAGTGACATTTCTACAGCGATCAGAGCTATAAATATACACTGATTACTATGTAAATGACACTGGCAGGGAAGGGGTTAACACTAGGGGGCGATCAAGGGGTTAAATGTGTTCCCTTTTGTGTGTTCTAACTGTGGGAGGGATGGGGTCTCACTATAGGAGATGACAGATCGTGTTTTCTACTTTGTAGAAAGACACGATCTGTCCTTCTCTCCTCAGACAGCACACACAAACCCCCCGCTCCCACGCGTGGCCGGCAGCGATCACAGCCCGCTGGCCCCACCGTGCAGGGGGCGCACGCCCTCTAGTGGCTCTCCTGGGCAAAGCCGTATATATACAGGATTTCGCCCAGGAGAGCCATTCTGCTGCAGTATATCTGCGTGAGCCGTTCAGGAACCGGTTAATGACACCCCCCATTTTAGTTCGCATATCACACTGTGAACTGACAGTTCGGACAGGAATCGGATCGCATGTATAGTTGTGCTCATAAGTTTTCTTACCCTGGCAGAATTTATGATTTCTTGGCCATTTTTCAGAGAATACGAATAACACAAGAACATTTCTTTCACTCATGGTTAGTGTTTGGCTGAAGCCATTTATTATCAATCAACTGTTTACTTTTTAAATCATAATGGCAACAAAAACTACCCAAATGACCCTGATCAAAAGTTTACATACCCCAGTTCTTAATGCCGTGTATTGGCCCCTTTAACATCAATGACAGCTTGAAGTCTTTTGTGGTATTTGTGGATGAGGCTCTTTATCGTCTCAGATGGTAAAGCTGCCCATTCCTCTTAGCAAAAAGCCTCCAGTTCCTGTAAATTCTTGGGCTGTCTTGCATGAACGGCACGTTTGAGATCTCCCAAGAGGGGCTCAATGATATTGAGGTCAGGAGACTGAGATGGCCACTCCAGAACCTTCACTGTGTTCTGCTGTAGCCAATGACAGGTCCACTTGGCCTTGTGTTTTGGATCTACACGCTGTTAGCTTACAGCCGTAAGGTGAAAGGCCACCCTGCCCCTTGGTGTCACGGCACAAGAGAGAAAAGACACCCACTTTTATGTCACCTTGATATTTGTATTTTGCACAAGAGACTTTTTCACCTTTTTTATAAGAGATCATTATTATCACTGAAGTTTTTAAGCTCTTTATTTTACCGATCATCATTATTTTTTGGAGCAAGATTTTGATGTTTATGTATTTGTTATCGATAGCAGCGCAGCACCAGTCACTTTATATACACTATTTTTGGTCACGGATTGGTCAATTGGTGACTGCAGCAGCTACCGCTCAATTTGTTTGTTGACAGCGCAGGAATATCACTTTATTTAATCGGATCGCATTGGTGTTCTAATAGACTAGGACAGAGTTTCCGCCAGCTTTAGCAACCACAAAATACTTAAATTGAAATATATTGGAGAACGCAAGGGTGGCCCAGATCTTAGTGGAAGGTAAAATACCAAAAATACAAGATTTGGGACCTGAACATCAACACAAATGGCTTCAATACCATCAATTAAAAACATATATTGCAATAAATATAGATTTATTCTCAATAATTAGGCCTAAAACTAAATTTGAACAAATATTAACTACAAAGATCAATTAATACAAAAAAAAAAAACGACTTCAGACCCGCCGTACGACTATATACGGCCTCTTTTTGAAGAGGGATATATCGGTAACGGCAGCAGCTGCTGCCACAAACGAGATATCCATCTCTTCAGGCGGCGGTTCTGTAAACGATAATCGCGGTCTCCATGGCGGATTCGCCACGAGATCACCGTTGGCGGTGGGAGAGGGGCCCCCCTCCTCTCCCGCGCCCTCCGTCGCTTACCGGAGCCGTCGGCAGCGGCGGAGGCGATCGGGTCCTGTACGTGGCTTGTCATGAATATGAGTGAGGGCAAGATGGCCCCCACCCGTCTCCATAACCTAGCAGGGCGGAAGCGACATCAAAACGTCACTTCTTCTGCCCATACGTCTTAAAGAGACAATTTATTTTTGTAATTTTTTCAAATGACAATTTTTTTTATTTATTTTTTATTGCATTTTAGCCTAAATATGAGATGCGAGGTCTTTTTTACCCCAGATCTCATATTTAAGAGGACCTGTCATGCTTTTTTCTATTATAAGGGATGTTTACATTCCTTGTAATAGGAATAAAAGTGATCCAAATTTTATTATTTTTTTTAAACTGTATTAAAATAAATAAAATCAAGTAAAATAAATAAGAATTTTATTTTTTTATTTTAAAGCGCCCCGTCCCGACGAGCTCGCATGCAGAAGCGAACGCATACGTAAGTCTCGCCCACATATGGTATCGTTGCGATCGTTAGAGCGAGAGCAATAATTCTAGACCTCCTCTGTAATTCAAAACATGCAACCTGTAGAATTTTTTAAATGTCGCCTATGCAGATTTTTAAGGGTAAAAGTTTGACGCCATTCCACGAGCGGGCGCAATTTTAAAGCGTGACATGTTGGGTATCAATTTATTTGGCGTAAAATTATCTTTCACAATATAAAAAAAAATTGGCTAACTTTACTGTTTTCTTATTTTTTTTATTCAAAAAAAGTGCGCTTGTAAGACCGCTGCGCAAATACGGTGTGACAAAAAGTATTGCAATGACCACCATTTTATTCTCTAGGGTGTTAGAATTTTTTTTTTTATAATGTTTGGGGGTTCTAAGTAATTTTCTAGCAAAAAAATGAGGATTTTTACATGTAGGAGCGAAGTGTCAGAATTGGCCCGGGCCTCAAGTGGTTAATAGAAGAACAAAAAAACAACCAAGAAACTAGCTAAGATATATGGCCTACTACTCCCCTCAGGACCCATTGGAGAGCTATGAAGAAATGGGAAAAGGCAATAGGTAGAACAATATTAGAAGCGGAATGGGAGAAAATATTTTCAATAATCCATAAGTCACCTATAGCAAATAAATATCAAGACAGAAACTATAAAATTGCATGAGATGGTACTGGAGTCCAGTAGCGCTAAATAAAATAAATGGCGAACAAACAGATATGTGTTGGAAATGTAAGGCCGAAAGGGGGAACCTGGACTATATTTGGTATGGATGTCACATGGTGAGAAATTTTGGGGAAAAAGTTCACGAGATATATTGGAAAGTGTCAGGAGTTGAAAGGAATTCAGGGTTGGATATTTCATTACTATCTTTGACACCAGACTCAATAAATAATAACGGCTGCAAGAACAATTATAGCTCGTAAATGGAGAGAAAATATAAGTCCAAATATAATAGACTGGATAAATGAACTGAGAAAATTAAAATATAGGGAAACACAAATAGAAGAAGGACATATAATCAATTGCCAGAATTATGGAAAAAATGGGATGAATACTGCCTTTCGGAAGGAATAAAAGAATATATATATATATATATATGGGAGAGGGACGGGGGGATATGGGGTATTAAATACTCCCCTTTCCTTTTTTTTTTTTTTGGTTGTGGGTGTGAGTGAGTATACATGAGGGGATGAATGGGAAATGGAAGATAATAGGATAAGTATGAGAGGTATCGGTTTTTAAGATTAAAGTAACTAATAGATATTTATCAAGATTCTGCTTAATTATAAAGGAATGGTGCAAATTATTAAGGAATCATGTATAAATATAAATGTAAAAGTATGTTTTATTTGTATTTGGTAAAAAAGACAGAGAAATTGAAACACTAATAGACTAGGTATCATTAGACTAGGAGTAGACCATTAAGAACTACAAGCTGTCTGCCTTTGTGGCAGATGGGACTTGTGGTTTATTCAGTCTGATCAATATTCCAATCGCACACGTTCCTGGGAAAATGGCTCTTATAAGATGGTGGGTGCTGCAACGATTACCAGATGGGTCCTGGAAACCTCAAACATCAAACAATCGAACATATTCGCCAGCACACCAAGGATCGTCCGATTTACGTCCAAAAAGGTTTTATTACAAAAAAAATCACATCACAAAGGTGCAATGTTTCAGAGTCGCATAGGACCCTTTCGTCAGGCATGTGATAACATGCCTGACGAAGGGGTTCTATGCGACTCCAAAACGTTGCACCTTTGTGATGTGATTTTTTTGTAATGAAACCTTTTTGAACGTAATCGGACGATCCTTGGTGTGCTGGCGAATGTGTTCGATTGTGGTTTATTCATTCACAGATCTCTCGGAATGAATGACGTGGTGTTTCGGGTGGAGCCCCGTACAGCTGCCTTCATTTTTAGGGTGTGGGATGTAGCCCAATTGAAAGAATGTGATCACTGCTGGAGAGATTACATGCGAGTGGGCACGATTAACTGCAGGAGCTGGCAGCCTCCCATTGCTTTCAATGGGGTTACGTCTCTCAGCTAATCCAGGGAACCCTCGTTGGGGTTCTCGAATATAATTGGAGGCAGGGCGCATTCGCAGGTGTGAATGCACCCATAATGTGACAGCGACTGCCGGAGAAAGGAACCTCTGCATGCTGTCACGGGTGGGAGGCCGATACTTTAGGACAATGTTTCTCAACTCCAGTCCTCAAGGCGCCCCAACAGGTCATGTTTTCAGGCTTTCCAATTATTTTGCACAGGTGATCTGATCAGTTTCACTGCCTTAGTAATTACCACAGCCGTGTCATCTGAGGGAAATCCTGAAAACATGACCTGTTGGGGCGCCTTGAGGACTGGAGTTGAGAAACACTGCTTTAGGAACATATTGCATGTTAAGCCCCCCAAGTACAGGTGTGATATGTTCCTAAAGGTGAACTTTGCCTTTAAAGGGGTTTTAAAGGTTCAGATTTTTTTTTTTTTTTTTTTTATATAACAGACATGTTCTACTTCCCTGCTCTGTGTAATGGTTTTGCACAGAGCAGCCCTGATCCTCCTCTTCTCAGGTCACCCACTGGCGCTCCTGGCTCCTCTCCCTTGACCAGTGCCCCCAATAGCAAGCCACTTGCTATAGGGGCACTAGTGTGTGCTCACTCCTGAGCCCCGCTCTATGCGTCCATAAGACACAGCCCTGCCCTCTGCTCTCTCCTCATTAGCTCACTGGCTGTGATTGACAGCAGTGGAAGCCAATGGCTCCTGCTGCTGTCTCGGCCAATGGGGAGAGGGAGTCCCAGGACAACCGAAGCCCTTGTGCACACTGCTGGATCAAGAGGGGGCTCAGGTGAGTATTGGGGGGGGCTGTGGGAGGAGCAGCACATAGAATGCATGAAGGTAAAAAAAACCTTCAGCCTTTACAAACACTTTAAGTACTCAGTATTTTGAAATCTGCTGCATTTTGGAGTTGTAATAGTAAAAAGCTTTGTTTCTGCCTGCAAGCCTTTGTTTTCTTGTACAAGTTCCATTCATTCATTTTCTATAGCATTTACCTCATCTTTGTAAACAGATTTTTTTCCCCCACAAACGATTCCTATTTTCCTTTTTCATCGATAAGAAATGAAAACTTCCCTCCCAGTTTGGTCTTATTTTTCATGTTATTAATTAGAGAGCCGTGCATTGTTTGTTATTATGTTACAGCAATAATTCACAGCTTGAAAAAAAGATGCAAACTATGTCCGCGTTCTGTATCTTTAATGAAGCAACATTATAATTATGTTCCCATTATCCCGGGCACTTGTGTTGCCTTCTGATTCACGTTGTTATGGCCAATTACTGCAAAATATCTCCTTTTTGGCTTATTTTTTTTTTCCTTCTCAGCCACATCTCAGTATTTTAATAGGCTGTTTTTTCAGAGGTGTTAATTAAATTTTGGAAGGTGGGTGGGGGTGGAGTGGTGAGGTTTCGCTACTTTTTTGGAACTGTACAAAATACGGCTTTTAGTCTTTTTTCACTAGTTTTATAAAAATGAATGCCGAACACATGGGAGGGGTGCTGGCTGATATTACACCCTGTTCCAAATTTTTATGCCAATGATATTTTTCTCATTTACCTAAATAATTGATGTAAACAACAAAACAACAGTCAGCAGAATTCTCATGTTATCAACTATTAAGAGTACAATTAAATTTTATTGAACAAACCTCCTAATGATGACAGTTTTTTTTTTTTTTTTTCAAAATAAAAAAACTTACAATGCACTGTTCCAAATTATTACGCACAGTAAGTTTCAAAACACTTCATAGGTTGTAAAGAACTGAAAATTTTCATTTGTTGTGTTAGCTTTTGATTTCAGTAAATATGCTGCAATTTCAATCAAACTTTGAACAACATTTTAACTTTTTAAACATTTTAACAGGTCATGTTACATTTTAACATAGGACCCCTTAATTGATAGCAGCTTCACAAGTATTGCATCCATTGAACTTGTGAGTTTTTGGACAGTTTCTGCTTGAATTTGTTTGCAAGATGTCAGAATAGCCTCCCAGAGCTGCTGTTTGGATGTAAACTGCCTCCCACCCTCGTAGATCTTTTGCTTGAGGATGCTCCAAAGGTTCTCAATAGGATGGAGGCCACACCATGACTTTTTCTCTCCTTTTTATCCCCATAGCAGCCATTGATGCAGAGGTATTCTTTGCAGCATGAGATGGTGCATCGCCATGCATGAAGATGATTTTATTACGGAAAGCATAGTTCTTCCTTCTGTACCAGGGAAGGAAGTGGTCAGTCAGGAACTCAACATACTTTGCAGAGGTCATCTTTACACCTTCGGGGACCCTAAAGGGGCCGACCAGCTCTCTTCCCAGGATTCCGGCCCAAAACATGACTCCACCACTGCCTTGCTGAAGTCGCAGCCTTGTTGGAACAGGGTGGCCGTCCACCAACCATCCACTACTCCATCCATCTGGACCATCCAGGGTTGCACGGCACTCATCAGTGAACAGGACTGTTTGAAAATTAGTCTTAATGTATTTTTCTGCCCAATGCAGCCGTTTCTGCTTGTGAGCATTGGTTAGTGGTGGCCGAATGGAAGGTTTATGCACAGTTGCAAGACTCTGGAGGACTCTACACCTTGATGTTCGTGGGACTCCAGAGGCACCAGCAGCTTCAAATATCTGTTTGCTGCTATGTAATGGTGTTTTAGCAGCTGCTCTCTTGATCCGATGCATGGATCAGGCAGAAATCTTCCTCAATGTGACTTTATCTGCACGAACCCCGTCTGTGCTCTGAATCTGCCACAAATCTCTTAATAGTGCGATGATCACGCTTACGTTTTGGTGAAATATCTAATATTTTCATACCTCGTCCAAGGCATTGAACTATTTCACTCTTTTCGGGAGCAGAGAGATCCCTTTTCTTCCCCATATTGCTTGAAAATGGTGCTCTGCTTAATAATGTGGAACACCCTCCTTTAGGCTGGGTTCACACTGGTACGACACGACAGTCATACAACTTTCATCCTACTTTGCTCTGCGACATCAGTCCTACATTGATCCTACATTGGTCCGACATCCATCCGACTTTCATGAACAGGATACTACTTTGATCCGACATTGTGCTAGTCTGACTTGTCCTTTGACCAATCAAAACAATCCCAGGGTGAGATAAATTCCTTTTACTGCTGCTGTAATCACCATGTCGGATGTCAAATGTCGGATGGTTAGGACAAGGATCCTACTTTGATCCGACTTCAATGATATTCAGTGGGCTGAAGTAGGATCAAAGTCGGACCAAAGTAGTACAGGGAGCATTTTCAAAGTCGGACCGACTTGTGTCGGACCAGTTAAGACGGCTCTCATAGGGAAACATTGATTTTCACACGTCATGCGACATGAGCTCCCAATGTCGGAGCGTTTGTCGGACCAGTGTGAACCCAGCCTGAGTAGTTTTTCCTTTTTAATTGGGCTCACCTGGCAATCTAATTATCACAGGTGTCCGAGATTGTTTTCAGTGATCAAAAGAGCCCTGAGGCCTGGTTCACACTGGGGCGACAAACGCTCCGACATTGGGAGCTCATGTCGCATGACGTGTGAAAATCAATGTTTCCCTATGGGAGCCGTCTTAACTGGTCCGACACATGTCGGTCCGACTTTGAGAATGCTCCCTGTACTACTTTGGTCCGACTTTGATCCGACTTCAGCCCATTGACTATCATTGAAGTCGGATCAAAGTCGGACCGCAGTCTTGCATGGTCCGACTTTGGCATGCGACTTGTGCTGTACTGCTCTTGAGGGGGAACTCCAGGCCAAATTTTAAATAAAAAAACCGGCATGGGTTCCCCTCCAGAGGCATACCAGGCCCTTGGGTCTGGTCTGGATTTGAACGGCACCCCTACGCCGAAAAAACGGCGTGGGGGGTCCCCCCAAAATCCAAACCAGACCCTTATCCGAGCACACAACCTGGCAGGCCGCAGGGGAAGAGGGGGGGACGAGAGAGCGGCCCCCCCTCCCTCCTGAACCGTACCAGGCCACATGCCCTCAACATGGGGGGGTTTGGTGCTCTGTTGATGAGGACAGGGCCTCTTCCCGACAACCCTGGCTGTTGGTTGTCGGGGTCTGCGGGCGGGGGGCTTATCGGAATCCGGGAGCCCCCTTCAATAAGGGGGCCCCCGGATCCCGGCCCCCCCACCCTATGTGAAGGAGTATGGGGTACATCGTACCCCTATCCATTCACCTGGTGGAAAAAAAATTGCAATAAAAAAACACTACACAGGTTTTTAAAGTAATTTATTGCACAGCTCCGGGGGTCTTTTCCGACTTCGGGGGTCTCCGGTGTCGTCTCCGCGCTCTCCGGTTCTTTCTTCCTTCCGCCGGGCCTCCGCTAACTTCTTTTTAGCTCTCTTGCTAACAGAGGCCCGGTCTTCCCGTTGTCTCATCCGGCTCTCCGTTGTCCTTCTGCCGGCCCCTCCACTAACTTCTTTAGCTATTTCGCTAGTGGAGGGGCGCGGTCTTCCCGTCGCTGTCGCCGTCGACGTCTTCTTCCCTCTTCTCCTCCTCGATGTTGACGCGTCGCTTCCTCCCGCTGTAATACTGGCTCTCCGCTCCGCATTAATATAGGCTTCTCATGATGTCACAGTCACATGTTCCCATGACGTCACAGTCACATGCTCCGGGGCCATGTGCCCCGGAACATGTGACTGTGACGTCATGAGAAGCCTATATTAATGCGGAGCGGAGCGGAGAGCCAGTATTACAGCGGGAGGACGCGACGCGTCAACATCGAGAAGGAGAAGAGGGAAGAAGACGCCGACGGCGACAGCGACTGGAAGACCGGCTCCTCCACTAGCGAAAGAGCTAAAGAAGTTAGTGGAGGGGCCAGCAGAAGGACAACGGAGAGCCGGACGAGACAACGGGAAGACCGGGCCTCTGTTAGCAAGAGAGCTAAAAAGAAGTTAGCGGAGGCCCGGCGGAAGAAAGAACCGGAGACGACACCGGAGACCCCCGAAGTCGGAAAAGACCCCCGGAAGTCGGAAGAAGAGCGCCGGAGTCGGAAGAAGACCCCCGGAGCTGTGTAATAAATTACTTTAAAAACCTGTGTAGTGTTTTTTTATTGCAATTTTTTTCCACCAGGTGAATGGATAGGGGTACGATGTACCCCATACTCATTCACATAGGGTGGGGGGCCGGAATCCGGGGGCCCCCTTATTGAAGGGGGCTCCCGGATTCCGATAAGCCCCCCGCCCGCAGACCCCGACAACCAACGGCCAGGGTTGTCGGGAAGAGGCCCTGTCCTCATCAACATGGGGGCAGGGTGCTCTGGGGTGGGGGGGGCCGCAGGTCGCCCCCCTGCCCCAGAGCACCAAACCCCCCATGTTGAGGGCATGTGGCCTGGTACGGTTCAGGAGGGAGGGGGGGCCGCTCTCTCGTCCCCCCCTCTTCCCCTGCGGCCTGCCAGGTTGTGTGCTCGGATAAGGGTCTGGTTTGGATTTTGGGGGGACCCCCACGCCGTTTTTTCGGCGTAGGGGCGCCCGTTCAAATCCAGACCCAAGGGCCTGGTATGCCTCTGGAGGGGAACCCACGCCGTTTTTTTTAATTTAAAATTTGGCCTGGAGTTCCCCCTCAAGATTCATACCAAACACAGTGCCTGATATTGGCGGGGATCCAAGTCGGATCCCCGTTCATTGAAAGTCGGACATATGTCGGCTTCATGTCGCAGGGCAAAGTCGGATCCAAAGTAGGACGGATGTCGTGTCGCACTAGTGTGAACCCAGCCTGAGACACAATGCCATCCATGAGTTAAACTGAAAAACAAAATATTTAATCTTTGTGACACTGAAATAGAATTTGCATAATAATTTGGAACAGGGTGTATTTGTAAGGAAACATCACAGTGTATGTGTGTGTAAATATATATGTGTGTATGTATGTATGTATGTATGTATAGGGCTCAAAATTTCAAGTCCTGAGCTACTAGCCACGCCTCAAGGGTTACTCGCCACCAGTTGCCCCAGCCAACCCCACCCCTAATACCGCCCCTAAACACACCCTCATAAATTATCTCATGAAATGACACTTAATATTTATTTTTATAACTTAATTCTGCATAAAACTTTTAACAACAACAACAACAACAACTTTATCTGTTCCCACCAATGCAGCCTGCCTGTGTCACCCAATGCAGCCTGTGTCCACCAATGCAGCCTACCTGTGCAGGGGAGGAGAGGAACAGGAGAGCCACCCGGATGATCAGAGCGCAGCGCAGGAAACGCAGCGATAACAGCTTTTATTTCAATTGCTGTGTTCCCGCCGCTCGCTGTCATATACAGCCCCTCCTCCTGGTCCTGGGACTTTGATAGACAGATCACCCGTCCAATCCCGGGACCAGGTGGAGGGGCTGTATATGACAGCGAGCGGAGGGGAACACAGCAAGTGAAATGAAAGCTGTTATCGTTGTATTCCCTGCTCTGCGCTCTCACCCTGGGCAGCTCTCTCTCTTCTCCTTCGTGATCGCTGGAAGGACGACTCCCATTCCACACAGGCTGCAGGTGGTGCTCAATCCCCCCCCAGGCAGCCATAGCTCGCCAGCCCTCAAAATCCACTCGCAAAATGCGAGCAGGCGAGTGGAATTTTTGAGGGCTGAACACACACACATTTTCGTGTTCGATTAATCGTTTTTTTTTTTTTTAATCGATTAATCGACTAATTTCGATTAATTATAACACATCATGCAAGCAGAAAAACAGTCGGTTAGCACAGACCAAAGACTTCCTTCACGTCTCCTTATTACTCAGCAAGGGCACCGGATCATAAGTATAAAGAAAAGATCTAAGTGCTCACTGTATAACATTAAAAAATTATTAATGTGTTTAACACAAACTCCTCACATAAAAACGATAGAATACAGCATGTATCATACGTCCGTATCTCTTCCAAGGACAGCAGCGGGTGACGTCATACGCAGCTCCTCCCCCGTACGCGTGATGTTCTTAGAACTTCCTTAGCGGGGCAGAGCTACGGCGTCACCTGACAGACTACTTATAGAGAACCGTCGCCATAGCTACGGCTGAAGCCCGACACAGCGAGGCACCCCTGAGACGTGGCACGTCAACCTACTGCAGCACGCCGCTGTCATAGCAACAGCAGACGCCACGCCGGATGGCACAAATTCACAGCTTGTCAGCCAATAGGATAAAATATACACTGTCCAGGCTGTCCGGTGACGTCATGGACATCGATGTTACCGGACTCCTCCCCCCTTCCCTTCGTTAGCAGATGGAGGCACTTGGGGAAGGGGGGAGGAGTCCGGTGACGTCGATGTCCGTGACGTCACCGGATCTCTGACGGAACTCCCTGAAGACCTGGAAGCCGGCGGAGAGGTGAGTATCGATCAAAAGAATTGATCGATCAAAAAAATTAAAGATTAATCGAGGAATTTAATCTTTAATTTCCACAGCCCTAATATATATATATATATATATATATATATATATATATATATATATATATATATATATATATATATATATAGCGCCAAAGCGTGTAAAATAAGTATTGAACACGTCACCATTTTTCTAGGTAAATCTATTGACATGAAGTGTTCACCACACGTCGGTAACAAGCCATGCAATCCATACATACAAAGAAACCAAAACAAATAAGTTCAGAAATAAAGTTCTGTGTAATAAAATTGAATGACGCAGAGAAAAAGTATAGAACACACTAACTGATATTTATTTATTACTTGGTACAAAATCCTTCGTTGGTAATGAGAGCTTCAAGACGCCTCCTGTATGGAGAAACGAGTCGCATGCGTTGCTCAGGTGTGATTTTGCTCCATTCTTCCACACAAACAGTCTTCAAATCTTGAAGGTTCTGTGGACCTCTTCTATGAACTCTGATCTTTTAGTGCTTTCCATAGATTTTCTATTGGATTCCAGTCAGGTGATTGGCTGGGCCTTTCTAGCAGCTTTATTTTCTTTTGTTGAAACCAATTGAAAATTTCCTTGGCTTTGTGTTTGGGATCATTTCATCTTCATCATCCTGGTAGATGGCAGCAGATTTTTATCAAGAATGTCTTGGTACATTTTTCCATTCATCTTTCCAGCCCCACACCATGATGTTCCCGCCTCCAAACCTCACTGTTGGTATGGGGGGTGTTTTTGGGGTGATGTGCCATTTGACATCCAAACATGGTGTGTATTATGGCATCCAAAGAGTTTAATGTTGGTCTCATCTGACCAGACTATATTCTCCTCGTATTTCACAGGCTTGTCTAAATGTTGTGCAGCAAACCTTTTAAATGAGCTTCAACATGCTTTTTCTTCAGCAATGGAGTCTTGCCTGGTGAACATGCATACAGGCAATGGCGGTTGAGTGCATTACTTAAGCCCCATACACACTACTGTATTAGATTTTCTGCAGATTTTTGTCTTCAGATTTACCAAAACCATATAAAATTAGGTCAAACCTTAAGAGTTTTAATTTGTATGCAATCAAGCAGGCCCTTGTACTACATGGTTTTGGTAAATCTGAAGACAAAAATCTGCAGAAAATCTAATGGTGTGTATGGGGCTTTATTGTTTTCTTGGAAACAATTGTACCTGCTGATTGCAGGTCTTTCTGAAGCTCTCCACAAGTGGTCCTTGGCTCTTGGGCAACTCTTCTGATAATTATTTTTACTCCTCTGTCAGAAATCTTACGAGGAGCAGCTGGTCATGGCCAGTTTATGGTAAAATCATTTTTTTCTACTTCCGGATTATAGCCCCAACAGTGCTCACTGGAACGTTTAGAAATTTAGAAAACCTTCTGTAACCAATGCCATCAGTATGTTTTGCAGCAATAAGTTTGTGAAGGTCTTGAGAGAGCGCTTTACTTTTACTCATCATGAGATGTTTCTTGTGTGACACCTTTTTATAGGGCAGCAGTTGAGACTGAACCAGCTGATATTAATTTGCACAGACAAGGGGCAGGATCACTTTCTAATTACTGATAGATTTCAGCTGGTGTCTTGGTTTTCCATGGTCTTTTTACACCTCCCTTTCTTCATGTGTTCATTCCATTTTATTACACTGAACGTATTTGTTTGGTGTCTTTGTATGTATGGATTGCATGGGATGTTACAGACATGTGGTGAACATTTTATGGCAATAGCACCTTATATAATATTTACCTAGAAAAATGGTGACGTGTTCAATACTTATTTTACCCGCTGTATATAAAATGAAATTTTGCAAAAATAAGGAATTTTTATTTAGACCCCTTTCACACTGGGGCGGTTTACAGGCGCTATTGCGCTAAAAATAGCGCCTGCAAACCGACCTGAAACCGGCGGCTGCTGTTTCTCCAGGAGGGGTGCGCTAGCAGGACGTGACAAAAAGTCCTGCTAGCCGCATCTTTGGAGCGGTGTGTTTACCGCTCCTCCACCGCTCCTGCCCATTAAAAGCAATGGGACACCGCGGCTATACCGCCGGCAATGCGCCTCTGCAGAGGCGCTTTGCGGTGGTTTTTAACCCTTTTTCGGGCCACTAGCGGGGGGGGTAAAACCATACAGCTAGCGGCTGAATACCGCTGCAAATCCGACGCACCTCCTGCCCCAGTGTGAAAGGGGCCTTAGTGCCATACTGTAATTGCTGCCTAGATAGTACGTAAACGGTGTTGATGCCTTTGTGCGTCTGCTTGCTGTGACTAGGCATAAGCATGGGCTTGTTCACATGCTAGTCTAAACCCACCTTAGCGAGCCCACCAGAAAGCGGTCACCTGCAATGGGCCAGTCATCTTCAGCTTGGGCATTCCCCACCCTACAGCCACACATATACCCACCCCTTGTGTATATATACGGCTGCGGGTGAGGAATGCCCCACCCACAAATGCTTGGCCCAGTGCAGGTGACAGTTTCTTGGTGGGTTCAGCTGGATATTAGGATCTGGACATGCTGGAGCTCATCCTTAGCCATGACCTCTTTGCTTTAGTGGTTGTTTGCCAAGTCCCATGCGTTCTGGTGTCTTCTTGCCATGACCTCTGCACATCAGCTTGCCATGACCTCCATGCATCGTTGCCTGCTTGTCGTGACCTTTGTGCATCATTGTTTACTGTGACCTTTAAAGCCTGGTACGCACTATTGTTTTTTTTCCGTTCAACCCAGCCTGTTTAACGGGAAAAAAAAAACTGTCAGCTCCGGTCGGCGATGGCCCCCCTGCCAAGAACACTCCGATCAGCTCTCTTTGCCATTGGCTGAGAGCGCTGATCAGAAGTCAGCTGGCTACTGTTTTTCCAGCATGCACGTAAGACAAACCGATAACACACGGCCGAATGTTGGTGTTTTTTATTTTTTTTTGAACCGGCAAATGTCTCCAGACATTGGGCTCGTGTGTACACGGCTTAAGTGTTGGGTTTTGCATGCCATGACCTCTGCTCATCTGCATTTTCTTGCTGAAACCTCTGAACATCTGTGTTTGCTTGCCATGACCTACGTGCAGTGCTGTCTTCTTGCCATGACCTCTGCGTGTTGCATTTTACCTGCCGTGATCTCTGAGTCTCAGAATTTGTTTACCGGAACCTCTACCTATTGTCTTCTGCTTGCTTTTACCTCTGTGCATTGGCTTTTGCTTTCCACGATTTCTGCCCAGGGGCTTGTGCTTGCCGTGACCTTAACGATTCAGCTTGTGCTAGCTGTGAACTAAACATGATCTTGAGTTGGTAGTGTATGCGTTTCATGATCATATGTTGTAGGTGTGTGCTTGCTGTGACCTTCAGATGTACATGTGAGGTCTGCAGCTGGTTGTATGTGATTGCTGTGATCTTCAGGTGCCTTCGTGTGCTTGCGTTGGACTTTCAGGTGAGAGCTTACACTTGTTGTGGCCTTAGAGTAAAATATTGTGTACTTGCTGTGACCTTGGACAGCCTTGGCAAGCAATTATTAATTTTTGGGTGACTTGCCGTGTGCTTGGGTTCAGCTGGAGATGCCACAGTTCTCGCTTATTGTGACCTCCAAATGACATCTCGTGTCCCCCCCCCCGCACCACGGCTCATTCTCCTCCTCCCCAGCACCACGGCTCATTCTCCTCCTCCCCAGCACCACGGCTCTTGTCTCCTCCTCCCCCGCACCACGGCTCTTGTCTCCTCCTCCCCCGCACCACGGCTCTTGTCTCCTCCCCCGCACCACGGCTCTTGTCTCCTCCTCCCCCGCACCACGGCTCTTGTCTCCTCCTCCCCCGCACCACGGCTCTTGTCTCCTCCTCCCCCGCACCACGGCTCTTGTCTCCTCCTCCCCCGCACCACGGCTCTTGTCTCCTCCTCCCCCCCACCACGGCTCTTGTCTCCTCCTCCCCCCCACCACGGCTCTTGTCTCCCCCTCCCCCCCACCACGGCTCTTGTCTCCCCCTCCCCCCCCCACCACGGCTCTTGCCCCCTCCTCCCTCCGCACCATGGCTAGTGTCCCCCCCCCCTGTACACCGGCACGCGTTCCCCTCGCACCACACCCTTTGTATTGTACGGCAAAGTTAGTAGCCTGAGGGCCGCATGAAAGTGTGCATACGGTTATTGTATATAATTTCTTGTCCTCTGAGTGGTAAACAGAATTGCGTGTATCTGTCAGATCACAGAAGAACCTTGGACCAGGGGTCTCCAAATTTTCTAAACAAAGAGCTTTACTGCCCTTCAAACTTTAGAGGGGCCTGTGGCCAGTGGGAATAGAAAATGTCCTGATGTCAGTGGGAGTAAACAATGCCCCATCATTGGTGTCAATGGAAGAAATGGTGCCCCATAATTTGAGTCAGTGGGAGGAACAGTGCACCATCATTGGTGTCGGTGGGAGGAATAGTGCCCCATCATTTGGGAGGAATAGTTTCTCATTGTCAGTGGGAGGGATAGTGCCCCATCATTGGTGTCAGTGGGAGGAATAGTGCCCCATTGTCGGTGTCAGTGGAAGGAATAGTGCCCCATCATTGGTGTCAGTGGGAGGAATAGTGCCCCATTGTCGGTGTCAGTGGGAGCATACAGCGAAGGGGGGGGGGTGCCTCAAGGTCTAGATAAAAGCAAGCAAACAGCTGTATCCATCCCCTGGGCCACAGTTTGGAGACCGCTGCCTTTAGATGACCAATACGCCCATGTAGAGGAAGCAAGAAAGAACATGTTATTTAAAGCCTTTTCACCAGAATTGGTAACGGGGGAAAATGTACTCCAAGATGTGGAGAGGAACAAATACTAAACAATTGTGTTTTTTTTTTTATTCTGCAGGCATCTAGACCATCACAAACTGTGGGAGTCAAATGAGTTTGCTGTTTCCTGCTTTAAAATTATTATGTATTCTATTCAGGTTAGTAAGTTCATGTTCCCATTTGGCTTTCTTCTGTGACTTTCCATCTTTAAAGCGTATTTCCACTTTTTAAATCAAATTTGAGAAAGCCTCACTATATGTTTGTGTTCCCATTCACACATGCATAAAAAAAAAAAAAGAGACACACCATCGGTCTCCTCTCCCTGACTGGACGTGGATCTCTGTGTTTACACACAGAGATCCACGTCCCTGGCTCTGTGACAGCCGATCGCGGGTACCTGGCGGACATCGCGGCCGCCAGGCACGCGCATCGGCACCCGCGTCACACGGCGGGCACAGCTTTTTTCCCGATGTGCATCGCGGAAGTTAACAGGAGGATGTCCATGGACGTCCTCCCAGCAATTGAGCGCCGCAATGCAGGCATCTTTTGAGCATTGCCCGGGCGCGAAGAGGTTAATAATCAAATGGTTAGATTTTATGGTATTAAGAAGGCAACATTTTTTGCATAGGTGGGAATTGGATGCGGCTTAAAACGCATCCAATTCGCATGTCATTAGAAAATGCATACATTTTTATGAGGCTAGTTCACATATCTGCAATGCATTCGCACTGCGCAGTGCCCAAAAACGTGAGTTTTCTAGGCATTGCTGTGCGGCTCAGGTGCGAATTCAGGCCCATTATCTTCTATGGGCACGCATCTGATTCGCAGATGTCTTCCGTTCTGAACAGGACTTTTTTTCCCTGCTCATCACACTCCCCCCTCCCCTCTCCCCCTCCCCTCTCCCCCTCCCCTCTCCCCTCTCTCATGTCAGCAAATTTGCATCTACAATGCATATGATCCGCTGAACAGCTCTGTTATAACTTTGCAGAGATAACAGAGCTGGAATTCGCACCACACAAGTGTGAATCCGGCCTACATGTCGCTCTTCTCAATACGGGTTGGCTTGAAGGCAACTACTTACCGTATATACTCAAGTATAAGCCGACTCGAATATAAGCCGAGGCACCTAATTTTACCACAAAAACTGGCAAAACTTATTGACTCGGGTATAAGCCTAGGGTGTGCCTCACTTTGCCTCACTGTGTCCATGCCTCTGTGTCCATGACTAGACTGACGTTTAACATGGGAGTCAATGGAAGGGGTGCCCGGCTCTGAAAAATCGGTGCTCCCCGGCCGTAGGTTCCCTGGACAAGGAACTTTGCAAACTTGTAGAGGAAGAGTGGGGATACATGTGTGCCAAGTTTGGGGTCCAGAGGACCTACGACCGGCCGGTACCAGGTCCCCAAATTCACCAGAGAAATTACCATTTAACATGGGAGTCTATGGAAGGAGTGCCCGGTTTTGAAAAATCGGTGCTCCTCGGCCGTAGGTCCCCTGGACAAGAAACTTTGCACACTTGTAGAGGAAGAATGGAGCTACATGTGTGCCAAGTTTGGGATCAAGGGGACCTATGGCCGGCCGGTACCGGCTCCCCAAATTCCGGGAGATCAGGCGCAAAAAGGTGACTCGAGTATAAGCCGAGGGGGGCGTTTTCAGCACAAAAAATTGTGCTTAAAAACTCGGCTTATACTCGAGTATATATGGTATCTCTGTGATTGTGTTCTATCCAAATTCATAGCTGTATTAGTTGTTGTTTTGGGGTTACCCTGTGTGTCACAGTAGTACCTCTGTGTTTTTTTTTAGGCTCAGTACTCCCATCATGTGATCCAGCAGATTCTCGGGCACCTGGATCTTCACAAGAAGGATTCTCCTCGCATACGAGCCGGCATTGTACAGGTTCTTCTGGAAGCAGTCGCCATTGCCGCTAAAGGCTCCATTGGTACATACCCTCATGTATTTTCTTCTTTTCTGTCTGTAATAGCTGCACCATCCTACAGTGTATGTAAAGGCAACAAAGTGAGAGATAATTTTGAGTTGTCATCAAAACGGAATGTGAGGGGGAAAATGGGGAAACTTTTTCTGGTGACAACTGAGTAGAGTAGTTTTCCTTAAATTGTTACTAAACCCATAAGAGTAAAATCAGTCTACACAGTGAAACCTTGGTTTGCGAGCATAATTCGTTCCAGAAACATGCCTGTAAGCCAAAGCACTCTTATATCAAAGCAAATTTCCCCATAGGAAATAATAGAAACTCAGATGATTCGTTCCACAACCATTTATTCATATAAAAATTATTACGGCAAAACAAAATACAGTATAAAGTGTACTGTAAACATAAAACTAATTAAACTGCACTTCAAAATTCAGTACTGTGCAGTAATGGGAATAATGCTTAAAAAAAAAAAAAAAAAGCCAAAGCAAAAAAGGAAAACACTGCGCTGGATAGAATTAAAATTATGCCTGTGAAAGTAAAAAACTACACAATGATAGTGAAGTGAAAGCCGCCAGTACCAAAAATTGGATACCAAAATTCAAATAACATATAATGAAAAGGTACAGTGTTATAAAAAAATTGATATAAATCATGTATGTGAACCTTAATGAAAAAACATGATGTTGTGCATATATAATCAATGTCTGTGAACATAGAACCGTTGACTTGGTAATGAAAAAACATATCTAGTCCAAGGAGCAAATGTGAACCATACAAGTGAATAACAATCAGAATGATATAAATTAATATATAAACTGAGAGAATAATAACATAGGACCATGGACCTAGTAATGAAAAACGCAACTAGTCCAAAGAAGAAAATGTGAACCATGCAAGTGAATGACAATCAAAATAATATATAAACTAAGAGATTAAGTGAATAAAGTCCCACAGCAATAGAATCCTAAAAATGTGAATCACAAGGGAGATGCTACAATTTCAGTTGAGGAGTATATCCGTAATGATGTGTAGAGAGAAACACTTGTGACAGAAGATTCTTCATCCACCAAAAAAGACACCCAAGAGTGGTAATGTAGTCCTTACCGCAACTATGTGATCACTATTACGGTGATCTCTTCAGACACAGGGATTTAAGGTCTCCCTCCTAGACCCACGGAGACCCATACGGAGACACGGAGCACAGCAGACAGGAGAAGCCTCGAAGAGACGCCGCGTCCTCATTTATACACAACCGCTCTAATTGATCAGCAAATCTGTAAGTGCATTACTTTCTTTATCGTACATCACGGGACACAGAGCGGCATAGTAATTACTATGTGGGTTATAGAGCTTACCTTCAGGTGATGGACACTGGCACACCCAAGACAGGAAGTCCCCTCCCTATATAACCCCTCCCATATCGGGAGTACCTCAGTTTTGTTGCCAGTGTCTAAAGGTGTTGGTCACGGTTAAGCATGTATTCAAGTTAGCTCTGCGTATGGTCTTTGAGGCCTAAAGGCGAGCTATTCCGGATCCGTCCAAAGTGCTTCAATGCCAAAATGAACGGTACCCAGGCCTCGGGGAAGAAGATGTGGACCATCTACGAGGTTTGGCCTGTAATGCCTCTCTTAGGAGGGCTGGACCCTGGGATCCAGTACTCTGGTCAGACCCAATACCAAGAGGTTTTTCTGGCAGGGTGCTGTACAGGTCCAGGGGAGTGGTGTTCCTTTCAGTAGGACCCCGGTCCCTGAAGGTCAAATGACGTTGCCTGCCAAAGGGGCGAAGTTTGGGCTGTCTGTTCTGAACAGGGTCCTGCGGCGGGGACAGGTAAGTGAGGGTCCCTGATGAACTTGGTCCAGCAGGGACCCTTCAAGACTAATGTTTGCCTGTATTTTACCTACATGGTATATTTCGCACTGTACCTGATGCCTAAAATATCTTTGATAAACCTGAAATGTATTTTCTTATGGTTCTATTGGACATTACGTAGTACCCCTGTTTGGCCACAGGAGGGAGATACTTGAGAATGTCTATATAGCTGGGCATACCTTCTATAAGTGTAATGCCTAGACAGATGGAGAAGCATTCTTCTATGTACAAGCTCTGCAGTACCCATCTGTAAAAATGTTACCATACCTGCTAGGGGGACCTGGAAACAGCGTTCTTAGACATGGCGCTGTGGTCTCCCTCTATAGTGTCAGCTAGGCTCCAATGTAAAACTGCAGCTCCCAGTGGGAAGCCTATGGAGGAAAAGTTCCTCCTGCTCCTCTCCCCATTCCTTCCAGGGAGCGTTTCTGGCGCGCACACATTGGCGCACGCGCGCTTCTGCGCATGTGCGGGCGTCCTCTGCTTTAAAAAGACAGCCTCTGCGAGACATGCTGTAAGAGGACGGACACATCAGCAGAGCTCCTTGGTGACATTTATTTTTGATATTATATTGGGCACACTACAGGTGGTGATACAGGCATCCCCAAGGCACATTAGTTTAGTCACCTGACTAGCTCTTATAGCAAGCTTGTACGCTAGACTATAGCTAGTAGTGGGTGCATTTTTGGCTGTAAGTCCTTAGCTTGAGCTAGGACTATGCCTTCCAAGGGCTCTGGGAGTAAAAATCCTAAGAGGCTAAAGGGTTCGCCATCGGGCTCTGAGGATCTGGGGCTTGCTCCTACTAATATATCCTCCCCTGATAAATCAGAGGTAGTTACCCGAGGGGAGCCATCAGGAATGCTAGGTGCTGTGGCTGCCCTCAGTTCACCTGCTCCGGTATATGTGACAGAGGAGGCTTTTACCTCTGCTCTGGAAGGATTAAAACAAAGATTGGCGGCATTAATCGCTTCCTCCCTACCGGGAAAAAAGCGCGCCAGATCTCCATCTCCACCGTTAGAGTATCTAACAGCAGAGCAATTGTCTCAGGATGAAATTGATTTTCCTGCAGGGATCAGGAGGATGATGCAGCCTCTGAGGAATCTACTTTAGAGGAACCGTTTTCAGCCTCTCAGGCTGAAAGATTGTTAGTTCAGTCTTTAACAGACATGGTTCGGTCAGCCTTCAAGCTGCCCCTTTCTGAACCAGCAACTACATCGGTTTCTTCATTGGGCTCTTTGAAAGCCCCGCAGGCTAATGGTTCCTTTCCAATGCATCCATTGCTAGAAAATCTCATCTATAAGGATTGGGAACATCCTGATAAACTGTTCCTTCCTCCCAAAAAGTTTTCTGTGGTATATCCTATGGAGGAAAAGTTCACCAAAAAATGGAGCCTTCCTACTGTGGACGCTGCCATCTCCTCTGTGAACAAATCCCTGACATGTCCAGTGGACAATGTACAGATGTTTAAAGATCCAACAGATAAAAAGTTGGAAACCCTATTAAAGACTGCTTTTTCTATAGCTGGTGCTGTAACTCAGCCTGCAGTGGCAGCCATTGGCATCGGTCAGGCCTTGAAAGACCAGATGAAGCTGGCTTTAAAAGACATGCCAGTTCAGCAGGCGCAGGATTTAGCAGATCTACCTAGGGCTTTATGTTTTGCGGTTGACACCATTAAAGATTCAATTCATCAGGCCTCACACCTTACGCTGGTGTTGGTACACATGCGTAGACTCCTATGGCTGAAAAACTGGTCAGCCGAGACGCCCTGTAAAAAGCTCCTGGCTGGATTTCCATTCCATGGGGAGCGGTTATTTTGCGAGGACTTGGATAAATACATCCAGAAAATCTCCAGTGGGAAGAGTACCCTTTTACCTGTTAAAAGGAAATTCAGGGGTCCTGCCTTCAAGCGGCCCACCTCGCCAGTCCCAGGAACTTCAGCCTCTAAGCAGTTCCGACGGCCTCCCCGATCCAATCCTGGAGGGAGAGCTCAGGGACAGCCACAGAGTAATAAAAAACCCTGGAACCGAAGGAATACTAAACCATTCCCCAAGTCGGCCTTATGAAGGGTCGCCCCCACTCAGACAAGTGGGGGGAAGACTTCTGTTGTTTTCAGGGACTTGGCGAGAGACGATCCGGGACAGATGGGCTCTCTCCACGGTATCCCTGGGATACAAGTTGGAGTTACAGGAATTTCCTCCTCCTCGGTTTATAACATCGAACGTCTCAAAAGACCCAGTAAGGAGAAGCTCTCTCCTTTCGGCGTTAGACCGACTATTATCCCAAGGGGTAATTGTGGAGGTTCCGGTAAAGGAACAGAGGTTGGGATTTTACTCAAACCTCTTTACCGTTCCAAAGCCCAACGGAGATGTAAGACCCATACTAGATCTCAAAGGTCTAAACAAATTCCTAATCGTCAAATCGTTCCGTATGGAATCAATCCGGTCAATAGCCGCCTCCCTACAAGGGGCAGAATGGTTGGCATCCATCGATATCAGGGACGCTTATTTGCATGTTCCTATATTCCCCAGTCATCAAAAGCTTCTACGCTTTGCGGTGGAACAGCGCCATTATCAGTTTGTGGCGCTTCCCTTCGGGTTGGCCACGGCTCTGCGAGTGTTCACAAAGATCTTGGCCCCACTGTTGGCTGACTTAAGAACTCGGGGAATATCTATAAGGGCCTACCTGGACGATCTAATGATAATAGATCAGTTGGCTTCCAACCTAAGGGTTGCTGTACACAACACGGTACAATACCTGGAATCCCGGGGCTGGGTCCTAAATCTGGACAAGTCGGCCTTGCAGCCAGCAAGAAGACTCGAATATTTAGGCTTACTCATAGACACAGACCAAAGAGTTTTTTTTGCCTCAGGCAAAAATCTCTTCCTTAAGAGAACTAATTCAAGCGATCTGTGCAAAGAGACAGCCATCCATTCGTCTTTGCATGCGGTTGCTGGGAAAGATGGTGGCCTCATTCGAAGCAGTTCCGTATGCTCAATTCCATTCAAGGAACTTGCAGAACGCCATCCTATCCGCCTGGAACAAAAAGGTTCAAGCCCTAGACTTCCCAATGCCCCTGGCGTCGTCAGTACGCAGGAGTCTATGTTGGTGATTGGTACCCCAAAATTTACAAAAGGGAAAGTCGTTCATTCCAATCTCTTGGAGGGTAGTAACTACGGATGCCAGCCTTCTAGGCTGGGGGGCAGTACTGGAGCAATGTTCACTCCAGGGACAGTGGTCGAATATCGAGAAGACCTTGCCCATCAACCTGCTGGAAATTCGGGCGGCACTGTTGGCCCTGGAAGCATGGACTTCCAAGCTACATGGGTCTCCTGTCAGGATCCAATCAGACAATGCCACAGCTGTGGCATACATCAATCACCAAGGGGGCACCAAGAGCGGTGCGGCCCAGAAGGAGGTGAATCACATCCTGATATGGGCAGAAAAACATGTCCCATGCATATCCGCTATCTTTATTCCAGGGATAGAGAATTGGAAAGCAGACTTCCTGAGCAGCAGTTATCCCCAGGGGAATGGTCTCTTCACCCTGACATCTTTCAGACAATATGTCAGAGATGGGGGACACCAGATGTAGATCTATTCGCATCCAGGTTCAACAAGAAATTGAACAGCTTTGTGTCCAGGACGAGAGACCCGCTCTCTTGCGGATCGGATGCACTGGTGTTCCCGTGGGATCAGTTCGCACTAATATATGCGTTCCCTCCGCTGCAGACTTCTACCTCGACTCCTCCGCAGTCAGGATGGATAGGAGGCCGGTAATTCTGGTAGCCCCAGCATGGCCTCGGAGATCCTGGTACGCGGAAATTGTAAGAATGTCTGTAGGCAAGCCTTGGACCCTTCCGCTTCGGCCAGACCTGCTCACGCAGAGTCCGATATACCACCCTTCTTTACAAACTCTAAATTTAACGGTCTGGCTATTAAATCCCAAATTCTAAGAGAGAGAGGTCTCTCTAACACAGTGGTGTCTACGATAATCAATGCTAGAAAGCCAGTATCTAGACATATATATTATAGAGTTTGGAAGGCCTATGTGGCATGGTGCGAAGCCAAGAAATGGCATCCTCGGAAGTACGTCATAGGCAGAATACTTGACTTCCTACAGTGTGCTGTTGTCAAAAACCTAGCCTTAAGTACTATTAAGGGACCGGTTTCGGCCTTATCGATATTTTTTTCAAAGGCCACTAGCTACACATTCGCTAGTAAAGACCTTCTTGCAGGGTGTGACTCGTATCAACGCACCAGTGAGGTCTCCCATATGTCCATGGGACTTAAACTTGGTTCTATCAGTTCTTCAAAGACAACCTTTTGAACCATTACTCCACATTCCTTTAGTGCTCCTCACCAGGAAATTAGTGTTCTTGGTAGCTATATCCTCAGCCAGGAGGGTATCGGAATTAGCAGCTTTATCTTGCAAGGAGCCATAATTGATTATCCATAAGGATAGAGTGGTTTTACGTACACATCCAGCCTTTCTTCCGAAGGTTGTGTCAAGTTTTCATTTGAACCAAGATATGGTTCTTCCTTCCTTTTTTCCCCAAACCTAGTTCGGTGGAAGAGAAATTTATTACATTCTTTGGATGTAGTAAGAGCAGTTAAAGCCTATCTTGAAGCTACTGCTATGATTCGAAAAACTGATGTTTTATTTATTCTGCCAGAAGGCCCCAGAAGGGGCCAGGCAGCGTCGAAATCTACTATTTCTAAGTGGATTCGGCAGGTTATTATTCAAGCCTATGGTCTGAGAAAGAAGGTGCCTCCATTTAAAATTACAGCACACTCTACTAGAGCGGTTGGTGCTTCTTGGGCAGTGCATCACCAGGCCTCCTTGGCTCAAATCTGTAAGGCCGCAACTTGGTCTTCAGTCCACACATTCACAAAATTTTATAAGGTGGATATAAGAGGTCATGAGGATATCGCCTTTGGGCATAGTGTGCTGCAGGCTGCAGTATAGATCCTCATGCCTGATGGCGCCCAGCTTGTTATGGTGTCTCCCTCCCCTCATTTTGGCATTGCTTTGGGACATCCCACATAGTAATTACTATGCCGCTCTGTGTCCCGTGATGTACGATAAAGAAATTTTTTATAACAGCTTACCTGTAAAATCCTTTTCTTGGAGTACATCACGGGACACAGAGCTCCCACCCCTCTTTTGGGGACACTTATTGCTTTGCTACAAAACTGAGGTACTCCCGATATGGGAGGGGTTATCTAGGGAGGGGACTTCCTGTCTTGGGTGTGCCAGTGTCCATGACCTGAAGGTAAGCTCTATAACCCACATAGTAATTACTATGCCGCTCTGTGTCCCGTGATGTACTCCAAGAAAAGGATTTTACAGGTAAGCTGTTATAAAAATCCTATTTTTATGGCTATTAAAATCCGTTTTACAGTATTACACTATGGTTCCTTTTTTTCGTTCATAATTTTTGGAGATAATTGGACACCATCTTCCGGTACCCAATCATCCACAGTGGGTCTAGAGGGAGACCTTAAGTCCCTGTGTCTGAAGAGATCACCGTAATAGTGATCACATAGTTGCGGTAAGGAGACTACATTACCACTCTTGGGTGTCTTTTTTGGTGAATGAAGACTCTTCTGTCACAAGTGTTTCTCTCTACACATCATTACGGATATACTCCTTATCAACTGAAATTGTAGCATCTCCCTTGTGATTCACATTTTTAGGATTCTATTGCTGTGGGACTTTATTCACTTACCATATATACTCAAGTATAAGCCGACCCGAATATAAGCCGAGGCACCTAATTTTACCACAAAAAAATGGGAAAAATTATTGACTTGAGTATAAGCCTAGGGTGTCCATCTGCATGCCTCACTGTGTCCGTGGCCATGCCTCACTGTGTCCGTGGCCATGCCTCACTGTGTCCGTGGCCATGCCTCACTGTGTCCGTGGCCATGCCTCACTGTGTCCGTGGCCATGCCTCACTGTGGCCGCGCCTCACTGTGGCCGTGCCTCACTGTGGCCATGACTAGACTTACGTTTAACATGGGAGTATATGGAAGGGGTGCCCGGATTTGAAAAATTGGTGCTCCCCGGCTATAGGTCCCCTAGACAGAAAACTTTGCACACTTGTAGAGAAGAATGGGGGCTATATGTGTGCCAAGTTTCGGGTCCAAGGGACCTACGGCCGGCCAGTACTGGGTCTCCAAATTTGCCGGAGAAATTACAGTTTAACATGGGAGTCTATGGAAGGGGTGCCCGGGTTTGAAATATCGGTGCTCCCCGGCTGTAGGTCCCCCAGACAACAAACTTTTCACACTTGTAGAGGAAGAGTGGGGCTACATGTGTGCCAGCGGCCGGCAGGTACCGGGTCCCCAAAGTCCGGGAGATCAGGCGCAAAAAGGTGACTCGAGTATAAGCCGAAGGGGGCATTTTCAGCACAAAAAAATGTGCTGAAAAATTTGGCTTATACTCGAGTATATACGGTAATCTCTGTTTATATATTATTTTGATTGTCATTCACTTGCATGGTTCACATTTACTCTTTGGACTAGTTGCGTTTTTCATTATTAAGTCCACGGTCCTATGTTATTATTCTCTCCGTTTTTATATATTAATTTATATCATTCTGATTGTTATTCACTTGTATGGTTCACATTTGCTCCTTGGACTAGCTGTGTTTTTTCATTACTAAGTCCACGGTTCTATGTTCACAGACATTGATTATATATGCACAACATCATGTTTTTTCATTAAGGTTCACAAATATGAATACTGTACTGTACCTCATTGTTGCAAAAGTTTTAAGGTAAAGAAAAAGAATGTGCACACTCACAATGTTAAGGAGTGTCTGGTGCTCACCTATTTAAAGCCGCTGTGTATACTGTATGTACAGTAAAGCCGCTGGTGTACAGTACACAGCTCCTGTTTCTGGCCAGAGGTTGGTGCTCATCTATTTAAAGACGCTCTGTATACAGTACTATATGTTCAGTAAAGCCGCTGGTATATAGTACAACACTGTATGTGGCCACAGGTTCAGCTCACAGCACTTCCTAGAGAACTCTGGAACTGTTGACATCACTTCCGGGTACGCTCGCCCCTGCTGGGAGTGTCTGAGTGTCTCCAGGAAGTCCTGGGAGCCACCATTGCCTGCAAATCTCTGGCCACATGCAAAGATGTACTGTATACTGTACACCAGCGGCTTTACTGTACATATGCACAACGGCTTTACATGGATGAGACAACTTCACATTTTGAGTGTAATTCTTTTTTTTTTTTACCTAAAAAAAAAAAACTGAAACCGCTCGTTTATCAAGACAGCGCTCGCAGATCAGGGCAAACAAATAATAAAAAAAGTTGCTCGTCTTTCAAAACGCTCGTAAACTGCGTTACTCGTAAACCAAGGTTTCACTCTATATGCAGAATAGCACGCTTTGTTATACTCAGTGTGGAACTTAAGGGGTTAATCCTCTGTATTGTGTAAAAAGGCTCTTTAATCCTGTATGCACAGATCCTTGCTCTCCTACAGGTTCTCTCTTGGCAATCTGTATACACGCCCATATGTGTGATGTCATATCATGTGACCTGAAAAGCTCAGCTCAACACAGAACTGTTCTCTCCAGCAATAGAGATCAAACCATATCTGCTGTCTTCACATTTTTATACTGTTTAGAAAGTTGAGAATGTGTTAGGAGATTTTCTCTTCCTGTTTAACACAGAGTGTGATGTCTGGCCATACAGCCAAGATAGCTAACATTGCTGATTGGAGGAAAGGCGCATCATAGGCAGAGACTCTCAGAGGTGTTTTGTAATAGGACCTGATCTCTGCTAATCTATTTTAGCAACCTCCCCAGACAAAAGATTCAGGCTTCTTTTGTCTAAAAGTCTGAGAATTTGTCAGGAGTTATCAGGCTGATAACAGAGGAATGGTTCAGGAGAGAGCTATGGGACTTAGCTCCTTGAAGAGAGATAACAAAACACTGCAGATATTTGTGCCCAGCTCAAATTTCATGAATTGGGTTTACATCCACTTTAACAGTAGTCTGGATACAAGTGATTGCCGTCGGTGATAAAAATAGCTCTTCCTGTTATTTTAAAAGGACAAAAACAATTTGTTTTTCATGTTCAGTCTGCTTTTCTGCAGTATGCTTTTGCATGTCCTTATCTGATCTATATATATTTTTTTCTTTTTTTTACAGCTGAGTTTTTAAATCGGCGCTTGTCCCTAATTTATATAAAATATTATAGAAAACATTTATTGGGTGAGGGAGTTTTTCAGGCTGGGTGTGGTGTTTTCCTATTGCGGCCATGAAGGGCACTCAGTATCTGCCAATAAAAGTACAAGTTGTTGTATTGGGGTCTTGAAATTATTTGGTACACAGGTGATTAGCTTTTATAAATCGATTTATTTAATAGAAACATAAACTGTGAAAGCTGTGCCCAAAAAGGCAGCTTGATCCTGCAGCTGACCTTTTCCCCTATGCCTTGCCTGTTCTGCATTGTGTCTGTTTGAAGGCGGCCATCTTGGTAGAGGAAGAGCTTTGCTTCATGTTGGAGCTGCCCCCCCCCCCCCCCAAAGACTGTTGATCTGGTAATTGCTTGGGGGGGGGGGGAATGAAGAAACAGTAGGAGAGGTGGAGGAAACATACATCCACGAAATGGATATAGCAGAGGCGGAGATATTCTTGCACTGGACGGGTCGGGGGGGGGGATTCATGGTGTCTGTCCTTAGCCCCTCTTTACAGCAAAGTCCCCCGCCCCTTTTGTATCAGTTGAAAGTAATGATTACTTGTTGCCCTTGGGTGGTAAACAATCACCCTTTATATAACGTGCCACATCCTATTTACTAGTGAAAAATGTATAGGGAAAAATGGACTTTATAGGCACTATAGAAAAAATATGAATTTTAATATTGTCATATAAAAATACACAGACATGAAACATAATAAATTGAGGACATGAGTAAAAGAAAATTGCAAACAAAATACAGATAACCCGTAGGTAACACCTGAGAGGGAACACTCAAAATAGATTTGTCGCTATTGGCGGGGGTATACGTGCTGGATTGCCCACGCTGGACTTGATGATGGGTGTGTCCCGGATAGGTATCCAATGGGTTTCTGTAGAATATTGTGGATTGCTCTACATGTTTCGCGATGGTATCGCTTCTTCAGGAGCTTCCAATAAAGGTTTGTTTTCTTTGCAACAAGTCAGATGCGTCTGTCCTACCAACCAGCAACCCCTCGGGGAAGGCTGAAACACCCCAAGGTGGCTATCAGTCCCTTTTCAATCCTGGGCTATGAGACTCTGTCACAGGAGGTGTATGCAATGAGAGATGTGGGGGTGCACCGGGAAACTAAAAATTCCAAGCAAATATGGGGACATTTGTCACGGGTTTTTGGCATACGGGCACTGGAGGCCTTTTTGGATGGAGACTACCAATCCAAAAGTTGACTGGGGGCAACAATTCTCTTTAAAGGGATTAAGCTGCACTAAAAAGGCAGGATGTAGAGTAGGGAATGCGAGGCCAGGGAAATCCCAGGTTTTACATGGATGTCCCAATTAGGGAGTCATCTCGCTGTAGGATTGTACTTATTTTGAAGAAATAAATGCCAAAGGCAGACCGATACAGACTTATTGGTTTGCTGTTAAAACCGCGACCCAGCAGACCTTGCTGCTGTACCCTTAGTGATATTCAGAGTGACTCCCCCTCCGGTTGTCTAAAGATTCGGTGGTATTGCGAGTGACCTCACTCCACAGGATCTATTTTGAGTGTTCCCTCTCAGGTGTTACCTACGGGTTATCTGTATTTTGTTTGCAATTTTCTTTTAATCATGTCCTCAATTTATTATGTTTCATGTCTGTGTATTTTTATATGACAATATTAAAATTCATATTTTTTCTATAGTGCCTTTTGTATCAGTGTCCACAGTCCCCTTTTACATCACAGTCCCCCCTTTTTATATCAGTGTCCGCAGTCCCCCTTTACATCACAGTCCCCCCTTTTTATATCAGTGTCCCCATTTACATCCCAGTCCCCCCTTTAAAGCAGTCCCACAGTGTCCTCAGTTCCCCTTCTAATGGCACAGCCCCCCTATACATCACAGTGCCCCTTTACAGTACTGTCCAATTTACATTAATGTAACGAGGACTGCTCCTTTACATTGCAGTGTCCTTTATATCACAGTGCCACTAGCAATCACAGCCTCCTCCATCACAGTGCCCCTGCAATCTGCCCCCCTTTCCTCTATAATATCGCTGCCCCATTCCAATCTATACCTCCCCTGCACAGGACTTCTACCTTTGGCAGACCTGAACCACAGCTTCATGTGTCCATTTAGACATGGAGCCACGTTTGGCCCCGCCCCTTCTCTCTCCTGATTGGCTAACTGACTTTGACAGCAGCTGGAACCAATGGCGCCGCTGCTTTGTCTCAGCCAATCAGGAGGGAGAGTCCCAACGGTCGTGGCACTTGTGCAACATCGCTAGATAGAGAGGGGGCTCGGGTAAGTATGAGGGTGGGCTGATACACACAGAAGGTTTTTTTATCTTAATGCATTAGGATAAAAAAAACTTCTGCCTTTACAACCACTTTAATACATAGAATCCATTAAAGTCAAAAATCTACTAGCTTTACAACCACTTTAACCTAGGACTAGCCTGTATGTACCACTTCATACCAAACTAAGGGAACATAAAAGAAGCATATAAAGTTAGCTGATCATACTACACAACAAATGTAATGATTCCATTTCACGTGGGACTAGTCTATTTTATTGACTGTATTACATTTTATGCTAAATTTTTATTTATTTTTTTAACCAGGTCCAACAGTCCTGGAGGTTTTTAACACGCTATTAAGACATTTGACTCTTAGTGTGGACTTTGAGTTGGGGGACCGAAGAAGTTCATCGGGCAGTGCCGGCTACCAGACAAGCACCAAAGAGAGCGACGAGCGCATTGTGCAGAACGCCATCATTCAGACAATTGGTAAGAAAGACTTTCCCTCCCATTCCTTCCTTATTTTTCATTTTCAGTAGGTTGGGGTGGTCTTAGACTGGAGGATTATCACCAAATACCAAGAATGGTGCAAGAACCCTCTGAAATCTCCTACTACTTCCATGGTCTTCCTGGACCCTACTGAAGTGGAACTCCAGCCATTTTTTTTTATAGTTTTGTAAAGACTGGGATTATACCTCTTTTTAGGTTTTTATTGATTTCTATTTACTTGAGGAGTTTTTGCGGTCACCAGGACAGAATGTGAGTGTAAATCTCCCCAACCCGGGTATGCGGACTGCAGTCAAAGTCTTTCGAAAGTTTCACTTTTCATAGCAGAGTTTACAGTACCTCCTGATGGCCCAACTACCTACCCAGCAGAGTATATGCACACTCTATTGCCCACACACAGTCGTTTTTCTCGTCAAAGAGAAAAAATTTAATTTTTCCCGACAATAAAAATGGTCGTGTGTACGCGGCATTAGCGTTTATTGATTGGTTTGCGCAAAAGTTATAGCGTCTACAAAATAGGGGATAGTTTTATGGCATTTTTATTATTTTTTACTAGTAATGGCGGCGATCTGCGATTTTTATTGTGACTGCGATATTGCGGCGGACACAGCAGACACATTTGACGCTATTTTGGGACCATCGTTTATACAGCAATCAGTGCTATAAAAATGCACTGATTACTGTGTAAATGACACTGGCAGGGAAGGGGTTAACCAGTAGGGGGCGAGGAAGGGGTTATGTGTATCCTAGGGAGTGATTCTAACTGTGATGGGGCTTGGCTACAAGTGACACGACATCACAGGGAGCAGGAAATCAGTGTCCTGTCATCAGGCAGAACAGGGAAATGCCTTGTTAACAAAGGCATCTCCCTGTTCTGCCTCTCAGAGACACGATTGCGGGACACTGGCGGACATCAAGTCCGCGCGCCCGCTAGGTAGCAGATTCAAAGCAACGTACCTGTACGTTGCTTTGCCTGCCCGTGCCATTCTGCCGACGTATATCTACGTGAGGCAGTCGGCAAGCGGTTCATAGCCACAATTTGTAAACAACTCCCAGGATCATAGTGGATATGCTCGTCAAATGGATAACAATCCCGCTGTGGGCGGCTGGATGGACGGCGTTTCTTGTCAGGGAGACCCGGATAGAGCCCTTGGCAGTGTGGGTAGACAACGACACTTTCTGGAGCTGGTCCGAGAATTCTGGATGGACGGAGATCGAGCCGACATCGCGAGCGTCACTAGCGGTAGGCGTGGTACGCGTTCGGAGCATGCGTGCTTCTTCTTCAGGCCATCCGTCCAGGGGGGTTAGTGACTCTTATCCATTTGACGAGCACAACCACTATGATCCTGGGAGTTGTTTACAAATTGTGGCTATTAAAGTCTCATAATGCTACTCTTAGATAGCACTGCCTTTCTTCTTGTCTTCCCTGCAGAGTTACTTCTAGCTCCTCCACAGCGGCTGCCATTGGAGCATATTGGACTTTTGTCCAAGTGACTGTTTTTTTGTTTTTATTGATTTACCTAGTTTTTTGGGGCTTCAGTGCGCTGGATCTCCTCCCCCTTGCTATGAGGGACAGGAAAAAGTGGAATACTTGTCAGTACCAGTGTGCAAAAGTGTAAAGAAAAAAATCGGTGATAACTGATTGAATGCTGTGCTACTAGATATATATCAAAACGTGTACTACATCCATAATAATAAAATCCACTGCTACAAAAAAATCTTATATCAAAAAGTTTGTGTGAATAATGTTTAATTGAAGAAAATCCTGCCACAAATCAATTTGCCCAAAGTAGAAACAAGGATGAATGCTCCCCACCACCAGTTCCACAGGCTGCTCACCTTATATCAGAGAAAAATCGGCAGTTATCCCCTCTGGGGAAATGATGACACATGGCATACCATGACCATCACAGACCTCCTTGGATAAATGGCTCCTAAATTGGGTTCAAAGTCCCCGATCATCTTACCCGATGAGATATTATATGTAAAAGAAGGGTAACCTCTAGTGCTCTCCGTTTCCAAAAATGTATTAATATAAAGGTAGGTAACAAGTAAAGCAGAATCAGCCTGTGCAAACGGCAAGGCATGGCAAACCTCCAATATTCGAAATGGCCGCGGTATGACGCCAGTGCGCAAGCTCCGCCCCCTAGACGCGTATTGTCCGAAAGTTGAGGCGTTGACTTCTTCAGTATGGACCCCTCTGATATGAGGTGAGCAGCCTGTGAAACTGGTGGTGGGGAGCACTCATCTCTGTTTGCATTTTTGGTGAATTGATTTGTGGCAGGAGTTTCTTCAATTGGACATTATTCACACAAACTTTTTGATATAAGATTTTTTGCAGCAGTGGATCTTACTATTATTGATGTTGTACACGTTTTGATATATATCCAGTAGCACATCATTCAATCAGTTGATATATACCGTATTTATTGGCATATAACACGCACAGGCGTATAACACGCACCTTCATTTTAAGAGGGAAGTTTCAGGAAAAAACACTAGTCATTGTGTTTTGCTAGCAGGGAAAGCTCCCTGTGCTTCCTTCCGGCAGAACACAATAGGGGTGGAGCAATTTTTTGCATAATCTATTGCCTGCTTTTCAGTTGAGGATTGTGTACATTGGTGAATGATGTAAAAAGAAGCAACTTTTGACACTCACCACTTTATTGTGTGTTTTTGTGTTCTGCAAGGCCAGTTATAGGTGGGGGCAGTGGCCATTTGTTTGTACCGTTGGAATACTGGTGCGGGGGCACACTGGACACCCTTGCTTCCATTGTGCTATATGTTGGGTGTCCAGTGCGCCCCTGTGCCTTTTAAGGAGGGGTGGGCTCCCTCCAGGCTCATCGACCCTCTATCCATTATAATGTATGTGCTTCTACTATGGAGGTTCTCAAAAATGTATAGCGTTAGACCCCTTTCACACTGAGGCGTTTTAGCGCTAAAAATAGTGCCTGAAAAGCGCCTCTCATGCCTCCCAAGCGTGAAAGCCAGAGTGCTTTCACACTCGGGCGGTGCGCTTGTGGGACGGGGAAAAAAGCCCTGCAAGCAGCATCTTTGGGGTGGTTTGGGAGCGCTGTATACACCACTTTCAAAACGCCCTGCCCATTGAAATAAATGGGCAGCGCTGCCAAAGCGCCGCAACACGGGCTCTTTTAACCCTTTCTTCGGCCGCAAGCGGGGGTTTAAAAGCGCCCCGCTAGCGGTCGAAAAGCGCCGCTAAAACTAGCGGCACTTTACCGCTAGCGCACCCCCAGCCCCAGTGTGAAATTAGCCTTAGGACTCCAGATAATACTGGGGTGCCGTAAAGTGGCTCTGCAACTTACGCACGGATTTGCAAATGTGAGCAAACTAAACCCCTGTTTTTAACGCATTCTGTTAAACAGGATAATTTGGTTGGTTGCAGGCTGGTCGGTAAGGAGCTGGGAATTTTCTTTGGTTTTATTTGTGTTCTGGAGGTAGCAGCAGTCAGCACTTTTTTTTTTCCAGAGTATTTCCATTCAATTGAATCTTAACAATCCTTGTAATCTTATTGAAATAATTCAAAAATTTCTGTTCTGTCCAAGTGTTTACACAACTCTTTCAAAACTTTAAATGGGTCATGTGACGGGAGGGCTCGTGGAACCCAGAATCCCTTGGAAAGTATGGGGTACCCTTGTTTCAGCTCCCCATGCACCTCTTATGTCTAAGTCACCCTGTGCTATCCTGGCACAGGGTCACTGAGAAAATATATCTTGGATTACTTAAAATGGGACAGTGATATTTATCCACAATATCTCCCAGGATATATGTAAAGACTATTCTTGGTTTGTTTGATTCTGAACATGTTAATTGAAAGAGCTGATCACATTGGCCTCTGTACTATGTAGGAGACGAGCGGACTCCTACTGAAGCTCCTACTATTGTGTGAAGATGTCCTATGTTTAAACTTATGATAATGTGGATTGTATAGCGGGTGAGCTAGGAGACGTGAAGTCTACCCTAAAAGGGCATATCTTTGAGTCACCTAGTCTGGGTAAATGATTAATTAATTAGCTCATGTTAATTAGGTTTCTGCTTACAAGTGTATTCTTAGAATAATATGAGCAGGAGGGGGGACCCCCCCCTCCTCCACCACTGTATATAAGACTTGTATTTTGGTTCTAATAAACAGTTCATGTTCAGCAGACAAACAAGTCTCGTCTTGTGTGCTTGTGAGCAGCTGGAATATCTGATATCTATATCCAGACTGATCGGAAGCAGTATATGACGGAAGCACTCAAGCGGAGTGTGGGACGTTGTGTTACAGGTGCCATTCCTATGGAATATGTTCTATATACCCCATGGTCACTGTATTTGCACCCCATTATTTACCTAGGCTTTCCCACCTGCCTTCTACTAATATTACTCCATTAAGCCCCAGTGCAGGCACAGCAGCTTAGTCTTCCTTGGAAAAAGAATAATAGTGATGGCCTTTCTACCTTGCTTGGCAGGTTTAATTCTCTTATATCTCATTTTCTCCAGGGTTTTTTGGAAGCAACTTACCAGACTACCAGAGGTCAGAGATTATGATGTTCATTATGGGCAAAGTGCCAGTGTTCGGATCTTCACACACACTCGATACAAGTCAGCTTGGGTAAGTGACTCTTCAAGCAATTACAGATCTGTAAGATATCTTTTGAGTTTTAAGTGGGCTTTCAAAAAGTGTTTTTCCTGAAGGACACCCCTCCTGCGGGAGATGACTTTTCTATTGATTCCCATCCCGGCAGTGTTACACAATGCAGTACCACGCAGGGACCTAATCTAGCAGAGAGAAATGCCTCCTGGCTGTGGGTAAGTGTTGGCATTATGGAGCAAATTAAAGTGGTTGTAAACCTAGTACATGAAATATGAACAAAGCATATCCCTCTATAGTGTGTACTTGTCTCAATCAGAAGCACTAAGGCCTGTTTCGCACGGACCTCAGTCTCTATAAGAGCAGTGTGAACATCAAACTTTGATAAAGGATTTTCAGAACTTTCAGCAAGTTTTGTTGAAGCATTTAAAGTACCAATCGGCACCAGTGTGTAAATGTTGAACACATCCTAATGGGAATGTTCAATTCCACTTTAGCTACTTACCAACCACCCGCAGCAGTTCTACTGGGGCAAGGTGGCACGGCTGCTCGAAACGTCGTACTGTTACATTGCTGCGTGCACTAGCCTGTGTGGGTGTGCGCGCGATTGGCCAGCAGGAGAGCCAATCGGCGGGTCCAGCGGATGCAATCTCCGCCAGCCGCCTGCGATCGTTCCCCACAGAGGCAGAACGGGGATCTGCCTATGTAAACAAGGCAGATTTCTGTTCTGACAGGGGAGGACACAGAGATCTTGTCTTTCTACTAAGCAGGAAGACGGATCTCTGTGTTGTCCCAGTCAGTCCATCCCCCATACAGTTTGTAAACACACTCAGGGAACACACTTAAAGCGGAACTTCAGTCATTTTTTTCAACTTTTCATCTATTAAATTTTCTGCCCTTGTTGTTGTTTTAACTTTGGATAGTAAAACATTTTTTTTTCTGCCAGTAAACCTTATACAGCCCACTTCCTGTTTCTTGTCTGGTCATTAGCCTAGGCTTATGACATCATGCACAGCTCTCTCTCTCAATCTTGAGAGTTTGCCAGGAAGGGAGGGGGGGATAAGTCATAAGAGGGCCAATGAGAGTTGCAGAGCTGGAGGTGGGTGTCTGTGTAAATCCAGGAAGTGAACAGGCAGCAGCTTCAGCTGCCCACAGTTAAAATAGTTGCAGCCAGACTCAGTGGAGGGAGATTTCTGCAGGATATTTGGCAAGTACAGAATCACGGTATATATTATTATTATTATTATTATACACGATTTGTATAGCGCCGCCGCCAACAATTTACGCAGCGCTTTACAATGTAGAGGGGGGGGACGGCACAATTGCAGTACAGTTCAATCAATATAAATATATTTCTTTTTCGTACATCACGGGACACAGAGCGACATAGTCATTACTAATGGGTTATATAGATACCGTCAGGTGCTGGCACTGGCAACTTCCAAAACCGGAAGTACCCTCCCCTATATAAGCCCCTCCCATCCGGGAGCACCTCAGTTTTTTGCCAGTGTCTAAGGTGTTGGCCAAGAAGAAACATGTGTTTTTCACTGAGCTTGCGTACAGGTTCTTTTGGGCCTCAGTAAGCTATTCCGGATCCGACCAAAAAAGCTTCATAGCTAAACGGTCGGTACCCGGGCCTTGCAGAAAGAAGAGCAAGGTTTTGCCTGTAATGCTTCTCTTAGGAGAGCTGGACCCTGGGATCCAGAGCTCTGGTCATACCCACGACCAAGATGTTTTCTGTGCAGGGTGCTATACAGGTCCAGGGGAGTGGAATCCTTGGGAACCCGGTCCCTGAAGGTTTGATTACAATGCCTGCCGTGATAGGTGAAGTTTGGGCTTTTGTGGACCAAAACAAAGTCCTGCGGCGGGGAACAGGTAAGTGGGGGCCCCCAGGAACTTGGTTCTATTGGGGGACCCCCAAGCCTAATTTGTCTTTCTGTCTGTTACCTAATGGTATTCCCGCAAAATTCTGTGCATGCCTGTAACTACTAAAAAAATGTAATAATTTTTAATGGTGGTCAAGAAAAAAAAAAAAAAAAATTTTTTTATATATATTTAATATATTAGACTGCGGTACCTGTGTTTGTCCACTAGAGGCCGCTGTGGAATGTTTTCTTGTCATGTGGACTAGCTTCTTCTCAGCAGAGCAAAGTCCAGGCAGATGGTGAGTTCTCTTATAGGAAACTGCTTCCTCTGCCATGTTGCAGTGTTTGTCCATCCCCCGGCCTGCGGCAAAGAGGGGCCCTGGCTCCTGTCCCTTGTTACCATATTTGAAATTAGCGCCGAAGGCGCACGTGCCTGTGCGCGTGCGCGTGCACGCGCCTCTATATATAGAGGTGAGCCGGGAAAGGGGGCGGAGCCTGGGGGATGACGCTCTGTGCGCGCCGCAGCGCTTCTGCGCATGTGCGGGCGTCCCAGCAGTTTTAAAAAAACCACAATATTGTAGTGAGCTGGCTATGAAGTACAGAGACAGAGCTGGCAACATTTAAAGGCATACAGCAAGCGGTTGATACAGGCATCCCCTAGAAAGGCACATTAGTAGACACCAACTGTGATATAGCAGCAATTGTGCTAGACTATTCTCAGTAAAAGTGGTGTATTACGGCTGGAATACCTCAGCTTTAGGCTTAGGAATATGCCGTCCAGAAGCTCCGGAACTGAATCTTCCAGGAAGCGAAGGGGGTCTCATCGGGCTCTGAGGATCTTGGGCATACTTCTGCTGCACCAGTCTCCCCTGAAGTTCAGAGGTAAGTGACCGTAGAGACCCCGCAGGGGTACTTGGTACTGTGGCTGTCCTCAGTCACCTGCTCCTGTGTATGTAACAGAGGAGGTTTTTTCCTCAGCTCTGGGAGGATTAGAGAGAGATTGTCAACATTTATCGCTTCCTCCCTGTCAGGGAAAGCACGCCCGATCTCCGTCTCCTCCTTCAGAGTGCCTGTTAGCAGAGCAACAGTCCCATACAGGGATCGACCTGCCTGAAGGGGATCAGGATGAGGTTGATTCTGTTATAGAGGAATCAACAGTGGGGGAACCTTTCCTCAGCATCTCAAGCTGAAAGATTATGGGTTCAGTCTCTGACTAACATGGTCCGATCAGCATTTAAAAATGCACCTTGCGGAACCATCAACCACTACTGTATCCTCGTTGGGGTCGCTAGAAGCCCCCAGACTGTTTCTTCTTTTCCACTTCACCCTTTACTGAAAGGGCTCATTTACCAGGATTGGGAACGTCCTGAGAAAATATTTATTCCCCCAAGAGATTTCCGGTGGTCTATCCCATGGAGGATAAGTTCATCAAAAAAAAAAATAGAAGGTCCCTACAGTGGACGCAGCCATCTCTTGTATGTATAAATCACTGACATGTCCAGTGGATAATGTCCAAATGTTCAAGAACCCAATAAATAAAAGGTTGGAGTCCTTATGAAAATCTGCTTGGTGATACAACCAGCAGTAGCAGCTATTGGGGTCTGCTAAGCAGTGAAGGATCAGTTGAAACAGGTCTTGAGGGACTTGACAGATCAGCAGGCTTTGCCCTAGCTGATCTACCTAGAGCCTTAGGCTTTGCGGTTGACGCCATAGAGGATTCAGTCCATCAGGCCTCCCGCCTTACGCTGTCTATAGTACATACGCGTAGGCTCCTATGGCTCAAAAACTGGTCTGCTGAAGCTCCCTGTAAAGAATGGCTGGTTAGTGTCCCATTTCATGGTGAACGCTTATTCAGGGAAAACCTGGACAAATATATCCAGAAAATTTCCAGCGGTAAAAATACGCTCTTGCCGGTTAAAAGCAGAGTTAGAGGCCCTCTTTAAGAGGCCTGCTTCTCCAGTCCCTGGGGCATCGGCTGTGTATCAGTTCCGACGGCCTCCTCGGTCAAATCCCGGGGATAAAAAACAGGGACAGTAGCAGGGTAATGAGAAACCCTGGGTCAGGGGAGGTACATAACCTCCCCCAAAGTTAAATTCATTGAAGCCCCCACTCAGTCGGGTGGGGGGAGGACTCCAGTTGTTCGCAAGAGACCTGGCGGGACACGATCAAGACAGATAGGTGCTCTCCGCAGTAGGTTTGGGATACAGTTTGGAGTTAAAAGACTCTCCTCCTTCCCATTTTTGAGGTCAAACGTGCCAAGGGATCCCCGGAAGAGAGAGTCCCTCCTGTTGGCACTAGAACAACTATTGCTCCAAGGAGTAATTATGGAGGTTCCCCTGGAAGAAGGAGGGTTCGGGTTTTACTCAAACCTCTTTACAGTCCCGAAGCAAACGCGGACGGGAGGCCCATATTAATTCTAAAAGGGCTATACAAATTCCTGTATATCAGGTCTTTCCGATGGAGTCGATCCGATCGGTGGCCACTGCCCTACAAGGGGAGGATTGGTTAGCCACGATCGACATCAAAGATGCTTATTTGCACATTCCCATCTTTCCAGTCCACCAAAAATTTCTACGCTTTGCAGTAGAAGGGCGCCATTTTCAGTTCAGAGCCTTACCCTTCGGTTTGGCCACAGCACCACGAGTGTTTACAAAAATTCTGGCCCTTTATTGGCCAATCTAAGAACACAAGGTGTAATGATAATGGCATATCTGGATGACTTGTTGCTGATAGACCACTCAGTGAAAAAACTAGACGTGGTCGTTCACAAGACGATCAAGTATCTGGAATCTCACGGTTGGATTATCAACCGAGACAAGTCAGCCCTAAAAACCAGTCAAAAGTCTGGAATACTTGGGGCTAAGGTTGGATTCAGGCCAGAGAAAAATATTCTTGCCTCGAGGAAAGGTGTTGTCTTTGAAAGATTTGATCCACTTAGTGGGTACAAAAAAGACAGCCGTCCATACGCCTGTATATGAGGCTGCTGGGAAAAATGGTGGCATCATTCGAAGCAGTACCCTACGGTCAATTCCATTCAAGGAATTTGCAAGGGGCCATACTGTCAGCCTGGAACAAAAAAGTTCAGGCCCTAGACTTACAATGTCCTTGTCCCCTTCCGTTCGCAAGAGCCTCCGTTGGTGGTTGGTTTCCCAGAATCTGGAAAAAAGGAAATCCTTCAGTCCGATTTCTTGGAAGGTGGTCACTACAGATGCCAGCCTTATAGGCTGGGGAGCAGTACTGGAGCAATAGTCTCTCCAGGGCAGATGGTCGGATGCAGAAAAGGCCCTGCCCATCAATCTCTTAGAGATACGAGCAGCCCGGTATGCCCTAGTAGCATGGACATCCAAACTCCAAGGGGCCCCTGTCAGAATTCAATCAGACAATGCCACAGCAGTGGCATATATCAATCATCAGGGGGGCACCAGGAGTCGTGCAGCCCAGAGGGAAGTAAATTACATCCTGAAATGGGCAGAAAAAATATGTCCCAGCCATATCTGCGGTATTCATTCCAGGAGTGGAGAATTGGAAGGCGGACTTTCTAAGTCGCCAGCAATTAGGCCCAGAGGAAGGGTCCCTTCACCCCGAGGTTTTCTGGACAATATGTCAGCGGTGGGGAACATCGGATGTAGATCTTCTAGCATCCAGATTCAACGCAAAGGGGGACAGGTTTGTCTCTCGGACAAGGGATCCCCTAGCTTGCGGCTCGGATGCCCTAGTGTTCCCTTGGGATCAGTTCAAGCTGATATATGCATTCACACCGCCACAATGGTTACCTCGATTACTCCGCAGAATCAGGGTAGAAAAGAAACCAGTGATTCTGGTGGCTCCAGCGTGGCCCCGAAGAGCGTGGTACGTGGAGATTGTAAAATGTCAGTGGGGAGTCCTTGGACTCTCCCACATCGTCCGGACCTGCTTTCGCAAGGACCGATATACCACACTTCCTTACCAGCCCTAGGTTTGACGGCCTGGCTATTGAAGCCCACATTCTAAAAAAGAGAGGGCTCTCTAATTCTGTGGTATCTACCATGATCAATGCCAGGAAGCCGGTATCCAGGCAGATCTACTATAGAATCTGGAAGGCGTACGTCGCCTGGTGTGAAGCCAAGAAATGGCATCCACGTAAGTACGTAATAGGTAGGAGTCTGGACTCCCTACAATGGGCTGTAGATAGGAAGCTTGCCTTGAGTACTATCAAGGGTCAGATTTCGGCCTTGTCAATATTTTTTCAAAGGCCCTTGGCTTCGCATTCACTAGTCAAAGCCTTTATACAAGGAGTGATGCGTATTAGTCCTCCGGTTAATATTCCCATATGTCCATGGGATCTAAACTTGGTTCTGTCGGTTCTACAGAAACAACCATTTGAACCATTACAGCACATTTCCTTGGTGCTTCTCACCAGGAAATTGATTTTTCTAGTAGCCATTTGTTCGGCTAAAAGAGTATCGGAATTAGCAGCTATGTCCTGTAAGGAGCCATATCTGGTTATCCATAAGGACAGAGTAGTGTTACGTCCTCATCCAGCCTTTCTTCCTAAGGTGGTATCGAGGTTTCATTTGAACCAAGATGTGGTTCTTCCTTCCTTTTCCCCCAAACCTAGTTCGGTAGAGGAAAAGTTATTACATTCTTTGGATGTAGTAAGAGCAGTTAAAGCTTATCTAAAAGCCACTGCTCAGATTCGCAGAACGGATACTTTGTTTATTCTGCCGGAAGGCCCCAGAAGGGGTCAGGCAGCGTCAAAATCTACTTTAGCCAAGTGGATTCGACAGGTCATAATACAAGCCTATGGCTTGAGAAATAGACCGCCTCCGTTCAAAGTTAGAGCGCACTCCACGAGAGCAGTTGGAACTTCATGGGCAGTGCATCACCAGGCCTCCCTGGCTCAAATCTGTAAGGCCGCAACATGGTCTTCAGTACACACGTTTACTAGGTTCTACCAGGTGGACGTTAGAAGTCAGGAGGATGTCGCCTTTGGGCGCAGTGTGTTGCAGGCCGCAAAAGATCCTCATGTCTGATAGCGCTCAGCTTATATATGGTGTATCCCCCCCTCATTTGGCATTGCTTTAGGACATCCCATTAGTAATGACTATGTCGCTCTGTGTCCCGTGATGTACGAGAAAGAAAATAGGATTTTTATAACAGCTTACCTGTAAAATCCTTTTCTTGGAGTACATCACGGGACACAGAGCTCCCACCCCTCTTTGGGGACACTTATTGCTTTGCTACAAAACTGAGGTGCTCCCGGATGGGAGGGGCTTATATAGGGGAGGGTACTTCCGGTTTTGGAAGTTGCCAGTGCCAGCACCTGACGGTATCTATATAACCCATTAGTAATGACTATGTCGCTCTGTGTCCCGTGATGTACTCCAAGAAAAGGATTTTACAGGTAAGCTGTTATAAAAATCCTATTATTTATGTATATGTGTGTGTATGTATATATATATATATATATATGTATGTGTATATATGTATATGTATGTATGTATGTGTGTGTGTGTGTATATATATATATATATATATATATATATATATATATATATATATATATAATATAAACCTAATATGCAAAGTGGTTGGAGGGAAGCTTCAGAATGGCAAAGATGTTTTTATTACAAATTATGTGAGTAGACTGCAGTTCCTCTTTAACCCCTTGATCGCCCCTGATGTTAACCCCTTCCCTGCCATTGTGATTTATACAGTGATCAGTGCATATTTTTAGCACTGATCACTGTAATGTCACTGGTTCCCAAAAAGTGTCTGATCTGTCCACCGCAATGTCGCAGTCCCGCTAAAAATCGGTGATCGCCGCCATTACTAGTAAAAAAAAAATAATAATAAAAAAAAAATGCCATAAATATATCCCCAATTTTGTAGACGCTATAACTTTTTTGTGTGAACCAATCAATATACACTTATTGGGTTTTTTTTTTAATCAAAAATATGTAGAATACATATCGGCCTAAACTGAGGAACAAATTAGATTTATTTTTTTACATTTTATTGGATATGTTTTATAGCAGAAAGTAAAAAAGACTGTTTTTTTAAAAAAAAATTGTCGGTTCTTTTTTTGTTTATAACGCAAACAATAAAAAACGCAGAGGTGATCAAATACCACCAAAAGAAAGCTCTATTTGTGGGGAAAAAAGGACGTCAATTTTATTTGGGTACAGCATCCCACGACCGCGCAATTGTCAGTTAAATTAACGCAGTGCCGTATCCCAAAAAATGGCCCGGTCAGGAAGGGGGTAAATCCTTTCCGGTCCTGAAGTGGTTATGCAAGCTGCTAGTAGGCTTTCAGCAGGCTTTCAACAAGCTTCAAGAAGTTCTGAAGCCTGCTAGCAGCTTGCTTAAAGTGGAAATCAACACTCCCATTAGGTTCTGTGTTCAACATTTACAAACTGGAGCTGAATTGTACTTTTAAATGCTTCAACAAAGCTTGCTGAAAGTTCTGCAAATCCTTTATCAAAGCTTGATGTTCACACTGCGCTTATACAAGCTGAAGCCCGCGTGGAACAGAACTAAGTGCCGGTTGACACCGCAGCGTTGTACGAGATAGGATGTGATTCGCACCGCACTGCAAATCACATGCGATCTCTGTGTGTTGCAATTTCAGCCATACAGTATGGCTGAAATCACACCCATGCCATCCGATTCCTGTCCGAGTTTTCAGATCGCACTGTGATATGCAAACTGATTTGGGGGTGTCATTAACTTTAAACTGACACTCCAGGCAGTTTGCATAGGGCAGTGTGAACTGCTGCCGGGAGACATGCGATGCGGGATTTGCAGGGATTCCCGCATCGAAGCAGTGTGAACCGGCCCTTAGTGTCATTTCTGTCTGCTGCTTTCTTCCTCTGCTATCAACATGAGTCACTTCTGACAAGTCTTCTTGACACCAGCAGAAAAAAAGTGACAGGAGAGGGAGCTCCAGCAGATTGACAGCCTCATCTCTGTCCCTGCATGCTGTGTGAATGGGAGGGGGGTGTCCCCTCCCTTCCCTTCCCTTCCCCTCCCCTCCAATCAGCTCTCAGAGCTCTCCCCACTGAGCTCTGCAGAGAGTAACTTCAACTCTCCGCCCCCTGCTTTCTGACAGCTCAGACAAGCTTTATAAATTCTGGATTTAAACGGCTGTAGAGGAAAGAAAACTGCAGATAAACGGGTCCAACTTATGTAGGAGGATTTGTTTTTATCTCTGTGTATCACCAGAGGCCAGTCACTTTACTGAGTATATGTGAGGGTTTACAACCACTTTAAAGACGAAGTAAACCCTGATGGGTTTTAGTTCCCTGCAAAGTAAAAGCATAATGTGCTAGTATCCCCGCTGGTGGCCACATCCATCTTCACCCCTCTTCCTTCCTTCCTTCCAGGGCCGCGGACTCCAGGCTCTGTGACTGGCCGGAGTCGCGCGACGTCACTCCCGGGCATGCGCGCGACGTCACTCCCGCGCATGCGCGCGACGTCACTCCCGCGCATGCGCGCGGGAGCCGCCAGTCACGGCACTCGCTAGTGAAGAAATGGCACGGAGGGCAGTTTCTATACAGCTCATACGCCGATGACATCATCGGCGCACTACAAGGTAAATATCTCCTAAATGGCGCACGTTTAGGAGATATTTAATGTACCTATAGGTAAGTCTTGTTTATAGGCTTACCTATAGGTACAACTTCTGCATTGGGGGTATACAACCACTTTAAGGCCTTGTGCACATTGGCATTTTAAAAGGGCTTAAATATATGCCTAGCGTAAAATTTCCTGGGATTTTTCATGCCGGGGAGCCGTGTACAGCCAATCGTAGAGGTGAATGGCTGTCTGCTGGTGTACTTGAGTAAATGCAGACGCTTTAGTGCATTGGTGTAAACGCACACAGGCTTGTATGAGATATTTCCCGTGCGCAGAATTTCAGGGAATGTGTCATACGCGCTTTCTCAGGTTTACGCCAATGCATGAAAGCACCAGCGTTTACTCAAGTATGCCCAGGTACAGCCATTCTTTGGCTGGCTGGATGGCCACCAGTGGCTCCCCAGGCATGGAAAAATGCCAGGACTTTATTCTAGGGAGATTTTTAAGCCCAAGGTTTGTGTGCATGAAGCCTAAACGTCTAACTTAACTCATCTTCACTGTACGCGGTGTCATCCGACTGGCTGTACTGTGTAAATCTTATAATTGAATGGATCGTGACTGATCCCATATACACTCACCGGACACTTTATTAGGTACACCTTGCTAGTACCCGGGTTGGACCCCCTTTTGCCTTCAGAACTGCCTTCATTCTAAATGGCATAGATTCAACAAGGTGCTGGAAAAATCCCTCAGATTTTGGTCCATAGTGACATGATGGCATCACGCAGTTGCTGCAGATTTGTCGGCTGCACATCCATGATGCGAATCTCTCATTCCATCACATCCCAAAGGTCCTCCATTGGATGAGATCTGGTGACACTAGAGGCCATTGGAGTACAGGGACCTCATTGTCCAGTGGTGAGATGATTGGAGCTTTGTGACATGGTGCATTATCCTGCTGGAAGGAGCCATCAGAAGATGGGGACACTGTAGTCATAAAGGGATGGACATGGTCAGCAACAATACTCAGGTAGGCCATGGTGTATAAATGATGCTCAATTGGTACTAAAGGGCCCAAAGTGTGCGAAGAAAATATCCCCCCCCCCCCACCATTACACCACCACCAACCTGAACCATTGATACAAGGCAGGACGGATCCATGCGTTCATGTTGTTTACACCAAATTCTGATCCTACCATCTGAATGTCGCAGCTGAAATCGAGACTCATCAGACCCGGCAACATTTTTTCCAATCTTCTATTGTCCACTTTTGGTGATCCTGTGAGAATTGTAACCTCAGTTTCCTCTTCTTAGCTGACAGGAGTGGCACCCGGTGTGATCTTCTGCCGCTGTAGCCCATCTGCTTCAAGGTTGAATGCGTTGTGCGTTCAGAGATGGTATTCTGCATACCTTGGTTGTAACGAGTGGTTATGTGAGTTACTGTTGCCTTTCTATCATCTGGAACCAGTCTGCCCCTTCTCCTCTGACATCAACAAGGCATTTTCCTCCACACAACAGCCGCTCACTGGATATTTTCTCTTTTTCTGACCATTCTCTGTAAACCCGAGAGATGGTTGTGTGTGTGAAAATCCCAGTCGATCAGCAGTTATTGAAATACTCAGATCAGCCTGTCTGTCACCAACAACCATTGCATGATCAAAGTCACTTAAATCGCCTTTCTTCCCCATTCTGATGCTCGGTTTGAACTTCAGCAAGTTGTCTTCACCACGTCTAGATGCCTAAATGCATTGAGTTGCTGCCATGTGATTGGCTGATTAGCAATTTGTGTTACCAAGCAATTGAACAGGTGTACCTAACAATAAAGTGAACAAAGGAAGAGAGAGCGCAAAGCTGCCCTAGTGCGATACTGTTTTTAATAAGAAATGATAGATAAAAATACGAGGGTTACACTCAGACCTAGAAGGTAAATTCACATGTACAGCTCGGTTCAAGCCTCCTCTCCTGCTCTGGGGACATCAATTGGCTCACAAGGATTAGTGATGTTGATGTTAGTGCTAGGAATCTGCTTCCTCGTCTCATACGCTATTCAGCACTCACACGGACCAGCCGGCTCTGCGTGACCTCACTCTTTCTTTATGGCGGCACAGTGGTGTAGTGGTTAGCACTTTCCCCTAGCAGCAAAAGGGTCGCTGGTTCGAATCCCGACCTGGACACCATCTGCCTGGAGTTTGCATGTTCTCCCTGTGTCTGCGTGGCTTTCCTCTGGGTACTCCGGTTTCCTCACACACTCCAAAGACATGCTGGTAGGTTAATTGGATCTTGTCCAAATTGGCCCAGTATATATGTATACGAATGTGTGTCCCAAGCGTGTCGAGATCCTACGGGGTAAAATGACCGCACCAGCCAAGCAGACAATGGATGCAAAAAGTGCCTAGAGGTGATTCAGTTCGCATGTGAGCGCTATACAAGTCACTCATTCATTCATTCATTTATAGTAGTTCTACAAAAAGTATAAAAAATCATTATCACGCCACCTCCTGAATGCAGCCAAGGCATTAATTCCACCACTGTGGACCAGCGTCGGGTTTACTCTTTCTTTCAGCCTCCTCAGTGATCAGTCTTAGTGAGACTAATCACTAAGGAGGTTAGTTCTATTGTAGAACTACTATAAAGAAAGAGTGAGGTCATGCAGCGCTGGCTGGTCCGTGTGAGTGCTGAATAGCGTATGAGATGAGGAAGCAGATTCCTAGCACTAACATCAACATCACTAATCCTTGTGAGCCAATTGATCTCCACAGAGCAGGAGAGGAGGCTTGAACCGAGCTGTACATGCGTGAGTGTAACCCTCGTATTTTTATCTATTATTTCTTATTAAAGGGGAGTTCCAGCCTTTTTTATGTTTATTAAAAGTCCGCAGCTACAAAAAGTGTAGCTTCTGACTTTTAATAAACATACACTTACCTGTTCCGCTGTCCAGCGACGCGGCCACCCGGAGCTTCGCTCCTCTCCGCCGGCGCCTCCATTCAAACTAAGGGCACCCGGCCGTGATGGCTTTCATGTTCACGGCCGGGCACTCACTGCGCATGCGCGAGTCGCGCTGCGCCTTAGGAGTGGACGGGCGATCGCCTGGGATCTGTTACGTGTCCCAGGTGATCACCTACAGGGAGGGGCCGCCTAAGGCGATATGACGAGTCGCCTAAGCGGTCCCTGGGCGGAAGGAGGACGGGAAGTCCCACTCCTACTGAAGCCCCCCCCCCAAAAAAAATTACATGCCAAATGTGGCATGTAAGGGGGCGAGGAGTGTCTCCCAGAACACTACGGGAAGTCTGCGGGAAGTGACGTCACTCCCACAGATTCCCGGAGAGAGAACTCCCGGAAGTGGGTGAAAATACCTGTCTTAGACAGGTATCTTCACCCCCCTAAAAGGTGTCAATTGTGACACCGGAGGGGGGGAGGGTTCCGATCCGCAGAAGTTGAAATTTAGGGTGGAGCTCCACTTTAAAGCGGAAGTTACATTTTTGGGTGGAACTCCGCTTTAAAAACAGTATCACACTAGGGCAGCTTTGCGCTCTCTCTTCCTTTGTATGCTTTTAGATTTATCTCCGCCACCCAGTGGATTTGTGAGAGAGCTGCAGCACCTAGGACAAGAGAACTTTCATATGGAATTTCATATAGACTGACATTGTTGAAGTGTCTGTGGGGACAGCACTATGTTTTTCTTTCTCGTACATCACGGGACACAGAGCGACATAGTCATTACTAATGGGTTATATAGATACCATCAGGTGCTGGCACTGGCAACTTCCAAAACCGGAAGTACCCTCCCCTATATAAGCCCCTCCCATCCGGGAGCACCTCAGTTTTTTGCCAGTGTCTAAGGTGTTGGCCAAGAAGAAACGTGTTTTTCACTGAGCTTGCGTACAGGTTCTTTTGGGCCTCAGTAAGCTATTCCGGATCCGACCAAAAAAGCTTCATAGCTAAACGGTCGGTACCCGGGCCTTGCAGAGAAGAGCAAAGTTTTGCCTGTAATGCTTCTCTTAGGAGAGCTGGACCCTGGGATCCAGAGCTCTGGTCATACCCACGACCAAGATGTTTTCTGTGCAGGGTGCTATACAGGTCCAGGGGAGTGGAATCCTTGGGAACCCGGTCCCTGAAGGTTTGATTACAATGCCTGCCGTGATAGGTGAAGTTTGGGCTTTTGTGGACCAAACAAAGTCCTGCGGCGGGGAACAGGTAAGTGGGGGCCCCCAGGAACTTGGTTCTATTGGGGGACCCCCAAGCCTAATTTGTCTTTCTGTCCGTTACCTAATGGTATTCCCGCAAAATTCTGTGCATGCCTGTAACTACTAAAAAAATGTAATAATTTTTAATGGTGGTCAAGGAAAAAAAAAAAAAAAAAATATTTTTTATATATATATATATATATATTTTATATATTAGACTGCGGTACCTGTGTTTGTCCACTAGAGGCCGCTGTGGAATGTTTTCTTGTCATGTGGACTAGCTTCTTTTCAGCAGAGCAAAGTCCAGGCAGATGGTGAGTTCTCTTATAGGAAACTGCTTCCTCTGCCATGTTGCAGTGCTCGTCCATCCCCCGGCCTGCGGCAAAGAGGGCCCTGGCTCCTGTCCCTTGTTACCCTATTTGAAATTAGCGCCGAAGGCGCACGTGCCCGCGCGCGTGCGCGCGCCTCTATATATATATAGAGGTGAGCCGGGAAAGGGGGCGGAGCCTGGGGGATGACGCTCTGTGCGCGCCGCAGCGCTTCTGCGCATGTGCGGGCGTCCCAGCAGTTTAAAAAAACCACAATATTGTAGTGAGCTGGCTATGAAGTACAGAGACAGAGCTGGCAACATTTAAAGGCATACAGCAAGCGGTTGATACAGGCATCCCCTAGAAAGGCACATTAGTAGACACCAACTGTGATATAGCAGCAATTGTGCTAGACTATTCTCAGTAAAAGTGGTGTATTACGGCTGGAATACCTCAGCTTTAGGCTTAGGAATATGCCGTCCAGAAGCTCCGGAACTGAATCTTCCAGGAAGCGAAGGGGGTCTCATCGGGCTCGGAGGATCTTGGGCATACTCCTGCTGCACCAGTCTCCCCTGAAGTTCAGAGGTAAGTGACCGTAGAGACCCCGCAGGGGTACTTGGTACTGTGGCTGTCCTCAGTTCACCTGCTCCTGTGTATGTAACAGAGGAGGTTTTTTCCTCAGCTCCGGGAGGATTAGAGAGAGATTGTCAACATTTATCGCTGCCTCCCTGTCAGGGAAAGCACGCCCGATCTCCGTCTCCTCCTTCAGAATGCCTGTTAGCAGAGCAACAGTCCCATACAGGGATCGACCTGCCTGAAGGGGATCAGGATAAGGTTGATTCTGTTATAGAGGAATCAACAGTGGGGGAACCTTTTCTCAGCATCTCAAGCTGAAAGATTATGGGTTCAGTCTCTGACTAACATGGTCTGATCAGCATTTAAAAATGCACCTTGCGGAACCATCAACCACTACTGTATCCTCGTTGGGGTCGCTAGAAGCCCCAGACTGTCTGTTCTTTTCCACTTCACCCTTTACTGAAAGGGCTCATTTACCAGGATTGGGAACGTCCTGAGAAAATATTTATTCCCCCAAGAGATTTCCGGTGGTCTATCCCATGGAGGATAAGTTCATCAAAAAAAAAAAAAAAAAAAATGGAAGGTCCCTACAATGGACGCAGCCATCTCTTGTATGTATAAATCACTGACATGTCCAGTGGATAATGTCCAAATGTTCAAGAACCCAATAGATAAAAGATTGGAGTCCTTATGAAAATCTGCTTGGTGATACAACCAGCAGTAGCAGCTATTGGGGTCTGCTAAGCAGTGAAGGATCAGTTGAAACAGGTCTTGAGGGACTTGACAGATCAGCAGGCTTTGCCCTAGCTGATCTACCTAGAGCCTTAGGCTTTGCGGTTGACGCCATAGAGGATTCAGTCCATCAGGCCTCCCGCCTTACGCTGTCTATAGTACATATGCGTAGGCTCCTATGGCTCAAAAACTGGTCTGCTGAAGCTCCCTGTAAAGAATGGCTGGTTAGCGTCCCATTTCATGGTGAACGCTTATTCAGGGAAAACCTGGACAAATATATCCAGAAAATTTCCAGCGGTAAAAATACGCTCTTGCCGGTTAAAAGCAGAGTTAGAGGTCCCTCTTTAAGAGGCCTGCTTCTCCAGTCCCTGGGGCATCGGCTGTGTAACAGTTCCGACGGCCTCCTCGGTCAAATCCCGGGGGTAAAAAACAGGGACAGTAGCAGGGTAATGAGAAACCCTGGGTCAGGGGAGGTACAAAACCTCCCCCAAAGTTAAATTCATGAAGCCCCCACTCAGTCGGGTGGGGGGAGGACTCCAGTTGTTCGCAAGAGACCTGGCGGGACACGATCAAGACAGATAGGTGCTCTCCGCAGTAGGTTTGGGATACAGTTTGGAGTTAAAAGACTCTCCTCCTTCCCATTTTTGAGGTCAAACGTGCCAAGGGATCCCCGGAAGAGAGAGTCCCTCCTGTTGGCACTAGAACAACTATTGCTCCAAGGAGTAATTATGGAGGTTCCCCTGGAAGAATGAGGGTTCGGGTTTTACTCAAACCTCTTTACAGTCCCGAAGCAAACGCGGACGGGAGGCCCATATTAATTCTAAAAGGGCTATACAAATTCCTGTATATCAGGACTTTCCGATGGAGTCGATCCGATCGGTGGCCACTGCCCTACAAGGGGAGGATTGGTTAGCCACGATCGACATCAAAGATGCTTATTTGCACATTCCCATCTTTCCAGTCCACCAAAAATTTCTACGCTTTGCAGTAGAAGGGCGCCATTTTCAGTTCAGAGCCTTACCCTTCGGTTTGGCCACAGCACCACGAGTGTTTACAAAAATTCTGGCCCTTTATTGGCCAATCCAAGAACACAAGGTGTAATGATAATGGCATATCTGGATGACTTGTTGCTGATAGACCACTCAGTGAAAAAACTAGACGTGGTCGTTCACAAGACGATCAAGTATCTGGAATCTCACGGTTGGATTATCAACCGAGACAAGTCAGCCCTAAAAACCAGTCAAAAGTCTGGAATACTTGGGGCTAAGGTTGGATTCAGGCCAGAGAAAAATATTCTTGCCTCGAGGAAAGGTGTTGTCTTTGAAAGATTTGATCCACTTAGTGGGTACAAAAAAGACAGCCGTCCATACGCCTGTATATGAGGCTGCTGGGAAAAATGGTGGCATCATTCGAAGCAGTACCCTACGGTCAATTCCATTCAAGGAATTTGCAAGGGGCCATACTGTCAGCCTGGAACAAAAAAGTTCAGGCCCTAGACTTACAATGTCCTTGTCCCCTTCCGTTCGCAAGAGCCTCCGTTGGTGGTTGGTTCCCCAGAATCTGGAAAAAAGGAAATCCTTCAGTCCGATTTCTTGGAAGGTGGTCACTACAGATGCCAGCCTTATAGGCTGGGGAGCAGTACTGGAGCAATAGTCTCTCCAGGGCAGATGGTCGGATGCAGAAAAGGCCCTGCCCATCAATCTCTTAGAGCAGCCCGGTATGCCCTAGTAGCATGGACATCCAAACTCCAAGGGTCCCCTGTCAGAATGCAATCAGACAATGCCACAGCAGTGGCATATATCAATCATCAGGGGGGCACCAGGAGTCGTGCAGCCCAGAGGGAAGTAAATTACATCCTGAAATGGGCAGAAAAATATGTCCCAGCCATATCTGCGGTATTCATTCCAGGAGTGGAGAATTGGAAGGCGGACTTTCTAAGTCGCCAGCAATTAGGCCCAGAGGAAGGGTCCCTTCACCCCGAGGTTTTCTGGACAATATGTCAGCGGTGGGGAACATCGGATGTAGATCTTCTAGCATCCAGATTCAACGCAAAGGGGGACAGGTTTGTCTCTCGGACAAGGGATCCCCTAGCTTGCGGCTCGGATGCCCTAGTGTTCCCTTGGGATCAGTTCAAGCTGATATATGCATTCACACCGCCACAATGGTTACCTCGATTACTCCGCAGAATCAGGGTAGAAAAGAAACCGGTGATTCCGGTGGCTCCAGCGTGGCCCCGAAGAGCGTGGTACGCGGAGATTGTAAAATTTCAGTGGGGAGTCCTTGGACTCTCCCACGTCGTCCGGCTTTCGCAAGGACTGATATACCACCCTTCCTTACCAGCCCTAGGTTTGACGGCCTGGCTATTGAAGCCCACATTCTAAAAAAGAGAGGGCTCTCTAATCCTGTGGTATCTACCATGATCAATGCCAGGAAGCCGGTATCCAGGCAGATCTACTATAGAATCTGGAAGGCGTACATCGCGTGGTGTGAGGCCAAGAAATGGCATCCACATAAGTACGTAATAGGTAGGATTCTGGACTTCCTACAGTGGGCTGTAGATAGGAAGCTTGCCTTGAGTACTATCAAGGGTCAGATTTCGGCCTTGTCAATATTTTTTCAAAGGCCCTTGGCTTCGCATTCACTAGTCAAAGCCTTTATACAAGGAGTGATGCGTATTAGTCCTCCGGTTAATATTCCCATATGTCCATGGGATCTAAACTTGGTTCTGTCGGTTCTACAGAAACAACCATTTGAACCATTACAGCATATTTCCTTGGTGCTTCTCACCAGGAAATTGATTTTTCTAGTAGCCATTTGTTCGGCTAAAAGAGTATCGGAATTAGCAGCTATGTCCTGTAAGGAGCCATATCTGGTTATCCATAAGGACAGAGTAGTGTTACGTCCTCATCCAGCCTTTCTTCCTAAGGTGGTATCGAGGTTTCATTTGAACCAAGATGTGGTTCTTCCTTCTTTTTTCCCCAAACCTACTTCGGTAGAGGAAAAGTTATTGCATTCTTTGGATGTAGTAAGAGCAGTTAAAGCTTATCTAAAAGCCACTGCTCAGATTCGCAGAACGGATACTTTGTTTATTCTGCCGGAAGGCCCCAGAAAGGGTCAGGCAGCGTCAAAATCTACTTTAGCCAAGTGGATTCGACAGGTCATTATGCAAGCTTATGGCTTGAGAAGGAGACCGCCTCCGTTCAAAGTTAGAGCGCACTCCACGAGAGCAGTTGGAACTTCATGGGCAGTGCATCACCAGGCCTCCCTGGCTCAAATCTGTAAGGCCACAACGTGGTCTTCAGTTCACACGTTTACTAGGTTCTACCAGGTGGACGTTAGAAGTCAGGAGGATGTCGCCTTTGGGCGCAGTGTGTTGCAGGCCGCAAAAGATCCTCATGTCTGATAGCGCTCAGCTTATATATGGTGTATCCCCCCCCTCATTGGGCATTGCTTTAGGACATCCCATTAGTAATGACTATGTCGCTCTGTGTCCCGTGATGTACGAGAAAGAAAATAGGATTTTTATAACAGCTTACCTGTAAAATCCTTTTCTTAGGAGTACATCACGGGACACAGAGCTCCCGCCCCTCTTTGGGGACACTTATTGCTTTGCTACAAAACTGAGGTGCTCCCGGATGGGAGGGGCTTATATAGGGGAGGGTACTTCCGGTTTTGGAAGTTGCCAGTGCCAGCACCTGACAGTATCTATATAACCCATTAGTAATGACTATGTCGCTCTGTGTCCCGTGATGTACTCCTAAGAAAAGGATTTTACAGGTAAGCTGTTATAAAAATCCTATTATCTTTCACCTCTATATTTGACTGTTTCCCTGGAATCTAACTTTTGGTGAGCACTCGGGGCATCACATTGCTCCTCTATGGAAATCTTTCTGAACAGGCATTACATGATGGCATTTGACAGCCGGATTATTCCTGATATAGGCATACCAGTAAGAAGTTTTGGGTTGCTTCCACTTTCTGTAAGCTATTGTGGAACTATAATGACTAGCATGCCCATAATCATGTAATACCTGTATAGTCATAGATTCATAGAGCTGATTCTTGCAGCGGTAAAGGAGTTAATGAGAAGTGTAATGCACTGATGTCTGTTACCATGGCAGCAGTCACATGTTACCATGGCAACACAACATTCACTTGCGTTCTTCGGGTAGACGCGCGCTTCATTGTTAAAAATTGGTAACACAACTAATCCATTCGAGAAATGCAGGAGCAGCTTCCGATACGTTTACTAGAGTAGTATATGACTAAGTATGATAATATTATTATTATTATACAGGATTTATATAGTGCCAACAGTTTGCGCAGCGCTTTACAATATGAGGGCAGACAGTACAATTCCAATTAGGGTTGCCACCTTTTTCTTCAAGTCAAACCTGAACACTTTAGCGGCGCACAGCAATTATTTTTTAATACATATATTTTGCTAATAAATAACATTTCTAATCATATGAAATTAATAACAAGATTCCCCCTTTACATCAGAGTCCACAGAGTTCCCCTTTTACATCTGAACTCGCAGAGTTCCCTTTCACTGTAAGGGGGGACTCTGCAGACTCTGATGTAAGGGAGAACTCTGGGGCCTCTAATATAAGGGATGTTCTGGGAACCCTGATGTAAGGGGGAACACTGAGAACTCTGATGTACGGAGAGGACTCTGATGTAAGGGGGAACACTGTGGCCTCTGGTGTAAAGGGGAACTCTGATGTAAGGGGCGCTCTGAGAACCCTGATTTACCTTAGTGTACTTACTCAGAGGCAGGAGAGAGAAGGAGGGAGACTTCAGTCACAGACAGGGATGGATGGTGAGCTCACTCACCCCTTGGCAGTCAGCACCTCTCATCCAGATGTATCTGAGGCTACTGGACTTCAAATTCCCAGCCCCAACTCTCCTTTTCTGAGGCATAGCCCTGGGGATTGGAGTGTGGGCAGACACAGAGGGGTAGGGGCAGGAGGAAGGGGTGCAGATCGAGCCCTCTCTCCTCTCCTGTCTGTATGTGTGTTTGGGGGGGGGGGAATTGTTAGTGCTGGCTTTGGGCAGCATGATAGAGAGTGTAACAGACACTCTCAGCTTAGACGACTGCAGCCAGCAACCCTGCTGGGAGGCCATAGTCCAGTCTGAATAATGTGTCCGGGTCTCAAACCCGGACGTGTGATTCCAAACCGGGACAGGTGGCAACCCTAGTTTCAATACAGGAGGAATCCGAGGGCCCTGATCATTACAACTTACAATCTAAGCAAGACAGCAATTTTGTCATTGTACGGAAAATATGTGGCCAGGGTCCTCTGGACATGGAGGTGTCAGTTGGGAGATGGGGGACAAAGTACTATCACCCTATAACAGGAAGTGCCTGAACGTGGATCTTCATGGCAGGATCTTCGCCTCTGTTTTACAGGGTGGTAACAAAAGTATTTGATCCCCTGCTGATTTTGTACATTTGCCCACTGACGAGGAAATGATCAGTCTATAATTTTAATGGTAGGTTTATTTTAACAGTGAGTGACAGAATCGTAACAAAAATATCCAGAAAAACACATTTAAAAATAAGTTATAAATGTCTCTTGTTAACAAAAAAAGTTATAAATTGATTTGCACTTTAAAGCGGTGTTCCACCCAAAAGTGCCTCCGGTGCCACATTTGGCACCTTTCGGGTGGGGGGAGCGGATACCTGTCTTTGACGGGCATCCTGTTCCCACTTCCGGGAGTCTGGGCCACGGCCCGTGATGTCACCGCTTGGCTCCCTCCTCCTCCCCCTACCGCTGGGCCAGTAGGAGAGAGGAGCGGGGCCTCGCGCATGCGCAGTAGGAACCCAGCGCGAAGCCGTAAGGCTACACTGCCGGGTTACCTTACCCACAATGGCGGCGGAGCACCCGACAGCTGATGGAAACATCAGCTGCGGTGCCGACATTGCTGGACTCCAGGACAGGTAAGTGTCCTGTTAATAAAAGCCAGCAGTTGCAGTATGTGTAGCTGCTGGCTTTTAATTTTTGCAGCGGTTGGCGGACCTCCGCTTTAATGAGTGAAATAAGTATTTGACCCCTTCGCAAAACATGACTTGGTACTTGGTGGCAAAACCCTTGTTGGTAATCAAAGAGGTCAGACGTTTCTTGTAGTTGGCCACCAGGTTTGCACTCATCTCAGGAGGGATTATGTCCCATTTCTCTTTGTAGATCTTCTCCAAGTCATTAAGGATTCAGCTCCCCCCACATTTTCTATGGGATTAAGGTCTGGAGACTGGCTAGGCCACTCCAGGACCTTAATGTGCTTCTTCTTGAGCCACTCCTGTGTTGCCTTGGCCGTGTGTTTTGGGTCATTGTCATCTTGGAATACCCATCCACGACCCATTTTCAATGCCCTGGCTGAGAGAACAAGGTTCTCACCCAAGATTTGACGGTACATGGCCCCGTCCATCGTCCCTTTGATGCAGTGAAGTTGTCCTGTCCCCTTAGCAAAAAAACACCCCCCAAAGCATAATGTTTCCACCTCCATGTTTGACGTGGAGATGGTGTTCTTGCGGTCAGAGGCAGCATTTCTCCTCCTCCAAACATGGCGAGTTGATGCCAAAGAGCTCGATTTTGGTTTCATCTGACCACAACACTTTCACCCAGTTCTCCTCTGAATCATTCTAATGTTCATTAGCAAACTTCAGACCGGCCTGTACATGAGCTTTCTTGAGCAGGGGAGCCTTGCAGGTGCTGCAGGATTTCAGTCCTTCTTGGCGTAGTGCGTTGTCAATTGTTTTCTTGGTGAATATGGTTCCAGCTGCCTGGAGATCATTAATAAGATTCTCCTGAGTAGTTCTGGGTGGGTTCCTCCCCGTTCTCATGATCATTGAAACTCCACGAGGTGAGATCTTACATGGAGCCCCAGACAGAGGGAGAGCGACAGTTATTTTGCGTTTCTTCCATTTGCGAAAAATCGCACCAACTGTTGTCACCCTCTCACCAAGCCGCTTGGCGATGGTTTTGTAGCCCATTCCAGCCTTGTGTAGGTCTACAATCTTGTCTCCGACATCCTTGGACAGCTCTTTGGTCTTGGCCATAGTGGAGAGATTGGAATCTGATTGATTGATTCTGTGGACAGGTTTCTTTTATACGGGGAACAAGCTGAGATTAGGAGCACTCCCTTTAAGGGAGTGCTCCTAATTTCAGCTTGTTACCTGTATTGAAGATACCAGGGAGCCAGAAATCTTGCTGATTGATAGGGGATCAAATACTTATTTCACTCATTAAATTGCAAATCAATTTTATATCTTTTTTGAAATGCATTTTTCTGGATATTTCTGTTGTTATTCTGTCTCTCACTATTAAAATAAACCGACCATTAAAATTATAGACCGATCTTTTCTTTGTCAGTGTGCAAACGTACAAAATGAGCAGGGGATCAAATACTTTTTTTTCCTTCACTGAGTGTATATACAGTTGCCATGGTGCTGCACATCTGATCGTTTGTTACCGGCCATTTGATGGCTTTACATGCCGGGTGAGAGGAGGAGCAAATGTGACGGGTGTCATTCTCGCCATGCCTTGAATGTAACAGTTTTGAGAATCAGTTAAATCGATGGGCTTAGGTTCGCTTTAATACAATGGATAGGAATCTCTTTCATTTCTGTAGATATTCTCTTTTTCTTTATATTTGCATGTTATAGGGATGTCTGTATACAGTGTGTCATATCTGTTCCGCTTTTTATTTTTTATTTTATTTTTATTACAGAGATTTGGGAACAAAAAGGATCCAGATTATGCTGCTGAGGTCACTGCTCATGGTAAGCATGGGCTGTCTGGTTATGTGTTTGGGACATGCACAGTTTGGAAACATACATAGTTACATAGTTAGTCAGGTTGAAAAAAGTCCATCCAGTTCAACCATAAAAAAATAAAAAAAATAAAATAAAAAATATCGTACAATCCCATATACCCAATTCTATACCCACAGTTGAATCCCATAGACATGAATAGGAGCGCCCGGTATCCAGGAAATGCGGGTATTTAAAGATGTTTTATTTGAAATTGCAGCAATAAAATGAGACCAATGTGTTTCAGGGGACCAAGGATTCCCCCTTCATCAGGCCTTCGGCACATAGATCCAGCTCTCTTCCCCTCTTAGAACAGCAAGAGGGGAAGAGAGCTGGATCTATGTGCCAAAAGCACCTCCAACAGGAATTGGCAGCCCTGATAAAGGGGGAGTCCTTAGTCCCCTGAAACGCATTGGTCTCATTTTATTCCTTCAATTAAAACATCTATAATAGCTGCATCTACTGTATACCGGGCACTTCTTTCCAAGCAAATGTGGAGTCGACTACAAGGCTGTACCCCGAGGTAGCAGCGCAGGCCCCAATGGGGCTCAACACCACCTTTTCCTCCAACCGGGCACAAATCTCTGGAAACCAACTCTTCCCATCTGCCCATACCCTAGGTAATCTACAGAAGTGACTGATCGAGTCAGTCCAGCGCAATCTACACCTCCTCTCCTAATAGACTTGAATAGGTCATTGCTCTTGCTGTATGGGTATGTTCCATTCAAATCTATGGGACATTAGCGAGCAGTCAGCAAAGGGGCCGGGGAAAGTCGGGGTAGCATAGTTAAAGCGATACTAAACCGCAGTTGAGGATGGGGGGAAAAAAAAAAACTCCTCTCCAAGGCAATGTCAATGTGCTAGTATGCATCGCATACTAGCACATTATGAGAGACTTGCCTTAAAACGAAAACCTCCAGTTCCACGTAGTCACTGCTGAGAGGGCTTCCATCTTCACCTGATCTTCCTTCCAGGTTCGTGTCCTCCAGCTACATGAGCGCTATACAAAACAAAAATTGCCGCTCCAAATAGACTCACCCCAACAACAAATACCTCTCCAGGAACCAAGGGTGCTGGCAATGCACAAGGCAATGAGGAAAAAATGAAGAAATCTGGATAGCCGCACTCCAATCCAACGTGGCTTTTATTGGAAAAATTTAATAAAACGGGCACTACATGTCACAGCAACGGGGTAACAGGGACAGCTAACGCGTTTCACACTAAGGGGTGCTTACTCATAGCTTACTACATGAGCGCTATGATGTCATTCCCGCGCAATGCGGACGGGAGCCGCCGTTTACGTCCGCCTCTCTGAAGGTCCGGCGCGGTAAGCCAGACCTTCAGAGCGCATGCGTCGGTGATTTCACCGGCTGCATGCACTCTGACTATCTCCTAAACTGTGCAAGTTTAGGAGATATTCAGAGTACAGTAGTACCTTGGATTACGAGCATAATTCATTCCAGAAGAATGCTTGTAATCCAAAGCACTCGTATATCAAAGTGAGTTTCCCCATAGGAATCAATGGAAACTCAGATTATTGGTTCCAGTATCACTGCTAGTGTATGTAGTACCGCATGTGGCCAGAGGTGGGGGGGCGCTGGAGATGCTCGGAGACACTTGGAAACACTCAGAGACACTCAGGAACCTTGAAGGCTTGAAACCTGCTTGTCTTGCGAGACAACGCTTGCATATCGAGTCAGGATGTTTTTTTTTTTTAATTGCTCGTATTGCGAAACGCTCGTAAACCGCGTTACTTGCAATCTGAGGTTTTACTGTACTTACAGGTAAGCCTTATTATAGACTCACCTGTAGGTATAAGTGGTAAAACAACATTTACTGCCACTTTAAAGCAGAACTGCACTGCATCTGAGCACCACAAACCAAAGACTCTACCTAACTAATTTTATATATTCAAAGCAAACTCCCCCATTCATCCATGTCTCCATGCTTTATTTTGCTAAAAAATCGCTTTGAAAATCACCTCCCCCTAGCATTTCTGGCCATGGTTATCTTGAGTAAGGGCAAATGATTTGTGTAGCATTTACTTCCTGGAATGCGTCTGCCCTTAGCTCAGGCATGCAGGCCGGATCATGTGGCTAGCTGAAATATCCCCTCCTGAAGACTCCTGGAATGTATGACATCTTTTTCCTAGACAAGAAACCCGGAAGTGACTGAAGAATTGTAAAAAAAAAACAAAAAAAGGAAAAAAAGTTTAGAAGCGGCAGGAGGGGTCACCCATCCCGCCACTTTCCAGTGATTTTCAGGTTTACCCGGCGAATCGGGAACCCCGAAAACCAATCAGGTGGTTGTGGTTGCTGGTCACAGAGATGAGCGGAGAAAAGATGGCCTCTGCTTATCTCTATGGCCTAGAACGGTGATGGTGAACCTTGGCACTCCAGATGTTTTGGAACTACATTTCCCATGATGCTCAACTACACTGCAGAGTGCATGAGAATCATGGGAGATGTAGTTCCAAAACATCTGGGGTGCCAAGGTTCACCATCACTGGCTAGGAGGACGTCACGTCCAGTTCCGGTCCATTGTAAACCAGGCCATTTTTTTTTTGTAAAGCATTAGATCAATGTGTTTATCTAATGCCTTACATTGTAGAGGAGAGATATGGGGCTCATAAAGAGGATCTGTCATGCTTATTTATATCACAAGGGATGTTTACATTCCTTGTGATAGGAATAAAAGTGATCAACATTTTTTTTTTTAAAGGGACAGTGTAAAAAAAAAAAAAAAAATAACATTTTTTAAAACCTCTCCATCCCCCTGTGTTTGTGTGCAGTGGTGGACACATACGTAGGTCACGCTCACATATGTAAACAGTGTTCAAACCACATGTGAGATATCGTCACGAACGTCAGAGTGAAAGCAATAATTATAGCACAAGATCTCCTCTGTAACTCTAAAATGGTTACCTGTAGAAAATTTTAAAGCGTCGCCTATGAAGATTTTTAAGTACCAAAGTTTGGCGCCATTCCACGAGCGTGTGCAATTTTAAAGCGTGACATGTTGGGTATCTATTTACTCCGCGTAACATCATTTTTTATATCTTACAAAAATGGAATATATGTTGTGTTTTTTGTTCTTATTTAAATTCATTAAAGTGTAATTTTTCCCAGAAAATTGTGTTTGAAAAATCGCTGCTCATATTTATTCCGTGAGAATTAACTTGGGCGTTAAAAACGATCGTGTGTAGGCTCTAGAGCATTTTTAACGAGGTAAAAAACGGCCTCAAAAAATTTAGAACCTGCTCTAATTTTTCACGTCAATTTTCATGTCGTTTTTTTTCCCGTCGTGAAAAACGGTAGTGTGTATGCTTTTACGAGGGGGAAAAAAACGCGCATGCTCAGAATCAAGTATGAGACGGGAGCTCTCATTCTGGTAAAACTAGCGTTCGTAATGGAGATAGCACATTCGTCACGCTGTAACGGACTGAAAAGCACAAGGCTGAAAAGCGCAAATCGTCTCTCACCAAACTTTATTAACATGAAGGGTGGCGCCATTTAAACGGAACTTCCCCTTTTATAGTGCCGCCGTACGTGTTGTACGTCACCGCGCTTTACTTGAGCATTTTTAATGAACGTGTGTATGCAAGACAGGCTTGAGAGGAAACAAGAAAAATCACGTCGAGAAAAACGTTGTTTTTAAAAATTACATTAAAAACGATCGTGTGTACACGGCATAAGGCCTCTGCTAAAAAAAAGAAAAAAAATCTAAAATGATTGGGGGTTCTACGTAATTTTTTAGCCAATAACCCAGATTTTTTTTTTTTTTTTTACATATATGAGAGAAGTGTCAGAATTACCCCCTTCCTACCCAGGGCAATTTTCAGCTTTCAGCGAGGTTGAACTTTGAATGACAATTACACGGTCATTTAACACTGTACCCAAACTAGATTTTTATCATTTTGTTCACACGAATAGAACTTTTCTTTTGGTGGTATTTAATCACCACTGAGTTATTTATTTTTTGCTAAATAAACAAAAAAATGCATGTTTTTTTTTTCTTAATTTTTCGTTATAAAATTTTGCAAATAGTTGTTCTTCATAAATTTAGCCCAAATTGTAGTCTGCTACATTTCTTTGGTGAAAATAATCCAAATCAGTGTATATTATTTAGTCTGTAGGATAGCTATAGAGTCCACAATCTGAAAATTGATCAATCCTGATGTACTGAGCTAACTTCTTGAGGCCCTAATTTTTTTTTTTTTTACATACGGTCACCAGTACAGTACAGTGTCGTCATATACTTGGTGTGGCGTTGATAAAGGACACTGACAGGTGACAGTAATGTAAAAACAAAACCCCCCAAAAAAGTAATTATTTATTTTCGTATTTTTTTTATTACATTTTTTTTTTCTTTTCTTTTTTTAAACACAGTGACCAGAGCAATACAGTGTTACCGTAGTAACACTGTACTACTCTGGGGAAGTTTTTTTTTTTTTACACTTTCTGATCGTTTATACCAGGGGTCTCCAAACTATGGTCCTCCAGTTGTTCAGGAACTACAATTCCCATCATGTCCAGTCATGTCTGTGAATGTCAAAGTTTTACAATGCCTCATGGCAGGGCTCGACAATCCCCGGGCGCCAGGTCGCCATTGCGACTAGAATTAGTGACCTGGCGCCTGGGGCAGCACAGCTGGGGTATCCTGTGTCTCCGTGAAACCCCCCGCGCCGCGCGATAGCGTCAGGCCGGCCGGTAATTGAGGCCGCGGCTTTACGGCCTTCTGCAGGCCTATGCTTCTCTGTAGGCCTATGCTTCCTTCTGTGATCCGGCGCCATCTTGTGGTGGCCGTTGGTATGACATACAACTAGCAATGCTAATGGAGCTTCCCCTGTCTGTTTCCACTGCCCCATCTCCTTCCCTCTAATTACAACCCCCAAACATTATATATTTCTTTCTCGTACATCACGGGACACAGAGCGGCATAGTCATTACTATGTGGGTTATATAGTTTACCTTCAGGTGCTGGCACTGGCAACTTCCAAATCGGAAGTACCCTCCCCTATATAAGCCCCTCCCATCCTGGAGCACCTCAGTTTTTTGCCAGTGTCTAAGGTGTTGGCCAAGAAGTAACATGTGTTTTTTCACTAAGCTTGCGTACAGGTTCTTTTGGGCCTCAGTAAGCTATTCCGGATCCGACCAAAAAAGCTTCATAGCTAAATGGTCGGTACCCGGGCCTTGCAGAGAAGAGCAAGGTTTTACGCCTGTAATGCCTCTCTTAGGAGGGCTGGACCCTGGGATCCAGAGCTCTGGTCATACCCACGACCAAGATGTTTTCTGTGCAGGGTGCTATACAGGTCCAGGGGAGTGGAATCCTTGGGAACCCGGTCCCTGAAGGTTTAATTACAATGCCTGCCGTGAGAGGTGAAGTTTGGGCTTCTGTGGACCAAACAGAGTCCTGCGGCGGGGAAAAGGCAAGTGGGGGCCCCTCAGGAACTTGGTTCTATTGGGGGACCCCCAAGCCTAATATGTCTTTCTGCCTGTTACCTAACGGTATTCCCACTAAATATCTGTGCATGCCTGTAACTACTGTGAGGGGGTTAGCTCGGCAGCGGGTATGTGTGACCCCCGGGATGGGCTCCCCACCCAAAAACAGGCCCAGCAGACGGAGGTTGTGGTTTTCAAAATCAAAAGGGTGCGGTTTATTTTCTATTTACAGTGACAAAAACACAGCAAGGCAAAAAAAACATAAACAAAATAAATCCTGGTCAACTTGACCTCTGACTAAACTTACAGGTTTCCTAACTAACGACTGGGATCAGCCTAGTGCTGTCCTAGTCCCTGGTTTTAAATGTCCAAGCAAAATATAGCCACACAGGCTTTCTCTCACCGCACAGGGGTTCACTCTCCCTAGACAGTCCACACAGGTCTGCTTCCAGGCATGAGCCTACATCTAATGAAGCTGGGAATTCTTATAGAGGCCTAAATGAGCTGACAAGCTTCAGCTGGCCTCATCAACTCCCTGTCTGTACGACGCCCAGCCCTCTCCCTAGAGGTATGAGTCATCCATGAGCCCACTAGCCTTATACAACTCTCCACCTAGTTGTATAAATCGGCGTAAAGCCTGAATCTGGGCGAAATATATCTACCCCCCTGGATGCAACCAGGTGACTTTACCTTCCTGCTGTCACATACCCCCCCCTCTTGTTTTAACCTCGGGGTTGGAACACCAGCAATCAGGCATTCATGTACTCGAGACAAAGCATCCACATTCCCCATTTGAACGCCAGGGCGATGCTTTACTGTGAAGTTGAATTCCTGGAGGGCCAGGAACCACCTATTCACTCTTCTATTTGTTTCCTTGTTTTGAGCCATCCACTTTAACGGAGCGTGATCCGTAACCATGTCAAAGTGCCTACCTAGCAGGTAGTACCGAAGGGAATCTAGAGCCCACTTCACCGCTAAACACTCCTTTTCAACGGTGGCGTAATTTACCTCATGGGACTTCAACTTCCTGCTGAGGTAAATGACTGGGTGCTCTTCCCCGTTCCAGACCTGGGACAATACTGCTCCTAACCCCACATCTGACGCATCACTTTGTACGACAAAGTCTCTAGAGAAGTCAGGTGAGTACAACACTGGCTGGCTACATAAGGCTTGTTTCAAGAACTGGAATGCTGCCTCAGCCTCGGGGGTCCATTTAATCATGACCGACCCTTTCCCCTTCGTCAGGTTGGTTAGGGGCACAGCCTTAGAAGCAAAGTGGGGAATGAATCGCCGATAATACCCAGCGATTCCCAGAAAGGCTCGTACCTGCTTCTTGCTGTTGGGACGTGGCCAACTCTGGATGGCCTCGACTTTGTTGAGTTGGGGTTTTATTACTCCCCTCCCAATGGTGTACCCAAGATATTTGGCCTCCTCCTGCCCAATGGTACACTTCTTGGGGTTAGCCGTAAACCCTGCTTCCCGAACAGAGTCCAGGACTGCTTGCACTTTTGGCAGATGTGAGGCCCAATCTGTGCTATGGACAATTATGTCATCCAGGTAAGCCGCAGCATACTTCCGATGGGGCCTCAGCATCTGGTCCATTTTCCGCTGGAATGTGGCCGGCGCATTCTGTAACCCGAACGGCATTCTTTTATATTGGAACGCCCCGTCTGGGGTTACAAATGCGGTTTTCTCTTTGGCCGACTTGGCCAGGGGGATTTGCCAATACCCTTTTGTGAGGTCAAGAGTCGTCATGTATCGGGCTGTTCCCAGCCGGTCGATCAACTCATCTATACGTGGCATGGGGTAGGTGTCAAATTTTGTAACTTTGTTCAACTGACGAAAATCGTTACAAAATCGCCAGCTCCCATCCGGTTTAGGCACCAACACAATGGGACTAGACCAATCACTTTGGGACTCCTCTATCACCCCTAAGTTCAGCATTTTCTGTACTTCCTCCCGTATTGCCTCCCGTCGGGCCTCTGGGATCCGATAGGGTTTTAACTTCACCCTTTCACCGGGCGGGGTAATAATGTCATGCTCTACCCCAGATGTTTGTCCCGGCAGCTCAGAGAATACCTCCTTGTTGCGAAGCACAAACTCCTTAACCTCCTGTTGTTGGGGTTGTGACAAGGTGGCTGCGATTCCAACCTCAGGAATCACGCAACCAGTTTGAGCTGGTGACCAAGTGTCTGCGACTAGGGACTCTCTATCCCTCCAGGCTTTCAACAGATTAACGTGATAGATCTGTTCGGGCTTTCGCCTTCCTGGTTGTCTGACCTTGTAATTCACTTCGCTCACTTTTTCCATTATCTCGTAGGGGCCTTGCCATTTGGCAAGGAATTTACTTTCAACCGTAGGGACAAGTACCAATATCCTATCCCCCGGGGAAAAGGTACGGGTCTTGGCTCCACGGTTGTACACTCTCTGCTGTGCCAACTGCGCTTGGGCCAAATGTTCCTTCACGATGGGCATTACCTGTGCAATTCGATCTTGCATCAGGGCGACATGCTCAATCACACTCCTGTGGGGAGAACTCTCACTTTCCCAAGTTTCCTTGGCAATATCCAACAGCCCTCTTGGGTGTCTCCCATACAGTAACTCAAAGGGGGAGAATCCCGTAGAGGATTGGGGCACCTCCCTAATAGCAAACATCAAATAAGGAAGTAGACAGTCCCAATCCCTTCCATCTCTATCCACCACTTTCTTCAACATTTGTTTTAGGGTTTTGTTGAATCTTTCAACCAGCCCATCGGTTTGGGGGTGATACACAGATGTACGCAATTGCGTCACTTTGAACAATTTACACAGCTCTTTCATAACCCGGGACATAAAGGGTGTACCTTGGTCCGTAAGCAGTTCTTTACAAATACCCACCCGGCTAAAAACAAGAGATAGCTCTTTGGCTATGGTTTTGGCCGAGGTATTTCTGAGAGGGATCGCTTCTGGATAACGGGTGGCATAGTCCATTATAACCAATATGTACTGGTGCCCCCTAGCGGACTTGATTATAGGACCTACCAAATCCATTGCGATTCTCTCAAACGGGACCTCAATGATGGGTAGAGGGACCAGCGGGCTACGGAAATGTGGCATCGGGGCCGACCTCTGACACACAGGGCAGGAGGAACAATAATTTTCTATGTCCTTCATCACCCCAGGCCAATAGAATCTCTGTAATACCCTCTCTCGGGTTTTCTCTGTCCCCAGATGACCTCCAAGAATGTGCCCATGGGCCAACTCCAACACCAACTTCCTGTAAGGTTTGGGCACCACAAGCTGCTCAACGGTTTCTTCTGCCCTTTTTGCCACCCGATACAGTAGGTCCTTCTCTACGCTGAAGTATGGGTAAGTGCCGGTATTATCTGGGTTCACTAACTCGCCATCTATTTTCACTACGTTTTCCCGTGCCTTTATTAGGGCGGGGTCTTTCAACTGTTCTGTGGCAAAGTTTTCCCTGTGAACCTCAAGATCAGAAAACTCCACAGACGGTAGGTTTTCGTCTGAGGAGGTGGGCTCCTCTCCAGTTTCTTGAGTCTCCCCTGCCAATACTGACAAGGGAAATTCCGGAGAGTCCTCACCACTCTCAGGGGAGTTCTGGCTATCACATTCCTGGTACATAGGGGCACCAGTGGGGGGCTCAGGATCATCCCACAGTTCCCAGAACTTCGGAAAATCCCTTCCCACAATGGCGTCATGCGGTAACTGAGATACTAAGCCCACTGGATGAGAGAGGGTACCTTTGGGGGTCTCGAAACACACTGTAGTCACTGGATACTCTCGGGTGTCCCCATGCACACAAATAACGGCTACCTTGCTATTCCCAGAGACCTCTGTTTTAACTAACTCAGCCTTTATCAGGGTCACAAGGCTACCTGAATCCAGCAATACCACAACATTTCTACCATTAATACACATTTTGCATAAATGTTTCTCAGTTCCCCGAATGGCAGTGCATGCGACTGTCGCACACAGCGACTGACGTCTGCCCGTCAGAAAGTCACACTGCATGGGTTCCTCCAAAACCGGGCAATTTGCTGCAATATGTCCCGCTTGCCGGCAGCGGTAGCAAACGATCCTTCTTGCGGCCTCTTGAGCCGCTGATTTCCCAGGCTGTTCTCGCCAAACTTGGGGTAGAGCTCCCACCCTCTCACTCTCTCCACCCTCACCCCTTGGAATCCTCTTATCCGCCCCTGGGGATGGTCTGGTCTTGGGGTGGAAAGTCCGAGTGTCTCTGGAAGAGGCCGTCAGGTTCTCTGTAGCCAAGTATTTCTCCACACGATCCACAAGACCATCGGCCGTCTCTGGGTCTCCATGGCTTACCCACTTTTGGATGGCAGTAGGAAGAGCTCTCAAAAACCGATCCATTACAACACGTTCCACAATCTTTGGTGCGGACAAAGTCTCTGGCTGTAGCCACTTTCTGCTCAGGTGAATGAGATCATACATTTGAGACCTGGGGGGTTTTCCAAGCTGGAAAGTCCAGTTATGCACACGCTGAGCCCGGACAGCCAGGGTGACACCCAGCCTTGCCAATATTTCAGCTTTTAGCATCACATAGTCTTTTGCTTGGTTAGGCTCTAGGTCATAGTAAGCTTTCTGCGATTCACCAGTTAACAGAGGAGCCACTAGTCCAGCCCACTGCTCCTCAGGCCACTTTTCTCTTTCAGCGGTCCTTTCAAATGTGGTCAAAAATACCTCTGGATCATCCTCTCCAGTCATTTTTGTCAATAAACGACTCACCCCAAAGGACGCGGTATTAGTAGGACGGCTTTCCTCACTGGTCTGCGGACGTTGCTGCATTACTGCTTCCATCTGTTGTTGTAGTCTCTGCTCTTGCTTCTGCAACAGGTCTATGAAGCGGGCCTCAGATTGCTGTTGGGCTTGTTGCTGAGCCTCCAGACTCTGTTGTAAAGTTGCAAGGCTCTGTTGATGAGCTTGCTGCTGGGCTGCAAGGCTCCTTTGCAAACCTGCATTTGTCTGCTGTTGATTGGCATTTGCTAGAGCCAGCTGTTTCAGTATCTCCTCCATGCTGGCTTAAAAAAAAAACTGCCACTGGTTCTCCACCAACTGTGAGGGGGTTAGCTCGGCAGCGGGTATGTGTGACCCCCGGGATGGGCTCCCCACCCAAAAACAGGCCCAGCAGACGGAGGTTGTGGTTTTCAAAATCAAAAGGGTGCGGTTTATTTTCTATTTACAGTGACAAAAACACAGCAAGGCAAAAAAAACATAAACAAAATAAATCCTGGTCAACTTGACCTCTGACTAAACTTACAGGTTTCCTAACTAACGACTGGGATCAGCCTAGTGCTGTCCTAGTCCCTGGTTTTAAATGTCCAAGCAAAATATAGCCACACAGGCTTTCTCTCACCGCACAGGGGTTCACTCTCCCTAGACAGTCCACACAGGTCTGCTTCCAGGCATGAGCCTACATCTAATGAAGCTGGGAATTCTTATAGAGGCCTAAATGAGCTGACAAGCTTCAGCTGGCCTCATCAACTCCCTGTCTGTACGACGCCCAGCCCTCTCCCTAGAGGTATGAGTCATCCATGAGCCCACTAGCCTTATACAACTCTCCACCTAGTTGTATAAATCGGCGTAAAGCCTGAATCTGGGCGAAATATATCTACCCCCCTGGATGCAACCAGGTGACTTTACCTTCCTGCTGTCACACTACTAAAAAATTTAATAATTTTAAGAGTGGTCAAGCAAAAAAAAAAAAAATGGTTAAACCGCGGTACTTGTGTTAAACCACTAGAGGCCGCTGTGGAACGTTGTTTTCTTGTCATGTGGATTTTTTCTTTCCAAGTCAAAATCCAGGCAGATGGTGAGTTCTCTGGATGGGAAACTGTTTCCTCTGCCATGTTGCAATGCTCGTCCATCCCCCCGGCCCTGTGGCAAACAGGGCCCTGGCTTCTGTCCCTAGTTCCTTTTCAAAAAGAGCGCCAAAGGCGCACGTGCCCGCGCACGAGCACGCGCCTCTATAGAGGTGAGCTGGAAAAAGGGGCGGAGCTTGGTGGATGACGCTCTGTGCGCGCTGCAGCGCTTCTGCGCATGTGCGGGCGTCCCAGCATGATAAAAAGCACAATTAGGTGTTGTCAGCTGGTTATGGAAGGCAGAAACAGAGCTGGCAACATTTAGAAAGGCATACAGCAGGCGGTTGATGCAGGCATCCCCATAGAAAGGCACATTAGTAGACACCAACTGTTTTTCTTTCTCGTACATCACGGGACACAGAGCGACATAGTCATTACTAATGGGTTATATAGTTACCGTCAGGTGCTGGCACTGGCAACTTCCAAAACCGGAAGTACCCTCCCCTATATAAGCCCCTCCCATCCGGGAGCACCTCAGTTTTTTGCCAGTGTCTAAGGTGTTGGCCAAGAAGAAACATGTGTTTTTCACTGAGCTTGCGTACAGGTTCTTTTGGGCCTCAGTAAGCTATTCCGGATCCGACCAAAAAAGCTTCATAGCTAAACGGTCGGTACCCGGGCCTTGCAAAGAGAAGAGCAAGGTTCTGCCTGTAATGCTTCTCTTAGGAGAGCTGGACCCTGGGATCCAGAGCTCTGGTCATACCCACGACCAAGATGTTTTCTGTGCAGGGTGCTATACAGGTCCAGGGGAGTGGAATCCTTGGGAACCCGGTCCCTGAAGGTTTGATTACAATGCCTGCCGTGATAGGTGAAGTTTGGGCTTTTGTGGACCAAACAAAGTCCTGCGGCGAGGAACAGGTAAGTGGGGGCCCCCAGGAACTTGGTTCTATTGGGGGACCCCCAAGCCTAATTTGTCTTTCTGTCTGTTACCTAATGGTATTCCCTCAAGATTCTGTGCATGCCTGTAACTACTAAAAAAATGTAATAATTTTTAATGGTGGTCAAGAAAAAAAAAAAAAAAATGTTTTTTTATATATATTTAGTATATTAGACTGCGGTACCTGTGTTTGTCCACTAGAGGCCGCTGTGGAATGTTTTCTTGTCATGTGGACTAGTTTCTTCTCAGAGAGCAAAGTCCAGGCAGTTGGTGAGTTCTCCTATAGGAAACTGCTTCCTCTGCCATGTTGCAGTGCTCGTCCATCCCCCGGCCTGCGGCAAAGAGGGGCCCTGGCTCCTGTCCCTGGTTTCCATGTTTGAAATTAGCGCCGAGGGCGCACGTGACCGCGCGCGTGCGCGTGCACGCGCCTCTATATATAGAGGTGAGCCGGGAAAGGGGGCGGAGCCTGGGGGATGACGCTCTGTGCGCGCCGCAGCGCTTCTGCGCATGTGCGGGCGTCCCAGCAGGTTTTAAAAAGCCACAATATTGTAGTAAGCTGGCTATGAAGTACAGAGACAGAGCTGGCAACATTTAAAGGCATACAGCAAGCGGTTGATACAGGCATCCCCTAGAAAGGCACATTAGTAGACACCAACTGTTTATTATAGCAGCATTTATGCTAGACTATTATCAGTAACTGGTGTATTTCGGCTGGAATACCTCAGCTTTGTGGCTTAGGAATATGCCGTCTAAAAACTCCGGGATTAGAAATTCCAGGAGGAATAGGGGGTCTCCATCGGGCTCTGAGGATCTTGGGCATGCTTTGGCTGCACCAGTCTCCCCTGAAGAATCAGAGGTTAGTGACCGTAGGGCACCCCCAGGAGTACCTGGTACTGTGGCTGTCCTCAGTTCACCTGCTCCTGTGTATGTAACAGAGGAGGTTTTTTCCTCAGCTCTGGGAGGACTGGAAGAGAGATTGTCAGCATTAATCGCTGCTTCCCTGTCACAGGAGAAAAGCGCTCGATCTCCGTCTCCTCCCTCAGAGTGCCTGTTAACAGAGCAACAGTCCCATACAGAGGTCGACCTACCTGAGGGGGATCAGGATGAGGTTGATTCGGTTGTAGAGGAATCAACAGTGGAAGAGCCGTTCTCAGCATCACATGCTGAAAGGTTATGGGTTCAGTCCCTGACTAATATGGTCCGATCAGCATTTAAAATGCCACTTGCGGAGCCATCCTCCACTTCTGTCTCCTCGTTGGGGTCGCTAAAAGCTCCCCAGACTGTTTGTTCCTTTCCGATCCATCCTTTACTGGAGGGGCTCATTTACCAGGATTGGGAGCATCCTGACAAAATATTTACTCCCCCCAAGAGATTTCCGGTGGTCTATCCCATGGAGGATAGGTTCATCAGAAAATGGAAGGTCCCTACAGTGGACGCAGCCATCTCTTGTGTGAATAAATCACTGACATGTCCGGTGGAAAATGTCCAAATGTTCAAGGACCCAATAGATAAAAAATTGGAGTCATTATTGAAATCTGCTTTTTCTACAGCAGGATTGGTGACACAACCAGCAGTGGCAGCTATAGGGGTCTGCCAAGCAGTGAAGGATCAGTTGAAACAGGTCTTAAGAGACTTGCCGGATCAGCAGGCTCTTGCCCTAGCTGATCTACCTAGAGCCTTATGCTTTGCGGTGGACGCTATAAAGGATTCAATCCATCAGGCCTTACGCTGTCTGTAGTACATATGCGCAGGCTTCTATGGCTCAAAAACTGGTCTGCTGAAGCTCCCTGTAAAAAATTGCTGGTCAGCTTCCCATTTCATGGGGAGCACTTATTCGGGGAAGACCTGGACAAATATATCCAGAGAATTTCCAGCGGTAAAAGTACACTTTTGCCGGTTAAAAATAGAGTTAGAGGTCCCTCCTTTAAGAGGCCGGCTTCTCCAGTCCCTAGGACATCGGCTGTGAAACAGTTCCGACGGCCTCCCCGGTCAAATCCCGGAGGTAAAAATCAGGGACAGTTGCAGGGTAACAAGAAGCCCTGGAGCAGGAGAGGTACAAAACCTCCCCCAAAGTCAAATGCATGAAGGGTTGCCCCCACCCAATCGGGTGGGGGGAAGACTTCAGTTGTTCACAGAAACCTGGCGGGACACGATCCGAGACAGATGGGTGCTCTCCGCAGTAAATCTGGGATACAAATTGGAGTTAAAAAACTCCCCTCCTTCCCGCTTTATAAGGTCAAACGTGCCAAGGGATCCCCAGAAGAGAGGATCCCTCCTGTTGGCACTGGAACAATTATTGCTTCAAGCAGTAATTATAGAGGTTCCCCTGGAAGAATGGGGGTTCGGGTTTTACTCAAACCTCTTTACAGTTCCGAAGCCAAACGGGGACGTGAGGCCCATATTAAATCTAAAAGGGCTAAACAAATTCCTACATATCAGGACTTTCCGGATGGAGTCGATCCGATCGGTAGCCACTGCCCTACAAGGGGAGGAATGGTTAGCCTCGATCGACATCAAAGATGCTTATTTGCACATCCCCATCTTTCCAGCCCACCAAAAATTTCTACGCTTTGCGGTAGAAGGGCGCCATTTTCAGTTCAGAGCCTTACCCTTCGGTCTGGCCACAGCACCAAGAGTGTTCACAAAAATTCTGGCCCCATTATTGGCCAATCTAAGAACACGAGCTGTAACGATAATGGCATATCTAGACGACTTGTTGCTGATAGACCACTCAGTGGAAAAACTAGAAGTGGTTGTTCACGAGACAATCAAGTATCTGGAATATCACGGTTGGATTATCAACCAAGACAAGTCAGCCCTAAAACCAGTCAAAAGTCTGGAATACTTGGGGCTAAGGCTGGATTCAGACCAGAGAAAGATTTTCTTGCCTCAAGAAAAGGGGTCGTCTTTGAGGGATTTGATCCACTTAGTGGGTTCAAAAAGACAGCCATCCATACGCCTGTGCATGAGGCTGCTGGGAAAAATGGTGGCATCATTCGAAGCAGTACCCTACGGTCAATTCCATTCAAGGAAGTTGCAAAGGGCCATACTGTCAGCCTGGAACAAAAAAGTTCAGGCTCTGGACTTACCAATGTCCTTGTCCCCTTCCGTTCGCAGGAGCCTCCGCTGGTGGTTGGTTCCCCAGAATCTGGAAAGAGGGAAATCCTTCAGTCCGATTTCCTGGAAGGTGGTCACTACAGATGCCAGCCTTATAGGCTGGGGAGCAGTACTGGAGCAATGGTCTCTCCAGGGCAGATGGTCGGATGCGGAAAAGGCCCTGCCCATCAATCTCTTAGAGATACGAGCAGCCCGGTATGCCCTAGTAGCATGGACATCCAAACTCCAAGGGTCCCCTGTCAGAGTTCAGTCAGACAATGCCACAGCAGTGGCATATATCAATCGTCAGGGGGGCACCAGGAGTCGTGCAGCCCAAAGGGAAGTAAATTACATCCTGAGATGGGCAGAAAGATATGTCCCAGCCATATCTGCGGTATTCATTCCAGGGGTGGAGAATTGGAAGGTGGACTTTCTAAGTCGCCAACAATTATGCCCAGGGGAATGGTCCCTTCATCCCGAGGTTTTCCGGACAATATGTCAGCGGTGGGGAACACCGGATGTAGATCTGCTAGCATCCAGATTCAACACAAAAGTGGACAGGTTTGTCTCTTGGGCAAGGGATCCCCTAGCGTGCGGCTCGGATGCCCTAGTGTTCCCTTGGGATCAGTTCAAGCTGATATATGCATTCCCACCGCCACAATTGTTACCTCGATTACTCCGCAGAATCAGGGTAGAAAAGAAACCAGTGATTCTGGTGGCTCCAGCGTGGCCCCGAAGAGCATGGTACGCGGAGATTGTAAAAATGTCTGTGGGGAGTCCTTGGACCCTCCCACATCGTCCGGACCTGCTTTCGCAGGGACCGATATACCACCCTTCCTTACCAGCCCTAGGTTTGACGGCCTGGCTATTGAAGCCCACATTCTAAAAAAGAGAGGGCTCTCTAATGCTGTGGTATCTACCATGATCAATGCCAGGAAGCCGGTATCCAGGCAGATCTACTATAGAATCTGGAAGGCGTACATCGCCTGGTGTGAAGCCAAGAAATGGCATCCACGTAAATACGTAATAGGTAGGATTCTGGACTTCCTACAATGGGCTGTAGATAGGAAGCTTGCCTTGAGTACTATCAAGGGTCAGATTTCGGCCTTGTCAATATTTTTTCAAAGGCCCTTGGCTTCGCATTCACTAGTCAAAGCCTTTATACAAGGAGTGATGCGTATTAGTCCTCCGGTTAATATTCCCATATGTCCATGGGATCTAAACTTGGTTCTGTCGGTTCTACAGAAACAACCATTTGAACCATTACAGCATATTTCCTGAGTGCTTCTCACCAGGAAATTGATTTTTCTAGTAGCCATTTGTTCGGCTAAAAGAGTATCGGAATTAGCAGCTATGTCCTGTAAGGAGCCATATCTGGTTATCCATAAGGACAGAGTAGTGTTACGTCCTCATCCAGCCTTTCTTCCTAAGGTGGTATCGAGTTTTCATTTGAACCAAGATGTGGTTCTTCCTTCTTTTTTCCCCAAGCCTACTTCGATAGAGGAAAAGTTATTGCATTCTTTGGATGTAGTAAGAGCAGTTAAAGCTTATCTAAAAGCCACTGCTCAGATTCGCAGAACGGATACTTTGTTTATTCTGCCGGAAGGCCCCAGAAAGGGTCAGGCAGCGTCAAAATCTACTTTAGCCAAGTGGATTCGACAGGTCATAATACAAGCCTATAGCTTGAGAAGTAGACCGCCTCCGTTCAAAGTTAGGGCGCACTCCACGAGAGCAGTTGGAACTTCATGGGCAGTGCATCACCAGGCCTCCCTGGCTCAAATCTGTAAGGCCGCAACATGGTCTTCGGTACACACGTTTACTAGGTTCTACCAGGTGGACGTTAGAAGTCAGGAGGATGTCGCCTTTGGGCGCAGTGTGTTGCAGGCCGCAAAAGATCCTCATGTCTGATAGCGCTCAGCTTATATATGGTGTATCCCCCCCCCTCATTTGGCATTGCTTTAGGACATCCCATTAGTAATGACTATGTCGCTCTGTGTCCCGTGATGTACGAGAAAGAAAATAGGATTTTTATAACAGCTTACCTGTAAAATCCTTTTCTTGGAGTACATCACAGGACACAGAGCTCCCGCCCCTCTTTGGGGACACTTATTGCTTTGCTACAAAACTGAGGTGCTCCCGGATGGGAGGGGCTTATATAGGGGAGGGTACTTCCGGTTTTGGAAGTTGCCAGTGCCAGCACCTGACGGTATCTATATAACCCATTAGTAATGACTATGTCGCTCTGTGTCCCGTGATGTACTCCAAGAAAAGGATTTTACAGGTAAGCTGTTATAAAAATCCTATTATATAGCAGCAATTGTGCTAGACTATTGTCAGTAAGTGGTGTATTTCGGCTGGAATACCTCGGCTTTGGGCTTAGGAATATGCCGTCTAAAGTCTCCGGGACTAAGAATCACAGGAAGCATAGGGGGTCTCCATCGGGCTCTGAGGATCTTGGGCATGCTTCGGCTGCACCAATCTCCCCTGAAAAATCAGAGGTTAGTGACCGTAGAGCACCCTCAGGAGTACCTGGTACTGTGGCTGTCCTCAGTTCACCTGCTCCTGTGTATATAACAGAGGAGGTTTTTTCCTCAGCTCTGGGAGGACTGGAAGAGAGATTGACAACATTGATCGCTGCTTCCCTGTCACAGGGAAAGAGCGCCCGATCTCCGTCTTCTCCCTCAGAGTACCTGTTAGCAGAGCAACAGTCCCATACAGGGATCGACCTACCTGAAGGGGATCAGGATGAGGTTGATTCTGTTGTAGAGGAATCAACAGTGGAAGAGCCATTTTCAGCATCACATGCTGAAAGATTATGGGTTCAGTCCCTGACTAACATGGTCCGATCAGCATTTAAAATGCCCCTTGCGGAGCCATCATCCACTTCTGTCTCCTCGTTGGGGTCGCTAAAAGCTCCCCAGACTGTTTGTTCCTTTCCAATCCATCCTTTACTGGAAGGGCTCATTTACCAGGATTGGGAACATCCTGATAAAATATTTACTCCTCCCAAGAGATTTCAGGTGGTCTATCCCATGGAGGATAAGTTCATCAAAAAATGGAGGGTCCCTACAGTGGACGCAGCCATCTCTTGTGTGAATAAATCACTGACATGTCCAGTAGATAATGTCCAAATGTTCAAGGACCCAATAGATAAAAAATTGGAGTCCTTATTAAAATCTCCTTTCTCTACAGCAGGCTTGGTGACACAACCAGCAGTGGCAGCTATTGGAGTCTGCCAAGCAGTGAAGGATCAGTTGAAACAGGTCTTAAGGGACTTGCCAGATCAGCAGGCCCTTGCCCTAGCTGATCTACCTAGAGCCTTATGCTTTGCGGTTGACGCCATAAAGGATTCAATCCATCAGGCCTCCCGCCTTACGCTGTCTGTAGTACATATGCGCAGGCTTCTATGGCTCAAAAACTGGTCTGCTGAAGCTCCCTGTAAAAAATTGCTGGTTAGCTTCCCATTTCATGGTGAACGCTTATTCGGGGAAGACCTGGACAAATATATCCAGAAAATTTCCAGCGGTAAAAGTACACTCTTGCCGGTTAAAAACAGAGTTGGAGGTCCCTCTTTTAAGAGGCCTGCTTCTCCAGTCCCTAGGACATCGGCTGTGAAACAGTTCCGACGGCCTCCTCGGTCAAATCCCGGGGGTAAAAATCAGGGACAATCGCAGGGTAACAAGAAACCCTGGGTCAGGAGAGGTACAAAACCTCCCCCAAAGTCAAATGCATGAAGGGTTGCCCCCACTCAATCGGGTGGGGGGGGAAGACTTCAGTTGTTCGCAGAGACCTGGCGGGACACGATCAGAGACAGATGGGTGCTCTCCGCAGTAAGTCTAGGATACAAATTGGAGTTAAAAGACTCCCCTTCTTCCCATTTTATAAGGTCGAACGTGCCAAGGGATCCCCGGAAGAGAGGATCCCTCCTGTTGGCACTAGAACAACTATTGCTCCAAGGAGTAATTATGGAAGTTCCCCTGGAAGAATGCGGGTTCGGGTTTTCCTCAAACCTCTTTACAGTCCCGAAACCAAACGGGAACGTGAGGCCCATATTCAATCTAAAAGGGCTAAACAAATTCCTACATATCAGAACTTTCAGGATGGAGTCGATCCGATCGGTGACCACTGCCCTACAAGGGGAGGAATGGCTAGCCTCGATCGACATCAAAGATGCTTATTTGCACATTCCCATCTTTCCAGTTCACCAAAAATTTCTACGCTTTGCAGTAGAAGGGCGCCATTTTCAGTTCAGAGCCTTACCCTTCGGTCTGGCCACAGCACCAAGAGTGTTCACAAAAATTCTGGCCCCATTATTGGCCAATCTAAGAACACAAGGTGTAACGATAATGGCATATCTAGACGACTTGTTGCTGATAGACCACTCAGTGGAAAAACTAGAAGTGGTCGTTCACAAGACGATCAAGTATCTGGAATCTCACGGTTGGATTATCAACCGAGACAAGTCAGCCCTAAAACCAGTCAAATGTCTGGAATACTTGGCTAAGGCTGGATTCAGACCAGAGAAAATTTTTCTTGCCTCAAGAAAAGGTGTCGTCTTTGAGAGATTTGATCCACCTAGTGGGTACAAAAAGACAGCCATCCATACGCCTGTGCATGAGGCTGCTGGGAAAAATGGTGGCATCATTCGAAGCAGTACCCTACGGTCAATTCCATTCAAGGAATTTGCAAAGGGCCATACTGTCAGCCTGGAACAAAAAAGTTCAGGCCCTAGACTTACCAATGTCCTTGTCCCCTTCCGTTCGCAAGAGCCTCCGTTGGTGGTTGGTTCCCCAGAATCTGGAAAAAGGGAAATCCTTCAGTCCGATTTCTTGGAAGGTGGTCACTACAGATGCCAGCCTTATAGGCTGGGGAGCAGTACTGAAGCAATGGTCTCTCCAGGGCAGATGGTCGGATGCGGAAAAGGCCCTGCCCATCAATCTCTTAGAGATACGAGCAGCCCGGTATGCCCTAGTAGCATGGACATCCAAATTCCAAGGGTCCCCTGTCAGAATTCAATCGGACAATGCCACGGCAGTGGCATATATCAATCATCAGGGTGGCACCAGGAGTCGTGCAGCCCAGAGGGAAGTAAATTGCATCCTGAAATGGGCAGAAAGATATGTCCCAGCCATATCCGCGGTATTCATTCCAGGAGTGGAGAATTGGAAGGCGGACTTTCTAAGTCGCCAACAATTATGCCCAGGGGAATGGTCCCTTCACCCCGAGGTTTTCCGGACAATATGTCAGCGGTGGGGAACACCGGATGTAGATCTGCTAGCATCCAGATTCAACGCAAAGGTGGACAGGTTTGTCTCTCGGACAAGGGATCCCCTAGCTTGCGGCTCGGATGCCCTAGTGTTCCCTTGGGATCAGTTCAAGCTGATATATGCATTCCCACTGCCACAATTGTTACCTCGATTACTCCGCAGAATCAGGGTAGAAAAGAAACCAGTGATTCTGGTGGCTCCAGCGTGGCCCCGAAGAGCATGGTACGCGGAGATTGTAAAAATGTCTGTGGGGAGTCCTTGGACCCTCCCACATCGTCCGGACCTGCTTTCGCAAGGACCGATATACCACCCTTCCTTACCAGCCCTAGGTTTGACGGCCTGGCTATTGAAGCCCACATTCTAAAAAAGAGAGGTCTCTCTAATCCTGTGGTAGCTACCATGATCAATGCCAGGAAGCCGGTATCCAGGCAGATCTACTATAGAATCTGGAAGGCGTACATCGCTTGGTGTGAGGCCAGGAAATGGCATCCACGTAAGTACATAATAGGTAGGATTCTGGACTTCCTACAGTGGGCTGTAGATAGGAAGCTTGCCTTGAGTACTATCAAGGGTCAGATTTCGGCCTTGTCAATATTTTTTCAAAGGCCCTTGGCTTTGCATTCACTAGTCAAAGCTTTTATACAAGGAGTGATGCGTATTAGCCCTCCGGTTAATATTCCCATATGTCCATGGGACTTAAACCTGGTTCTGTCGGTTCTACAGAAACAACCATTTGAACCATTACAGCACATTTCCTTGGTTCTTCTCACCAGGAAATTGATTTTTCTAGTAGCCATTTGTTCGGCTAAAAGAGTGTCGGAATTAGCCGCTATGTCCTGTAAGGAGCCATATCTGGTTATCCATAAGGACAGAGTAGTGTTACGTCCTCATCCAGCCTTTCTTCCTAAGGTGGTATCGAGGTTTCATTTGAACCAAGATGTGGTTCTTCCTTCCTTTTTCCCCAAACCTACTTCGGTAGAGGAAAAGTTATTGCATTCTTTGGATGTAGTAAGAGCAGTTAAAGCTTATCTAAAAGCCACTGCTCAGATTCGTAGAACGGATACTTTGTTTATTCTGCCGGGAGGCCCCAGAAAGGGTCAGGCAGCATCAAAATCTACTTTAGCCAAGTGGATTCGACAGGTCATTATGCAAGCTTATGGCTTGAGAAGGAGACCGCCTCCGTTCAAAGTTAGGGCGCACTCCACGAGAGCAGTTGGAACTTCATGGGCAGTGCATCACCAGGCCTCCCTGGCTCAAAACTGTAAGTCCGCAACATGGTCTTCAGTACACACGTTTACTAGGTTCTACCAGGTGGACGTTAGAAGTCAGGAGGATGTCGCCTTTGGGCGCAGTGTGTTGCAGGCCGCAAAAGATCCTCATGTCTGATGGCGCTCAGCTTATGTATGGTGTATCCCCCCCCCCATTGGGCATTGCTTTGGGACGTCCCACATAGTAATGACTATGCCGCTCTGTGTCCCGTGATGTACGAGAAAGAAAATAGGATTTTTATAACAGCTTACCTGTAAAATCCTTTTCTTGGAGTACATCACGGGACACAGAGCTCCCACCCCTCTTTTGGATACACTTATTGCTTTGCTACAAAACTGAGGTACTCCCGGATGGGAGGGGCTTATATAGGGGAGGGTACTTCCGGTTTGGAAGTTGCGAGTGCCAGCACCTGAAGGTAAACTATATAACCCACATAGTAATGACTATGCCGCTCTGTGTCCCGTGATGTACTCCAAGAAAAGGATTTTACAGGTAAGCTGTTATAAAAATCCTATTATTTTTTATTCTAACACCCTAGAGAATAAAATGGCGATCGTTGCAATACTTTCTGTCACACCGTATTTGTGCAGCGGTCTTACAAGCGCACGTTTTTGGGAGAAAATACACTTTTTTTTTTACATTTATTTATTTTATTAAAAAATAAGACAACAGTAAAGTTAGCCCAATTTTTTTTTTTAGATTGTGAAAGATAATGTTACGCTGAGTAAATTGATACCCAACATGTCACGCTTAAAAATTGCATCTGCTCGTGGAATGGCGACAAACTTTTACCCTTTAAATCTCCATAGGCGACGTTTAAAAAATTCTACAGGTTGCATGTTTTGAGTTACAGAGGAGGTCTAGGGCTAGAATTGTTGCTCTCGATCTACCAATCGCGGCGATACCTCACGTGTGGTTTTAACACCGCTTTCATATGCGGGTGCTACTCATGTATGCATTCGCTTCTGCGCGCAAGCTCGACGGTACGGTGCTCGTTCCTGGCTCCTAACTTTTTTAGCTGGCTCCTAGATTCCAAGCAAATTTGTCAAGCCCTGCCTCATGGGATGTGTAGTTCTGCAACAGCTGGAGGGCCATAGTTTGGAGATCCCTGGCTTATACCAATGAATTTTATTGGTATAAGCAACCATTTTTACTGAATGAAACTGATTTCATTCAGTGTCTCTTGTTGTGATTAGCTGTGATTGGCCAAAGCTAATCACTTGGTACAGATGGGCTGTGATTGGCCCTGTCTGTACCATTAATTAATAAATTTGAGTGATCTATTACCACGTTTGTTTGTTTGGCATTTATAAGAAAGATGGAAAAAAAAAAACAATTGGGGGTTATGGGATTTTGTGGGTGCTACTAGACAGTGAAACTATGTCACAACTCGCATAGTATAAAAATGTATTTTATTACAAAGTTGAAAGAAGCAAAGAAAAAATACATAAAGCTTGCACGTGACCAATCACAGCTAGCATCACAATTATATTCAATGGATGGAATGAAAGGAAGCTACCGATTGTTTACAACGGTCATGTGATCTGTTGTGATTGGTCACAGCGATCACATGACACTGGCAGCGAACGGTATAGTGGTCAGTCATCGGCTGTGTCCACCGGTGCCATCAATCTGCTATAGGTCGGGCAGGAAGGTGCTAATACTACCTTAACCACTTCAATACCGGGCACTTTCCCCCCTTCCTGCCCAGGCCAATTTTCAGCTTTCAGCGCTGTCGCACTTTGAATGACAATTGCGCGGTCATGCAACACTAACTAAAACAATTTTTTTATAATTTTGTTCCCAGAAATAGATCTTTCTTTTGGTGGTATTTGATCACCTTTTGGGGTTTTTATTTTTTTTTGCTAAACAAAAAGACTGAACCTTTTGAAAAAACATTTTTAATTCTTTGTTTCTGTTATTACATTTTGTAAATAATTACGTTTTCTACTTCACTGATGGGCACTGACGAGGCTGCACTGACGGGCACTGATAAGGCGGCACTGATTAGGTTGGCACCAATGAGTTGGCACTGATAAGGTGGCACTCATGGGCACTAAAATGCAGCACTGATAGGTGGCACTGATATGCAGCACTGATGGGCACGCATAGGTGGCACTGATGGGTACTCATAGGCGACACTGGGCATTGAAAGGTGGCACTAATGGGTACTTAAGGGTGGCACTGATAGATGGAACTGTTAGGCATCACTGATGAGGAGGCACCGGCAGGCATTACTGATTGCCACTGATTGGCATCATATATGGGTGCTGGTTGGCATTATTATTAGGTGCTGATTGGCATCCTTGGCGGTCGTGGGTGGCATACCTGGTGGTCATCAGTGGTGGACATCCCTGGTGGCATCCTTGGTGGTCCTGGGTAGGCATCCTCGGGGGGGCTGCACTGATAATCAATTAGTGCAGCCCCCCCTCTTCAAATGCGAGTCAGGAAAAGCGGATACACAGCTTTTCCTGTTTACATGTGATCAGCTGTGGTTGGACACAGCTGATCATGGGGTAAAGAGTCTCCATCAGAGACTCTTTACCGTGATTGGTGTTGCGGTGTCTCAGACTGACACGTCGTACCACGATCGCTGAAAGACGTCCAGTCAGGATAACAGAACCACCGCCCGGCCGTCATTTTGCTATAGGCCTGGACGGGAATTGGTTAAAGCGGACCTTCAGTCATTTTTTCATCTTTCCATCTATTAAATCTTTTGCCCTTGTTGTTTTAACTTTGGATAGTAAAACTTTTTTTCTGCCAGTAAATACCTTCTACAGCCCACTTCCTTTTTCCAATACCTTATACAGCCCACTTCCTGTTTCTTGCCTGGTCATTAGCCTAGGCTTATGTCATCATGCACAGCTCTCTCGCTCTGGTGAAAGTTTGCCTGCAAGGGAGGGGGGATGAGTCATACGAGGGCCAATGAGAGCTGCAGAGCTGGAGGTGTGCCTCTGTGTGTCTGTGTAAATCCAGGAAGTGAACAGGCAGCAGCTTCAGCTGCCCACAGTTAAAATGGATGCAGCCTGATTCAGTGGAGGGAGATTTCTGCAGCATATTTGGGAAGTACAGAATCACAGTATATATAAAATAATATGCAAAGTGGTTGGAGGGAAGCTTCAGAATGGCAAAGATGTTTTTATTACAAATTATGTGAGCAGACTGCAGTTGCTCTTTAAAGTAGAACTTTAGTCAGAAAATAAAGTCCTGCTAGCTCACTTTAGGTTGGCCCCTTTTGCAGGTATAGCTATGTAAAACATTAAAAATAAGTGTCTATACAGTTTAAAATCCAGCTATACACTGTCTCACTCTTCTCTGCACATGCTCAGTTGTTCCGTGCCAAAATTGTAGAGGCTGATCTGCTGACAGTCTAAAGATTTACTGCTGTTCAGGGGCTCTGGGCTTTAACAAAATGGCTGCTTCCAGCAAGAAGAAACAGGAGCAATGCTGGAGGAAATTTACAGCACACACTCATTTTGGTAGCATAATTATTCACATCCTTGCTAAAGAATCATTTTTTATCCAGTTATGGATAAACTTCCGATTTCAAGGAGTTGTAAAGGCAGAAGGTTTTTTTATCTTGATGCATTCTATGCATCAAGATAAAAAATCTTCCGTGTGTAGCAGCCCCCCTAATACATACCTGAGCCCCATCTCTCTCGATGTCCACGAATGTCTAAGCCATCCGGGATATTCCTCCTGATTGGCTGAGACACAGCGGTGGCGCCAAGTCAGTCAGCCAATCAGGGGAGAGAGAGGGGTTGGGGCTCCATGTCTGAATGGATACAGGGAGCTGTTACTCGGCTTGGGTGCCCCCATGGCAAGCTGCTTCCTGAGGGGGCACTCAACAGGAGGGAGGGGCCAGAAGCACAGAAGAGGAACCCAAAAAGAGGAGGATCTGGCCTGCTCTGTGCAAAACCATTACACAGAGGAGGTAAGTATAACATGTTATATAACAAAACTTTACAATCACTTTCAACTTTTAGCGTTTCTTTGATTTATTGGGTATATTGTAAATGATTTCCTTTTTCCCAACAGGTGACCTCAGGCTATAAAGCAAAGAGCATAGCAGCAGCGCTCCCCGCCCCGATTCTGGATCCTTTGCTCTCACCGTCTCTGATGGAAGATCTGGAGCTGCGCCAGCTAGTGCTGGAGATTTTGCACAATCTTATAGATCGCCATGACAACAGAGCCAAGCTGCGAGGCATCAGGTACCCCACCGACCAAAGCCGACTTGCTAATCTCTGGTCATTTTATTTTGCAGGATTTGAGTTACTAAATGTACACAAGAATTATATTTACCATACGGAGTCCTTGAACTGGATGGATTTGTGTCTTTTTCTTTATCGTACACCACGGGACACAGAGCTAGTCATTACATAATGGGTTAAGGGTCACCAGCGGTGATTGGACACTGGCACAACCAATGGAAGACAGTTCCCCTCCATATAACCCCTCCCATCAGGGAAGTACCTCAGTTTTTTCGCCAGTGTCGAAAGGTGTTGGACGCGTTAGGAGGTGCTAAAGGAAAGCTCTACCAAAGAGACCCTCTGGGGGTAAAAGAGCTATGCTTTCGGATCCATCCAAGACGCCTACAAGTTAAGCCGAATCTGGATGGGATCCGGGCCTCATCCATGAGGCGTCGCCTGTAATGTCTCTCTTCGGAGGACTGGGCTCTAAGATCCAGCACTTTCGCTATTTCGCTATAAAGTCCTGGTAAGAGTCTTGTACAAGGCCCAGGGGAGAGGTATCCTTTAAATAGGAACCCATATCCCTGAAGGTTGGCACACATAGCCCACCGTGAAGGGTGAAGTTTGGTATCTGTCTGAAAACTTTCAGCAGAAAAACCTGCGGCGTGGATAAGGTAAGATTAGAAGGTCCATAACTAGGTTGGGACCTTTTTTTCAAGAAGTGGATGTCTTCTTTTTTTCCACCACTGGGGGGAGTAAAGAGCTGAATATACTCACCTCACTCTGTTCAGTGTCGGCTTCGGCGAAGTACACTGCTCGTCACCTCCGCTGCTGAGCTTGCTTGGGCACCCCGCTCCTCCTTTCGGTGGCCGACACAGACACCTGCAGATGCAGGTAAGTGGGAACAGGGGCTGATGAGAGTCCTCTCTCACTATGGCCACCACCATAGCGCCGCGCGCGGGAGCGCGCTTTATCGGAGGGGGGGGGGCCGAAGGCGTGTGCGGGCACGTGGCGCGCGCAGGCACAGAAACGGCGCCAAATTTAAAAGACTGTCAGTGTGAAAAGCACTGCAGCAGCAAGCAAGCTCGTTAGTTCTCTTGTTCCTGGCAGAGAAACACAGCAGCTATACAGGGACGTAAGACTCCATGTGGTTGGACTGGGTACTTCCTAGAAGACATCCATGTTATGCATAGTTATGTGTTAAAAGTTGCATACTTAATGTATTTGCTAAACTGAACACGGTAGTATATGCATTTAGGTACCTTGTATTTTGTCTAAACAGTAAGCCTTCCAGGGGAAGTAATGCGGACAAAAAGAGATAAAAGAGCACCGCCGCCTGAGACAGGGGGCTCTAGCTGTGCTGACTCGGTACCTTCCTCTCCTGTGTTGCCAAATGCACCTGTACAGGATGAGCCATTACCTCTGTCAGGTATGGCGGCTTCCCCAGTGAAGCCTGGGCCTGCATATGTCACTGAGGACACTTTATCAGCTGCCCTAAATAATCTGGAGGAGAAAATTGCTACCTTAATCGCTAAATCCTCTAAAAAGGACAATAAGCGAAGCAGATCTCCTCCAGTATTGGACCTCCCTTCAGAAGTACCTGAGGAGGATGAGGAGGAGGCTACATCAGCAGAGGATGAGGAGTCAGACGGATCAGGGATATCGGATGAGCCTTTTTCGGTATCCCAGATTTTAAAGTCACAGGTACAATGCTATGCAGGAGCCGTGCGATCTGCATTTAGGTTACCCTCTTTGGAGGTAACAGAATCACCTGTCTCCTCCCTAGGATCATTAAGATCCCTGCAAGGTGCATGCTCCTTCCCGGTTCATCCGTTACTAGAGGATCTATTGTACGCAGACTGGCAACATCCAGATAAGCGTTTTTCACCTCCAAAAAAGTTTAACATTCTTTATCCTATGGAGGAAATTTTTTTAAAGAAATGGAGCCTGCCTACGGTAGATGCGGCTATTTCTTGTGTAAATAAAAACCTGACATGTCCAGTGGATAATGTACAAGTGTTTAAAGATCCTTCTGAGAAGAAGTTGGAATCCCTACTGAAATCCTCCTTCCTTTTGGCCGGCTCAATTATCCAACCTGCAGTAGCAGCAGTCGGTATGTGTCAGGTCGTCAGCCAACAGGTAAAGCAGGGGCTGAAGGAGCTGCCTTCAGAGCAGGCTAAAAATTGGGAGAATTTGCCTAAAGCCTTATGCTTCACAGTGGATGCCATGAGAGATTCTATCATACAGGCATCACGCCTTACACTCCAGCTGGTACAGATGCGCAGAGTACTTTGGCTTAAGCATTGGTCAGCGGAAGCCCCATGCAAAAAGTTGTTGGCAAGTTTCCCGTTCCATGGCGAACGCCTTTTTGGGGAAGATTTAGAAAGATATATCCAAAAGATATCAAGTGGTAAAACGACACTTTTACCTGAGAAAAAGAAAAACAAGAGACCTTGTTTTAAACGCACTCTCTCCCCAGCTCCTGGGAAATCTGACTCCAGCCAGTGGCGACGGCCTTTTCAGCCACCCACAAAGGCCAAAGAACAGGCTCAGAAGAACAAGAAGCCGTGGGGTTCAAGAGCTAATAAGCAAGCCCCCAAAACCTCTCATTGAAGGGGCGCCCCCGCTCGGCCGAGTGGGGGGAAGGCTTCGTCAGTTCTCAGCGACTTGGCGGACAGAAACCCAGGACAAATGGGTGGTATCCACAATATCCTCAGGGTACAAACTGGAATTTCGAGAGATCCCATCTTCTCAATTCCGAAGTTCAAGACTCTCCAAGGATCCACAAAAAAGAGGATCCTTCTTCAAAGGTTTGAATCACTTAATAGCTCAAGGTGTGGTTACAGAGGTACCCCAAAAGGAGCGAGGTTCAGGTTTTTACTCAAACCTCTTTGTGATTCCAAAACCGAACGGAGAAGTCAGACCCATCCTGGATCTAAAAAATCTAAACCGGTTTCTGAACGTTCGCCATTTTCGAATGGAAACAATTCGATCCGTGGTCGCTACTTTAAAAGGCGGAGAATTCATTGCGTCCATAGATATCAAAGACGCATATCTACACATACCAATCCTCCCCGCTCACCAAAGATTCCTAAGGTTTGCGGTAGAAGATCGCCACTTTCAATTTGTGGCCCTGCCATTTGGTGTAGCCACCGCGCCCAGAGTATTCACAAAGGTGCTAGCTCCTCTGTTAGCAAACCTGAGAACACGGGGCATTGCGGTAACAGCCTATCTAGACGATCTACTATTAATAGATCAGTCAAAGGAGGGATTGGATCACGCTGTAGACACTACAGTAGGATATCTGGAGCATTTAGGATGGATTATAAACTTACAAAAATCCTCTCTCCAGGCCCAAAGAAGGATAGTGTACCTGGGCATGATCATAGATACAGCCCAAAACAGGGTATACCTGCCAGAGCCAAAGATACAGTCTCTGAAAGACCTGATCCACAAGGTCAAAGCAAACAAGAGGCCGTCTATTCGCCTTTGCATGAGACTATTGGGAAAGATGGTAGCCTCCTTTGAGGCGGTCCCTTACGCCCAGTTTCATTCGAGACTACTTCAAGGCAATATTTTAGCCTCCTGGAACAGAAAGAGCCAAGCTCTGGATATACCCATGCGCCTGTCCTCACAAGTACGCCACAGCTTCAATTGGTGGCTAGTAGCCAAGAATTTACGGAAGGGAAAGTGCTTCCTCCCAGCAGCCTGGAAGGTGGTGTCTACGGATGCCAGCCTATCGGGCTGGGGTGCAGTATTCGAGGAGGCTTCTACCCAGGGAACCTGGGCCAAGACTCAGGGGATCCTGCCCATCAACGTGCTAGAGATCCGTGCAGTATATCTAGCCCTCAAAACCTGGACATACAGGTTACAGGGCTACCCAGTTCGGGTTCAATCCGACAATGCTACTGCAGTAGCTTACATCAATCACCAAGGAGGCACCCACAGTCGGGCAGCCCAAAGAGAGGTGAACCGGATCTTGGCATGGGCAGAAGAGCATGTACCTTGCATCTCTGCAATCTTCATTCCAGGGATAGAAAACTGGCAAGCAGACTACCTGAGTCGTCAACAGCTGCTACCAGGAGAGTGGTCTCTTCACCCAGAGATCTTTCAGGCCATATGTCTGAGATGGGGAAACCCAGATGTAGACCTGCTAGCTTCCAGGTTCAACAAGAAATTGGACAACTTTGTGTCCAGAACGAGAGATCCTCTAGCCTACGGGACAGACGCTCTAATAACTCCATGGAATCAGTTCTCACTGATCTATGCATTCCCTCCGATCCCTCTTCTACAAAGACTGCTTCGCAGGATCAAGGAGGAGGGAATACCAGTAATCCTAGTGGCCCCAAACTGGCCCAGGAGGCCTTGGTACGCCGAGATCGTAAAAATGGCAATAGGAAGGCCCTGGAAGCTTCCACTTCGACACGACCTGTTGTCACAGGGTCCAGTATTCCACCCTTCCTTACAAAGGCTAAATTTGACGGCCTGGCTGCTGAGACCCACATTTTGAAAAAGAGAGGGATCTCTGGCCTGGCTCTTTCTACGCTCATTAATGCTAGAAAGCCAGCCTCCAGACTCATCTATCATAGAGTCTGGAAAGCATACGTTTCCTGGTGTGAATCCAGAAGTTGGAATCCTCTGAAATATGAAATAAGTAGGATTCTTGCTTTTTGCCAGTTAGGAGTGGATATGAAATTAGCCCTTAGAGCCGATATTTGCCCTTTGATGGTGCTATCAGTCTTCTTTCAGAGACCATTGGCATCTCACTCCCTAGTTCGGACATTCATTAAGGGGGTACTGAGGATAAATCCTCCAGTTAGGACTCCCTTGTGTCCATGGGATTTGAATTTGGTATTGTCAGTGTTGCAAAAGCAACCTTTTGAACCTATTCGCCATATTCCTTTAATTATATTGAGTAGGAAGTTGGCCTTTCTGATTGCTATAGCTTCTGCTAGGAGAGTATCAGAGCTAGCAGCTCTTTCTTGTAAAGAGCCTTATCTAATTTGTCACAAGGACAAGATCGTACTACGACCCCATCCGGCTTTTCTGCCTAAGGTGGTGTCGGCTTTTCACTTGAATCAAGACATTGTTCTGCCTTCCTTTTTTCCAAACCCGCGGATGGCGGGGGAAAAATTATTACACTCTCTAGATCTAGTGAGAGCGGTAAAGGTGTATCTGCAAGCAACCGCTCAGATACGTAAAACAGATGTTTTGTTTATTTTACCAGATGGTCCCAAGAAGGGCCAAGCGGTATCAAAATCCACCATTTCCAGGTGGATTAGACAAGTAATTGTTCAAGCTTATGGTTTAAAGAACAGGACTCCTCCTTTTCCTGTTAAGGCGCACTCTACCAGGGCGATAAGTGCTTCATGGGCAGTGCACCACCAGGCTTCGATGGCTCAGATCTGTAAGGCTGCAACTTGGTCTTCAGTCCATACATTTTCCAAATTCTATCAAATAGATGTGAAAGGACATGAGGATTCCGCCTTCGGGCGAAGTGTGCTGCAGGCAGCAGTATAGGGCTTCTGGTCCGCAAGCGGCCTGTTTGATCTGTGTCTCCCCCCCCTTCATATGAGCATTGCTCTGGGACGTCCCATTATGTAATGACTAGCTCTGTGTCCCGTGGTGTACGATAAAGAAAGTAGGATTTTTATAACAGCTTACCTGTAAAATCCTTTTCTTGGAGTACACCACGGGACACAGAGGTCCCACCCTTCTTATGGGAACCTTACTGCTTTGCTACAAAACTGAGGTACTTCCCTGATGGGAGGGGTTATATGGAGGGGAACTGTCTTCCATTGGTTGTGCCAGTGTCCAATCACCGCTGGTGACCCTTAACCCATTATGTAATGACTGGCTCTGTGTCCCGTGGTGTACTCCAAGAAAAGGATTTTACAGGTAAGCTGTTATAAAAATCCTACTTTTTTTTTCAACCTGACTAACTATGTAACCTGTTCAATACCGAGCATTTTCACCCCCTTCCCTGCCCAGGCTAATTTTTAGCATTCAGCGCTATCGCACTTGGAATGACAAATACCGCGATCATGCAACACTGTAACCAGATGACATTTTTATCATTTTTGAGACACAGAGCTTTCTTTTGGTGGTATTTAATCACCACTGGGTTTTTTTTTTTTTTTGGTAAATAAACTAAAAAAATACCAAAGATTTTGAAAAAAGCACAATTTTTTTTTTTTGTTTCTGTTATAAAATTTTGCAAATGATGGCCGCCGCTGATGGGGCCGCCGCTGATGGGGCCGCCGCTGATGGGGCTGCCCTAATTATCTGTGTACATGTCCTCTGTCACACTTGCTGATTACCGGCTCTCCTCTCCTCTCGCTCTGACATGAAGAACGTAGTGCCGATTACCGGCAAGTCTTTTTACATTGTGATCAGCTGTGATTGGACATTATGGTAAATGACCACTGTGATTCGCCCCGTACCTCATTCACAGAGCGTGCTTGGATGCACACCTGGGGGGTGGTTCTGGGAGGACGTCCAGAGACATCAGAGCCGCGCTGTAGCTGTCTTTTGGCTATAGCGTGGTTATGAAGTGGTTAATGTGGATCTTGCAGTAAAAAGCAAGGCCTGCATAATATTTCAAGGCGCCTCCTTCATACTAATTTACACCATTAAAGCGGAGCTCCACCTTAAAAAAAAATATTAAAAGCCAGCAGCTACAAATACTGCAGCTGCTGACTTTTAATAAATGGACACTTACCTGTCCAGCGTGGCCGCGATGTCGGCAGCAGAAGATGAGCAATCTCTCGGCTGCCCCCACTGCCATTCTCGGTGAGGGAATCGGGAAGTGAAGCGTTGCGGCTTCATTGCCTGGTTCCCTACTGCGCATGTGCGAGTTGCGCCGCGTGTCTTCACTGGTCACCGTTGTGTTCTGGGAACTGTTGGTTTCCCAGAACACAGCGGAGGGGGGGGGGGAGGCGGTGGGTGTTGGGTGGGAAGTGGCATAGATACCCGCAGATTCTGCGGATATCTATGCCCGGAAATAGGTGCAAATACCTGTATTATACAGGTATCTGCACCCCCCTCCCCCCGAAAGGTGTCAATTGTGGCACCGGAGGGGGGGAGGAATCCGATGAGCAGAAGTTCCACTTAAGGGTGAAGCTCCGCTTTAAAGTAAAAAAAATTAAAAAGTTACTAAATATACTTGCCTTACCCCCAGCTCCTTGAATGCAGGAAGTGACACCTTCATCCTACTGGTGAGATTCCAGGGAATGGTGGGTATTGCAGATCTCACAGGATGAAGCTCCTATGTTGTGCTTGAGCATCCTCACACTCTCTCTGCTTTTAATATACATATATAAATGAAAGGCGCCATGCAGACTTCCCCTTATGGGTGCAGCAATGACACCGCTTTCTTCATAGCCCTCATCTTGTGGTGAAAGAGAAGTACTTTAAAGGAGTTGCAAAGGCAGAAAGTTTTTTTATCTTCATGCATTCGATGTGTAGCAGCCTCCCTAGCACCTCCTAATACTTACCCTGAGCCCCATCTCTCTCCAGTGATGTGCACAAGTCCCTCTGCCACCCGGGACTCTCCTCCTGATTGACTGAAACACAGCAGCGGTGCCATTGGCTCCCGTGGCTTTCATTCAAAGTCAGTTAGCCAATCAAAAGAAAAGGAGGGGGTGGGGCCGAAGGGCAGCTCCGTGTCTGAATGGACACACGGAGCTGCAGCTCGACTCGGGTGCCCCCATAGCAAGCTGCTTGCTGTGGGGGTACTCGACAGGAGGGAGGGGCCAGGAGAGGCGAAGAGGGACCCAAGAAGAGGAGGCTCTGGGCTGTCCTGTGCATATCCACTGCAACAGAGCAGGTAAGTATACCATGTTTGTTTGGGGTTTTTTTTAACGAGACTTTGCAATCAATTTAAACTAGATTAGACACAATTTCCAGTTTAGTTAAAGTGGTTGTAAACCTCAGGCATGTAATCGGAACAAAGCATATCCCTCTATAGCAGTGATGGTGAACCTTGGCACCCCAGATGTTTTGGAACTACATTTCCCATGATGCTCATGCATTCTGCAGTATAGTTGAGTATCATGGGAAATGTAGTTCCAAAACATCTGGAGTGCCAAGGTTCACCATCACTGCTCTATAGCATAAGTGCTCAACCTGTGGCCCTCCAGCTGCTTATGAACTACTAGTCCCATGAGGCATTGCCAGTCTGACAGTTCCAAGCATGACTCCCACAGGCAGAGTAGTTCTTGTAGTTCCGCACCAGCTGGAGGGCCACAGGTTGAGCATCCATGCTCTATAGTGTGTACTTGTCTCAATCCAAAGCACTAAGTGACACCAAGAGAAAAATGTGATGGGGGGGGGGGGGGGACCTCCAGCAACACGGCATGTGATTGACACCCTCACCTCTGTTCCTGTGTGCTGGGTATGGGGGGGTGTGTCCCTTCCCTCCAATCGGCTAACCTCGCTGAGCTCTGCAGTGTGTAATTGCAGCTCCCCGCCCCCTGCGTTCTGACAGCTCATACAAGCTGTATAAATTACGTCATTTAAACGGCTGTAGAAAGGGAAGGCCACAGAGGTACAATTTATGTAGAAAGATTTGTTTAATCTCTGTGCATCACCTGATGCCAGTCACTTCAGTGGGTATATGTGAGGGTTTACAACCAACTTAATGCAACCATAACTTCTCTCTGGCTTTCCTGTTCTGCATATTGTTTCCAAGTCAGAGACTTCAAGAACAGAAGCCAGGAAACTAGTATTTTCAGAAGCTGCACGTAGAGCTGTCAGTAGAGCTGCACGATTCTGGCCAAAATGAGAATCACGATTTTTTGCTTAGAATAAAGATCATGATTCTCGCGGCGTAACATCATCTTTCACATTATACAAAAAAAATTGGGCTAACGTTTCTTTTTTTTCTTTTTTATTCATTAACCACTTGACCACTGGGCATTATAAACAAGACCAATTTTCAGCATTCGGTGCTCTCACATTTTGAATGACAATTACTCAGTCATACAACATTGTACCCAAATGAAGTTTTTGTCCTTTTTTTCACACAAATAGAGCTTTCTTTTGGTGGTATTTAATCACCGTTGTGTTTTTTTTTTTTTTTTATGCGCTATAAAAGAAAAACGACTGAAAATTCTGTAAAAATAAATAAATTTTTCTTTGTTTCTGTTATAAAATTTAGCAAATTTAGTAATCTTTCTTCATGAATTTTGGCCAAAATTTATACTGCTACATATCTTTGGTAAAAATAAGTACACATTGGTGTATATTATTTGGTCTTTGTGAAAGTTATAGAGTCCACAAGCTATGGTGCCAATCTCTGAAAATTGATCACACCTGAAGTACTGACGGCCTATCTCATTTCTTGAGACCCTAACATGCCAGGAAAGTACAAATACCCCCCAAATGACCCCTTTTTCAAAAGAAGACATTCCAAGGCATTTAGAAAGAGGCATTGTGAGTTTTTTGAAGTTGTCAATTTTTCCCACAATTCTTTGCAAAATCAAGATTTTTTTTTTCTTTTCTTTTTTCACAAAATTGTCATATTAGCAGGTTATTTCTCACACACAGCATATGCATAGCACCAATTACACCCCAAAACACATTCTGCTATTACTCCCGAGTATGGTGATTCCACATGTGTGAGACTTTTACACAGCGTGGCCACATACAGAGGCCCAACATGCAGGGAGCACCGTCAGGCGTTCTGGAGCACCCAGGCCAATTCTGACATTTCTCTCCTACATGTAAAAATCATCATTTATTTGCTATTTGGTATCGCTGAGTATGGCAGGGTATCGCCGTGTATTGCAGGGATAGCTCTCTCCCCCTCTCACACTGTACCGACCGGTACAGAGAGGGGAGAGAGGAACCGGCGTCATTACATGACGCCGGTTTGTTTACAAGTGATCGCTCTGTCATTTGACAGAGCGATCACGTGGTAAGCGGCCGTTATCAGCGGGCATTTATTGTGATCCGTGGACCCGGCAGGCGCGGACACTCCCGTGTGCGTGCCCGGGAGCGGGGATTCTGGGAGGACGTCAATGTACGCCCTCCCAGAGTTAACAAACCGCCCTGTAGCCGTCATTCGGCTATGGGCCGGTTATTAAGTGGTTAAAGTTCATTCCTTTCATCTAAAGGACAAATCGTTACAATGTTTATACTTAGTTCCCAGACAGACTGCCGTTTTTTTTTTTGAGGGCTGTTGGCCTCAGCAGAGCAGAGGGAATTCTCTGCATAGAAAGAATTGGGAAATACTTAGTCAAGATCGCAAAGGGGAAAAAATCGTGATAACGATTCTTAACGATTAATTGTGCAGCTACAGGACAGCAATAGCAGCTCCCTTGTACATGTTCCTATTTCAAATCCCTGAGTATTCTATGCTGCTATAGAAAGCTGATCTGCCACATAGTTATCCTAATTAAGTATGTAATTGTGTTTTTGTTTAGCAGAAAACGCTTTTTCCTGCAAATATTGTGCCATAAAAATTACGGCTTATAATTATTTTGACAGTTTTCATCACAGAAGATTGAAAATGCAGCGAAAATGCTGAACATCGCTGTAATTAAGTGATAATATTTAATACCAGAACTACCTGTTCTCTGGGTGCAGCACGAATCTGTGATGAGCCCGAAGAGAAAATGTCATTTCTAGAAACATTTCCTTTCATTGTTTGCAGATAAATTTGCATTATTTTGCAGTTTTCAAGGTGTGCGGCTTTATCAGTATTCTGCCTTTTTAAACCTTTTCTAATAAACCGCTAGTGAGCATCGGAAAGGCAGGAGGAGAAGATATGTAACTTCATAGATCTGCTTGGGCACCTAGGAATGTGCAGAAGTCATGTATGCTCCCAAATGGAGGAATGGAGATTTTTTCTATATGAACTTGATTTTATTGTAAACCTGTAGGCTATGAGGAAGGCTCCGGCCGAAACGCGTTAGCGTTATAGATGTAGCACTGCTGTTGGTGCCCAATAAAGATTTGTAAGAAGCAATGGTGTTGCAGACATTTCTCGCTATTTTGATGTTAATGGGACACATCAAGCCTGAGCGCCGATATTCAGCTCATTACTTTATAATTATGCGGTAGAGCTTGGGTGAGTCATTGTCTACATATATTTTATTTATTTTGAAATTTTTTGTCTACATATATTTTCTTTTTTTTTTTTATTGCCTACATATATTTTCTTTTCTTTTCTTTTTTTTTTTTTTTTTTTTTTTTTTTATAGCCGGTGTCCTATTCACCAATACTCCAAGATATTTAATAGTGTTTACTTGTTGAAGTGGTAACTGTTCCTGTAGCTTAGGAGAGGGGAAGCTGTCCATGGGCAGCATTAGGGATTTTTCCCAATTAATTTTGAGGCCGGAAAACTGGCCAAAGTGTTCGATCGTATGTAGTGCCTTCTGAAGGGATGTGGTGGAGTCGGCTAGATATAGTAGTGTGTCGTCTGCATATAGACTCATTTTTTCAGTCAGGGATCCAAGGCAAAGACCTTGGATCTTGGGGTCTTCTCTAATGGAGATTGCAAGTGGCTCCACTGCCAGAGCATAAAGGAGCGGAGACAGCGGGCAGCCCTGTCTAGTGCCCCTGGACAGGTCAAACGCCTGGGAAGCCCTCCCGTTGGCCACTACTTTACCCTTGGGCTCTAGATATAGCAATTGCACCTTCTTAATAAAATTGGGTCCAAAGCCAAAGTTACGTAAGCATCCCCAAAGGTACCTCCACTCCACTGAATCAAAGGCCTTGGCAGTGTCCAAGGCTACCACCACACGGGACCCAACATTAGTGTGTGTCGCTTGTAAGTTAATATATAATTTTCTGAGGTTGAATGAGGTGTTACGCCCGCTTGGACTGCATGTATCAGGGTTAGTATCACTTTGTTAAGGAAGAGGGCAAGTACTTTGGCCAAAATCTTTGTCTACCTGGATGAGTGATATGGGTCTATTAGATTCCGGGAGGCCCGGGTCCTTGCCCGGTTTGGGTATGAGCATAATGACCGCCTCGCTCATCGATGGGGGTAGGGTGAAGTTGTCGAACAAGTGGTTTATAGAGGGATAATAACTTGGGTGTAAGTATTGTGACAGCAGGAAGGTAAAGTCACCTGGTTGCATCCAGGGGGGTAGATATATTTCGCCCAGATTCAGGCTTTACGCCGACTTATACAACTAGGTGGAGAGTTGTATAAGCCCAGCTAAGGCTAGTGGGCTCATGGATGACTCATATGTCTAGGGAGAGTGTGGGGCGTCGTGCAGACAGGGAGTTGATGAGACCAGCTGAAGCTTGTCAGCTCATTTAGGCCTCTATAAGAACTCCCAGCTTCATTAGATGTTAGCTCATGCCTGGAACCAGACCTGTGTGGACTGTCTAGGGAGAGTGAACCCCTGTGCGGTGAGGCAAAGCCTGTGTGGCTATTTGTTTGGACTTTTACTAAACCAGGGACTTAGGGACTAGGACAGCACCAGGCTGATCCCAGTTGTTAGTTTAGGAAACCTGCATGTTTAGTCAGAGGTCAAACTGACCAGGATTTATTTTGTTTATGTTTCTTTTTGGCTTTGCTGTGGTTTTTGTCACTGTACATAGAGAAATAAACCGCACCTTTTGATTTTGAAAACCACAACCTCCGTCTGCTGGCCCTGTTTTTGTGTGGGGAGCCCAACCAGGGGGTCACACACACCCGCTACCGAGTTAACCCCCTCACAGTATCTTGCTGTATTGAGTGTAGAATTCTATGGGTAACCCGTCTGAACCCGGGGCCTTGGATCTAGCGAAGGTGGCAATCGCTTCATCTTGTGTAAGAGGCGCGTCTAGCATAGCCATTTGGGTATCATTTAACTGTGGGAAGGTAATTCCCACCAGTAGATCCTCCAATTGGGCTTCGGTGATGGAGACCTGGGTTGTGTAAAGCTGTGTGTAGAAGTCCCTAAATTTGGTGGCTACAGCTTGGGGCTCCGTGATCTTTACCCCGTTAGGGCCAGTAAGTGAAATGACAGGGGGGGGGTCTATCCTCGCTATGTGCTAGATAGGCCAACAGTTTACCCGCTCTCTCCCCGTGTTTAAACAATTTTTGCCTGCCAAAGAAAAGTTTTCTCCTGGCCGACTCTTGCTGTAGATGGTTGAGTTGGGCAGCCCCAGCAGGAGAAGGGTCTGACATATAGTTTTGTTCAGAGGAGGACAGGTCCCGCATTGCCCCGCCCAGTGCGGCTGCTGAGTTAGCCTTCAGCCTGTTGATACGGGAGGTCAGAGTCAGGCGTGCGTGTAGTTTAAAGGTTTCCCATACTATATCTGGGGATGCGGATCCGTCATTCTCTAGAAAGTAGGTCCTCCAACTGTTACCAAGCTCGTTATCCTCAGACAGCAGGGTGAGCCAAAACGGATTCGGGCGCCACGTACGAAGTGGTTTATCTAGCGGGACGGAGAGGCTAATTCAATATGGGCTGAAAGTAGCCTAGGGGAAAACTCGGCTCTCGGCAACCTAGGGGTAAGGGTGTTGGAGATTAGTATGAAGTCTATGCGAGACATAGTATTATGAGTGGCTGAGAAACAGGAGTAAGCTCAGTCGAGCGGGAATTTAAAGCGCCAGGTATCAGTGAGATTAAAGGAGGTGATGAGTCAGGAGAATCTCTAGTGTGGGTTGGAGCTATAGTAGGTAATGGTGAGGGTGAGAGTTTGTCTAGTGCTGGGTTCAGCGTAATATTAAAATCACTTTGGCACACTGCTTGACACGAAGAATGACAAGTCATATACAGCAAGCCCTCTGTAACTATAGCAGAGCAAAATGGGGGAGGTACATAGAATGCCATCAAAAGAAAAGGTTCACCATATAATTTAACAGAAAGAAAAACATATTGCCCCTGCGGGTCAGACAGGACATCATATAGCTCAAAATGTACCGACTTGGCCGCCAAGATTGAGACTCCGCGTGCATGGGAGGAATGGGATGAATGATAGAGAAGAATTTAGAACTGAATTGTAGGAAATACTAATTTAAGGCGCCACATCCCCAGTAAACAAAATATAAAGAGAGGGAAATTGGGACTTTTAAAGCGCATACAACAACAATAGTAATAGAAAAATTGAATTTTTTTTAATATTTAAAATCCATCAGTGAAAACAAAATTCCACAATAGATCAGTAAACAATACCAACAAAGTGCAATTGTTTCTCTACATGTTTCGCCTTTTACGGCTTCTTCAGGAGATCTGTTGTAATAATCACTGTATATAGACTGATCACTAAAAATAGAAAATATACAAATTATACATCATGCAAACCATTTCATAAACATTTTTGAGAAAAAACATTTTTGTATACAATTATGTCATAGACTGTGAACAAGAATGGATGGAACAATGCATGCTCTGATCATGGTACCAACCTTTCAATTCAAAATTATAATCTTCACCCATTGTGGAAAAGCATATAGGACTATTTGGGAGCATCACAGAGAGGGATAGTAGACTAGAAGGATCTGAAAGTCCATCTAAATTGAAGGTAAGTACGCAAGATTTAATACATACGTTCCAATAACCAGAAAGCGAAGAGGGGACTCACTATTAATAGTAGCCTACCTTTATGATTGAAGCCAGTCTAATAATGGAATCACCATAAAGTTTCCAAGACTCCTTTAGCAGAAAAGGGGAAAAATACTTTGCACCAGAAGCTGTTTCCAGAATATTCCGGGCTCCCCTTTAAAGAAAACAAAAGCTAGGCTTAAACCTAGAAAAATAATCTTAAATGGAGATAGAGACGGCTGGACGATTTTTGGTAAATACCTATTGTTCACTGGAGCACCTCCTAAATGACTTCCTTCTGTGGACCGAACATGACCATGAATGATACTTGCTTCCATTTATACCCCCCTCTAGACCTATTGGTGCCAAAAAATTGGCGCCAAAACGGTCTGAGGACATACAATTGGCCGGAGTAGACAAATCCAGTTGTGCCGGAAATTACGCCCTCCTCTATCCAGGCACGCCGGAAATGACGTCGCCGCGGCCAAAGGATGCCAAAAAATGGAAGTGAAAGACTGCATAGAGCAATCAAATCACTTCCTGTTAGGCAGTGTGGGAAAAAAACTATGGTAGCTAGGAGGGGGAAGGGCAGCCAAATGGTGCGCAGATGGAAAATAAAGTCCCAAAAAAAAAAATGGGGATCCGACAAACCAACCGGATTGGCGTTCACTAAAAGAAGTGACGCCTTGGGTGTCCATATGACACATCTAGTCCTTAGCAAATCCACAAAAAATAAAATAAGTAAGAAAATATCCACAATATGTGGAATAAGGATCCCAGAACAATGGACAATCAGTCACAGAAATGGGAACCCAATTGGATAAACAGTAAACTAATAATTGAATTTAACATTGATATTGATACAGCACCATGAAAAATTAGGCATCCAGAGTGTTCAAACCAATTCCAGTCTGAATACAACTGAAGTTGCAACGAACCACAATTTGACAAATACATAAATAAACAATAATCATAATAATATAGAGAAAAATTTTAATTCCTCAATTTACAATGTCTGAATTCCTATAGAAAAGGCTTAAAGCTCAGATTCATTAAGGCCTGGATGGACCATAGCAGATAGGTTATGTATCCATTTAGATTCATGTTAGAGAAGTATTTTGTCAATATCTCCACCTCTATCAAAATCTGGTACATGTTCTAATGCAAAAAATTGCATTTTCGAGGCATCAAAGGCATGATACAGCCCCATGTGCCTACTGATCAGAGTTTCCATCTATTTTTTGATCTTTTATTCTGTAAAAAAAGGGCCTTTTAGTTTTACCCACATAAAATGCGTTACATACACATTTCATGTGATAGACCACACCCACCGTTTTGCAGTCGGCAAAAAAATTTGGTTTATAGACTTGGCCATTGGGAAGGGTCACCTCCGCAGTATTAGCTAGTAAACGGCAGAAGTCACATCTCCCACAGGCATAAGTTCCTTTACGTCTAGTCTTGATTTTAGGATTAGGATGGCTATGTACCAATTGGTCTTTCAAGGATCTGGATTTACGATAGGTAATTTGAGGGTTTTCCCCTACATATATAGACAACATTTCATCCGTAGCGAGTAAATACCAATATTTTTGAACAATTCTGCGAACCTTCTTATGTTCCCCTGCAAACCTTGTAATAAGGCATACAGTTTGTCCACTCTTAGGGATTTTTTTTAGAGTGGATCAAACTTTTCCTATCCTTTTTTGTTTTTTTACTCTCCGATAGGCTTTTTTCAGGCAAGTCTTAGTGTACCCTCTGTTTAGAAGACGACTTTGAAGTGCCTTAGCCTCTCGCTCATAATCCTCATCCAAGATGCAATTTCTCCTCAGTCGCAAGTATTGACTGTAGGGTATGCTTTGAATTAAACTGTCAGGATGCGAGCTGGTGGCATGCAGGATAGTATTTCCTGCTAGTGGTTTCCGATACAGAGATGAACCAAGAGTGCCATCTGGGTTGGTAAAACTTGTAATATCCAGAAAGTCAATAGACTTCTGATCACAAGATAAAGTAAATTTTAGATTGTATGCATTTGATTCCAACTTCTTCAGAAATAACAATAATTCATCTTTGGTTCCCAGCCAGATGACAAAGATATCATCTATAAACCTTCTCCATATCAACACCTTTTCAAAGCAGACAGCAAAATCATCTGAAGAAAAAATCTCCCGCTCCCACCCCCCCCCCCCCCCCCCAGGTACGGGTTGGCATACGATGGGGCACATTTAGTCCCCGTCGCAACCCCCTGCACCTGGAGGTAGTGGGAGCGGTCAAATGGTCCAATATGCTTTTCCACAGTGAGTGAAGATTATAATTTTTAATTGAAAGGTTGGTACCATGATCAGAGCACGCATTGTGTCCATTCTTGTTCAGTCTATGACATAATTGTATACAAAAATGTTTTTTATCGAAAAGGTTTATGAAATTGTTTGTCTGATGTATAATTTGCATATTTTCTATTTTTAGTGATCAGACTATATACAGTACCTATTGTAACAGATCTCCTGAAGAAGCCGTAAAAGGCGAAACATGTAGAGAAACAATTGCACTTTGTTGGTATTGTTTACTGATCTATTGTGGAATTTTCTTTTCACTTAAGGATTTTAAATATTAATACATTTTCTATTTTTCTATTACTATTGTTGTATGCGCTTTTAAAAGTCCCAATTTCCCTCTCTTTATATGGGACGAATGATAGGTCCACCCGATCCATGGCCGGGGGAGTGCCATCTGGAGCCGACCCTCCACGTGCGTCTCTACCAACACCACAATGTCAGCACATTGTTTTTTGACAAATGAGAAGACTGCAGATCTCTTTACCTTGTCCCCAAACCCACGTACATTCCAAGTGAACAGTTTTATCGAGGCCATAGGTCAGACATCAAGACATATCATGGGACAGTAGTGGCCCGCCCCTCCCCTACTTGAACATATGGTCCACATTTCTGGTCTAGTATGAAGACATTATGTATATCACATGAACAAAAGGTTTGCCATCTATGCAGAATCGGCTCGCATTCTGTTGTATTGCATTCCATCAAATAAAAACTAACCTCCCCCTCCCCCCCCTGCATCTTCCCCAACTGATGCGGGTATGTGCCCAAAACCAAAAGTAAGTGACAATTGGGAGCAGGTAAAAACAAAATGTCCTGCTGCTATGTAAAAAATCTGCAGCGATCAGTCCACATAAATGGTGTGGTTGACATTAAGGCCCACAAATAAAGAGCAACAGGCTTTTCTTGTACTGTGAACAAAAAAGTACAATGTGGGGTCAATGGGAGCCAAAGTGCTGCAGTCATATAATAAAGGGATGCATGTTCCGGTTGCTGGGGGGGGGGGGGCGAAAATTTGCTATTTTATGCATATGGGGTGTAGTACTGATTGTGCTTGGCAATTATAGTCTCCAGGGTATGTCTAGGGATTGACCTTTTAATAGGAGTTCCTGAGTGTAGGGGACTCTCCTTGCAAGTTACAGTGAGGTAGGATAAAAACAGGGGAAGGCAAGGAGGGGTCTCAGGAGATCTCATGGGTGAGGAGCGGGGGGGGTATTGGCCGCGGGCAGCCAGGGGGGGACAACTGAAAACGTACCAGGATTCAATGCATTTACAGACTCCCTTGGTGGTGCGGTATATGTGAGTGATGGGGACAGACGATCAGTAGTGCCGATGGACATGTTCGGCCAGGTCACTCCGCTGCCCTTTTGGAGGGCTCTGGGCGCTCCAACCAAGTAAGGACTTCCTCGGGATTCTCAAAGAAGAACACGCGACCGTCTCTCTCGACTCGAAGACGAGCTGGAAATAGCATAGAGTATTTAAGATGTTGTGTCCGGAGCCTTCTCTTTGCCTACATGAAGCCTTGGCGGTGGCGCTGTACCTCAGCAGAGAAGTCAGGGAAGATGGCGATCCTAGAGTTTCCAAGGTGGATGTTACCTTTTTCCCTAACCATGTGTAGCACTGCATCCCTGTCTTTTGTAGTTCAAGAATTTCGCTATGAACGTGCGGGGGGGGGGGGTTTGGCAAGCATACGGTGGGCCCTCCACCGCCAAGATAGGGGAGAAGGCCTCACGGCCATAGGTGTCGACAAGAAGGTGCTCCAGGAAGGTGGTGGGATCTTTGCCCTCAGCTCCCTCGGGGAGCCCGATGAATCGGAGATTGAACCTCCTGAGCCGATTCTGCATATCGTCTTGCTTGCTCAGCATCTGGTTGATTTGGAGCTGCATACATCCGAGCTGATCTGGAGCGGTGTAATAGCTTCCTCCACCACTCCTATGCGGGTTTCGGCTGTTGTGACCCTTTCACAGAGTTTTTGGAAGTCCTGTCGTATAAGTGAGATGTCCACCTTGACCTCCTCTATTTGGGCTGTCAAAGACGTCTGGCAGAATGTGATCGCCTCGAGCACTTTTGCTGTGTCATTTCCCGGAGTGTCCCGCTCGCTGCATGCGGCACCGCCATCTTCCCCAGCGCTTTCTTTCTCCTGGCGGCGATATTGATCTAGTTTAGCCAGGGTGGCCTTTGGTGTTTTTGGCAGGGTCATGGCTAAGATCTGCGGCATTCCTCACCCCCACTGTGTCTGGCTAGTTAGGCTGTCCCTGGGGGTATAGAGTTGTGAGCCAGCAAGGCCTGGATGTAATACTGGTCAGTAAGCTGGGTGAAGCAAGATGGCCGCGGTCCTCCAGTACTAGGCCGAAGCCGTGGCCTTTCCTGAATGTGGCAGCCACGTGCGGGTAGTATAGTCAGAGGGTAGTGGAAGCGCGGCTACCGGTGTGCAGGGTCTTCAGGGGGATCACGCAAGACTGGTGCTCGATATGGCTGGGAGGGGAGGTGATGCTTTCAGGCCGGGTGAAGCAAGATGGCTGCAGACTTCCAGAGCTAGGCCTAAGCAGCGGTCTTTCCTGAATGCGGCGGCCGCGGGGAGGGGTTGCCGCTCCGCGGAGGCCACTGTGCGATCGGATCGGAGTGGAGCCGCAGCTACAAGTGTTCAGGATCCACAGGTGGTCCCGCTGGGCTGGTTCAGGATTATACTGGAGTGCAGGATATGTTAGAAAAAGGAGTAATGGACGGAGCACAGATTACACACCCTACTCCATGCTGTGTCAGGCCACGCCCCCTTTTTTCTTATTGTCTACATATATTTTCTTTTCTTTTTTTCATTTGTTTTTCTTATTGTCTACATATATTTTATTTTCTTTTCTTTTTATTGTCTACATATATTTTATTTTCTTTTTTATTGTCTTCTTTTTTTAATTTTTTTTTTTTTTTTTTTTTTTATTGTCTACATACATTTTCTTTTCTTTTTTTTTTCTTTGTTTGTTATTATCTACATATGTTTTCTTTTATGGAAAAATGAGAGAATGTGGGAATATAGAGGTTCTGAGATATCAAAATGTCAACATATGTTGGATTTTAATCTATTTATTAAAATTTCAATTCATATAGATTTGATACATAGCAAATAGTGCAGAAGAAAATATTGATAAAAACAATTAATCAAACAGATAACATGGCCTTATGGGTCGCTGGTGTTACTTAGAACCCCCCAAACATTTTCTTTATACATATATATATATATATGTGTGTGTGTGTGTGTGTGTGTATATATATATATATATATATATATATATATATATATATAATTTGTTTTTTTTTTAGCAGAGACCCTAGAGAATAAAATGGCGATCGTTGCAGAATTTTATATTACACTGAATTTGCACAGCGGTCTTTCAAAAGAACTGTTTTGGGAAAAGAGACACTTTCATGAATTAAAAAAAAAACAACTAAACAGTAAAGTTAGCCCAGTTTTTTTGTATAATGTGAAAGATGTTATGCCGAGTAAATAGATACGTAACATGTCATGCTTTGAAATTACGCACACTTGTGGAATGGCGACAAACTACTTTACCTAAAAATCCCCATAGGCGATGCTTTAAATAAATGTAACAGTTACTAGGTTGGAGTTACAGAGGAGGTCTTTTGCTAGAATTTTTGCACTCTAATGATCGCAGTGATACCTCACATGTGTGATTTGGACTCCGTTTACGTATGCGGGAGTGACTTGCGCATAAGTTTTCTTTGCTGCGCAAGCTCGCGGGGACGGGGGCGCTTTAAAAAAAAAATGTATTTATTTATTTTTTTTCTTCTTTATTTTATTTATTTATTTTCACATTGTCACTTTAAAAAATTTTGATCACTTTTATTGCTGTCACAAGGAATGTAAATGTCACTTGTGACAGTAATAGGTGGTGATGGGTACTCTTTATGGAGGGATCGGGGGTCTAAACTGCGATTTCTAAATACTGTAATAAAAAAAAAAAAATTAAATCGGCGACATTGGCAGCCGAGTAAACCGTGTGACGTCGCTTCCGTATGTTTACATAGGAGACTGGAAGGAAGCCGTTTCTGGCTTCCTTCCAGGCTCACTTTAGCCGGCGGAAGTGCTGGATTGTGGATTGGGTCTCCCGGTGGGACGGGAGGCCCGGGAAGAGCGGCGGGAGGGAGGGACGTCCCCTCCCGCTCCTTCGGGATAACAGGCAAGTGGCTTTTAGCCGCATCAGTTGTTATTCCTAAAGAGCCGACCGCCAGCTCTAAAAAAACGGTACCGGGGTGCTGCAGGCAACACCCCACTATAACCCCTTCAAGCTGAGGCCGCATATGTGCGTACGGTCGGCGCTAAGGGGTTAAAGTCTGCAGAGGTAAAAGCCCAACCATAAACGCTGACAAGTGATACTAAATAGAAGTGTTAATTGCCATAATTCATTCACATAAATCATATACGCGACCAGGTACGGTTTTTCGCACAGTGATTGGACACAGCGGAAGCCAATCGGCGGGTCTGGCGGCCACTATCGTTCGGAGGAATGACAGAACGGCAGTCTGCCTATGTAAACAAGGCAGACTGTCGTTCTGTCACAGAGAAAGATAGAGATCTGTGAGTCCTACTAATCATAAACACCAATCTCTCTATTCATCTCGTGTTAGCATTAGACATGTGCAATTCATTTAGTTCTGAATTAGTTTTTTAACTAATTTAGACAAATTAGTTAATTCGAAATATCCAAATTTTTCTGAATATTCAGAAATTAGAAAATTAGGAATTTCGAAAATTCGGATATCCAAAAGAACAAAAATCCGACCGAAAATTCGAAAAACCAAAAATTCATATATATGAATAAAGTGTATATGAACTAATAAATTATATGTATTGGAATTTCCTTTCAAATTTGGCTGTTGGTGAACGTAACGAATACGATTTTATCCGAAGGTATGAATTATCCGTAATAACGAATGTCGTATCTAAACAAATGGAACATAACAAATTAATAATAATAAAAAAAACGTTTTTATTATTAGTTTGTTCCGTTCCATTTTACGGCATTCTTTATTTCGGAAAATTCGTAACTTTAGATAAATTTGTATTCGTTACGTTCACTAACAGCCAAATTTGAAAGGAAATTCCAATACCTATAATTTAAAAGTTGGTTATTAGTTAGTTATGTTTTAGAATTTTCATTCTTTCGGATTTTTGAATTTCCGAAAAAAACTAAATGAATTCAACGATAACGAAAACTAATTTTTCGGCAGTGTACACATCTAGTCGGCATCCCCCACACAGTTAGAAAGCACACATAGGGAACACATTTAACCCTTTGATTGCCCCTGATGTTAACCTCTTCCCTGCCAGTGTCATTTATACAGTGACAGTACATTTTTTTTTTGTTCTTTAGCACTGATCACTTTATTGATGTCACTGGTCCCCAAAAAGTCTCGCTAAGCCCAGGTTCACACATGGGCTGCGGGAATGAAGCTCAATTTCACTCCCGCTTGTCAGTCCCGATTTTGGCCGCGATTTTGGCCGCGATTACAGAGACAGACATCTGTGCAGGTTTCTGCACAGATGTCAATGTAAATCGCGGCCCAAAATCGCAAAAAGTAGTACAGAAACTCCTTTTTGAAATTGGTGCAGCGCTGCAGATGCGGCGTCACACCGAATAGAACGGTGCCATTGCTGGCAAATGTCGCCGATTTGACTTGTCAAATCGCGCCAGTGTGAACCAGGGGTTAGTGTCCAATTTGTCCACCGCAATATCGCAGTTCCGCTAAAAATTGCTAATCGCCGCCATTACCATTACTAGTAAAAAAAAAAAAAGGCCCAATATCTTTTCCATAGTTTGTAGACGGTATAACTTTTGCGCAAACCAATCAATGTACGCTTATTGGGATTTTTTTTACCAGAAATATGTAGCAGAATACAAATTGCGATAAATTGATGAAAAAATTCGTTTTTTTTTTTTTTGTTTTTTTTAAATTATTGGATATGTTTTATAGCAGAAAGTAAAAAATATTGGTGTTTTTTTCAAAACTTTCTGCCTTTTTTTCTTTATAGCGCAAAAAATAAAAACTGCAGAGGTGATCAAATACCACCAAAGCTCTATTTGTGGGAAAAAAAGGACATTAATTGTTTGGGTACAGCGTCGCACGACCGCACAATTGTCTGTCAGTTAAAGTAACACAGTGCCGTATCGCAAAAAATGGCCTGGTCATTAAAGAGGAACTGCAGTCCGCTCACATAATTTTGTAATAAAAACATCTTTGCCATTCTGAAGCTTCCCTCCAACCACTTTGCATATTTATTTATTTTATATATACTTTGATTCTGTACTTGCCAGCTGAAGCTGCTGCCTGTTCACTTCCTGGATTCACACACAGAGACACACCTCCAGCTCTGCAGCTCTCATTGGCCCTCTTATGACTCACCCCCCCCCCCCCCCCTCCCTGGGGCAGTTGTCGTTTGTTTGTACCATTGGTTATTTGGTGGGGGGGCGCACTGGACACCTTCGCAGCCATTGTGCTATTTGCTGGGTATCTAGTGCGCCCCCTGTGCCTTTGAGGAGTGGGTTCGCTCCAGGCTCACCAGCCTTTAATCTATCTATTATTATATATGTGCTCCTACTATGGAGGCTCTCAAAATTGAGGATGGCAGATAATACTGGGGTGTCTCATTCCATTCACTCTAGGTGGCTCAGACAGACCATCATTCATGCTCATGGTCTCAAGGATTGGGTTTTGCTTTTTCCTGCCAACGCTCACTGTCTACTAGATCTTTGAACACTAGATCTGGGCTTTCACACACTCTACATTCTACCAAATTAATGCTTCAGTATATATCATATCATATCCTTGAGGTAGCTCTTTGGGCTGCAGCCAAGTCCCCAGTTGTCCTTCTTTTTTATTTTTTTGGTCACTGCTTCTGAATGCCATAAAGGTTTAACCACTTCAGCCCCGGACCATTTTGGCTGGTTAAAGACCAGGCCCTTTTTTGCGATTCAGCACTGTGTCGCTTTAACTGACAATTGCGCGGTCGTGCGACGTGGCTCCCAAACAAAATTGACGTCCTTTTTTTCCCACAAATAGAAATTTCTTTTGGTGGTATTTGATCACCTCTGCGGTTTTTATTTTTTGCGCTATAAACAAAAATAGAGCAACAATTTTGAAAAAAATAAACATTTTTACTTTTTGCTATAATAAATATCCCCAAAAAATATATAAAAATACTTTTTTTTCCTCAGTTTAGGCCGATACGTATTCTTCTACATATTTTTGGTAAAAAAAATCGCAATAATCGTTTGATTGGTTTGCGCAAAAGTTATAGTATCTACAAAATGGGGGGTAGTTTTATGGCGTTTTTATTAATCTTTTTTTTTTTTTTTACTAGTAAAATCTGCGATCAGCGTTTTCTTCTTTTAATTTTTATTTTTTTATCGTGACTACGACATTATGGCGGACACATCGGACACTTTTGACACATTTTTGGGACCATTGTAATTTTTACAGCGATCAGTGCTATAAATATGCACTGATTACTGTGAAAATGACACTGGCAGTGAATGCTTTAACCACTAGGTGGCGCTGTAGGGGTTAAGTGTGACCTAATGAGTGATTCTAACTGAAGGGGGCGTGGCCTGGCGTGTGACGTCACTGATCGTCGTTCCTTATGACAGGGAACAGACGATCAGTGACGCTGCCACTAGGAAGAACGGGGAAAGGTTTGTTTACACTTACCTCTCCCCGTTCTTCAGCTCTATGACCCGATCGCAGGACACCGGTGGCGATCGGGTCCCGCGGTCACGGAGCTTCGGACCGGGTCGCGTGCGCGACCCACGGACAGGTTCTTAAAGGGGACGTATCTGTAGGCCCTTGTGCCTGTCTGTGCCGTTCTGTCGACGTACATCGTCATGCGGCGGTCCTTTTTAAGTGGTTAAGATTTCATGTATCCCTCAATATGGGAGGAAGAAAAAAATAGGATCATTGTGCCAACTGTAAAAACTTTTTTTTCTTGGAGAGACACAAGCTTTTGCTATAAAACTGATGCACACTGTTGTAGTATTACGGTTATCCTGGGCTGGCCTACACTTTTTTTGTTTGCCAGCCTTCAATCCTCCTGTATAACCTGAAGGTTTAGGACTTCCTGTGCCTCCTCAATGTACTCCAAGAGAAGGTTTTTACAGTGAGGTTTTTTTTTTTTTTTAACACTTTCCAACAAAGATAGACCCTTTCAAACAGATGACTAAGGTGAAATTTTGCTGTGTTTTTTGTTTTCTCAGAATAATTCCTGATGTCGGCGACATCAAGATAAAACGGGACAAAATCAGCAGGCAGGACGTGAGCTTTACGAAGAAGGTAAGTCCTAAACTGTCCAGTCTATCTCTCCCGAAACTGGCTTTTGTCTTTTTTATCTGATGTATATATCTTCATTCAGTGTTGTGGATTGTCTTCATTTGGGAAGCAGTGGGGCTTATTTACGAAATGCAAATCCACTTTGCACTACAAGTGCACTTTCAAGTGCAGTTGCTGTAGATCTAAGGGGGACATGCAAGGAAAATAAAAAACAGCATTTTTGCTTGCACATGATTAGATGATAAAATCAGCAGAGCTTCCCCTCGTTTCAGAGCTTCTCCTTAGATCTACAGACTGCACTTCACTCTGCACTGCAAGTGCACTTGGGATTTCCCTTTAGTAAATCAACCCCAGTGTGTCAACTGAAGGCAATTCAATACAGTCAACCTTTTGATTAGGTTTCCCTCTTATATACTACTCTATACAATAGTAGGCAGCCTTGATCTGGTGCTGAAAACTTTTAGTCATTGAAAATCGGATCAGGCTCCACCTTCCACTCTTCATTCTTCTCCAACAATCACAAACACTCCAAATACACAATTTCTCCCTTGTGTTCAGTGCTGTGCAGCTTCTAAGATTTATACTTCTCTAGGGCTGCTGTGCACAAAAGAACGCACATTTTATTTTTTTATATTTTATATGTCTCTATATTTACTTAAATAGTGTCAAATTCAAAAAAGTGCCAAGTGTCCTGCATTGACAGTACAGTGGAACCTCAGATTACAAGCATAATCCGCTCCAGGAGTATGCTCGTAATCCAAAGTACTCGCATATCAAAGCGAGTTTCCACATTGACTTCAATGGCATGCAATACTGCATGCGGCCAGAGGTGGGGGGTGCCGGAGAGCCTTAGGAACACACGTAAAGGCCCAAGGACAGCTCTGCTGTCCTCTGCAAACATCGGAAAGGCTCGGGAACAGAGTATTTCCGAGTCTTCCCAAACGGCGCCAATTGGCTCCCGCGCCCCCCCCCCCCCCCCCACACCTCAGGCCAAACGTGGTACTGCACACCGCTTTGGCTTGAATCCTGCTTGTTTTGCGGGACAACATTTTTTAGGATTTTTAAATACAGTGCTCGTATTGCGAAATGCTCATTAACCGCTTTACTCGCAATCTGAGGTTCCACCGTATATCCTCCAAAGAACAGTGTGCTCAATTTCATACAGAACAAAAGAAATGCAGCTATAGGTACTGTGAGGGTATGAAAAGTTGATATAACATATCTGGCTTTGTTGCTCGGTCTTTTCCAGCCCAGACACCCTCTTGCTTGTACACTGGCCCCTGTAGCACTGTGGCCTGGACACTGAACCCACCTAGAGCCACATTTTGACCTGGGGGGTTTAGGGCACTTCAGATTTGGGGGGGGGCCCTTATATACAGAGTTAGTTTACATTCTCAGTGACAGTCACACATTTTTAAAATGAATGACAGAACATTCGGAGTTCACAGATGCCCACACAAACGTAATCATTGTGCTCTGTGTGGTTTGCTTAAGCCGCCAAAATATTTTTTTGAAAAACGATAAAATATATCAGGCCGAGTTTTACAGATGATGACCAGCAAAGTATTGCTTCCCAAGATGCATTTAAAGAGGAGTTCCAGCCTGGGAAAAAAAAAAGTCAGCAGCTACAAATACTGTAGCTGCTGACTTTAAATATATGGACACTTACCTGTTCAGGGAGCCCGCGATGTTGGCACCCCAGCCGATCTTCAGATTGGCTCCTGGGTGCTGCCGCCGCCATTCCTGATAAGGGAAACCAGCAGTGAAGCCTTTCGGCTTCACAGCCAGTTCCCTACTGCACATGCGCTTTCTAACTGGCCTGGCAGCGGGGGAAGGAGGGACCGTGCAGTCTCCCAGAAGTAGAAATGGGTACCTGTCAAAAACGGGTATGCGCCCCCCCCCCCCCGAAAGGTGCCAAATGTGGCACCGGAGAAGGGGGGGAAGCAGATAAGCGAAAGTTCCACTTTTGGGTGGAAGTCCGCTTTAATGAAAGAGTATGCTTGTTTTATATTATTTATTATTAATTATTATTTATTTTTTATGTTGTATATGATTTTCTTTTTATGTTGTTTTATATAATTTTAGCCCCTTTTGCCCCCTTGTAAAACCAGCCCTGGACCCACCAGGAGTCCATTTCAAACACTGCCCTTTTATTACTCTACTTCCTCAGGAGGGGGAGCACTGACTGATTGGAGATTACTGACCACTGACTGACTGATCAGGCAAAATTTACTTGTCTCACACTTGTTCAAAGACCTTTCACTGCTTAAACAGGCTCTTCCCCTGTCAACTGTCCTGTCACAGTACATTGGGATTGATTTGCTAAAGGCAAATAGGCTGTTTTGCATCTCCCTACAGCTTGTTGAATGAGGTGAACCTTTGCTGTCTTCCATCATCCAATCAAGTGCAAGAAAAAAATGCTATATTTTTAATATTTTCTTGTTATTTGCAAAGATTTTAGTATTAAAGAGGAAGTAAACCCTACCACACATGTTGGCCTGGGAAATAGAACTCTGACTGACTGGGATATAGAGTATTGGCATGTAAGCTATTCTCGCTCGATATCGGGTTTCTTTAACACCTCTCTCATAGAAGCCAATATAAAAAAAAATACTAGATGGTACTTGGTTCCAGCAAGATTGGCTTTAATGTATCCCTCTATCTCTCCCCTATGTTTTAGAGCATGTCAGGGTTTAGGATCTATGATTCACATATGGTGGGCGTGTCCCAAAATTTGAGGATTTTGGAATAAGATTTTTCACATTTTACGAAAAGTTACAGGTTGTATTATACATCAAACACCGGCGATTGCTTTGCTTAATGGATTTTTACTAGGGGTGCAACGGATCAAAAAACTCACGGAATCGGATCGATCCTCGGATCAGAGTCGCGGATCGGATAATTTTTTGGATCGGCAAAAAAAAAAAGAAGACAAATCTTGTTACACACACCGGAGTTTTAGATTTCACAGTTATTTTCAACACAAAACGGAGCTTATATGCTTAAATACATTATTTGGAAATCCAATGGACTGTTTACATGTTACATTTTAAAAGCCACAGCAAACCTTACATGGTTGCTAATGTGACAGAACACCTCTGATTTTCACATTTAACTAAATGTTAAATGTGAAAATCAGGAGGTGTTCTGTCACATTAGCAACCATGTAAGGTTTGCTGCTGCTTTTAAAATGTAACATGTAAACAGTCCGTTGGATTTCCAAATAATGTATTTAAGCATGTAAGCTCCGTTTTGTGTGAAAATAACTGTGAAATCTAAAACTCCGTTGGGTGTAACAAGATGTCCGCTTGGCCTCTGCACAGTAATGAGAGTGAGGAGTGTGGGGTGGAGCAAGATGGCGGCGGCAAAACGTCACTACAGCGGCCGTCGCCGGGTGTACAAAGATGGCCGCCGCTCCGGAGCTAGGCCGAAGTTGCGGCCTTTCCTATGGCCAAGGCTCCGGAGCGCTCCGCGGATCGTGTGGTGTTCCGATCCGAACAGGGTGACCCGTTCGGATCACCACCGATCCGTTGCACCACTAATTTTTACCACATATTCCTAAGATCACCCGTAAACTGATCCTGTTCATTTTGACGGGAGCCAGAATGACCATTGCCAAGGCATGGAAAACGCCATCGGTCTCTCTATTGTCCATGAAAAGAAACGTTTCCTGGATAATGGAACAGGAAAAAATGGTCAGTTCATTATTGGACAAGTCATCTCAATTTGAAGCTATTTGGGATACATGGGCTTGATTCTTGGGAATATCGTTGGTACCTTGTGTTGGTAGTAAGACCAATAGCTGATCTTTGAGAATATTATCTGGCAGGTAGGCTTTCAATTACTTTTTTCTCCTTCCCTGTTTTTTTTTTTTTCCTTTTATTTTTATTTTATTTTTCTGTCTCATTTTATTTTTCTATCTATATGTATAGTATTATCTTACTATAAATTATTAGATTTTCAGGTCTTGATTCAAGATACAAGTTAGTTAGGTTATTGGTTGTAGATCTAAAATGATGAGAACAGGTTATTGTTCTCTTTAAGTGTTTTTGATATCTTTTTATTTGTGGAAGATAAGGGGCTCTCAATAATATTCCCCTTCACATCTATTTAGGCAACTCCTGATGGTAATTGGATGGTGAGGGGGGGGGGCACTTTCATCTCCCTAGAAACAGTATGATCCTTTTATGGGGGGGGGGGGTCTTTCCTATTGTTCATTCCTAATAGGAGTCAGGTATTTTTCATGAAATTTAATATATAGATTATTTCATAGGCTATATTGGTTGTCTATACCAAAGTCATATATTTTTCCTTTATTTTTTGTTTCCTTGACAGCTATAACAGCTATAATCTTGTAATAGTGTTCTTACATATTTGAGTCTATAGTAATGATCTCTGAACTCTTGAAGAAGTTTATTATAATTATTCCGACATGTTTACTATTCTGTAATGACTCTTTTTTTATTGACAAATATAAAAACTTGAATGATAAAAAAAAAAAGGGGGGAAGTAACGCGCGTTTTTTTTTTTTGTTTTGTTTTCTTTCTGACCTGCGAAAGTAAAGGCATAATGTGCTAGTATGCATCGCATACTAGTACATTATGTTCAACGTACCTGCAAAAGAAGCCCTCGTCATTACCGCTGGAGGCGCATCCATCTTCGCCCTTTTTCCCTCCGGGTTTACGGACTCCAGCTGTGTGACTGGCCAGAGCCGCGTGACGTCACAGGGTTCTAAAGAAACGGCACAGGTGGGCGTTTCTTTAGGGCGCATGCGCCTATGACGTAATTGGCTATATATGCAGTAAATATCTCCTAAACGGCGCACGTTTAGGAGATATTTACAGTACCTGTAGATAAGTCTTATTATAGGTACAAACAATACATGGAAGTTTACTTCCTCTTTAAACTCAAAACCAAAAATGATGCAATTTTCTTGTCACCTTGGTGTTATTGTAAGATTATTCTTCAAAAAATGCACTAATCAAGCAACAATAAACTTTTCAGCTCACCTCCTCAGTTATCTGTCGAAGATTAATGATTCAGAGTACGAAGGTTATCCTTGCGAGGTCCCATCTGTGCAGTATAGTTGATTAATATGCAAATAAAAGCATGCTATATATTTTAAGGTTTTTGGCTTGTAGAGTTATCCAGTCCCCTCTTGAAATGTTTGATAATTACAAAAGAAAGTCATTAATTCTTGCAGATCACAGGTGCTCATGCTATCAGTAACTGTGGCTAGGAGTCCTACCTAGTGTGTTTGTTTTTTTTTTTTTTTTTTTTTTTAAGAAATCTGCATATTGATGAATGCAAAATCTCAGTGTGTCACCAATTCCCTTCTAAAATCCACTAAAACATCTATCATTAGCATTAAAGGCTACATTAAAAAATACGTGTGTGTGTGTGTGTGTGTGTGTGTGTGTGTATATATATAAAAAATAAATGCATATTTTTTGCAGCTAAAAAAAAAAAGTGCATTTATTATAATTTTTTTTCCTAAGGAGCATGCAGAGCATTGCACCTGCGATCTGCGGGTGCAATCTGATGCTCCTGAGACGCTCAGGATAGCTGCCCGCCCATACATCGGGAATCCATGAACTTCCAGAGCACTCACCAGCACCCTCATAGTTCATTAGGAACTTCAAGCCAGCAGCCGCAATGCATGACAGTATTTGTAGCCTATCTATTCACAGTAAACTGTGAATGAATGACGCGGCCGAAACGGCACAGCAGCGCTGTATTCAATTTGTGACAGCGGGTTCGGGGAGTGGATCTCACAGAGAGGGGGGAATCGGCCATGCGGGGTGCAGATGCTGAAACATTTTACATGTTTCACCCTGAAAATGGGTTGAACATGTAACATACACCAAAGGTGTACTCCTCCTTTAAAGAAATTAATCATGACTCGTGGATTTTAAGTCTTTATTAAACCTCTTCCTGTTTGCAATCTTTGGGTTACCTTTCTCTTGCATGATGCCCAATGCTGAGAGTAACTTTTTTCTTTTGATGTGTGGTAGCTGACACCTTGTGTAGCTCTTGTCTTTAATTCCCAGCTTTCAGGAACAGTTCTAGTCCTCACTAACGATTAGAGGGGGTTCATAATCACTATGTCAGCTATGATATAGTGATTACATGCAGGCTAAAGCTAGTCACAAAATAAACTGCTCAGATGGTATTGTGCCTCTGTTTAATACTGTAATTGTCAGATATATTTACACTATTAAGAAAATATATACACTCACCTGCCACTATATTAGGTACACCTTTTCAATTGCTTGGTAACACAAATTGCTAATCAGCCAATCACAATACTGCCTTTCAATGCATTTAGGAATCTAGACATGGTGAAGACGACTTGTTGAAGTTCAAAAAGAGAATCCGAATGGGGAAGAAAGGGGATTTAAGTGACTTTGAATGTGGCATGGTTGTTGTGCCAGACGGGCTGCTCAGCAGTTTTTAAAATACTCAAATCTACTGGGATTTTCACACACAACCATCTTATGGGTTTGCAGAGAATGGTCCGAAAAAGAGAAAATATTCAGTGAACAGCAGTTGGGTGGACGAAAATTCCTTTGTTGATAGCAGAGGTCAGAGGAGAATGGGCAGACTGGTTTGAGATAATGGAAAGGCAACAGTAACTCAAATAACCACTCGTTACACCCAAGGTATGCAGAATACCATCTCCTGAATGCATAACACATCGAACCTTGAAGCAGATGAGCTACAGCAACAGAAGTCCACATCGGGTGCCGCTCCTGTCAGCTAGGAACAGGAAACTGAGGCTACAATTCGCACAGGCTCACAAAACAATAGAAGATTGGAAAAATGTTGCCTGGTCTGAGTCATCTGTATTTCAGCTGCAACATTCAGATGGTAGGGTCCGAATTTGGCATAAACAACATGAAAGCATTGATCCGTCCTGCCTTGTAGCAACGGTTTAGGCTGGTGGTGGTGTAATGGTGTGGGGGATATTTTCTTGGCACACTTTGGGCCCCTTGGTACCAATTGAGCATTGTTTATACACCACGGCCTACCTGAGTATTGTTGCTGACCATGTCCATCCCTTTATGGCTACAGTGTCCCCATCTTCTGATGGATCCTTCCAGCAGGATAATGCACCATGTCACAAAGCTCCAATCATCTCACCACTGGACAATGAGGTCACTGCACTCCAATGGCCTCCACACTCACCAGATCTCATCCAATAGAGCATCATGGATGTGCAGCCGATAAATCTGCAGCAACTGTGTGATGCCATCATGTCACTATGGACCAAAATCTCTGAGGAATGTTTCCAACACCTTGTTGAATCTATGCCACGAAAAATGAAGGCAGTTCTGAAGGGGGTCCAACCCGGTACAAGCAAGGTGTACCTAAAAAAAAAAAAAAGTGGCCGGTGAGTGTATATATCAACATTCTTTTTAAAAGCAGGATTTTTATTAATATGGCTTGCTAAATAAAATAAAAAATCCTAATGCTGAGTACATACGATAGGAATTCCCAATGAAAAAAGTCAGACGGAGTCCGTTGGAGTTTTTTCATTGGAAATTCCGACCGTGTGTGGGCCCCATCGGAGAAATTCCGATGAATTCCATCGGAATTTTCAAATAGAACCTGTTCCGTCGGAATTCAGATGGGAGTTTGGTCGGAAAAAGATCCGATCGTGTGTACTTAAAAAAAAAAAATATATATATATATATATATATATATATATATATTGTGAGGGGGTTAACTCGGTAGCGGGTGTGTGTGACCCCCTGGTTGGGCTCCCCACACAAAAACAGGGCCAGCAGACGGAGGTTGTGGTTTTCAAAATCAAAAGGTGCGGTTTATTTCTCTATGTACAGTGACAAAAACACAGCAAAGCCAAAAAGAAACATAAACAAAATAAATCCTGGTCAGTTTGACCTCTGACTAAACATGCAGGTTTCCTAAACTAACAACTGGGATCAGCCTGGTGCTGTCCTAGTCCCTAAGTCCCTGGTTTAGTAAAAGTCCAAACAAATAGCCACACAGGCTTTGCCTCACCGCACAGGGGTTCACTCTCCCTAGACAGTCCACACAGGTCTGGTTCCAGGCATGAGCTAACATCTAATGAAGCTGGGAGTTTTTATAGAGGCCTTTAAATGAGCTGACAAGCTTCAGCTGGTCTCATCAACTCCCTGCCTGCACGACGCCCAGCCCTCTCTCTAGAGGTATGAGTCATCCATGAGCCCACTAGCCTCAGCTGGGCTTCATCAACTCCCTAGTTGTATAAGTCGGCGTAAAGCCTGAATCTGGGCGAAATATATCTACCCCCCTGGATGCAACCAGGTGACTTTACCTTCCTGCTGTCACATACCCCCCCCTCTTGTTTTAACCTCGGGGTTGGAACACCAGCAATCAGGCATTCATGTACTCGAGACAAAGCATCCACATTCCCCATTTGAACGCCAGGGCGATGCTTTATTGTGAAGTTGAATTCCTGGAGGGCCAGGAACCACCTATTCACTCTTCTATTTGTTTCCTTGTTTTGAGCCATCCACTTTAACGGAGCGTGATCCGTAACCATGTCAAAGTGCCTACCTAGCAGATAGTACCGAAGGGAATCTAGAGCCCACTTCACCGCTAAACACTCCTTTTCAACCGTGGCGTAATTTACCTCATGGGACTTCAACTTCCTGCTGAGGTAAATGACTGGGTGCTCTTCCCCGTTCCAGACCTGGGACAATACTGCTCCTAACCCCACATCTGACGCATCACTTTGTACGACAAAGTCTTTAGAGAAGTCGGGTGAGTACAACACTGGCTGGCTACATAAGGCTTGTTTCAAGAATTGGAATGCTGCCTCAGCCTCGGGGGTCCATTTAATCATGACCGACCCTTTCCCTTTCGTCAGGTTGGTTAGGGGCACAGCCTTAGAAGCAAAGTGGGGAATGAAGCGCCGATAATAACCCGCGATTCCCAGAAAGGCCCGTACCTGCTTCTTGCTGTTGGGACGTGGCCAACTCTGGATGGCCTCGACTTTGTTGAGTTGGGGTTTTATCACTCCCCTGCCAATGGTGTACCCAAGATATTTGGCCTCCTCCTGCCCAATGGTACACTTCTTGGGGTTAGCCGTAAACCCCGCTTCCCGGATAGAGTCTAGGACTGCTTGCACTTTTGGCAGATGTGAGGCCCAATCTGTGCTATGGACAATTACGTCATCCAGGTAAGCCGCAGCATACTTCCGATGGGGCCTCAGTATCTGGTCCATTTTCCGCTGGAATGTGGCCGGCGCATTCTGTAACCCGAACGGCATTCTCTTATATTGGAACGCCCCGTCTGGGGTTACAAATGCGGTTTTCTCTTTGGCCGACTTGGCCAGGGGAATTTGCCAATACCCTTTTGTGAGGTCAAGAGTCGTCATGTATCGGGCTGTTCCCAGCCGGTCGATCAACTCATCTATACGTGGCATGGGGTAGGTGTCAAATTTTGTAACTTTGTTCAACTGACGAAAATCGTTACAAAATCGCCAGCTCCCATCCGGTTTAGGCACCAACACAATGGGACTAGACCAATCACTTTGGGACTCCTCTATCACCCCTAAGTTCAGCATTTTCTGTACTTCCTCCCGTATTGCCTCCCGTCGGGCCTCTGGGATCCGATAGGGTTTTAACTTCACCCTTTCACCGGGCGGGGTAATAATATCATGCTCTACCCCAGATGTTTGTCCCGGCAGCTCAGAGAACACCTCCTTGTTGCGAAGCACAAACTCCTTAACCTCCTGTTGTTGGGGTTGTGACAAGGTGGCTGCTATTCCAACCTCCGGAATCACGCAACCAGTTTGAGCTGGTGACCAAGTTTCTGCGACTAGGGACTCTCTATCCCTCCAGGCTTTCAACAGATTAACGTGATATATCTGTTCGGGCTTTCGCCTTCCTGGTTGTCTGACCTTGTAATTCACTTCGCTCACTTTTTCCATTATCTCGTAGGGGCCTTGCCATTTGGCAAGGAATTTACTTTCAACCGTAGGGACAAGTACCAATATCCTATCCCCCGGGGAAAAGGTACGGGTCTTTGCTCCACGGTTGTACACTCTCTGCTGTGCCAACTGCGCTTGGGCCAAATGTTCCTTCACGATGGGCATTACCTGTGCAATTCGATCTTGCATCAGGGCGACATGCTCAATCACACTCCTGTGGGGAGAACTCTCACTTTCCCAAGTTTCCTTGGCAATATCCAACAGCCCTCTTGGGTGTCTCCCATACAGTAACTCAAAAGGGGGAGAATCCCGTAGAGGATTGGGGCACCTCCCTAATAGCAAACATCAAATAAGGAAGTAGACAGTCCCAATCCTTTCCATCTCTATCCACCACTTTCTTCAACATTTGTTTTAGGGTTTTGTTGAATCTTTCAACCAGCCCATCGGTTTGGGGGTGATACACAGATGTACGCAATTGCGTCACTTTGAGCAATTTACACAGCTCTTTCATAACCCGGGACATAAAGAGTGTACCTTGGTCCGTAAGCAGTTCTTTACAAATACCCACCCGGCTAAAAACAAGAGATAGCTCTTTGGCTATGGTTTTGGCCGAGGTATTTCTGAGAGGGATCGCTTCTGGATAACGGGTGGCATAGTCCATTATAACCAATATGTACTGGTGCCCCCTAGCGGACTTGATTATAGGACCTACCAAATCCATTGCGATTCTCTCAAACGGGACCTCAATGATGGGTAGAGGGACCAGCGGGCTACGGAAATGTGGCATTGGGGCCGACCTCTGACACACAGGGCAGGAGGAACAATAATTTTCTATGTCCTTCATCACCCCAGGCCAATAGAATCTCTGTAATACCCTCTCTCGGGTTTTCTCTGTCCCCAGATGACCTCCAAGAATGTGCCCATGGGCCAACTCCAACACCAACTTCCTGTAAGGTTTGGGCACCACAAGCTGCTCAACGGTTTCTTCTGCCCTTTTTGCCACCCGATACAGTAGGTCCTTCTCTACGCTGAAGTATGGGTAAGTGCAGGTATTATCTGGGTTCACTAACTCGCCATCTATTTCCACTACGTTTTCCCGTGCCTTTATTAGGGCGGGGTCCTTTAACTGTTCTGTGGCAAAATTTTCCCTGTGAACCTCCAGATCAGAAAACTCCACAGACGGTAGGTTTTCGTCTGAGGAGGTGGGCTCCTCTCCAGTTTCTTGAGTCTCCCCTGCCAATACTGACAAGGGAAATTCTGGAGAGTCCTCACCACTCTCAGAGGAGTTCTGGCTATCACATTCCTGGTACATAGGGGCACCAGTGGGGGGCTCAGGATCATCCCACAGTTCCCAGAACTTCGGAAAATCCCTTCCCACAATGGCATCATGCGGTAATTGAGATACTAACCCCACTGGATGAGAGAGGGTACCTTTGGGGGTCTCGAAACACACTGTAGTCACTGGATACTCTCGGGTGTCCCCATGCACACAAATAACAGCTACCTTGCTATTCCCAGAGACCTCTGTTTTAACTAATTCAGCCTTTATCAGGGTCACAAGGCTACCTGAATCCAGTAATACCACAACATTTCTACCATTAATACACATTTTGCATAAATGTTTCTCAGTTCCCCGAATGGCAGTGTATGCGACTGTCGCACACAGCGACTGACGTCTGTCCATCAGAAAGTCACATTGCATGGGTTCCTCCACAACCGGGCAATTTGCTGCAATATGTCCCGCTTGCCGGCAGCGGTAGCAAACAATCCATTTGGCTGCCTCTTGAGCCCCTGACTTCCCAGGCTGTTCTCGCCAAACTTTGGGTAGAGCTCCCACCCTCTCACTCTCTCCACCCTCACCCCTTGGAATCCTCTTATCCGCCCCTGGGGATGGTCTGGTCTTAGGGTGGAAAGTCCGAGAGTCTCTGGAAGAGGCCGTCAGGTTCTCTGTAGCCAAGTATTTCTCTACACGATCCACAAGACCACCGGCCGTCTCTGGGTCTCCATGGCTTACCCACTTTTGGATGGCAGTAGGAAGAGCTCTCAAAAACCGATCCATTACAACACGTTCCACAATCTCTGGTGCGGACAAAGTCTCTGGCTGTAGCCACTTCCTGCTCAGGTGAATGAGATCATACATTTGAGACCTGGGGGGTTTTCCAAGCTGGAAAGTCCAGTTATGCACACGCTGAGCCCGGACAGCCAGGGTGACACCCAGCCTTGCCAATATTTCAGCTTTTAGCATCACATAGTCTTTTGCTTGGTCAGGCTCTAGGTCATAGTAAGCCTTCTGCGATTCACCAGTTAACAGAGGAGCCACCAGTCCAGCCCACTGCTCCTCAGGCCACTTTTCTCTTTCAGCAGTCCTTTCAAATGTGGTCAAAAATACCTCTGGATCATCCTCTCCAGTCATTTTTGTCAATAAACGACTCACCCCAAAGGACGCGGTATTAGTGGGACGGCTTTCCTCACTGGTCTGCGGACGTTGCTGCATTACTGCTTCCATTTGTTGTAGTCTCTGCTCTTGCTTCTGTAACAGGTCTATGAAGCGGGCCTCAGATTGCTGCTGGGCTTGTTGATGAGCTTGCTGCTGGGCTGCAAGGCTCCTTTGCAAACCTGCATTTGTCTGCTGTTGATTGGCATTTGCTAGAGCCAGCTGTTTCAGTATCTCCTCCATGCTGGCTTAAAAAAAACTGCCACTGGTTCTCCACCAACTGTGAGGGGGTTAACTCGGTAGCGGGTGTGTGTGACCCCCTGGTTGGGCTCCCCACACAAAAACAGGGCCAGCAGACGGAGGTTGTGGTTTTCAAAATCAAAAGGTGCGGTTTATTTCTCTATGTACAGTGACAAAAACACAGCAAAGCCAAAAAGAAACATAAACAAAATAAATCCTGGTCAGTTTGACCTCTGACTAAACATGCAGGTTTCCTAAACTAACAACTGGGATCAGCCTGGTGCTGTCCTAGTCCCTAAGTCCCTGGTTTAGTAAAAGTCCAAACAAATAGCCACACAGGCTTTGCCTCACCGCACAGGGGTTCACTCTCCCTAGACAGTCCACACAGGTCTGGTTCCAGGCATGAGCTAACATCTAATGAAGCTGGGAGTTTTTATAGAGGCCTTTAAATGAGCTGACAAGCTTCAGCTGGTCTCATCAACTCCCTGCCTGCACGACGCCCAGCCCTCTCCCTAGAGGTATGAGTCATCCATGAGCCCACTAGCCTCAGCTGGGCTTCATCAACTCCCTAGTTGTATAAGTCGGCGTAAAGCCTGAATCTGGGCGAAATATATCTACCCCCCTGGATGCAACCAGGTGACTTTACCTTCCTGCTGTCACAATATATATAATATATACAAACTTTTTAGGTACTGTATGCAAGTTATATTCAACCAACGCACACTGACACTGTCAAATGTGACCCGATCATCTAGGTTTTAATGACCTCTAGTCATGAAAAGTTTTAAATCCGTCAACTGATCTTGACTGGAGTATAGAAAAGCATATTTGATTCTCGTTGAAGTCCAAATGTTATTAGGATGTCCTTTTAAGTCGGCTCAATGTGAAATTGGCCAGAGAGCTGAAAGCCACAGGAAGAGTCTTACATCTGTTACTCTGAAGCACTGACAAATTAATGTCATTCTGAGTACACATCATTCAGGTCAACAGGGCTTGAAATCTTTCCCTGTGCACTATGAGTCCTCTCCTCTCCTGGAGTCACCTGGCGTCAACTGCACAACTTTATTTTATAGCCTCTTCTATGTTATTAAATAATAAAGTATATTTTCCCTTAAATCAATTGGTCTTGAGCAGTTTACAAATCAAAAAATTTCAACAATTTAAAAAGAAAAATTGGGGAAAAGACAGAAATTTTCTTTTGTTCTAAAACGCCCAACTTTTTTTTTTTTTAATTACTGTATATACTCGAGTATAAGCCGACCCTAATATAAGCTGAGGCACCTAATTTTACCACAAAAAAACTGGGAAAACGTATTGACTCGAGTATAAGCCTAGGGTGTCCATCTGCATGCCTCACTGTGCCCATGATTAGTCTGACGTTTAACATGGGAGTCTATGGAAGGGGTGCTTGGTTTGAAAAATCAGTGCTCCCCGGCCGTAGATTCCCCAGACAACAAACTTTGCACACTTCTAGGAGGAGAAATGGGGCTACGTGTGTGCCAAGGTTGGGGTCCAGGGGACCTACGGCCGGCCAGTACCAGGTCCCCAAAGTCCAGGAGATCAGGCGCAAAAAGGTGACTCGAGTATAAGCCGAGAGGGGGGCATTTTCAGCACAAAAAAATGTGCTGAAAATCTCGGGTTATACTCAAGTGTATATACGGTAATATTTACATTTATAAATGTAATTCCTATTTAATAAAACTAAAAATGTTAGACCTATTGCGTGACATTGAGCTGTCCTCTGGAGCCAGCTCCCCCAATACGCAGACACCTAGGGGGTTATTTACGAAAGGCAAATCCACTTTGCACTACAAGTGCACTCACTGTAAATCTGAGGGGTAGATCTGAAAAGAGGGGAAGCTCTGCTGATTTTATCATCCAATCATGTGCAAGCTAAAATGCTGTTTTTTTATTTTACTTGCATGTCCCCCCCCTCGGATCTACAGCGACTGCACAAAGTGGATTTTCCTTTCTTAAATAACCCCCCTAGTGTCTTTCTGACAAACTTCAGATTGGGAAGGTTGGTAATCTGGGCCAGCAGTCATGTCAGAAATGACGACCTCTTTTCTATAAATGACAGGTGATTTAAAAAAAAAAAATAGGGCCATCAATCTACCTATTAGTAAAGGAATAGGAAAGCACATCACAGATTTTATTTATTCATGCTTTTTTAAAGCCCATTATTACTCTATTCTCTCTGTGTCTCATATTTATTCTTTTCTCATAAAATGCCTATTTACGCTGCAAATTGATTGAAGTCTGGTTTTTCCATTACATTGCATATGATTGCCCTTTCCTGATATTGAATGTTAAGACCAGTTCTTATAATCTTCTTCTTGGTAAATATTTTATTTATTTTTTGCTTTGTGCTTTTATTTTTTTAATTTTATTTTTATTTTTTTAGTTCATAAAAACTACCAATAAGCATGTAAATGTGATCTCCACAAACCTTGAACCGTGACTGTAAAAAATAAATCATTTACATTAAAGTCATTCTAAACACACACTGTTTAATTTACATTTTCTCTTCTCTTTCTGTATGGGAATGATGGCACTGTGATTATTTTCATGGGAAAAAAAAAATCGAATTAACTTTTGTCCTAATGGATATACAGCTGTCCTATGACCCAGCTCTTTCCCAGCCTGTCTGTAGGGAAACAGTGGCAGGAGGAGCTTCTAGTTCTTTGCTTCCGGTCACGTTAAAAAAAAAAACACAAAAAAACAACAGGCTTTGGGATACGGAGTAAAATTTATAATATAAATAAACTGTTTTAAAATTTTCATACGAATATGTATATTTAAAATGTAATATTTATTATTTTTGGCAATACAATGGTGTGGGCGGGTTTCTGCCAGTCATAGGCTGTGTCACGTCCCTCCAGCCTGTGTCTTAGAATAGCTGGGAGGTGAAGCCTCCATCAAGATGTAATATCCCGCCTCCATTGTGTAGAGCTGTTCAGTGCAGTGTTTCTCAATCTTTTTTTCAGTCAAGGCACTAGAGCTGCACGATTAATCGATAAAAATTTAAATTGCGATTCTTTTTCCATCCTGATCTTCAAAACAGCATTTCTCGATTCTTTCTAACAAGTTTTATCACAACATCAGATAGGTATGAACAAAGAAACATTTCTTCTTAGATCAAAGGAATGAACTTCTGCCTGTAGATGAGGGAAGTTTAACCGCTTGGACTAAACCTTTTTCTGACACCTGCTGCTTACAAGTTAAAATCAATATTTATTGCCAGAAAATTACTCAGAACCCCCAAACATTATATATATATATATATATATATATATATATATATATATATAATTTTTTTAGCAGAGACCCTAGAGAATAAAATAGTGTGTTGTTGCAATATTTAATGTCAGTGTATTTGCGCAGCGGTCTTTCAAACACATTTCTTTTTAAAAAAAAATACACTTTAATGAATTTTAAAAAAAAACGGTAAAGTTAGCCCAATTTTTTTGTATAATGTGAAAGATGATGTTACGCCACGAGAATCGCGATCTTTTATTCTGAGCAAAAAAATTGCGATTCTCATTTTAGCCAAAATGCAGCTCTACAAGGCACCCTTTAAAATTATGGACAAGAAAAGGGAGATTAAGACCCATCCCAGCCTAAAGGCATACCTAAATACCTCCATCCCTAAATAATATGTAGAATTGTAGAAGGGTAGTGGAGTTGGGACTTTAATTGAGGTATAGGGGTATAATAAATGAAATAAAATAAATAACTTGGATGTCATGGTTCCCTCTAAATTGACATGATACGGTATAAGTAAACCAGTAATCACAATACGTTTATGATACAGAAATGTAATCACAAAGGAGCAATTCATAATCATCATTAATTTAATAACACATGATTAATTGGGGAACATGATTAATGACATACAAACATAGTAATAAATAAATCAAGGAATAATACATATGTAATTAATAACAACATGATCAACACATATGTAATTGATAAATATTGATATGGACTGATGTAGAGCATCCAAGGATGTGAACTCTACGCGTTTCATGGTCGCCTACATTGTATATCCCTGTATGTTGTGGTCATTCAGGTGCTTATATACAGGCGGTCCCCGGCTTACAAACAAGACAGGGACTGTAGGTTTGTTAAGTTGAATCTGTTTTTAAGTTGGAACAGGTAAATTTTTTAAGTGTAGCTCCAGCCCAAAAAATCTATTTTTAAGCTTTTTGAATAGCATAGGGAAGGGTTATCATCCCTGTAACATTTGTTTTGCTGTCTGTGCTCCTGTTCAGAAGATTTCACCTCACTTTCTGTCCCAATGACAATTGGATTTTGAAAATTTGGGGTTATTAGAGAAACAAGGATTGGTGATAAAGCATCAGCGGAGACACCTTTTTCCCATATTAACTCCTATACCTAGTACACACGACCGTTTTTTCCGACAGGAAAACTACGATGAGCGCTTTTGGCCGGGAATCCCGGCCGTGTGTATGCTCCATCGCAGTTTTTCCGGCTGGAAAACTGGCAGAAAAAAAAAGAGCAGGATCTTTTTCCCCGTCAGGATGCTTTTCTGACGGGAAAAAAAAAATGCGCATGCTCGGAAGCATAGGACTTAATTTTGTCGGCTCGTCGTAGTCTTTTACGCCACCGCGTTCTTCGCAGACAAAAGTTCACCGGACTTTTGTGTGACCGTGTGTATGCAAGGCAGGCTTGAGAGGAATCCCGTCGGGAAAACCATTGTATTTTTTTTCGACTGGAAAACTGGTCGTGTGTACGGGGCATTACAGGAGAGAATTTCCCTTCCTAGGGGTAGATTTCCTCTCACTTCCTGTTGTCTCCCTCCGTTTGTAAGTAGCAGTCGTTTGTAAGTCGGATGTTTGTAAGTAGGGGACCGCCTGTAATAGTTTTTTGAAATTATCAATGCTCCCCGCTGAAACCACCACCTATGGAAGGGAATTCCACATCCTTACCGTAAAGAACCCTCTATGCAGTTTCCAGTTAAATCGCTATTCCTCTAATTTTGTTGAATGGATGCAAGACTTTTTAAATTCCCTTTCGCGGAAAAGTTTTATCCCTATTGTGGGGTCCCCAGTACGGTATTTGTACATTGAAATCATATCCCCTCTCAAGCGTCTCTTCTCCAGAGAGAATAAGTTCAGTGCTCATAACCTTTCCTCATAACTAAGGTCCTCCAGACCCTTTATTCGTTTTGTTGCCCTTCTCTGGGCACTCTCCATTTCCAGTACATCCTTCCTGAGGACTGGAGCCCAGAACTGTACGGCATACTCCAGGTGCGGCCGGACCAGAGTCTTGTAGAGTGGGAGCATTATTGTTTTATCTCTTGGTTATCTTTATTTCTATTGGAGATAGCATTTTTATCTCTTCCATAAATGCCTTTAAGCTCCTCCCCTGTTTGAAGCCCAATTTGTGAGTGTTTCTATTTTGAAGTTCATTGAAGCTCAGTTAATACCTCCCCCTCAGCAGTGACCACGCATCTTGGGCACGCTGATGTAATCAGCTCTGGTATAAGGAAGTTCCCCACAGGATACAATACAATGTCGGTCAGTTTTTTATGCTTACCAGGCAGTCCTGCTGACACACGCCTTCCTTTACATGCATTGGTGTCGGGCAAGTGTCTGTCTGGTGTCTAAGACAATTCATGCTAATTAGTTGTTTGTCACCTCAAGAGAAGCATAATAGGACAGAATTGTGGGGAGGGGGGGTTTGCTGTTGACCCCACTAGCTATGGGTCCAAAGCGCCTATCAAAATGGGACAAAGTGCTTAAAAGTATTTTGGGTGATACTTCTTCTTTAACGTGTATCTAAAAACAATGTGATATATTGCAGCATACTAGTCCAAAGTGAGAATTCCCTTCTTAGTTGTTACTGTGTCTTCATTGGAAGATGAGATGTTCCCTCTAGTTCTGTACCAGTGACAACTGTAAAAGGTTGGACTTCCCATCACTTTTTGCCACCGAAACAGAGACATCTGCACATAGTAACTAGTCAATTTGTTTGTCTCACAGCCTTAGAAATATGATGCAATGTAAATGTGGTGATTGAGTTTTTTATTTATTTTATTTGATTTGATTTCATTTGATTAAAAGGAACCTGCAAAAACATAAATAACTGCAGCTGCTATTGCTTAAAGCGGTAGTAAACTCTGTAAGGGAAAAAAAAGAAAAATTTCCACCTTCAAGGCAATATCCTAATGTGCTAGTGTGCACCACCATATCTGAGGAAGGAGCCAAGTGTCTCCGAAACACGTTAGTTTAAACAAAAGCAAAGATCACATAACTATGTACAAACAAGTATAAGTATACTGTACCCTTGTGAGTTTTCATGAATTCCTATACGTGGAAATCTTAATATATTGCATTGTTCTGTACTTTTTTTATATGCGATTTTCATATAGTTAATACATTTTTAGACTAAAGGCTCTCTGCGCCATCAAAGTCTCTTTCAGTGGGGGATACTTTTTGCTATATATTGTTACTATAGCGATGTTGGCCAGTACAACAGTGAACTTTAAGTTTTGTATTTGTTTGTTTTTGTGTTTAGCACGGCCAGCAGCTCTACCGTCACATATATCTGGGCTGTAAGGAGGAGGACAATGTACACAAGAACTTTGAGCTTCTGTATACAGCCTTGGCTCTGTTCACCATCGAACTGGGCAATGAAGAAGTTGTCATCGATCTGATCCGGGTGGCTATTGCACTACAGGTTGGTTTTGAAAGATTCTTCTTGGGGGGGGGGGGGGGGGCTGAATTTGAGGAAGAGCTTAGTTCTGCCTGGTTAGGCCAAAATACCGTGAATTCGTGAATTAAAAGTAGTTGTGCCAATATTTTTTTGGAACCTTCTGCTAATATGTAACTTTCCATTAAGTATTGTTAATTGTAGTAATATATGTAAGCCCCATGCCCTTATCTGCGTACAAATGAAGAATTAGAAAAAAAGTCTTTGAAGTGTATATATACTGGTGTGCAGCCTATAGAGATGGGCCAAACACCCCCCTGTTCAGTTCGCACACAGAAAAGGTTCTAAACTGAACGGCGACCTCTATGGGACCCAAACTTAAAAAATCGAAGGTCCCCATTTTGAAGGCTTATATGCAAGTTATTGGCCATAAATTATTGGGTCCGGGTACTGCCCTGGGGGACATGTATCAATGCAAATGTTTTTTTTAAAAAAGATAGTTTTTGCAGGAGCAGTGATTTTAATGATGCTTAAAGTGCAACAATTGAAATGAAAAATTATTTTAAATATAGTACCTGGGGGGTCCCCTTAGTCTGCCTGTAAAGTGGCGTATCTGTAGCATGTATAGAACATGCTGCAGCAATAATGACATTTATAAAGAAAAACAAAATATGGAATTACATTAAAATTGCCAGCAATAGAAAAATGTTTTAAAAAAACGGCGTGGGGTCCTTCCCAAAACTCGTACCAGACCCGTATTCGAGCATGCAGCCTGGCAGGCCAGAAAGCTAATCAGGGCTTAGAATGCACTGTGCAGCACGCAGTACATTTCTGGGCGTTCAGCGGGGCGAACACGCACCAAACGCTCCGCAAATTCGGGTGTTCGGCGAACAGGCAATGTTCGAACTTTTGCTCGGCCCGAACCGTTCGCCCAACTTTAGCAGCTACTTTCTCTGAGTTTGCATTTCAGACAGATTTTGTTGTGCTCCACTAATATACAATACACCTCATTGTTGTGTTATCAGTTTTTTGTGATCTGTTACAAACAAATGGAAGCTATCCCAACCTAAAACTGGCCTTGGCAGCAAGGAGCACATGGAAGGGCGACGCATATCAAAAAAACACACAAAAATTCCCAGCTCACCAGCCAGCTTACAACAAACCAAGTTGCCCCGGTCTGTTGCAGGTTGGCTGGTAAGAGCTGGGAATTTTTCTTGTTTTCTTGTGATCTGGTAACCCCTTGTGTGTACCGGTTTTCTCAAGCGTCCATTGAGGTATACAGGGTTTTAATTCTGGAACAATACAGAAGCACTAAACACCAGGCACAAAAAATAAATAAAAGTAAGCCATGCCTAGGGGCATAACCCCACCTACACCAGCAATGCTTTCAGTTTCACTAGTGGCGGGGTGCTGTACATGGCTTTTTGAAAATATAAGAGCACCCTACCTCTGTACTCCTTTCAAGAGCTCTCAGTTCTGATGCAATCATTTAGCCATTATTAAATTCTGGGATTGCCTTTGAGGACTCGTGTACGCACCTCTTGATTCAGAATAAATTTTAAGGCTCATACACACAGGCATTTATTAGATGCATTTTTTACTTAACCCTTTCCATACAGGGCTTTTTATACCACTTCCATACCGGGCCTATTATGGCACTTCTCTCCTACATGTACAAATCATCATTCTTTTGCTAGAAAATTACTCAGAACCCCCAAACATTATATATGTTTTTTAGCAGACACCCTAGGGAATAAAATGACGGTCGTTGCAACTTTTTATCTCGCACGGTATTTGCGCAATAATTTTTCAAACGCCTTTTTTTTGAAAAAAAAATGGTTTTGTGAATTAAAAACAACAAAACAGTAAAGTTAGCCCAATTTTTGGGGAAAATATGAAAGATGCTGTTACGCAGAGGAAATAGATACCTAACATGTCACGCTTTAAAATTGCGCACACTCATGGAATGGCGCCAAACTTTGGTACTTAAAAATCTCCATAGGCGATGCTTTGAAATTTTTTACAGGTTACCAGGTTAGAGTTACAGAGGAGGTCTAGTGCTAGAATTGTTGCACGCACTCTAACGCACACGGCGATACCTCACACATGTGGTTTGAACGGCGTCTACATATGTGGGTGGGACTTGCGTGTGCGTTCGCTTCTGAGCGCGAGCTATTGGGAACAAGGGCGTTTTTACCTTTTTTCTTTTTTTTTTTTTTTTAGTTAATTTCTTTTATTTTTACACTTTTTTTTTTTTTTTTTTTTTTTTTTTGAGCACTTTTATTCCTATTACAAGGAATGTAAACATCCCTTGTGATAGGAATGTGTGTGACAGGTCCTCTTTATGGAGATATGCGGGGTCAATACGACCCCACATCTCTCCTCCAGGCTGGAAAGCATGAGATCGTGATTTTTTTTTCACAGATCTCATGCTTACTAGCCGCAATGGCGGCTTTGTTTACTTCTGAGGACCCGGGCGTGACGTCATCACATCGCGCCCGGGCCTCCGACGGTCATAGAAATGACTGGTGACCATCTGGTCACCAGTCATCTCTATGCTCGTCACGTGACCCACCACCAGCGCCGGACGATTCTCTCCGGGTCCCTGATGGCACGGGAGAGCCCGGAGAAGCACCGGATGGAGGGGGGGGGATGTGTCCCCTCCCGCCGCCTATAAGAATGATCAAGCGGAACCGCCGCTATGATTGTTCTTATGGTGCGCAGAATCGCCGGCAGAAGAGAAGGATATCTGAATGATGCCTCTAGCTGCAGGCATTATTCAGATATCCCCCCCCCCCCACAAAGCCCGGGACGTCATATGACGTCCACCCGGAGGGAGAGAGGGTTCCTGCCGGCGTCCTTTTACAATGACCCGGTATGGAAGTAGTTAAACGTAGTAAATGCACTCGTGCTTTATGATCACAGTTATTTTATTTTTTTACGAACGTGTTTGCTCGAGCAGAAAGCAAATTTCCAAAGCAAAGACAGTACATTCTAAAAAAAATAATATGGTACAAGACATAACATGAAAGATGAGTGTATACAACACTTTAGAGAACAAATGGCTTTTTAATTATACAGTAATTAACTCTGATGTAATGAGTACACTAAAAACATTTAAAGTAGATCTAAATTCTAACTGAATGAAATTTAGTTTCCTAAATCATAAACCATTATCCAGTGCATCAAAAACAATCCCCATGTTGGTGTTTTTTTTTTTTGTTTGTTTGTTTTTTTCTTGTATCTCAGTGGTACTGTTGGTGCTGCTCATATCTACGTGTACTTCCCCCAGTGTCAGCCGCATATTGTTGCTCTAGACTGGATTTTCAATAGTGAAAGTGGTGGACCATGCATGAACAATGTGTGTTGCCAGGGCAGTATGTGCAGGAGAGGAGTGCAGGGGGTATAACAGCAGGCAGTATGTACAGAAGAGGAGTGCATGGGTATAACAGCAGGCAGTATATACAGGAGAGGAGAGTAGCGGGTGTGACAGCAGGCAGTATGTACAGGAGAGGAGTGCAGGGTGTACAACAGCAGGCAGTATGTACAGGAGAGGAGTGCAGGGGGTATAACAGCAGGCAGTATGTACATGAGAGGAGTGCAGGGGGTATAACAGCAGGCAGTATGTACAGGAGAGGAGTGCATGGGTATAACAGCAGGCAGTATATACAGGAGAGGAGAGTAGCGGGTGTGACAGCAGGCAGTATGTACAGGAGAGGAGTGCAGGGTGTACAACAGCAGGCAGTATGTACAGGAGAGGAGTGCAGGGGGTATAACAGCAGGCAGTATGTACATGAGAGGAGTGCAGGGGGTATAACAGCAGGCAGTATGTACAGGAGAGGAGTGCATGGGTATAACAGCAGGCAGTATATACAGGAGAGGAGAGTAGCGGGTGTGACAGCAGGCAGTATGTACAGGAGAGGAGTGCAGGGGGTATAACAGCAGGCAGTATGTACAGGAGAGGAGTGCAGGGGGTATAACAGCAGGCAGTATGTACATGAGAGGAGTGCAGGGGGTATAACAGCAGGCAGTATGTACAGGAGAGGAGTGCATGGGTATAACAGCAGGCAGTATGTACAGGAGAGGAGTGCAGGGGGTATAACAGCAGGCAGTACGTACAGGAGAGGAGTGCAGGGGGTATAACAGCAGGCAGTATGTACAGGAGAAGAGTGCATGGGTATAACAGCAGGCAGTATGTTAATGAGAGGAGTGCAGGGGGTACAACAACAGTCAGTATGTACAGGAGAGGAGTCCAGGGGGTATAACAGCAGGCAGTATGTACAGGAGAGGAGTGCAGGGGGTAAACTCCATTTCACTTCCTTCTCATTATGGATAATTGATGTGATTCCTCCTGCTGTAGGACATGGCAATCAGTAATGAGGACAACCTGCAGATGTTTAACCGATGTAGCATCATGGCACTGGTTGCCGCCTATCTCAACTTCCTCAGCCAGATGATTGCAGTTCCTGCTTTTTGCCAGCATGTCAGCAAGGTAAGCACAACTACACTTTTATCTAAAACAAATGGCTACATTCAATAAATGCATTTTGGAAAGCTAAAATGTAAATGTCTCCCCAGTACAAACCCCTCTCCCCCAGGTTTCAGCTGCAGTAAGGACTGCTACTCCCTGTGTATAAGCAGCCGTCTCCCTGCAGCAGTCTGTACTTTAGCCCTTCGGTTACCTTAGAAATGTTTTAGGCCAAGTTAGGCTTGTATATATTGCCTCCAACAGGAGGATTGGACACTGGTAAACTAAGGCCTCATGCCCACAGGCGTTTTTTACAGCCGCTTTTAGGAGCGTTTTTTACAGCTTAAAAACGCCTCTCTATGTTAGTCTATGGCCTCATGCCCACACAGACGTTTTTGAGCTGTAAGTGGCATAGGCGTTTTTAAGCTTCAAAAAAAGACCCAGGACCAGCACATTCTGAGGCTCCAGAGCTGTAAAAACGCCAGATGCCGGTAAAAGCTGTTAATTGCAATTTAACGCTGTTTACACAGGGTTAAGCCTCGTCAGGCATTTCTCTGCCTCTATTCAAAATCAATTGTTACCTATGGAAGCCCATTGATTTGAATAGACGTCTCACCAGAAGTCGGATCATGATGATCCAACTTGCGGGGTGACTTGTGTGCTGAGGATCTTGAAGGGGAACCCCCGCCAAAAAAAAATTGGCATGAGGTCCTCACCCAGGATGATACCAGACCCTTTGGTCTGGTATGGATTTTAAGGGGAACCCCCACGCCCAGAGAAATGACGTGGCGTCCCCCCAAAAATCCATACCTACTCACAGCCAAGACTGATGTGGAGCCAGACCTGCCAATGAGTAAAAAATCTGAAAGGGGCTTCCAACCGCTTATCATTTGGGTCCTAGACAGGTGCATCTTTCACCGGTATAGTAAGCACTTTGGTAAAGAGAAACATAGCCTGATTCACCGTGGGAATCGATCATTTTTGAATGAAAGTCTTTGCAGTCTTAAAAGCTTTTTTGCAAGAAGGAACCGCAGTTGAGAGATGATTCATCGCCACCGTATGGCGGGAAAGCATGTGCACAACACTCCTCGTAGTGAATGATGTCAGTGCTCAGTCCCACAGTATTAACACCTTCCATGGCAAGGTGCTTGGCCCAACCAGCCTACTCCCTGAGGGAGTCTTCTGAGACGGGGCAAAATGCTGAGGGCAGTGCTGGTGGTTCTGGACCTTGAAAACATTCTGAAGCTAACTTTTGCCAGAAGAGTGTGGAAAGCACCCCATTGGAAACCCAGCGCCCAAATATAACTTCAAGCTACTCCGTCACCGTCCAGTCCACCAGGGTCCGGATGTAGCATTTCAAGTGCCAGACTAAGAACGACCACACTAGGTAGCTGCAGGTTGAAGGGAAAACCTTCAGCAGTGGTGTAGAGAAAAAAAGCCTTGGCTGAAGAAAAAAAAAAAAACTCTAGCAAAATAGGTTACCGGTAATCTTACAGCAGCAAAACGAAATAGTCATAGGACACTAGAAAAGCCAAATTAGGCATGCTGGTAGTAGGATAAGTTGTCCTTGGTTGGCCTATGGCTTTTTGGCTGGTGTCCAATCCTCCTGTAGGCGGCAGAATAGCCAGAAGGTTAAAGACTCCAGCATCCCTCAGTGGACAACAAAGAATCTTATTGGCAAAATGTACTTAGTAGGTACAATTGTAATTGATTCCCGGCTATAAATTGTTTTCTTGTTTATTTCCTATTTAGGTTATAGAGACCAGACAGATGGATGCACCTTATTTTTTACCAGAAGTAATTTTTAGAGATAAATGCAGGTAATATGCAAATATTTTGAAGAAAGGTTTGATGCTTAAAGCGGAGCTCCCCTGAAACAAAAAAATAGGATTTTTATAACAGCTTACCTGTAAAATCCTTTTCTTGGAGTACATCACGGGACACAGAGCGACATAGTCATTACTAATGGGTTATATAGATACCGTCAGGTGCTGGCACTGGCAACTTCCAAAACCGGAAGTACCCTCCCCTATATAAGCCCCTCCCATCCGGGAGCACCTCAGTTTTGTAGCAAAGCAATAAGTGTCCCCAAAGAGGGGCGGGAGCTCTGTGTCCCGTGATGTACTCCAAGAAAAGGATTTTACAGGTAAGCTGTTATAAAAATCTTATTTTCTTTCTCGTACATCACGGGACACAGAGCGACATAGTCATTACTAATGGGATGTCCTAAAGCAATGCCCAATGAGGGGGGGATACACCATATATAAGCTGAGCGCTATCAGACATGAGGATCTTTTGCGGCCTGCAACACACTGCGCCCAAAGGCGACATCCTCCTGACTAATAACGTCCACCTGGTAGAACCTAGTAAACGTGTGTACTGAAGACCATGTTGCGGCCTTACAGATTTGAGCCAGGGAGGCCTGGTGATGCACTGCCCATGAAGTTCCAACTGCTCTCGTGGAGTGCGCTCTAACTTTGAACGGAGGCGGTCTCCTTCTCAAGCCATAGGCTTGTATTATGACCTGTCGAATCCACTTGGCTAAAGTAGATTTTGACGCTGCCTGACCCTCTCTGGGGCCTTCCGGCAGAATAAACAAAGTATCCGTTCTACGAATCTGAGCAGTGGCCTTTAGATAAGCTTTAACTGCTCTTACTACATCCAAAGAATGCAATAACTTTTCCTCTACTGAAGTAGGTTTGGGGAAAAAAGAAGGAAGAACCACATCTTGGTTCAAATGAAACCTCGATACCACCTTAGGAAGAAAGGCTGGATGAGGACGTAACACTACTCTATCCTTATGGATAACCAGATATGGCTCCTTACAGGACATAGCTGCTAATTCCGACACTCTTTTAGCCGAACAAATGGCTACTAGAAAAATCAATTTCCTGGTGAGAAGCACCAAAGAAATATGATGTAATGGTTCAAATGGTTGTTTCTGTAGAACCGACAGAACCAAGTTTAGATCCCATGGACATATGGGAATATTAACCGGAGGACTAATACGCATCACTCCTTGTATAAAGGCTTTGACTAGTGAATGCGAAGCCAAGGGCCTTTGAAAAAATATTGACAAGGCCGAAATCTGACCCTTGATAGTACTCAAGGCAAGCTTCCTATCTACAGCCCACTGTAGGAAGTCCAGAATCCTACCTATTACGTACTTATGTGGATGCCATTTCTTGGCCTCACACCACGCGATGTACGCCTTCCAAATTCTATAGTAGATCTGCCTGGATACCGGCTTCCTGGCATTGATCATGGTAGATACCACAGGATTAGAGAGCCCTCTCTTTTTTAGAATGTGGGCTTCAATAGCCAGGCCATCAAACCTAGGGCTGGTAAGGAAGGGTAGTATATCGGTCCTTGCGAAAGCAGGTCCGGACGACGTGGGAGAGACCAAGGACTCCCCACTGACATTTTACAATCTCCGCGTACCACGCTCTTCGGGGCCACGCTGGAGCCACCAGAATCACTGGTTCCTTTTCTACCCTGATTCTGCGGAGTCATCGAGGTAACCATTGTGGCGGTGTGAATGCATATATCAGCTTGAACTGATCCCAAGGGAACACTAGGGCATCCGAGCCGCAAGCTAGGGGATCCCTTGTCCGAGAGACAAACCTGTCCACCTTTGCGTTGAATCTGGATGCTAGAAGATCTACATCCGGTGTTCCCCACCGCTGACATATTGTCCAGAAAACCTCGGGGTGAAGGGACCCTTCCTCTGGGCATAATTGCTGGCGACTTAGAAAGTCCGCCTTCCAATTCTCCACTCCTGGAATAAATACCGCAGATATGGCTGGGACATATCTTTCTGCCCATTTCAGGATGTAATTTACTTCCCTCTGGGCTGCACGACTCCTGGTGCCCCCCTGATGATTGATATATGCCACTGCTGTGGCATTGTCTGATTGAATTCTGACAGGGGACCCTTGGAGTTTGGATGTCCATGCTACTAGGGCATACCGGGCTGCTCGTATCTCTAAGAGATTGATGGGCAGGGCCTTTTCTGCATCCGACCATCTGCCCTGGAGAGACCATTGCTCCAGTACTGCTCCCCAGCCTATAAGGCTGGCATCTGTAGTGACCACCTTCCAAGAAATCGGACTGAAGGATTTCCCTTTTTTCCAGATTCTGGGGAACCAACCACCAACGGAGGCTCTTGCGAACGGAAGGGGACAAGGACATTGTAAGTCTAGGGCCTGAACTTTTTTGTTCCAGGCTGACAGTATGGCCCCTTGCAAATTCCTTGAATGGAATTGACCGTAGGGTACTGCTTCGAATGATGCCACCATTTTTCCCAGCAGCCTCATATACAGGCGTATGGACGGCTGTCTTTTTTGTACCCACTAAGTGGATCAAATCTCTCAAAGACAACACCTTTCCTCGAGGCAAGAATATTTTTCTCTGGCCTGAATCCAACCTTAGCCCCAAGTATTCCAGACTTTTGACTGTTTTTTAGGGCTGACTTGTCTCGGTTGATAATCCAACCGTGAGATTCCAGATACTTGATTGTCTTGTGAACGACCACGTCTAGTTTTTTCACTGAGTGGTCTATCAGCAACAAGTCATCTAGATATGCCATTATCATTACACCTTGTGTTCTTAGATTGGCCAATAAAGGGCCAGAATTTTTGTAAACACTCGTGGTGCTGTGGCCAAACCGAAGGGTAAGGCTCTGAACTGAAAATGGCGCCCTTCTACTGCAAAGCGTAGAAATTTTTGGTGGACTGGAAAGATGGGAATGTGCAAATAAGCATCTTTGATGTCGATCGCGGCTAACCAATCCTCCCCTTGTAGGGCAGTGGCCACCGATCGGATCGACTCCATCGGAAAGTCCTGATATACAGGAATTTGTATAGCCCTTTTAGAATTAATATGGGCCTCCCGTCCGCGTTTGCTTCGGGACTGTAAAGAGGTTTGAGTAAAACCCGAACCCTCATTCTTCCAGGGGAACCTCCATAATTACTCCTTGGAGCAATAGTTGTTCTAGTGCCAACAGGAGGGACTCTCTCTTCCGGGGATCCCCTGGCACGTTTGACCTCATAAAATGGGAAGGAGGAGAGTCTTTTAACTCCAATCTGTATCCCAGACTTACTGCGGAGAGCACCCATCTGTCTCTGATCGTGTCCCGCCAGGTCTCTGCGAACAACTGGAGTCCTCCCCCCACCCGACTGAGTGGGGGCTTCAATGAATTTAACTTTGGGGGAGGTTTTGTACCTCCCCTGACCCAGGGTTTCTCATTACCCTGCTATTGTCCCTGTTTTTTACCCCCGGGAATTGACCGAGGAGGCCGTCGGAACTGTTACACAGCCGATGCCCCAGGGACTGGAGAAGCAGGCCTCTTAAAGAGGGACCTCTAACTCTGTTTTTAACCGGCAAGAGCGTATTTTTACCGCTGGAAATTTTCTGGATATATTTGTCCAGGTTTTCCCTGAATAAGCGTTCACCATGAAATGGGACGCTAACCAGCCATTCTTTACAGGGAGCTTCAGCAGACCAGTTTTTGAGCCATAGGAGCCTACGCATATGTACTATAGACAGCGTAAGGCGGGAGGCCTGATGGACTGAATCCTTTATGGCGTCAACCGCAAAGCCTAAGGCTCTAGGTAGATCAGCTAGGGCAAAGCCTGCTGATCTGTCAAGTCCCTCAAGACCTGTTTCAACTGATCCTTCACTGCTTAGCAGACCCCAATAGCTGCTACTGCTGGTTGTGTCACCAAGCTTGCTGTATAAAGAAGCAGATTTTCATAAGGACTCCAATCTTTTATCTATTGGGTTCTTGAACATTTGGACATTATCCACTGGACATGTGAGTGATTTATACATACAAGAGATGGCTGCGTCCACTGTAGGGACCTTCCATTTTTTTTTTTTTTTTTTTTTTGATGAACTTATCCTCCATGGGATAGACCACCGGAAATCTCTTGGGGGAATAAATATTTTCTCAGGATGTTCCCAATCCTGGTAAATGAGCCCTTTCAGCAAAGGGTGAAGTGGAAAAGAACAGACAGTCTGGGGGCTTCTAGCGACCCCAACGAGGATACAGTAGTGGTTGATGGTTCCGCAAGGTGCATTTTTAAATGCTGATCGGACCATGTTAGTCAGAGACTGAACCCATAATCTTTCAGCTTGAGATGCTGAGAAAAGGTTCCCCCACTGTTGATTCCTCTATAACAGAATCAACCTCATCCTGATCCCCTTCAGGCAGGTCGATCCCTGTATGGGACTGTTGCTCTGCTAACAGGCACTCTGAAGGAGGAGACGGAGATCGGGCGTGCTTTCCCTGACAGGGAGGCACCGATCAATGTTGACAATCTCTCTCTAATCCTCCCAGAGCTGAGGAAAAAACCTCCTCTGTTACATACACAGGAGCAGGTGAACTGAGGACAGCCACAGTACCAAGTACCCCTGCGGGGTCTCTACGGTCACTTACCTCTGAACTTCAGGGGAGACTGGTGCAGCAGAAGTATGCCCAAGATCCTCAGAGCCCGATGAGACCCCCTTCGCTTCCTGGAAGATTCAGTTCCGGAGCTTCTGGACGGCATATTCCTAAGCCTAAAGCTGAGGTATTCCAGCCGTAATACACCACTTTTACTGAGAATAGTCTAGCACAATTGCTGCTATATCACAGTTGGTGTCTACTAAAGTGTCTTTCTAGGGGATGCCTGCATCAACCGCCTCTATGTGCCTTTATATTGTTGCTAGCTCTGTCTGTGCCTTCAACAGCCAGCTATAATGTGCTTCAAAACACGCTGGACGCCCGCACATGCGCAGTAGCGCCGCGGCGCACACCTGAGCGTCATCGACCCGCTCCGCCCCTTTTTCCGGATCGCCTCTATGAATAGAGGCGCGTGCCCGCGCACGCGCGCGGGCACGTGCGCCTTCGGCGCCTTTTTTGAAAACAACAAGGAGCTAGATGGGAGCCAGGGTCCCTTTTGCCGCAGGGCCCGGGGATGGATGAGCGCAGCAACAGGGCAGAGGAGACAGCTTCCCAGCAGAGAACATACCAACTGCCTGGATTTGATTCTGGAAGAAAAAAATCCACATTACAAGAAAAAGAACCATAGCGGCCTCTAGTGTCTAACACAGGTACCGCGGTCTTACATTTTTATTTTTTTTTTATTTTTTTTCTTGCCTACTATTAAAATTTTTACATTTTCTCAGTAGTAACAGGCATACACAGAATATTAGCGGGAATACCGTTAGGTAACAGACAGAAAGACAAATTAGGCTTGGGGGTCCCCCAATAGAACCAAGTTCCTGGGGGCCCCCACTTACCTGTTCCCCGCCGCAGGACTTTGTTTGGTCCACAAAAGCCCAAACTTCACCTATCACGGCAGGCATTGTAATCAAACCTTCAGGGACCGGGTTCCCAAGGATTCCACTCCCCTGGACCTGTATAGCACCCTGCACAGAAAACATCTTGGTCGTGGGTATGACCAGAGCTCTGGATCCCAGGGTCCAGCTCTCCTAAGAGACGCATTACAGGCAAAACCTTGCTCTTCTCTGCAAGGCCCGGGTACCGACCGTTTAGCTATGAAGCTTTTTTGGTCGGATCCGGAATAGCTTACTGAGGCCCAAAAGAACCTGTACGCAAGCTCAGTGAAAAACACATGTTTCTTCTTGGCCAACACCTTAGACACTGGCAAAAAACTGAGGTGCTCCCGGATGGGAGGGGCTTATATAGGGGAGGGTACTTCCGGTTTTGGAAGTTGCCAGTGCCAGCACCTGACGGTATCTATATAACCCATTAGTAATGAGTCGCTCTGTGTCCCGTGATGTACGAGAAAGAAATATTAACCACTTGCCGACCGCTCACGGTATATATACGTCGGCAGAATGGCTCGTACAGGCACAATCACGTACCTGTATGTGGCCCTTTAACTGCCGGGGTCGCGCGCGCCGGCGCGCACGCGACCCCCCTGCCTTCCCCGTGAGTGGGACCGCGGGTCCCATGGACTTGATCGCTGCGGGGATCCCCGCGATCGTCTCACAGAGGCTCGGAGCGGGGAGATGTGTGTGTAAACACAACATCTCCCCGCTCCTCTACTGACAATGTCACTGATCTCTGCTCTGTGTAATCAGAGCGGAGATCGGTGACGTGTCAGTCGTAGCCACGCCCCCCTCAGTAACGCCCCTAGGCACACTTAACCCCTTCAGCGCCCCTAGTGGTTAACCCCTTCACTGCCAGTGCATTTTTATTGCATTGATCGCTGTGAAAATGACAATGCTCCCAAAAATGTGTCAAAGGTGTCCGATGTGTCCGCCATAATGTTGCAGTCACGAAAATAATCGTTGATCACCGCCATTACTAGTAAAAAAAAAAAAAAATGTATAAAATGCCTTAAAACTATACCCTATTTTGTAAACACTATAATTTTTGCGCAAACCAATCAATAAACGCTGATTGCAATTTTTTTACCAAAAATATGTAGAAGAATACGTTATATATTTTATGGGGATATTTATTATAGAAAAAAGTAAAAAATGTCATTTTTTTTCAAAATTTTCGCTCTATTTTTGTTTATAGCGCAAAAAATAAAAACCGCAGAGGTGATCAAATACCACCAAAAGAAAGCTCTATTTGTGGGAAAAAAGGACGCCAATTTTGTTTGGGAGCCACGTCGCACGACCGCGCAATTGTCAGTTAAAGCGATGCAGTGCCGAATTGCAAAAAGGGGCCTGGTCATAATGGCCTGTATTGGTCCGGGGCTTAAGTGGTTAAAAGCCAGCCGCTACAAATACTGCAGCTGCCGACTTTTAATATTAGGACACTTACCTGTCCTAGAGTCCAGCGACGTCGGCAGCAGAAGACGAGCAATCGCTCGTCACTCTGCTGCCCCCACCGCCATCCTTGCGGCTTCACTGCCCAGTTCCCTACGGCACATGCGCGAGTCGCGCTGCGCCGTTCTCACTGGTCCTCCTGTGTTCTGGGAGCCGAGTGTCTCCCAGAACACAACGGGTATTCTGCGGGAAGTGACGCACTACCCGCAGAATTCCCGCAGTGAGGACTCCCGGAAGTGGGTGCAAATACCTGTCTTAGACGGGTATCTGCACCCCCCTCCCCCCTGGAAGGTGCCAAATATGACACCGGAGGGGGGGGGGGTTCCGATGAGCGGAAGTTCCACTTTAGGGTGGAGCTCCGCTTTAAGGTGTACCTGTAATGACTTAAATCCTAGCAAACTACCAGATGGACTTTAACCACCTCAATACAGGGCACTTAAACCCCCTTCCTGCCCAGGCCATTTTTCAGCTTTTAGCGCTGTCACACTTTGAATGACAATTGCCTGGTCATGCAACACTGTACCCAAATGAGAAAAACGCAACAGGGGGCGCGCGAGGGCCGGGAAGCCGAGGACGTCATATGACGCCCGCCCAGACCAAGAGCCGCTCCGCCCAGCCGTAATTTGACGGCTGGCAGGCGGCAAGCGGTTAAAGAAGGTGCTTAAATTCAACCGCCATTGTCCAGAACACTCTCTAGGAACCTTCAAATCAGGGGGAGCTGTACAAACACCAGCTAGTGTTTTAGGATATTGATATGTGCCCTGACATTTGCAGGTCCAGTTGGTCAGTAAAGCTGGCCATACATGAGTTGAATTTCGGAGGGTTCAGCGGGGGGGCAACCCAATTTTCATCCATCTAGGGCCATTCCCACTTAAAAGAAGTCAATCTAATGATCAAGAGTTTGGAAAAAAATTCTCAATCAGTGGTGTGGATGGGGGTATCCGTTCAATTCAGCCCCTAGGCTGATGGACAAAAAGTAAAAAGAGTAATCTATGGGCAACCCAAGGTCGCCCTACACATTTTGTGGCCAGTAGCAAGGCATGGGAGGAAAGGGGGAAAGAGTTTGACCCTCCAAGATCTGGATGGCACCAGAGCAGAGCTCAAGGATTTGGAGACAAACTTGTATAGGCGTTCTAAAAATCTAGATGATGTTTTATTAGGATTAAAGTGATTACAGGGGTGTTATTTGTTACATGGCTATATGATATTATTTTCACAATCTGGTCTCAATTTTTAAATGTTTGCGCATGGAATGTCGCCATTTTATACATGTTTATTTTTATTTTTTTTGTACACTTTGGAGTATGCCCTGTTTTCTTCCTTGTGTGGAATTGTAGTTAAGCACCTGAACGACCACAACATGCAGGGAAAGTTTTTTTTGATCGTGGATATACCAACTTGATTTTAGCACCACATCCCTAGATTGAGTAGATAAACAAGGGAAGTATTGGGGATTTTTTTTAGGTGCAAAATAGTATTACAAGTAATGTCAAATATATTATTTAAAAAAAATATATATTTTTTTTATTTTGAGAAACAAAATCAAAAATGTGTTAAATAACAATTGGCAAGTACAGTATATCACAGTATTGGCAAGACCACTGTAAGATGGATTTCCCAAAATGTTTTGCCCATGTGTCAGGCTTCTTCAGGGGAGGCTGTCCAGTTTGCAAGTACAAGCCTTCTGTGTCTCCTATAATAGGTCCAAATACCGCCGCAATTTCTAGAAGGCTATCTGCGCCAAGGGGACCATATGTGGCAGGCGGCTACAGGGGGAAAAGGAAGACCAGAAAAACAAGTTCTGCAGTGGACTTAATTCCAAGGGATCTAAAACGCTGTCAGTAACCTCAAGTATTGATCTCCAAGACTGATGTCCCAGGGGCTCCAGCAGCTCCTATTCCCCCTGTGGCCGCCTGCCACATATGCTCCCCTTGGCGCAGATAGCCGTCTAGAAATTGTGGCAGTATTTGGACCCATTATAGGAGACACAGAAGGCTTGTACTTCCAAACTGGACAGCCTCCCCTGAAGAAGCCCGACACATGGGCGAAACATGTTGGGAAATCCAACTTACAGTGCTGTCTTGCTAATACTGTGATATACTGTACTTGCCAATTGTTATACATTTAACACATTTTTTTATTTTGTTTCTCAAAATAAAAAATTATTTTTAAATAATATATTTGATATTATTTGTAATACTATTTTGCACCTAAAAAATCCCCAGTACTTCCCTTGTTTATCCACAACATACAGGGATATACAATGTATTACTGACTTATGATCGCACACATAGGTTGGACTTGTGTCTTTTTTCAACCTCACCTACTATGTAAAACAGTGGCTCAGAACGAGACCTGTCAGAACGAGTTAGGAACTGAATCCACTAATGGTTTGTGGTAATCAGGCCAAGTGGTTGTTTTCAAGCTTTTTGCAATGTGCTTGAACTTGGCCATTTGCTGAAAATCTCATTTGTTGATAAGACATATATTTTCATATTACCTCACAGATCCAGGATACATCTTTCCGATCTGTGCTTTCATTTTGAGAGATTTTCTCTCCATTCATGTCTTATTGTCTATGTTCAAGCCTTCCCAACTCTATCCAAAATGAAAAGAACCAACGTTTGGCCAGAGTTCTGCTTTAATGTGCTCTTGGACTCGTACGTGTTTTTAACTTGCAGTTCTGCAGTGGGTGTGGTAATCGGCACTGACAATTAGCACATTCAGAATGTTCACGCAGTGGTGCCTCTAGGCTTAGGGATCTAGGGGCACATGGCAGCAATGTACTAACAAGTAAGTAGCACAGATTGGTTTGTCACCCGACAGGTTCCATTTTCCTTTATGGTTGGCTTCCTTTAAAGCAAGATATAAAAAACACAGGCTAGCCTTTAAATTTTGAATGAAGAAACTGTGTTGTCATCCCAGACCAGAAATTAGGAGCTCATTGGATTTTTGGCAGATCATCAGTTTTTTTTAAATTGTTTAACCACTTGTTGACCGCAATACATATTTTATATATATATATATAAAATACATTGTCGTTTGCAATTGGTTTATCGGGATCATTGTTGAAGATATCAGCCATAACCCCGGTATTGTTTTTTTTTTTTTAGCTGGTGGCTGGCTTTCTATTGAAAGCATTCCAAGCGACTCATGAGCCACTGGAACACTTTCAGAAGCGATATCCTCCCGATCTCTCGGGTTTACCGTTTCCACCCGCTCGATACGACGGTGAGGCCGGCTGGTCACAGAGGCGATATAAGACTAGATCATATTTGATCGCCTATGCGCCTTGGAGGACCGAAGCGATGTTGTGGCGTCACTTCTGGTCCAGGGTGCAAGTAAACAATTATTTTTTTTTTTTTTTCAAAGCGAAAGATCAAAGATTATTATTATTTTTTTTTTTTAATCGCTTATCAAGGTAAAGAGATTTGGGGTCTTTTTGACCCCATATCTCTCCATAAAGAGGACCTGGGATGTTTACATTCCTTGTAATAGGAATTAAAGTGTTTAAAAAAAAAAAAATGAAATGGACAGAAAATTGTAATAAATATATGTATTTTTTTAAGTCCCCCCCATACCTCTGCGCTCATGTACAGAAGCGAACACATACATAAACCGTGTTTGCTCCACCCGAGAGCCATAATTCTAGCACTAGACCTCCTCTGTAACGCTAAGCAGGTAACCTGTAAAGGTGTTTATAGAGTCGCCTATAGAGATTTTTAAGTACCCTAGTTTGTCGCAATTTGACAAGCATACACGATTTTAAAGTGGCATGTTGGGTATCTATTTACTGTGTGTAACATAATCGTTCATATTATACCAAAAAATTGGGTTATAGCCCAGGATCACACTGGGCATGCGGGAGTGAAGCCGTGCGAGTTCAGCTGAACTCGCACGATTTCACTCCCGCATGTCAGTCCCGATTTCGGCTGCGATTACAGGGACATCTGTGCAGGTTTCTGCACAGATGTCAATGTAAATCACGGCCCAAAATCGCAAAAAGTAGTACAGAATCTACTTTTTGAAATCGGTGCAGCGCTGCAGTTGCAGCGTCGCACCGATTAGGACGGGGCAAATGCCGCCGATTTGACATGCGATTTGACATGTCAAAACGCATGTCAAATCGCACCAGTGTGAACCAGGGCTTATATTGTGTTTTTTTTATTTACTCCCTGACCAGGCAATTTTTTGCGATACGGCACTGCGTTGCTTTAACTGACAATTGCCCGGTTGTGGATGCTGTACCCAAATTAAAAAAAGACCGACAATTTTGAATAAAAAACAAATTTTCTGCTATAAAACATTCCCAAATAAAAAAATAAAAATAAAATAAAATTTCTTCGTCAATTTACGCCAATATATATTCTGCTACATGTTTTTGGTAAAAAAACAATACCAATAAGTGTATATTGATTGATTTACGCAAGTGTCCAAAAACTATGGGATATATTTATGGACTTTTTTGTTTGTTTGTTTTACTAATAATGGCGGCGATCAGCGTTTTTTTTTTGTTTTTTTTTACGGGACTGCAATATTGCGGTGGACAAATTGTACACCAAGTGACACTTTTTGAAGACCAGTGACACCGGTATAGTGATCAGTGCTAAAAAAAACTAAAAAATAAATGCACTGTTCCCTGTATAAATGACACTGGCAGGAACTGGGTTAACACCAGGGGCAATCAAGGGGTTAAATGTGTGTCTGGGAGGTGCTTTCTAACTGTGTGGGGGAGTGTTACACTGGAGGAAGAGAGAGATCTGTTTCAGCTTAGCCGAAACGCAAAGATCTCTCCTTTGCTCCCTGATAGGGATGAGCTCCGGCGTGTTCGCACACTCCATGTGCAGAGCCCGCCAGGAAGTCGGCACTGCTCTGCGCTAAACACAGGCAGGGAGACATTTCCCGATGCGCGGCTGCAGAGATCGGGACATGTCTCCCTGCCTGCGATTAGCGCAGGGCCGTGCTGACTTCCTGGCGGGCTCTGCACATGGAGTGTGCGAACACGCCGGAGCTCATCCCTGCTCCCTGACAGATGAGCGGTTTGTCTTGTTTACATAGGCGCACCGCTGATCTGTCTCTCCACAGAAGAACCAGAGGGTCGCGGCGGCCGCCAGGCCCTCTGATCGGCGCCGCCTGCGCCTAATCACAGCGGGGGCAGCGCACGTGTGCCCCCTACACCACATGCATGTAATCATGTACAGGTACGTGATTTTTGCTGCCCTGCCGCAGTTTATGTACGTGGGGTGGTCCGGAAGCGGTTAGTTACAATTTATTTTTTTTCCAAACAAAATTGCGTTTGAAAAACTGCTGTGCAAATACCATGTGACATAAAAACATTTCAACGACCGCCATTTTATTCCCTAGGTTCTCTGCTAAAAAAATATATAATGTTTGGGGGGCTATAAGTAATTTTTCTAGCAAAAAAATACGGATTTCAACTTGTAAACAAAAAGTGCTAGAAAAGGCGTGGTCTTCAAGTGGTTAGTGATAAAACGTGAAGAAATGTGCGTGTATTGCAGAGATGCACTGATTTTTATTTTTATTTTGCCCTGAAATACACTTTAAAGGAGCACTAAAGCTTCCCTTTTTTTTGCCTAAAAATAACAAACATGTTATACTTGCCTCCACTGTGCAGCTCGTTTTGCACACAGTGGCCCCGATCCTGGTCTTCTGGGGTCCCTCGGCGGCTGTCTTGGCTCCTCCCCGCAAGGACTCCACACCATAATGCGAGTGAGCTCGCATGGTGTGGAGTGATTGCGGGCACGCTCCCGTGATACAGCGGCGGCCATAGCCGCCGACTGTATCACTCGGCGCCGCGTCATTGGATGTGATTGACAGCAGCGCCAGCCAATGGCTGCGCTGCTTTCAATCCATCCAGTGTAGCCAATCGGCGGCCAGGCTGAAAAACGAAGAGGATGACGGGGACGAGCGTGGGACTTTCGAGGGGCCAGGTAAGAAAAACGGGGGCTCGGGGGGGGGGCGGTATTGTCGAATGTCTTTTCACCTTAATGCATAGGATGCATTAAGGTGAAAAAACATGTAACTTTACTACTCCTTTAACTTTTTGCTACAGGCTAGGCATTTTTTTTATTTTTTATAAATTCTCTAGAAACGGTTGCATTAATATTTAAGCATTTAAGCATGGAAAGTACTTGACGTTCTCAGAAATGGAGAATGTCAAGCCTTTTCTTTACATTAAAAATAAAAACTTTTGCTTTTAACAACCACTTTCCAGAAAATTCTATTATATATTTTTCCAAGGCATTCTCAAGGAAAGTGTGTTCTGAGAAGGAGAGAGGATTCCTGGTAGAGCAATTTATACCGGAGCGAATGTGAATAAAAGGATTCCCAATCAATTGCATTAGTCTGAGGATGTGCAGCTGTGAGCCGAGGAGAAATCCTATAAGCATCTCCTCTGTGTTATTTTTCTGAAGAGACTGGCAAGCTTTCAACGAGAGAGAGAGAGAGCTCCTCTAACCTGCACTGTACAGGTCATGCTTGAAATGTACAGAACAGCAGTTCCTCGGTTTGATTTTCTTAGTTACGCCAATGCTGAAAAGTGCCGTCTCTTTCAGCAGAAGAGGTTGGGATCATTTACTATATGGGCAAAGAAAGGTTTATTGACGGGGTCTCCAAACTTTCTAAAGAAAGGGCCAGTTTACTGTCCTTCAGACTTTAGGGGGGCCGAACGGTGCTCGGTGTGGGTGTAAACAATGCCTGATCTTTGATATGGAATTATGCCCCATTGTTGGTGTCAGTGGAAGAAATAGTGCCCCATTGTTGGTGTCAGTGAAAAGAATAGTGCCCCATCGTTCACAGCAGTGGAAAGAATAGTAGGGTAGATATTTACTAGCACACCAAGGATCGGCACAAAGTGGTATCCAAACAGGTAGTTTATTGCATGATCACAACACAAAAAAGGTGCAACGTTTCTGAGTCACGCAGGACCCCTTCGTCAGGCATGTGATGAAGGGGTCCTGCGTGACTCCGAACTGTTGCACCTTTCTTGTGTTGTGATCATGCAATAAACTACCCATTTGGATGCCACTTTGTGCCGATCCTTGGTGTGCTGGCAAATATCTACCCTGTAACTTGAACCAGTATCCAGCTGGTTATTGCTACAGCACCCTAATTTTGAGCGCTTATACCAGGAGCGTGTTCGATGGGAATGTGTAACATTACTGGTGGAAAGAAAAGTGCCCCATCGTTGGTGTCAGTGGAAAGAATAGTTCCCCATCGTTGGTGTTAGTGGTAGGAATAATTGCCTCAAGTGCTGGATGAAGGCAAACAAAGGGCTGCATCCGGCTCCTGGGCTGCAGTTTGGGGACCAGCTGCCGTCATTATACTGCGGCAAGGTGGCACGATCCCGCAAATCGCCGTAGCTGTACGTCGACTCTGGAACTTACTTTTGTGGGCGAGAGCGCTCCCATTGGTCAGCGGGGGAGCCAATCAGCGGGTGGGGCGAACTCGATTTTCCACCGGCCAACCGCGATCGTTCCCCGCAGTGATAGAACGGGGATCTTCCTGTGTAAACAAGGCTGATCTCCGTTCTGACAGGGAAGATCACATGGATCTTGTCTTTCTGCTAAGCAGGAAGATGAATCTGTGTGTTTCCCCAGTCACACAGTCCCCCATACAGTTAGAAAACACATGCAGGGAACACATTTAAACCCTTGATCTTCCCTGATGTTAACCCCACCCCTGCCAGGGTCTTTTTTGGTTTGTTTAGCAAAAAATAAAAACCCCAGTGGTGATCAAATACCACCAAAAGAAAGCTCTATTTGTGGGAAGAAAATTATAAAAATTTCATTTGAGTACAGCCTTGTATGACCGCGCAATTGTCATTCAAAGTGCGACAGCGCTAAAAGCTTAAAATTGTCCTGGGCAGGAAGGGGCGAAAGTGCCTGGTATTGAAGTAGTTAAAGTTGAACTATAGGCAAAACTTTTTTTCCTTGGGGACCCCCATGTCACCAGAACGAACGTACCCATTGGAAGATTTTCCCTCGATTACATTTCTGGGGACGACCCAAACTTTGGAATTTTCTTTCACTTTTAATGATAATGGCGAACGGGACAAATAGAGAGGGTGAATCTCCTTAAAGGGGGCACAGACAGCAATAAAAATCTAATAGGTAGTCTAATCCAGTGTTTCTCAATTCCAATCCTCAAGGTGCCCCAACAGGTCATGTTTTCAGGCTTTCCGTTATTTTGCACAGGTGATTTGATCAGTTTCACTGCCTTGGTAATTACCAAAGCCGTTTCATCTGAGGGATATCTTGAAAACATGACCTGTTGGTTGTTGAGGACTAGAATTGAGAAACACTGGTCTCCATCCAAAACGGTAAAAAAAAAAAAAAGTTTTTCCTTTAATTTTACTGTATATGTGTCAAATAGAGGTCATATACATGGGTGTAGATGAAACATTTGAGGCCTGGTTTACACTGCTGCGACCTGAAAGTCGCAACTTTACTGGCTACTTGAGTACTACTTGATGCAACTTTCAGGGAATGCCTGGGTAATCTTCCTGTAATGTCAGATCCAAATCACATCAATATAGACGAGGATCTGACTTGGAGGCGACTTATATTAAGTTCTATGGGCACAAGTCAGATAGGAGTCACCTTAAAGTAGTACAGGAACCTTTTCTAAAGTCAGAGCGATTTCAGTAGTGCTTACCTAACCCCTTCCCATCATCATATGATGTCGTCTACTTTGAGCGGTGATATCTGTATGATGGTTGCAGCTGTTCAGCCGCTTGATCATTCTTACAGGCAGCGGGCGCGGACGTCCCGCCAGCCTCCGGTGCTTCTCCAGGCTCGCCCGTACGATCGGCAAGAGGGAGAAGGAATCCTTCCATGCCGGAAGTTTACCATAGAGAATCCGGCGGGCCATATGGCCCCTGGACGTCTCTATGATCTTTCGGAGACCAGGCGCGATGTTATGACGTCACGCCCGGCCTATGCATTTGAAAATATGCCGCCGCCTTGGCTGGGAAGCCAGGACCTTTTTTTCAGGCTTCCCAGCCTAGAGGTGAGATCTGGGGACTTATAGACCTCAGATCTCACTTTAAAGAGGACCTGTCATGCCATATTCCTATTACAAGGGATGTTTCCTCGTAATAGGAATAAAAGTGATAAAAAAAAATTTAAGTAAAAAAAAAAAGTGTCAAAATGGAAAAATAAAAGTAAAATAAACAATAATAAAAAAGCAAAAAAAATAAGATTTTTACATGTAGGAGCGAAGTGTCAGAATTGGCCTGGGTGGTTAAGACAGCCATCGTTGACTAACCTGGGATTTCACATGTCATGCGACTTGGGTTCTCACAAGTCCGATCCTAAGTCGCGGCCGTGTGAATCGAGCCCAATTGTCTTAAACAGTATTAAACAATTGAAACCCAATAAAAATGTGTCTACATTTGGTATACTGTATGCACAAGAGCCATCCATTTGATGTGTATATTGGCTTCACATATCAACGCGTTTCGAAAGTTGCTTCATCAGGATCCACGCCTTTTTTTACATTCCAACAGAAATTTTTTCAATCTACAGGGAGAATTGCAAGAAAAATAAACATATAATACGTCCACTTACAAAAAACATACATAACATATATTTAAGAAAAATCTATGACAAAAACATCACATGTATAAACATCCATGATGTGGTGGAGAGGGAGAGAAGAAAAAGGAAAGGGGGAGGAGCTACACTCTGTTCCAAATTATTATGCAAATTCTATTTCAGTGTCACAAAGATTAAATATTTTGTTTTTCAGTTTAACTCATGGATGGCATTGTGTCTCGGGGTTCTTTTGATCACTGAAAACAATCTCGGACACCTGTGATAATTAGATTGCCAGGTGAGCCCAATTAAAGGGAAAACTACTAAAGGGAGGGTGTTCCACAATATTAAGCAGAGCACCATTTTCAAGCAATATGGGGAAGAAAAGGGATCTCTCTGCTGCCGAAAAGAGTGAAATAGTTCAATGCCTTGGACGAGGTATGAAAACATTAGATATTTCACGAAAACATAAGCGTGATCATCGCACTATTAAGAGATTTGTTGCTGATTCAGAGCACAGACGGGTTTCGTCCAGACGAAGCTACGCTACCTCTTTAGCGAAACGCGTTGACATCACAGCAGTCACGTGACGCCAGCTACGGAAAACCCTGTTCAAACCAAAGCCGCAGATCTGAACTCTGCATCCATCCTATACAATCTACCACACTTATTAACATGGCGAGTATCCGGTATACACCGTGAATCCAGCAGACCAGCAGTTTCTGCATTGCAAAGACCTCATTGCAGCCCCTGTGAGCTTAGAAAACTGTGCACGCCACGGAGCCCGGATCAATGTAAAGGTCAAGCGGGACGCTGTGATTGTCGGCCATGCAAGATTGGTAATGTATGGATGCACTTCTCATTGCAAATTTTAATTGCGCTTGGTTTCTCATAAGGACTGATCCTATAATACCAGCTGATTTGTATTGAAGTTTACATTCCTTACATGCATGTGGAAGCAAAACATTTTCCTTTACTGCATTAATATTGGCTCCGGCTATTCAAAGTATTGCCATTAATTCATGTGCTCCAATGAACTTTATGCAGTTCAAGCAAGATTCTTTTGTGTGTGTATATATCTCCATTCAATGTGATTTGGATGTGAATTCCTTTGAAGGCCTTAACTAATATTTTGGGTAAAAAATATATTCACTATCAGTGAGCTAAAACCAGTGGGATAACACAGCAGCTATAGGAGTAAAATTACTTCATGGAGAAAAGATACGTATGAATTAAAATGGCCAATCATTTGATTATATCACATCTCCATAAAGCAGTGACAGACTTTGATTTATAGGCATCCTTTTGATTATTTGAAACCATTTTCGATCATCAAGCATCTTTTTTATATAGATTCAGATTTAGGGCCACCATTTTTTGAACCTGATTCCCCGGGGTCATGCACAGTGAAGCTGTATGTATATATATATTTTTTCATTGTTTTGATTAAATTTTTCTGTATACATGCAATTATTGCAATCAAGCGATTTTTATCGCATTACAGCTTCACTCTGAATGGTATGCTGGTGTCTGGACTTTTCTGTATTTTGTTTTTATTGTTCACCTGTATTTGTATTTGTCTTGTCTGTCCTTGCTGTTTTTTGTCTGTTTTTATAGTATCATCTATTGGGGTCCCCTCCTCCCTTGGAAGGAGACCGTCAATAGTACCTTCATTGAAGCTGTCCAAAATATTTATAATCGCATCATGAAAATATACATTGTGCGCTCTTTTTGGAATCAATACATTTTGTACCTTTTTGGAATCACAATCTAGTCTAAGACCCTCTGTTGCAGAAGTAGCTGCTTTTCTTTCTCGTACATCACGGGACACAGAGCGGCATAGTCATTACTATGTGGGTTATATAGTTTACCTTCAGGTGCTGGCACTGGCAACTTCCAAACCGGAAGTACCCTCCCCTATATAAGCCCCTCCCATCCGGGAGCACCTCAGTTTTTTGCCAGTGTCTAAGGTGTTGGCCAAGAAGTAACATGTGTTTTTCACTGAGCTTGCGTACAGGTTCTTTTGGGCCTCAGTAAGCTATTCTGGATCCGACCAAAAAAGCTTCATAGCTAAACGGTCGGTACCCGGGCCTTGCAGAGAAGAGCAAGGTTTTGCCTGTAATGCTCCTCTTAGGAGGGCTGGACCCTGGGATCCAGAGCTCTGGTCATACCCACGACCAAGATGTTTTCTGTGCAGGGTGCTATACAGGTCCAGGGGAGTGGAATCCTTGGGAACCCGGTCCCTGAAGGTTTAATTACAATGCCTGCCGTGATAGGTGAAGTTTGGGCTTCTTTGGACCAAACAGAGTCCTGCGGCGGGGAAAAGGTAAGTGGGGGCCCCTCAGGAACTTGGTTCTATTGAGGGGACCCCCAAGCCTAATATGTCTTTCTGCCTGTTACCTAACGGTATTCCCGCTAAATATCTGTGCATGCCTGTAACTACTAAAAAATGTAATAATTTTAAGAGTGGTCAAGGAAAAAAAAATAAAAAAAAAATGGTTAAACCGCGGTACCTGTGTTAAACCACTAGAGGCCGCTGTGGAACGTTGTTTTCTTGTCATGTGGATTTTTTATTTTCAAGTCAAAATCCAGGCAGATGGTGAGTTCTCTGGATGGGAAACTGTTTCCTCTGCCATGTTGCAATGCTCGTCCATCCCCTGGCCCTGTGGCAAACAGGGCCCTGGCTTCTGTCCCTAGTTCCTTTCGAAAAAGAGCGCCGAAGGCGCACGTGCGCGCGCCTCTATTTATAGAGGTGAGCTGGAAAAAAGGGGCGGAGCTTGGTGGATGACGCTCTGTGCGCGCCGCAGCGCTTCTGCGCATGTGCGGGCGTCCCAGCATGATAAAAAGCACAATTAGGTGTTGTCAGCTGGTTATGGAAGGCAGAAACAGAGCTGGCAACATTTAGAAAGGCATACAGCAGGCGGTTGATGCAGGCATCCCCATAGAAAGGCACATTAGTAGACACCAACTGTTTATATAGCAGCAATTGTGCTAGACTATTGTCAGTAAGTGGTGTATTTCGGCTGGAATACCTCAGCTTTGGGCTTAGGAATATGCCGTCTAAAGTCTCCGGGACTAAGAATCCCAGGAAGCATAGGGGGTCTCCATCGGGCTCTGAGGATCTTGGGCATGCTTCGGCTGCACCAATCTCCCCTGAAAAATCAGAGTTTAGTGACCGTAGAGCACCCTCAGGAGTACCTGGTACTGTGGCTGTCCTCAGTTCACCTGCTCCTGTGTATATAACAGAGGAGGTTTTTTCCTCAGCTCTGGGAGGACTGGAAGAGAGATTGACAACATTGATCGCTGCTTCCCTGTCAGAGGGAAAGCGCGCCCGATCTCCGTCTCCTCCCTCAGAGTACCTGTTAGCAGAGCAACAGTCCCATACAGGGATCGACCTACCTGAAGGGGATCAGGATGAGGTTGATTTTGTTGTAGAGGAATCAACAGTGGAAGAGCCATTCTCAGCATCACATGCTGAAAGATTATGGGTTCAGTCCCTGACTAACATGGTCCGATCAGCATTTAAAATGCCCCTTGCGGAGCCATCATCCACTTCTGTCTCCTCGTTGGGGTCGCTAAAAGCTCCCCAGACTGTTTGTTCCTTTCCAATCCATCCTTTACTGGAAGGGCTCATTTACCAGGATTGGGAACATCCTGATAAAATATTTACTCCCCCCAAGAGATTTCCGGTGGTCTATCCCATGGAGGATAAGTTCATCAAAAAAATGGAGGGTCCCTACAGTGGACGCAGCCATCTCTTGTGTGAATAAATCACTGACATGTCCAGTAGATAATGTCCAAATGTTCAAGGACCCAATAGATAATTGGAGTCCTTATTAAAATCTGCTTTCTCTACAGCAGGCTTGGTGACACAACCAGCAGTGGCAGCTATTGGGGTCTGCCAAGCAGTGAAGGATCAGTTCAAACAGGTCTTAAGGGACTTGCCAGATCAGCAGGCTCTTGCCCTAGCTGATCTACCTAGAGCCTTATGCTTTGCGGTTGACACTATAAAGGATTCAATCCATCAGGCCTCCCGCCTTACGCTGTCTGTAGTACATATGCGCAGGCTTCTATGGCTCAAAAACTGGTCTGCTAAAGCTCCCTGTAAAAAATTGCTGGTCTGCTTCCCATTTCATGGTGAACGCTTATTCGGGGAAGACCTGGACAAATATATCCAGAAAATTTCCAGCAGTAAAAGTACACTCTTGCCGGTTAAAAACAGAGTTAGAGGTCCCTCTTTTAAGAGGCCTGCTTCTCCAGTCCCTAGGACATCGGCTGTGAAACAGTTCCGACAGCCTCCTTGGTCAAATCCCGGGGGTAAAAATCAGGGACAATCGCAGGGTAACAAGAAACCCTGGGTCAGGAGAGGTACAAAACCTCCTCCAAAGTCAAATGCATGAAGGGTTGCCCCCACTCAATCGGGTGGGGGGAAGACTTCAGTTGTTCGCAGAGACCTGGCGGGACACGATCAGAGACAGATGGGTGCTCTCCGCAGTAAGTCTGGGATACAAATTGGAGTTAAAAGACTCCCCTCCTTCCCATTTTATAAGGTCAAACGTGCCAAGGGATCCCCGCAAGAGAGGATCCCTCCTGTTGGCACTAGAACAACTATTGCTCCAAGGAGTAATTATGGAGGTTCCCCTGGAAGAATGGGGGTTCGGGTTTTACTCAAACCTCTTTACAGTCCCGAAGCCAAACGGGGACGTGAGGCCCATATTAAATCTAAAAGGGCTAGACAAATTCCTACATATCAGGACTTTCCGGATGGAGTCGATCCGATCGGTGGCCACTGCCCTGCAAGGGGAGGAATGGTTAGCCTCGATCGACATCAAAGATGCTTATTTGCACATTCCCATCTTTCCAGTCCACCAAAAATTTCTACGCTTTGCAGTAGAAGGGCGCCGTTTTCAGTTCAGAGCCTTACCCTTCGGTCTGGCCACAGCACCACGAGTGTTCACAAAAATTCTGGCCCCATTATTGGCCAATCTAAGAACACGAGGTGTAACGATAATGGCATATCTAGACGACTTGTTGCTGATAGACCACTCAGTGGAAAAACTAGAAGTGGTTGTTCACGAGACAATCAAGTATCTGGAATCTCACGGTTGGATTATCAACCGAGACAAGTCAGCCCTAAAACCAGTCAAAAGTCTGGAATACTTGGGGCTAAGGCTGGATTCAGACCAGAGAAAAATTTTCCTGCCTCAAGAAAAGGTGTCGTCTTTGAGAGATTTGATCCACCTAGTGGGTACAAAAAGACAGCCATCCATACGCCTGTGCATGAGGCTGCTGGGAAAAATGGTGGCATCATTCGAAGCAGTACCCTACGGTCAATTCCATTCAAGGAGTTTGCAAAGGGCCATACTGTCAGCCTGGAACAAAAAAGTTCAGGCCCTAGACTTACCAATGTTCTTGTCCCCTTCCGTGCGCAAGAGCCTCCGTTGGTGGTTGGTTCCCCAGAATCTGGAAAAAGGGAAATCCTTCAGTCCGATTTCTTGGAAGGTGGTCACTACAGATGCCAGCCTCATAGGCTGGGGAGCAGTACTGGAGCAATGGTCTCTCCAGGGCAGGTGGTCGGATGCAGAAAAGGCCCTGCCCATCAATCTCTTAGAGATACGAGCAGCCCGGTATGCCCTAGTAGCATGGACATCCAAACTCCAAGGGGCCCCTGTCAGAATTCAATCGGACAATGCCACGGCAGTGGCATATATCAATCATCAGGGTGGCACCAGGAGTCGTGCAGCCCAGAGGGAAGTGAATTGCATCCTGAAATGGGCAGAAAGATATGTCCCAGCCATATCCGCAGTATTCATTCCAGGAGTGGAGAATTGGAAGGCGGACTTTCTAAGTCGCCAACAATTATGCCCAGGGGAATGGTCCCTTCATCCCGAGGTTTTCCGGACAATATGTCAGCGGTGGGGAACACCGGATGTAGATCTGCTAGCATCCAGATTCAACGCAAAGGTGGACAGGTTTGTCTCTCGGACAAGGGATCCCCTAGCTTGCGGCTCGGATGCCCTAGTGTTCCCTTGGGATCAGTTCAAGCTGATATATGCATTTCCACCGCCACAATTGTTACCTCGATTACTCCGCAGAATCAGGGTAGAATAGAAACCAGTGATTCTGGTGGCTCCAGCGTGGCCCCGAAGAGCATGGTACGCGGAGATTGTAAAAATGTCTGTGGGGAGTCCTTGGACCCTCCCACATCGTCCGGACCTGCTTTCGCAAGGACCGATATACCACCCTTCCTTACCAGCCCTAGGTTTGACGGCCTGGCTATTGAAGCCCACATTCTAAAAAAGAGAGGTCTCTCTAATCCTGTGGTATCTACCATGATCAATGCCAGGAAGCCGGTATCCAGGCAGATCTACTATAGAATCTGGAAGGCGTACATCGCCTGGTGTGAGGCCAAGAAATGGCATCCACGTAAGTATGTAATAGGTAGGATTCTGGACTTCCTACAGTGGGCTGTAGATAGGAAGCTTGCCTTGAGTACTATCAAGGGTCAGATCTCGGCCTTGTCAATATTTTTTCAAAGGCCCTTGGCTTCGCATTCACTAGTCAAAGCCTTTATACAAGGAGTGATGCGTATTAGCCCTCCGGTTAATATTCCCATATGTCCATGGGACTTAAACCTGGTTCTGTCGGTTCTACAGAAGCAACCATTTGAACCATTACAGCACATTTCCTTGGTTCTTCTCACCAGGAAATTGATTTTTCTAGTAGCCATTTGTTCAGCTAGAAGAGTGTCGGAATTAGCCGCTATGTCCTGTAAAGAGCCATATCTGGTTATCCATAAGGACAGAGTAGTGTTACGTCCTCATCCAGCCTTTCTTCCTAAGGTGGTATCGAGGTTTCATTTGAACCAAGATGTGGTTCTTCCTTCTTTTTTCCCCAAACCTAGTTCAGTAGAGGAAAAGTTATTACATTCTTTGGATGTAGTAAGAGCAGTTAAAGCTTATCTAAAAGCCACTGCTCAGATTCGTAGAACGGATACTTTGTTTATCCTGCCGGAAGGCCCCAGAAAGGGTCAGGCAGCGTCAAAATCTACTTTAGCCAAGTGGATTCGACAGGTCATAATGCAAGCCTATGGCTTGAGAAGGAGACCGCCTCCGTTCAAAGTTAGGGCGCACTCCACGAGAGCAGTTGGAACTTCATGGGCAGTGCATCACCAGGCCTCCCTGGCTCAAATTTGTAAGGCCGCAACATGGTCTTCAGTACACACGTTTACTAGGTTCTACCAGGTGGACGTTAGAAGTCAGGAGGATGTCGCCTTTGGGCGCAGTGTGTTGCAGGCCGCAAAAGATCCTCATGTCTGATAGCGCTCAGCTTATGTATGGTGTATCCCCCCCCTCATTGGGCATTGCTTTGGGACGTCCCACATAGTAATGACTATGCCGCTCTGTGTCCCGTGATATACGAGAAAGAAAATAGGATTTTTATAACAGCTTACATGTAAAATCCTTTTCTTGGAGTACATCACGGGACACAGAGCTCCCACCCCTCTTTTGGGGACACTTATTGCTTTGCTACAAAACTGAGGTGCTCCCGGATGGGAGGGGCTTATATAGGGGAGGGTACTTCCGGTTTGGAAGTTGCCAGTGCCAGCACCTGAAGGTAAACTATATAACCCACATAGTAATGACTATGCCGCTCTGTGTCCCGTGATGTACTCCAAGAAAAGGATTTTACAGGTAAGCTGTTATAAAAATCCTATTTTTTGACCTTGGTAGAAATACCTTGGTCTTTCTTTTTTGTATGCATATAGTGTTTGGCTATAGCAACAGTACCACACCTTTTGTAAGCGGCATCACGATTTGAATTATCATTCCGTGGATTGGTTGACTCCACAGAACAATTTTTTTCCTTTCTTTGTCTCTTTGTGCAGATAAAGGCACATTGAGGAAGATTTCTGCCTGATCCATGCATCGGATCAATAGAGCCGCTGCTAAAACACCATTACATAGCAGCAAACAGATATTTGAAGCTGCTGGTGCCTCTGGAGTCCCACGGACATCAAGGTGTAGAGTCCTCCAGAGTCTTGCAACTGTGCATAAACCTTCCATTCGGCCACCACTAACCAATGCTCACAAGCAGAAACAACTGCATTGGGCAGAAAAATACATGAAGACTAATTTTCAAACAGTCCTGTTCACTGATGAGTGCCGTGCAACCCTGGATGGTCCAGATGGATGGAGTAGTGGATGGTTGGTGGCCAGCCACCCTATTCCAACAAGGCTGCAACGTCAGCAAGGCAGTGGTGGAGTCATGTTTTGGGCCGGAATCATGGGAAAAGAGCTGGGCCCCCGAAGGTGTAAAGATGACCTCTGCAAAGTATGTGGAGTTCCTGACTGACCACTTCCTTCCCTGGTACAGAAGGAAGAACTATGCTTTCCATAATAAAATCATCTTCATGCATGACAATGCACCATCTTATGCTGCAAGGACTACCTCTGCATCAATGGCTGCTATGGGGATAAAAGGAGAGAAAGTCATTGTGTGGCCTCCATCCTCCCCTGACCTCAATCCTATTGCGAACCTTTGGAGCATCCTCAAGCAAAAGATCTATGAGGGTGGGAGGGAGTTTACATCCAAACAGCAGCTTTGGGAGGCTATTCTGACATCTTGCAAACAAATTCAAGCAGAAACTGTCCAAAAACTCACAAGTTCAATGGATGCAAGACTTGTGAAGCTGCTATCAAATAAGGGGTCCTATGTTAAAATGTAACGTGACCTGTTAAAATGTTTAAAAAGTTAAAATGTTTTATAAAGTTTGATTGAAATAGCTTTTGATTTCAGTAAATATGCTGCAAACACAACAAATGACATTTTTTAGTTCTTTGCAACCTATAAAGTGTTTTGAAACTTACTGTGCGTAACAATTTGGAACAGTACATTGTAAGTTTTTTATTTTGAAAAAAAAAACTGTTATCATTAGGAGGTTTGTTCAATGAAATTTGAATTGTGCTCTTAATAGTTGATAACATGAGAATTATGCTGATTGTTGTTTACATCAATTATTTAGGTAAATGAGAAAAATATCATTGGCATAATAATTTGGAACAGGGTGTATATCTTTTGCCTGGTATTTAAACCAGACCACAAACAATACATACTCTCAAGCAGGGGGATTGAAATATCCAATACCACATGTTGCTAACTGCATCCATATATAATAAAAGTCCCTAAAAACACACTTTCATAAGCCAGTGAACTCACCATGTCCATCATTCATAATCTATTGTTGATGGCCCAAATATCAAGACAATATGAAGTGTCCTATAATTAAAGCATAAACCATAAGATACAAAACCAAAGTGATCAACCAAATACATACACATACCTGTTCCAGTAGAGGAATCCGTGGCTCGCTCTAAATAATGCATGGCATCTACAAAATATGTTGCCTTAGCATTCAATAGGGCTGCACATTGCACCTTTAATGGGCTTAAAATGTTTGTTACCCTAAAAATACCCATGTATCACCTGAAATACCTGGCTGATACTGCCTGGCTATGCTCTCCCCCTGTAAACTGACCACGGTTTATCACGGCTGCTGAGCCCTGACACCGTGGTCAGTTTACGTGCCTCCGTTATCCGCTATGTTTCCTTGCTCTCTCTCTCTCTCCCTGTCAGCTGTGTCCTGACCAATCGCTTCCCTCCTGCTGCAAAAATTATTGTTTTCTTGATACAATTCTCTCTGTTCTATTACAGTATGTACCCCCCTGCATGTTGTTTATCAAAAATATGCGGCCTCATACCTAATTTCAGAGCGGCGCTCACGTGACCACCCGCAGCTCTGCTCCCCTCCTTCCGGCTGACGTCAGCTGTGTATTCTCAGCCCTGCCCGCTGTAGCTGTCGGATCGGGGAAGACCGCGGCGGGCAGTCAGTCACGTGAGCGCCAAGTGACGCTCTGAAATTAGGTATGAAACGACATATTTTTGATAAACAACATGCACTGGGTACATACTGTAATATAACAGAGGCGATTTTTGGAAGAATTAAAGTGGCTGTACAAGCACTTTAAGTTTTAAGTCTACTGCCCCACAGAGCTCCGCCTATCATTCATGCAATTGCAGTATGGCAGGCCATTCCCTCCTGTAATGTCACCTCCAGCAACTGACAATTTTGGTAGTGGAGATCTGGTAAGCTGCAGTATATCAAATTATATTCTGGTGTATAGAGACACAAATCAGCAGACTGAAATTGACTTTTGAGATGAGATTAACAACCTGACAAACAGCGACACATCAGTAGGTTGATGGACTTACACTGGGGTAATGCCGGCTGATCATAGAGGCAGACAGAGACCAGAACAGCTTTATTCACCTCTATGATATAGGTAACCAGAAGGGATGAGCATACATCACTTCCGGTTCCCCCGGATATAAACAACACAATTTTAAAAATGAAAAGCATTTGATCACACTGATCTTGGCGTGATCAAATGCTTTTAAGAGCAGAGGCCCCCTCATAAAGAGTGCCTGTCACCGCCTAGTGCTGTCACAGGGGTTATTTATATCCCCTTTGAAAAACAATAAATGTGATCCAGGTAAAAAAATGTAAATCAAATAATGATTAAACAAAATATTTTTAAAGCGCCCCCGTGCTTGCATGCAAACGCAAGCATCGGTCCCACACACACACTCAAACAGCGTCCAAGAACAGTTTGGTGATGGACAATGCCTTTTCCAGCATGATGGAGCACCTTGCCATAGGGCAAAAGTGATAACCAAGTGGCTTGGGGAACAAACATTGAAATATTGGGTCCGTGGCCAGGAATCTCCCCAGACCTTAATCCCATTGGGAACCTGTGGTTAACCCTCAAGAGGCGGTTAAACATAAAAGACCCCCCACAAATTCTGACAAACTCCAAGCACTGATTATGGAAGAATGGGTGACCATCAGTCAGAATATGGCCAGGAAGTTGATTGACAGCATGCCAGGGCTTATTGCAGAGGTCTTAAAAAAGAAGGGTCAACACTGAAAATATTGACTCTTTGCATAAACGCCATGTAATTGTCAATAAAAGCCTTTGACACTTATGACATGCTTGTAATTATACTTCAGTATACATATAGTAACAGCTGAGAAAAAGGGCTAAAAACTCTGAAGCAGCAGAAATTGTGAACATTTATATTTGTGTCATTCTCAAAACTTTTGGCCATGGCTGTACACAAAAAGTGCCAGCAAAGGCGTGAAGGGGCGGGGGGGGGGGGTCGAGTGTTTAATATATAAAAATTTGAGATTTTGGCGATTGGGTTTACATACCGTATATACTCGAGTATAAGCACATTTTTTGTGCAGAAAATGCCCCCCTCGGCTTATACTCGAGTCACCTTTTTGCGCCTGATCTCCCGGACTTTGGGGACCCGGTACCAGCTGGCCAAACTTGGCACACATATAGCCCCACTCTTCCTCTACAAGTGTGCAAAGTTTATTGTCTGGGGGACCTACGGCCGGGGAGCATCGATTTTTCAAACCCGGGCACCCTTTCCATAGACTCCGATGTTAAACGGTCATTTCTCCGGTGATTTTGGGGGACCTGATACCGACCGGTCGTAGGTCCCCTGGACCCCAAACTTGGCACACATTTAGCCCCATTTTTCATATATAAGTGTGCAAACTTTGTTGTCTGGTGACCTACGGCCAGGGAGCACCGATTTTTCTAAGCCGGGCACTCCTTCCATAGCGTCCCATGTTAAACGGCAGTCTAGTCATGAGCACAGTGAGGCATGCAAATGGACACAGTGAGGCATGCAGATGGACCTCCAAGGCATATACTCGAGTCAATATGTTTTCCCATTTTTTTGTGGTAAAATTAGGTGCCTCGGCTTCTATTCGAGTCAGCTTATACTTAAGTATATACGGTATGCCTTAACATGTGGTTGCCAGTCTTCATCTTTTTATTCTTTCTATTTACAGCCTTCCAAAATCTCTGGACAAGCACGATAAGAATGTCTACTTCCTAACCAACAAAATTGCGGAATCCCTGGGTGGCAGTGGATACAGCGTGGAGAGACTGTCCATCGCCTATGTGCCCCAAGTGACAGGTAAGATTTGTCCCTTCTTCAGTGTTCTATGGAAAAGTGTACAAATGTATTAAAGCAAAACACTGACCAGCCACATACTCCCATGTTCAGCTTTAGAAAACCTACAATGCCCTCTGGGAATGCAAATTTTTATAGTGTTTCAATGCCTACAGAATAACCATAAGGAAAGCCAATAGCTTGCGGATTAGATTACCTTCCTGAAATATATAAGAACTGTAAGGTAGGTTGGGTATAAATAAGCTCATGGTATGGCGTATTGGAAGGGATTGGGCACAGACCCGCAGCTAGACATGTTTTTAAAATCTCTCGTTGTGTTAGAAGAAAAATGGTTAACCACTCCAGGAATATAAAACTTCTTTCTATAGCTATTAAAAATCCAAACTAGTAAACCAAATTTTGATGCCATTTAACACTGGCATTTAAAGGGAAAAGCTCTGAGAAGTTAGGTCTGGCCTGTGCCACATGCCTCCTAATGAATGGAGTTGATTCACTGAATGGTTCAGTATGTATGTGATGCATATGAGACAATTGAAAGAAAATGACAAAGCTAAACCTCATAAATACTCCAAATCAACTGTTAAAGTCTATATTCGGCAACTTGCTTACATCCTAAAGGATTCGTATTTTTGTCTATTTTGTCGCGGAATTTGCACAGCTCTACCACCTAACACAGCTAGCCTGTAGTATGGCTTCTATGAATAAATTTGGGTGGAATGGGCGAGTATAGCCAGGCTCTCTTTATAAGAGCCTTTTACATCCCCACCAGTTGTATTAACCCCAGCTGCACTGGAAGATAACTGGGTGGAGGTGGGGCATCGGTGGAGGAGGATTTCTACTGACAGAAGAGGAATTAGCACAAGTGACACATTGTAATGACTAAGTCTGGGTTCACACTATTGCAACTTGGGTGTGGGTTTCCCTGCATCCAATTCGCATGTCAGGAGATTGTGACGGCTCTTTTTTCAGCTTTTTTAATTTTAGTTGCACTTCAACCGCTTCCCGACCGGGTCACGCAGATATACTGAAGCAGAATGGCTCCCCTGGGCAAAATCCCGTATGGGTATGTCATTCCCTTTTTCGGCCACCAGAGGGCGCGCGCCTGCTGCACGGCGGGGGGACCCGATGCGCGTGGCCGGCGGGCACGATCGCCGTTGGCGAAGAGCGATCGCGTGCACGATCGCCAGCACGGGGATTTGTGTGTAAACACACAAATCCCTGTGCTATCAGGAAACATATCGTTTGTTCCTACTAAGTTGGAAAAACTACGTGTCTCCTCTCCTAGTCACTCCTATCCCCACACAGTTAGATCACGCTGAGGGAACACACAGTTAACCCCTTGATCGCCCCCTAGTGTTAACCCCTTCCCTGCCAGTGACATTTACACAGTAATCAGTGCATTTTTATAGCACCGATTGCTGTATAAATGTCAATGGTCCCAAAAAAGTGTCAAGTGTCCGATCTGTCCGTCGCAATGTCGCAGTACCGCTAAAAATCGCAGATCACCGCCATTACTAGTAAAAAAAATAACAATTAAAATGCCATAAATCTTTCCCATAGTTTGTAGATGCTATAACTTTTGCGCAAGCCAATCAATATACGTTTATTGCGGCTTTTTTTACCAAAAATATGTAGAAGAATATATATTGGCTTAAACTGATGAAGAAATTTATTTAAAAAAAAAATGTGGATATTTATGATGGCAAAAAGTAAAAAATATTTTTATTTTTTTTCCAAATTTATGCTCTTTGTTTGTTTATAGAGCAAAAAATAAAAACCCCAGAGGTGATCAAATACCACCGAAAGAAAGCTCTATTTGTGGGAATAAAAGGATGCAAATTTTGTTTGGGTACAGCATTCCATGACCGTGCAATTGTCAGTTAAAGTGACGCAGTGCCAAAATTGTAAAAAAGTGCTCTGGTCAGGAAGGGGGTAAAATCTTCTGGGGCTGAAGCGGTTAAAGTAGAACTAAAAGCATTTTCTTTTCATTTTGGATAGAGTAAGGGAGGTTTTGTTTTTGCCATGTATGTCCCATTGGGATGATTCCCCTTCATTTCCTGTCCCATAGCCAAAACAAGAAGTGAGGACATCCCTCCAAAGTGAAGAAATCCCTGAATGTCAACAGGGCCACCAGAACTAGTGTCCCTATTGGAAGATTTCCCCTTTTTTTAATGCAATTCAGAGGTCAACAAAAATGGTGGTATTTCTTTTAGTTTTCACTTTCAATGATAACAGAAAACAGGACAAATAGAGAAGGCAACAGTCACAACCCGAGAGGTCATCTAATCCCTCTTCATCCTAAACTAAAGCAAAAGTTTTGCCTTTAGTTATACTTTTATGAATTGAATTTGTGTAGTGGCTGCTTTCCTGGTGATTTTAAGCTTCGGACTGATCTGTATATATTATGTCAATAGTTTTGTTTTAGCCTTTGAAGCTTGAGGACCGCTAATATGCAAATGATCAGATTTTTCATATAGGCCGCAAGAGTTATTTTAGGTATAATCTTTCCCGTAAGATGATGGGGAGTCAGATCCGTGCTGTGTCTGCCCGCCCCTTTTTATAGGATAATAGAGAGTCACAGGGAGCCATGCTGTGTCTGTGCCCACCCCCTTTTTTTTTTTTAAGACAATTAAGAGCCGTGCTGTGTCTGTCCCTGTCCCCCGCCATTGAGCTAGGGCGTGCGGAGGATTTGTTGTCACACAGTCTGTATATGCGTACTGTTGTAGGCATGGGGACCACATAAACCAAGTGCATTTTATCACAGAAAGGCATGTTTTGTTATGTGGCTGGTTCAGATTTAAAAAGTATCTTGTAAAGTCCTATATTTTTTAATTATGCTCTCTTTTAATTAATGGCTTGCTTTTTAGTTAGACTGTAGGTGTTCCTTTTCTAGATTTAAGGATCTGTATTGTATATATTTACAAATATATTTGTATTTTGCAGTTGCACCTTTGTACGCCTTCTTACCCTTCAGCAATGACCAGTCATTTAAGGGACTGTTCCACTCAAAAATGATATTTTGGTTATAGGAGAAGCTTATCGGGTTTAGCTCCCCTTTGGCTTCTAACATCTCATTGAAGCTCCAGAAATAAAAGATCGCTATCATAGCTCATATCTATGTTGCTGCCCATTCTTAAGTCTTAATGCTGATTGTACAACAGATCAGTTGCTGGCTACTTCTGTTCCTCCTGCTGTAACATAAAATATAATACCAAATTCCCACAGGGGGAGTGAGACACTCTTGTGATTGCCATGGCCAGATTTGGAAACTCAAATGCTTCTGTCTCAATACTGAAGTTCCTGTTTGACATAAGAATACATTTTGTGAATACATTTTGGCACCCATCTAACAATTGGTTAAATATCAGTTTTGTGTGGACGGACCCGTTAATCCTCAGGATTTTCGTTTTACCAAACTATTCTCTTCACTTTTCAATGTAGCTTTCTTTCCATCTGTCAAAAAAGTACGTAAAAGTCCGTGTCGATCAAAAGGTAATCCGGCTCTGCCTCCTAGACTGAACTAGCGTAGTCCTTTCTCCCGTTGTAACACAAGTTTAACGTTTTGTGTTGGCCTATGTAGTGCGTCAAACTAGTATTCTGCAGAGAACAATACTATTCTAGTTCTGTAGTCACTAAGGAACTGTAGTTTGTCTAGAGTGGTAGAAAATTTGTTTTTATATATTTGTCCTTTTTATTGCCTTGAAAAATCAATCTGAACCCAGGAAAATCCCCAAGTACAAAGTTAATACATATTCTATATGTGATACCTACCTATGGAATTGGAAATTCTGTGTAACCAGTCGTGTGATTAATAAAGCTCTGTCACATTGTCTAGCTAAGCAAGTGGGAAACTTAGCAGCTTCTAGTGTCACCTCTCCACCATTTGTTGTAGGTTGACATGTTAAACCCTACTCTTAACAAGCATTATAGACGTATGAGTGCTGCCAGCATTGCTGCAGAGGTTGAAGGGGTGGGGGGGTCAGCCTGTCAGTGCTCAGACCATACGCCGCACACTGCATCAAATTGGTCTGCATGGCTGTTGTTCCAGAAGGAAGCCTCTTCTCAAGCTGATGCACAAGAAAGCCTGCAAACAGTTTTCTGAAGCCAAGCAGACTAAGGACATGGATTATTGGAACCATGTCCTGTGGTCTGATGAGACTAAGATAAACTTATTTGGTTCAGATGGTGTCAAGCGTGTGTGGCGTTAAGCAGATGAGGAGAACAAAGACAAGTGTGTCTGCCTACAGTCAAGCATGGTGGTGCGAGTGTCATGGTCTGGGGCTGCATGAGTGTTGCCAGCACTGGGAAGCTACAGTTCATTGAGGGAACCATGAATGCCAACATGTACTGTAGACATACTGAAGCAGAGCATGATCCCCTCCCTTAGGATACTGGGTCGCAGGGCAGTATTCCAACATAACGACCCCAAACACACCTCCAAGACTACCACTGCCTTGCTAAAGAATCTGAGGGTAAAGGTGATGGACTGGCCAAGCATGTCTCCAGACCTAAATCCTATTGAGCACCTGTGGGGCATCCTCAAATGTAAGGTGGAGGAGTGCAAGGTCTCTAACATCCATCAGCTCCGTGATGACGTCATGGAGGAGGGGAAGAGGACTCCAGTGGCAACCTGTGAAGCTCTGGTAAACTCCATGCCCAAGAGAGTTAAGACAGTGCTGGAAAATAATGGTGGCCACACATAATATTGACACCTTGGGCCAAGTTTGAACATTTTCACTTAGGGGTGTACTCACCTTTGTTGCCAGTGGTTTAGACATTAATGGCTGTGTGTTGAGTTATTTTGAGGGGAGAGCTAATTTACACCGTTATACAAGCTGCACACTCACTACTTTACATTGTAGCAAAGTGTAATGTCTTCCGTGTTGTCACATGAAAAGATAGAATAAAATATTTACAAAAATGTGAGGGGTGTACTCACTTTTGTGAGATACTGTATTTAGAGAGGTTTCTGACAGGGTGCTTTACAGGTCAAGGGCAGTGACCCCCTTGGGATAGTCAAGGTCCTTCGAAGCACACTTCCCCTCCCAATGACTGGTGAAGATTGGGTCCCCTAGCCCTGCAGCATGGACTGATGTGCACCCCTGTATGTGGCAGTTTCCCCTAAGAGTATTCTCTGATGCATTTGGGGGAGTGCAGATACAGCTCCAGTGGTCCAGCTACACCCAGCATAACACCTGCACAGCTGCAGCACACCATCGGTGGCAGCAAGTATTGGAACACTTGTTTATAGGAGGCTACTTGCCGCTTAGGGATCTGATTCCGCAAATCCCTACATCAGGTAGGGAGGACTCCTGCACTGTTCACCCTGTAATGGCTCCCCTAAGGGTCAGATTAGCTCATTCCCCATATCTGGTATTTCCATGGTTTTTGGGGATACAATCCTCGGGTTCCTTTTGTGTAAAAAGGAAGAGTTTTCTGCAGCCATTTTTGGTTTGGTTGACCAGGTCTCAAGGGTTGTCACTGGTTTTGAGCACCTGAGAACAAGCATGGGTGCTTTTCTTCCCTTGCTCCCTGTTTGCTGGGGCATAAGGTGCCGGAGGAACATCCTCAGGATGGGGAGAAGCAGGAAGCTTTTAAGGATCAGGACTCCTCGGAAAAGGGGGCCTCCCTGGAGGAATCTCGGGGCCCAGAAGAACATGCTGGGCTTCCGTGGCTGTCAAACATCCCAAATCTTCTGTAATGCAAGCTCACATGCAGGAAGTGATGTATGCTCATCCGGAGAAGGTGTTTACACTTCTGAAATGATTTTCTCAACAGAACCCCATGGAGGAGGAATTCTACAAGAAATGGTGTTCTCTGTCTGTTGATCAGCCCTTTCCTACTTGATTAAGACCCTAAGCCAAGGTTAACATTAAAGCGATTTGGCATGCGATTTGACATGTCAAATCGCATGCCAAACCGGCGGCTATTGCCGGGAATGGCGCCGTCCCAATTGGTGCTGCGCCGCACCGATTCCCAAAATTAGTTCCTGTGCTACTTTTGGCGACTTCGGGGGGGGGGGGTTTGGGGTTTGGGGCACTTGTATAGACATGTCTGCAGGAACCCACACAGATGTCTGTCAAGTTGCCCCTGAAGTCGGACTGCATTGCCGGGTTGAAATCGCGCAGGTTCAGCTGACCTTGCACGATTTCTAACCCGCTCCAATGTGAACCTAGGCTAATATAACTGTACTGCAGTGGCATCATCTGCTCGGAAGGTAGTTGACACAAGACGCTACAATTAAAGTCAGGGTAAACTATGAAAAAACACATGTTCTACATCTCTGCAATACGTGCAGATTTTATTACATTTTATCGTTTAAAGCCTGTGCAGGTTCAGAAAAATACATATTGGTCTCCAGAAATGCACTCTGCTCCGAAGTCCTGTTGTGGGTTGACAGCATTTTTGTAGACTAAGTGGTGTCAGCCCTGCTCAGTTGCCTTTTGCCAAACTACTAATACGGTCCTCTTATCCTGTTCTCTACAATACACAGACTAATTATTCTGTAGCCCATGGCTAATTACTCTCCTTGAGATAACACAGGAAGTGTACGGTGGACACAAGATGGCTCTGAATTTGTGTCATGATCAACTGGTATTTTTTGCACTTGTTGAACAGATATAACACTTTCAATGGTATACCAAGCTTAGAACGCCGCTCAAAGCCTGAGACCAAGCTTCCACGATCCTCAGGACGCAGGCTGCCATGAAGCCCATCCGAGGCAATACATGCATCAGATCAAGAAAGCACCACTCTCTAAACCAGCCACCATAGTATAGGCATCAAAACTGCTTCAGCATGTGAGTCTCCGCCAAAGGCAACGCCCTTTTACGTGCTTCGCCCAACCCACCGTGGCTTAATCGGAGGATTTTGATGGTATATTTAACAAAACTAAAGGGAGCAGATAAGAGACCTTCATTGTTAGGGTTTACATACACTTTAACCACTTCCAACCCAAGGACGTCATATGAGTGGTATATCTGGACGATGGGTGCAGCTACAGGCATCATTCAGATATCTTTTTCGGCTGGCGATCCTGTGCATCGTAAGAACAATCATAGCAGCAGTTCCGCTGCTTGATCGTTCTTTACAGGCGGCGGGAGGGGACATCCCCCCTCCCGCCACCCTCCGGTGCTTCTCGAGGCTCGCCTTTGCGATCGGCGAGCCGGAGAACGGATCGGGCGATGTCGGAAGTTGATCATAGAGATTTCTGGTGACCAGATGCTCCCCAGTCATTTCTATGACCCTCAGAGGCCCGGGCGCGACGTTATGATGTTACGTCCGGGCCAGCGGATGTAACAATGCTAGGGACTCGGCTGGAAAGGCCGAGACAGTTTAATATTTTTTTTTGATCTCAGTCTTTCCAGCCTGGAGGAGAGATGTGGGGTCTATAGGACCTCCATAAAGAGTACCTGTCATGCACTATTCCTATTTCAAGGGATGTTTACAATCCTTGTAATAGGGATAAAATTTATCAAATTTTTTTTTTTTTAATCTTGGTCTCTCCAGCCTGGAGGAGAGATGCGCCCACATATGTAAATGCCGTTCAAATTACACATGTGAGGTATCGCTGCGTACATAAGAGCAACAATTCTAGCCCAAGACCTTCTCTGTAACTATAAACATGTTACCTGTAAAAAAAAATTAAAGCGTCGCCTATGGAGATTTTTAAGTACCAAAGTTTGGCGACATTCCACGAGTGTGCGCAATTTTAAAGCGTGACATGTTGGGTATCTATTTACTCTGCATAACATCATCTTTCACATTATACAAAAAAAATTGGGCTAACTTTACTGTTTTGTTTTTTTATTATTCAATAAACTTTTTTTTTTTTTTTCTCCAACAAAAAAGTGTTTAAAAAAACTCCTGCGCAAATACCGTGTGACGTAAAAAGTTGCAACGATCGCCATTTTATTCCCTAGAGTCTCTGCTATAAAACATATAATGTTTGGGGGTTCAGAGTAATTTACTAGCAAAAAAATGATGATTTTTACATGTAGGAGAGGAGTATCAGAATAGGCCCGGTATGGAAGTGGTTAAGAAATGAGTGTCACCTACTTGACTCTATGGCAGGTGTACGTGAATGACGAGATCAACTGAGCAGAATTCTGAATCTTCTGCCAGATCAGAAAGGCCACGTATATTTATTTTTAGCTATGTGTCTAGCTCTTTACCCGGAGTTCTGCTTTGTTCCTGGAATTTTTTCATTCAGAAATTAATTCTCTGGAGTTCAGTATTTTTCAATCACATCCACCGTTCACTGTGAAACATATTGTCACCGAGAAAGCAGAGACATTATTTCAGCTTTAGCTGAAATGGATCGAGGCAGTGTAAATTATTTAACGTGTAATCATGAAATCGCAATATGAAATCATTAATTTTCAAAGGGACATTTTCTTCTTTTTGCTGTGAGATGAAACACCGTTATTTTACAGCGGGTAGTAATCATCCTGCCCTAGAATCGGCTCTAGGCAAGTCCTGGCTCTGCAGTGGAGTTGGCTCTACATGCATCTTGGTGAGATTTGTGATTTTAAAGTGTAGGTTCACTTTTATAATATTTTCTACCTGTAATCCATTTCCTCTACATTTTTTTTATTTTTGCAGTTCTTTACAGTTACCTTTCTTTCCCCATCCTCACATCGTGTGCATATTTGGCGCCACTCTTTTTTTTCCGGTAAATGATGCGCACGAGGAGCCCTGTGTATCAACAAACAACAAAGGCTACATGATGCACCATTTAAACATATATTATTTTTTTGGAGTTGCAGAGGTAAATTTGTATTTTGAGAAGCCTTAATGACCCAGGCTATACAAATGTGGATACGGTTGTGTATAAAACAGGCATGGCAAGTCCTAGCTATCAAGCCTCTGGAAGTGTGGGTCCAATCATGCATTCAAAACATTTGAGGAGTATTTCATAGGATGTGCCGCACATCAATTTAGGCATAAAGCCAACACTTGTCTTGACCACTGAACAGCAGTTGATGGATGTACAGAAGCAAGTCAATTACTGCCCCAATTATTGGAAAGGGCCACCTAAACCCTCACCTACTGCCACGTGTTATGGCTCGTGTGATCCCTACTCTACTCCTACATGGAAAGAATCATTTGAACCTTCACTTTCTGCCACATGGAATGTTATCCTTACTCTAATACTACATAGAACAGGGCAGCTGAACCCTTACGTCAGGGGTAGGCAACCTGGGGCCCTCCAGCTGTTGTGGAACTACATTTCCCATAAGGCATTGCAAGGCTGGCAGTTAAAATTAGTCCCAGAGGCATGATGGGACTTCTGCAACAGCTGGAGGGCCCCTGGTTGCCTACCCCCTGCCTTACGTGCTGTCACATAGAAAGGGACATAGAATTTCTCACCTACTATTTATCACATACTGCCACATGAAATGGGTCATCCGATTTCCTACCCTACTGCACATGGGGGGGGGGGTGTCATGTGATCCCTCATGTACTACCACATGGAAAGGGCTATGGAACTTCTCATATACTGCCACATGAAACGGACCATTTTACTTTTTACCTGCTGCACATGGAAGGGGTCATTTGAACCCTCACTTACTACTACATGGAAAGGGCCTTAGAGCTTCTCACCTACTGCCACGTGAAATGGGCCATGTGATTCCTTACCTACTGCACATGGAGTGGATCATGTGAACACCCACATACTACCACATGGAAAGGTTCATGTAAACCCTTACCTAATGCCACAGGTGAGGGGACTTTTGAACCCTCACATACTACCACTTGGAAAGGGCCATGGAACTTCTCACCTACTGCCACGTGAAACAGCCATCTAACGTCTTACCTACTGCACATGGAAGAAGTCTGGTGAACCCTCACGTACTACCTCATGGAAAGGGCCATGGAGCTTCTCGCCTACTGCCACATGAAACAGGTCATCTAACTTCTTACCTTCTGCACATGGAAGAGGTCATGTGAACCCTCATGTACTACCTCATGGAAAAGGCCATGGAGCTTCTCACATGCTGAAATGGGTCATGTGACTTCTTACCTACTGCGCACGGAAGGGGTCATATAAACCCTCACATACTACCTCATGGAAGAAGCCAAACAAACCCTCTTCCTCTACCGCATGGAAAGGACAATGTGACTTTCCATCTACTGCCATGTGTTCTTGTGATCTTCCACCACTTCTGCCCCATGAAAAGGGCTGTGTGATCTCTCACCAGCTAATGTTGCTTGCACTCTTTCTTTCCACATTCTGACAGAGATTTCTGGATCTCATAGTTTCTCAACAGCTGGAGAACCAAGATATTCTGAGACGCTTTTCATGCAGTTTGATATTCCTTGTTGAGACTAGTGACACAAACTGGCGCATGTGCTGGCTTGGAGAATGGTCACTCAACTGTATTCGCTCCACTTATAAAGTATACCACGTGTAGGAGTTCACTGGAACTGAAGGAAAACTGGCATTTATGTTGCCCCGCCACTCTTCTTGCTGCAGGTAGCAAAGAAAAATGCTCAACACTTCCAAGTAACAGCATGTGGTGGTGAGTCCTCATCCCTTAGCAAGCTCCACCTGGGATAGGCTTGGTTTAGAGAGCAACCACTGTGCCCAGCCGTAGGGGCGCACACTATCTGACACATCTTGGAAGTTTTGTATAGCATCACCACCCAGAGCTCTTCAATAGATCTAACATTTAAAATGATTGTAAGTCTCAAACATGTTATACTTACCTGCTCTGTCAAATGGTTTTACACAGAGCAGCCCCAATTCTTCTCTTCTGGGGTCCATTGCCACCACTTCTAGCTCCTCCCCACTGTTGAGTGCGAAGCGGCTTGCTATTGGGGCACTTGTGCAGGCTCGATCCCAAGGCGGGCTTCGTGTGTCCATTGACACACACAGCGTGGCAGGTCCTGCCGCCATCTCTCCCCACAGGCTGTGGTTGACAGCAGCAGGAGCCAATGGCTTCTGCTGCTACCTCCATGTCCAGTGAGGGGAGAGGGAGGAGAAAGCCACTGTTCTTGGGCACAGTGCTGTATCGAGATCGGCCTCCAGTAAGTTTTTTTTTTTTGAGGGGGAAGCTGCAAAAACATAAGGTTTTTACCCTATAGCCCTTAAAGCATCCACCGTACAGCTACGGCGATTCACGCAGGGGAGCCAACCTGCATCTGTCAAAAGACAGCGGCTGGTCGGCAAGTAGTTAATGCATTAAGGTAAAAAAGACCACCTTATACAACTACTTTAACCTACCACCATCCAGAAAGGCAAGTATAGACTTCTTTGACAAGGTGGCTTTGTTTTATATCTTTTACAGTGGCAACAGGGTCGTTTTTAATAACCTTCATGAGAAAGCACAGGTATACATGAAGCGGCTTAGTGTGCTAATTTGTGCCGTTTTGTCTCAAGAAATTGAGAATGTTTTTACGTTCTGGTAAACTGGTTGTTTCAGTTCCGGTTGGTAAGTCTACCATTTCATGTACATATGGTACTTTGACAGTGCACTGTCTGTGGCCATCCTTTCTTCACATTAACCCCACAGAACAGTGTCAGGTAAGTACAAGCTGTAGGTAGTAACATTCAGTTCTGTACAGTAATATGATAAAGCATATTTGATCCATTGACCTCCAACAATATTTGATTCTTCACCCCGGGCCTCGTGCCAAGTTTGTGAAAAATTGTTGGCATAGCGTTCATATAATGTCAAGTCGGGTTGCCAGGGACACAAAATACACAACTTTGACTTTTTTACAGGTTGGCAATCACTAAAAATCCAAAACATTGAATATGCTTATGTGAGCATTTGACGCTTACACAGAAAGCCCCCAGCTGTCATTAGGATCATCAGATGTCATTACCAGGAGTCAGGATAATATTTTTTTTCTGTAATGCCTGTATTTATATATCAATTATTTTATGTTGCAAGAAAAAAAAAAAGTTATAATTTTCCATCATGTGGGTCTGGATCTTGTCTGCGAAGACCTAATCTGGCTCCCATGTTGCTGTAGAGCAGGGGTCTCCAAACTTTCTAAACAAAGGACCGATTTACAGTCCTTAAGACTTTAGTGGAGCCGGACTGGGGCCAGTAGGAGTAGACCATGCCTAATGCTCCATGGGTGGGAGTAATAACTGCACAGCACCCCTGTGGATAAGAGGGGAAATAGTGCCCCATCATTGGTGTCAGTGGGAGGAATAGTGCCCCATCATTGGTGTCAGTGGAAGGAATAGTGCCCCATCATTGGTGTCAGCGGGAGGAATAGTGCCCCATCATTATTGTCAGCGGGCGGAATAGTCCCCCATCGTTGGTATTAGGGGAGGAATATTCCCCCATCGTTGGTGTCAGTGGGGAGAATAGTGTCCCATTGTTGGTGTTAGTGGAAGGAATAGTGCCCCATCAATGGTATCAGAAGAAGAATTTTTGCTCCATCATTGGAGTCAGTGGGAGGAACATTACCCCATTGTTGGTGTCAGAGGGAGGAGTAGTGCCTCATATCAGTGGGAAAAATAGTGCCCCAAGAGCCGGATAAAGGCAAGCAAAGGGCCACAGTTTGGAGACATCTGCTGTAGAGCAAAAGATTACTTCTAATAGTTATCTATTGCCGGCTGCAATCAACCAGATCACTGATCACCATTTTATACATCATATCACTATAGTAGTGACCAGCAGCTGCAGGGAGCCTCTTCAGGTCTGTCTGAGACCCCATACTTGAGGAAGCATTGTGTTTACAGTGGTCTGATACTGTGTAGCGAGATCAGAAACCTAGGCGTTGATCTTTTCAGCAAGTATGAAACCATCCCAAAGGTGGGGCTACTGCAGAGATTGACCAGTTTTTGGCTTGAATTAATCCTAAAGACATTGTGTAATCCCAGCTTTCCCCCCATGTTGTGGCCACGGCAGAGCTAGCTAGGCATTATTGTCCCACATTACATGAGTCTGTGGGAAGCAGGGATTGGTGGTACCAGAATTGTTCAGAATGTCTGGGGGTCAACCTCTGCCTTGGCCTTGGAGCATTGCAGAGCCAAGAGATTCCCAACTGGCATCTCAGGCGCCTTTTAATAAGCCAATGGATTTGGGTGGAACCAGTGGTGTATTTAGGTTTTGTGCTGCCCTAGGCCTGACTAAACTCGCGCACCCCCTAATTTAAATATGACCCACCCCTTCCGGTCAAGGGCACACCCCCTTCTGTTTAAGACCCACCCTTTTTTGTGGGGGCACTAGTTCTTAGGGCCTGGGGGGGGGTCTTTGGATTCCCTTAATTTGCATAGATTTCCTCTCACTTCCTGTTTGGCTATGGGGCAGGAAGTGAAGGAAAATCTCTGCAATGGGACAGGGATGGTAAAAAAATAAACTGACAGGGACTATAACCCTCCCTTACTCTATCCAAAATGATAAAAAAAAAAAAAAGAAGAAGTGTTGCCTATAGTTCTACTTTAAGCACAAATTTCTGATAATTTTATGGAGAGGACTAAGAAGATATAACCATGCCAATGGTGCAGCAGAAAACATATAGAACAGTGAGGAAGGTTTGTGGTCCAGGATGATGGGACAATCAAAATTAGAAGCAGCTTGCGTTACACCGGCGGGGACTCTTTCCGTGCTGCCCCCCCCTGCAAAGTGCTGCCCTAGGCCTGGGCCTTGTTGGCCTAGGCCAGGAAACAGCATTGGGTGGAACTGTACAAATATTACAGCTGTTTTCTCGGTTTTAAAAACTAGGAAGCTTATTGCTAAAAAGTGTGGCTTACAGAGTTGAGTAACCAAAGATGGTTCCTCCTGAAGTTATCGGGTGTATCTGTTAATAAAGAGAATGAATGAGATGGTAACCCATAGCCACCAATCAGCATTTCCTTTGTTTCTCGTACTTTACTTTATTACATAGTTAGAATGAAAAAGGCACACAAGTCAGTGGAGTTCAAACAAAAGTCTATTGAGTTGAACCTCATTGCTGTTTGTGCTGAATAATAGGCTTGTAGGTGTTTACCTCTTCCTTTGGGTTCACACTCAGTCGTCATCTTTTATTTCTACCACAAGAACAGAAAATCATTTAGCTGCGGTCTCCGGATGATAGAACAGGTCTGCAGGCAACTGCTGAACTACACATCCCAGCATTTACAGATTACCATTATTAGTCTGCTGACGATGTTTTATTCCAATAGATGAAGACAAATTATCCAGAAGAAAGAGCATAGTAGACACCATATCCATCCAAGTGGACATTATGAGTGGGAGCAACACCGAGGACAAGGTAACCGATCTCCTTACATTATTTAGTACCGACACTAATTAACACTACTGGTTATTGCTGAATTCAGGGCAGATACAAAAGACAAACAATAATGCAGCTTTGTAATCAATAAGGCCCCTTTCACACTGAGGCGTATTTCAGGCGTTTTTTTTTTTTTATATTAACTCATCTTTACTTTCCTTTCTTTACTTTAACATTTACAATCATAACAAACATCAAACATATATGATTAGATTTTGAAAGGCGGTTCTCCCTATTCCCGTAAGAGAAAAAAAAAAGTCCATATTCTCTCCCCCTTCCCCTGCCCCTACTTCCCCTATTGTGTTAGTGTTTTATGTGTTTCCTTCAATTTCCTTTTTCTCTTCTTTTTCCCTTTTAGAAGAGGAAAAATATATATATATATATATATATATATATATATGTGTGTGTGTGTGTATGTATGTATGTATGTATGTATGTGTGTGTGTGTGTGTATATATATATATATATATATATTAGGGCTGTTACTGATTAAAATTTTCGTGTTCGATAAATCGATTTTTGTTTTAATCGATTAATCTACTAATTTTGATTAATTATAATGCACATACAGATCCAACTATCTCCTTGCAGGCCGATTCCCAGTGCAGCTACCAACCACTGGAAAAATCGATAGCAGGATACAAAAAACACACAAAGGCAGCGCTTGATGGGAATTGCATTAAAACTTTTATAGTCTTCAAGTAGGTACCAAAATAAATATTGCACTGGAGATAAAATCGATGTAGCTACATAAACTGTAAAAATGGTGCGAGTAATTTCAAACGGTAGCAAAAGCAGCTAAGTATGATACTGGTATAAAAATGTGTACCACGATACCACTGTTGAATCCAGATGAGAAGGGGTTAACATGAGTCGGTCGGCATGTAGATGTCCCGTGAAGGGAACTATCACAACTCCCAGTGGATGGCTGTAGAATCCCAGGTTGATAGAGGGAAGTGATAGAGGGAAGTGTGGCAGATAATAAGGTCCCGCCGGCATGCAGATATTAAGGCACAGCAAAGGAGCCCTTCAGATGGACACGGCAAGCCCCGCCGGTGTCCGTGACGTCACCGGATCTCCCTGAAGACCCAGAAGTCGGGGGAGAGGTTATCTGGATCTGTATGTGCGTTATAATTAATCGAAATTAGTCAATTAATAGTTTGGTTTTTTTTTATCGATTAATCGAACACGAAAATTTTAATCAGTAACAGCCCTAATAAAAATATATACGGGGGTTTGGTCACACTATATGGTCATATAGTGCTAAGCCCACAAACTGCGACAAAGTACCCCGAATTTCGTGGGTTCTACCCTAGTAATAGAATGAAAGATCCTGCGTCTCAACCATGGGAGCCAAACTCCTCTATGTGGGAGAACTGAAGGGATTCATCCTATGAACTGGTGGCCACTAAATAAGAGGTAATGAGGAGGGGGAGGGGTGCTCCAGCCCAAAAAAACCTGGCCAGGGTTTGCTACAATACAAAAACCTATTTTGGGGGGCACACCCTAAAATGCGTTTAAATTCAAGATGGTGCAGCCATAAGACCAAAAACAGCGCAAAACAGATTACAGCGCACACATATTCAAGAGCTACATTCATCCTGCAAGGCTAGTTAAAAACACCTGAACATATACATAAAAATATATACTGGGGTTTGGTCACACTATATGTTCATTGCTTGTTTTGTTTTGTTCCATCTTGACCCGTCTTCCATCTTGACCCGTCTTCCATCTTGACCCGTCTTCCATCTTGACCCGTCTTCCATCTTGACCCGTCTTCCATCTTGACCCGTCTTCCATCTTGACCCGTCTTCCATCTTGACCCGTCTTCCATCTTGACCCGTCTTCCATCTTGACCCGTCTTCCATCTTGACCCGTCTTCCATCTTGACCCGTCTTCCATCTTGACCCGTCTTCCATCTTGACCCGTCTTCCATCTTGACCCGTCTTCCATCTTGACCCGTCTTCCATCTTGACCCGTCTTCCATCTTGACCCGTCTTCCATCTTGACCCGTCTTCCATCTTGACCCGTCTTCCATCTTGACCCGTCTTCCATCTTGACCCGTCTTCCATCTTGACCCGTCTTCCATCTTGACCCGTCTTCCATCTTGACCCGTCTTCCATCTTGACCCGTCTTCCATCTTGACCCGTCTTCCATCTTGACCCGTCTTCCATGTTGACCCGTCTTCCATGTTGACCCGTCTTCCATGTTGACCCGTCTTCCATGTTGACCCGTCTTCCATGTTGACCCGTCTTCCATGTTGACCCGTCTTCCATGTTGACCCGTCTTCCATCTTGACCCGTCTTCCATCTTGACCCGTCTTCCATGTTGACCCGTCTTCCATGTTGACCCGTCTTCCATGTTGACCCGTCTTCCATGTTGACCCGTCTTCCATGTTGACCCGTCTTCCATGTTGACCCGTCTTCCATGTTGACCCGTCTTCCATGTTGACCCGTCTTCCATCTTGACCCGTCTTCCATCCTGACCCGTCTTCCATCCTGACCCGTCTTCCATCCTGACCCGTCTTCCATCCTGACCCGTCTTCCATCCTGACCCGTCTTCCATCCTGACCCGTCTTCCTTTCGGGTTCACGGACTTCACTCCTGCGTGAGCCGCCATTTATGGCACATAACTCTCAAGGAACGGCCTGGGCAGCCGTTCCTTCAGAGCGCATGCGCTGGTGACGTAACCAGCAGTATGTGCAGTAAATATCTCCTAGACGGTGCACGGGACTTGCACAAATTATGCATGGGAGTTAGAAAGAAGAAATACTATGCAATGTCAAGAGTATAATCCATATTAAAGTGGAACTTTACCCATAACAACTTAATAAAAAAAATCTTTAGCAAGAAACATACATTCCACATTAATAATTATGCTACCAAAATTAGTGTGTGCTGTAAATTGCCTCCAACATTGTTCCTGTTTCTTCTTGCTGGTGGCCGCCATTTTTGCTGAAGCCCAGAACCCCTCAGCAGCAGTAAATCATAAAGCAGAACTAAATTCATTGATTTAACGGTTTAAAAAACAAAAACGGTTACCTTCTGGAATGCCGGAATTGCTAACATTTGCATTTTGCTTTTGTCTTCAACTAAACTGTTAAACCATTAAATGGCTGCTGTCAGAACTGATCACATGTGCAGCACCATGGCAGTGGCAGATCAAACAGAAGCAGCTTTCTTGACTGTAGAGGATAGGAGGGTTTAATTTCCCTTTAAGGCTGTCAGGAGATCGGCCTCTACAAATTCGGCAATGCCTAAAAATAGAGCGCAACTGAGCATGTGCAGAACAGGGTGAGACAATTTATTACTGGATTTTAAACAATATTGGAATTTATTTTTAATGTTTTGTGTATAATATATATTTTTATATATATATATATATATATATATATATATATATATATATATATGTGTGTGTATATACTCGAGTATAAGCCAAGGCACCTAATTTTACCACAAAAAACTGGGAAAACGTATTGACTCGAGTATAAGCCTAGAGTGTCCATCTGCATGCCTCACTGTGCCCATGCCTCACTGTGCCCATGCCTCACTGTGCCCATGCCTCACTGTGTCCATGACTAGACTGACGTTTAACATGGGAGTCTATGGAAGGGGTGCCCAGGTTTGAAAAATCAGTGCTCCTCGGTCATAGGTCCCCCCGACAACAAACTTTGCACAATTGTAGAGGAAGAGTTGGGCTACATGTGTGCCAAGTTTGGGGATTTACCGCCGGCCTGTACCGGGTCCCCAAAGTCCAGGAGATCAGGCACAAAAAGGTGACTCGAGTATAAGCCGAGGGGGGGCATTTTCAGCACAAAAAAACTTGGCTTATACTCGAGTATATACGGTATATATAAAAATACTTGCAAAAGGGGCCGACATGATGTAATCTAGCAGGACTTGATTTTCAGACTAAAGTTCCACTTTAAGAATAGTTTGCCAATATGATAAAGTTTACAGTTTCCTTAACCTTGTTTATAGGTGAACACTGAAGAGATTACATTTGAATCATTGAAGAAAGCAATTGGTAAGATTACTCTTATACCTATAAACCATTAAACCTTTTAATAAAGGGTTGTTTATACAGATGTCACAGGCTGAGAACCGGGAAATTTCTGCAATTATTTAAAGTGGGAATTGAGATAATGGGATTTTTTTTTTTCCCCTCTACAGTAGTCCTTTACCCTAATCCACGTGCCTTATCTTTTACATTATCTGTGTGAATGCGCTGATCGAATGCTGGTTTTCCAGCAGGACCCTTCGACAGAAGACGGTAGTTCCCTTCTGTTGAACAGACAGAAATTCAGCTGGTTCCTACCTACCGGGCTTAAAGTGATACTAAACACAGATTGTTTAATTTACATTGTCCCTTCTATTTCTGTATGTGGATGATGGCACTGTAATTATTTTATAAAAAACTAAGTATCTTTTCCCTAATCGATATACAGCTGTCACATGACCCAGATTTTTCCCAGCCTGTCTGCAGAAAACCTAAGTAGGGGGAGCTTCTAGTCCTCTGCTGCTGGTCACATGTTCAATATAAAAAAACAGCCTTTGGAATACAGAGTAAAAATAATTAATATTAATAAACCGTTTTAAATTGTCATACAAATATATATTTGAAATCAAATCTTTATTATTTTTTGGCAATAACGTGTGGGCAGAATTTCTGCCAGTCACAGGCTGTGTCTCACGTCCCTCCAGCCTGTGTCTTGAAATAAGAGGGAGGTGAAGCCTCCATCAATCTACATGGAATACACCAACCCTACTGGGAGGGAGTGGGCTGTCATTTACCACTGTGTATATGCCCACATGTGTGACTCTATAGTCACATGGGCTGCTCAGATGTGATAGGGAGGAATTGCTCAGCATAGAAACTCACTGAAAACTGAGCATGTGCAGAGCTGCCACCACAGCTGCAAATTCCCTAGCTGAATTGAGGACATAAACAGAAGGGGGAGATAGAGAACAGGATCAACCAGGTTTTTTGCAGAATACAGAAAATGAATCCCATAGTGACTGGGTATGAACAGCTTGTATTACACCATTTATTGATCGTTTTTATGATGTGAGTTTAGTGACACTTTAAGGTGTAATACATTTCCTTAGTTTTGCCTTTTTTTTTTTTTGTTCTATTAAAAACATAAATATATTATCAAATTCAAGAGGATTAATGATTCCCCCCCCCCCCCCAAAAAAAATAAATATATATATATATATATATATATGTCAGCATCTACAAATACTGTAGCTACTGACTTTTGCTATTCGTATATTTGCCTGTCCAGGGATCCAGTGGTGTCCTCACCCAAGCTGATTCTTAAATCGTCTCTCAGGTGTCGGCACCACCATCTTGGCTAAGGCAAACCAGCAGCAAAACGGCTTTGCAGCTGGTTTCCTACTGTGCATGCGCAAATTGCGCTGTGCTTTATGAATGGGCCAGCTGCGGGGGGGAAGAACGGGGGGGGGCAAACTTTTGCCGTGGCAAACTGAGCCAGAAGTGGAAGTGGGTACCTGTCAAAACCAGGTACCTGCTCCCCCCCAAAAAGTGCCAAATGTGGCAGCAGAGGGGAGGAGGAGGAAAACCAGCGGAGGTCCACCCAAAAGGATATGAGCAACCACTTATACCCTTCTTCCTTCATCTTGTATAGAATGCATTACTCTGAACCTCAACTGAACATATGCACACCAGAGTATTATACCATCAATGCATTATGGGGGACACGTATAGCCAAAATAATTTTTGCTGTTAAGTAGAGTAGGTATGAGTTAAAACTCTTGCCAAATATGTTTTTGCTGTTCGATTGCAATTAAGAAGAGGTACCTTCACTTCCTGACCTGAAAACCCAACAGGAAGTGAAAGAAAAACCTCTACAGAGGAAGAATGGGATCCTTCTTTTGCTGTAGTCACCAAATCAGGTGTCCCCATCTGAATATTGTCCCTCAACTTTTGGTGATATCTGTAACCTGTGTGAATTTCTGATCACTCTCTTCACCTAGTGACCATGGTCACAAGAAATAATAGAGGGGGCCAATCTCCCTAGCACGTATGTAGACAGCAGTAATAACTGATTCTGATCCATCCCCACTCTTTCCAAAATGAATAAAGTTTTGGCTATACGTATACAATAAAGTGTTACTAAACCCACAACAGTAATTTCAGTCTGTATATGCAGTAAAGCATGCTTGTTATACTCACTGTGGAACCTAAGGGGTTAATCTTCTGCATTGTGTCAAAAGGATGTTTGATCCTATCTTCCTTCCACTGTCCCAAATCCATCTGCTGATATAACAAAGCCTTGGAGGCACTCTGCACATGCTCAGTTTGGTGTGTATTGTTAGAGAGTTTTTTTTTTTTTTTCTTGGGTGAGTGCATGTGATCAGCACAGGGCCAATCAGCACTGTCTAGACAGAGGGTCAGGGGCCCTGCAGCCTTATAGGACAATCAGGGGAGAATGAAAACTCCTCCTACAAGCTTTACACAGACACTGATAGAAGTCACAAGACTGCTATATACTGCTAATGAGAAAAGGTATTTAGCAGTTTATATTTACTAAAATAATTGCCTTTCCATGTTCTGTGTACTGTGGGAGACCAGATATAGTGAATTCAGGCTCCTGGGTTTAGTAACACTTTAATGTCAGATCTGAGTATGTGTCGCAGTGCAGAAACCGCATGGCCTGACAAAAGAAATTCTCTTTCAGTAAACACATTTTAGAGACATGGGTATATATAAAAAGCGGACATGTCGTTTAGGAGCGGTTTGGTGCTAATAAGTTCTGTTTTTCGTCTCTTCCAAACAGACAATACAGGAATGGAAGAGCAGGAAAAGGAGAAGAGGCGCCTGGTCATAGAAAAGTTCCAGAAAGCGCCATTTGAGGAAATTGCTGCTCAATGTGAATCTAAAGTGAGTGTTTTCTACTGACCTGTTCCAATATCGCACTTCTTATAGGGCTACGCCATTTGCAGCAACCTACAGAACAGTTCAGGTGCTTTAACCACTTCAGTTCCGGAAGGTTTTACCCCCTTCATGACCAGGTCATTTTTTGCTATTCAGCACTGTGCTTCTTTAACTGGCAATTGTGCGGTCATGCAACGCTGTACACAAATTACATTTATATCATTTTTTTTTTTCACACAAATAGAGCCTTCTTTTTGGCTGTATTCGATCACCACTGTTTTTTGTTTTTTTGTTTTTTTCGTTTTTGCTGTAGAAACGAAAAAAATACCCAAAATTTTGGAAAATATTTTTTTTTCTACTTTCTGTTATAAAACGAAACATATCCAATAAAGTCAAAAATTTTCATAAATTTAGGCCAAAATGTATTCTGCTACATGTCTTTGGTAAAAAAAAAAAAAATCCCAATAAGTGTATATTAATTGGTTTGCGTTAAAGTTGTAGCATCTACAAACTGTGGCATACACAATATATTTGAAAATTAATCAATCCTGATGTATTGACGGCCTGTCTCATTTTTTAAAAGGCCTTAAAGTGGTTGTAAAGGAAAACATTTTATTAAAAAAAATATAACAACTTCCATGCTCTATGCAGCAGTTTTGCACAGAGCAGTCCCGAGTCCATAAGACACTGAGAGCGAGGCTCGGCCCCACTCCCTCCTCACTGGCTGTGATTGACATTCATCTTAGCCAATCAGGAAGGGGAGAGCCTTGGGTCTCGTTCACATCGCTGGAAAGTATTTGGGAGGGGGGGGGGCTGAGGGGGGAGATGCACACTGAAGGTATTTTTTATTTCATGCATAGAATGTATGAAGGTAAAAAAATGACAGCCTTTACTACCACTTTTAATTGGCAGGACAGTACAAATCCCCCCCAAATGACCCTTTTGGACAGTCTGAGGCAATAAGAGGCATGGCAAGTTTTTTAAAGTTGCATTTTTATGTGACAATTTTTTGGAAAATTAGGAAATGCAATAATTTTTTTCAATTTTTTTTTTTTTTTTTTTAAACTGTCACCAATGCAGTACAGCATCATCGTATTACTGGTGTGGCATTGATCAGTCTACTCACATAATTTGTAATAAAAACATCTTTGAAATTCTGAAAGCTTCCCTTCAACCACTTTGCATATTATTTCATATATACTGTGATTCTGTACTTGCCAAATATGCTGCAGAATTCTCCCTCCACTGAGTCTGGCTGCAACCATTTAAACTGTGGGCAGCTGATGCTGCTGCCTGTTCACTTCCTGGACTTACACAGACACACAGAGGCACACCTCCAGCGCCACAGCTCTCATTGGCCCTCTTATGACTCATTCCCCCTCCATTCCTGGCAAACTCTCACGAGAGTGAGAAAGAGAGAGCTGTGCATGATGTCATAAGCCTAGGCTAAGACCAGACAAGAAACAGGAAGTAGACCATTATAAGGTATTTACGGGCAGAAAAAAAAATGTTTTACTATCCAAAGTTAAAAGCACAAGGGCAGAAGATTTAATAGATGGAAAGTGGAAAAAATGACTGAAGTTCCGCTTTAAATAATTTATGTATTCAGTTTTTGATCAGGGATCTTTATTTTTTACACACTCAATGATGATCATTTTAACAGCAATGAATGCATGAATGGGCTACATTTATGACCGCTGTAAATACTAGTGATTGGCTACAGCTGATCACATGGTACAGGGTGCTGTGATTGGCCCAGGTACCATGTGATAGCTGTGGGCCAATCACAGCACCACACTGCAGGAAACACAGCTGTTATGAATTACATTTATTCATTACTGCTTTGTTGACATTGTGATTGCATAGCGATCGGCCGGGATCCAGCAATCTGCACGCCCCTAACCCGGAACAGGCTGCATGATATACATGTACGCCAATGGTGAAACAGTTGCTGAAACAAAAATTGGAAACGTGGTGAAGGGTGAAGAGCCATGTTAAAACATTTCATTGCTTCCTTGAAGGTAGAAAATTAAAAGGACACCATTATCAAATGTGAACCATTGTCAAAAATAAAATATTTTAACCAGTTAAGGACAACTTAGTGTCCTCCCCTTCTTAGCCCATGTGTGCAGATCTATGACTCCTAGCTGCTCTCAGCAGCTAATTCAGCAATGATCAACAATGCCAGCTGTTCCCGACAGTGCCTGCTAGAATATAAACAAACACTGGCACAATATTTTACTCTGTGGCCATCAGAGAAAGTAAAGCTGGCCAGACACTAGTGGATAGAATAGTAGATTTTAGACCGAAAGTTCATTTGCACAAAATTTCTCAGTCCGTAGATTAGATGACTTGACAAATGTCATTCAAATGTACTTCAAGAAATATTTGGTTTTATCATTTGATTTTGGAGTGAATAGACTTGCCCAAACAAAAATCACATTCACTGATAGAAATTAGTTTGTTCGAGAAAAAAATTCCAGCCTGCTCCTCCTCCGAATTTTCCTGTCACTTTACACACATTAAAAAAAGTTCTAAAAAAATGAACAAAAGCAGACACAGATGGATGTGAAATTGGCCCTAGATCCTTTCTCTTCCTGTTTTTTTTTTGCCAAATGTATTTTCTTTTACTATTCATACAACCTTTTGGTGATCATACAATTGTTTTTGATAGTTTAAACCCATACCTAAAATAAAAAAAATTGTTTTGGAAATGGCTTTGCAAATTTGGTTTCAAAATACATGGGACTCCATCCCATATAACCCTCCACATTGCATTGGGTCTCATGACGGGCTATAAAGCCCGCAATTTTTTTTCTTTAAAAGTCAGCAGCTACAAACACTGTAGCTGCTGACTTTTAATAAGGACACTTTCCTGTCCAGGGAGCCCGCGATGTCACCCCCCCGAGGCCAATCCGTCCATTCTAACTAAGGGAAACGCGATTTGCGCAGTGCTTTGTGAATGGCCAGCTGTCTTTTGGGACACACACAGGTCCCAGAAGACAGTGGGGGGGGATCATAATTTCCCAGGAGCACAGGCGAGAGAGGAAGTGAACTAGGAGCTCCGCAGTATAGGAAGTGGCAGATTAGGACGACTGCCTAGCAACAGGGCGTTTCTGGTAAGTAAAAAAAAGTTTTCTCCAAATGTTTTTTAATAGGTTTCAAGGAGACTGCTAATGTAAATGTAAAAAAAAAAAATTAGGGTGGACCTCCGCTTTAAGAATCTAGTCTCTTGAAGTCTGTTGGGCTAAACTTTTGATCCCAACTTTTGATCCACGATGCGTTTATGTCGAACCTATGTTGCATATTCTAGACCTAGACTTAATGGTGGTATCCTAATGGTACCCTATCTGAATTTGTATGTGGATGGTTAGGTCTATTTATCTTGTATATTTCTATTTTTATTTTTTTTTGCTTATTGTAATTGTGAAAACTTTCTACAAATAATGCGTTAAAATAATACATGGGACACATTTGCAGATTACAAATGAAAGGCCAAATCAAATAGCCATAGTTAGAGATTCACCTGTTTTCTGGTGGACTTTGTCATGTTTTTGTGTGTAATCCTTTTTTTTTTGTACACAGGCTAACCTGCTACATGATAAACTGGCCCAGATATTGGAGCTCACCATAAGGTAACACTTCACAGCCCATTATCTAGATCAGGGGTCTCCAAACTGCGACTCTTTGCTTGCCTTTATGTGGCCCCTGGGGGCACTATTAATCCCACTGATATGGGACACTATTCTGCCCACAGACATCAACAATGGGGCACTATTTCTTCCACTGACACAAACAATGGGGCACTATTGCTCCCCCTAATACCAAAGATGGGGCACCGTTTGCTCCCACTGATACCAACAAAAAAAATTATATTCCTGCTGGCCACAGTCTGGCCCCCCTAAAGTTTGAAGGATAGTAAACTGGCCCTTTGTTTAGAAAGTTTGGAGAACCCTGATCTATTCCAAATATTTCTTGTTATATTGCAGTGTTTAAAAATGCTTGCCCTTGAAAACTAATGCAAACTGTGTTAATGTAATATAACTAAATAAGTGATCATTTAACTCTCACAATGAGATTCTCCTATTTGCCCCATTTTCGTTTGCTAAATATATCATTGAAAATGTTTTATCTTTTCAGTATGTCCAAAAGTGTTTGTATTCACCATAAAATGCTATTCTTGAACCCCATTGATGGGCACAGGAAGTCCTAAACCTTTGGGTCATGTTGCTGTTTACAGTAGGTTGGACACTAGCAAAAATAAAAAAACATTCTACATGCCTCTGTTTTGTAAAAATAGTACCAAGAGCATGAACTTAAAGGGGTTGTAAAGGTTTGTGTTTTTGCACTTTAATGCATCCTAGTTCACCTGCTCTGCACGTCCCCGGCGTCCTCTTCTCCACGTAGTCTCTGCGTTGATTGGATAGATTATTGGCCCCCGCTGCTGTCAATCAAATCCATGGACGCGGGGGGCGGGGCCGAGTCATACACTCGGCGGCTATGGACGCAGAGTGTATGACACGGGAGCGCACCCACAAGGTAACCCCCTCGGGAGGAGCCGTGAGAGCGGCCCTGGGACCCCAGAAGAGGAGGATCGGGGCCACTCTGAGCAAAACGAACTGCACAGTGGAGGTAAGTATGACATGTTTGTTATTTTTTTTAAAACGAAACCTTTACAACCACTTTAAAAAAAGTGGGGTTGGGACCTGTGTCCTACATATGATTCCCCTCAAAAAATAATTTTATGGTAGATGCATGAATCCCAGGATGTTGTCTAACTGAGGGGTGGGCAACAGAGCAAACAAACACTAACAGGCCTATAAAACTAAATTGTGACTTCCTGCAGCTTAAAGAACCACCCGAAGGGCCTAACACCCTAAGCTGGCATCATATGAGGCCAAAAATATCCACCTGGCAGAACCTGTGAACAGAAGACCAGCCTTTCAAATCTGAGAAACAGTTGATTGATGCAAAAAGCCCAAGAAGCACTTGCAGACCTAATACAACATGCCTTGACAGAAAAGAGATGAAACTTGATCCTTGAGACCATAAGCTTGGATGATGAACTGCCTGAGCTTCCTAGTGATGGTGCAACGATTAGCCAGTGCACCCTTTAGGGATCCTTCGTAAGTGACAAGAGAAAAGCTCTTTCTTCAATTGCATTGGGAGAGAAACTCACAGCCTGCATCACAACCATGCAATGGAGGGAAAATGTCCTTTTAGTGAGCTGGGGTCAGACAGAGGGACAGAAGAACAATGTCCTGGTTGTTGTGAAATACAAACTACCTTGGGCAAAAAAGGAGGTCTTGGGCCTCAACACCATCTAGTCATGCAATGTCTGAAACTGTTTCTTCATGAAAAAGGCCACCAGTGAAAACACTGGCTCAAATGGTTCAAATAGTGGTTTCTGAAGTGCAGAGAGAATCTGATACGAATCTGAGGGAAATCATAGGTGAACGGACAGGGAAAGTTGCATGGGACCCCTCTGCACCAAGGTCTTCAAAGAGTGAGAGGCCAAACAGTCTCTGAAACAGAATAGTAAAGTCAGAAACCTGACCATTGATGGTGTTGACAACCAAACGCTGGTCCAGACCCAGCTGTAGGAAGAGGAGTATTGTCCCACAGGAGAAAATCCTGGGGTGGAAGCCCCAGACTCACACTAAGTGAAGCATGCCTAATGCCGCGTACACACAACCGTTTTTCATGACGAGAAAAATGCCATTTTTTTAATTGGTCATTAAAAATGGTCGTGTGTGGGCTCCAGAGCATTTTTCTCGACGAGAAAAATGTCCATTAAAAATTTAGAACATGCTCTATTTTTTCTCATCAATTTTCACGTCGTCGTTTTTCTCATCGTGAAAAACGGCCGTGTGTACGCTTTAATGACGGGGGAAAAAAACGTGCATGCTCAGAAGCAAGTTATGAGACGGGAGCGCTCGTTCTGGTAAAACTAGCATTCAGAATGGAGATGGCACATTTGTAACGCTGTAACGGACTAAAGAGCACGAGGCTGAAAAGCGCGAATCGTCTCTCGCCAAACTTTACTAACACGAGGGTGGCGCCATCCGAATGGAACTTCCCCTTTATAGTGTTGTTGAACGTGTTGTACGTCACCGTGCTTTGCTCAAGCTTTTTTTTTTCACGATAGAAACTTTGCTTTTTTTCAATGACTTAAAAAACGGCCGTGTGTACGCGGCATAAGATATCCAATGATAAACTTTATGGGATCGAAACTTTCTAGCTTTTAACATTGTAGTAATCACAGGCCCAGAGATGCCCCCATTCCTCAGAACCTTAGCTTCAAACAACCATGCCCTATTAAAGCCAGCAACCAAGAAGCAGGATAGCAAATCTGTCTTTAGAACAGAAGATCCTGATGACGTGGCAGTGCCCATAGAGCATCTTACCAAGTTGTTGTACCACATGCACATCCTGGGCCAGTCCAGAATTCCCTCCATCTTGATCTTGGGAAGCAGATAAGGAAGAAGTTTCAGGGGTGGAAATGAAAAGACCATAATGTTGTGAATGCGTGAGAATTTGTATAGCGCTGCAATTGCGAACTAAATCGCCTCAAGGCGCTTGGCATCCAGTGTCGTTGAGATTCTTAGAAGAGATGGGTCTTTCGTTTTTTCCGGAAGGCCCGATGGTTTTCTTCCATGCGGATGTTCGTGGGTAGCGCATTCCATAGCCTTGGTCCTTGGACAGGAAACCTTCGTTCTCCCTTGGCTTTGTAGCGCGTCTTGGGGATATGAAGGAGGTTTTGGTTGGTTGATCGAAGGTCGCGAGTAGTGGTGTAGTGTTTTATTTTCTCGCATAATTATTGAGGTGCCTTTCCTTGTGCACATTTGTGATCCCACCAAGCCACCAGCATCTACTGCTTCCACTCAAAGGATCCATGTACTTGGATACAAACCTGTCCAGTTTGTGGTGGAACCTGATGGCCAGGAAGTCCATGAACGGCATCTCTCAACTGGGACACAAACACAGAAAACACCTCTTGGTGAAGGGACCACTCCCTTGGGTCCAGAAGCTGCCAGCTGAGGAAATCTGTCTGCTTGCCTGCCTGCCTGTCTACCAATTGTCTACGCCTGAAATGTAAATAGCTGGCAAAGCTGGAATTTGAAGTTCTGCCGAATAGAGCTCTAAGAAGGGTTTCCAATGCTTATGGAATGGGTCATAAAAAAGACAAATGCATCCTCTTCTGGAATATTAAGTGTCTTGTTAAGGTGGGACACTGCCAGATCTACGGTGGGCATAGACCACTTTGTACAGAATCTTCACCATATGCATACAAGAATAATAGGCACTTAAGGGAGGCAAACAACTTATCCGAATACTTCTTAGAGAGAAATAGTTGGGAAAAGCGGGTGAAATAGGAAAACCTTTGTGGTCTTAGAAGTTTTAAACAAACCAAGGCTGAAAACAGCACTGGTAGAAGCAACAGGCAGTGGCTGATGCGCTCTCCATCAGTCGGAGCCAAAATGGTCTTTTTCAATTCAGAAGTAATAGAGGACTGTGATTCCTCTGGGGTGAGCTCATCAGTCAGACTGGAGTGACTTAGAATCTGACCGAGTCTGTGTGGTCAATGGCTCAGAAACCACTAATGCCGAGGAAAACCCGTATATAAAATCTGCAGGAGACAGCACAAGCCTCTACAATCAAAGTTGGCAAATAAAGGAGTAATATGGGTCATAAAGTGTGGCATGACTGTAATAAAAAAAAAATCGCAAACAAAAGTGGAGAGGTTCCAACCACACCCAACAGAGCTAAAGAGGACTGAAAAGATCATATATACTTTAGCAGCAGAGGACAACAGGACTCCAGGCTGCAGACATCAGCACAGCCATTAGGTGCAAGAAGCCTTTATAGTATCTCGTGGCACCTTTTACAGCCGGAATGTCCTCCCACCCTCATGTCTAGAAGACCTGTTGCTACTGTGTGGCCGTAAGGCAGTGTATAGACTCGGGGTAAGATGCGGCAAGGCCTCAAGCTCTCACATACTGGGACAGTAGATGAGGGTCAGAGGTGACCTAAGTCCGCAGCAATGGATCAAAGATTATAGCTCCTTGTGGCTCTTTGCAAGCAGAAACGGCAACCGGGAGATGCTTCCTTGATGCTTTATGGAGAAAGAGAGAGCGCTGAGTGGGACACTTCACCTAGCATATGATGTCAGTGTTAACCTTTTCCACAATAAAGCATTTGAGAAGAGAAATAATGAGGTAGCTTCTGGTGCTTGGCCCAACGGGCCTGATAATGGAGTAAGTTCTTAGAGAGGGGGCAAGCCTGCTAAGGGCTCCACAGCTAACTTTCACCAAGCTGAGTCTGGGAATTGCCCAACATTCAGCCCAGTGTGTGAAGGTCACTTTCAGGCTATCCCCACAACGTCCAGATTTTCCAAAAGCCAAGATGAGGACATTCGGACAACGATGGCTGCAATCAAAGAAACAAGTCCTGCAGCATTATAGGAAATAAACTCGATCAAAGAAAACTTTGAAGAATAAAAAAAATGTGCTAGAGAAAAAAGGCTAGTCTTCAACACGAGAGAGATTTAAAAAAAATAAAATAAAAATACATCCTCCAAGTATACGGACAGAAGACCTGAGGCATGCTGGTGGTAGTAGGGATTATCCTGAAATGGCCACAGTTTTTGATTATCAGTTTAACTTGAAGGTTTAGGGTTTCCAGTGACCCTTGATGAATAAGAATTGATCCTGCCAGAAATCCAGTGAGCTGATAACTTCCAGTCCTCTCTAACTGCAGCACTCTAATCAGGTATTATGGTTCCTACCTACCATGTTTCCCCGAAAATAAGCCTGGGCCTTATATTAATTTTGGCAACAAAAGACACAGTAGGGCTTATTTTAGAGGTAGGTATTACCATGTAATGTGCTGTCTTCCCTCCCTCTGCCTCACAGGAATCCCCAGTGTGAACTGAGTTAAAATGCTTGTAAAATCCTATAATCCACTCTTATTATATAATGTACAATGTGTGTGTTTCTGTAATATAATTGTGCCAAATACCTTCGTTAAAGCGCCGCTCTGCACTTCTGTGACCCGCTGGAGCTCTCTTCCCTGCAATTATATTACAGAAACACACACATTGTATATTATATACTACTGTAATAGAGTGGATTATAGGATGTTACAAACATTTTAAACTAGGGCTTATTTTCGGGGTAGGGCTTATATTGCAGCTCTCCTGGAAAATAACACTAGGTCTTATTTTCGGGGAAACACGGTATCTCTGTGAACTACTAATCTCCTCCCTATCATATGGAGAGGGAGAGGGAGTTGTTTAGTATTTCTATCCTAAGGCTACAACACTGCTCCTCCATAGATGCAGTACAATGAGTGAGCATTGGCACCCTAGGACAGACGGTATTGGTATTAGTGGAATCACCAGGTGATAAGGAAAGAAAGACTAACACAGCCACCACATTTAAGGACTGACCAGCCACAATATATTACATTTTTGCTTTTATGATTTATTGATTACAGGTATTATTATTTTTTTTAGGGTTTGAATAAGTTTTGAGTAGAGCCTAGAAGGGTTATAACATCTGTCAGGTTTTTAATCTCACCATTGGGGAGTTTTCGCTGTACTTCCTGTCTCTTTAACAGTCTAGGTGAGAAATGCAGAAGTGGGAGCGGGTACCTCTCAAAAAAAGGAACCCACTCCCAGGAAAAAAGAAACCTTCAATAATGGTAGGGGGGGGGGGAGGAGCGGAACTTTCACCTTTTTAAGTGAAATTCTGCTTTAAGTCCTGGTCACAATGGTCATATGATAAATAAGGTGAATCTAAAAACCTGACCAAGCTTCTAACCTTTCTCTACTTCCTCCAATCCAAAACATTTTGGCTGATATTGTGCTCCAATAAAAAATTTCCCTTTTTTTTTTTTTTTCAGGCCACCACCCAGCCCATCGGGAACAATAACCATCACGGCGGGACACGCCCAGTACCATTCTATTCCAGTGTACGAGATGAAGTTCCCAGATCTTTGTGTTTACTAAGCAGCAGGTCCCAAGTCCGTTCATCGAGGGCTCCTGCGAGCTTCTGGTGTTTTAGGGTTAGTTCAGCTTCTCAGTATTCAGACACTCCATCAGATCCATAAGGCGGGGACTTCTAACTGTTGCATAGCCAGCTGAGATTGGACTGAAAGAAAGGGACGGTTTCCTACAGATACCAAAAAAAAAGCAAACCAGTTAAAAAAGAAAAGTGTACAAATTCTGTATTAGTGTGTATGATTGTAGAAGCCAAGACGGGTGACTATGAGCTGTGGTAAAGGCGTAGTATGACCATGCTTCTTTTTATTTATTTATTTTGGCTTCCAGTCTTTCTTAGTGAACCTGTCAGCCTTTATATTATTTTTACAGATCTGTTGGCCTAAAAATATACCCTTATCTGTGCACCCATAGTTGCCATTGGACAGGGCTACAGTAAATGGGACTTGGCACTGGGATGGGAAGAATGGGGGGATTTTTAAGGTAAATGTGTACTCTCACCTTGTAAAGTTTAGTTTACCATTCAGTTTAAAGTAGAAATAAAAGGCAAAACATTTGTGTGTGTGTGTGTGAGATATATATATTTATATATATCCACACGCACGTGCACACACACACACACACACACACAGTAAAACCTTGGTTTGAGAGCGTTTTGCAAGACGAGCAAAATTTTTAAATACATTTTGACTTGATATACAAGCGATGTCTTGATATACAAGTAGCGTCATGTCACAACTGAGTGTAAAAGAGAAGAGAGGCGCCTCTAAGTGTAGCAATATGGTTACATTTAATGAAGGAACAACATTTGAACATGGTCGATGATTAAAAGAGGCACAGATAAGTAAGCAGACCTCCGGGGTAAATCTGTCCACATAGGCCATCGTCCTCACCACCATCGACGTCATCTCGTCCACGCTGCGCTCCACAGGCACTTGAAGCCTCGCTTTCAAATTGCTCTACTGCAGGGTAGTCTTCCTCACGATTGCAGACTGACATCGGTGAGAGCCAGCGGTGCGGGGGATGGTCTATGTGGACAGCTTTACCCCGGATGCCTGCATACTTAGATGTGCCTCTTTTAATCATCAACTATGTGAGTTGCTAAATGTTGTACCTTCATTAAATGTAACCATATTGCTACACTTAGAGGCGTCTCTCTTCTCTTTTATACTCTGTAGCTCCTGCTGGATTTTGCTTCTAATCCCCTTGTGGAGGCTTCCATTTGTGGATGGACATTTTATGGTTACACAACCTATCACATTGCTATCATCTTTTTATATGGACTAAAAACTGAAGGACTTATGAATAAATGGTTGTGGAACCAAGTTGAGTTTCCATTATTTCTTATGGGGAAATTTGTTGGAGATCTAAGTGCTTTGGAATACAAGCATGTTTCCGGAACTAATTATGCTCGCAATCCAAGGTTCTACTGTATGCGCGTGTGTGTATGTGATAGATGTATCTCTCTCTCTCTCTCTCTCTCTCTCTCTCTCTCTCTCTCTCTATAGATATATAGATATATAGATATAGATATAGATATAGATATATATATATATAGAGATAGATATCTAGTGAGGGAAAAAAGTATTTGATCCCCTGCTGATTTTATACAATTGCCCACTGACAAAGAAATGATCAGTCTATAATTTTAATGGTCGGCTTATTATAACAATGAGAGACAGAATAACAACAAAAAATACCCAGAAAAACACATTTCAAAAAAGTTATAAACTGATTTGCATTTTAAGAAGTAAAATAAGTATTTGACCTCTTCACAAAACATAACCCTTGTTGGCGATCACAGAGGTCAGACGTTTCTTGTAGTTGGCCACCAGGTTTGCACACATCTCAGGAGGGATTTTGTCCCACTCCTCTTTGCAAATCTTCTCCAAGTCATTAGGGTTTCGAGGCTGACGTTTGGTAACTCCAACCTTCAGCTCCCTCCACATATTTTCTATGGGATTAAGGTCTGGAGACTGGCTAGGCCACTCCAGGACCTTAATGTGCTGCTTCTTGTGCCACTCTTTTGTTGCCTTGACCGTGTGTTTTGGGTCATTGTCATGCTGGAAAACCCATCCATGACCCATTTTCAATGCCCTGGGTGAGAGAAGAAGTTTCTCACTTAAGACTTGTTACTTGTATAGGAACCCATACTCATTACCTGTATAGAAACCCATACTCATTACCTGTATAGAAACCCATACTCATTACCTGTGTAGAAACCCATACTCATTACCTGTGTAGAAACCCATACTCATTACCTGTATAGAAACCCATACTCATTACCTGTGTAGAAACCCATACTCATTACCTGTATAGAAACCCATACTCATTACCTGTATAGAAACCCATACTCATTACCTGTGTAGAAACCCATACTCATTACCTGTATAGGAACCCATACTCATTACCTGTATAGAAACCCATACTCATTACCTGTATAGAAACCCATACTCATTACCTATATAGGAACCCATACTCATTACCTGTATAGGAACCCATACTCATTACCTGTATAGAAACCCATACTCATTACCTGTGTAGAAACCCATACTCATTACCTGTGTAGAAACCCATACTCATTACCTGTGTAGAAACCCATACTCATTACCTGTATAGAAACCCATACTCATTACCTGTGTAGAAACCCATACTCATTACCTATATAGGAACCCATACTCATTACCTGTGTAGAAACCCATACTCATTACCTGTGTAGAAACCCATACTCATTACCTGTATAGAAACCCATACTCATTACCTATATAGGAACCCATACTCATTACCTGTATAGGAACCCATACTCATTACCTGTATAGAAACCCATACTCATTACCTGTGTAGAAACCCATACTCATTACCTGTGTAGAAACCCATACTCATTACCTGTATAGAAACCCATACTCATTACCTGTGTAGAAACCCATACTCATTACCTGTGTAGAAACCCATACTCATTACCTGTATAGAAACCCATACTCATTACCTGTATAGAAACCCATACTCATTACCTGTGTAGAAACCCATACTCATTACCTGTATAGGAACCCATACTCACTACCTGTATAGAAACCCATACTCATTACCTGTATAGAAACCCATACTCATTACCTGTATAGGAACCCATACTCATTACCTGTATAGAAACCCATACTCATTACCTGTATAGGAACCCATACTCATTACCTGTATAGGAACCCATACTCATTACCTGTATAGGAACCCATACTCATTACCTGTATAGGAACCCATACTCATTACCTGTGTAGAAACCCATACTCATTACCTGTGTAGAAACCCATACTCATTACCTGTATAGAAACCCATACTCATTACCTGTATAGAAACCCATACTCATTACCTGTATAGAAACCCATACTCATTACCTGTATAGGAACCCATACTCATTACCTGTATAGGAACCCATACTCATTACCTGTATAGGAACCCATACTCATTACCTGTATAGGAACCCATACTCATTACCTGTGTAGAAACCCATACTCATTACCTATATAGGAACCCATACTCATTACCTGTGTAGAAACCCATACTCATTACCTGTGTAGAAACCCATACTCATTACCTGTATAGAAACCCATACTCATTACCTATATAGGAACCCATACTCATTACCTGTATAGGAACCCATACTCATTACCTGTATAGAAACCCATACTCATTACCTGTGTAGAAACCCATACTCATTACCTGTGTAGAAACCCATACTCATTACCTGTATAGAAACCCATACTCATTACCTGTGTAGAAACCCATACTCATTACCTGTGTAGAAACCCATACTCATTACCTGTATAGAAACCCATACTCATTACCTGTATAGAAACCCATACTCATTACCTGTGTAGAAACCCATACTCATTACCTGTATAGGAACCCATACTCATTACCTGTATAGAAACCCATACTCATTACCTGTATAGAAACCCATACTCATTACCTGTATAGGAACCCATACTCATTACCTGTATAGAAACCCATACTCATTACCTGTATAGGAACCCATACTCATTACCTGTATAGGAACCCATACTCATTACCTGTATAGGAACCCATACTCATTACCTGTATAGGAACCCATACTCATTACCTGTGTAGAAACCCATACTCATTACCTGTGTAGAAACCCATACTCATTACCTGTATAGAAACCCATACTCATTACCTGTATAGAAACCCATACTCATTACCTGTATAGAAACCCATACTCATTACCTGTATAGGAACCCATACTCATTACCTGTATAGGAACCCATACTCATTACCTGTATAGGAACCCATACTCATTACCTGTATAGGAACCCATACTCATTACCTGTGTAGAAACCCATACTCATTACCTGTGTAGAAACCCATACTCATTACCTGTATAGAAACCCATACTCATTACCTGTATAGAAACCCATACTCATTACCTGTGTAGAAACCCATACTCATTACCTGTATAGGAACCCATACTCATTACCTGTATAGAAACCCATACTCATTACCTGTATAGAAACCCATACTCATTACCTATATAGGAACCCATACTCATTACCTGTATAGGAACCCATACTCATTACCTGTATAGGAACCCATACTCATTACCTGTATAGAAACCCATACTCATTACCTGTATAGGAACCCATACTCATTACCTGTATAGGAACCCATACTCATTACCTGTATAGGAACCCATACTCATTACCTGTATAGGAACCCATACTCATTACCTGTGTAGAAACCCATACTCATTACCTGTGTAGAAACCCATACTCATTACCTGTATAGAAACCCATACTCATTACCTGTATAGGAACCCATACTCATTACCTGTATAGAAACCCATACTCATTACCTGTATAGGAACCCATACTCATTACCTGTATAGGAACCCATACTCATTACCTGTATAGGAACCCATACTCATTACCTGTATAGGAACCCATACTCATTACCTGTGTAGAAACCCATACTCATTACCTGTATAGAAACCCATACTCATTACCTGTATAGAAACCCATACTCATTACCTGTATAGAAACCCATACTCATTACCTGTATAGGAACCCATACTCATTACCTGTATAGAAACCCATACTCATTACCTGTATAGGAACCCATACTCATTACCTGTATAGAAACCCATACTCATTACCTGTATAGGAACCCATACTCATTACCTGTATAGAAACCCATACTCATTACCTGTATAGGAACCCATACTCATTACCTGTATAGAAACCCATACTCATTACCTGTATAGAAACCCATACTCATTACCTGTATAGGAACCCATACTCATTACCTGTATAGGAACCCATACTCATTACCTGTATAGGAACCCATACTCATTACCTGTGTAGGAACCCATACTCATTACCTGTATAGAAACCCATACTCATTACCTGTATAGAAACCCATACTCATTACCTGTATAGAAACCCATACTCATTACCTGTATAGGAACCCATACTCATTACCTGTGTAGAAACCCATACTCATTACCTGTGTAGAAACCCATACTCATTACCTGTATAGGAACCCATACTCATTACCTGTATAGATGGCATCTGGGAGCCAGAAATCTCCCTGATTAATAGGGGATCAAATACTTATTTCACCCATTAAAATGCAAATCAATTTATAACTTTATTGAAATGCGATTTTCGGGATATTTTTGTTGTTATTCTGTCTCTCACTGTTAAAATAAACCTACCATTAAAATTATAGACTGATCATTTCTTTGTCAGTGGGCAAACGTACAAAATCGGTAGGGGATCAAATACTTTTTTCCCTCACTGTATAAAAAAAAATTCAATACCCTTTTCCCCTTTTATTTAAATGATCACATAATCTCCGTTCTCAGCTGCATAAGAAACTTGGAGAGCTGGGGGAGTATAAATAGCAGCACACTGGTCTTCTCTGTGAATGGCTGTGCAGGAGGGTCTGATCACTGCAGGAGAGCAGGGTGAGTTCCCATCACAGATAGAGAACTGACCACGCTGTGTTCTCCTGCTTAGTGTAGTTTTTGATGGGAAAACAGAGGGACTGGCAGGAACACCAGGGATTTCACACGAAGAAAGCAATACATGTTGTAAAGTGCTGCGCAAACTGTTGGCGCTATATAAATCCTGTATAGTGGTAGTAATATTAATACTACAAAGAGAACAGGAGACTTTCTCATACAAGTACATGGGTACAGCAGGTTCAGATCAGAAATATGAAGTGTTGAGTTCACATATTCTTTAAGTAAGGGAAGTAATGCCCTTAATCATAAAGGGAATCTAGGATTAGACAATCGCACAGAAATCGGCTTTACTGGCTCACAAGGGATATTACAATAAGGATTATTATTAGTCATCTTATGTTTGTGCTCTACTTTTAAAACGCTTTAATGGCTGACAGGTTCACTTTAAGGCCACGCCCTCTCGGAACCTATGTTTTGTTTTTTGGGTGAATGCTCATGTGTATCCACTGGCTGTCTTTGGTAGCATCAAAAAAGGGCAGTTTTCACAGTGGAGTCTCATTTCTTCTGCTGCAATTTTAATAATGTAAACGTGTTTTTTTTTTTTTTTAAAGTCACTTTTAGTTGATCGCGGTGTTGTATCCTGGGGATTATATGGCATGTTATGCCAATGTGTACTGCCTGTTTTTAGCCCCAGCATTGCAGTAAATAGTACGGTGTTCAGTCAGTGTCAGCTGACCTATAGACAAGGAACAGCAAAGCACAATCACTGATTTGAATTACCAAGTAGGCACGTCATCTCTGTGTAATGAGCAAACATGGCTTCCATGCTATGATCTATATATATATATATATATATATATATATATATATATATATATATATATAATGTACATTAAAGTGAAGTTTTAAGACCTTGACAATCATGGATATGTTTATATTTCACATTAACCTGATCACATTGACTTGCATATTAAAAAATGAAGAAAAAAAAATATATGAAAGAACTTAAAGTATTCACATGGCTGGACTGAGAATACAACGGACAAGAATGAGGTCCCCCTGCCAAATGCTGGACACACAACACCCAGGAGATCGACTCCTACTGCCAGTATATACCCAAAGCTGATCTATCAGTTGTTGCTGGATAGACCGTTTACAGTAAAGGCCCTTTCCCACTGAGAGCCCATTCACACAGGGGCAACTTTGGATCCGACTTCAAGTCGCGCTGCATGAGAAAATCAATGTAAGTGAATGGAGCCGTCTTAATGCACACTACTGCAGTCGCTCCGACTTCAGAAAAGGTTCCTGTACAACTTCAATCCGACTTCTAGGCGACTTGTACCCATTGATATCAATGGAAGTCGCCTCAGAAGTCGGATCCCCTGTCTTAACAGAAGCAACAATACAGGAAGAGAACATACATTTCTCAGGCAAACCTCTCCCTCCCCCCTCCCTCCCACAGAGCTGATTCTTGTTTGATTGGCCACTGGAATGTCTCCTGTCCTGGAGGCAACTTGAAGTTGCCTTGTAAGTTGCCTGGAGTCACGATGTGATTCATACTCAAGTCGTGTCCAAGTTGCCTCCCAAAGTCGTGCTGGAAGTCGTGTTGCCCCTGTGTGAATGGGGTCTTTGGAGTTTTTCAAGCGCTTTTGTGTTAAAAATAATACATCAAAAGCATCTGAAAAGCTTAAGAAAAAAATGCTTCCCTTCTAAAATCAATGAATGTTTTCACACTGGGGCGGTGCAAAAAAATCCTGCTTGCAGCATGTTTGAGAAGCTAACAAAAAAAATGCTCATCTCCATTGAAATGTATTGGAACGGCCTCAAAAACTCCCCCAATAAGCATTTTTGGTGCCGTTTTTGAGTTGCATGTCCTTTAAAAACCGCATTGCAAAAAATGTTTCATTAACAGATGGGCAGTTTTACTGGCAGTTCTGTAGCAAACCAGTGTGAAAGTGCCCTAAAGCTGGAATCAGGGCTAAGTAAATATTTAATAAATGCAAAAGTTTTTTGTGTATTCTTCAATTTGTGCAGTAATCTAACAGGAAACGACCTCTGCACTTTGCCTCTGTGCAGGAGCTTCCTGTAATAAAGACCAGTCACTGATGTTCTCCCTTCTTGTGCAGGGTGACCGGTCTTGTCTCCGCCCCCGTCCTGTAGTAGTCTGCAGGCAGCCTCTAGTGGGTGGAGCCTACATGGCCCCTCCCACAGCTCTACTCTGTCTCTCCTTGTGTAGGGTGATTGGTCTGGTCTCTGCCCCCTCCCGTAGTCTGCAGGCAGCCTCTAGTGGGTGGAGCCTACATGGCCCCTCCCACAGCTCTGCTCTGTCTCTCCTTGTGTAGGGTGATTGGTCTGGTCTCTGCCCCCTCCCGTAGTCTGCAGGCAGCCTCTAGTGGGTGGAGCCTACATGGCCCCTCCCACAGCTCTGCTCTGTCTCTCCTTGTGTAGGGTGATTGGTCTGGTCTCCACCCCCTCCCGTAGTCTGCAGGCAGCCTGTAGTGGGTGGAGCCTACATGGCCCCTCCAACAGCTCTGCTCTTTCTCCTTGTGCATGGTGACTGGTCTGGTCTCCGCCCACTCCTGTAGTAGTCTGCAGGCAGCCTGTAGTAGGTGGAGCCTGCTGGGTCCCTCCCACAGAGGGATGTATGCAGCGAAGTGATGTCACATATGCTTTGCAAGGCAATGTCTGGGTTTACAAAGGCACTTGGTGGAATTATATCCCTTTCAGCTACTAAGAAATATAATTCGATTGAAGTTTTTGTGTTTGGAGTTCAGCTTTAATATATTCTGGAACTGCTGCTTATGCAGAGATTTACATTTCATGCAATATATACTGTAAGCTTTGCAGAGCAAAAGGCAATTGGAGCCTTTTTTTTTTAACTAGTATCTTTTTATTTTTTTTAACATTTTTCTAGCCCGTTCAGTTTTACATGTAAAGTGGAAATACAGCAATTAGCAGATATAGAGATGTGTAAACAGTTTGATAACGGGCACTATTGAGTGCAGCACACATCTCTGGCTGTATCCATGAACAAAATAAAGTTCGGGTGCCGCTTAGGGTTCCTATCTCCAGCTTCGGTGACTCGCACAGAGTGGTGTTGGCATGGAAAAAGCCTGTACTGGCTCAAAACATGCAGTCAAAGGAAGACAAAGCCTGCCTGCACCCAGGCCACGTCCACAATGCGTTTCGTCCCCGTCTCTGGGGCTTAGTCTTGGAGGACTGCCAGGCTGAAGCAGCTTTCACTTATGTGATACTCGGGCCTTGTTGATGTACGCCGATTGGTTTTGTCTTCCAAGAGTAGTTATCACATAAGTGAAAGCGGCTTCAGCCCGCCTCCGTCCAGGCCATGTCCACCGACACGTTTCGTCCTGCTTCCGGGGCTTAGTCATAGAGGACTGCCAGGCTGTAGCTGCTTTCACTTATGTGATACTCGGGCCTTGTTGGTGCGTAATGATCTGTTTTTTTCTTCCTTCGACTGCACATATCTCTGACTGTGTTGGACCTAATGAGACTGTTTACGAAATTCTCCTTCAAAGGCAGGTTTGGTGTTTGCAAAAGTGATTTGCTTGTCTCCGTCCAAGAATGTTTGAAGATGTGTATCTGAGATGGCTTCAAACCTTTAACCCTTTATGGATCACGCACACAGTTTTATGTTACCTCATTTCTACAGTGACACAACACTGTTATATTGCTGGTTCTTGAATATCAGAGGAATGTTTTTCGGTTTTGCACTATTATGATTCTAAAGGAAAGACTTGAGCACTGTTCACCTGCTTACACACGAAGGCCGCTTAATCACTTATAGCCTTCAGTTCATTAACTTTTCTGAGGGCCGTGTGAAGTCGCAGTCCGTATCTGAATTCAGCTGTCCTCTATTGGTCTTTTAGTTGGGTGGCTGTTGCCTCAGATGCCTGTTCAGTTGTGTAATTGTCTATAGCTACACCTCTAGCAACCAAATAAGCCCTCTCCTCACCCATGGAAATTAATGATCTGAATGCTATATACTCCTTCCAAGCATGGAAAAAAAAATTCTTTCCTATAGGACCTTCCAAATATATATACTTGTATTACTTTTTAACAAATAAGAAAGAGAATTAAGTATATGGAATGCAGACCGCACTTTAGGGGAATGTTGGGGGAGTCGGAATTTCCTAGGCTCGTTTACAAGGTTTGTAGCTTCCCAATCAGGTTAGGCAGTTGTGAGCAGATTTGTTTTATTTTTTATCAAATACAAAAATTTCCTTTATAGGACGCCTAAAATGTATTAACTAAAGGGAAAGTGGTAGGGGGAAGGAAAACTTTTATAGCCATGCTCCCCAGTCCCTGTTCCTGCAAGTTTCCTCTGCTTTGGCCTACGGGTCAGACACTCCTGATTCACTGGAGGAGAGATGTATAAAATTACCCTGCCCCCTCTCCCAGCTTATCCCAGTTATCCATGCTTGACCTATGTCAGACACTCCCAATTCATTTGAGGGGAGGAGCATAAAACAATGCCCTGCCCACCTCTCCCAGCTCCTCCTGATTGTCTATGCTTCATCCTGTTCTATGTGTCAGACACTCCTGATTCACTGGAAGGGAGGAGTATAAAACAAATGGCCCTGCTAGCTCTTACCAGTTGTCTATGCTTCGGCCTATGTCATACACTCCCAATTCACATGAGAGGAGGAGCATAAAACAATGTTCCTACCTATGTCACACTACCAATTCACTCAAGGGGGGAGCATACAACAATGTCCCTGCCCACCTTCTTCAAGCTCCTCCTGATTGTCTGTCTATGCTTCATCCTATTTTATGTGTCACACGCCTGATTCACTAGAGGGGAGGAGCCTAAAACGGCCCTGCCCACCTCTCCTAGCTCTTTCTGATTGTCTATGCTTCATCCTATTTTATGTGTCACACTCCTGATTCACTAGAGGGGAGGAGTAAAAAACAAATGTCTCTGCCCACCTTCTCCCTGGTCCTCCCAGTTTTCTATGCTTCAACCTATGTCAGACACTCCCAAATCGCTCAAGGGATGGAGTGACAAACAAATGGCCCTGCCCCCCTTTCCTAACTCCTCCAGGTTGTCTACACTTCGACCTATGTATCGGACACTCTTGATTCACTTGCGGGGAGGAGTATAAAACAAATGGCCCTGCCCACCAATCCCAGCTACTACCAGTTGCCTGTGCTTTGACCTATGTGTCGTAAGCTCCCATAGTTGGAGTTTGACCTGGGGCCATTTGCAGCCCAGCTGAGTGGAACTTCCATCTCAGGGACAAGATCCACTTATTCAAGTAGCCTCCCCTCCCTAAAAGGGTGCTTAAAAGAGCCTGTGGGGGGGGGGGGGTGTAGATGTTATATTTGCATCTCTCCGACTTCCCCTGGCAGCACCTTGGCAAGAATGATGTCATACTGCTCCTGGCCAGTCAGAGAGTGTTGAGTAGCCCAAATCTTGCGAAAAGATGATCCAGCACTGTTCTTCAGCGTCGTCTTTTGAGATTCGGGCTGCTCAACATGTTGGTAGGAGGATGTTGTCAGCTCAACTCCCCCCCGGAACTATCAAATCAGAGGTTGAGTATAATAGCTATCCCCCAAAGAAACTACTTATATGCAGCATTTTAGGGAGTGGTGGGGGTACTTTGAATAGGTAGACCTTCTCACTTTAACCGTCCAATGGGCACGGAGCTTTTTTACATACCTACAACCCCTTCCACTGGCAGAGATATACATTAGATGGACTGATGCTAGCCAAGTACAGGACATTACTAGATTAAAGTGATTTTATCATGTGAAGCAAAGAGGATACCGAAACACTGTGTTTCTTTGTGATGTAAATAGCTTAGCTTTAAAGTGTACCTGTGATCTGTACCCACCAGCAGATGCCATTTTGTAAGCTGGAGCAGGCCCTCACTCTTACATAAGACCAAATGGCCAACTCCTCTGTGTCTGTTAAGCATGTACACATGGCAAAAAAATAAATAAAATTAAAGTATATGTTTGCACATTTTTGTAATTTAATGTGTCCAGTGCAGATAGGCCTTGTGATAATGTTGGCAACGAATATTCATGTTTTTTTGTGAAATTTTATTAGTATGTTTGTATGTTGTTTCACAGTGCTAGGATGACACGGATGGAGCCAGCACTACATAGCACCTTAGTAATCACAGTTTTTGGTTTCCATATCATACTTAATTCCCTAAATACAGTATAGGAGGGTAAAAGGGAGATTTATATGGTAGCAGTGGGCAACAAGAACAAAACAAATTGTAGGCAAGGCACAACATTTTAGCTCATTCCATCCCATTTATATCCGTGACCTAGTGAGTAATATTGTGAACTGGCACCGTGATTTCGCAGTCTTGTTTCACTTGCACTTCTAGTCCGTGAATGTTATACCTTTTTGCCAAGTGCCGTTGGTTCTTCTGCGCTTTCAGTACTGCGTACGCTCCATTTGTAGTAGACTTGTATGCCGACTTAGAAAATTATTTTTTCACGTATGGATTTTAGCTTAATGAATGTTAATATGATAAATAGTTTCCAGCTCTTCTAGCCAACGAAGAGTTAAGTATATTTTCTATATAAAGCTCATTCTATTTACACCATGCGTGTAGAACATACATGTTCGTGCCTCTGTGATAACGTGTTGCTGTTTTTTAAAAGTTTTTAATTTACAACCAAAGCACTTAATTTCTTTTTCGTACATCACGGGACACAGAGCGACTTAGTCATTACTAATGGGTTATATAGTTTACCTTCAGGTGTTGGCACTGGCCAATTCCAAACCGGAAGTACCCTCCCCTATATAAGCCCCTCCCACCCGGGAGCACCTCAGTTTTTTGCCAGTGTCTAAGGTGTTGGCCAAAGAGTAACATGTGTTTTCACTGGGCTTGCGTACAGGTTCTTTTGGGCCTTAGTAAGCTGTTCCGGATCCCACCAAAAAAGCTTCATAGCTAAACGGTCGGTACCCGGGCCTTGCAGCAGAAGAGCAAGGTTTTGCCTGTAATGCTTCTCTTAGGAGGGCTGGACCCTGGGATCCAGAGCTCTGGTCATACCCACGACCAAGACGCTGTCTGTGCAGGGTGCTATACAGGTCCAGGGGAGTGGAATCCTTGGGAACCCGGTCCCTGAAGGTTTAATTACAATGCCTGCCGTGATAGGTGAAGTTTGGACTTTTGTGGACCAAACAAAGTCCTGCGGCGGGGATCAGGTAAGTGGGGGCCCCCAGGAACTTGGTTCTATTGGGGGACCCCCAAGCCTAATTTGTCTTTCTGTCTGTTACCTAACGGTATTCCCGCTAAATATCTGTGTTTGCCTATAACTACTGAAAATGTAAAATTTTAATAGTAGTCAAGAAAAAAAAAAAAAAAAAAACAGGGACCGCGGTACCTGTGTTAAACCACTAGAGGCCGCTGTAGTCCATTTTTCTTGTAATGTGGATCTTTGGTTTTCTCAACTCAAAAGGTCCAGGCAGCTGGTAAGTTTCTCTGTGGGAATCCACTTCCTCTGCCCTGTTGCTGCGTTCATCCACCGCACAGGCCCTCCGGCAAAAAGGGCCCTGGCTCCTAGTCCTCTGTTGGTTTTCGAAAAGGGCGCCGTTGGCGCACGGGCGCGCGCGCGGGCGCGTGCACGCGCCTCCTATGAAAAAAAAAGGGGCGGGGCGGGTGGATGACGCTCGATGCGCGCCGCGGCGCTTCTGCGCATGTGCGGGCGTCCCAGCATGGTTAAAAGACACAGTACAAGTGTCAGCTGCATGCAAACAGAGCTAGCAACAAACAGTGGCACACAGAGGCGGTTGATGCAGGCATCCCCATAGAAAGGCACTTTAGTGGACACCAGCTGGTATATAGCAGCACCTGTGTTAGACTATTACCAGCAAAAATTGGTGTATGACGACGGGAATACCTCAGCTTTGTGCTTAAAGGATATGTCGTCCAGACGCTCCGGAAATAAATCTTCCAGGAAGCCAAAGGGGTCTCCATCGGGCTCTGAGGATATTGGGCATGCTTGCACTGCACCAATCTCCCCTGAGAATGCAGAGGTCAGTAGCCGTAGAAACCCCGCAGGAATGCCTGGTGCTGCGGCTGTCCCCAGTCCACCTGCTCCTGTATATATAACAGAGGAGGTTTTATCCTCAACTCTGGGAGGATTAGAAGAGAGATTAACAGCATTGATCGCTGCTTCCCTATCTCAGGGAAAGCGCGTCCGATCTCCGTCTCCTCCTTCAGAGTGCCTGTTAGTGGAGGAACAGCCCCACACAGAGATCGACCTACCTGAAGGGGATCAGGATGAGGTTGATTCACTTATAGAGGAATCAACAGTGGAAGAACCTTTCTCAGCTTCTCAGGCTGAAAGATTATGGGTTCAGTCTCTGACTAACATGGTCCGATCAGCATTTAAAATGCCTCTGGCGGAACCACCATCCACTACGGTTTCCTCGCTGGGGTCGCTAAAAGCTGGTAAGACTGAGACTTGAGAACAGAATATCAAACTACGAGGTACTGGTGACATCACTGAGGCCCCATAAGAATAAAGAGATTACTAGTAATGTCACTGGGGCTTTAGAGGGGTCACATGTTCCCAGTACTGTCGGCCATAGATGGAGTGATATGGCTGATTCCATCAATTCACCCATCAACACAGTCAGCGTTTGATGGGGAACTGCAGAACTATTGTGTTCTCCTGGCGGGGGGGAGCCGTCCCGGCCGGGAGAACACAGTGATTATTTTGAGCGGCAATAATCGCATGAAAAATCCGATAGGCTAGTTGTACCCAAGTTAATCGATCGATCCGCTTGGGTGCATTCAGCCTGCCCATAGAGGCTCAAGTTTCAGCCAGTCCCTGCTAAACCAACCAAAATTTGAACCGTCTATGGTCGGCATAAGTGGACAAGTGTCATGCTTGACTATATCATGGCAATTTTTCCTGGATTTTCCCCCAAAAATGTTTTAATTTATTAGGCAAGGCCATGAATTGTCAGCTTTGTAATTGATATTTATTGGTATGGCTTGTTACCTTATTTATGTTAAAAAGGGCAGAAGAACTGCTAGAGACTAGAGACAGGGTTTCTAGTTGGCCATTTTTAATTTCAAATAGACAACCCCTGACTGCTGGTGGCCCACTTTCCCTAAAGCCTGGTTGAAGTCCCAGAAATTGATTAAAGTCAGATAGACATTGTATGAACAGCCCTGTTTTTGTGGTCTCACGACTACCTTTCTGTTACAGCAGTTGTGCAGTATATACTGTGTAGTTCAGTAGGCACTTATAGAACTTTTAAGCTTGTAGAAGTATATCAATGTACAGTAGTACCTTGGATTACAAGCATAATTCATTCCAGAAGCATGCTTGTAATCCAAAGCACTCGTATATCAAAGCAAGTTTTCCCATAGGAATCAATGGAAACTCAGATAATTTGTTCCAGTGTCACCTCTAGTGTATGCAGTACCGGGTGTGGCCAGAGGTGGGGAGGAGTCGGAGACGTTTGGAAATGCTCGGAGACACTCAGGAACGATGTTTCCTAGGGTCACCGGCGCCCCCGCACCTCTAGCCACATGCGGTACTGCACACCCCAGAGGCTTGAATCCCGCTCGTCTTGCGAGACAACGTTTGCAAATCGAGTCAGGATTAAAAATAAATAAAAAACAGCTCGTATTATGAAATAACGCTCATAAACATTGTTACTCTTGTATAAGGCAAGCTTTTGCAAAGCATTCGGGAAGCCTTCTTCAAGCAGCTTTGTTGAAGCTTTTAAAAATCTTTTTAGTTCAGGTTTAGTTTAACATAGTACCAAGCCACCCCCCACCTCAAAAAGCCTCCTTCCCCATCAAGATTTCAGGGTTCTCCTTCCCGGTGGCTCCTGTCACTTTTTAAGTTTTGCGTGGCTGTTCCACTCCAGCAGAGGAACCTGTAGTTATCAGTAGAACACAAGGGCAGTAATCACCATACTTGTAGTCCATTCACACTTCCTGCAGCCCTGTAACTGAAGGGTGGTAACTTGGATACCAGCAGCTGCAGAAAAAGTCAAGGGGAGCCTTTGGATTGTACCCCGCAATTGCAATGCTTTATTAAAAAAATAAAAATAAATTATTATAATAAAAATTATAAATTTGGCATTTCTTTTTTTTTATTGCAAATATGGGCACATTTATTTTATTTTTTTTACAAAAGGCGGACTTGGCCTTTTTAAAGTGACAGTCAGCCCAATCATTAAAAGCATCCACCTTTTGCAAAATTTAATAAGTACCACCCACATTAATAAAATAAACAATGTGCACTTATTTTTTGCATTAAAGCCTTCAGAGTCTTGCAGCCCCAGCTAGTGTATCATGGGTGCAATACACAGATTTCTGCATTGTATACCTTCACCTTAGAGCCGGTTCACACAGGGGCGTCCTGGGATCCGACTTCAAGTCACCCCAAGTCGCGCGGTTTAGAAAAGTCATGGAAGTCAATGGAGCCGTCTTAATGTACACTACTGCAGTCGCTCCGACTTCAGAAAAGGTTCCTGTACGACTTCAATCAGACTTCTAGGCGACTTGTACCCATTGATTTCAATGGAAGTTGCCTCCAAGTCGGATTCCCTGTCTTAACTGAAGCAACTTTCCAGGAAGTAAAAATATATTTTCCAGGCAAACCCCTCCCTCTCACAGAGCTGATTATTGTTTGATTGGTCACTGGAAAGTCACCTGTCCTGGAGGCAACTTGAAGTTGCCTTGTAAGTTGCCTGGAGTCGGGCTGTGATTCATGCTCAAGTCGTGTCCAAGTTGCCTCCCAAAGTCGCGCTGGAAGTCGTGTTGCCCCTGTGTGAACCGGCTCTTAGGTCCATATGGAGGTACGCAACTTTTTATGTGGCTGGAGGAAGTAAACAATGGAATGTGGCAATGTCACTGCCCTGCTGCAAGTGGACATAATTTGCAGACCTGGTCATGTTACTTCTGTCATCTTACAAATACAGCAGCATATACAGAATCCTTCCAGTTCACTTTTTAGTGGGCGGTGGTTGAAGGTGCTCCTTTAAGCTTTAAATTTTTTCAAGGATGCAAAGATAATTGTATGCTTTTCCCATCATGAGTTTTGTGTATCTTTTAAGTTTTTCATTTTAATAGTTTATATCATTTTGTTATGTACTGGCATGGCTTGCACATATAGCTGTTCTGTGATGACGTACTATAGCTGCCACCTATACTTCAGCCTTCAACCTAAACCTGGGCTGATTTTGATCATTAGATCAAACTGATTTACAAACAACAATGCTTCACTCTGCATTAACTAAACAATCACTTTTATCTTATCCTGTCAGGTAGACCCTTGCACTATGAGCAGTGGCAGTCGGTCCACAAGGGGCGCCTCACCCCCCCCCCCCCCCAGCCCACACCATCTGTGTGGCCATGCACTGTGCGGGCGTCGGACCAACATGTCTCTACCAGGTCCGTCACCTCCTCACAAGTACATGACCACAGCCCGAAGCCCCAATTGGCCTGTTTTAGGTTGTCCTCGGGTCGTGGAGCACTGCGCTCTGGGCCCTCCCACCCTGCGATACCAGTGAATCGGCTTAGACTTCAGGTCAACAAGAAAGCTGCAGCACCGAGCCATGACTGCTGGAGGACTCCGCTCCGTAGGGTGAGTGCGGACCTGGAGGGGCCCGCCCGTGCCCCCCCACACACACACACACACACACACACACACACACACAAATCCTCCAGCACCAGCCGCCACTGACTGAGGCAGATTTTGTTGATCTGAGAGATCAAAATGTCTGGCATTGTGTGATAAGGCCATTGGTCTTCTACAGTGTTGGATTTTATCTTCTGTGCTAGGAGTATGTCTGTACATGGGGGGTATCCCAGTACTTCAATTGACAACAATGTACAGAGATATTCAAAACAATGGGATCATCCATTGTACAGAGACTCTCAACAATGGTGGCATCCACTGTAAAGAGACACTCGTAACAATGGGGGCACCCACTGTCCAGGGACACTTGTTAAAAAAAATAAAGCCACCAACAGTGCAGAGACACTTGTAACAATAGGAGCACCCACTGTACAGATATGCTTGTAACAATGTGAGCTCCTTGTGTACAGAGACACTCGTAACAATGGGAGCACCAAGTCTACAGAGACACTTGTAACAATAGGGGCACCCACTGTAGAGAGGCACTCGTAACAATGGGGGCGCCCACTGTATAGGGACACTTGTAAATAAATAAAGCCACCAACAGAGCAGAGACTCTTGTAACAATAGGAGCACCCACTGTACAGTTATGCTTGTAACAATGTGAGCTCTTTGTGTACAGAGACACTTGTAGCAATGGGAGCACCCACTGTAGTGACACACTCATAACAATTGCAACACCCACTGTATAGGTACACTTGTAACAATGTGAGCACCCACGTTACAGAGACACCCACTCTAGAGAGACCCAAACTATGAGCTATTCAGAACTGCTCACAGGCAATGTATAGGAAAAGGTAAGTATCCACTGTAAAAAAAAAAATACATTTTGATAATCTTTTCCTCAGCTGTACTCACCATGCTGTACCAAATTGCTGTTCATAGAATGAACATGTACTGCACTTAGAAGCTTATATTGCTGAAAGTGTCCTCGATGTAGAGTGTTACTCATAACACTGAGCATCTACTACTGACAGAGCTTGTAAGCATTGACACCTGGAGACACCCATAACACTGTGAGAATATTTTTCTACTAAGACATCATCACTGTTCAGAATCCACTGTGCATTGATAATGGTTTCAGCATACAATATACAGAGCCGCTCATAGCTACCCAATGTACATCCAGGGTAAGGAGGTGATCAGCACACTGTTGTTGTGCCCATGGGTGAAGTCTTGTAGCATGGCACTCCTCATTTTACTCCCAACTAATAGCCAAAGGTAGTCCAAAAGCAGTAAGAAAACAGCTAAGGGAACAGAGACTTTTAAACTGGGCCCCAGGTTCCCTTAGGGCCCAAACTCAAATGCAGCCAATGTAGCCCCAATAGTCACTTGCAATCGGTGTTCTTGGGAGGCAAAAATAAATAACTGCAGACGTTTCCCAAACGTATTTTGTCTAGAGCGTTCCTCTGCGTCTTATTTTAAAGGTATATATTGTTTTTCTGTTTTAATTTCATAGCTGTAAGGTTGTACTTTATTTTAAGTATGAAAACGTGTTTTCATATTTTTTTGTTGTTGTTGTTAAAATATTTAAGTTTTGAGAAAATGTTAATATCTGAAAATTGCTTTGTGCTTTTTTTTTTTTTTTTTTTTTATCTGTATTTTATAGAATTCAAAAGTCATTTCATGATATCACAGTATAATCTAAATTAAAGCAATTAAACATGAATTTCCGATTCCCGTGTCTTTCATTGTGTTTTTTCCTTTTAATATGTGCCAGTGAAGTATTCAGCAATTCATTGTAATTCTGAAGCTTGAGATAATGGTACAGGCTTGTTCAGTAAGTTACAACAAAGCGCTGCCAGCTAGCAATTGTGTGCCATTTGCAGGAGATGAGTGCAGAAGGTATGACAGCAGGCAGTACATGCAAGAGAGGAGTGCAGGGGATGTGACAGCAGACGATATGTGCAGGAGCGGAGTTTGCAGGGTGACAGCAATATGTACAGGAGAAGAGTGTGGAGGGTCTGACAACCAGAATGTGCAGAAGAGGAGTGTGGAGGGTCTGACTGGAAGTATGTACAGGAGAGAAGTGTGAAGGGTCTGACAGTGGGCAATATAGTATGTAGGCGAGGAGTGTGGAGTGTATGGCAGTGGGCAAGTATATACAGGAAAGGACCGCAGAGGGTCTGACAACAAGTATGTGGAGGAGACTATGACAGTGGGCAATATGCATAGGAGAGGAGTGTGGAGACTGACAGAGGGAAGTATGTGCAGGAGAGGAGTGTGAAGGGTCTGACAGAGGGCAGTATGTGTAGGAGAGGAGTGCAGAGGGTATGACCGTGGGTAGTATGTGCAAGAGAGAAGTGCAGAGGGTTGGACAACAACCGGTATGTACAGGAGGAAAGTGCAGAGGCTATGACGGGGCAGTATTTGTAAGAGAGGAGTGTGGAGGGTATGACAGTGGGCAGTACGTGAAGGGTCTGATGGGGTAGCATGTGCATGAGAGGAGTGCAGAGTCGATGAATGTGGGCAACATGTGTAGGTGAGGAGTGTGGAAGGTATGATGGTGGACAAGTATGTACAGGAGAGGAGTGCAGAGGGTCTGACAACAACCAGTATGTGCAAGAGAGGAGTGTGGAGGGTATGACTGTGAGCAGTATGTTGGGGAGAGAAGTGTTGAGGGTATGACAGTGGGCATTTATGTGCAGGAGAGGAGTGCAGAAGGTATAACCGTGGGCAGTATGTTTAGGAGAAGAATGTTGAGGGTGTGACAGTGGGCAGTATGTGCAGGAGAGGAGTGTGGAAGGTATGACAGTGGGCACTGTGTTCAGGAGAAGAGCACTAAGGGTGTGTCGGTGAGCAGTATGTGCAGGAGAGGAGTGCAGAAGGTATGACAGTGGGCAGTATGTTCAGGAGAAGAGTGTTGAGGGGGTGTCAGCGAGCAGTATGTGCAGGAGAGGAAAGTGGAAAAGAAAATTTAGCGCTGGATCATAAGGGAGATATTGCTGTCTCGCTAAGTAAAGTGTACCCCACTGGGTTTGTACAGTGAAAAAATATATGTATATATACTTAAAAGTCCACATAAAAAAGAAAGGAGCAAAAAACATAAATGTAAATTGTCCATCAACATGAAGTCAAAAGTGACGGTGAAAATAGACGTGTAACCATGTAGATCATCACATGGAACATGGAAGAGACTGAGTACGCTTTAGGCGGGTGCACGAGGAGCGTTGTGTACATCTGAGTGTGAGAGCGGGGAAGTTGGAAGGAGAAAAACGGCTGGTCCTGATATCTGGTTTTGGGGTGGCTCCTTTCCTGTGCAGGGTACTATGGAGTCCAGTTGGAGACACTCTTTCCTGCACTCTTCCATGATCGAACTATAGGACGATGTACTGACCTTGCCAGTGCCAACATTCATGCACAGCCCATGATGACCCAAAACACTCGCCTCTCTCTTCTCCGACAAATGTAGAGATTACACAGTCAGGTTGAAAAAAGTCCATCCAGTTCAACCATAAAAAAATAAAATCATATCATACAATCCCATATACCTAATTCTATACCCACAGTTGATCCAGAGGAAGGCGAAAAACCCCTGCAGAGCATGATCCAATTTGCTACAGCAGGGGAAAAAATTCCTTCCTGATCCCCCAAGAGGCAATCGGATATTCCCCGGATCAACTTTACCTATAAATGTTAGTACCCAGTTATATTCTGTACATTTAAGAAAAAATCCAGGCCTTTCTTAAAGCAATCTACTGAGCTGGCCAGAACCACCTCTGCAGGGAGTCTATTCCACATTTTCACAGCTCTTACTGTGAAGAATCCTTTCCATATTTGGAGGTGAAACCTCTTTTCCTCTAGACATAAAGAGTGCCCCCTTGTCCTTTGTGTTGACCGTAAAGTGAATAACTCAACACCAAGTTCCCTATATGGACCCCTTATATATTTGTACATGCTGATCATATCCCCCCTTAATCTCCTCTTCTCAAGAGTGAATAAATGGCTCCTCTAATCTTTCCTCATAGCTGAGTTCCTTCATGCCTCTTATCAGTTTGGTTGCCCTTCTCTGCACTTTCTCCAGTTCCCCAATATCCTTTTTGAGAACTGGTGCCCAAAACTGAACTGCATATTCCAGATGATGTCTTACTAATGATTTGCACAGGGGCAAAATTATATCTCTCTCTCTGGAGTCCATACCTCTCTTAATACAAGAAAGGACTTTGCTCGCTTTGGAAACTGCAGCTTGGCATTGCATTCCATTATTGAGCTTATGATCTACCAAAACCTGCAGATCCTTCTCCACTACGGATCCCACCATATCAACATTAAACCTCATCTGCCACATAGTCGCCCAATTAGACAGAGCATTGAGGTCGGCTTGTAAATTGGCGACATCCTGTAAGGACGTTATTCCACTGCATAGATTAGTGTCCTCTGCAAAGACAGAAATGTTACTTTTGATCTCAGACCCAATATCATTTATTAAGATATTAAAAAATAAGGGTCCCAGCACTGAACCTTGGGGTACACCTCTGATAACCTTAGACCATTCAGAGTAAGAATCATTAACCACGACTCTCTGAATTCTGTCTTTTAGCCAGTTTTCTATCCATTTATAAACTGATATTTCCAATCCTGTAGACTTTACCTTACACATGAGCCGTGTGTGGGGAACTGTATCGAACGTTTTTGCAAAATCCAAGTATACCACGTCCACTGCCACCCCTCTGTCCAAGTATACCACGTCCACCGCCACCCCTCTGTCCAAGGTCTTACTTACCTCTTCATAAAAAGAAATCGGGTTTGTCTGACAACTTCTGTCTTTCATGAATCCATGCTGTCTGTTGCTTAACCACTTCGCGCCCGGGCTATAAGCAAAAGACGTCCGCAAAGCGGTCGTCAATTGCTGATAGGACGTCTATGGACGTCCTCTTATTTACTTCCGCGATGCGCGCCACCGCGGGCGCGCGTCGGGGAAAAACTGTGCCCGCCGTGTCAGGCGAGTGCCGATGCGTGTGCCTGGCGGCCGCGATGTCCGCCAGGTACGAGCGATCGGCTGTCACAGAGCCAGGGACGTGGATCTCTGTGTGTAAACACAGAGATCCACGTCCTGTCAGGGAGAGGAGACGGATGGTGTGTCCCTTGTACATAGGGACAACCATCAGTCACCTCCCCCAGTCAGTCCCCTCCCCCCCACAGTAAGAACATCTAGCAGGGAGCATATTAACCCCTTGATCGCCCCCTAGTGGTTAACCCCTTCCCTGCCAGTCACATTTATACAGTAATCAGTGCATATTTTTAGCACTGTTCGCTGTATAAATGTGAATGGTCCCAAAAATGTGTCAAAAGTGTCCGATGTGTCCGCCGTAATGTCACAGTCACAAAAAAAAAATCGCAGATCGACGCCATTACTAGTAAAAAAATAAATAAAAAAATAATTTAAAAAAAATCATAATTCTATTCCCTATTTTGTAGGCGCTATAACTTTTGCGCAAACCAATCACTATACGCTTATTGCGATTTATTTTTTTTACCTAAAATATGTAGAATACATATCGGCCTAAACTGAGGAAAAAAATAGTTTTTTTTTAAAAAAAATGGGATATTAATTATAGCAAAAATTTTAAAATATTGTGTTTTTTTCAAAATTGTCGCTCTATTTTTGTTTATAGCGCAAAAAATAAAAACCGCAGAAATGATCAAAGACCACCAAAAGAAAGCTCTATTTGTGGGAAAAAAAGGACGTCAATTTTGTTTGGGAGCCACGTCGCACGACCGCGCAATTGTCATTCAAAGCATGATGGCGCTGAAACCTGAAATTTCGCCTGGGCAGGAAGGGGGTTATGTGCCCAGTTGTCAAGTGGTTAAAATATTTTTTTACAGCAAGAACTCATCTATGTGTCTTTTATTAATCTCTCCAGTATCTTCCCAACTATAGAAGTTAAACTAACAGGTCTATAGTTACTTGGTAAAGACTTAATTCCCTTTTTAAATATAGGCACCACGTTGGCCCTGCACCAATCCAGTGGTACTATTCCTGTCATTAATGAGTCCCTAAAAATTAGATACAATGGCTTTGAAATTACAGAGCTCAATTCTTTTAGGATCCGTGGGTGTATGCCATCTGGTCCAGGTGCTTTATCCACCTTTATTCTGTCTAAATATTTCTGGACCATATCACTTTTGTGCCATTGTGGATGATTTGGGGCTGTGTCACTACCACCCCCATTATGGACATGATCTCCCCCATGCTCCTTTGTATACACAGAGCTGAAGAAAGTATTTAATAAATTAGCCTTCTCTTTGACCCCAGTCACCCACTCTAGATTATTTTGTAAAGGTCCTACATGCTCAGACTTGACCTTTTTACTATTAATATATTTGATGAATTTTTTGGGGTTTGTCCTACTATCTTTTGCAATCTGTCGTTCGTTTTGAATTTTTGCATCCTTGATTTCCTTTTTACATATCCTGTTATATTCTTTGTAACATTTATTTTGTAAACTGTGTTTATTAGGTTAGTCATGGGTTTACAGGCACGCATAATACATATGTTACAATGACCAACATTTTAAAATTTCTTCAATAACAAAAGAAAAAGAGCATAGCAAAGTAAAGGCAGATATATCGTCTGAAGAAGTATTCTCCTAGTTATGTTATGTAGCCATGTTGCCCTATCTATTAACTGTGGCAGGTACGGGACCTCGGCTTGTTGGCCGGCTTGTAGCCATTTGGGCGAGCACCCGCCCTCCCGAACGATCCCTTGTTTCACAGCGGTATGTGTCATCGGGGGGAGGGGTGGTGCTCTACCCTCAGCCAGCCCCTGTGCTTTCCGTTTGGGTTCCATGCCGGAGGAGGGGGGCCATTTAAGGGCCTCCTACTGACCGCCTCCGGCACCCCACCCGCGCCGTTACCACAGCCAGGCCCCAGCCGGGGTGCCCGGCGTATGCATTTGTGCTTCTCCGTGGGCTAGTGTGGTATTGGCCGAGATCCTATTGCCAGGCGTAACTTACTCACTATGATTAGAGTGCTGGCTGCCAGATTATCAGATAACTTTTTAACATTGCACAATTATGGCAAGAGGCAACTAGGAAAGTATTCAAGAGCTTGGAAGGAAAATAGGGGGGTGAGGGGGGAAGGGGATATGGGGTAAAGTGGAGGGAGGAGAGGGGGTAGGATCTCACCTTGAGCTGATAATTTTCGCTAGCGTTCCGCACCGGATTGTCTGCCACCAGGATGATATCTCGTTCTGTAAAAGGTGTACATGTTACGCTCAGGGTCTATGCTCTTGTTCAGGATGTGGGGGGGGGCGGTCAGGTTTAACTGTCAGCAAGGTCAACGCGCCGACTAAAAGTTGGGTCTGCTAGCTTCAATAGTGACATCTCTAGTCTCGATGTTACCTGAGTTTGGTCGGAGAAATGTTCCGTCCACAGTGCCCATGTGGCTATGTGTTTCTCTTTTGTGTCTTTACAGGTTGCGATCCATTCCTCTGCTTCTCTGATCTCATTTACCCTGCGTATCCAGTCCTCCCTACCCGGCACCTGCGTCTTCCTCCAATAGATCGGGAGAAGCCGCTTTGCCGCATTTAGCAGGTGGGGCAGTGCGCTTTTTTTGTAGCGACTGATTGGCATGGGAGGGATATGCAGGAGGAAATGAACCGGTGAGAGGGGGACATCTATCCCTAAGATTTCCTTAATCTGTTCCCTAATGTCTTGCCAGAAGGACGTTATTAGTGGGCATTCCCACCACACATGCAGCAGGGTTCCTCGGCCTCCACATCCCCGCCAACACAACTCGGAGCTCGTCGGGTACATCCGCGCCAAATCGGCCGGGACCCTATACCAGCGTGATAGCAGTTTGTAATTAGTCTCCTGCATTTTAGTATCTGCGGAGCTGGAGTGGGCGAGCTGGTAGAGGCAAGTCAGTTGAGGCTCCGTGAATATCTGTCCCAGATCTCTCTCCCAGGCATGAATGAAGATGGGTTTGGGGGCCGAGGCTGAGGCGCCCAGCAATAGGTAGAGTTCTGAGACCATTCGGGGGATTGGGTCTTCCGCTATGAATAATTTCTCAAAAGGAGTGAGTGATGTGATGTCCCTTATAGAGCTGCAATGTGTTTCGAAGAAGTTGTGCAACTGTCTGTATCTCCAGAAATTCATCTGCGGTTTACCTGTCCTGGCTGTCAGGGATTCATAGGGAATCATTTTGCCATCCTTCAACAGTTTCCCACAGCTGGCATTTCTGTCATCCACCCAGGTTCCAAAGAAGCCTGCTTGGTCCCCTGGGGGGAACCAGAGGATCCCGCCCAGCGGTGCCAATGGGGACACAGGGGGGGCCAAGTGCAGCACTCGATTGAGACGGTCCCACGTTCTGAGCGTAGCGCTCGTCAGACGGGATGTGTCTACTGACAGCCCCCTGTGTTCCCGGGCTAACCATGGGGCGTATGACAGGTTCCTCCCTGCCAAGCATTTTTCAACTGAAACCCAGAGCTTAGATTTGCCATGGAAGCGCCAGTTTAGGATCCTCTGGAGGGTAACAGCCTGATGGTATTTGAGTAGATCTGGAACACCCAGACCTCCAGAGCGCTTTGAGCGTTTCAGGACCTTCAGAGCCACCCGCGGTTTCCGCGAGTTCCATAAGAAATTGTTAAGCATTCTAGACAGTTGGGCAAAGAAGTTTCTGGGCAGGGATATAGGGAGCATTTGCATGTAAAACAGGATCCTAGGGAGGACGTTCATTTTTATTATGTTGACCCTGCCCAACCACGTGAAGGCAGTTTTTGTCCAGTGCTGTAGGTCTTGTCTGACAGCAGTTATCAGTCTGGGAAAATTTGTGGCGTACAGTAGATCGTATCGGTCTGTTAGTTGTATGCCCAGGTATCTCAGGAAAGTCTTGGCCCATGTGAAGGGGAATGCGCTTTTTAAACTTTCTGTCAGTGCTGGGGGTAGGCTTATGGGCAGTATTTCGGATTTCGTGTAGTTAATTTTGAAATTGGATAACGTTCCAAAATGTTGGAGTTCCTGCATCAGGACTGGCAATGAGATCAGGGGATTCGTTAAGTGGAATAGTACATCGTCGGCGTAGGCGGAAAGCTTGTGCTCTACATTGCCCACTTTCAGGCCTCTGATGTCCGTGTTCGCCCTCACCCTTCTCAGCAGGGGCTCAAGGGCCAGAGCAAAGAGAAGGGGCGAGAGGGGGCACCCCTGTCTCGTGCCATTCCTGATTGCAAATCTGGGCGAAAAAGTGCCGTTGACTTTTACCTGTGCGCTAGGTTCTGTATAGAGGGCCAGTATCCAAGCTAGCATATTGGGGCCTATCCCAAGTGTGCTCAGGACCTCCCATAGGTAAGACCAGTCAATGCGGTCGAAAGCCTTTTCAGCATCAGTGGATAAGATCAGGTATGGTAGTGGTTCGTCTCTGTTCCTAGCCCAGTGTATGAGTTGAATCGCTCGTATGGAATTATCTCTGGCTTCACGCCCCGCGATGAAACCAGTCTGGTCGGGGTGTACTACATGGGGTATTAGGTGCTTTAGTCTGTTGGCTAAGATTTTGGCTAGTATTTTTACGTCCGTGTTCAATAAGGATATGGGGCGGTAGCTTTGTGGGACCGTGGGATCTTTACCTTCTTTTGGTATGACCGATATGTGCGCTAATAGAGCTTCGGGGGGGATATTGCCGCCTTGTGTCAGGGAGTTGAAGTATCTACACATAGGTTGCACGAGTGTCGAGGTAAATTTTTTATAATACGCTTTGGTGAACCCGTCTGGGCCTGGGCTTTTCCCATTGGGTAGGGATGTGATGGTGGATTCTATTTCTGCGGTGGTGATTGGGGATTCCAATTCTATTTGTTGGTCTGTGTTAAGTGTCGGCAGTCCGTTTTCGGACAAGTATTCACGGAGATTCGCCAGCCTGTCCGCTTTTGTGTCCGGGGTCATCTCGGCATCTAGGTTATATAGGTTGGCGTAATAGTCACGGAATCTGGAAGCTATCTTGGAGGACTGAAACAGCATTGTTCCAGAGGGTGAGCTGAGTTTGTGTATTTGCGTCTGGGCTCGTTTTGCCCGTAGGGCCCTCGCTAACATGCGGCCGCATTTGTTACCATGTTCGTAGTACTTGTGGGATAGGTATCTCAGCTGTCGTCTCGCCCGTCTTTCCAGCAGGCGCGAGAACAGCTCCCTAAGTTCAATCAGTTCCCCCAAAACTTGGGGGTCCCCCCCCACTTTGTGTTTGAGCTCCGCTCGTTGAAGTGCGGAGAAAACTCTGTCATAATCTGCCTGTCGTTCTCTCTTTAGTCTAGTGCCTTGGGCGATGAGTTCCCCTCGTATCACTGCTTTGTGGCATTCCCAGATCATACCCTCACTAAGGCCTTCAGTGGTGTTTTCACAGAAATATTTAGTCAATGCTTCCGCCACCCTAGATTCCACTACAAGGTCGTCCAGTAAGTTTTCATTAAGTCGCCAAGCCCAGGCCCTATGGGTGCCTGAGGGCAGGGCGAGGGTCACGGTGATTGGTGCATGATCCGATATAGTAATACTTTCAATGGACGAACCCTGCAGAAGCTCCAGGGTAGGGCGGTCCACATATAGCAGGTCTATCCGGGTGTATACCTTGTGTACCATGGAGAAGTAGCTATAATCCCTATCCGCGGGGTGGAGGACTCTCCAGCTATCGACTAAGCCTGCGGTCTGTAGGGATTTGCGGAAATGCTTAAGGAAGGCATGCGAGTGCGTAGGTTTCCTATGTGACGTGTCTAGGGAAGGGTCGGGGCTCACATTAAAGTCGCCTCCCATTATTAGGGCGCCCTCTCGAAACTCCGCCAGGCGTTCTAGGGCTGCGTCGATAAAAGTCAGCTGGTTTGAATTAGGGGCATAGATGGTGGCAAAGGTGTATTTTGCACCCGCTATGGTTCCTTTCAGGAAGACATAGCGTCCCTGCGGGTCTACCATGTCATTCACGTGCTGGAAAGGGCAGTTTTTGTGGACAGCTATTGCAGTGCCCCTTGACTTGCTAACAGGGGAGGTGCCAATGTACCACTGGTTGTAAAGATGTGTGGGTAATTTGGGTCGTGACTGGTGTGTGAAATGTGTCTCCTGTAGGAAGACTATCTGTGCCTTCAGTTTTTTCAGTTCCCACCATAATTTACTGCGCTTACAGGGGGAGCATAGACCTCGAACATTATACGAGATTACCTTGAGATCAGCCATGGTGATATGGTGTTGTTGGGTGGTTTCGTGTTCTGCGGTTTGATCCGGTGCGGTCCGCGCAGTTCAAGGTGAGTCCTGTCGTAGCGAGGTGTGGGGAGAAGGGTAGACAGGGGGGAAGGGAGGGGATGAGAAAGGGGGGTAGAATAGGGGAGGGAAAGACAAGTGTTAACATTCACAACAATAATAAACAAAAAAACTAGCACAGCGAGCCAAACAACGGCTCGAATTAACTGCAGTCTGGACCTGGGGGGTTCCCCAAACATAGGGGGTCCACCAAGTCCAGGCCTGTCATCCCAAATGGGATCTAAACCCGTATACGGGTGGCCTACGGGGGGGTCGTGGGCCGGCATGAAGGGAGGTAGGAGGGGTAGTCCGCTCCGCCCCCACCAGTTAGTATCAAATCTGGTGCACCAACTGTCCAGGGAATGTTCCAAAAAAAAAAAAAAAGGGGGGGGGGTGAAAGGTGAGGGACGGTTGAGTCCAATGGGGATTGGAGGCTTCATGCACAGGGGCTCAGGGACAAAAACCGGGCCAGGAGATGGAAGTGGGAAGGAACCATAAGCGTAAGTACACGGCAATCTGACAGGGTCATCAAGATACATTGCTTGCACCAAGTCATGTCTCGGGAGTCGGGGCCTCGTGTGCATATCTGGTCGCCTATCTTCCGTGGGACAGCATTTTGGGCCCAATTCAGTGCAGAGATGGAGGGCAGTTCAGGTTCTGGGTGGGTCTTCAGCCGTTCAGTGCAGAGGGGCCGGGTGAGGCGTCTCCATCTTGATGGCGGCGTCTGCGTCTGCGGCGTTGTGGTGCAGGCATCCAGTGTTGGGGGGGTCGGATGGTTGGGAGGCCCGCCATCCCCAGGTCTCCGCGCCAGTCTGGGAAGTCCACTGCGTCCAATCCAAGGGCCGAGAGGAAGTGAGGGAGGTCGTCCTTAGTGCGTAGCGTGGCCAATCGGCCATCTTTAGTTGCCTGCAGGTAGAATGGGAAACCCCATCGGTAAGGGAGGGCAGCTTCTTGGAGGGCCGCCAAGACAGGCTTCAGGGCCCGGCGTTGCATAAGTGTGCGCCTGGAAATGTCCTGATAAAAAAAGAGGTGGGCACCATCGAAGTCAAAAAAGGGTCTGTTACGCATTTTTTGCATAATTCGCTCTTTAAGGGTGTACTTGTGCAGTTTGCAGATGATGTCTCTCGGGTTGTCCGCATCTTGGGAGGGTGGTCTCAGGGCTCGATGGGCGCGATCGATTTCGATATTAGCTGTGTCAGGAAGATCCAGGATTTCCTTGAATATCCCCTGTAAGGAGGGTATAATATCCTTGGGTGCAGTGGCTTCAGGCATGCCACGGATGCGAATATTTGCCCTTCTACTGCGATTTTCAAAATCATCTAGTTGGGACAGCAATAGCTCCAGCTTCAGGTCCTGGGCAGTGCATCTCATCTGCAGTGCTGCTATAGTGGGGAGGGTTTCATCCATCCTTTGCTCCACATCCCCCAGTCTCGTACCTAGCTGTGTGGTGTCCTCTTTAAGATGTTCAATGTCCTCTTTAAAGGCTTTCTCTATTCTGCTTGTAAACCTCTCTAGGTCTTCTCTGGTTGGTAGGGACCATATGTGGCGTTTTAAGTCCCCATCTTCCATGAGGTCTGCTATGTCTGAGCCTTCAGCTCGGGAGGCAGTGGACCCAGGGGAGGCTAGGGGGACAGAGTCACTCACCGATCCAGGCGATAGCTGCGGTGAGGCTGTCTGTGAAGCAGGCTTTGTCTGCTGCGCCGCATGCTGTTTGGAGCTCTTGCCGGCCGGCGCCATCTTGGATTTCTCCGTGCCCTTGCCGCGGGTCCCGGGGAAATACGATTCCAGGTGTCCCTGACGGGATCTGTCACCCCCAGTGTCCTGCGACGTGTTCCGCCGCCTCTGTGACATCTCCTGGGCCGTTCCCAAGCCCCGGATCGTCGGTGTGCTGCTGATGTAGCTTCGGTGTGAGCGGAGCAGGGACCAGACACGTCCTCACTGCTCCATGTCAGGACACGCCCCCCCCCTTTGTAACATTTAAATGACACTAGTGTTCCCTCATTTTTATATTTTTTAAATGCTCTTTTCTTGTAGTTTATAGCTTTTTTAACTTTGGCCGTGAGCCACATAGGTTTTATTTTTAGCCTTTTAAACGTATTGCCCATGGGAATATACTTTGCAGTGAGGTCCCAAACAGTCTTTTTGAAGAATTTCCATTTCTGTTCTGTGCCCATTGATACCAATATTCCCTCCCAGTCTAAGTCCTGGAGAGCAGCGCTCATCCTTGGAAAATTTGCCCTCTTGAAATTAAGTGTTTTTATCTTTCCCGTATGTGAATTTTGCTTACAACTAACATCAAATTAAATCATGTTATGGTCACTGCTACCCAGGTGTTCCTTTATCTGAACATTAGTAATACGCTCTGCATGGTTTGAGATTACCAGGTCCAACAGAGCATCATTCCTAGTTAGGGCCTCAATAAACTGGACCAAAAAATTGTCCCGTAATAGGTTTACAAATTTTTGCCCTTTAACTGTCCCAGAAGTGCCATTACTCCAGTCAATTTCTGGGTAGTTAAAATCCCCCATTATTATCACCGTCCCAGCCCTTGTAGCCCTTTCCATCTGTGCAAGGAGCTGACTCTCCACCTCCTCATTAACATTGGGTGGTCTATAACAAACTCCAATGATTAAATTTGAACTACGCACATCTGAATGCAGTTCCACCCATAATGCTTCAGACTCATCCCACTCTCCATCCACCAGGTCCTCTTTCACACTCGCTTTGAGATCACTTCTCACATAGAGACAGACCCTTCCACCTTTCCTTTTTACCCTGTCTTTCCAAAAGAGTGCATAGCCAGGAATATTAATAGCCCAGTCCTGTGAGGAATGAAGCCAAGTTTCAGCAATACCGATTACATCATAGCTCTCCTCATGCACCAGAGTTTCCAACTCGCCTATTTTGCTTGGCAGACTTCTGGCATTGGTGAACAAACACTTTAATGCATTAATATATTTTGACCGGTCACATACTATCCTCTTGGGTGTTCCGAGATTGCAACTAGGACTTGCTACTATACTTACCGTGGGTTTATGTGCTTTGGTTACCCTACCACTAATGCCCCTAATACTACCCTCTGGAATATGTTCCACGCTGACTCTCACTATCTCTGGACCCTCCCCCCCATCGCCTAGTTTAAAAACCCCTCTAACTTTTTGGCCATCCTTATTCCCAGCTGATCTGCACCCTCCTCATTTAGGTGCAGTCCGTCCCTTCTATAGTACTGGTTATCGACTGAGAAGTCGGCCCAGTCCTCCAGGAACCCAAACCCCTCCTTACTACACCAGCTCTTCAGCCACTTGTTCACTTCCCTAATCTCCCTCTGCCTTTCTGGTGTGGCTCGATGTACCGGTAGTATTCCTGAGAATACTACCTTGGAGGTCCTGTTCCTCAATTTAGCTCCCAAGTCCCTAAAAACGTTCTTTAGGACACTCCATCTGCCTCTGACTTTGTAATTGGTGCACCATGACACCTGGGTCTTCCCCAGCCCCTCCCAGTAATCTGTCCACCAGATCCGTGATGTGCCGAACCCGAGCGCCTGGTAGACAACATACAGTTCGGTGCTTCAGGTCTTTGTTACAGATTGCCCTCTCTGTCCTTCTAAGAATTGAGTCCCCTACCACCAGAATCTGTCTTTCATTTGCCTTCGCTTCCCCCCCCACTCTCACTGGAGGAGTTCTTCCCCCGGCAGCTAGGAGAGTCCCTCAGCTCCAGCAGTACTGGTTCCTGACTGGTTTAACCAATGTCACTCAATGGAGCATACTTATTGGGATGCTCCAGCCCTGGATCGGCCTCCCTGGCACTTCCCCCTCTACCCTTCCTGACTGACAGTGGTTTTTGAGCCAGCTCTGTCACTTTGACAATAAAGTTTTTTGAGTTGTTTCTTCATGCCCTTTACTGATCCTGCAAGGGGTTTTTCCCATCCGGAGCTGTCTCAACATCTTCTGAAAATACGGTGGATACCCTGTGAGCTCTGAGTTTTGCACAAGTCCAGGATATCATCCACCTAGTATTTCCAGCCGTGGACTGTCCGGTCCAGGGGCTGCGTTTGTAGTTTCTACTATCCAGAGTCTTCAGACAAGCCGAGCCTACTTGCCGTTGGGATTTCATATGCCTGAATGATCTGCTGTCGCTGACAGGTAGATCCACCTGTTCCGGTAAGCGTATTCAGTCTCTTCTTACCCATTTGAAAGAAAGTTCCATATGATGATCTATATCGTTGCACGTCTATTTTCACCGGCACTTTTCACTTCATGTTGATGGACAATTTACATTTGTTTTTTGCGCCTTTCTTTTTTATGTGGACTTTTAAGTATATATACATATATTTCTTCACTGTACAAACCCAGTGGGGTACACTTAGCGAGATAGCAATATCTCCCTTATGATCCAGCGCTACATTTTCTTTTCCACTCACTTTTCGAATTTTAGTCACATTCTTGTGTAGCTGCTTATTTACACATTTAAATTTTTTGACTTCAGACCAGCGCACTATTTCTCTTTTTTCACATGTGCTGGAGAGGCATATTGGAGGGTTTGATAACAGGCAATATGTGGAGCAAACCCAGTAAGCTGCACTGTTATCAGCACTGCCCAGGTCTCTGTGAATTACAGAACTTTTATGTTATGGAGGAGATGGATACCTAAAAGGCTTCTTCTAGGGTGACAGCTAGGGTTGCCACCTTTTCTTCAAGTCAAACCCGAACACTTTAGCGACACACAGCAATTTTTTTATACATATATTTTGCTAATAAATAACCTTTCTAATCATATGAAGTTAATAACAAGAGTCCCCCTTTACATCAGAGTCCACAGAGTTCCCCTTTTACATCTGAACTCACAGAGTTCCCTTTCACTGTAAGGGGGGACTCTGCAGACTCTGATATAAGGGAGAACTCTGGGGCCTCTAACATAAGGGATACTCTGGAAACCCTGATTTAAGGGGGAACACTGAGAACTCCGATGTAAGGGGGAGCACTGTGGCCCCTCGTGTAAAGGGGAACTCAGATGTAAGGGGGGCTCTGAGAACTCTGATTTACCTTAGTGTACTCAGAGGCAGGAGAGAGAAGGGGGAAACTTCAGTCACAGACAGGGATGGATGGTGAGCTCACTCACCCCTTGGCAGTCAGCACCTCTTATCCAGATGTATCTGAGGCTGCTTGACTTAAAATTTCCAGCCCCCACTTTTCTTTTCTGAGGCACAGTCCTGGGGATTGGAGTGTGGGCAGAGACAGAGGGGTAGGGGTGGGAGGGATGAGGTGTAGATCGAGCCCTCTCTCCTCTCCCGTCTGTGTGTGGGTTTGAGGGGGGGGGCTTTAGTGCTGGCTTTGACCGGCATTAAAGAGAGTGTAACAGACACTCTCAGCTTAGACAACTGCAGCCTGCAACCCTGTTGGGAAGCCATAGTCCAGTCTGTATAATGTGTCTGGGTTTCAGGCAGTCTGAAACCCGAACGCATGATTCCAAACCCGAACTGTCCGGGTGAAACCCGGACAGGAGGCAACCCCAGGGAGAACGCTGCCCCTCAATAGACAGTTTTGGTGAGTGAAAGTTGTCACCGTAGGAGAGAAAGAGGGTTACTGACTAGTTAAAGATGAGGTGAAAAAAAAAAAAAGAAAAAACCCTGAATGCAGCCACCACCACATCTTAGCACTGACAAACCACATTATATAAAAAAATGTTCATTCCTGGGTTTGGACACAGAAACAGAAATATTTTAGTTATTCTCTTCTGTAGCTTTTCTCTAAAAGGTTAATAAAAGTGGGGTGCTGACCCCAGATAAGAATTACCAGTGTAACATCTCATATACCGGAAGAACTGTGTTCATATAGGGAGGAAGAAGGATAAATACGGTTTGCCACCACGCAGGTTACTCCTGTAGGTGAATAGTACTAGACCTTGGAGTCCAAACAATCTTCCCACGCGGACCTGCTGAAGTCTATGCTCTTCACTGAGCCAATCAGAGCATTGCAGCCAGACAAATGAAATACATTTTTGATTCAGAATATTTAATGGAGTATAATGTAGAGTTATATCCATATCTTCCTGACTGTAATTCTCTTTGTTTTGCTTTCCTAGAAATTGCTTGGAAAGATCTTTTTTGCTATGGCCTGCTATTATAGAAGAGCCCCCCAGTGTTTTCCAAGAAATCCTTATTTGCTTAAACAGTACTTAAAATAGTACATGAAGATCATTACAGTATCAGGCGATTAAAGCTGAACTTTGGACAGCTATAAAATGAATGCAGCTCATTACTACATCATTAAATGTATTTTCCTAGGCGTACAGGACACAGGCTCTATAATCATTAAGACTGGATTTTTTTTGCAGCTGCCTTAAGGGGAAAGGACTCGGGAGGCGGGGGGGGGGGGGGGGGAAAGAAGCAAGCTGCAGAGACTTCCCCATTCATAACCCCTCCCACTCATAATTAGCCCATGTTTTTTTGCTAGTGTCCTTAGTTGATGGAACTCTTCTCAATACCAAGACGAGCTCGCCCCCTTTTATGGAGGCTTTCTCCCTACCTCTATTTTTCTGGATGATGATAACCCAAGATTATTCTTCTCTCAACAGTCTGCATCAAGGCTATTTTTGGCTTTTCATGTGTCTTCCTGGCAGAGCTGTAGGGGACTGTACCGGGATCCCACCTGGGGTTGACCTGTAATGTTGCGCTGCGCTAAATAGTGCTGTGGGTGCTCTGCTTAGCATGGAACGCAACGTGCAGAGGTAGCCACAGGGTGGTACACAGGACTAGGGCTGTGGTCTGCCTCATGCAATGTCCTGTCCTTCGGGGGAGAGCCCATTGTGGGGGATGAAGCCAGAATTTGGTTAATTCCTCATTTCATCCTGCCTACCGAAGTGGTGCGTCCAGGGTGAAAGCCCTTTTAAACAGTCAGCCCAGGGTACGCTTTCCTCATTTTGGGAACCCCTGATGACCCTTACAGTGGTTGTGGAAAGAGCCAGGATAATTCATTTTTAAATCTGGCACAATTGACGCTCACCGGACACACCTAATTGCTATTGCACCTGTGTGTATCTCCTTATTGATGCTGTATGCTCTTTAGCATTATAGCAACCAAAGTCAGCTCACCCTAAGGTGTCCAATTTGGGGGTCTCTTAAAGTCCTAAAACTAGCTAAGACTTTTTGCGTGCACTCGTTGCTGGAACCTGACCCATGAGGAGACTGGCCTCACATAAAGAAGACAATTACTCCTCCAAAATGTTTTGTCCAACAGTATCCTACTGAAGAAAATTTCCTTAGCAAATTGGTGCTTCCTGTGGTGGATCCTGACTTTTATTGCCTTAACAGGACTCTCACAGCTACCTCAGAGGATAATCCAGTGCTCAAAGACCCAACAGATACGAGGTTGGATGCCCTCCTTAAGGCTTTCATTTCTGGGTGGGCCATGCCATACAGCCCACAGTTGTAGCTATGGCAGTCTGCCAGACCATTGTTGTCTGGACTAAGGGTATGGCTCAGGTCTATTCTTACAGATGCCTCTGTCCACGGTCGTTTAGATCTTTACCTAAGCTACTGAGTGAATGGCCTGCCTTATACACTTGGCCAAATCTCCAGGATGAGTTTTCTTTCTATTCCATGTACATGATTCTTTGGTTTAAATGCTGGTCAGCTGAACTCCCATGCAAGAAATGCCTTGAGTGGTTACCCTGTGACGGAGAACACCTGTTTGGTCCTTCCTTGAATAAGTATATCAAGGAGATCACAGTACTCAATTAGCCGGAAGAAAAAGGCTTGTGTCACTGCCAGTAAATCTACTTTGGAGATTAGGAAGAGTTCATTTTGTCTCTCTCCAGTCTTCCAATGCCAAGCCTAAGACAGGCCAAGACTCGGACTTCAAAGGCATGGCCTTCCAAGCCAGCCAAAGCTATTTTACAGTGATGGGGGGGGGGGCTCTGCATCCTTCCCACAGCACCGTAAGCCAGCCAGGCATTGGCAAACACTGGGAGCTTGCGGATGGAAGGAGAAAGTAAAGCAATGACCTCCATTGTCCAGTAAGTGTGCTTTAGTCCTTACAGGTTATTGAATTAGAAAGATTTATAGATTAATTATTTGAATAAATAGTTGTTTTTACAAATGATAAATGTAATTGTATATAGCTAATAATCCTTTAGTGATGACAGGGCCTGCACTTCAGGCCAATGTCACAGGGTGATCCTGACACTGGCCACAACTTGGCTATTCTGCGTACAAGGCTCTATGGAATAAATCCCTCACCAGCCAGGCAAGCATGATGTTTGCACCCTCCCTCATGAAAGAAATGACCGTGTTCGTGGCCAGCGAGGGAGAGATTAAACAGAGGTAAGGGGTGTGGAGGGCTCTCCCAAGTGACACTTCCACTGGCAATGTGTCGCCTGTATGACTTCATCCTTGGGCCCCCACCACTATTATGGTCCAGCCTTTCTCAACCAGGGTTCCTCCAGAGGTTGCAAGGGTTCCCTAAACTGTGGTTGATCGACCTCCCATTTAATGTTGCCTGCATGGTTTCAGGCCTAATGCCACTTGGCAAAGCCAGCAACCTGACACCGATTTATTATTTTTTATTTTTTTTATCTGTAAGGGCGGTTTTCTGATCACCACTGTAAGGTTGCATTCTTCCTATTGACCACCAATGCAATGAACATTTTTGGCTGGAGTTGGATGTGAGTCGTGCGTCTGTGTAAGCAAAATAAATATTTTAGCACTCAAAACACGGTTTAGTAAAGGTCTTTATGAAATGTTTGCATCAAAACATATTTACATTTTATGGATGACTCATGAAACATTCAATCAAAAAAAAAAGAAAAATTCACAAATGATATGTCAGGATTTAAGCTCACACCACTATTGTAAAAAAAAGAAAAAAAAGATGCACATAAACATTTATCACAAACTCAATAGAAAACAGTCTTATTGGAGCTGATATGGAAATACAGTATCTTGTGTTAGTACATCACATGCCTCATCAACCTTTGTTACAATAGTCCTTTATGGCAGAAATCCAAACCTCCAGAGATGTATAATCATGGGGTCCAACAGAAGAGATCAAGCGGAGCCTGTCAGGATAACAATATTTAAGCAAAAACCCAAAAAAATCTTTGATATTCGCTTTGCTAATAAAATCACATTAAATATGTGATAATCTCTATTTGGTGTGCTGGCCATTTTCTTGCTTATGGATTTGTGTGGTGTGTCCATTGTCCATATACCCAGGATCAGGTGAGAAAGGTGACTGCTAAATAAATGATATGACACCGGGTAGGAATATTTGTGCTTTGGCAGCTGAATTGTTTATAAAGCCCCCTCCCCATAAGCTCCTTTTTATTTTGGATCTTCTCTAGCAGTTGGTAGTCCTCAGTGATTCACAGATCCACACTGATGTGATGACTCTTTCAGTAATACACTGAGTGCAGGACATGGTGGTGATGCCCCCTTGGGGGCCGGTTCATGACCCCCTGCATCCATTGTATGCGCTCAGTATCCCAGCTTGAATCGCACTGGCCATTGTTCAATCTGGAGACAGAGGACAACTTGTGGTAGGATTTAATTATTGTATCGTGGTATCGCGGCTGGGTGACAACGCTATATCAGGCACCTCCTCCCTGGAGTAGAAAATATAGACCAGTGAGTATTTAAAGCAGAAGTAAACCCATCCATAAAACCATTTCATTTCCGACACGTGACGGAAATGTAACACCCCCATTGGTTGTGCTCTCAACCAGACTGTCAAACCATCCAATGGCTAGTGAGTGTCATAACTGATCACGTGCAGCATCATAGCAGTTGTAGATTAAAAACAGAGGCAAAGATGGCAGCTTCCTTGGCTGAAACCTATAGGCAGGGTTTACTTACACTTTAAAGAGATTCTAATGGTGCCAAAAATCAAGGAAACAATTCACAATAAAAACTTACATGATTTATTTTGTACATAGTTAAAAACAGACTATTAAAAATGTGTCACACATGCCAGTTATATGGTCATAATTGTGTGCTGAGTAGATGCTCACAGTGTAGTGTCTGATCCCAACATGTTTCGTCGATACCGGCTTCTTTAGGAGATTTTGGATACCACCACTAATTTATAGATTACCAAGCAAACACCAAAATCCCCTGAAGAAGCCGGTATCGACGAAACATGTTGGGATCAGACACTACACTGCGAGAATCTACTCAACACAGAATTATGACCATATAACTGGCATGTGTAAAACATTTTTAATGGTCTGTTTTTACATGTATGTACAAAATAAATCATTTAAGTTTTATATTGTGAATTGTTTTTTCCTTGATTTTTGGCACAATTATAATCCAAATACCCACTGCTCAGGATTTACTTATCGCATGCAACAGCACCAGAAAGAAGACAAGTACTGCAGCAGGGACCTTTTCTAATTTTAATACTGCTGGGGGGCCATTTATAAATAAACTAGCCCAGTGTCTTTAATGCTGCAGGTTTCAAAGCTATTATGCTTATCCTAGCTTTACTACCTAGTAAGTCTCGGAGCCAGAACAAGTATGTAAGACATGAGTTCAGATTCTGTAGACCTCACTGGCTGCATGCTTATTCCTTGACTCATTATTTGAATCCAAAACTGAATGACAGCTATGAGATCTCATGATAAACAACCATCTGAAAATGCTGAAATGAGGCTTTATATTGTATTACATTTTACTACTCCACGCATGGAAAGCGATGCTACCTGTCCTATCTGCACCAGGACAGTTTAACAAAAAAAAACTAATTTTTGGAATTTACGTTTTCATAGTATACCTGTCCTGTTCTAATTTTTCCTTCTGTTAACCAGTGAGCGTGTCCGTCTGCCTCCCCTGGGCACCAGTGACCCAGAGTTCCCAGCCTGCACTATCTCTCTCATTGGACGTTGTTCTTCACTGCTCTCTTCCGAGCTGGAGCTCTCCGACTGTGGCTTAATGGCTCGCTCTGGCTTTTCCTCCTCGCTCCCTTGCCTGCACAGTGGTTGGGTCTCCCCCTGGCAGCGACTCCTGTTTAAAGCTCGCAGGGTGTTGTTGACTGGCGCAGCAGCCATGCATTCCGCCGCAGCTTTGTCACAGACACACAGTAGCCTGTCACAGATGCTCCAGCCCACACCTAAGACAGGTAGAAATACAATAGCATAAGCACCTTACTTATACAGATACATATCAAAAATGCCTGGACTGTACAAACACCCCCAAAATGACCCTTTTTTGGAAAGCAGACACCTGACCTTGCAGCAGCTGCTGGGAGTGTGAGTAAATCTGACAAGCCCAACTGTTGGCTGTCAGATGAACGTGATCCGGTGGCATTAACAAGAACCTGTCACCAAAAAATGTATCTCATACAGTGGGAAAAATAATTATTTGATCCCCTGCAGATTTTGTAAATTTGCCCACCTACAAAGAAATGAAGGGTCTATAATTGTTATCATAGGTGGATTTTAAATGATAGAGACAGAATATCAACCAAAAATACATGATACAAATGTTATTAATTGAGTTGCAGTTCAGTGAGTAAAATAAGTATTTAATCCCCAAGCAAAACATGACTTAGTACTTGGTGGAGAAACCCTTATTGGCAATCACAGAGGTCAGACGTTTCTTGTAGTTGGTGACCAGGTTTTCACATCTCAGGAGGGACTTTGATTCACTTTTCTTTACAGATCTTCTCTAAATCCTTAAGGTTTCTTGGCTGTCGCTTGGCAACTCAAAGTTTCAGCTCCCTCCATAAATTTTCTATAGGATTAAGGTCTGGAGACTGGCTAGGCCACTCCATGACCTTAATGTGCTTCTTCTTGAGCCACTCCTTTGTTGCTTTGGCAGTACCTTTTGGGTCATTGTCATGCTGAAAGACCCATCCACGACCCATCTTCAGTGTTCTGGCTGAGGGAGGAAGGTTCTCATCCAATATTTTACAATACATGGCCAGGGCCGCCATCAGGAGTTTTGGGGCCTCTTACACCGCTTCTGACATGGGGCCCCTGGAGCAGAGAACCAGGGGGAGGGGTACTGCCATGAATTGAGAGAACTGGGGGGGGGGTGCTGCCATGAATTGAGAGAACTAGGGGGGGGTGCTGCCACGAATTGAGAACCGGGGGGAGTGCCGCCGAGAAATGATAGAGAATCGGGGGGGAGGGGTTGCTGCCATTGTCATCTCACCTTCTCTTCTCTCCTCTTACCAGCCGCGACCTGAGAACGGGGGTGTGGGGTGCTGCTGAAAATTAAAGTAAACTCTTCTCTCTCCAGCCACTACATGAAAGAGTGAGGGGAACTGCCGAAAAGAAAGTGATTTCTCTCTTCTCTCAGCTGCGAGCTGAGAACGGGGGGGGGGGGGGCGTCCGGGCCCCTGGGAACATTCGGGGCCCCTTACAGGTGTAATGCCTGTACCCCCCTGATGGCAGCCCTGTACATGGCCCCATCCATTGGCCTCTCAATGCGGCAGAGTCGGCCTGTACCTTAAGCAGAGAAACAGCCCCAAATCATGTTTGCACCGCCGTGCTTAAATGTAGGGATGGTGTTCTTAGGGTCATATGAAGTCAGCATTTTTCCTCCAAACACGGCGAGTCGAGTTAATGCCAAAGAGCTCCATTTTCGTCTCATCTGACCACAGCACTTTCTTCCAATCCTCCTCTGAATCCTTTAGATGTTCATTGGCAAACTTCAGATGGGCCTATACATGTGTCTTCTTGAGGAGGGGGATCTTGTGGGCGCTGCAGGATTTTAACCCATGATGGTGTATTGTGTTACCAATGGTTTGGTGACTGTGGTCCCAACTGCCTTGTGATCATTCACAAGCTCCTCCCGTGTAGTTCTGGGCTGATGCCTCACTTTTCTCATGATCATCCTCACCCCATGAGGCGAAATCTTGCATGGCGCTCCAGACCGAGGGGTATTGATGGTTATTTTGTATTTCTTCCATTTGCAAATTATTCGCTACAACGGTTGTCTCCTTTTCACCAAGCTTCTTGCTGATGGTCTTGTAGCCCATTCCAGCCTTGTGCAGGTCTACAGTCTTGTCCCTGACGTCCTTAGACAGCTCTTTGGTCTTGCCCATGATGGTGGGTTTGAATGGAAGAAAGAGATTCTGTTGACAAGTGTCTTTTATACACATAACGAGTTGTCATTAGGAGCACCTACTTAACCCCTCCACGCTGACCGTACGCAAAGCCGTACATTCAAGCCATGAATGCAAATGTGCGCACGGTCGGCGTGAAGGGGTTAAGAAGGTGCTCCTAACGACAACTCGTTAGATTCTGTGGACAGGTGTCTTATAAATATTTCTTCCATTCAAACCTTACTTTCATGGGCAAGACCAAAGAGCTGTCTAAGGATGTCAGGGACAAGACTGTAGACCTGCACAAAGCTGGAATAGGCTACAAGACCATCAGCAAGAAGCTTGGTGAGAAGGAGACAACTGGTGGAGCGAATATTCGCAAATTGAACAAATACATGTAGCGGGGTGTTCCCCTTTAATGCAGAGAGACAAGAAGTTCTAGGTGAGCGGTGAGTCAGGAGGAAGTAGAGAAAATACATTGCTGGAGTGAGAGAGAGAGAGAGACTACATCACCCAGAACCACATTCTTCATATGTTCCCACCGCAGAGACTCATGGGAGGGGATATAAAAGGAGGAGGCGAGGCTGGGCTCGGCCTCTTTGGGACACGAGACTTCACAGCCTGATCCTCCTGTGCGGATGTGTCGGAGTGCAAGGCCTGAAGCCTGAGGCCTTGCTCAGCACCAAAGAGCCTTCCACCCCCTCTGCGAGCCTGGTGGCATCTGACTTCGTTCAGCTACAGCCTTGTTGGATCGGGGACCCGATCGCTGGAGAGACTGAGCGTGTGTGTGGACACAGTCGGTGGAAGTTTCCCGGACTGAGACCGTAGTCCGGGCGGGTGAGAGGGCTGATGCCCAACTAAGATACTGTCACTTCATATAGGCCTATAGACTGCCGTGGCCTACGAGTTATTTTGGTACTATTATTGAAGAGCCTTGGCAGAACTGAGCCTGCTGTTTATTTAGCCAAGTTCCTATCCCTATTGGATTACAAAGTTTATACTCTGTTTAAAGTGCACCACCATTACAGACCTGCCGGTGAAGAACAAGAAGGACTAAGTTAAATATTAGAACCAGGCCTGGTGGGGTTTCTAGTGTGTTCAATTACTGCGCCACAGGGCACTTAGTTGACGGTCGCCCGTGTGGCGCACCTGTTGTGTGTGTTAACTTCATAGTGTACTAGAGTGGCAGGACGCTGCCCTTTTTAGTGATTATTCGGAACTGTGATTTATGTTACCCCTTATTCTTATAAAGAGATTAAGTAAAACCTATACCTATTACAATTCATTACTGTGTTAATGCTCAGTTATTTATACTGCATAAGATAATTACATGATTGTTAGTACTAGCTGTGCCAGTAGGGGGTAGAGCCTATTGCCGGGGGTTGACGGAGCTGTACTCAGGGCCCAAATCTAATTCTGCGGCCTTCTTAGTTGAAGGTATCGCTACACGTGGGGGTTCTCGTCCGGGATCCTGATACAGCAAGCGAACACGCCAAAAGACCGGCATGGACCCGCTAGAAGTAGGACAGTGGTACACAATGGCTGGCGCGGATCCGGCCGCGGCGGCAGTTATTGAACTCCCGGGGATCTGGCAAAGAGATGCGATAAAGCAGCTAATGACATCCCTATCACCATGCCAGAAATCATGGGTGATGGATGTGAGACCACATGCTTCGTGTACATACGCATTAATAGAGTGGAAAGACGAAATTCCAGAGCATTTTAAAAGCCAGAGCATACAAGCTATGGATGGGCAGACCTACCATCTGACACATGCGTTGCCACATAAGGGAGATCGGTTCCAAATAAGAAAGTCATCATCTCCACAGATACCTCCCCCGCCATCCCCTAAGGCACAAGAGCAGAAGGATACACAGAGTCCCAGATCATCACCGGCCACCCTTAGCACAGAACTATGCGCTGTACTGGGAGAGATTGTGGCCCAGTGCAAGAAGAATCCCACAGATTACCCAATGCCGGGGTACAGAAAGCTCCGGATATTCTCAGGGAGAAAACCTGTGCCCTCAGGGGAAGAAGGATTTGAGGAGTGGCTAGATGGCGCCACTCAGGCCTTAGAGGAATGGGAAGTTCCAGAACGCAGCAAGAAACAGCGAATCGCTGAAAGTCTGAAGGGGCCTGCTCTGGATGCCATACGCAACCTGAAGATGAGCAGGAAAGACTGTACTGCACAGGACTACTTGGACATCTTGCAGAATGTGTTCGGTGGGACAGAAAAAGTTACCGAGCTCACCTATCAGCTGGAGCACTGCTACCAGAAAACAGGAGAGAAACTGTCAGAATATATGGGACGTCTAGATAAGATCCTGCATAAAATCATTCTGAAGAAGGGGATCGACCCAGGGAAGGTAGACGAGGCCCGGGCTCAGCAGGTGTTGAGGGGAGCTCAGCCCCTGGATCCTATTGCATTGGCGCTGCGCACCCGACAGGACGGGAAGAACCTGGAATACCCCGACCTCAATCGAATGGTCAGAGAGGAAGAGGCCATGTGGGAGGAGAAAAAGAGGGAACCGCCAGTCGAGCCAACCAAACCTCTGGTGGTGATGGTCAGCCCGGCCATGACCCCCGAAAGAGATGCAGAAGTGGACACCCTGAAATCGCAGATGTCCCAAGTGTTGGAGATACTGACCTCTTTGATGGAGAAAGATCAAAGGAAACCAGAAAAGAAAAGTCCAAGGAAGGAGTTGTTCCCGAATACCTCAGCGCCGCTTCTCTACAGTGTCGTGAAGAAGAGGTGATTTGTTACAACTGCGGAGGGATTGGTCATTTTGCAAACATATGTTCCAGTCCCAGGAAGAAAAAGACAAATAATCGCCAGCCGGCGGAAAACTTCAGAGGGCCCCGGGGAAGGAGTCAACCGGGTGCCCATCATCTTCAGTGAGCTCCAAACTGAATGAAAAGCAGAAGAAGAGAGGAAATAAAACACCTCAGAGGAAACACAACATTCCCCAACAGAGATACACCCCAGAGAAAGGGGGCAAGACCCCTCAGAAGGGGCGCAGCATTCCCCAGAGGGGGTGCACACCTAAGAAAAATAACAGCATCCCTCAGCGGGTTCCTACACCCATAAAAAGGAGGGAAGTCAATGCATACCAGGCTCAAGAAAGGTTCAAGTCCAAAGGGAATAGGACAAGAGAGAGTCCAGAAGGAAAAGGTCTGAAGAAGGCGACCTCTGCCGTGCCATATCCGGAGAGGCTGGTGGGCCCATCCCCTATAGTGCCCGTTCAAGTGGAGGGAGTCTACACCAGGGCCCTCTTGGATACCGGGGCACAAGTGACCCTACTATACCGGGACTTCTACGATAGGCACTTGAGTCATCTGCCCATCCAGAAGATAGAAGGGCTGGAAATATGGGGAATTGGGACCCAGAGTTTCCCTTACGACGGCTACCTTCCCATCAAGAGGACCTTTGACCCATCCGTGGCTGGGAAGGCCGAAGTGTTTGACACCCTGGCAGTCGTGTGCCCTAGGCCGCCTGGAGCCAACAAGAATTCCCTTATAATAGGGACGAACACGGACCTGGTCCGAAGACTCCTGACCCCTCTAGTGAAAGAAGAGGGGCGAGCAGCCACCAAGATCCATCCCATGCTGAAGACGGCCTACCAATGGCTGGTCCAAGAGCAGGAGACCCCTGGAGAGGGGATAGGGAAGGTGTGGAGACTTGGAAGAGAAGGGGTAGTGTTGCAGCCCGGCGAAGTAACCTGTCTCAGAGCCACTGTGAAGCTTACTTGGGAGCAGCCTGGTCCCTTTGTCGTGCTGGAGTCAGACCCAAGGGGTGAGTCCTCGGGTCTGGAAGTGATACCGGAAGTGATTCCGCTGAAGGTCCTGAAGAAGGCCCATTGTAGAGTTCCAGTGAGTGTTAGGAACACTACCAGAGACCCCATGGAAATCCCAGCCAGAATGCTGCTAGGCCAGGTGAGCCCTGCAGCCCCTGTTACCCTATCAGAAGTGAAGAGGACAGGTGAAGGAGGAGATGCTTGGGAGAAGTTGTCCATGGAAAACCCGAATCTGCCAGGAGCTTGGAAGGAGAGAGGCAAGGCCCAGTTGAATAGATGGGAGAAGATCTTCTCTAAGGATGAGTTCGATGTGGGGTGTGCAAGGAGTGCCACCCATCGGATCCGCCTCCAGGAAGACAAGCCCTTCCGAGAGAGGGTCAGGCGGGTCCCCCTAGCAGATCTGGAGGATCTAAGGGAACAACTTGCAGAACTCAAGAGGACTGGTGTGATACGGGAGTCCAGAAGCCCCTATGCCTGTCCCATAGTGGTGGTCAGAAAGAAGAATGGGTCATTGAGGCTCTGTATCGACTACAGGACTCTAAACAGGAGAACCATACCCGACCAATACACCACTCCGAGGATAGAGGATGCCCTACAGAGCTTGTCTGGGGCCAAATGGTTCAGCGTTATGGATCTCAAGAGCGGGTACTATCAGATCCCTATGCACCCAGAAGACAGGGAGAAGACAGCTTTCATAACCCCAGTGGGGTTCTTTGAATTCAACCGGATGCCCCAAGGTCTGTCTGGAGCCCCAGCGACTTTCCAACGTCTCATGGAGAAGACTGTAGGAGACATGAACCTTATTGAAGTCCTTGTATACCTAGACGATGTCATTGTCTTTGGAAGAACCTTGGAAGAACATGAAAAGAGGCTGGAAAAAGTGTTGAGAAGACTCAGTGAGGAAGGACTCAAGCTTTCGCCTGAGAAGTGTCGGTTCTACCAGTCTTCTGTGAACTATCTGGGGCACATAGTGTCGGAAGAAGGGGTGGCCACAGACCCTGAGAAATTGGAGGCAGTTACCTCCTGGCCACGACCCACCACAGTAACAGAACTCAGATCCTTCTTGGGATTCTGCTCCTATTACAGGAGGTTTGTGGAAGGATTCGCCCGAATTGCCAGACCATTGAATGAACTACGCAAGACCGAGGGGGAAGAGGACAACTCAGGGCCCAGGAAGCCGGGAGAGTCAGTCAGAGATCAGTGGAATCAGAAGTGTAAAGAGGCCTTCCAGGCATTAAAGGAGAGCCTAACCACTGCCCCAGTCTTGGCCTATGCAGACCCAACCAAGCCCTATGAACTACATGTAGATGCTAGTCATGACGGTCTGGGAGGAGTACTTTATCAAGAACACGAAGGGCAACAATGGCCTGTTGCCTATGTGAGCAGGAGCTTGACCCCCCCTGAGAAGAACTACCCCACTCACAAGCTGGAATTCCTGGCCCTCAAATGGGCGGTAGTAGACAAGCTAAAAGACTACCTGTATGGGGCGGAGTTCACTGTGAAGACCGACAACAACCCCCTTACCTACCTTTTCACCACGGCCAAGCTGGACGCCACTGGACACAGGTGGCTGGCCGCACTTTCTGGATTCAACTTCAGCCTAAAGTATAGGCCAGGGGCTGGGAATCGAGATGCAGACGCTCTGTCCAGGAGATCTCATTCTCTCACCAATGACGTAGAAGATTGGACCCTGGTGGCACCGGACGGGGTGCGGGCCCTTTGTCAAGGAGCTGAATTCCAAGCCCGAGGAGGCTCCAGAGCAGAGAAAATAGGAGTTACCATGGTGGGAGTCCCCAAACACTACTGTGGAGTAGCTCAACTGGGAGAGGACAACCTGCCAAGACTGTCCAAGAAGGAGTTGAGGTGTGACCAATTGGAAGACCCCATGGGGAGATTGGTCCTGGAGGCCCTGGAGAATCAGGATCCAAACAGACTCATGCGTCAACCTTCAAAAGAAGCTCGCCTGCTGAGGAAAGAGTGGGACAGGTTACAGGTACATCAGGGAGTGGTCTACCGAAGGGGCCCCTCTGAGGACTCAGAAGATAAATGGCAACTGTTCCTCCCAGAGAAACATCGAGAGACTGTTCTGATTGCCCTGCATGACAATCATGGCCACCTAGGGGCTGAAAGGACCTTCCAACTTGTCAGGAGTCGTTTCTATTGGCCCTGCATGAGGGCAGAGGTAGAAGAGTACTGCCACTCATGTGCACGATGCATCCAGAGGAAGACTTTACCCCATCAAGCTGCCCCAATGGGCCATCTACAGAGTCAAGGCCCAATGGATCTGGTATGCATTGATTTTCTCTGCCTCGAACCCGACCTGAGTGGACTAGGAAATGTTCTGGTGATAACCGACCATTTCACCCGGTATGCCCAGGCTTTCCCCACCAAAGACCAGAAGGCCTCCACCGTAGCCAAGGTACTTATGGAGAAGTACTTTGTCCATTATGGGCTGCCACAGCGACTGCATTCAGATCAAGGGAGGGATTTCGAGAGTAAACTGATCCGGAAGCTCCTGGATTCTTTGGGAATCAAGAAGACTCGAACTACACCTTACCATCCACAGGGAGATGCTCAGCCGGAAAGGTTTAACCGAACCTTGCTCAACATGTTGGGGACTCTGGAAAGCGAGAAAAAGCAAAATTGGAGCCAACACATAGCAGCCATAGTACATGCTTACAACTGCACCATCAGTGATGCTACAGGCTACTCCCCATATCGACTCATGTTTGGGAGAGAAGCGAGACTACCGGTGGACTTGGCCTTTGGCACCTCTCTGGACCATTCTTCAGCCACATCCCACAAAGGATATGTGGACAGGCTCAGACACAGCCTGAAAGTAGCCTATGAACAAGCTCAAGCGGCCTCAGACCAAAGGGGAGCTCGAAATAAAATAAACTTCGACTTGAAGGTCCGGGTACAAGACCTACAGCCCGGGGATCGAGTACTGTTACGCAATCTGGGGGTCCCTGGAAAGCACAAACTTGCAGACAGATGGAGATCTGAACCCTATGTCATCTGCAGGAAGTTGCCGGGCCTACCTGTCTATACGTTGAAGCCAGAGGGAAAGGTAGGCCCACTGAAGACGTGGCATCGAAACCACCTTCTCCCACTTGCTGAGGCAGTTAGAATACCTCCCGTGGGAGACTCCCCTGAACCGGCCTCTATCCTGGATACTCCTAGGCCGAACACTCGGTCGCAGACCTCCCGAGCTGAAGATGGAGAGGCCTCTCAACTTAGTGGAAGTGAGGAGGGAGAACTTGATTGGCTGTGGCCTTCCCCAACTCCAGGAACTTCTACCATAGATCTTCCAACCACTGAAGACACCACAGATGGAACACTGAACCCAGAAGCCACAGAGTTCATCCCATCTAGTCCTTCAACAGATTACTGGGGAGATGCCCATGATAGTTGCTCAGAGAAAGAGGAGCCTGTGGCGCCAGAGCCAGAAATCCCAAGAGAGCAAAGGGCTCGAAGAGTCATCCGGCCTCCTAAGAAGCTGACCTACCCACAAATGGGGAACAGCTCAGAAGACTCTGTAGTTACTGCTAGGAGGAATGCTGAAAATCCAGATCCCTCCACTGTCCATTTGGTGGAGGGCAACCCCAGCTCACTCTCTGGCACAGTTAGGCAGGCCACCCATGATAATGTGACCTGTGGACAAGGGAATTCTCCCCCTCAGTTTTGGTGGGAATCCCCTATGCCAACATCGTTTGCAGAATTGTCTAGAGTTGTACATAGTTTTTATTAAAAGTTTATCTTTGGGGACCAAAGAGTTCAAGTGGGGGGAGTGTGTAGCGGGGTGTTCCCCTTTAATGCAGAGAGACAAGAAGTTCTAGGTGAGAGGTGAGTCAGGAGGAAGTAGAGAAAATACATTGCTGGAGTGAGAGAGAGAGAGAGAGAGAGACTACATCACCCAGAACCACATTCTTCATATGTTCCCACCGCAGAGACTCATGGGAGGGGATATAAAAGGAGGAGGCGAGGCTGGGCTCGGCCTCTTTGGGACACGAGACTTCACAGCCTGATCCTCTTGTGCGGATGTGTCGGAGTGCAAGGCCTGAAGCCTGAGGCCTTGCTCAGCACCAAAGAGCCTTCCACCCCCTCTGCGAGCCTGGTGGCATCTGACTTCGTTCAGCTACAGCCTTGCTGGATCGGGGACCCGATCGCTGGAGAGACTGAGCGTGTGTGTGGACACAGTCGGTGGAAGTTTCCCGGACTGAGACCGTAGTCCGGGCGGGTGAGAGGGCTGATGCCCAACTAAGATACTGTCACTTCATATAGGCCTATAGACTGCCGTGGCCTACGAGTTATTTTGGTACTATTATTGAAGAGCCTTGGCAGAACTGAGCCTGCTGTTTATTTAGCCAAGTTCCTATCCCTATTGGATTACAAAGTTTATACTCTGTTTAAAGTGCACCACCATTACAGACCTGCCGGTGAAGAACAAGAAGGACTAAGTTAAATATTAGAACCAGGCCTGGTGGGGTTTCTAGTGTGTTCAATTACTGCGCCACAGGGCACTTAGTTGACGGTCGCCCGTGTGGCGCACCTGTTGTGTGTGTTAACTTCATAGTGTACTAGAGTGGCAGGACGCTGCCCTTTTTAGTGATTATTCGGAACTGTGATTTATGTTACCCCTTATTCTTATAAAGAGATTAAGTAAAACCTATACCTATTACAATTCATTACTGTGTTAATGCTCAGTTATTTATACTGCATAAGATAATTACATGATTGTTAGTACTAGCTGTGCCAGTAGGGGGTAGAGCCTATTGCCGGGGGTTGACGGAGCTGTACTCAGGGCCCAAATCTAATTCTGCGGCCTTCTTAGTTGAAGGTATCGCTACATACAAAATAACTATTATTCGCCCTCGGTCTGGAGCACCATGCAAGATTTCTCCTCATGGGGTAAGGATGGTCATGAGAAAAGTGCAGGCATCACCCCGGTACCGTTTTTTAGAGCGGGCGTTTGGCTCTCTAGTGATAACCGATACTATACGGCTACAAGCAAGTAGTAATTTCTTTTTAGGAAAAAAACCACAGATTTTAACTTGTAAGCGACAAATGTCAGAAATAGGCTTAGGCATGAAAGGGTTAAATTACCAAAAATAATCTGTGTACCACATGAGCACATACTGTAGCCAGTCTGTGGGAGCCAGAATTTTTGTTGGTTGGTAGGGAATCAAATACTTATTTTACTCACTGAACTGCAACTCAATTTATAAAATTTTTATCATGTGTTTTTGGTTGATATTCTGTCTCTATCATTGAACCACTTAAGGACCGCCGCACGACGATGTACGTCGACAGAATGGCAAGGACGTACAGGTACATCGCCTTAAAGAACCTGTCCGTGTGTCGCGCGCGCCGGCGCGCTCGTGTCCCGGTCCGAAGCTCCATGACCGCAGGACTCGCAGACCCAAACGCCGCTGGTGTCCCGCGATCGGGTCACAGAGCTGAAGAACGGGGAGAGGTAAATGTAAACAAACCTTTCCCCGTTCTTCCTAGTGGCAGTGTCACTGATCGTCTGTTCCCTGTCATAGGGAACGACGATTAGTGACGTCACATGCCAAGCCACGCCCCCTTCAGTTAGAATCAATCATTGGGTCACACTTAACTTCTACAGCGCCACTTAGAGGTTAAACCCTTCACTGCAAGTGTAATTTTCACAGTAATCAGTGCAATTTTTTAGCACTGATCGCTGTAAAAATGACAATGGTCCCAAAAAATGTGTCAAAAGTGTCTGATGTGTCCGCCATAATGTCGCAGTCACCATAAAAATTGCTGATCGCCACCATTACTAGTAAAAAAAAAAATATTAATAAAAATGCCATAAAACTACCCCCTATTTTGTAGATACTATAACTTTTGCGCAAACCAATCAATAAACGCTTATTGCAATTTTTTTTTACAAAAAATATGTAGAAGAATACGTATCGGCCTAAACTGAGGAAAAATAAATGTTTTTTTATATATTTTTTGAGGATATTTATTATAGCAAAAAGTAAAAAATATGTAATTTTTTTTCAAAATTGTCGTTTATAGCGCAAAAAATAAAAACCGCAGAGGTGATCAAATACCACCAAAAGAAAGCTTTATTTGTGGGAAAAAAAGGACGTCAATTTTGTTTGGGAGCCAAGTCGCACGACCGCACAGCACTTAAAATCCCCTCATTTTTGAGCCCCCCACATACACATACAAAGCAAGATCCCAACGCGGTTTGCCCTGATGGGCTTCTACGAGGGGTATAATAGGGTTTGTGTTCCCTTAGTCCTCTTAGAATCCCAAAATCAACCCGCCCACATCAAACAAGGTCTGACTCATGATGGAAATAATTGTGGCCACTGTGATGTCTACCGCTCATCGAAGGAAACCACCCTCACTTGACTGCTTCCTTCCATTAATCAGCTCAATTGAAGATTATAGGAGAAAGTAATTCCATAAGCAGACCCCCCACAGGGACAGAATTGTTTATGGCTTGTCTCTAGCAGAATCCTATGACTACTTAAGTGTCTGTCCAAACATCCAAGTGAATTTAGCGTGGTCTGTTATTTCCCTGAAGAAGCCCATCAGGGAGAAACGCGTTGGATACTTGCTTTGCGGTTAATTTGCCAACACTTGATATGGTTAAAAACTAGGGCTGTTACTGATTAAAATTTTCGTGTTCGATTAATCTATTTTTTTTTTTAATCGATTAATCGACTAATTTTGATTAATTATAACGCACATACAGATCCAACTACTTTTAGCGGATCTCCTTGCAGGCTGATTCCCAGTGCAGCTACTAACCACTGGAAAAATGGATAGCAGGATACAAAAAAACACACAAAGGTAGCGCTCGATGGGAATAGCATTAAAACTTTTATAGTCTTCAAGTAGGTAACAAAATAAATATTGCACTGGAGATAAAATCGATGTAGCTACATAAACTCTAAAAATGGTGCGAGTAATTCCAAACTGTAGCAAAAGCAGTCATAAAAACATGTACTGTAGCTAAGTATGATACTGGTATAAAAATGTGTACAATGATACCACTGCTGAATCCAGATGAGGAGGGGTTAACATCAGTCCGTCGGCATGTAGATGTCCTGTGAAGGGAATTATCACAACTCCTAGTGGATGGCTGTAGAATCCCAGGTTGATAGAGGGAAGTGATAGAGGGAAGTGTAACAGCCCTTGCGTGTGGCAGATAGTAAGGTCCCACCGGCATTCAGATATGAAGGCACAGCAAAGGAGCCCTTCAGATGGACACGGCAAGCCCCGCCGGTGTCCGTGACGTCACCGGATCTCCGACGGAACTCCCTGAAGACCCGGAATTTTGATCGATCAAAAAACGTAATCGATTAATCGAGGAATTAATAGTTAATTTCCACAGCCCTATTAAAAACCCATTTATTTGACATTGTTTTGGAAGTGTGTGTTGCTAATATAATTATTCAGGAATATGATGGTTGGGGATGTTCTGTATGATATTTGTGGTGTATGTTTTTATATCATAGGGGTCTATATACCCCTTTCATTTTATAGACTTATGAATAATAAAGTTGATTTGTTTATACAGGTTTTTTTTTTGTGAGACCATCCACCTGTTAAATCCTGTTTCTTGAGTTAGATGTCTTTTTCCACCAATGAATGATCACAATTATATTAACCACTTCAGCCCCGAACCATTTGGCTGCCCAAAGACCAGAGCACGTTTTGCGATTCGGCCCTGTAGTTTTAACTTTTTAACTGACAATTGCGCGGTCGTGCGACGTGGCTCCTAAACAAAATTGACGTTCTTTTTTTTCCACAAATAGAGCTTTCTTTTGGTGGTATTTGATCACCTCTGCGGTTTTTATTTTTTGCGCTATAAACAAAAATAGAGCGACAATTTTGAAAAAAAAAACAATATTTTTTAATTTTTGCTATAATAAATATCCCCAAAAAATATATAAAAAAAACGATTTTTTTCCTCAGTTTAGGCCGATACGTATTCTTCTAAATATTTTTGGTAAAAAAAATCGCAATAAGCGTTTGGTTTGCGCAAAAGTTATAGCGTCTACAAAATAGGGGATAGTTTTATGGCATTTTTATTAATATATATTTTTTTTTACTAGTAATGGCGACGATCAGCGATTTTTATCGTGACTGCGACATTATGGCGGACAGATCAGACACTTTTGAAGCCATTTTGTTATAAAAATGCACTGATTACTGTAAAAATGACACTGGCAGTGAAGGGGTTAACCAGTAGGGGGCACTGAAGGGGTTAAGTTTATCCTAGGAATGTGTTCTAACTGTGGGGGGATGGGCTACGTGTGACACGACACTGATCACCGCTCCCGATCACAGGGAGCTGTGATCAGTGTCCTGTCACTAGGAAGAATGGGGAAATTCTTGTTTACATCAGCATTTCCCCGTTCTTCCTCTCCGTGAGATGATCGTGGTAGGACTCACGGAGCTTGCGGCGGGGTGCGTGCCCACAATGCCGCATCTTAAAGGGGACATACCTGTACGCCCATATGCCCAGCCGAGCCATTGTGTCGACGTATATCATTGTGCGCTGGTCGGCATGTGGTTAAGGAGATGGTGGATTGTGATGGTTCTGGCCAGTTAGACAAAACTGTGAAGATTTGAAAAGGTGACAATGAGCTTACATGTGGGTTTGCTGTCCATGCACATGACCTCTGAGCGCACGTTCCTATCCGGGGGGCAGCCAATCTTCTTAAGGTGCTCTATGCAGCATTGGTGGGAGAAACAGCAGCTAGAAGAAGAAGAATAAAAGAGACACTTTGTTATTAGCCGCTCATGACCAGAGGTTACTGATGTCTGGACGTCCAAATATAGCCGCATCATACACCCACACACATTTTTAACAACATATAGGGGCTGATTTACTAAAACTGGAGAATCTGGTGCAACTGTGCATAGAAACCAATCAGCTTCTTAACTTCAGCTTGTTCAATTAAACTTTGACAAATGTCATACCATTTTATACAATTTCATTTTGTGTTACTTAGTTCTAGTATTAGTTCTTTTTTTCATCTGTTTAATAGTGTGCTTTGGCCCCTATGGGGACACTGTGTGCTGCACTGTTGTCGATTTGGGAGCTGCGATGCGCCCTGTGGGGGTTCCTCCTCCCGCCCTCTCATCTGGCTGGTCGGGGGTGGGCGCGCCGTCACTGCGCATCGACGTCACACCTACATGCCGAATGTGCGTCCTGGTGACGCTGTGCCTCCGGCTGTATTCCATCTCACGGACCTGGATGGGGGCGTGGTGGAGCCGACTGCCGGGCGAATCACCGCCCGGGTGTCGGCCTCCCGGCCCTCCCCCTTACGTCTGTGCGTGTGACGTTTTTGGTTTGTTCGCCGGCGTGCATTTATGGACGGCTCCCCTGGCTGGTTCGGGACCGCTCCGAGCCCTCCTGCCAAACACTTCTCACGACACTCCTGGATGGATGCCTTTTTCCCCCTTCCAGCACCAGGTAACACACCTTACCCTCCACATCTTTCACCTCTACTGTCCCTCACTTTCCCCTTTAACCACTTGGTGTGGTGTGGACGGTCTTATCCACAGTCCTTCACGTGCACCCTTCTTCCCATCACTATTCCACATTTTCTTCTTTTGGTCTGCACCCCTCTCCTCTCTTTTACCACTGTCACTTCACGGCACTGTCCAGCTTCCTCCATTGTTCCCCTCCTTTTTCCTTTATCTCCCCTGTTGTAGTCATCTGGTGTGTTGGGGTCGGCCTTCTCCATGGTCTTCTACCCACACTCCCCTTTCACTATCTTTTTCATTGTTGCACACTTACCTTTTTTCAAAACCCATCTTATGCTCACTCCAATTGGTCACTTTAAAGTTCATTACACTCACATTACTCCCCTCAGGAGTGCTTGGTGTGCCCGTGTCCGCCTGGGGCGCTGTCCGTGATGGGTGCCTTACTGAACATGCCTCCTCAGCTCCCGACATCAACCACCTTGAGTGGTCCACAGCCCCTGTTGGTATGCCAGTTACTGCACATACACATGTAAGTGATACCTTTTTTACCTCGGGATGGCTGCTTGTTTACAACCATCCATCTATTTACTACTACAAGCTAGTTTACTCAGCGATGCATATTTTATTATTGCAGAAACTCCTTACATCTGCTCCTGAAGAGCAGTTTCAAGCCGCGAAACGCGTCGAGCTACCTGTTTACCAAGCTATGTGCAATTTTACCCACAGGGACCAACCAATATTAGACCATGCAGATTGTATGTTTTCTTAAAATTATACCCGATTTCATGAACATGGGTGGACCCTTTAACTCAATATATGTACATTATTTTCAGACATGTTGCTGCATTTACCAGTATGTAACTCTTTACATCGTCTACAGACATGTTGCCGCCTTGCACTACCATGTCAGGCAATGGCACCTGCCATGGTGCAGTTGATGTATTGTTTATGTAACTTATGTATCACAACATGTAAAAATGTTAATGTATTAATAAATATTTTATATCCACCACAACTGTTCTGCTTTGTTACCATGGGCTTCAATCAAAGTCACACTTCTTTTTCCTCTTGGTGCAGTTTTGCAGCCTTGCCGGCTTCTTCTTCTGCTCCTTCTGCCACAAACTTCGACAAAAAAAAAACTGGAAGCTGATTGGTTTCTATGTAGACCTGCGCCAGATTTTGCACTCTCGGGTTTTAGTAAATCAACCCCAAAACTTTTTTATTTAACATTCTGTTTCCATAAATACTCTGCTCGTTAAGCTGAATAATATAATTTGAAAAAATTATATTATGTTTGTTTAACATATAACCGCTTGCTGACCTCATAACTTGGTTATACGGCGGCAGAGCAGCTCTCCTGTGCCATATCCAGGTAGGGGGCGCGTGCATGTGCCACAATTTTCACAGCAAAGGCCGATCAGCAGGTGCCAGCCTATGGATGTCCGCCGGCACTCGCTGATCGGCAAGAAGAGACACAGAACAAAGCTCTGCCTATGTCGGGTGCCCAACCTTTTGAAGAGTGAGGGCCACTTAAGCTACTTGGTAACCTGTCGTGGGCCACAATGAGCGGAGCGGGCAGATTACAGATCTGTGTCCACGGACACAGCCCGCTCTACTCTTTGGGCCCTCTGATCCTCCCAGATGGAAGGGGATGGATCCCCTTCTGTTTTTCTTTTTTTTTTAGCAGATTGGATTAGAGGTAGGCGGGGTGTAAACAGACACAAGTCTGTGTACATCTGCCGCTCCATAAAGGTAAATGGTGGGTCCGATTGGGTCCACCTGAAAAATGGACAGGTGGACCCGATCGTGTGAAAGGCTGCTTTCACACTAATGTTCTGAAGTTTACCCGCACCATAAATGCAGCACAGTGGACCTCTGTCTTTCCTGTGTGTTAGCTGCACTTTGCCACAGACTTCTATTATATTATACAAATGTGCTTCTGGAAGAATGGTCAAACATTCCCCTAAACATTGTGGACAGCCTTCCCAGAAGAGTTGAAGATGTTATAGCTGAAAAGGGTGGGCAAACTCAATATTGAAATATACAAACTAAGACTGGGATTCCATTAAAGTTCATGTGCATGTAAAAGCCGACACCCCCAATACTTTTGGTATTATAGTGTACATGCAGCAATTAAAAGTCAAAGAAAAGTCAACATTCCTTTGTTCCAGGTCACTTCCTCAAAGTACCAAAGTCAAACTATCTACGTGATGGTCAGAGAACCAGTATTTTTTAAAGCAGACTTCAGCCATAGCATCCTCCATATTGCTCTTATGACCGGTTTCCTTCAAGTAGTCAGTATTTATATCTGTAAAGTGTACCTGTCCAGGATGTCTTTGGGGTTTCCCCGGCCTTCCTTTCCACAGTAGCAGCCGTAGGATTCAAACTCTTGGGGACAACGACCGGTCAGACAATATAACATTTCCCCAAGTAGTGGTAACTCCATGGTGTTCCCATCTTCTTTCAGTCGCTGGAAGTGGAATCTGTCACATACTTCAAGGACAAAGCAAAAATATTGCAGCTTTAGTTTAGTTCCTTCTAAGGTGCCTATTTACAAGGACCATGTGCATCCCCTTAGCCTGCACGTAAATATTGGTTGTCTAAACTCTACACTGTTGGAGCCCAGATATATATATATATATATATATATATATATATATATATATATATATATATATCTCTATCTAACTACTGTATCTATTTTTTTTATTCTTTATTTTCATTTTTAAAGACATACAAGAAAAGGTTCAAAAGTTGCAACAGTATACAGGCTCATCATGCCTTTACCTTAGGCCCCTTTCACATGGGACGGATCAATAATGATTCGCCCCGTGAACCTCCGCTTGCTCAGCGGGGATCGCTCCGTTGATCCCAGCTGAGCCGGCGGATAACAGGGGGGTACCCGCACACTGTGCAGGGACCGCCCTGTCAGATCTCCGCTCTCCCCTATGGGGGATCGGATGAACACAGTCCGTCTGTCCGTGTTCATCCGATCCGCTCCGCAGACGGATAGAAAAATAGGAATTTTCTATCCAGAAAAACAAAGCATGGCGAACACGGAGGAGATCGGGTGTCAGCGGATGTTTTATCCGCCGACACCCGCGATCTCATACGGACCAATGTATGTCCCTTTTTCATCCGTAAACGGATGGATGAAAAAGCGGACATACGGTCCGTACGTGTGAAAGGGGCCTTATCTTTTTTTTTTCCTTACAGGGCATACAACCGCTTTAATGAAATTAACAACTTGTGCATAAAATGAGACGACCTCCAAAACAGGAATGGTTTTACAGGTGGAGGCCACTAACATTTGTTTTCCCTACTCATCTTTTCTGATTGTTTTTCACACGTTTTGCATTTGGCTAGGGTCAGTGTCACTACTGGTAGCACGAGGCGATACCTGGACCCTATAGAGTTTGCACAGGCAGTCCAACTCCTCCAGGGTGGCACATCAATACGTGCCATTGCCAGAAGGTTTGCTGTGTTTTCCAGCACAATCTCAAGAGCAAGGAGGAGATTCCTGGAGACAGGCAGTTACTCTAGGAGAGCTGGACAGGGCTGTAGAAGGTCCTCAACCCACCAGCAAGACCGAAATATGCTCCTTTGTGCAAGGAGGAACAGGATGAGCACTGCCAGAGCCCTACAAAATGACCTCCAGCAGGCCACTGGTGTGAATGTCTCTGACCAAACTATCAGAAACAGACTTCATGAGGGTGGCCTGAGGGCCCGACATCCTCTAGTGTACTCTGTGCTCACTGCCCGGCAACGTGGAGCTCAATTAGAATTTGCCATTGAACACCAGGATTGGCAGGTTTGCCACCGGTGCCCTGTTCTTTTCACAGATGAGAGCAGGTTCACCCTGAGCATATGTGACAGACATGAAAGGGTCTGGAGAAGCCGTGGAGAACATTATTCTGCCTGTAACATTGTTCAGCATGACCAGTTTGGTGGTGGGTCAGTGATGGTCTGGGGAGGCATATCTATGAAGGGACGCACAGACCTCTACAGGCTACACAATGGCACCTAGATTGCCATTGGGTATCGGGATGAAATCCTTGGATCCATTGTCAGACCCTACGCTGGTGCAGTGGGTCCTGGGTTCCTCCTGGTGCAATCCCTAGCCTCATGTGGCAAGAGCATGCAGCCAGTTCCTGGAGGATGAAGGAATTAATACCATCGAATAACCCCCACACTTGCCTGACCTAAATCCAATAGAACATCTCTGGGACATTATGTTTCGGTCCATCCGACGCCGTCAGGTTGCACCTCGGTCTGTTCAGGAGCTCAGTGATGATCTGTGGTCCAGATCTGTGAGGAAATACCCCAGGACACCATCCGTCGTCTCATTAGGAGCATGCCCCGACGTGGTCAGGCATGCATACAAGCACGTGGGGGCCATACAAACTACTGAGGACCATTTTGAGTTGTTGCAATGAAATTTCAGCAAAATGGGCTAGCCTGCTGCATCATTTTTTCACTTTGATTTTCGGGGGCTCTTTGAATTCAGCCCTCTGTAGGTTGATAATTTAATTTCCATCAAACTATGTGGCATCCTTTCATTCCTAACACATTCCCCATTCCATATCAGTATAGATATCCAGCATGAGATTTTTCCCCATTGGGATCTGATGTGTTTTCAAAGTGTTTCTTTCATTTTTTGAGCAGTGTATTTGCAGGGGTTCTGTAGTAGCCCATAGGGAAGGTTTAGTGTTCGGAAGTAAATTGAAAAATAGCAATAAAATAACATAGTAAAATAGGCAGCCAGAATATTTCTCCCATTCAAGTCTCCTATGGACCTAGCAGTAATTAAACAAAGCTAATTAAAAGGCTTTATGAACAACCTCCTATATAAAAAAAAAACAATTGGTATTTAACTGTATGGTCTCCCTTTTTAACCACTTAAGGACCGAGCCTCTTTCTGAGATTTGGTGTTTACAAGTAAAATTTTTTTTTTTGCTAGAAAATTACTTAGAACCCCCAAATATTATAAAAAAAAAAAAATTCTAACACCCTAGAGAATAAAATGGCGGTCGTTGCAATACTTTTTGTCACATTGTATTTGCGCAGCGGTCTTGGAAAAAAAAAAACTTTTTTTAATTTAAAAAATAAGACAACAGTAAAGTTAGCCCAATTTTTTTTATATTGTGAAAGATAAGGTTACGCCGAGTAAATTGATACCCAACATGTCACGCTTCAAAGTTGCACACGCTCGTGGAATGGCGACCAACTTTTACCTTTAAAAATCTCCATAGGCGACGTTTAAAAAATTCTACAGGTTGCATGTTTTGAGTTACAGAGGAGGTCTAGAACTAGAATTATTGCTCACGCTCTACTGATTGCGGCGATACCTCACATGTGTGGTTTGAACACTATTTTCATATGCGGGCGCTGCTCACATATGTGTTCGCTTCTACATGGGAGCTCGGCGAGACGGGCACGTTTACAATTTTTTTTTTCTTATTTATTTTACCTTTTATTTTTTATTTTTACACTGTTCTTTTAAAAAAAAAAAGTGTCACTTTTATTCCTATTACAAGGAATGTAAATATCCCTTGTAATAGAAAAAAAGCATGACAGGTCCTCTTAAATATGAGATCTGGGGTCAAAAAGACCTCAGATCTCATATTTACACAAAAATGCAGTAAAAAAATAAATAATTTCATTTCATTTAAAAAATAAAATAAAAAAATGGGCGGAAGTGACGTTTTGACGTCGCTTCTGCCCTGCAATGATATTGAGACGGGTGGGGGCCATCTTCCCCTCACTCGTCTCCATACCAAGCCAGGAAGAGGACGATCGCCTCCGCCGCTACCGATGGCTCCGGCAAACGGCGGAGGGCACCGGAGATCGGCGGGAGGGGGGGGGGGGTTATCCCGCCGCGATAAAAGTGATCTTGTGGTGAATCCGCTGTGGAGACGAATTTTAACGGAAACCGGACCGCTCACTGAAGAAGAGGATACCGGGGTTATGGCAGCTAGCTGCTGCCATAACAAAGATATCCCTCTTCAAAGTACTGACGTATATCGGCGTGAGTCGGTCCCTCCTTTTCAATAATGAGAATATTTTTCTAATAAAAATACTACAAATACATGCTCATTGAAAATACACTATTTTCTTTTTTGTCAGATGTAATGAAAGAATTTAAATAGATGGAGACCGGTAAATACTATATTACCAAATCATTCATTTTGTTCCCGTATCCGTCCTTATGCCATTATTCTTATATAAATTCCAAGCATCCAATTACGGAACATTGTAGGCCTGCAAGATATCTCCTAGTTAATGACATTCACAAGGCACACAGGCTCCCTCCGGCTCTTGGCCTGTCAATGACAGGAGTCTCTTTTATCCCGTAGTGTCTCCTTCACTCACCTTGCTTGGAAACGGCTTGTTCCCGGCTATACTTAGATTGGAGAGAGCTCACAGTGGATGGTAATGTCGGCAGGGCACTGGAGTCATCATGGGGTGATGGGCACATCTGGGCGTCCCCCGAGGCACTGAGATAGTACAGCTGCTTGCTTGGCACCAAATCATAGGGGACTGATAGAACTCTCTCTTTCCCACAGATGACATTAAATATGTCAACATTTGTTTGAATAAACCATAGCGGGCCTTTTTTATCAAAACGTTTGAGGACCAACTTTATCCAATCCTCTGAAATAGAAACTTTTTTTTAAGGAAGAGTAAAATTGCCTTCGTAAAAACTTACATTTAAATGCCCATCAATGCAGCCTTATCAGTGTCCATCTGCAGCTTTGTCCATCATTGGAGAATGATCAGTGTCATTTGCAGCCTTGCCCAGTGTCATTTACAGCCTTGCCCAGTGTCATTTACAGCCTTGCCCAGTGTCATTGCAGCCTTGCCCAGTGTCATTTACAGCCTTGCCCAGTGTCATTGCAGCCTTGCCCAGTGTCATTTGCAGCCTTGCCCAGTGTCATTTGCAGCCCTTCCCAGTGTCATTGCAGCCTTACCCAGTGTCATTTGCAGCCTTGCCCAGTGTCATTGCAGCCTGGCCCAGTGTCATTTGCAGCCTTGCCCAGTGTCAGTGCAGCCTTGCCCAGTGTCATTTGCAGCCTTGCCCAGTGTCATTTGCAGCCTTGCCCAGTGTCATTGCAGCCTTGCCCAGTGTCATTTGCAGCCTTGCCCAGTGTCATTGCAGCCTTGCCCAGTGTCATTTGCAGCCTTGCCCAGTGTCATTTGCAGCCTTGCCCAGTGTCATTTGCAGCCTTGCCCAGTGTCATTGCAGCCTTGCCCAGTGTCATTTGCAGACTTGTCCATTGTCATTTTCAGCCTTTCCCAGTGTCATTGCAGCCTTGCCCAGTGTCATTGCAGCCTTGCCCAGTGTCATTTGCAGCCTTGTCTAGTGTCATTGCAGCCTTGCCCAGTGTCATTGCAGCCTTGCCCAGTGTCATTTGCAGACTTGCCCAGTGTCATTTTCAGCCTTTCCCAGTGTCATTGCAGCCTTGCCCAGTGTCATTGCAGCCTTGCCCAGTGTCATTTGCAGCCTTGCCCAGTGTCATTGCAGCCTTGCCCAGTGTCATTGCAGCCTTGCCCAGTGTCATTTGCAGCCTTGCCCAGTGTCATTGCAGCCTTGACCAGTGTCATTTTCAGCCTTTCCCAGTGTCATTGCAGCCTTGCCCAGTGTCATTTGCAGACTTGTCCAGTGTCATTTTCAGCCTTTCCCAGTGTCATTGCAGCTTTGCCCAGTGTCATTGCAGCCTTGCCCAGTGTCATTTGCAGCCTTGTCCAGTGTCATTTGCAGCCTTGCCCAGTGTCATTTGCAGACTTGCCCAGTGTCATTTGCAGACTTGCCCAGTGTCATTTTCAGCCTTTCCCAGTGTCATTGCAGCCTTGCCCAGTGTCATTGCAGCCTTGCCCAGTGTCATTGCAGCCTTGCCCAGTGTCATTTGCAGCCTTGTCCAGTGTCATTTGCAGCCTTGCCCAGTGTCATTTGCAGCCTTGCCCAGTGTCATTGCAGCCTTGCCCAGTGTCATTGCAGCCTTGTCCAGTGTCATTGCAGCCTTGCCCAGTGTCATTGCAGCCTTGCCCAGTGTCATTTCAGCCTTGCCCAGTGTCATTTGCAGCCTTGCCCAGTTTTATTGCAGCCTTGTCCAGTGTCATTGCAGCATGCTCATTTAAAATTACCGCCGCCGAGATAGACAGAGCCGGATGTCCTGTGTACTCGGCTCCTCTCAGCTCTTCTTGGCTCCTCTCGCAGTCCCGCCATTTGGCCAGGCTCCTTTGATGGACATAACACAGGTACAATGGTGGGACTGGGCGTGACTGTGAGCGGAGCCGAGCCTACCCGAGTACACAGTACACTCGGCTATATGTATATCTCCTTTTCCCCTCACAGACAGCGGGATATCGGCGTATAACATGCACCCACGATTTTCCCCTGATTTGAAAAAAGTGTGTGTTATACGCCGATAAATACAGTACTTGTCTACTGCCCTTTACCCAGCCTACGAATCGACAGTGATAGCAGAGAATTGAATCGTTACATACCCAGATAGCAAGCAAGTTTGAAAATGTCTTGCCAGGCTTCACAAGTTTGTTGCACAATTGCAGCATGACTCCAGATCAACTTTCTTCGCAAACATTCTGCAAGTTCTGGTTCAGTTCTGTTGTGCAATAGTTATCCCACCACAGGGGGCACTGTTGTTTAATTTTAATGCTGTACAGTGCCTTGAAAAAGTATTCACACCCCTTGAAATTTTCCAAATTTTATCACGTTACAGCCAAAAACGTAAATGTATTTTATTGGGATTTTATGTGATAGACCAACACAAAGTGGCACATAATTGTGAAGTGGAAGGAAAATGATAAATGGTTTTCAACATTTTTTATAAATAAATATGTAAAAAGTGTGGCGTGCATTTGTATTCAGTCCCCTTTACTCTGATACCCCTCATTAAAATCTAGTGGACCCAATTGCTAATTGGTAAATAGTAATTGAGTAATTTAAGTAATAGTAATGTGTAATTTAATATCAGTATAAATACAGCTGTTCTGTGAAGCCCTCAGAGGTTTGTTAGAGAACCTTAGTGAACAAACAGCATCATGAAGGCCAAGGAACACACTAGACAGGTCAGGGATAAAGTTGTGGAGAAGTTTAAAGCAGGGTTAGGATACAAAAAAAATATCCCAAGCTTTGAACATCTCATGTAGCACTGTTCAATCCATCATCCGAAAATGGAAAGAGTATGGCACAACTGCAAACCTACCAAGACATGGCCGTCCACCTAAACTGACAGGCCGGGCAAGAAGAGCATTCATCAGAGATGCAGTCAAGAGACCCATGGTAACTCTGGAGGCGCTGTAGAGATCCACGGCTCAGGTTGGAGAATATGTCCACAGGACAACTATTAGTCGTGCTCTCCACAAATCTGCCCTTTATGGAAGAGTGGCAAGAAGAAAGCCATTGTTGAAAGAAAGCCATAAAAAGTCTTGTTTGCAGTTTGCGAGAAGCCTTGTGGGGGACACAGCAAACATGTGGAAGAAGGTGTTCTGGTCAGATAAAACCAAAATTGAACTCTTTGGCCTAAAAGCAAAATGCTATGTGTGGCGGAAAACTAACACTGCACATCACCCTGAACACACCATCCCAACCGTGAAACATGGTGGTGGCAGCATCATTTTGTAGGGATGCTTTTCTTCAGCAGGGACAGAAGCTGGTCAGAGTTGATGGGAAGATGGATGGAGCCAAATACAGGGCAATCTTAGAAGAACACCTGTTAGAGTCTGCAAAAGACTTGAGACTGAGGCGGAGGTTCACCTTCCAGCAGGACAACAACCCTAAACATAAAGCCAGAGCTACAATGGAATGGTTTAGATCAAAGCATATTCATGTGTTAGAATGGCCCAGTCAAAGTCCAGACCTAAATCCAATTTGAGAATCTGTGGCAAGACTTGAAAATTGCTGTTCACAGACGCTCTCCATCCAATCTGACAGAGCTTGAGTTATTTTGCAAAGAAGAATGGGCAAAAATGTCTCTCTCTAGATGTGAAAAGCTGGTAGAGACATCCCCAAAAAGACTTGCAGCTGTAATTGCAGTGAAAGGAGGATCTACAAAGTATTGACTCAGGGGGGCTGAATACAAATGTACCCCACACTTTTCACATATTTATTTGTAAAACATTTTGAAAACCATTTATCATTTTCTTTCCACTTCCCAATTATGTGCCACTTTGTGTTGGTCTATCATATAAAAATCCCAATAAAATACATTTACGTTTTTGGTTGTAACATGACAAAATGTGGAAAATTTCAAGGGGTATGAATACTTTTTTAATGCACTGTAGACTCACAGAGCTCTTCCTGTAGACTCAGCACTGCAACTTTGCTCCTGCTAGAGACTTGCCACACAAAATTTGCTACAAATTGAAAAATTGTCAACTCAAACTTGTGCTTCAAGTGCTCTGCAAGTGTAAAAAAATGTGCAGAAAGTTAACAGTCTTACAATTCAACACTGCCACAAATACAGTATGTGGCAAGTTATCCTTGTTATCTGGGTAGGAGGCAGACTGATGGGCTTGCTCTTCCTATCTATCAGTATGCTTCTTGCACTCCAGTGCAACTGATTGGCTCCTTGTGCTACTTCTTTCTGCTCCTCTCTAAGCTCTGTTGTAAAGAGAAGGCTTATGCTAAAACAAATCCAGATATTTACACAATGTGCATGTAAAAAGTAAATTTAAATGAATAATTACTGGGTAAAATTCACCATTTGTAGCACAATGCATTAAAGTCAATTGGGAAGGAGAAAATAAGGTGTTTTTTTAGGGGTGCAATGGAATTTAAATGGCTCTTGTGGGTTATAAGCCCATTTCCACTATCCTGGACCTGTTCTTATGCCAAAAAAAATCATCTTATGAGATGGGAACATAACATTAAATATTGAGGAGCAGAGGGTGGAACCCCAAATTCTAACCTTTTCATTTTCAAATAGACAAAAAAAAATTAAAAAGGTTTTTGGGCTTTCTTTCTCATGCCCCCATGATGCTGACTTCATAGAAATGTATGGGGTTCCTAAAGAAAGTATCTTGCAGAAGCAGTTTGCTTTTAGATGCTCTCTTTCTAATTGAATGCCTCTAAGACGCTGTACAGAGCAGAGTTTAGGTGTGGGGTGTGGGGCAGGGGTGGTTTCTCTCTCCTCTACATCAGGGGTCGTAAACCCCTGGCCCACTACCGGGCCATGGCCCTTCTGCAGCCGGGCCACGGGTGCGGGCGGCCGGCAAGAGACATGCTGGGCTACCGGCATGATAGCGCTGGGTGACTGGAAGAAGCGAGTGATCGGGCAAGCAGAGATGATATAATCTCTCTCCACCGCTCTTCCGCCCTCAAAGCCAGTGCTCTGTCTCAGTGTCGGAGGTGCAGCGTGGAGCATAGAGATGACATCATCTCATACTGCCCACCCCGCATCACCGCTCTCCTGCGGCTCCTCGCTGTGTGAAAACTTTTCCTTGTTCAGCGGCACAGATTGCCTGTACCCCCCCCCCCCCTGACAGCCAAGCAGGAATGGCAGAAGGGTGGAGCCAGAGAGTGACAGCCCAGCCGAAGGAGTCCCGGACCCTCCCTCTGCCAGGTGAGACCGGCTGCAGCATGAGGAGGGAGACACCCTGCTACATCCAGAGGGGCGATCCCACAGAGATGTGACATCATCAGTGACAGGTGAGCTGTGTGTGGGAGTACAGGTGAGGTGTGCTGGGACTTGTAGTTCACCCCCTCAGCTGTCTGCCTGACATACCACAAGGGGCGCTCCACTTACTCCGCATCTGGTGACAGGCAACGTGGCAATCCACATCTTGTGGCAGGCAGTGGCAAATGACACACACAGGGCTCCCACTGATTCTACATTATGGTAAGTTGAACTATTTAATTTATTACTACAATGTAATAATAGAAATAATGCGCTTCAATCATCCTGACACCATATCAAGCATGGTGCCGTGATGATTGAAGTGCTAACACCAGCCATTGCCCGCGAAAAATCGTGACACCCCCCCGGTCCTTGGCACAATTTTCTTCCACGCAGCCTGTCCCCGGTGCCAAAAAGGTTGGGGACCACTGCTCTACATCATCCAGAATTCTGAATCTGAGCTATTGAGCTCTATAAGTGGGCCTTTGTCAGAATAATTTAAAATTAGCCCAGTAACTGTGTACATTTTAGGAAAGGAAGAATGGAGGGGGGAGATAGATAGTATGCAAAACACTATGCATTCTTTTAACATTATTAGGATTGACCCACCTTGTTCTACGGACTCGCCAACATCATTATCCGTTCCCACAGATACGTCCGAATTTAAAGTACTCTCCTCTGCTATCTTGAAGCCTGACTCTGTGCAAAGAAAGTTTACACTATGAATAATAAATTATTAAAATATACTTAAACCCAAATAATTTAATTGCATGCTACCATAGGGGTGTAGAAAATAAAATAAATTGCGCTAACCCCTGATCATTCAATAATGATAAATAAACAAAATAAAGCAACAATACATAAATAACTTAAGTAATGTGACGAGTGAGTAAACACAAAAAGATGTGAAACACAAATGATTGTGAAACACAAATTGATTAAATAAATTTGATTAATAATGAAATGAGTCCATTAGTGAATAAACAAAACAATGTCCATTCTAAACACCAGTGCTCTGTGTAAAGGAAGTCCATATGGTGAGATATTGCATCCAAAAAATAAACGTGTTGAGCCACTACCAATCAGAAGAAATTCCTCCTTACCAACTAGTCACGATCCCCCATGACAGAGGATCAATGAGTGCAAATAGTAAACCAGCTCCCTCCGCAGATCAGCGATCACAAATACTATTCCTTGGCAGTAACTCCCAACAACCATCAGCAGATACACCCGATATAGAAAAAATAATATGGGCTTCACATAGTGCATTAAAAGTATATAAGGTTTATTAAAAACAATTCATATTGCACTTACACTTATGTAGATAATATAGGCCTTTAAGTCTGGTGTGCCGGCCGATGCGGATACAACAGACACCCGTCCTACTGGGATCCGTGTGAAGCACGAGGTGACGTAAGCACGGGCGGCACACCAGACTTAAAGTGGAAGTAAACCCTCCTATCCTTTTCAGGCAAGGAAGCTGCCATCTTGGCCTCTGTTTAATCTTCAACTGCCATGATGCTGCACATGTGATCAGTTATGACACCAGCCATTGGAAGGTTTGACAGTTTGGTTGAGAGCACAACCAATGTGGCAGTTGGCATTCCCGGCATGCCGGGAATGTAACTGCTTTTTGTAACTGTTAAATCGATGGGTTTACTTCCACTTTAAAGTAAGGTGACCAGATTTTTTTAATGAAATCCCGGGACATTTTTTTTTTTTCCTAGTAATGGCGGCAATCAGCGACTCTCTGCCCGTCGCCGCCGCCCGCCTCACAGCCTGTCAAGTCTTACTCTCCAGGCCCCGGCTACTACTGGGTGGGAAGCGGAGGAAGATCACTTCGTCAGGGAAAGGAGATAAGCAGGCAGGGACTTGAGCCAAGGCAGAAGAGCATGCGAGCGGAGCTGAATGGGCATGCACCCAAAACTGAAGAGATATTCCCTCCGCTCCGACCAGCACATGATCATCAGAAAGGGGCACAGATAATGGAAAAAAATACACCCCTAGGCTAGTAGGAGCGGCGGAACAGGGGGGTGTAATTCAGATTTTTTTTTTTTATTCTGCACTGACTGTCTTTGAAATTGCCCCAGCCCCTGTTCAAATCTAATCTGGGGACAAAACCTGGGGACAGACTTGGTCCGGGGACAGTGTCCTCAATCCGGGGACTGTCCCCTGAAACCGGGGAAGTCTGGTCAGTGGTCACCCTAACTTAAAGGCCTATATTATCTACATAGGTGTAAGTGCAATATGAATTGTTTTTAATAAACCTTATATACTTTTAATGCACTATGTGGAGCCCATATTATTTTTTCTATATCGGGTGTATCTGCTGATGGTTGTTGGGAGTTTCTGCCAAGGAATAGTATTTGTGATGGCTGATCTGCGGAGGGAGCTGGTTTACTATTTGCACTCATTGATCCTCTGTCATGGGGGATCGTGACTAGTTGGTAGGGAGGAATTTCTTCTGATTGGTGGTGGATCAACATGTTTATTTTTTGGATGCAATATCTCACCATATGGACTTCCTTTTACACAGAGCACTGGTGTATAGAATGGACATTGTTTTGTTTATTCACTAATGGACTCATTTCATTATTAATCACATTTATTTAATTTCACAATCATTTGTGTTTCACATCTTTTTGTGTTTACTCACTCGTCACATTACTTAAAGCGGAGGTGCCGCGAAAAAAAATATATTAAAAGCCAGCAGCTGCAAATACAGCAGCTGCTGACTTTTAATATTTGGACACTTACCTGTCCTGGAGTCCAGCGACGTCCGCAGCAGAGGACGAGAAATCGCTCGTCACTCTGCTGCCCCCACCGCCATCCTCGGTGAGGGAACCAGGAAGTGAAGCCTTGCGGCTTCATGCCCGGTTACCTACGGCGCATGCGCGAGTCGCGCTGCGCCGTTCTGACTCGTCCTCCTGTGTTCTGGGAACCGAGTGTCTCCCAGAACACAACGGGGAATCTGCGGGAAGTGACGTGCTTCCCGCAGATTTCCCGCAGAGAGGACTCCCGGAAGTTGGTGCAAATACCTGTCTTAGATAGGTATCTGCACCCCCCTCCCCCCTGAAAGGTATCAAATGTGACACCGGAGGGGGGGAGGGTTCCGATCAGCGGAAGTTCCACTTTAGGCCCCTTTCATACTGAAGCGTTGAAAAAACGCAAAAAAATTCTGAGTTTTTTTACCGCGATTTTACCGCGATTTTACTGCGTTTTTACCAAGTTCGCGGTAAAAATAGCGCTAACGCATATGCGTTTTTACCGGGTTTTTGCAGTAAAAAGGATTATCTGGTATCCCACAATCCTCCACTCTACTGCGGTCATGTGACCTTCCCACAGCTTCTGGGTGTTTTTTACCGCGTTTTTACCGTGTTTTTACAGCAGTACTCATTCATTTCAATGGGGATAGGCGTTTTTACAGCGCTATTTTATGCGCTCCAAAAAAGCTGTTTGCAGGATTTTTTTCAACGCACGGCCAGCAAAACGCCTCAGTGTGAAAGCCCTCAGGGCTTTCACATTGAGAATGATGGGGCAGGATTATTTCAGGCATTTTTACAGCGCTGTTTTTACCGCAAAAACGCGGTAAAAACACCTCAGTGTGAAAGGGGCCTTAGGGTGGAGCGCCGCTTTAAGTTATTTATGTAGTGTTGCTTTATTTTGTTTATTTATCATTATTGAATGATCACGGGTTAGCGCGATTTATTTTATTTTCTATATTATCCTCTTGTACTTTTTGTTTACATGGTAATCGCAGCTCCCAACCAGTAGCTGTGATATTGTTTGCAGTTATTGGGTTTTTTTTTATTTTTATTTTTTAGTCTTTTAGCGCAGTTTTCTTCTATTTTCTATACCATAGGGGTGTGCCTGGGCACACTCTAATCACCCTGTGTAGTGCAAATTTCCCCTGTTTAAACCCCTGATATTTCACCAAAGTCCCCTAACTGGGCTCCTAAAAATAATAAAAATAAAATAAAATAAAATAATACAAAAAAAAAAACACTGCCGTACTGACACCAATCTCTGCCCTACTGACATTGTCAGTATATATACACATACACACACACATGTGGGTTTGAGCTTTGAGGTGCACACCCTAATGCAATAGGCTGTGCACACCTATATATGCTACTTGTTGAACCTAGTTCTGTAAAGTGAAAAAAAAAAGACAAATACTTTTTTTTTTTCTTGCTAGCTCAGTTCAACTGCTGTATTGCCATCCTTTCCTGTGCACTCCTGAGTTGGCCTACAAGTAGGGTGACCACGTGTCCCGGACATTTTGCAGGTCTGTCCCGGGCACCATCATTCCAGGACAATACAGTGTCCCGGAATGAAACTGACACAGCCAACCCCCGGGCCAATCTGATGCCCCCAAAAAAGGCCACCACATCACCGCTTTACTCACTGACAGTACTTGTCCTGGTCGGGAATGCCTGGAGGAGCACAATTCCCGCCCCCTGCTTGTGATTGGAGAAATCATAAATCCCGCCTCTTGTGTCCAATCACTGTGCTGTGATTCGTTACAGCACAAGCTGATTTTTGGGAAGGGAGGGTGTCCCTGAATGGTAGTTTGGAAATGTGGTCACCCTACCTACAAGCAGCTGTGCCGCTGCACCACCACCTCTGCAGCACTGCAGTGAAACTGTGGTTTATGGCTATCACTGGATGTGCACAGGGAGAGAAAAGGAGAAGATAAAAAAATCTTTAAAAAAATCTTTTAAAAAAATAAAATACAATCCCATTATACTCTTTTTTTTTTTTTTTTTTCAAAACTAAGAATTATTTGGTAACAAAGCAACACACAGATTTTTTTTGTGTGTGTGTGTGGTGGGGGATGCAAATTAGTCTTTCTCTTGAAAATATTATCTTGGAAATGTTTTTATTTTCTATGTGATCTACAGACGAATAGTCATACATCATCTTTTTATGCAACGCTGTAAAAAAAAAAAAGAAATGAATATAACATTTAACAAACAGCCGCTGTCGTTATACTGTGGCAGGTTGGCACGACTGCGCGAATGGCCGTAGATGTACGTCGGCCACTTTAAGAGCGAGAGGGGGCGTGCCTGCCCACCGCTCGACGCCGGAGCCGATGCGTGTGGCCAGCGGCCGCAATGTCCGCCGGCCACCCGCGATTGCTCCACAGAGAGCCAGAACGGGGATCTGTGTATGTAAACAAACAGAATCCCCATTCTGACAGGGAAGTAGAGAGAGATCTGCTGTTCCTAGTGATCAGGAACAGTGATCTCTCTCCTCCTCCAGTCAGTCCCCCCCCCCCCACAGTTAGAAACACCTCCCTAGGGAACATATTTAACCCCTTGATCGCCCCCCAGTGTTAACCCCTTCCCTGCCAGTGTCATTTATACAGTAATCAGTGGCTATTTTTAGCTCTGATCGCTGTATAAATGTCACTGGTCCCAAAAAAGTGTCAAGTGTCTGATCTGTCCGCCGCAATGTCGCAGTCCCGATAAAAAACGCAGATCGCCGCCATTACTAGTAAAAAATGAATAAAATATAAAAATGTCAAAAATCTATCCCCTATTTTGTAGACGCTTTAACTTTACGCAAACAAATAAATATACGCTTATTGCGATTTTTTTTTACCAAAAATATGTAGAAGAATACGTATCGGCCTAAACTGATAAAGAAATTCGTTTTTTTACATTTCTTTTTTTTAAATATTTATTATAGTAAAAAGTAAAAAATATTATTCGTGTTTTCTTGTTTATAGCGCAAAAAGCAAAAACAGCAGAGGTAATCAAATACCACCAAAAGAGAACTCAATTTGTGGAAAAAAAAGTACATTATGTTTGGGTACAGCATTGCATCGGCTACACCATTGTCAGTTAAAGTGACACAGTGCCGTATCGCAAAAAATCCGGTCCGGTCATTAAGGGGGCAAATTCTTTCCGGTCCTTAAAGTGGTTGTAAACCCACTTAGACAACTTGCACCTACCGGTAAGCCTAGATTAAGGCTTACCTGTAGGTGCAAGAAATATCTCCTTAACCTACACGGTTAAGGAGATATTTACTATAAATACTGCGCCGATGACGTCACATGCATGCGCACTTGCCGGTTTTCTGAATGGGATCTTGCCGGCCCGAGGGCGCATGCGTGTGATGTCATCGCCGCTCCGGCCAATCACAGCGCCGGAGCGGCGATACACTGATGCCAGTGACGGCACATCGAGGCAAGATGGCGGCGGAGGGGAACGAAGAGCAGTTCGGGGGCTTTGATCTCAGGTAAGTCATTCATAATGAGCTAATATGCTATGCATACTAGCTCATTATGGCTTTCTTTTGCAGGTTTTTTAAAAAAAAACAAAAAAAAAAAAACATGGGTTTACTTCCTCTTTAAGTGGTTAATGGTAAAAATAGAGATATAAAAAAAAAAATCAGCAGACCAATAATAGCTAGGAAGAGGGAGGAAGGAGTTAATTAGGGCTAATTAGAGTTGAATAAGGGTTAATCAGGGATTAAATCCAATTTATAAAAAAATAAAATAACTGATGTCAAATGCTGATCAAAGGTAACATCTACAAATGAAAGAAATAATAAGTACAATGAAACCATACATCCTTGCAGACAGTCTGACTTTTGACAGCAGCTCCTGCTGTGCAATATAAAGCAATTCCCAGCTGTCATTTTGACAGCTGGTAATTACCAGTAATAGTGTAGAAGGGAGCAGCATCAAGCACAGAGGAGCTGGATGTAAGAAATTAGTCTTAAAAACACTGAAGCATCTCTTACATTGAAAATCCTCATGTGGTACAATATGACATGAATGGTTTCTATTTTTACACAAATAGAGTTCACTAGAAGTGGGGTAGGCAAGCTTAGAGAGGTGGAGATCAACTCTGATGTTTGATTTTAGGTTTCAAAGGCTTTAGGTTTTAGGCATGCAGTGCAGTATAATAGGTTCACTATAAAGCTGGAGAGTTTTGGAATTCCCAATACTTTCTCTCCCAGTGAGAATGGTCACCAGAACTAACATAGAGAGTGAATCTCCCCACAAGGGCACAGGCAGCAATAAGCACCTAACAGTGGTTCTAACCCTTCTCTACCCTTCCCAGCATAAAATAATACTGGGGTGCCATGAAAGGGCCTTGCAGCTTATGCATGTATTTGCAAATGTGTGCTAACTAAACCCCTGTTTTTAACGCATACTGTTGGACAGGTTAATTCAGTTGGTAAGCAGCCTTGTTGGTGAGTTGAGCTGGGAATTTTCTCTATTTTTGTCTTTTATGTGTCCGTAAACTTGCCTGGTCAGAATGTTTTGTAAGGTCAGACAGGCCAGGACACTCGCTCCTTGTGTGTTCATCTACCTGCCTGGTCAGAGTGCCTCTCTGTAAGGTCAGAAAGGCCAGGACACTCACTCCTTGTGTGTCCGTATACTTGCCTGGTCAGAGTGCCTATCTGTAAGGTCAGACAGGCCAGGACACTCGCTCCTTGTGTGTTCATCTACCTGCCTGGTCATAGTGCCTCTCTGTAAGATCAGACAGGCCAGGACACTCACTCCTTGTGTGTCCGTATACTTGCCTGGTCAGAATGCTTTGTAAGGTCAGACAGGCCAGGACACTCGCTCCTTGTGTGTTCATCTACCTGCCTGGTCAGAGTGCCTCTCTGTAAGGTCAGACAGACCAGGACACTTACTCCTTGTGTGTCCGTATACTTGCCTGGTCAGAGTGCCTATCTGTAAGGTCAGACAGGCCAGGACACTTGTTCTTTGTGTGTTCATCTGTCTGCCTGGTCAGAGTGCCTCTCTGTAAGGTCAGACAGGCTAGGACACTCACTCCTTGTGTGTCCGTATACTTGCCTGGTCAGAGTGCCTATCTGTAAGGTCAGACAGGCCAGGACACTTGTTCTTTGTGTGTTCATCTGCCTGCCTGGTCAGAGTGCCTCTCTGTAAGGTCAGACAGGCCGGGACACTCACTCCTTGTGTGTCCGTATACTTGCCTGGTCAGAATGCTTTGTAAGGTCAGACAGGCCAGGACTCTCGCTCCTTGTGTGTTCATCTACCTGCCTGGTCAGAGTGCCTCTCTGTAAGGATAGACAGGCCAGGACACTCACTCCTTGTGTGTCCGTATACTTGCCTGGTCAGAGTGACTCTCTGTAAGGTCAGACAGGCCAGGACACTCACTCCTTGTGTGTCTGTATACTTACCTGGTCAGAGTGACTCTCTGTAAGGTCAGACAGGCCAGGACACTCACTCCTTGTGTGTCTGTATACTTACCTGGTCGGAGTGCCTGTCTGTAAGCTCACTTGCTCCTTGTGTGTCTGTATATCAGTCTACACAGTAAATACACACCCAAATCTGCAGCACCACTCCAAACCATCTCAGCTGGTAGTTCGAAATCTATTAGGGTGCCGGCTCCTATAGTCCGAATCTGATCCCACAAAAGTGTTAATTTAATTCTATGTATTGCTTTATTCCATGAAGACCAAAGTGAATGCATACATTCTTTCTTCACCCAACATATCACATCCCCAAGAGGAGGGGGGGGGGGGCGGGGGTTAGAATGTACTGTATGCATACCCGTCTGGTCGGAGTGTCTGTCTGTCTTGTGTGTCCATCTACCGGCCTGGTAAAACTGCCTGCCTGTAGGGCCAGACAGGCCTGAAAACGCTTTCTTTGTCTGTCGATCTACCAGTCTGGTGAGAGTGCTTGTTTGTAAGGTCAGAAAGGCATGGACACTTGCTCCTTTTCTGTCTGTCCATGCCTGTGCTGCTCCTGCAGAGGACGTACGAGTTAACTGGAACTGCTTGCCACGGTGCCTTGAAAAAGTATTCATACCCCTTGAAATTTTCCACATTTTGTCATGTTACAACTAAAAACGTGAATGTATTTTATTGGGATTTTATGTGATAGACCAACACAAAGTGGCACATAATTGTGAAGTGGAAGGAAAATTATAAATGGTTTTCAAACATTTTTACAAATAAATATCTGAATAATGTGGTGTGCATTTGTATTCAGCCCCTCTGAGTCAATACTTTGTAGAACCTCCTTTTACTGCAATTACAGCTGCAAGTCTTTTTGGGGATGTCTTTACCAGTTTTGCACATCTAGAGAGGGACATTTTTGCCCATTCGTCTTTGCAAAATAGCTTAAGCTCTGTCAGATTGGATGGGGAGTGTCTGTGAACAGCAATTTTCATGTCTTGCCACAGATTCTCAATTGAATTTAGGTCTGGACTTTGACTGGGACATTCTAACACATGAATATGCTTTGATATAAACCATTCCATTGTAGCTTTGGCTGTATGTTTAGGGTAGTTTTCCTGCTGGAAGGTGAACCTCAGTCTCAAATCTTTTGCAGACTCTAACAGGTTTTCTTCTAAGATTGCCCTGTATTTGGCTCCATCCATCTTCCCATCAACTCTGACCAGCTTCCCTGTCCCTGCTGAAGAAAAGAATCCCCACAACATGATGCTGCCACCACCACGTTTCACAGTGGGGATGGTGTGTTCAGGGTGATGTGCAGTGTTAGTTTTCCACCACACATAGCGTTTTGCTTTTAGGCCAAAAAGTTTGGCAAAAATGTTTGCTGTGTCTCCCACATGGCTTCTCGAAAAATGGGACTTCTTATGGCTTTCTTTCAACAATGTCTTTCTTCTTGCCATTCTTCCATAAAGGGCAGATTTGTGGAGAAGCACGACTAATAGTTGTCCTGTGGACAGATTCTCCTACCTGAGCTGTGGATCTCTGCAGCTCCTCCAGAGTTACCATGGGCCTCTTGGCTGCTCCTCTGATTAATGCTCTCCTTGCCCGGCCTGTCAGATTAGGTGGATGGCCATGTCTTGGTAGGTTTGCAGTTGTGCCATACTATTTCCATTTTCTGATGATGGATTGAACAGAGCTCCGTGAGATGTTCAAAGCTTGGGATATTTTTGTTATAACCTAACCCTGCTTTAAACTTCCCCACAATTTTATCCCTGACCTGTCTGGTGTGTTCCTTGGCCTTCATGATGCTGTTTGTTTAGTAAGGTTCTCTAACAAACCTCTGAGGGCTTCACAGAACGTCTGTATTTATACAGAGATTAAATTACACACAGGTGGATTCTATTTACTAATTAGGTGACTTCTGAAGGCAATTGGTTCCACTAGATTTTAGTTAGGGGTATCAGAAAAAAGGGGGCTGAATACAAATGCACACCACACTTTTCAGATATTTATTTGTAAAACAATTTTAAAACCATTCATTATTTTCCTTCCACTTCACAATTATGTGCCACTTTGTGTTGGTCTATCACATAAAATCCCAATAAAATACATTTACGTTTTTTGGTTGTAACATGATAAAATGTGGAAAATTTCAAGGGGTATGAATACTTTTTCAAGGCACTGTATGTCCGTCTGTCAGACTATGCATATATTTTAGTTCTCTGATACAGCAGGAAAAGTCTAAGTTCTTCTGTATGTAACACATAAAAAAATACTCAGAGCTCTTGCTAAAGGAGTGTCAATGAATTAGGTGAGTGCCTACAAGTACCGACATGGTAGTGAATGTTCCTTTTGGATGCAGTGACCCTTTAATCACATGTACAAAGGACTTTCATAGAATCGCTCTACTTTTGCAGACAAAAAGCAGGACAGGACACTTACTTGTTGGGCTTATTTCAGCAGGTGGAGAGGTGCCTAGATGGGGAAACAAAATGACTTATATTAGGACTTGATAATATTATATCCTATGGCTTAAAAGGACTTTCTCACAGAGCAAAACACTTATGCGATAACTGGCTCTGGGTAGATCAGCCATTCACTGACTCAAGTGCAGCATACTGTAACAAAGCTAAGGGAAGATTGGAGCAAGAGCTTGCAATCAACAACTGGGCTTACCAGTTAATAAAAAATAATGGATGTTACTAATATATTTCAGCCAATCCCAACCACTCCGCTCCAAGCCTTCAATGCTGCTCCATCAACCGATGGGTGCTGGCTCCAAAGAAAAGTGAAGCTGCTCTCCTTCTAGAGCTACCTAGAGTTTCTAGAGCTACCTGTATAAGGACTTTAGTCTTTGGCACCATTATATTTGTTACACACAACTGAGAATAAACAAGAACATTAAGATCACCACAAGTGTAACAATTTGACTGTACCATCTTCTTTAGATCTGCCAACATCTATGTAGTGCCAGTAAAGTAGCAATTGTATTGGCAGCCTTCATGTCACCCCCTCTCTGAATAAATTGCAGTGGAAGCCCACTGTGACAGCAGGAAGGTAAAGTCACCTGGTTGCATCCAGGGGGGTAGATATATTTCGCCCAGATTCAGGCTTTACGCCGACTTATACAACTAGGTGGAGAGTTGTATAAGGCTAGTGGGCTCATGGATGACTCATACCTCTAGGGAGAGTGTGGGGCGTCGTGCAGACAGGGAGTTGATGAGACCAGCTGAAGCTTGTCAGCTCATTTAGGCCTCTATAAGAACTCCCAGCTTCATTAGATGTTAGCTCATGCCTGGAACCAGACCTGTGTGGACTGTCTAGGGAGAGTGAACCCCTGTGCGGTGAGACAAAGCCTGTGTGGCTATTTGCTTGGGCATTTAAAACCAGGGACTTAGGGACTAGGACAGCACTAGGCTGATCCCAGTTGTTAGTTAGGAAACCTGTATGTTTAGTCAGAGGTCAACTTGACCAGGATTTATTTTGGTTATGTTTCTTTTGCTTTGCTGTGTTTTGTCACTGTAAATAGAAAATAAACCGCACCTTTTTTGATTTTGAAAACCACAACCTCCGTTTGCGGGGCCTGTTTTGTGTGGGGAGCCCATCCCGGGGGTCACACACACCCGCTGCCGAGCAAACCCCCTCACAGTTGGTGGAGAATGCGGGCAGTTTTTTTTAAGCCAGCATGGAGGAGATACTGAAGCAGCTGGCTCTAGCAAATGCCAATCAACAGCAGACAAATGCAGGTTTGCAAAGGAGCCTTGCAGCCCAGCAGCAGACAAACGCAACTTTGCAACAGAGTCTGGAGGCTCAGCAACGAGCCCAGCAGCAATCTGAGGCCCGCTTCATAGACCTGTTGCAGAAGCAAGAGCAGAGACTACAACAACAGATGGAAGCAGTAATGCAGCAACGTCCGCAGACCAGTGAGGAAAGCCGTCCCACTAATACCGCGTCCTTTGGGGTGAGTCGTTTATTGACAAAAATGACTGGAGAGGATGATCCAGAGGTATTTTTGACCACATTTGAAAGGACCGCTGAAAGAGAAAAGTGGCCTGAGGAGCAGTGGGCTGGACTGGTGGCTCCTCTGTTAACTGGTGAATCGCAGAAAGCTTACTATGACCTAGAGCCTAACCAAGCAAAAGACTATGTGATGCTAAAAGCTGAAATATTGGCAAGGCTGGGTGTCACCCAGGCTGTCCGGGCTCAGCGTGTGCATAACTGGACTTTCCAGCTTGGAAAACCCCCCAGGTCTCAAATGTATGATCTCATTCACCTGAGCAGAAAGTGGCTACAGCCAGAGACTTTGTCCACACCAAAGATTGTGGAACGTGTTGTAATGGATCGGTTTTTGAGAGCTCTTCCTACTGCCATCCAAAAGTGGGTAAGCCATGGAGACCCAGAGACGGCCGATGGTCTTGTGGATCGTGTGGAGAAATACTTGGCTACAGAGAACCTGACGGCCTCTTCCAGAGACACTCGGACTTTCCACCCTAAGACCAGACCATCCCCAGGGGCGGATAAGAGGATTCCAAGGGGTGAGGGTGGAGAGAGTGAGAGGGTGGGAGCTCTACCCCAAGTTTGGCGAGAACAGCCTGGGAAATCAGCGGCTCAAGAGGCCGCAAGAAGGATCGTTTGCTACCGCTGCCGGCAAGCGGGACATATTGCAGCCAATTGCCCGGTTGTGGAGGAACCCATGCAGTGTGACTTTCTGACGGGCAGACGTCAGTCGCTGTGTGCGACAGTCGCATGCACTGCCATTCGAGGAACTGAGAAACATTTATGCAAAATGTGTGTTAATGGTAGAAATGTTGTGGTATTGCTGGATTCAGGTAGCCTTGTGACCCTGATAAAGGCTGAGTTAGTTAAAACAGAGGTCTCTGGGAATAGCAAGGTAGCTGTTATTTGTGTGCATGGGGACACCCGAGAGTATCCAGTGACTACAGTGTGTTTCGAGACCCCCAAAGGTACCCTCTCTCATCCAGTGGGCTTAGTATCTCAGTTACCGCATGACGCCATTGTGGGAAGGGATTTTCCGAAGTTCTGGGAACTGTGGGATGATCCTGAGCCCCTCACTGGTGCCCCTATGTACCAGGAATGTGATAGCCAGAACTCCCCTGAGAGTGGTGAGGACTCTCCGGAATTTCCCTTATCAGTATTGGCAGGGGAGACTCAAGAAACTGGAGAGGAGCCCACCTCCTCAGACGAAAACCTACCGTCTGTGGAGTTTTCTGATCTTGAGGTTCACAGGGAAAACTTTGCCACAGAACAGTTGAAAGACCCCGCCCTAATAAAGGCACGGGAAAACGTAGTGAAAATAGATGGCGAGTTAGTGAACCCAGATAATACCTGCACTTACCCATACTTCAGCGTAGAGAAGGACCTACTGTATCGGGTGGCAAAAAGGGCAGAAGAAACCGTTGAGCAGCTTGTGGTGCCCAAACCTTACAGGAAGTTGGTGTTGGAGTTGGCCCATGGGCACATTCTTGGAGGTCATCTGGGGACAGAGAAAACCCGAGAGAGGGTATTACAGAGATTCTATTGGCCGGGGGTGATGAAGGACGTAGAAAATTATTGTTCCTCCTGCCCTGTGTGTCAGAGGTTGGCCCCGATGCCACATTTCCGTAGCCCGCTGGTCCCTCTACCCATCATTGAGGTCCCGTTTGAGAGGATCGCCATGGATTTGGTAGGTCCTATAATCAAGTCCGCTAGGGGGCACCAGTACATATTAGTTATAATGGACTATGCCACCCGTTATCCAGAAGCGATCCCTCTCCGAAATACCTCGGCCAAAACCATAGCCAAAGAGCTATCTCTTGTTTTTAGCCGGGTGGGTATTTGTAAAGAACTGCTTACGGACCAAGGTACACCCTTTATGTCCCGGGTTATGAAAGAGCTGTGTAAATTGTTCAAAGTGACGCAATTGCGTACGTCTGTGTATCACCCCCAAACCGATGGGCTGGTTGAAAGATTCAACAAAACCCTAAAACAAATGTTGAAGAAAGTGGTGGATAGAGATGGAAAGGATTGGGACTGTTTACTTCCTTATTTGATGTTTGCTATTAGGGAGGTGCCCCAATCCTCTACGGGATTCTCCCCCTTTGAGTTACTGTATGGGAGACACCCAAGAGGGCTGTTGGATATTGCCAAGGAAACTTGGGAAAGTGAGAGTTCTCCCCACAGGAGTGTGATTGAGCATGTCGCCCTGATGCAAGATCGAATTGCACAGGTAATGCCCATCGTGAAGGAACATTTGGCCCAAGCGCAGTTGGCACAGCAGAGAGTGTACAACCGTGGAGCCAAGACCCGTACCTTTTCCCCGGGGGATAGGATATTGGTACTTGTCCCTACGGTTGAAAGTAAATTCCTTGCCAAATGGCAAGGCCCCTACGAGATAATGGAAAAAGTGAGCGAAGTGAATTACAAGGTCAGACAACCAGGAAGGCGAAAGCCCGAACAGATCTATCACGTTAATCTGTTGAAAGCCTGGAGGGATAGAGAGTCCCTAGTCGCAGAAACTTGGTCACCAGCTCAAACTGGTTGCGTGATTCCTGAGGTTGGAATAGCAGCCACCTTGTCACAACCCCAACAACAGGAGGTTAAGGAGTTTGTGCTTCGCAACAAGGAGGTATTCTCTGAGCTGCCGGGACAAACATCTGGGGTAGAGCATGACATCATTACCCCGCCCGGTGAAAGGGTGAAGTTAAAACCCTATCGGATCCCAGAGGCTCGACGGGAGGCAATACGGGAGGAAGTACAGAAAATGCTGAACTTAGGGGTGATAGAGGAGTCCCAAAGTGATTGGTCTAGTCCCATCGTGTTGGTGCCTAAACCGGATGGGAGCTGGCGATTTTGTAACGATTTTCGTCAGTTGAACAAAGTTACAAAATTTGACACCTACCCCATGCCACGTATAGATGAGTTGATCGACCGGCTGGGAACAGCCCGATACATGACGACTCTTGACCTCACAAAAGGGTATTGGCAAATCCCCCTGGCCAAGTCGGCCAAAGAGAAAACCGCATTTGTAACCCCAGACGGGGCGTTCCAATATAAAAGAATGCCGTTCGGGTTACAGAATGCGCCGGCCACATTCCAGCGGAAAATGGACCAGATGCTGAGGCCCCATCGGAAGTATGCTGCGGCTTACCTGGATGACGTAATTGTCCATAGCACAGATTGGGCCTCACATCTGCCAAAAGTGCAAGCAGTCCTGGACTCTGTTCGGGAAGCGGGGTTTACGGCTAACCCCAAGAAGTGTACCATTGGGCAGGAGGAGGCCAAATATCTTGGGTACACCATTGGGAGGGGAGTAATAAAACCCCAACTCAACAAAGTCGAGGCCATCCAGAGTTGGCCACGTCCCAACAGCAAGAAGCAGGTACGAGCCTTTCTGGGAATCGCTGGGTATTATCGGCGATTCATTCCCCACTTTGCTTCTAAGGCTGTGCCCCTAACCAACCTGACGAAGGGGAAAGGGTCGGTCATGATTAAATGGACCCCCGAGGCTGAGGCAGCATTCCAGTTCTTGAAACAAGCCTTATGTAGCCAGCCAGTGTTGTACTCACCCGACTTCTCTAAAGACTTTGTCGTACAAAGTGATGCGTCAGATGTGGGGTTAGGAGCAGTATTGTCCCAGGTCTGGAACGGGGAAGAGCACCCAGTCATTTACCTCAGCAGGAAGTTGAAGTCCCATGAGGTAAATTACGCCACCGTTGAAAAGGAGTGTTTAGCGGTGAAGTGGGCTCTAGATTCCCTTCGGTACTACCTGCTAGGTAGGCACTTTGACATGGTTACGGATCACGCTCCGTTAAAGTGGATGGCTCAAAACAAGGAAACAAATAGAAGAGTGAATAGGTGGTTCCTGGCCCTCCAGGAATTCAACTTCACAGTAAAGCATCGCCCTGGCGTTCAAATGGGGAATGTGGATGCTTTGTCTCGAGTACATGAATGCCTGATTGCTGGTGTTCCAACCCCGAGGTTAAAACAAGAGGGGGGGGTATGTGACAGCAGGAAGGTAAAGTCACCTGGTTGCATCCAGGGGGGTAGATATATTTCGCCCAGATTCAGGCTTTACGCCGACTTATACAACTAGGTGGAGAGTTGTATAAGGCTAGTGGGCTCATGGATGACTCATACCTCTAGGGAGAGTGTGGGGCGTCGTGCAGACAGGGAGTTGATGAGACCAGCTGAAGCTTGTCAGCTCATTTAGGCCTCTATAAGAACTCCCAGCTTCATTAGATGTTAGCTCATGCCTGGAACCAGACCTGTGTGGACTGTCTAGGGAGAGTGAACCCCTGTGCGGTGAGACAAAGCCTGTGTGGCTATTTGCTTGGGCATTTAAAACCAGGGACTTAGGGACTAGGACAGCACTAGGCTGATCCCAGTTGTTAGTTAGGAAACCTGTATGTTTAGTCAGAGGTCAACTTGACCAGGATTTATTTTGGTTATGTTTCTTTTGCTTTGCTGTGTTTTGTCACTGTAAATAGAAAATAAACCGCACCTTTTTTGATTTTGAAAACCACAACCTCCGTTTGCGGGGCCTGTTTTGTGTGGGGAGCCCATCCCGGGGGTCACACACACCCGCTGCCGAGCAAACCCCCTCACACCACCCTTAGGCTGCCTTTACAGCAAAGCGTTTTACACCACATTACTGCAAGCAGAGTAATGTACGGCATTCTGTTCCCCATTTAGTATGGCACTCCAAGGCAACGCTGGATCCTGGCCTAGGCCAACAAGGCCCAGGCCTAGGGCAGCACTTTGCAGGGGGGCAGCACGGAAAGAGTCCCCGCCGGCTTGCGCTACACTGTTAGTATAACGCAAGCTGCTTCTAATTTTGAGTGTCCTATTGTCCTGGACCACAAACCTTCCTCACTGTGCTACATGTTTCTGCTGCACCATTGGCATGGTTATATCTTCTTAGTCCTCTCCATAAAATTATCAGAAATTTGTGCTTAAAGTAGAACTATAGGCAACACTTTTTCTTTTTCTTTTGGATAGAGATAGGGAGTGTTACAGCCCCTGTCAGTTTATTTTTTACCATCCCTGTCCCATTGCAGATATTTCCCTTCACTTCCTGCCCCATAGCCAAACAGGAAGTGAGAAGACATCTATGCAAATTAAGGGAATCCAATGCCCCCCCCCAGGCCTAAGAACTAGTGTCCCCACTCGAAAAGGGGGGGGGTCTTAAACAGAAAAGGGTGTGGCCTTGACAGGAAGGGGAGGGTCATATTTAAATTGGGGGGTGCACGAGTTTAGTCAGGCCTAGGGCAGCACAAAATCTAAATACACTACTGACTGCAGTGCATTCCATCCAGAGTCCAGATAGGTTGTGGTTGGGTGGGTTGCACTGTTCTGTTGGATTTGTGAGTAAAGTTGTGACTTGTGAGAGAGAAATTCTTTGTTTCTTAAGCATACAATACTCTGTCTAGATTCTAATTTCTATATTTGTATTTTGTAATATCTCTGACATATTTTTGTTTTCTCCTATTCTGACACATTATGTAAAATTATGAATTATGCCCCGATTACTAATCTATGAAAACAATGTTACAAAAGTACGAATAAATGAGCCAGTCAAACTCACGAAAGTACGAATTACAAAATTACGCCGAGTAGTGTTTTAAATAAACGGAAAATGTATTCTAACAAAAGTATGAATGTAATTAAATCTACAAAAGTACGATTTTCCAATCAACGGAAATTAGACACGAAAATACGTATCATTGCAAATCAACGAAAATATAGTTCTTACGAAAATACAAACGCGGCCGAATATAAAATATAATGTAAATACGAATTTCGAATCAACGAAAATTAGACTAACGGAAAAACGAATCAACAGAAAAATAACCCTTACGGAAATACGAAAGAGTTCGAATACGATAACCCAGGTCTTACGAAATTACGAATCATTACGAATCAACGGAAACGCACAGAAACGAAACCAAACTAAACTAATTTTTATGTTGTGCACATGTCTAGTGCTCTGTAGTGTAGGTCTTTCGGCATCTAGTGCGTTGTGCCTTGGAGCAGTAGTGTATTTAGATTTTGTGCTGCCCTAGGCCTGACTAAACTCGTGCACCCCCTAATTTAAATATGACCCTCCCCTTCCTGTCAAGGCCACACCCTTTTCTGTTTAAGACCCACCCCTTTTCGAGTGGGGACACTAGTTCTTAGGCCTGGGGGGGGGCATTGGATTCCCTTAATTTGCATAGATTTCTTCTCACTTCCTGTTTGGCTATGGGGCAGGAAGTGAAGGGAAATATCTGCAATGGGACAGGGATGGTAAAAAATAAACTGACAGGGGCTATAACCCTCCATTACTCTATCCAAAATGAAAAAAAAAAAAGTGTTGCCTATAGTTCTACTTTAAGCAAAAATTTCTGATAATTTTATGGAGAGGACTAAGAAGATATAACCATGCCAATGGTGCAGCAGAAACATGTAGCACAGTGAGGAAGGTTTGTGGTCCAGGACAATAGGACACTCAAAATTAGAAGCGGCTTGCGTTACACTAACATTGTAGCGCAAGCCGGCGGGGACTCTTTCCGTGCTGCCCCCTGCAAAGTGCTGCCCTAGGCCTGGGCCTTGTTGGCCTAGGCCAGGATACAGCGTTGACTGCAGTCTAATACAGAAAAACACTCAAGGGAATAAGAAACAAGCTCATTGGGGGAAGAGACAACCTCTTCAGGGGAAGGGACAAGCTTATTGGCCATTGGCCAACGTCCAGAACTAATTCAGAATTAATGAAATAGAATTTACGTTTTTTCGAATTTTCGTTGTTTTGATTTCCGTTTTCCGAAGATTCGTATTTTTTTTTCCGTTCATTTTGATTTTCATTAACCTCCCTAGCGGTAATCCCGAGCGTGACTCGGGGTTGTTTTTTTATGCTAGGATCGGTAACCCCGAGTCACGCTCGGGGTAGACATTGCAGAGCTCGCAGCGGAGTTTCCCTACCTTCTCCTGGCGATCCAGCGATGATGTCCTCTGCTGTGATCGCCAGCGAGACCTCCGGCGAGTGTCGGCACTTTCGACCCCATCTGACTTCCTAGTTCCGTTCCCTGCGAGCCGCAGCGGCGCACGGGAGCGGAACTGGGCGCCAAATTCAAAAAGGTAAACACATAGTATACATACAGTATACTGTAATCTTACTGATTACAGTACTGTATGTAATAATTACACACCCCCTTGGTCCCTAGTGGTCTCTCCAGTGTCCTGCATGCACTTTTATATAATAAAAACTTTTCTTTCTGCCTGGAAACTGGAGATTGTCCATAGCAACTAAAAAGTGTCCCTTTATGTCAAAAGTGGTTTTAGACCAACTAGAAAGCAGCGATAATAAATTAGAATCACTCGCAGAATTGAGCGATAGCGATTTGTGGGGAAATTCATCATCAAACACTAAATCTAATGACAGCGACAATTCTGCAACTGAGCAAATTTCAGTGTTTTTGATTTGATTACATTATTGAATAATTTTTATTATAATTAGATTACTATTTTTTATAATTATTTATAGTTATTTATTATATTATAATTTATAATTTTGTGTTTCATATTTATCATACCCGGGATGTTTACTAGACTCTGGTTTGCTTAGGTTTAAGTGAGTAATTACTAAGAATCGCAGGCCTATAATACATAACACCAAATTTTCATGCAAAATAATTGTACCGCTTTTGGTACATAATTCCAGAAAGAATCATACCGCCAGGGAGGTTAATATGGATCTTTGTTCCTTATTTTCGTTGTTTTGTTTTAAGTTTTCAGAATATTCGTAATTTTGCGTTTTCGTTCATTTTGATTTTCGTTATTTTTTGATCTTTGTTTGGTATTTTCGTTGTTTTTATGTTTTTGTTTTTTACTTTTTCGTATTTTGGCTGTTTCAAATTTACTAAATTCGTATTTTCTTTGTTTTCCATATTCGTTCTTTTCGATAATTCGTTGTTCGTTTGTAATTTTATCAAACCGTTCATTTATTCGTATGTTTACAAATCAACGAATAAAACGAATTTTGACGAATAACGAATTCGTAACTAAACGAATTGCCCATGTCTACAGAGCACCACAATGTGCACAATTCCTTAAAGAAATAAAAAAATGTATAGGTTAAATATATTGAATAGTTCCTTGAAAGGATAAGGCCTCATTCACACGAGTGCAGATGCCCATAGACCATAAATGAGTTTTCTGTTTATATGGCTTGAGCCACCAGGGTAAAAGGAAACTGTACCACTCCAAGCTCGGTACATAGTGCTTAAGTCCTTCACTTCCCCAGGTGCCAGCTTCTCAAGCCGCGTACACACGATCGGTTTTCTCGGCAAGAAACGACAAGAAAACTGTTGGGAGAGCTTTCTTGCCGAGAAAACCGTTCGTGTGTATGCTTTCTCGTCGAGAAAACTGTCCAAAATCTCGACGAGAAAAAAGACGACCTGTGGTCTTTTTTCTCATCGGAATCTCAGTTTTTTTTTGGCGTGATTCTCGTCAGACTGTTTTTGGACGAGAAAACCGCTCGTGTGTATGCTTTTCCGAGTCTTCAAAAACCACGCATGACGTATAAGACGGGAGCGCACCTGCTGGTAAAACTAGCGTTTGTAATGGAGATAGCACATTCGTCACACTGTAACGAACTGAAAGCACGAAGTCTGAAAAGCGCGACTCGTCTCTTCCCAAACTTTTACTAACACGCGGCAACACAAGATTAGCAAAAGCAGCCCAAGGGGTGGCGCCATGAGAATTGAACTTCCCCTTTATACTGCCGTCGTACGTGTTGTACGTCACTGCGCTTTTAGACTGACGAGATTTTGGATTCACAGTGTGTATGCAAGGAAAGTTTCACAAGAATCTCGTCAAGCTTGACAAGAAACCCGTCGAGAAAAAAAAAAATTTTTTTTGCGACGAGAAACTCGGCCATGTGTACGAGGCTTAAGAGCTCGTCCCACTCAACATGAATAGCAAGACAGAAAATAAAGCCGCACTCTGTGAATGTCGCACCATAGGGTTTTAGTCAATGTAACAAGCTTCCAGACATAGTCGCCTCCCTAAGCTATGTCCTCTGATGCATTTCACCCCGATTGGGCATATTCGTAGAGGTGGGGGTGGCTGAGACTGGAGGATATTTAAAGGATAAGATCACCTTTGGAACAGGTTACACCCGTATTTTACATGTAGACCCATAGCATGTCCCCCCCCCAGCACCCCTTCACCATGACAGTGGGTAAGAATTATCCCCTTACAGATAGCTAAATGGTGTCAGTGGGAACTTATCTGAGAGGCAGAAATTGCTCATAGCTCAAGGAACCCCTAGGAACCTATGGAGGAACCCTAGTTGAGAAACCCTGGTGTATAGGAATGCAGCCGCTCCTGGGCCCAAACTAGGATGAGCGGCTGTGTACGTGCAGCTGCTGCATCTCCATACACTTACATAGGCTGTCCGATGGCCCATTGATGTTCTATAGGCCCCAACAGTGTGTGTGAGGTCTAAACAATATTGTATTCAAATATAAATATACTGTGTTGCGCTAAACAAAAAACAAATTAAATTGAAAAAAAAAAAGGTGTAAATTCTCTCAGTGAGTCCAAATGTAAATTTCTTGACAGTAGCAAAAAGTCCTGAAACCAGTGAAGCAGGTAAGCTTTCAATTTCCAAGATCCCAAAAAACACCTTTGTGAATACAGCGTCACCACATATAGATGTGCTCTTACAAGAGAGTATGGACATCCTATTACGGGAGGTCAAAGAAAGCTCATGTATATCATGATTTTCTGTGCAGCAATATCACTCAGGCTGTTTTTAGCTTCAAAACGTGTACGTGCATTACCTTTATTAAAGAAAAACTGTAAAATGTTTTACACTATTGGCGTTCATTTTTCTATTGATATATAATATTGACTCTGATGGTCTGAGACAAGAGGGCTGTTGGCACAGATCTGGGTGTTGAAGTGACTTCCATCGTTTCCTTCTGGCTGGATACCAACAGAAGACGAGATTCATGATATACAGTCAGGTCCATAAATATTGGGACATCGACACAATTCTAATCTTTTTGGCTCTATACACCACCACTAGTGATGAGCCGAACACCCCCGGGTTCGGTTCACACCAGAACCCGCGAACGGACTGAAAGTTCGCACGAACATTAGAACCCTATTAAATACAATGGATGCGAACGTTCGGATTCTAAAGTGCTAATTATAATGACTATTATCCATGTTATTGTCCTAAACAGAGTTTGGGAACCCGGGTTCTGCACCAGGGGACATGTATCAATGCAAAAAGAAGTTTTAAAAACGGACGTTTTCCGGGAGCAGTCATTTTAATGATGCATAAAGTGAAAAAAAAAAGTCAAATATTCCTTTAAATATTGTACCTGGGGGGTGTCTAAAGTATGCCTGTGAAGTGCCACGTGTTTCCCGTGTTTAGAACTGTCCCTGCACAAAATTACATTTCTAAAGGAAAAAAAAGCCATTTAAAACTGCTTGCGGCTTTAATGCAATGTCTGGTCCCGGTAATATGGATGAAAATCTTTAAGAAAAATGGCATAGCTACCCCATCACCCCCCCCCCCACCCCAGCCCATTACCAGCCCCTTTGGGTCTTGTATGGATATTAAGGGGAACCCCGCACACAAAATAAAAAAGGCCCTATATACTCTGAACAGCAGTATACAGGCGGTGCATACAAGACAGGGACTGTAGGTTTGTTCTTATGTTGAATCTGTTTGTAATTTTGAACAGCTACATTGTTTAAGTGTAGCTCCAGCCCAAATACCTATTTTTAAGCTTTTTGGAAAACATAGGGAAGGGTTATCACCCCTGTAACATTTGTTTTGCTGTCTGTGCCCCTGTTCAGAACATTTCACCTCACTTTGCGTCCCAATGACAACTGATTTTGAAATGTGGTGTTTTTATTGAAACAAGGATTGGTGATAAAGCATCAGTAGAGAGGAGACACCTTTCTCCCATATTAATTCTTACAGGAGAGAATTTTCCTTCCAAGGGGTAGATTTCCTCTCACTTCCTGTTGTCTTCTTCCGTTTGCAAGTAGTAGTCGTTTGTAAGTTGGATGTTTGAAAGTAGGGACCTGCCGTATATACTCTGCAGAAATTGGCCCCTTAGGTGTTGGTGTTGGCACAACACTGAAAGCACTCACAGTTATTCTTGGTGGGTGCTGGAACGCCCTGCTGTCAACTATTATATCAGGAATTGTAATAACATATAATTGTTGAACAGTGGTAGTAAAAATTGGGCCTTTGATGGTGGTGCTGGTGCCACAACACTGTAAGGCCTGACAGTTACTCTTGGTGGGCGCAGCAATGGGCCCTGCTGTGAATTATTAGATCAATATATATAATTGCATGCCCCTGTTGAACAGGGGCTGAAAAATTGGGCCTTTGGTGGTGGTGGTGGTGGTGTTGACACAACACTGTAAGGCCTGACAGTTACTCTTGGTGGGCGCAGCAATGGGCCCTGCTGTGAATTATTAGATCAATAATTATAATTGCATGCCCCTGTTGAACAGGGGCTGAAAAATTGGGCCTTTGGTGGTGGTGGTGGTGGTGTTGACACAACACTGTAAGGCCTGACAGTTACTCTTGGTGGGCGCAGCAATGGGCCCTGCTGTGAATTATTAGATCAATAATTATAATTGCATGCCCCTCTTGAACAGGGGCTGAAAAATTGGGCCTTAGGCACTGGTGGCACAACACTGCAACCCCTCACAGATACTGTACTTGGAGCACAGCAATGAGGCCTGTTGCAAAGTATTGCATCAAAAATTGTAATTACACGCCCCTGTTAAACAGGGGCTGAAAAATTGGGCCTTAGCCACTGGTGGCGGCACCCATAAATCAAAATGATCTTCCAAGCTATCATCATTAATCGGATCATTGAGGAGGAGGAGGAGGATAGCTAGTCAACATAACAGCACAGGAACTCAGCATCAGCATCAGTCTTGAAGGGATGTGACATTTTAAAATCAATTAGTCTGTTATATCAGCATCAGGTGTGTGGTAGCTGGTGGTGATCCAAGACTGGTTCATCTTGATGAAAGTCAGTCGATCAACCGAGTCGGTGGACAGGCGCACCCTGTGATCCGTGACAAATCCTCCAGCAGCACTGAATGTGCGTTCTGAAAGAACGCTGGATGCAGGACAGGCCAGTAGCTCAATTGCATACTGTGCAAGCTCTGGCCAGTGATCCATCCTCAAGACCCAGTAAGCCAGAGGATTTTCGGTGGGGAAGGTGTCCAAGTCTGACCTTGCCCCTAGGTATTCCTGCACCATGTATATCAGACGCTGGCGATGGTTGCTGGAACCGATCATACTTTGGGGCTGCGGACTAAAGAATTGTCTGAACGCATCGGTCAGACGGCCACCTTCCCCACTGCTCCTTCTTTGACTGGTCGAAGCCTCAGCAACTCGTTGTCCAGGACCAGGAGTTTGTAACCTCCCAGTCTCTGGGAACGCATTGCACAGACCTTTCTGCAAGGCCTCCCGGAGTTGTCTCATCCTCTGCTCCCTCTGCGATGGTAAGATAAGGTCCGCAACCTTACCCTTGTACCGTGGATCAAGGAGAGTGGTCAGCCAGTAATGGTCCCTCTCCTTGATCCGAAGAATACGAGGATCCTTCCGCAGACTTTGCAGGATCAGGGAGGCCATGCAGCGTAGGTTAGCTGAGGCATTCAGTCCGGAGTCCTCTGGGTCACTAAGGACGACATGATCCGCAGCCACCTCCTCCCAGCCACGTACAAGTCCACTGGTTTCTTGGGACTGTAAATCATCCCTAAAAGACTGCTGCTGATGATGCTGAGTGCCAGCCTCCACCTCCATGCTGACACAATCCTCCTCCTCCTCCTCCTCCTCCTCTTCCTGTGCGATGGGTGGGACAGAAGGAACACTGTCAGGGTAAAGGGGGCCTTGAGAGGCAAGGAAGTCCTCCTCTTCCTGCCTCTGTTCTGCCTCAAGTGCCCTGTCCATTATTCCACGCAGCGTGTGCTCCAACAGGTGGACAAGAGGTACAGTGTCACTGATGCATGCACTGTCACTGCTCACCATCCTCGTGGCCTCCTCAAATGGTGCCAGGACAGTGCATGCATCCCTGATCATGCCCCACTGGCGTGGTGAAAAAAACCCGAGCTCCCCTGACCCTGTCCTGGTGCCGTAGTCGCACAGGTACTCATTGATGGCCCTCTGCTGCGTGTGCAGCCGCTGCAGCATGGCCAACGTTGAGTTCCACCTGGTGGGCATGTCACATATAAGGCGGTTCTTGGGCAGGTTCAACTCCTTTTGCAGCTCAGCCAGGCGAGCACTGGCATTATAAGATCTGCGGAAATGAACACAGACTTTCCTGGCCTGCCTCAGGACATCCTGTAAGCCCGGGTACCTGCCCAAGAACCGCTGCACCACCAGGTTAAGGACGTGAGCCATACAGGGCACATGGGTCAGTTGTCCCTGTCGGAGGGCGGAGAGGAGGTTGGTGCCATTGTCGCAAACCACCATTCCTGGCTTAAGCTGGCGTGGCGTCAACCACCTCTCGGCCTGCCCCTGCAGAGCAGACAGGACCTCTGCCCCAGTGTGGCCCCTGTCCCCCAAACACACCAGCGCAAGCACGGCATGGCATCTTTTTGCCTGCGTACTTGCGTAGCCCCTTGAACGCCTACGGAGCACCGCTGGTTCCGAGGACAAACCACAGGAAGAGGCCATGGAGGAAGAAGAAGAGGAGGGGGTGGAGGAGAGAGGTGTGTCACAACCAGTAGTAGCATTTTGGAGGCGTGGCGGTGGAACAACCTCCAACACTACTGCACCTTGTCCTGCATCCTTCCCAGCTGCCAAAAGAGTGACCCAATGGGCCGTGAAAGAAAGGTAACGTCCCTGTCCATGCCTGCTGGACCATGAGTCAGCGGTAATATGCACCTTACCGCTGACCGCCCTGTCCAGCGAGGCCAAGACATTGCCTTCCACATGCCTGTAGAGAGCCGGAATCGCCTTCCGTGAGAAAAAGTGGCGTTTGGGAACCTGCCACTGAGGAACCGCACATTGCACAAACTCACGGAAGGGGGCCGAGTCTACCAACTGAAAAGGCAGCAGTTGAAGCGCTAGCAATTTAGCCAAGCTAGCATTCAACCGCTGGGCATGTGGATGGCTGGGAGTGAACTTCTTTCGACGGTCCAGCAGCTGGGGCAGGGAAATTTGCCTGCTAGAATCGGACGTCGGTGTACTGCTAGCAGAGTGCCCGCAAGTACTTGGCTGTGACACACCTAATTCTACACCTTCATTCCTCTCAGAGCAGGTTTCAGAGAGGACTGAAGGTATAGTGGGGTTGGAGATCCCAGCTGATGCGGTGCAAGAAGAGGTCAGCTTTGTTCTTTGGTGTGGGTCTTTAAGGTAGGCTTGCCAACGAGCTGCATGGCAGGTCAACATATGTCTGATCAAGCATGTGGTGCCCAAGCGGCTGATGTTTTGGCCACGCGATATACGCTTGAGACATATGTTGCAAACAGCAGCTGTGCGATCTGATGCACTCGCCTCAAAAAAGGCCCACACCAAAGAACTTTTTGAATGACGGGCAGAGGCAGAGCTCTGCGGTGTGATTCCGTCGGTGTGCTGCCCATACGCTGGCCACCCAAGGGCATCCTGCCTCGTTGGAGATGTGCCTCCTCCTCATCCTCCTCCTCCTCCTCTCTCCTATTAGGCACCCACGTGGAGTCAGTGACCTCATCATCCCCTCCCTCCTCATCACTGGAGCCAATCTGGCAGTATGCTGCAGCTGCTGGAGCATGACTGCCAGATTGGTGTCCTTCTTGAGCATCCCCTCTCTCTGCTCTCACGCTACTGCCTTCCTCTATCTGGGTATCATCATCAGATCCTTCGAAACGCTGGGCATCCTCCTGGAGCATGTACCCAACACTGTGCTCAAACAGTTCGGGGGACTCCTCAGGAGGAGGACATGGTGGGTCTAGGGAAGGATTGACTAATGAAGATAATGATACCAGAGAAGAGGACGCTTTGGCAGCTGCTTTGCCAGTACCCTGAGCCTGGATGAGAGAGGATGAGGAGGATGAGGTGGGCTTGGTCATCCACTCTACCAAGTCTTCGGCATGATGTGGCTCAACATGTCCAGCTGCCAAAAAGAAGGACAAGCGTGTCCCATGGCCATGTGCTGATGACAATGCACCGCGTCCACGACCAGCACTGTTGCCCCCAGACACAGAGCCTGCTTGCCCTCTTTTTTTGCCTCCTGACTGTCTGCCTCTCCTTGTTTGCCTTCCAGACATTTTAATGGATGGCCTGCAGGGAGATGGGAAAAACAGCAATAAGGGCTACCTTCAGGTGTATACTGTGCAGGAGGCTTTGCAACAATGACACTGACACTGTCCCCTGCCTATCCTTCTCTGTCCCTAAACACAAGGATTTGCAATATGCTTCAGCAAGATTGGTTTAGCACAGAATAGCACTGTCAGTTTCACTCACTGTCCTACTCTGTCCCTACAAACAAGAATTAGCACAGAATAGCACACTGATAGTTTCCACGAGTGTCCTTCTCTGTCCCTAAACTCAAGGATTTCAAATATGGTTCAGCAAGATTGGTTTAGAACAGAATAGCACACTGTCAGTTTCACTCACTGTCCTACTCTGTCCCTACAAACTAGATTTAGCACAGAATAGCACACTGAGAGTTTCCACGAGTGTCCTTCTCTGTCCCTAAACTCAAGGATTTCAAATATGGTTCAGCAAGATTGGTTTAGAACAGAATAGCACACTGTCAGTTTCACTCACTGTCCTACTCTGTCCCTACAAACTAGATTTAGCACAGAATAGCACACTGAGAGTTTCCACGAGTGTCCTTCTCTGTCCCTAAACTCAAGGATTTCAAATATGGTTCAGCAAGATTGGTTTAGAACAGAATAGCACACTGACACTTTCCCTCACTGTCCTACTCTGTCCCTACAAACAAGATTTAGCACAGAATAGCACACTGATAGTTTCCCCGAGTGTCCTTCTCTGTCCCTAAACTCAAGGATTTCAAATATGGTTCAGCAAGATTGGTTTAGAACAGAATAGCACACTGTCAGTTTCACTCACTGTCCTACTCTGTCCCTACAAACAAGATTTAGCACAGAATAGCACACTGACACTTTCCCTCACTGTACCTCTCTGTCCCTAAACTCAAGGATTTCAAATATGGTTCAGCAAGATTGGTTTAGAACAGAATAGCACACTGTCAGTTTCACTCACTGTCCTACTCTGTCCCTACAAACAAGATTTAGCACAGAATAGCACACTGACACTTTCCCTCACTGTACCTCTCTGTCCCTAAACTCAAGGATTTCAAATATGGTTCAGCAAGATTGGTTTAGAACAGAATAGCACACTGACACTTTCCTTCACTGTACCTCTCTGTCCCTACAAACAAGGTTTAGCACAGAATACCTATCCTTATTTGTCCCTAAACACAAGGAATCCAGGATTAGTAAAGGAAAAAAAATGACACTGTCCCTGCCTATGCTTCTCTTTCCCTGCTCCGGAACACACTACACAAGGCCGCCGCGCTGGCGGCCTTTTATAGTGTGGGGCGTGTACTAAACCCCCTCAAGAATAATTGGCCACAGGCATCCTGCCTGTGGCCAATCATTGCTCTCCTCGCTGCCGGCGCTGTGATTGGCCAAGCATGCGGGGTCACAGTGCATGCTTGGCCAATCACAGCACCTGGATGACACTGCGATGGCGTAGTGCATTGTGGGCCGTTCGCGTCACTCGAATTTGGCGCGAACGGCCCAAATCGTTCGATCTTCGTCGAACGATCGAACAGCCGATGTTCGAGTCGAACGTATGTTCGACTCGAACACGAAGCTCATCCCTAACCACCACAATGAATTTGAAATTAAACTAACAAGAAGTGCTTTAACTGCAGACTTTCAGCTTTAATTTGAAGGTATTTACATCCAAATCCGGTGAACGGTGTAGGAATTGCAACAGTTTGTATATGTGCCTCACAATTTTTAAGGGACTAAAAGTAATGGGACAATTGGCTGCTCAGCTGTTCCATGGCCAGGTGTGTGTTATTCCCTCATTATTCAAATTACAAGGAGCAGATAAAAGGTCCAGAGTTAATTTCAAGTGTGCTAATTGCATTTGGAATCTGTTGCTGTCAACTCTCAATATGAGATCCAAAGAGCTGTCACTATCAGTGAAGCAAGCCATCATTAGGCTGAAAAAACAAAACAAACCCATTGGTGTGGCCAAATCAACTGTTTGGAACATCCTTAAAAAGAAAGAACGCACCGGTGAGCTCAGCAACACCAAAAGACCCGGAAGACCACGGAAAACAACTGTGGTGGATGACTGAAGAATTCTTTCCCTGGTGAAGAAAACACCCTTCACAACAGTTGGCCAGATCAATAACACTCTCCAGGAGGTAGGTGTATGTGTGTCAAAGTCAACAATCAAGAGAAGACTTCACCAGAGTGAATACAGAGGGTTCACCACAAGATGTAAACCATTGGTGAGCCTCAAAAACAGGAAGGCCAGATTAGAGTTTGCCAAACAACATCTAAAAAAGCCTTCACAGTTCTGGAACAACATTCTATGGACAGATGAGGCCAAGATCAACTTATACCAGAGTGATGGGAAGAGAAGAGTATGGAGAAGGAAAGGAACTGCTCATGATCCAAAGCATACAACCTCACCAGTGAATCATGGTGGTGGTAGTATCATGGCGTGGGCATGTATGGCTGCCAATGGAACTGGTTCTCTTGTATTTATTGATGATGTGACTGCTGACAAAAGCAGCAGGATGAATTCTGAAGTGTTTCGGGCAATATTATCTGCTCATATTCAGCCAAATGCTTCAGAACTCATTGGACGGCGCTTCACAGTGCAGATGGACAATGACCCGAAGCCTACTGCGAAAGCAACCAAAGAGTTTTTTAAGGGAAAGAAGTGGAATGTTATGCAATGGCCAAGTCAATTACCTGACCTGAATCTGATTGAGCATGCATTTCACTTGCTGAAGACAAAACTGAATGGAAAATGCCCCAAGAACAAGCAGGAACTGAAGACAGTTGCAGTAGAGGCCTGGCAGAGCATCACCAGGGATGAAACCCAGCATCTGGTGATGTCATCGCGTTCCAGACTTCAGGCTGTAATTGACTGTAAAGGATTTGCAACAAAGTATTAAAAAGTGAAAGTTTGATTTATGATTATTAATCTGTCCCATTACTTTTGGTCCCTTAAAAAGTGAAGAGGCACATATACAAACTGTTGTAATTCCTACACCATTCACCTGATTTGGATGTAAATACCCTCAAATTAAAGCTGGAAGTCTGCAATAAAAGCACATCTTGTTTGTTTCATTTCAAATCCACTGTGGTGGTGTATAGAGCCAAAAAGATTAGAATTGTGTTGATGTCCCAATATTTATGGACCTGACTGTACATAAGCTTTCTTCGACCTCCGGTAATAAGAGGTCCATGCTCTCTGGTAAAAGCACATCTATATGTGGTAGCGGTGATTCACAAAGTTCGTCTTTGGGATCTTGGAAATTGAAATCTCACCTACTTCACTGGTTTTGGGACTTTTTGCTACTGTCAAGAAATGGACATTTGGATTCACTGAGAGAATTTACACCTTTTTTTTTTTTACATTTATTTAGTTTTTTGTTTAGCGCAACACAGTATATTTATATTTGAATTTTGTGATAATATCTCACGATAGTGGTGCAACTTGTCTTATTTTGTGTTTCTCAAGTGCAGTACATCTTTGTTCACATAACTAAATAATATTGTACTTCAACTCTTAGTTTTGGAGGCGTGTGATAAAAATGGCTATGGCTTTTTGTACTCAACCTGTAATAATAAAATTCTTTGTATTTGGATGTATCAATTTGCCGCCTATTCATGTCTACTAGTCTACTAGTCTACATCTGTGTACATGGAAGACACCGAAAGCCAGTACACTGAACATTCATCTTCCCTGGGAATTTGGCCGGGCGTTGTTTCTTCACTCCACCCTTAAAAATGCTCAAAGTTCAAAATTTCTATAAATTGCAGCTGCAAACAACAATACTTACTCTCAGGGATTGGAGTGGCACTTTCACTGGCATCACCCCGACCTACAGAGGAATGAGAATCACATTACGCCAGAATTAGAATTCTCTGAATTGGGTTTTGTTAGACCTGTTCTGGAATAAACAGTTACTAAAACATATTCAGGAGTTGGTGTCCACGTGCTGCAGTGTGGCTACCAGTGTTATTAGTGATACTATAAATTACTGCTGAGGTGCAAGGTATGGTGTCCCTTTTAAAATAAAACTGCGTAGACTCAGCGCTAACAACAAAAAATCTCTATGCAAAAAATAAATGATAACGCTCCGTGCAAATTATGCTAGGATTATCAACATTAATAGAATAGTATATCAATTCATAAAGTTCATATAATGTTTATGTATGTTTGTTCTGTCTACTAAGTGAAACCATGTAAATTAGTCCTCTAAGTGCAGTCAGTGCTCCAATATTCTTGTGCCAGTAATGTGCAATAAAAGGCAATAAGGTGCTGTGCTCCCCTCCTCTTGTGCCCTCACTCACCACCTCCCTATAGGCATTGCGCCTCAGATTCTTATGATGGGCAATTCTCAACTCCTCCATGTAATCCAACAGGATAACAGGTCTATCGTTTGTGTTGTAATGCAAGGGGAATCAGGAGATATCCATAGCATAATTCCATTTTTATTAAAAAAACTTTTGTAAAAACAAATGTAACACTCACACAAAATGTTCTTGGATCAGTAGCGTGCAACGCCGGCTTGGAACACAACTCCGCGGCCTGCGTTCCAAACACCGGACGTGACGTCACCGGAAGTTCCCTGAACTCTGAAGCTCTGAAGATGCTCCCAGGGAGGAGCAAAATGCATTAGGTGGGAACTTCTGGTGACGTCTCGTCCGATGTTTGGAGCGCAGGCCGCGGAGTTCCAAGCCGGCGTTGCACGCTACTGATCCAAGAAAGTTTTGTGTGAGTGTTACATTTTATTTTACAAAAGCTTGTGTAGCGCCCTACTCCTGTTGGGTAGACGCTATATGTTAAATTTAGTTATCTGAGCTGTAGTTCAGCTAAGAAAGAATTATGTAAATTACTGGCTCTGTTTCAGTCTAGCTGGGCTGCGCGTTTTCCACCTGACAGTGGGTGTCGCTGTCTCCGCGGGTCAGGGTTGGAGGTGCGGCGGGCTGGGTGTGTTGAGTGTTCCTTTCCCGGGGGTGGCTTGGGGGGCGTGGTCGGCCCCCTGTGCATTCTGGGAGGGGGTGCTTGAGACCGCACTGTCGGGGTTCGTTGCCGGGGATCGTTGCTGGATCCTGACCTGAGGGCCCTCCTGGCCTCAGGGACGTGCAAGCCATTTTCGGCCTTGGCCCGAGGCTCTGCAACTGTGAAGTAGGCCCAGGAGTTGCTGGGGCCTACTAGTCCAGGAATGGTCCTACGCGGTCTTGCCTGCGGGAAGAAGCGGAACAATTGGGGACTCAATTGAAGGACGCATCCTGGCCAGTTTGCCTCACAGTGCTGCCGGACGGCTGAAAGATTCTGGCACCGTGAACTGTGTACTTCTGAAGGAACGTTTTGCAAAGTGTCAGTGTGGTTACACGATCTTGTGGCGGAAGGTTTTGGAATGACGCAACGGCACTCATCAAGTCTGTGGCAGAGACTTTGAGCGAGCTTCGCACCGGTTGCTAGGCCAGTGAGAGTAGGCCTATCCGGTGGTTGCTGAATCCAGCGTGGAACTGTTTTGTCCTCTGGATCTGAGATTGTGCCTGTGATCTGCAAAGTAAAGTGCCTGAAACTCCCCTCTCCCTCTATCCCTCTGTTGTAACTGGTAAAATAAAGCCTTGAAGAAAACGTATCCAAGTGTTGGTGTGAACATTTATAAAAGATCTTCAAGAAGGATCCCTGACACGAGTGCGGTGAACAGAAAAGGTAATGGTAGGCCCAAAACTTTAACCATCAGCTCCTACGGGGGTAGTGCTACACTTTTTTAATATAAAATGGAATTATGCTATGGATATTTCCTGATTCCCCTTGCATGACACCGCAAACGAGAGACCTGTTATCCGGTTGGATTACACAGAGGAGTTGAGAATTGCCCATCATAAGAATCTGAGGATTGTCATTACTCTAATAGGTGCAATGCCTATAAGGAGGTGGTGAGTGAGGGTACAAAAGGTGGGGAGCACAGCATCTTATTGCCTTTTATCATACATTACTGGCATAACAATATTGGAGCATGGACCGCACTTAAGCCCTCCTTCACATTGAAGTGAATCGTCATGCAGTTTGACACGTCAAATCGCATTACTAGTTGCAGCCTATTGCAGGCAATGGCACCATTTCAATCGGTGCGACGCTGACTTTGCGGCCCCGCACCAATTTGCAAAAGTAGTTCCTGCACTACTTTTGCCGATTTCAGGTGCGATTTCAATAGACATCTGTGCATGAAGCCGCACAGATGTCTTTCAGGTCGCACCCAAAGTTGCACTGACATGCGGCTTTGTAATTATGCGATTTCAGATGAAGTCGCACAATTTCAAAGCCGCGTTCAATGTGAACTAATTTAAATGGTTGCACTTAGATGGCAAGAACGTACGTCTCATTATATGAACTTTATGTGATGTTTTTCATGAATTGATATATTGTACTATTCTTTTAATGTTGATAATTCTAGCATAATTTGCACGGAGCATTATCATTGTTGTTAGACAGCGCTGAATCCACAAATTTTTATAATAAAACATATTGCCAGCCTCTGTATTGCTATACTGTGCATTGGATAATATTATTCCTAATTCTTCCTATAGGGTGCTTATTCTGCTCTGCTGAAGTAGACAGGGAATAAGATGAATTTTTCATAGATTTATCTGACACACTCACAGTTTGAACAGACATACAACAGATCCTGGCTTCGTGCTATAGATTTAAAAGTTTGGGCCTCAATTATGCTCTTGCTGTGTTAGAATTTAGTTTTATACCGCAAACGTTAAATAGAGCTCATCCAGCTTTGTGTAGTCAACTTTACAGAACATATACCAGCCGATGTGAATGGGCATACCAAATGAGAACCAGTGAAGGGATGTTACTATTATTATTATATAGGATTTATATAGCGGCAACAGTTTTTACAGTGATTTACAATATTATTTGAGACAGCACAGGTACAATATTATTCAATACAGGAGAGTTAAGAGGGACCTGCTTGTTAGAGCTTACCATCTAAAACAGAGTGCCAAGTGAGGCAAAAAGTTAATAACAGTGAGGGGATGTGTTAATGGTGAAAGTAAAAGGTTTTAGGTTGAGATGAGATAGGCTTCCCTGAATAGATTTGTTTTTGGAAGGGATTGCCGAGAGGTGGACAGAGTAGGAGATAGGCATTCAGATTGCGGGAGTTCCAGAGAATGGGAGGATCTGGAGGTGAGCATGGGAGGAAGTAATGAGGGAACTAGAGAGCACTGAGGTCCCAGGAGGAGCGAAGATGAAAGTTGGGTTATATTTTGAGAGGCGGTTGGTGATGTGGATTTGGGCCTTGCTGGAGTTGTGATGGCTTTGTCTTCTGAATTTTATTTGTTGGGTGAGCCGAAGCCAGGGGTGATAGATGATAAACATTTTTAAGGTAAATGAGTCTGGCAGCAGCATTGAAGATTCAAGCGTTGGTGCTTTTCTTATTGTTTCTTATTGTACAATGCCTCTTCTAGAATATGGAGCTCATAGATTTTCAGTACTGTATTATCTGCTATTCTCTGTCCAGTGTGGTCCAGAGTTCTGTGACAGAGGCATGGCTCTGTTTGATCCCTGCTGAACCGCCTAAATTTTGATCTGTGTGCACCCAGCTTTAGCCTTTGCAACTCCCAATGAGTTTGTCATCAATGGGTTTAACCAGTTTCTAAACCCTCTTCTGGAGGGGTACTTCAGTCTTCCGCTTTGGAAAGGTCCTCTGCAGGCTGTATGCTGGGTCTAGAGGGTTTATATATGGAGTCGTCCTATGCTAAAGTCAGAGATCTAGAACAGGTATTGAAGAACCTTCTGTTTCATAGTTTAATTGCTCCAGTTGAAGTGGTTTACTCCTCGCTGCTGAGAACCACCCAGTGACTGCTAGTTAGAGTACTGTAGGAACCACTTGCATGGTGTTTGGTATTCCACCTTCTCCTGCCCTCTGCCCTCAAATTCTACATTAAAGAGTTCCAAATTGCATCTAATAATGGACCTTACTCGTGCATATGCTTCCCTGTCTGGCCTGACTCTCATGCATTTCGCCTGTAATATGGGCTTAGTCATAGGGGTAGAATATTTCTGAATGACCTTCCCTACTCTTTTGTTCACTTGCCTGGTGTCAATAAAGCTTATTGAGATTTAGAGAAAAAGGTGAGTGGCCTGGAATAGTGTACTGCATGCTTTCCTTTCACCTTTTCTGGGTTCATACACATACAGTATCTCACAAAATTGAGTACACCCCTCTCATTTTTGTAACTATTTTATTATATCTTTTCATGTGACAACTCTGAAGAAATTACACTTTTCTACAATGTAAAGTAGTGAGTGTACAGCATAATAGTGTAAATTTGCTGTCCCTTCAAAATAACTCAACACACAGCCATTAATGTTTAAACCGCTGGCAACAAAAGTGAGTACACCCCTAAGTGAAAATGTCCAAATTGGGCCCAATTAGCCATTTTACCTCCCTGGTGTCATGTGACTCGTTAGTGTTACAAGGTCAGGTGTGAATGGGGAGCAGGTGTGTTAAATTTGGTGTTATCGCTCTCACTCTCTCATACTGGTCACTGGAAGTTCAACATGGCACCTCATGGCAAAGAATTCTCTGAGGATCTGAAAAAAATAATTGTTGCTCTACATAAAGATGGCCTAAGCTATGAAGCCTTGTGCACACGGGCGGGAATCCCGTCGGAAAAAAAAAGTCGGTTTTCTTGACGGGATTCCTGTCAAGCTTGCCTTGCACGGCGAGTGTACACACACAACCATTCAAAAGAACCACCGTTCTTTTGAATGGCAAGAACGCGGTGATGTCATCGACTACGACGAGCCGGCGCTCGTCACATTCGATGCCATCGCCGCCATCTTGCTACACCCCACACTAACGTATGCTACCGCGCATGCGTCAAAGTCTTTTCGAGCATGCGCGGGTTTACCTTGGACAGGTAAGCATACAGACGACCGGTTTTCTCAGCAGGAAAACTCTGCCGAGAATCCAGACGAGAAAAATAGAGAGCAGGTTCTCTATTTTTCTCATCGAGATTCCCGGCAGTTTTCCCGACGAGAAACCATACACACGAACGGTTTTCTCAGCAAAAAGCTCTCCCAGCAGTTTTCTAGCCGAGAAAACTGGTCGTGTGTATGACCCTGAAACTGAGCTGCAGCACAGTGACCAAGACCATACAGCGTTTTAACAGGACAGGTTCCACTCAGAACAGGCCTCGCCATGGTCGACCAAAGAAGATGAGTGCACATCTCAGCGTCATATCCAGAGGTTGTCTTTGAGAAATAGATGTATGAGTGCTGCCAGCATTGCTGCAGAGGTTGAAGGGGGTGGGGGGTCAGCCTGTCAGTGCTCAGATGATACGCCGCACACTGCATCAATTTGGTCTGCATGGCTGTCATCCCAGAAGGAAGCCTCTTCTAAAGATGATGCACAAGAAAGCCCACAGTTTTCTGAAGACAAGCAGACTAAGGACATGGATTACTGGAACCATGTCCTGTTCTGATGAGACCAAGATAAACTTATTTGGTTCAGATGGTGTCAAGAGTGTGTGGCGGCAACCAGGTGAGGAGTACAAAGACAAGTGTGTCTTGCCTACAGTCAAGCATGGTGGTGGGAGTGTCATGGTCTGGGGCTGCATGAGTGCTGCTGGCACTGGGGAGCTACAGTTCATTGAGGGAACCATGAATGCCAACATGTATTGTGACATACTGAAGCAGAGCATGATCTCCTCCCTTTGGAGACTGGGACACAAGGCAGTATTCCAACATGATAACGACCCCAAACACACCTCCAAGACGACCCCTGCCTTGCTAAAGAAGCTGAGGGTAAAGGTGATGGACTGGCCAAGCATGTCTCCAGACCTATTTGTGTGTAAGTCCACTAAGGGGAGCCATTAGAGTTGCCAATCCCAGTATTGATATTGTTGCTGTCTACTTAAGAGCATCATCCTTTTAAAGTAAATACTATATGTAATTAGCTTTTTGTCTCCAGACCTAAACCCTATTGAGCATCTGTGGGGCATCCTCACACGGAAGGTAAAGGAGCACAAGGTCTCTAACATCCACCAGCTCTGTGATGTCGTCATGGAGGAGTTAAATAGGACTCCAGTGGTAACCTGTGAAGCTCTGGTGAACTCCATGCCCAAGAGAGTTAAAGTAGTGCTGGAAAATAATGGTGACCACACAAAATATTGACACTTTGGGCCCAATTTGGACATTTTCACTTAGGGGTGTACTCACTTTTGTTGCCAGCAGTTTAGACATTAATGGCTGTGTGTTGAGTTATTTTGAGGGGACAGCAAATTTACACTGTTATACAAGCTGTACACTCACTACTTTACATTGGAGCAAAGTGTAATTTCTTCAGTGTTGTCAAATGAAAAGATAGAATAAAATAGTTACAAAAATGTGAGGGGTGTACTCACTTTTGTAAGATACTGTAGGTCTGAATCACTAGTGGAATATTCTAGTCCTCTAGGTGTACTGAACCAGCTCTCTGCCACCAGATTGTGATGTGCCTTACAGTATGTGGCTATCATGTTTGATATAGTTAGCGTAATATTAAAGCTGAACTCCAGGAAAAATAAAAATCCTCTAGGGTATGGTCGTGTAGCTGGGAAGAAGCCTACTGGAACTGTGAAGGAATGTGATGAGCATAATGATAAACTAGAAAATGTCTATTCTCTATGCATCTTTGCTATACTATAAAGTCTATATTGTTTTTTCATATACACCACTGCTGTAATCCTTCCTTACTCAAATCAGCCTCTAATAACACCCCCTCCCACCGAAAAGACTGGAGAATACAGAAAATGGCGTATCCCCCCTTCTCCCACACATCTTTAGGAATGCGGAAGTGAAGACAGATCAGAGGGACAACCAAGCTTGATCATCACATTTTTGTACTCTTCTTGTATTTCAGCCAATCAGATGTGGTTTGCAGTTTTACATTAACATAATAGTGACGTTTAATGCTATGTGTAAAAAGTTTAGTACTGCCTGTAATAAAACTTTAGATAAGGAAGTAACGACCTGAACGGATGTGTCAGAGTCTTACTTTCAGCGTGCACGCAATGTTATCTAAACTTTACAATTCCGAACAGAAGTAGAATCCATATTAACCCCTTTGTGGTTAAACGACCATTACAGAACAAGGAGTAAAGTAAGTAAGTATAGTTGCTATTCATGTTGCACCTGGTCTTTTACCCTTGCAGTGCGGGGGGAGGCCCACAATTTTTTGCAATGTTTGAGGTCAGCTTTAAGGCTTACAAATCCACTGGGGTAGGAGAGGGACCCAGGAAGAAAAAATCCAGCCTTGGTTGCATGATGGCTAGCAATAAACATGGAGAAAGTGTGTGAATCAAAATTATAACAAAAAATCGGTACTTACTTCCAGATGCAGACATCACAGGATCTCTAAAAAAAACATCTGTAAACAAATAATAATAAAAGAATAAAAATAAACCCTTCTCATTGTAAATGGATATTAAAATTGAAAGTTATAATTTCTCTGAAATGTCAGTAAAAAGGACGGGTAAAGGGGATAGAGGGTTAGGCAAAATTATTTTTTTTTATAAATACCATATGGAGGATTACCCAACACATAAGGTTTTGATTAAAAATACGACCCATCAGAAACAGATCACTTAAATGACCATTTTTTAATAGATTATGTGAAGATTGGTTTTCTGGCGCGCACACATTCATTCGCTCTATCAGAAACGATAGATACAATTCCACCATGGCTGATCTCATTGCCAACAGCAATTAATCAAAAGCTTACTAAATTGATTGGATGGAGGAGTTGTGGCTTACAAGATTTATTTTGATCATTTTGGTCAAATAGAGGGATCAATTGATTGACCATATCAATACATGTGTGCTCACCTTAACTCCACTTTTGTTGATAAAAAAAAATGCCCTCTGTGTGACCGATGTACATTGCGAGAATTTAACAAATGTTGTAGCAGATTCCTATCTGTTTCTGCTCTGAAGAAATAGCTGTTTGTCCATTGAATACTGATTCTGAATGGGAGGATCTGGTTCATTCTAATTACCTGGTGCACTTCCAGCTTTGGGAAAGTTGCAGTGTTGGCATCCCTTTGGAAATAATTAAACCTCCTTTTTTTTTTTAACATAAATTTTATTTATTTAGAAAAAACAACATACAGAAAAAAAAAAGAGGGGAAAACACTGTGGTACAATCTCGACAGTCAGCTCTTACGACCTCCTTAGGGACAATCTCATCATAAATTACATTTTTGTTGCAGAGGATGCCTATATCCTGACCTGTGTCTTAGTGCAGAATTCTAGGGAAATCAGTAAGGCAATCACACAAGCAGGAAATGACATTTCTGGAGTTCTCCTGTATACCATCTGTGTACAGGTGACACCTCCAGGTTGCTGTATTGCATTTTACAGAAAATTGCAGCAGCTGTGAATTGAAAAGGGAAGGTCATTTGTAATAACATTAAATTACAGTATAGCTTCTGTAGCAACTGTTTATGCTATATATATATCATTTTTTTATTTGCTATATTTTTTATCCGAGAAACTGGAGTTACCCTTTAATCTACGCTACTGGAACTTTTTTTTTTCTTTCTTTTTAACCACTTCAGCCCCAGACCATTTGGCTGGCCAAAGACCAGAGCACTTTTTGCGATTCGGCACTGCGTCGCTTTAACTGACAATTGCGCGATCGTGCGACGTGGCTCCCAAACAAAATGGACGTCCTTTTTTTCCCACAAATAGAGCTTTCTTTTGGTGGTATTTGATCACCTCTGCGGTTTTTATTTTTTGTGCTATAAACAAAAAAAGAGCGACAATTTTGAAAAAAAAGCAATATTTTTTACTTTTTGCTATGATAAATATCCCCCAAAAATATATTAAAAAAAAAACATTTTTTTTCCCTCAGTTTAGGCCGATATGTATTCTTCTACATATTTTTGGTAAAAGAAAAATCGCAATAAGCGTTTATTGATTGGTTTGCGCAAAAGTTATAACGTCTACAAAATCGGGGATAGTTTTATGGCATTTTTATTAATATTTTTTTTTTACTAGTAATGGCGGCGATCAGCGTTTTTTATTGTGACTGCGTCATTATGGCAGACACATCAGACACTTTTGGCGCTATTTTGGGACCATTCACATTTATACAACGATCAGTGCTATAAAAATGCATTGATTACTGTGTAAATGTGACTGGCAGTGAAGGGGTTAACCAGGAGGGGGCGCTGAAGGAGTTAAGTGTGCCCTAGGGCTGTGTTCTAACTGTAGGGGGGATGGGCTACGTGTGTCACGACACTGATCACCGCTCCCGATCACAGGGAGCTGTGATCAGTGTCCTGTCACTAGGAAGAATGGGAAAATGCTTGTTTACATTAGCATTTCCCCGTTCTTCCTCTCCGTGAGACGATCGCAGGGTATCCCCACGGACATCGAGTCCGCGGGACCCGCGGTCGGACTCACGGAGCTCGCAGCGAGCGCGTATGACGGCGCATGCGCGCCCACAATGCCGCTTCTTAGAGGCGACGTATATATACGTCGATCTGCCCACAGGAGCCATTCTGCCGACGTATATATACGTTAGGCGGTCGGCAAGTGGTTAAATGCGGCATTGGTATCAAATGCTGGCAAAGCACACATTTTTGTTTGGTCTTTGATGTTTCTTCTGAATTGCAGATTAGAAGGTAAAATAAAACATACATTTCTGCACTTTAAAGAGAGCTTCTCTTCTTATTCTAAAAAGTGTTTTTTTTTTTTTTACTCTTTTTCTTCTTCGCTTTAATTTTAGTAAAGAGTAACCTTTTGTATATCAGGAACTAGTTCTAAAGCGGCTGTGTGCTCATTCCGCTCTGCGTCGAGGGATAAAGTGGACAAGATGTGAAGAGAAGCTTCAGGCAAGAAACGAATACATTACACATTCTTGCTCTCAGATGACTTTTTGATTGGCTTGTATATGCTTTCTGCCTACTTTGACTGGACCTCTCAACTTTCTGACAGCGAAAAGAGAAATACCTTTATATGTGGCAATTTTTAAAGTGAACGTTTGCTTTGTCCATGCAGCTTTGCCCATCTGCTTTGCCCATCTCTCAACAGATGCAGAAAAGGTTTTTGACAGGTTGGATTGGCAGTTATTGCAACTGACCCTTGTAGACCCTTGTAGGTCTTGGACAGAATTAAACCAATTAATTGCACTTACATACAGTAAGTAAAAAAAATTAAAAATCACAGCGCACAGTGGTGTAGTGGGTAGCACTCTCGCCTAGCAGTAAAAAAGGTCGCTGGTTCGAATCCCAACCATGACACTACCTGCCTGGAGTTTGCATGTTCTCCCTGTGCCTGCGTGGGTTTCCTTCGGGTACTCCGGTTTCCTCCCACACTCCAAAGACATGCTGGTAGGTTAATTGGCTTCTGTCCAAAATTGGCCCTAGTATATGAATGTGAGTTGGGGACCTTGGATTGTGGGCTCTTTGAGGGTAGGGACCGATGTGAGTGTGCGATGTATGTGTGGAGCGCTGCGTAAATTGACGTCGCTATATGGGTACATTAAATAAATAATAATATAGTAGATGAGCATCTTAACCACTTAACAACCACCTGCCGACAAATAACGTCGAAAAGGTGGTTGCTTAACTCTGGGAGGACGTTATATAACGTCCTCCCAGAATCGCGCTCCCGCGCGCCCCCTGGGGCGCGCACACGAGAAACTCCGTGGGATCACGAATCGCGGTAAATCGCCGCTGATAGCGGCCGTTTACCACGTGATCGCTCCGTCAAATGACGGAGCAATCACTTGTAAACAGACCGGCGTCATTTGATGACGCCGGTTCCTCCCTCCCCTCTCTGTACCGATCGGTACAGTGTGAGAGGGGAGGGGGAGGGAGCGGATGGCAGCAGCAGCACTGTGGGCTGGATCTGTGACAATTGCAGTCACAGATCCAGCCATCCATCCATCCCTGCTCAGCCATCCCTGTGCTATACCCTGCCAATACTCTGCAATACACCCTGCCAATACCCTGCCAATACCCTGGTGCAATACTCGGCAATACCCTGGTGCAATACTCGGCAATACCCTGGTGCAATACTCTGCAATACCCTGCAAAATACTCTGCAATACTCTGCAATACCCTGCAAAATACTCTGCAATACCCTGCGCAATACCCTGCAAAATACTCTGCAATACCCTGGTGCAATACTCTGGTGCAATACTCTGCAATACCCTGCGCAATACTCTGCAATACCCTGCGCAATACTCTGCAATACCCTGCAATATTCTGCAATACCCTGCACAATACTCTGCAATACCCTCCACAATACTCTACAATACTCTGCAATACCCTCCACAATACTCTGCAATACCCTCCACAATACCCTGTGCAATACCCTGCCATACACCGCAATACCCTGCCATAGTCCGCAATACTCCGCAATGCCCTGCAATACTCCGCAATGCCCGGCAATACTCCGGCAATACTCTGCAATAACCACTTCCCGCCCTCCGGCCATCATATGACGTCCTTGAATTTGAATCTGAATGATGGGAGCAGCTACAGGCATCATTCAGATATCAGCTTTTTCAGCCGGCGATTCCCTACACCATAACAACAATCATAGTGGCTGTTACGCCGCTTGATCATTCTTACGGGAGGCGAGAGGGGATGTCCCCCCCCCCCGCCGCCCTCCGGTGCTTCTACCGACTCACCGCTACGATCAAAGCCAGGATTGTTGTTTTTTTTTTTGTATTTTTTTCAGGCTTCCCAGCCTAGAGGTGAGATGTGGGGTCTTATTGACACCCCCCCCCCCATATCTCACTGTAAAGAGGACCTGTCATGCCATATTCCTATTACAAGGGATGTTTACGTTCCTTGTAATAGGTATAAAAGTGATCAAAAAAATGTTTAGGGCGGAAAAACATGTCAAACTAAAATAAATAAAGTAAAATGAAGAATACAATTTTTTTTTTTTTTTAAAGCACCCCTGTCCCCGTGAGCTCGCATACAGAAGCGAACGCATACGTAAGTCCCGCCCACATATGAAAACGGTTTTCAAACCACACATGTGAGGTATCTCTGCGAACGTTAGAGCGAGAGCAATCATTTTGGCCCTAGACCTCCTCTGTAACTCAAAACATGTAACCAGTAAAAATATTTAAAGCGTCGCCTATGGGGATTTTTTAAGTAGCGAAGTTTGGCGCCATTCCACGAGTGTGTGCAATTTTTAAGGGCGACATGTTAGGTATCTATTTACTCGGCGTAACTTCATCTTTCACATTATGCAAAAACATTGGGCTAACTTTACAGTTTTTTTTTTTTTTTAAGCACAAAACATTTTTTTTCCGTAAAAAACGCGTTAAAAAAATTGCTGCGCAAATATCGTGCGAGATAAAAAGTTGCAACAACCACCATTATATTCTCTAAGGTCTTTGCTAAAAAAACATATATAATGTTTTGGGGTTCTATGTAATTTTCTAGCAAACAAATGATGATTTTTACATGTAGGAGAGAAATGTCAGAATTGGCCTGGGTGCTCCAGAACGCCTGAAGGTGCTCCCTGCATGTCGGGCCTCTGTATGTGGCCACGCTGTGTAAAAGTCACACACATGTGGTATCGCCATACTCAGGAGTAATAGCAGAACGTGTTTTGGGGTGTAATTTGTGGAATGCATATGCTGTGTGTGAGAAATAACCTGCTAATATGACAATTTTGTGAAAAAAAAAAAAAGAGAAAAAAAAAATCTTGATTTTGCAAAGAATTGTGGGAAAAAATGACAACTTCAAAAAGGGGTCATTTGGGGGGTATTTGTACTTTTCTGGCATGTTAGGGTCTCAAGAATTGAGATAGGCCGTCAGTACTTCAGGTGTGATCAATTTTCAGATATTGACACCATAGCTTGTGGACTCTATAACTTTCACAAAGACCAAATAATATACACCAATTTGTACTTATTTTTACCAAAGATATGTAGCAGTATAAATTTTGGCCAAAATTTATGAAGAAAAAATAGTAATTTGCAAAATTTTATAACAGAAACGAAAAAAAAATCATTTTTTTACAAAATTTTCAGTCTTTTTTCTCTTATAGCGCAAAAAATAAAAAACCCAACAGTGATTAAATACCACTAAAAGAAAGCTCTATTTGTGTGAAAAAAAGGACAAAAATTTCATATGGGTACAATGTTGTATGACTGAGTAATTGTCATTCAAAATGTGAGAGCACCGAAAGCTGAAAATTGGTCTGGTTATTAAGGGGGTTTAAGTGCCCAGTGGTCAAGTGGTTAATGAGACAAAATGTACAGGGATAGGGAGAATTGTAGACACGCACCCACACTCACTCAGGTTGAACTAGATGGACTGGTGTCTTTATTCAACCTTACTAACTATATATATATGTAACTATATGTATAGTAAACTCTGAAACGTCCGAATCTCTCTTCTGGGGACATTTCTGGCTGCCCAAATGATGTCACGTAGCTCTGCCCTACGTGTTTCATCCGTGCCCCAGAAGATTTCAACTTTGACAAAACACGTAGGGCGGAGTTACATACCATGACATCATTTCGCAGCCAGAAGTGTCCCCTGAAGAGAGATTTGTCTGTTTCTGACTTTACTATACAGTGCTCTGATATTTTTTACTTATGTAACTGCAATTATTTGGTTTTATTAAATTGTTAAATTGTGTTTTAGTTATGTGGAGCATTTGTTTCCCTCTTTTTTTCCTAATATGGTGCCTACAAGATCGCAAGTAAAAGGGAAAGAATTTAGTGACGATTCTTGCTGGCAGTTACTTGAATAAAGCTTAAGCCCTTACTACAGTATACATCGGCTTAATGCAGCAAGATCTTGTGTCCCAGACAAATGGAAACAAACATCACCTCCAGATTTACTCCTCTGGTTTAAAAGGGTAAACAACATTATGGGTATGAAAGACCACCCTCTACAACAAGGAAGAAAAGTTCAGAGCCACATGGGCATCCTGGATACACTACACCAACTCAACACTATGGAAACATCATCACGGGAACCTGAGACTGCCCCTCTTAGCCCCATTGTGGGACTGCTCTGGTTACCATCTCCCTTCTGTTTTTCCACCCCCTTTTTTTCTTCCTCCCAACCTTGTCTCCTTTATTCTCCTCCTCCTCTCCTCCCTACTCCACTTCCCTCCCTTTACCAATCCACTCCCAGCGCTGACAACAGATGCCCCATAGTATGCCTATGCATGGCATCATAGCTCAGGCATTCCAGTCGTTGTCAAGCGCTCTCTTCTTTCCCATGTAGCCTGCGCTGGTTGACATAGTGGAGATCACATGACCAGACCAGAGCGGCTGAAAATAGGTAAAGTCCATAAATCAACCGTGATCATCTCACACCATAAAAATGTGATCTTCTTATAGCGGAACAAAGTATAATACTATTTAACAATGAAACTTAAAGGGGAAATCTGCGCTAATTCAACTTAAACATGATGTAGCAACAATAAAAAAAGTTCATATGATAAAGTCTATAAATCAACTGTGATCATCCCACATCATAAAAATTTGATCTTCTTATATCTGAAGAGTGGTCCTCCAGCAAATCACCTTTGATCACCACCAAAGTGAGAAGTGCCCATTCACCGTAGCTCCGGTGACCTCTAAACTAATAAAGGCCAGTAAACGCTTCGGGATATTGATTTGGCCCCTCAGAATCGTATATATGTGTGCCCTGACTTGGTGGCTTTCCTGAAGACGAGATTAGTGAAACTAGTTGGAAGACTTCCGGCCTCCGTCACTTCCGGTTACATCCAACATCACAACCGACCCAGACTTCCTGGTGGTGGAACGCACGCCGATCCCAAGAGGGAGAAGCAAGACGATACTCAAAACACAAGGCTGTATTCATTTGTGCCGAGTCTGGGCTCACATATATGTAAGTGCAATATTTTTGATGTCTTTTAATATGGTGAATAAACATACTACACTATAGTATCTCTTTGGTTTATGGTGGTAAAGTAATTGAAGAGAGAGAGAGAGGGAGACTAGGAAATATCTGGAGACCTAATGGAAGACTGGGATTTATTCTGAAGGGCCAAATCAATATCCCAAAGTTAGTTTAGAGTAGACTTGTGCACAACGGAAAAATTCGTTCCGTTTCGGTTCGTTTCTTTCCGGTCCTGTTGATTCGTAATCATTCGTAATTTTGCTAGACGGGATTTTTCGTGTTCGGACTCATTCGTATTTTTGCAAGCGACATTTTTCGTTGAATTTTTTGTTGCTTTATAATTCGTACTTTCGGTAGAGTACGTTGTTTTTCGTTGATTCTGGACACAACTCCTACTTTCGTAACTTTTTTTGGGTTCGTTGATTCGTAATTTTCCGTGTCTCTCTCACAACGACGCTGCCTATTATGCCTAATGTGCTTCGAATGGATTTGTACTTTTCTAAATACATAGCGGTTATTTGTAACGATTCGAAATCTCGTATTTTACTTTCGTTTTTTACATGCGGCTATAGGCTCCGCCCCTGTACACCATTTTGAGAGGGTTCAGCACGGTGAGGGAGAAGCAGAGAGCAGAGCAGAGTGTTATTGTGCTTCGAATGGATTCGAAATCTCGTATTTTACTTTCGTTTTTTACATGCGGCTATAACCTCCGCCCCTGTACACCATTTTGAGAGTTCAGCACGGTGTGGGAGAAGCAGAGAGCAGAGCAGAGTGAGTGTTATTGTGCTTCGTATGGATTCGTACATTCGTAACTTTTTCATAACGAATTATGCCGAAGACATTCGGGCATTCGCTATTTGCGGTATAATTTATTTCGGATTCGGTCTTATTCGTAATTGCTTTGTTCGGAAATTCGAATGCTTCCGAATGTCCGAAAGTTGCTAAATTCGGACGAATTTCAATTCGTTACGAAACGAATTGCACAAGCCTAGTTTAGAGGTCACTGGAGCTACGGTGAGTGGGCACTTCTCACTTTGGTGGTAGTCATAGGTGATTTGTTGGAGGAACACTCTTCAGATATAAGAAAATCACATTATTTATGGAGTGGGATCATCATGGTTGATTTATGGAATTTATTATGTGGACTTTTTTTATTGTTGCTACATCATGCTACATCATGTTTAAGTTGATTTAGCGCAGATTTCCCCTTTTGTTTTCACTGTTTTATAGTATTATACTATTGGGAAGACAGCTTTGTTGTTCATGATAGGTAAGTAGGTGCCTTTATGTTTCCACTTACTGAAAACAGCTAAGTATACAAATCTTTTTTCCACAGAGTAGTTAATATACACTATATTACCAAAAGTATTGGGACACCTGCCTTTACACGCACATGAACTTTAATAGCATCCCAGTCTTAGTCTGTAGGGTTCAATATTGAGTTGGCCCACCATTTGCAGCTATAACAGCTTCAACTCTTCTGGGAAGGCTGTCCACAAGGTTTAGGAGTGTGTCTTCAGGAATGTTTGACCATTCTTCCAGAAGCACATTTGTGAGGCCAGGCAGTGATGTTGGACGAGAAGGCCTGGCTCGCAGTCTCCGCTCTAATTCATTCAAAAGGTGTTTTATTGAGTTGAGGTCAGGACAGGCCAGTCAAGTTCCTCCACCCCAAACTCACTCATCCATGTTTTTATAGACCTTGCTTTGTGCACTGATCCAAATCATTTGGTGGAGGGGGGATTATGGAGTGTCGTTGTTTTTCAGAGGTTGGGCCTGACCCCTTAGTTCCAGTGAAGAGAACTCTTAAGGCGTCAGCATACCAAGATATTTTTGACAATTTCATGCTCCCAAGTTTGTGGGAACAGTTTGGGGATGGCCCCTTCCAGTTCTAACATGACTGCACACCAGTGAACAAAGAAAGGTCCATAAAGACATGTGTGAGCGAGTTTGGGGTGGAGGAACTTGACTGGCCTGCACAGAGTCCTGACCTCAACCCAATAGAACACCTTTGGGATGAACTAGAGCGTAGACTGTGAGCCAGGCCTTCTTGTCCAACATCAGTGCCTGACCTCACAAATGTGCTTCTGGAAGAATGGTCAAACATTCCTATAGACACACTCCTAAACCTTGTGGACAGCCTTCCCAGAAGAGTTGAAGCCTTTATAGCTGCAAAGGGTGGGCCAACTCAATATTGAACCTTACGGACTAAGACTGGAATGCCATTAAAGTTCATGTGTGTGTAAAGGCAGGGGTCCCAAAACTGTTGGCAATATAGTTTAGATGTTAGAAGGGGGATGGGAGCAGGTCCAAGTCTAGCTAGTATAACCCAGAATTCTACTCTACCTATGGAACCAACATACTGTATAAAACATTTCACCCTCACCACTCTTTCACTTAAAAATGGTACTGCCATATAGCCCATATCACCTTCACCATTCTTACCCTTAAAAATAGATTTCACCACTATTAATATGACATCTTTTACTCATTTCCAGAATGTTAGGTAACACATTTTTGATATATTCATTTTGATGTCTTTTTATATTTATGTAATTGTGGAAGTGGAAACTGTATTAACATTGAACTCATTCTGCCAGATGTTTTTAAAATGTTTGTGAAATGCTAAATAAAGAGAAAAAAATTCTTATATATAAATATACTGTATATATACAGTATATGTGTGTGTGTTTTAATTAAATAAATCTAAAAAATATAGTATAATTATATGGAGTACCTGCACCAGACAGTTTTAAGACAGCAGCTATTTTTACGGTTTCCCTGTATAAAAATAGTTCATGTGACTTAATTTTCATCTATAGACTATTTTTAACTAGCTGCTTGTAGTGGTGGTCTATAGCAATATATTACCCTCTTCAGAGACACCCTGTCTGATTTATGGCAATAAGTTACAAGTCACACCAGCTTCACAGCAGTCATTAAATTGGATGTCATCAATTTTTATGAACATCGGGTTTATGAGGGCTGGAGATCGCTGTGGTGCACTGATGTGATTGTATGAACACAGGAATGCGGATTCACTCATTACTCTCGGATAGGAGAAATGATGGGTGCTATCACCTCCCAATAATCACATCATAACTGTCATGGGTACCTGTGTGATAGATGAATAATGATGAGGGAATTGCTGAAAATCTACTCTGTATTTACTTGATCTGTAAGCAGGTGGATGTCAAATGTTTATGTTTTATTAAAATGTTCTACTGTTTTGTAGTTAAATATTTGGTTCGAATTTTTACCTACGTGGCACTGTTTAGTTATGTTGCTCTGCAGAGTTGATAAGTCCAGAGAAGCAAGGGTTAACTCTGCTGGTCAGGTTTTCCCATGCTTTTTAGGGGAGTACCGCCCTCTGCTGGGGCAAACACATCAAATGGTGGGGAACCACCACTTGTTGGCACTGCAGTAAGATGGCCGGAGGTTCGGTTCCAGGTCTCCCCATTTAAGGAACTGCCGTGCTGCTAAGGATGTGATCTACTATTTGGACTTAACCACCCCTTCTGGGAGCCCAGTCAGGCTTCCAGGGGTATGGAATCATGCTTGAAAAAAGGACTCTAAGGACTTTCTCACCTATTTAAGGTATGACCACCTCAAGGAGCAGTTGGGGCACCAGGAGGGGAATGCGTCCCTGACGATCTGAAAAAAGGCAGTGGTTATTCCACTGCTGAAGAAGGTCGGCCTCGAATCGGCCCAGCCAGAGAATAACCAACCTATTTCCACCTTGGTGTTTCTTGCTAAGATCATTGAAAGAGTCGTAGTCCAGCAGATTCAGAGTCATCTGGAATCCAACTCCATTCTAAATGACCTCCAGTCAGGTTTTCGACCTGGATGTGGGACTGAGACAGCCCTAGTCAATGTCCACGATGATATACTTCGTACCCTGGACAACGGTGAAACCGTAGCTCTGATACTTCTGGATTTGTCAGCTGCCTTCGACACCATAGATCATACACGGCTACTGCATAGACTTAAAAATATGGCCAAGATCGAGGAGATGGCATTGGCATGGATGGTTTCGTTCCTCCGGGACAGGGCACAACGGGGGAGGCTGGGAGCCTATCACTCTAATTACAGCTCCCTGTCCTGTGGGGTACAACAGGGTTCGGCGTTATCGCCAGTCCTGTTTAATATCTATATGAGACCACTGACCAACCTGTTCCAACGCCATGGTCTGCAGTTCCATGTGTAAGCAGATGACACCCAGATCTATCTGAGCATGTCAAGGGAAAACAAAGACCAGTCTCCACTGGCAGCCTGTTTAGAAGAAATCAATCTGCGAATGAGTGCCAACTTTAAGTTAAATGGCACAAAAACTGAAATTATCATCTTCAGTGACAGGGAGGAAGACACTCCTATTCCCGCGTGGCCTTCCTCGTTCGGTGCTCCGCCTGAGGTCGCTAACCGGGGGTCATCTTGGATTCCAGATTGACTCTGGACCCTCAGGTGAGTGGAGTGGTGAGCTCTTGCCATCTCCACTTAAAGCTCCTGCGGGCCCTTTTCTGCTATCTGGATGATGGCTCGGGGTAAGATCGCTCTGATCCATGCAACAATTAACAGTCGGCTGGACTACTGTAATGCTCTATACCTTGGCCTGCCAAAAAATATCATGCATAGACTCCGACTAATTCAGAACGCCGCAGCAAGGTTACTTACGGTTGCTGGTAGGAGACATCATATGACCCCAATTTTAAATACCTTGCACTGGTTGCTCATCCGTGAGCGGGTTCTGTTTAAGACTGGCTGTTTTATGCATAGGATAGTCCACGGAGGTAGACCAGAGTACCTCCGGGAAAAATTCACACGATATGCTCCTAGTAGAGCATTATGTTCAGTGGGACAAACGAATGTCGTTGTCCCCAGGGTGAGGAAACAGAGACGAGGAGGACGTGCCTTCTCGGTGCAGGGGGGTAGGGTATGGAATGATTTACCGCAGGTCCTAAAAAACACCACCAATTTGCTAAGCTTCAGGAGGAGTTTGAAGACCTTGCTCTTCCAGAAGTGTTATGGGGGCTTATAGGTCACTGCATCCTGGCCAGTAAGGGAGCTAGATTAAGAAGATCGGAATCTCTCTGCTCATTATAGTCATACGCATCTAGGCCCATGGGTAAGACTGCGTTTACAAGCATTTTTCATTATTAATAATAATAATAATAATAATGAGACTAACTAAAGGCCACTTAGAAGATTGTGTACAGGAATGTGTATTGAAGACATCTTTGTTAAACTGCTCATTTTTTATACAGTATCTAAAAGAGTAGCACACACACATCCTCCACCTTTATGCACTCACCAGACTGCTAATATACTGTACATAGGCATGTATAATGGCTAATCCCAGATGTCCATGGGATCCACCTCTGTAATCCAACCTTCAATAGCTAGAGTGGGGTCACATAAAGGCAAGCTCACCACACGGAGCCCAAATATAAAGTGTATATGGTGCAGTATTTTAATGATAAAACTGTCAGTACAGAGCCATAAAGCACATCCACGTGGAAATTCAAACAAATCCAGACTCACTAAGATGGCCGCCAATCCGAGTCCCGGAAACAGTGGGAAGGGGCCTTATGTGTCAACGTTATATCACTGTTTCCGTATGATTTCTTGGTTCATATTCAATCGTTTTATGTATAATTATTAATTTATTAGTAGAACTTTTAGCACTTTAAGATTGCTTTGTTTTACACACAATGTTTTTACATATATTATTCTTGATTTATGAAGGCACTTTTTTGCATTTATGTCACATTATTTGGATTAGAGCTCTGCCCTTTGTTTTTCAAGTTGTTGTTTTAAGATTGGCGTGTTACCTTTTTGTGCTAGCTGCTATTCCCTCAGGGCGCTCACTTATATACCTTTATTATACTTAGACAGCAGCTTTGACACTTTTTTTTTTGTGTACAGTGTAATTGGTTGCAATGGTACACCATGACAAGCAAAGACTGTACGACCACTGGGGTCCTAGCAACCAATGATGTAATTTGTTGCTTAGATGCAGGGGGCTGGCCTGCACAGCGTCCTTAATTTCTAGGACACAGGAAACCGTCAGCGTCCTAGCAATCAGTAGGAAGAGATAGATTCCTGGCCTGGAGCCATATGATGTCAAGTTTAGTGGCGGTAAGTATACCACCGCTAAGTGTATGACTTCCTGCATCAACCCAAGGTTTGCCTCGGTGGGCAGGATGCTATTAAGCTTGCCCATTTGCCAAACAGTCTATGCTTGCAGCGAACCCTGTGTCACTAAAGCCCTGTACACACGGGCGGGAATCCTGTCGGAAAAAAAAAACCATTGGTTTTCTCTATGGGATTCCTGTCAAGCTTAATGGGATTCTGCCAAATTTGTCTTGCGTACAGACTGACATTCAAAATCTCGTCGTTCTAAAGCGCGGGGACGTACAACACGTACGACGGCACTATAAAGGGGAAGTTCCATTCTAATGGCTTCACCATTTGGGCTTGCTTTTGCTGATCTCGTGTTAGTAAAAGTTTGGTGAGAGACGATTCGCTCTTTGCAGCCTCGTGCTTTTCAGTCCGTTACAGCGTGATGAATGTGATAGCTCCATTACGAACGCTAGTTTTACCAGAAGGAGCGCTCCCGTCTCATACTTGATTCTGATGATGCACATTTTTTTCCCCTCGGACAAGCATACACACAACCGTTTTTCACGACAAGAAATAGTCTGACGGGAATCACAACGAGAAACATAGAGAGCAGGTTCTCTATTTTTCTCGTCGAAAATTCCCGGCAGTTTTCACGACGAGAAAGCATACACACGAACGTTTTTCATGGCAAAAAGCTCTCCCAGCAGTTTTCTTGCCGAGAAAAACGGTCGTGTGTACGAGGCTTAAGAATTAGAACCTCATCCTTTATTTTAGTGGGGGTTTCCATTTTCAGAGAGTGAAATAAAAACCTCTAAACCCACCCATTCTCGCCAAATAGGGATGTTCTGCTTAGAACTCCTTCATTCAGCTGTGAAGTTATCAGTTCTAGGGTAGACTATTTATTTATTAATTTATTTCAAGTACTTATATAGAGCCTTCAATTTACGCAGTGCTTTACACATATATTGTACATTCACATCAGTCCCTACCCTCAAGGAGCTTATAACCTAAGGTCCCTGACACACATACTAGGGACAATTTTTTTTTTTTTTTTTAGACAGGATCCATATAACCTACCAGCATGTTTTTAGACTAATCTACTTTGCAGTTCAGTCTCCGAATTCAATAGACAAGTAATGGTTATCCTAAGGTGACTTAAACGCTTGGTAGTCTCATGGTTACTCTTCCATTGATGGGAGAGATACTGTAGCTCTACCCATTAGAAAAGTGCAAGAAAACAACAAAAAACAATTCAGAGATGTCAACTTACCAAGAGAGGACTCCCCCGCCGGGGTGCTGGGACTCTGGTTTGATGCTTTAGAATACAATTCAAACACATAATTATATAATGAACTTCTAAAGCAAACACATTTAGAATACACTGGAAAAACCACACAATTCTACCTATGTTATTCTCCTATATAAATCTAATGAAAACAAGAATCCCACTGCTGGTTTTATACTGAGTAATATTCAACCAATCAACCATTTTAAAGTGGTTTTAAAGTCTAAAGTTTTGTTTTACCTTCATTCTCTGCATTTCACGGGAGATGCTGGGATTCGTTTACTAAAGGAAAATAGACTGTGTACTTTGCAAAGTGCAGTTGCAATCTACAAGTGCAGTTGCCCCAGAGCTTAGTAAATGAGGGAAAGCTTCACTTTGCAAAGAATACCCAATCACGTGCAAGGAAAATAAAAAAAACAGCATTTTTTGCTTGCAAATGATTGGATGATGAAAATCAGCAGAGCTTCTGCTCATTTACTTAGCTCTGGAGCAACTGTTCTTGCAGAGTGCAACTGCACTTTGCAAAGTGCACAGTCTATTTACCTTTGGTAAATCAACCCCACTAAGAGCAGCGGGAGCCATGGACTCCTGCTGCTGTCAGTCAAACTCCAGTGAGGAGGGAGTGGGGGCGTGGCTTACTGGTGCTGTGTGGGTCTAAAGATGCACACAGCCTGGCTTGGCAATGTGCAAACAAGGGTGCCTATTTAGAGCATGACTTGCTAAGAAGGCAACTGGAGCTTGGAAAGGCTGACTGCCAGAAGAGGGGGTAAGAGACATCTCAGGTAAGTATAACATACTTTTTACTGTAAACTAAAAACAAATTGCATTTAGAGTCACTTAAATCACTTTAAACCAGCTGTTGATTAAAAAAAAAAGGAAATGCTATAGAACAAATATAAAGAGGAAACTGGAATTGTGTGGTAACTCTACAAAATTGCATATAACCCAAAATCTATTTAAGGAGAGACAAGCTCAATGAATACAAAGTATGTTCAACTATTGAACCAGTTCGGTAACATATAATCACTGCTTCAAATGTGAATTCTGACTTGCGTGTTTCAAGGGTGAACCATCTTCATCAGAGCTCTCCAGTGGATTGAATTTTATGTTATATGTGGTTTTGACAAATACTTTAGCGAGTATAAAGCATTCCCTGGAATTCATAAAGAGTTTTGTAGGCACACCTGCCTCCACGCCACAAATGCCGCTGCTTCCATTTACCTGATGGAAACAGGCACATACAATTGTCACAGGAGGTGGATGTTAATAGTGGACACTTCATCCTCAGTAAAGCTCAGTAATGCTGGCCCAGTGTTGCTCTCTGCCAATCTTTGGCATGTGTGTTCAGGAGTTAGTTGAGCTATTGGGTAGCTGGATCCTGATGAAGATTCTGAGAGACTAGTTTGCCATCAGGTCTGCCTTGTGGTTGACAGCAGTGAGTGGATTCCATTGCTGCTTGTCAGCCCCATAGCGACTATGGAATCTGCCCTCTGTTGTTCGCTGTCATTTACAGAGGAGGTGGACCTAAAGGGAAGCTCTGAGAGACAAGGCTTCCTTCATCTGCCTGTGGGCTCAGAGCAGGCAGCAGCTTATCCTTGCTTGCTACTCCAAATTGCAGGCCCACAGTTGTTCTTGGGCTATGCCAGGCAGTGGGTGGGGTCAGCTCGCCCTGCATGTGGAGGTACCTTTTCATGCAGAGCGCGCTCATCAATACCCTGGACCAGGCAGACATAGCGATCATGTGAAAAGTCTAACATTAAGGCAGTTCCCAGACTTAGAGCCATCACACTGTGTGCAGCAAACGTGCAGAATTCATCTGAAAAGTGCTGTCCCGTGGCACTACACACTGTAACCTGATGCATGTTTGTCAGGGAATGAATAGCAGAAGAACTGCCACATCTGCCACATCTGCCAACAGACGTTGTGTGCGGGTGCTTGGGCGCGCCCGTGCAAATGCCTGCATCTGTGCTCAGCTGCGGGCCGTGACATGCATTCACGTACGCCTGTGCGCCATGGTGCGCACAATGTGTGACAGATCCTGGTGCCCAGTTGCCTATTTGAAGCCAGCAGTCTGGTCCACAAGTTGCTGGATGATCATCAGTGCCCCCTGTGTTCCTGTGCTCTTGTCTATGCTATAATTGGATTTCCTGTTACTGACCCTGCTTGCCTTTCACCTGTCCTGTCTCCATCCCTGGCTCCGACCCCTGGATTGTTCTACTAACTCTGCTGCTGCCTGATTACCTGTGAATGACCATGGCTTGCTCGTCTGACTCTGCTACTGCCTGATCATCTGTGTATGACCCCAGCTTGTTCCTGATTCCGCTTCTGCTTCTGGTTTCCTCCTGTCATTAACCTTCATGCACCCCTTTTAACTAACTTCAGAGCAGGCTCAGAGCAGTTAATCAGTGACGGCCCGTCCATAGGGGGCGCACGGGCGCCGCCGCCCCTATCCATGTGTCCGGCTCCCTGATCTACATGCAGGGCACCGGACGCATAGATTTCAATCAGGGTTTTTTTTTAAGCACGTGAGCCAGAGGTTTTAATAGGCTTCAAAAAAGGGTGGGCTCGGGGGGCAAAGCACTGCACCCGAAGCCCACCCAGTGGTGTGACAATAGCGAATGAATATTTGGTGGAGGCCGGTGGATTTTTTGCAAAAAAATGCAAACTGTTTGTTTCCCTGTGTACACTATCCTGCTTTTCCTCCGCATGTATATATAAAGCATGCAACAGGTCACAGACTCTTTACCTCCTATGAAGGACTAAAGGTTCTTTGATGGTGGGAGTGTGTAGCGGGTGCCTCACTCTGTCACCCACGATCCCGCCAAGCTGACCGCCGCAATGTACACAGGCTTTCCAGCCAGAAAGAAGGAGGGGAGCGGCCTGTCAGTGTCTGCATGGGCTTTTCACCCTCCTCCCTCTCCTCACTGACTCACACAGAGCTGTTCACTCTACAGCCCCCCGTGTGCTCCTATTGGCAGGAGAGGAGCCAATTAAAGACACAGTTACAGCAGCCAATCAGAGGGACTGTATAAAGCTGCAGGAAGCAGTTGCAAAGGACAGTGAAATATGAAGTCTCAGCACAGAGTGGCCTCACTGACTTTTAAAGAGGCAGGACTACAAATCCCAGCTTTTTGCCCATTTGCAGGAAACAGGGACACTGCACCACAGAAGGAGTTAATTGAACACTGTAAACAGACATCATTGCTGGTAGTCATCTTGCTGACAATTGTAGTGCCACAGGGAGATAATGATCAATTTCTGGGACACTGTATACAGACATCATTGTTCTCTCACCTTGCTGAGAAAGATCCTGCCTGCTTCACTTGATAATCTGGGCAAGTTGTGGTGTTTAGGCCCTGCTATCCAGGAGTTTAAGTGCACCAACGAAAGTGGTTAGCTGAAGACATAAAGTTTTAGCTTTTCTTCAAAAGGACTGAAGCTACTGGTGCCATACGGGTGTGTGGGACAGTTTATCTAGGAAGTTAAGCCATTACATATTGATTTGAATAAAGTGTTTAAAGTTGGGCCTGTTGTGTCAGGGGACAGAAGAGAGAGGCCTGACACAAAGAGAGTGATTCCTCTGCTCTCTTCCTAGCTGGACTCATAGAGCCAACCTGAGTAAAGGTAACCAATCCGATTTAAAGTGTCATATTGTGCTTTATTTGTCATTCAAGTGTGCCTCTACTCTTGGGGACATTCTAGTGTTTGGAATCCCCTGAAAGCAGCTTGAATATAGAATTGAGAGAGCCATATTGCTCTTAAATCTCAGTAATTGCTCTTTAGTTGATAACTTGAATATACATTGTTACTGTCTGTTATTCTTCCACAGAAATATTGCAGTGAATACAATTTCTGTGTTTTATTATAACGTTAAATAACATTAAAGAGTTGTAGAACAAGAGTTTGGCTCAAGCCCACCTGGTGTGATATGTGTGATTACAGGCTTCAAAGAGAACAAGGGCTAGCTAACACTGAAGACGGCCCAGGGCACATAGACATGATACATGGACAATGCTGCCCCTAGAGGCCAATATAATATATTAAAAGGACTTCCTCTTGGCAATATCTTATTGGACAGGAGGCAAGTGGGGGTGGTTACGAGTGGGTGTGAATGAATGTGTAAAAAGGACACACAGAAGAGAAATCGTCCCTTTTTTTTGGCTTTTGGCCTGCTTCCATGAGCCTCATTGCTCTGGCTCTTTTACCATCCTGAGCCCAGCTGACAAAAAAATATCTCGAGGAAAGCATTGTGATAAGTATTTTTGATGTTCTGCTGTTATGTTTTATGTTAGTGTTCGATGTTAGCATATTCCTATTTTTTTGGGAAATAAATGAAACATTGTTTTACTAAGCAGTGTGTTTACTTTCATAGATAACCTTATATCATTGTGCTTATCAGAGTCTTAATAGACTAGCTAATTATAGGCATGGACAAATTAGTACATATATGCAATAAATAGAGGGAATCCGTGACCACCTTCGGAAGAATAGTTATTTATTGTATCAATTACTTCACTGTTATTAGGGTTGAGAGGCAGAGTAACGGACTGAACTAACTTAAGCAGCTCCTGCGGGGGTATCTTTATAATACTATTTGGGTTGGTGTGGGAGGGGGTGGGTAGTTTAGATATCAAGAGGCACTGTCGTTCTGTCCTAAATTAGGCTGCCAAACCAGCTTGTGACAGGATCTGTGCTTGTAATCACACTGGAAAAAATACCATTAAAGGTCCAGTTCAATTCTAATCCATTTATATTGTTTTCATTTTTGCAACTCCTGACGAAAGTGTGGTGTTGGACCCTTGAAACACATTGGCTACTCTTTCAATTGTCCACCTGAATTGGGCATGTGACATTGTCTCTTAAAGTGGTTGTAAACCCACTTTTGCATCTTGCACCTACAGGTAAGCCTAGATTAAGGCTTACCTGTAGGTGCAAGAAATATCTCCAAAACCTACACGATTTAGGAGATATTTACTAAAATCACAGGCGCCGCTGTCTACGGCACATGCGCGCCGTAGACAACGGCACATTCATGGGGTTAATCCCATTCACAAATTCGGCTAAGTCCCAGCAATGCTTGGGCTTAGCCGAATTTGACGGCTCCCGCACGCATGCCTGGAGCGGCGATACCCGGAAGTAACATTCCGGCTATCGCCGCAGCGATGGCTGCGGCTGGAGAGAGGGACACGGATGGCTTCGGGGGCCCCGATCTAAGGTAAGTGGTACATAATGAGCTAGTATGCTAGTCATACTAGCTCATTATAGCTTTGTCTTGCAGGTGGGCTAGAAAAAAAAAAGTTATATGGGTTTACAACCACTTTAAAACCTATTATGACCATCCAAAACATATATGCGACAAGAAAAGGTTTGGCTTTAACGCACACCCGATGCACATATGCGTCCAAAGTTTCTGTTCTGAGAGTGAGCTCACTGCGCGCTCCCAGCACAAAGACCAAGCTGCCAAAGATAGCTCTTGGTTCCCGCTAGTGGTCATTAGCTGGTGGGACTGACAGCCAATTACAGTGGTCACGTGATCGGCCAATCTTTCCTGCCCCTCTTCCCCCGGCATTACATTTTTTAAAAGGAACACCAGGAAAGATGGGAAATGGTTAATATAATTTTTTTCTATATTTGATTTTACAACCTGTGAAAGGCGTTCATTCACTAGAAACGATCACACTGAAAATCACTCCCTCTTAGCGTTACCCAAGTGCAACCGTAGAACAGAACAATAAAGATTGTTGAAAGTTTAGCTGCCAAATCCCAGGATTAATGGATTATAATATAAATGTCACTGTGTTCTAAATTGTGATGATGAATGTGTTTATATTGTAGCTCTCAGAGTTACAGCAGCCCTTCTTGTTTTACAAATGTAGCGAGGATTCCGTCCGTGCATAATGTCCTCGATTGTAACATCTTTATGAAAGATAGAAGCCTCCCACGGTAAGGCGTCATCCTTCATACCTCTGAAATAATGAAAGAATAAAAATAAAGCTCACCTGTCAGAGGACTCATGAGCTCCTCTGCAGAAGGGATCGATGTTGGGTCACTTTGCTCCCCTAGAGAAAAACAAAAAAGCTCCAAATAAGTTACAAATATCAGCATTGTACAAATCTGCACACATATCAGCTCTGTACCCATTACATTATTACATTAATGTAAAATGTAAAATGTTAAATGTATTATCTAAACATAAGCAGTGTAAATACCTGAATCTGACCCGGTATTAGCCACTTGCAGCCCCTGTACAGCAGGGCTGGAGTGTGAGAGAAAGAAGCAGAACAAGGAGCCAATCAGTTCATGTGCTGGCAAAAAGCATACAGATAAGAGGAGAGAGCAGACTGACACAGGGATGAGATCTTCCATTTGCCTCTTCTCTTTTCACTGTCCAGTAACAAGCCGGGGTGGGTACAGGGTGACCTGGGCTCAAGGGAAGTGAGCTGGTCATCAGACCGAGGACATCTAGTGCCAGTTCAGGTCTAGTTATTTGATTTGTTTATCCCATATACAAGTCTGTGGCCTCTGGCTCTAATCGGTGCTTCAAAAAACAGCCCCCCCCCCTGCATTTTATATACAACGATATAGATCAGACCAAAATGAGGGACAAATGGACTTTTTGTTCCAAATCAGGGACAGTCCCTCAAAATCAGGGACAGTTGGGAGCTAAGTACAATGTATTATATAATGTATCTTTCATATATGCAATGTACGGGTGATCTGTCTATCAAAGTACCCGGGCCAGGAGGCGGGGCTGTATGTGACAACGAGCGGCGGGAACACACTGCAATGCAAAGGAAAGCTGTTACAGTGATGTCCCCGCTCTCTGGTGATCTGGCCACCTGCTCTCCTTTCTCTTTCCCTCGGCGATCGCTGGGAAAACATTTCCTACACCCCCCACCCCCCCGCTCTCCTAGGCAGCCTACGCTCGCCAGACATCATTTTCGAGTGGAAAATTTGAGGGCTGATATAATGTATCTTGTGAGTATACAATGTATCTTTTATGTATACAATGCATTATATAATGTATCTTGTGTGTATACAATGTATCTTTTTCACCCTTCAAGAGAAGAAAAAAACAGATGGGCAGGCTGTATAGTGACTGATCACGGTGATAATCAATCAGAGGCTATCACAGCAATCAGGTTAGTACAAGACATGGGGCTCTTGCTGTGAGCTCAGGTTCTGTGCTGGGGGCGTGCTGTAACGCGCATTCTCAGCAAAAACACAGCAGCACATATGTGTTTACGGCTATCGGGAAGGGGTCAATAAATAATTCTGCCCATGGCTAGGCTAAGGAGAAAACTATTGTCAAAAAAATGCATGGAACACCAAGGACTGTCCCAATTGCAACAAAAAATAAAAAAATTCTAGCACAGAATTGTTAGCTTTTCCTAACAACTCCAACCCTTGTGGCTGGTGTTAGTCCATTCTTTTATTGAAAGGGTGCTGGATTATCCATCCCTTTAAATTATTGGCTTATGCACTCCATTATACTGTAGATTGTTCCTTGTTTCTGGTGGTGAACCTGAAAATTTTAGCCAAAAAGTCGGTTGGCAAGCTGAGTTGGAACTTTGGGCAAGCCTGCCTGATTCTGTCAGTATGAATGAGCCCTGGTGCCCTGTAGTAAGTTGTGTCTTTCATAAGTCATAATTAGAAATCTTTTAAACTCACACAAACCCAGGTGTCTTGGTGGGTACAGAACCCAGAATCCAAGACCTGCAAAGTCACAAACAATGGGCCATGCTGGGACCATGTAGTCCTCCTACAACAGTAGGGCCAGGAGCATCCTCTGCTTCTTCTAGAGATCGTCTAACTGACGTCACCCCCCAGGAGTGGAAGCGGTGATGAAAGGATACAGTTATTTCTGCCTTGCTTTCCGAGAGACTAAAATAATTGCCTCTCATTTCCACAGACGTGGCTCTTCCCTGCTGAGGGGACTTGTCTCTGACAGCAGATAATGATCTGAGCTGGAAATCTATATGTTTAATAGCCAGCTTTCTAGACTCATAGAACAGTCATGGTGACACAACCCGCTGCTTCTACATGTTCCGTAAATTGTGTTAAAAATCTAATGAGTATGCAGTAATTCCATTTATGAAAGAGTAATACATATCATTGCTGGAGGAGAGCCATTATATACATTTTATTAATGTCATAAAACCTAACCCCAGTCTTTAAAGAAAGCTCTAGACTACTAGATGTTTTGGAACACATCAGCAGCTGTTAAAGCTCAACTCCAGGCTAATAGTGTTAAGGTGTTAAAAAAAGCAGCTTGATCTGCTTCTCCCTGGTGCTGTTCCCCGTAGTACCTCTACTTCAGCACAAGATGTCCCCAGTCTTCCTGTACCTTGTGCCCTACGACCTGGAAGACTGAGGACATATTATGAGTGCAGGGCATCAAGGACTTGCACTCTAAGGAGGTGTCACTATGGTGCCCTCTACTTGGAGTGCAATGAGGCAGAGAGCAGTGCTAAGGTCCGCCCCCTGCACTCATTGCGGACTACCCAGCTCAAAGAAGAGAGGAAGAGGACCATGCAGCATCATGTGATGGACCTGAAGACATCTGGAAAAGGTAAGAATAAAAACACAAAGCATAGAAAGCTGCTTGAGAGATCTCCAGTGGAGGAGAGAGAGAGCATGGGGGGAGGGAGAGAGCATGGGAGGGGTGGGGGCTTTAAAACCCCTGTGCAGGCAGGAGACTGTTTTACTACAACAAGTAGCCATGACACGTTAAAGCTGAAATCTGGGCTAAGTAAATATTCTATTCATTTGTATAAATACAATTCTCTCTGGTGTCGTTCCCTGTAGTACCCCTACTCTACCACAAGATGTCCACAGTCTTCCTGTACCCAGTGTCAACCAACCTGGAAGACTAAGGACATACTGTGAGTGCATGGCTGAGGGCATACTGTGAGTGCAGGGTATCAAGGACCTGCACCCTAATGAGGTGTCGCTATGGTGCCCTCTACTTGGAGTGCAATGAGGCAGAGAGCAATGCTAAATGCCACCCTCTGCATTCATTGAGAACTGCCCAGCTCAAATCAGGGGCGAACAGGATCTTGCAACATCATGTGACTGACCTGAAGACATCTGGAAAAGGTAAGAATAAAACATAAAGCATAGAAAACTGCTCTAGAGACCTCCATTGGGGGAGGGAGAGAGCATGGGGGGGGATAAAATCCCTGTGCAGGCATGAGACTGTTTTACTACAACACGTAGCCATGACACGTTAAAGCTAAAATCTGGGCTAAGTAAATATTCTATTAAATTGTATAAACACAATTCTCTCTGGTGCTGTTCCCTGTAGTCCCCCTACTTCACCACAAGATGTCCCCGGTCCTGAACCCAGTGCCATTCGACCTGTATGACTGAGGACCTACTGTGAGTGCTGAGCATCAATGACCTACACCCTAAGGAGGTGTCCCTGTGGTGCCCTGTACTTGGAGTGCAATGAGGCAAAGAGCAATGCTAAATGCCAACATCTGCATTCATTGTGAGCTGCCCAGCTCAAAGAAGAGACAAACAGGATCTTGCCAAATCATGTGACTGACCTGAAGACATCTGGAAAAGATAAGAATAAAAAACACAAAGCATAGAAAACTACAAAGACCTCCAGAGGGGGAGGGAGAGAGCAATTGGGGAGGAGCGGCTTTAAAATCCCTGTGCAGGAGAGGGGTGGATTTGCTAAAGGCATATACAGTGCCTTAAAAAAGTATTCATACCCCTTGAAATGTTCCACATTTTGTCATGTTACAACCAAAAATTTAAATGGATTTTATTGGGATTTTATGTAATAGACCAACACAAAGGGGGTTATTTACTAAAGGCAAATCCACTTTGCACAAGTGCAAAGTGTACTTGAAATTGCACTGAAAGTGCATTTGGAAGTTCAGTCGCTGTAGATCCGAGGGGGACATACAAGGAAAATAAAAAACAGCATTTTAGCTTGCACATGATTGGATAATAAAATCAGCAGAGCTTCCCCTCATTTCAGATCTACCCCTCAGATTTACAGCAACTGCACTTCCAAGTGCACTTTCAGTGCAATTTCAAGTGCACTTTGCACTTGTAGTGCAAAGTGGATTTGCCTTTCGTAAATAACCCCCAAAGTGACACATAATTGTGAAGTGGAAAGAAAATGATAAATGGTTTCAATTTTTTTTACAAATAAATATGTGAAAAGTGTGTCGTACATTTGTATGGCGCCCCCCCCCCCCCCCCCGAGTCAATACTTTGTAGAACCTCCTTTCACTGCAATTACAGCTGAAATTATTTTGGGGATATCTCTACCAGCTTTGCACATCTAGAGAGCGACATTTTTGCCCATTCTTCTTTGCAAAATAGTTCAAGTTCTGTCAGATTGGATGGAGAGTGTCTGTGAACAGCAATTTTCAAGTCTTGCCACAGATTCTAAACTGGATTTAGGTCTGGACTTTGACTGGACCATTCTAACACATGAATATGCTTTGATCTAAACCATTCCATTGTAGCTCTGGCTGTATGTTTAGGGTCGTTGTCCTGCTGGAAGGTGAACCTCCGCCTCAGTCTCAAGTCTTTTGCAGACTCTAACAGGTTTTCTTCTAAGATTGTCCTGTATTTGGCTACATCCATCTTCCCATCAACTCTGACCAGCTTCCCTGTCCCTGCTGAAGAAAAACATCCCCACAACATGATGCTGCCACCACCATGTTTCACGGTGGGGATGGTGTGTTCAGGGTGATGTGTAGTGTTAGTTTTACGTCACAGATAGGTTTTTTCTTTTAAGGCCAAAAAGTTCAATGTTGGTCTCATGAGACCAGAGCACCTTCTTCCTGTTTGCTGTGTCCCCCTCATGGCTTCTCACAAACTGCAAACTTCTTATGGCTTTCTTTCAACAGTGGCTTTCTTCTTGCCACTTTTCCATAAAGGTCAGATTTGTGGAGAGCACGACTAATAGTTGCCCTATGGACAGATTCTCCCACCTGAGCTGTGGATCTCTGCAGCTCCTCCAGAGTTACCATGGGCCTCTTGGCTGCTTCTCTGATGAATGCTCTCCTTGCCCGGCCTGTCAGTTTAGGTGGGCGGCCATGTCTTGGTAGGTTTGCAGTTGTTCCATACTCTTTCCATTTTCGTCGGAGGGATTGAACAGAGCTCCGTGAGATGTTCAAAGCTTGGGATATTTTTTTATAACCTAATCCTGCTTTAAACTTCTCCCCAACTTTATCCCTGACCTGTCTGGTGTGTTCCTTGGCCTTCATGATGCTGTTTAATCACTAAGGTTCTCTAACAAACCTCTGAGGGTTTCATAGAACAGCTGTATTTTTACTGAGATTAAATTACACACAGATAGACGCTATTTACCAATTAGGTGACTTCTGAAGAGTGAAGACAATTGGTTTCACTAGATTTTAGTTAGGGATATCAGAGTAAAGCGGGCTGAATACAAATGCACACCACACTTTTCACATATTTATTTGTAAAACATTTTGAAAACCATTTATAATTTTCCTTCCACTTCACAGTTATGCGCCACTTTGTGTTGGTCTATCACATGAAATCCCAATAAAATACATTTACGTTTTTGGTTGTAACATGACAAAATGCGAAAAATTTCAAGGGGTATGAATACTTTTTCAAGGCACTGTACACTGTGCACTTTGCAAGTGAAGTTTCTTCAAAATTTATTAAATGAGGTAAAGCTTCACTTTGCCAAGAGTACCCAATCACATGCATGGAAAAATTTAAAAAACAGCATTTTTGCTTGTACATGATTGGAGGGTGGAAGTCAGCAGAGCCTCTGTTCATTTACTAAGCTCTGGAGTAAATGCAAAGTGCATAGTCGATTTGCCTTTAGTAAATCAACCCCAAACTGTTTTACTACAACAAGTAGCCATGATATGTTAAAGCTTTTTTTTTTTTTTCGCACGGTTGTGGTTTTGGGAGTTATTGGGATGGGGAGGAAGGAAAGGAAAAGGAAAAAGGGAAAAGGAAAGGGAAAGGGGAAAAAACAGGAATAAGAGGTGTTATATTATACAGATAAGAGGTTAGAAGAAGATTTTGGTTTCCATTCAGTAATTATGTATGCATGACTAGTATACTTATTATCCTTCATTTTTTTGCTTGCACGGTTTGTAAATATTCCTGTAAAGAAATAAAGAATTAAAAAAAAAAGAAACCCGGGGCTAAGCAAGTATTCCAGTCCCTGCTCTCTCTCCTTGTGCAGGGTGACTGGTCTTGTCTCTGTCCCCTCTTGTAGTTTTCTGCATTTAAAGAAGTTTTAATGATTACAGAGCTGCATTAATATGTTTTTTATATGTGGCTGGAGTTCACCTTTAAATCCCCATAGCTGGCCTGAGACTGGAATGGAAAGGTCATTTTGCAATCACATTAAAACACCTACATGGGTGCTGTAGCAAATGCATAGGCTTTGACTTTTTTTTTTTTTTATGGAAGTGGAATCTCCCTTTAAGGCATACCTTCCATCGCTGGAATGTGCATGACGTCCATGCTTCTGTTTTGCAGTGCTGAAAGGTACAAGGATATATTACATTAAATTACATTACTACTCACTTCATATCAAAGAGTCAATACATAATCATTTACAGGCAAATCTGTAAAGCAGTGGTTGTCGATTTATAAGGATTAGGGGACCTCGGGTTTGGTCACTGACATTACTAAAGGGTTGCAAAAAAAGTTCAGTATATGTAATGTTTGAGAGGGGATGATGGTCAAAGACCAGGGACATGCCAGAGGAGATGATGATACATACTAGAGGAAATGATTATCAGAGACTGGGAACTTAAAAGAGGAAATGATGGTCAAAGACTGGGGACATATTAGAGGGAATGATGCTCAGAGACTGGGGACATACTAGAGGAAATATTGGTCAGACTGGGGACATACTAGAGGAAATGATGGTCAGACTGGAGACATACTAGAGGAAATGATGGTCAGACTGGAGACATACTAGAGGAAATGATAGTCAGACTAGAGACATACTAGAGGAAATGATGGTCAGACTGGAGACATACTAGAGGAAATGATGGTCAGACTGGAGACATACTAGAGGAAATGATGGTCTTAGATTGGAAACATACTAGAGGAAATGATGGTCAGACTGGAGACATACTAGAGGAAATGATGGTCTTAGATTGGAAACATACTAGAGGAAATGATGGTCAGACTGGAGACATACTAGAAGAAATGATGGTCAGACTGGAAACATACTAGAGAAAATGATGGTCAGACTGGAGACATACTAGAGGAAATGATGGTCTTAGATTGGAAACATACTAGAGGAAATGATGGTCAGACTGGAGACATTCTAGAGGAAATGATGACCAGACTGGGGACATAATAGAGGAAATATTGGTCAGACTGGGGAAATACTAGAGGAAATGATGGTCAGACTGGAGACATACTAGAGGAAATGATGGTCAGACTGGAGACATATTAGAGGAAATGATGGTCTTAGATTGGAAACATACTAGAGGAAATGATGGTCAGACTGGAGACATACTAGAGGAAATGATGGTCTTAGATTGGAAACATACTAGAGGAAATGATGGTCAAAACTGGAGACATACTAGAGGAAATGATGGTCAGACTGGGGACATAATAGAGGAAATATTGGTCAGACTGGGGAAATACTAGAGGAAATGATGGTCAGACTGGAGACATACTAGAGGAAATGATGGTCAGACTGGAGACATATTAGAGGAAATGATGGTCTTAGATTGGAAACATACTAGAGGAAATGATGGTCAGACTGGAGACATACTAGAGGAAATGATGGTCTTAGATTGGAAACATACTAGAGGAAATGATGGTCAAAACTGGAGACATACTAGAGGAAATGATGGTCAGACTGGGGACATAATAGAGGAAATATTGGTCAGACTGGGGAAATACTAGAGGAAATGATGGTCAGACTGGAGACATACTAGAGGAAATGATGGTCAGACTGGAGACATTCTAGAGGAAATGATGGTCAGACTGGAGACATTCTAGAGGAAATGATGGTCTGAGATTGGAGACATACTAGAGGAAATGATGGTCAGACTGGGGACATACTAGAGGAAATGATGGTCAGACTGGAGACATACTAGAGGAAATGATGGTCAGACTAGAGACATACTAGAGGAAATGATGGTCAGACTGGAGACATACTAGAGGAAATGATGGTCTGAGATTGGAGACATACTAGAGGAAATGATGGTCAGACTGGAGAAATACTAGAGGAAATGATGGTCAGACTGGGGACATAATAGAGGAAATATTGGTCAGACTGGGGACATACTAGAGGAAATGATGGTCAGACTGGAGACATACTAGAAGAAATGATGGTCAGACAGGGAACATACTAGAGGAAATGATGGTCAGACTGGAGAAATACTAGAGGAAATGATGGTCAGACTGGGGACATAATAGAGGAAATATTGGTCAGACTGGGGACATACTAGAGGAAATGATGGTCAAACTGGAGACATACTAGAGGAAATGATGGTCAGACTGGAGACATACTAGAGGAAATGATGGTCAGACTGGAGACATACTAGAAGAAATGATGGTCAGACTGGAAACATACTAGAGGAAATGATGGTCAGACTGGAGACATACTAGAGGAAATGATGGTCAGACTGGAAACATACTAGAGGAAATGATGGTCAGACTGGAGACATTCTAGAGGAAATGATGGTCAGACTGGGGACATAATAGAGGAAATATTGGTCAGACTGGGGACATACTAGAGGAAATGATGGTCAGACTGGAGACATACTAGAGGAAATGATGGTCAGACTGGAGACATACTAGATGAAATGATGGTCAGACTGGAGACATTCTAGAGGAAATGATGGTCAGACTGGAGACATTCTAGAGGAAATGATGGTCTGAGATTGGAGACATACTAGAGGAAATGATGGTCAGACTGGGGACATACTAGAGGAAATGATGGTCAGACTGGAGACATACTAGAGGAAATGATGGTCAGACTAGAGACATACTAGAGGAAATGATGGTCAGACTGGAGACATACTAGAGGAAATGATGGTCTGAGATTGGAGACATACTAGAGGAAATGATGGTCAGACTGGAGAAATACTATAGGAAATGATGGTCAGACTGGGGACATAATAGAGGAAATATTGGTCAGACTGGGGACATACTATAGGAAATGATGGTCAGACTGGAGACATACTAGAGGAAATGATGGTCAGACTGGAGACATAATAGAGGAAATATTGGTCAGACTGGGGACATACTAGAGGAAATGATGGTCAGACTGGAGACATACTACAGGAAATGATGGTCAGACTGGAGACATACTAGAGGAAATGATGGTCAGACTGGAGACATTCTAGAGGAAATGATGGTCTGAGATTGGAGACATACTAGAGGAAATGATGGTCAGACTGGGGACATACTAGAGGAAATGATGGTCAGACTGGTGACATACTAGAGGAAATGATGGTCAGACTAGAGACATACTAGAGGAAATGATGGTCTGAGATTGGAGACATACTAGAGGAAATGATGGTCAGACTGGAGAAATACTAGAGGAAATGATGGTCAGACTGGGGACATAATAGAGGAAATATTGGTCAGACTGGGGACATACTAGAGGAAATGATGGTCAGACTGGAGACATAATAGTAGAAATGATGGTCAGACTGGAAACATACTAGAGAAAATGATGGTCAGACTGGAGACATACTAGAGGAAATGATGGTCTTAGATTGGAAACATACTAGAGGAAATGATGGTCAGACTGGAAACATACTAGAGGAAATGATGGTCAGACTGGAGACATACTAGAGGAAATGATGGTCAGACTGGGGACATAATAGAGGAAATATTGGTCAGACTGGGGACATACTAGAGGAAATGATGGTCAGACTGGAGACATACTAGAGGAAATGATGGTCAGACTGGAGACATACTAGAGGAAATGATAGTCAGACTAGAGACATACTAGAGGAAATGATGGTCAGACTGGAGAAATACTAGAGGAAATGATGGTCAGACTGGGGACATAATAGAGGAAATATTGGTCAGACTGGGGACATACAGTACTAGAGGAAATGATGGTCAGACTGGAGACATACTAGAAGAAATGATGGTCAGACTCAAAACATACTAGAGGAAATGATGGTCAGACTGGAGACATACTAGAGGAAATGATGGTCTTAGATTGGAAACATACTAGAGGAAATGATGGTCAGACTGGAGACATACTAGAGGAAATGATGGTCAGACTGGGGACATAATAGAGGAAATATTGGTCAGACTGGAGACATACTAGAGGAAATGATGGTCAGACTGGAGACATACTAGAGGAAATGATGGTCAGACTGGAGACATTCTAGAGGAAATGATGGTCAGACTGGAGACATTCTAGAGGAAATGATGGTCTGAGATTGGAGACATACTAGAGGAAATGATGGTCAGACTGGGGACATACTAGAGGAAATGATGGTCAGACTGGAGACATACTAGAGGAAATGATGGTCAGACTAGAGACATACTAGAGGAAATGATGGTCTGAGATTGGAGACATACTAGAGGAAATGATGGTCAGACTGGAGAAATACTATAGGAAATGATGGTCAGACTGGGGACATACTAGAGGAAATGATGGTCTGAGATTGGAGACATACTAGAGGAAATGATGGTCAGACTGGAGAAATACTATAGGAAATGATGGTCAGACTGGGGACATAATAGAGGAAATATTGGTCAGACTGGGGACATACTATAGGAAATGATGGTCAGACTGGAGACATACTAGAGGAAATGATGGTCAGACTGGAGACATAATAGAGGAAATATTGGTCAGACTGGGGACATACTAGAGGAAATGATGGTCAGACTGGAGACATACTAGAGGAAATGATGGTCAGACTGGAGACATACTAGAAGAAATGATGGTCAGACTGGAAACATACTAGAGAAAATGATGGTCAGACTGGAGACATACTAGAGGAAATGATGGTCTTAGATTGGAGACATACTAGAGGAAATGATGGTCAGACTGGAAACATACTAGAGGAAATGATGGTCAGACTGGAGACATACTAGAGGAAATGATGGTCAGACTGGAGAAATACTATAGGAAATGATGGTCAGACTGGGGACATAATAGAGGAAATATTGGTCAGACTGGGGACATACTATAGGAAATGATGGTCAGACTGGAGACATACTAGAGGAAATGATGGTCAGACTGGAGACATAATAGAGGAAATATTGGTCAGACTGGGGACATACTAGAGGAAATGATGGTCAGACTGGAGACATACTAGAGGAAATGATGGTCAGACTGGAGACATACTAGAAGAAATGATGGTCAGACTGGAAACATACTAGAGGAAATGATGGTCAGACTGGAGACATACTAGAGGAAATGATGGTCTTAGATTGGAGACATACTAGAGGAAATGATGGTCAGACTGGAAACATACTAGAGGAAATGATGGTCAGACTGGAGACATACTAGAGGAAATGATGGTCAGACTGGGGACATAATAGAGGAAATATTGGTCAGACTGGGGACATACTAGAGGAAATGATGGTCAGACTGGAGACATACTAGAGGAAATGATGGTCAGACTGGAGACATACTAGAGGAAATGATGGTCAGACTGGAGACATTCTAGAGGAAATGATGGTCTGAGATTGGAGACATACTAGAGGAAATGATGGTCAGACTGGAGACATACTAGAGGAAATGATGGTCAGACTGGAGACATACTAGAGGAAATGATGGTCAGACTGGAGATATACTAGAAGAAATGATGGTCAGACTGGAAACATACTAGAGGAAATGATGGTCAGACTGGAGACATACTAGAGGAAATGATGGTCAGACTGGAGACATACTAGAGTAAATGATGGTCAGACTGGAGACATACTAGAGGAAATGATGGTCAGACTGGAGACATACTAGAGGAAATGATGGTCTTAAATTGGAAACATACTAGAGGAAATGATGGTCAGACTGGAGACATACTAGAGGAAATGATGGTCTTAGATTGGAAACATACTAGAGGAAATGATGGTCAGACTGGAGACATACTAGAAGAAATGATGGTCAGACTGGAAACATACTAGAGAAAATGATGGTCAGACTGGAGACATACTAGAGGAAATGATGGTCTTAGATTGGAAACATACTAGAGGAAATGATGGTCAGACTGGAGACATTCTAGAGGAAATGATGATCAGACTGGGGACATAATAGAGGAAATATTGGTCAGACTGGGGAAATACTAGAGGAAATGATGGTCAGACTGGAGACATACTAGAGGAAATGATGGTCAGACTGGAGACATACTAGAGGAAATGATTGTCTTAGATTGGAAACATACTAGAGGAAATGATGGTCAGACTGGAGACATACTAGAGGAAATGATGGTCTTAGATTGGAAACATACTAGAGGAAATGATGGTCAGACTGGAGACATACTAGAGGAAATGATGGTCAGACTGGGGACATAATAGAGGAAATATTGGTCAGACTGGGGAAATACTAGAGGAAATGATGGTCACACTGGAGACATACTAGAGGAAATGATGGTCAGACTGGAGACATACTAGAGGAAATGATGGTCAGACTGGAGACATTCTAGAGGAAATGATGGTCAGACTGGAGACATTCTAGAGGAAATGATGGTCTGAGATTGGAGACATACTAGAGGAAATGATGGTCAGACTGGGGACATACTAGAGGAAATGATGGTCAGACTGGAGACATACTAGAGGAAATGATGGTCAGACTAGAGACATACTAGAGGAAATGATGGTCAGACTGGAGACATACTAGAGGAAATGATGGTCTGAGATTGGAGACATACTAGAGGAAATGATGGTCAGACTGGAGAAATACTAGAGGAAATGATGGTCAGACTGGGGACATAATAGAGGAAATATTGGTCAGACTGGGGACATACTAGAGGAAATGATGGTCAGACTGGAGACATACTAGAAGAAATGATGGTCAGACAGGGAACATACTAGAGGAAATGATGGTCAGACTGGAGACATACTAGAGGAAATGATGGTCAGACTGGGGACATAATGGAGGAAATATTGGTCAGACTGGGGACATACTAGAGGAAATGATGGTCAGACTGGAGACATACTAGAGGAAATGATGGTCAGACTGGAGACATTCTAGAGGAAATGATGGTCAGACTGGAGACATTCTAGAGGAAATGATGGTCTGAGATTGGAGACATACTAGAAGAAATGATGGTCAGACTGGAGAAATACTAGAGGAAATGATGGTCAGACTGGGGACATAATAGAGGAAATATTGGTCAGACTGGGGACATACTAGAGGAAATGATGGTCAAACTGGAGACATACTAGAGGAAATGATGGTCAGACTGGAGACATACTAGAGGAAATGATGGTCAGACTGGAGACATACTAGAAGAAATGATGGTCAGACTGGAAACATACTAGAGGAAATGATGGTCAGACTGGAGACATACTAGAGGAAATGATGGTCTTAGATTGGAAACATACTAGAGGAAATGATGGTCAGACTGGAGACATACTAGAGGAAATGATGGTCAGACTGGGGACATAATAGAGGAAATATTGGTCAGACTGGAGACATACTAGAAGAAATGATGGTCAGACTGGAAACATACTAGAGAAAATGATGGTCAGACTGGAGACATACTAGAGGAAATGATGGTCTTAGATTGGAAACATACTAGAGGAAATGATGGTCAGACTGGAGACATACTAGAAGAAATGATGGTCAGACTGGAAACATACTAGAGAAAATGATGGTCAGACTGGAGACATACTAGAGGAAATGATGGTCTTAGATTGGAAACATACTAGAGGAAATGATGGTCAGACTGGAGACATTCTAGAGGAAATGATGATCAGACTGGGGACATAATAGAGGAAATATTGGTCAGACTGGGGAAATACTAGAGGAAATGATGGTCAGACTGGAGACATACTAGAGGAAATGATGGTCAGACTGGAGACATACTAGAGGAAATGATTGTCTTAGATTGGAAACATACTAGAGGAAATGATGGTCAGACTGGAGACATACTAGAGGAAATGATGGTCTTAGATTGGAAACATACTAGAGGAAATGATGGTCAGACTGGAGACATACTAGAGGAAATGATGGTCAGACTGGGGACATAATAGAGGAAATATTGGTCAGACTGGGGAAATATTAGAGGAAATGATGGTCAGACTGGAGACATACTAGAGGAAATGATGGTCAGACTGGAGACATACTAGAGGAAATGATGGTCAGACTGGAGACATTCTAGAGGAAATGATGGTCAGACTGGAGACATTCTAGAGGAAATGATGGTCTGAGATTGGAGACATACTAGAGGAAATGATGGTCAGACTGGGGACATACTAGAGGAAATGATGGTCAGACTGGAGACATACTAGAGGAAATGATGGTCAGACTAGAGACATACTAGAGGAAATGATGGTCAGACTGGAGACATACTAGAGGAAATGATGGTCTGAGATTGGAGACATACTAGAGGAAATGATGGTCAGACTGGAGAAATACTAGAGGAAATGATGGTCAGACTGGGGACATAATAGAGGAAATATTGGTCAGACTGGGGACATACTAGAGGAAATGATGGTCAGACTGGAGACATACTAGAAGAAATGATGGTCAGACAGGGAACATACTAGAGGAAATGATGGTCAGACTGGAGACATACTAGAGGAAATGATGGTCAGACTGGGGACATAATAGAGGAAATATTGGTCAGACTGGGGACATACTAGAGGAAATGATGGTCAGACTGGAGACATACTAGAGGAAATGATGGTCAGACTGGAGACATTCTAGAGGAAATGATGGTCAGACTGGAGACATTCTAGAGGAAATGATGGTCTGAGATTGGAGACATACTAGAAGAAATGATGGTCAGACTGGAGAAATACTAGAGGAAATGATGGTCAGACTGGGGACATAATAGAGGAAATATTGGTCAGACTGGGGACATACTAGAGGAAATGATGGTCAAACTGGAGACATACTAGAGGAAATGATGGTCAGACTGGAGACATACTAGAGGAAATGATGGTCAGACTGGAGACATACTAGAAGAAATGATGGTCAGACTGGAAACATACTAGAGGAAATGATTGTCAGACTGGAGACATACTAGAGGAAATGATGGTCAGACTGGAGACATACTAGAGGAAATGATGGTCTTAGATTGGAAACATACTAGAGGAAATGATGGTCAGACTGGAGACATACTAGAGGAAATGATGGTCAGACTGGGGACATAATAGAGGAAATATTGGTCAGACTGGGGACATACTAGAGGAAATGATGGTCAGACTGGAGACATACTAGAGGAAATGATGGTCAGACTGGAGACATACTAGATGAAATGATGGTCAGACTGGAGACATTCTAGAGGAAATGATGGTCAGACTGGAGACATTCTAGAGGAAATGATGGTCTGAGATTGGAGACATACTAGAGGAAATGATGGTCAGACTGGGGACATACTAGAGGAAATGATGGTCAGACTGGAGACATACTAGAGGAAATGATGGTCAGACTAGAGACATACTAGAGGAAATGATGGTCAGACTGGAGACATACTAGAGGAAATGATGGTCTTAGATTGGAGACATACTAGAGGAAATGATGGTCAGACTGGAGAAATACTATGGGAAATGATGGTCAGACTGGGGACATAATAGAGGAAATATTGGTCAGACTGGGGACATACTATAGGAAATGATGGTCAGACTGGAGACATACCAGAGGAAATGATGGTCAGACTGGAGACATAATAGAGGAAATATTGGTCAGACTGGGAACATACTAGAGGAAATGATGGTCAGACTGGAGACATACTACAGGAAATGATGGTCAGACTGGAGACATACTAGAGGAAATGATGGTCAGACTGGAGACATTCTAGAGGAAATGATGGTCTGAGATTGGAGACATACTAGAGGAAATGATGGTCAGACTGGGGACATACTAGAGGAAATGATGGTCAGACTGGTGACATACTAGAGGAAATGATGGTCAGACTAGAGACATACTAGAGGAAATGATGGTCAGACTGGAGACATACTAGAGGAAATGATGGTCTGAGATTGGAGACATACTAGAGGAAATGATGGTCAGACTGGAGAAATACTAGAGGAAATGATGGTCAGACTGGGGACATAATAGAGGAAATATTGGTCAGACTGGGGACATACTAGAGGAAATGATGGTCAGACTGGAGACATACTAGAAGAAATGATGGTCAGACTGGAAACATACTAGAGAAAATGATGGTCAGACTGGAGACATACTAGAGGAAATGATGGTCTTAGATTGGAAACATACTAGAGGAAATGATGGTCAGACTGGAAACATACTAGAGGAAATGATGGTCAGACTGAAGACATACTAGAGGAAATGATGGTCAGACTGGGGACATAATAGCGGAAATATTGGTCAGACTGGGGACATACTAGAGGAAATGATGGTCAGACTGGAGACATACTAGAGGAAATGATGGTCAGACTGGAGACATACTAGAGGAAATGATAGTCAGACTAGAGACATACTAGAGGAAATGATGGTCAGACTGGAGAAATACTAGAGGAAATGATGGTCAGACTGGGGACATAATAGAGGAAATATTGGTCAGACTGGGGACATACAGTACTAGAGGAAATGATGGTCAGACTGGAGACATACTAGAAGAAATGATGGTCAGACTCAAAACATACTAGAGGAAATGATGGTCAGACTGGAGACATACTAGAGGAAATGATGGTCTTAGATTGGAAACATACTAGAGGAAATGATGGTCAGACTGGAGACATACTAGAGGAAATGATGGTCAGACTGGGGACATAATAGAGGAAATATTGGTCAGACTGGAGACATACTAGAGGAAATGATGGTCAGACTGGAGACATACTAGAGGAAATGATGGTCAGACTGGAGACATTCTAGAGGAAATGATGGTCAGACTGGAGACATTCTAGAGGAAATGATGGTCTGAGATTGGAGACATACTAGAGGAAATGATGGTCAGACTGGGGACATACTAGAGGAAATGATGGTCAGACTGGAGACATACTAGAGGAAATGATGGTCAGACTAGAGACATACTAGAGGAAATGATGGTCAGACTGGAGACATACTAGAGGAAATGATGGTCTGAGATTGGAGACATACTAGAGGAAATGATGGTCAGACTGGAGAAATACTAGAGGAAATGATGGTCAGACTGGGGACATACTAGAGGAAATGATGGTCAGACTGGAGACATACTAGAAGAAATGATGGTCAGACAGGGAACATACTAGAGGAAATGATGGTCAGACTGGAGACATACTAGAGGAAATGATGGTCAGACTGGGGACATAATAGAGGAAATATTGGTCAGACTGGGGACATACTAGAGGAAATGATGGTCAGACTGGAGACATACTAGAGGAAATGATGGTCAGACTGGAGACATTCTAGAGGAAATGATGGTCAGACTGGAGACATTCTAGAGGAAATGATGGTCTGAGATTGGAGACATACTAGAGGAAATGATGGTCAGACTGGAGAAATACTAGAGGAAATGATGGTCAGACTGGCGACATAATAGAGGAAATATTGGTCAGACTGGGGACATACTAGAGGAAATGATGGTCAAACTGGAGACATACTAGAGGAAATGATGGTCAGACTGGAGACATACTAGAGGAAATGATGGTCAGACTGGAGACATACTATAAGAAATGATGGTCAGACTGTAAACATAATAGAGGAAATATTGGTCAGACTGGGGACATACTAGAGGAAATGATGGTCAGACTGGAGACATACTAGAAGAAATGATGGTCAGACTGGAAACATACTAGAGAAAATGATGGTCAGACTGGAGACATACTAGAGGAAATGATGGTCTTAGATTGGAAACATACTAGAGGAAATGATGGTCAGACTGGAAACATACTAGAGGAAATGATGGTCAGACTGGAGACATACTAGAGGAAATGATGGTCAGACTGGGGACATAATAGAGGAAATATTGGTCAGACTGGGGACATACTAGAGGAAATGATGGTCAGACTGGAGACATACTAGAGGAAATGATGGTCAGACTGGAGACATACTAGAGGAAATGATAGTCAGACTAGAGACATACTAGAGGAAATGATGGTCAGACTGGAGAAATACTAGAGGAAATGATGGTCAGACTGGGGACATAATAGAGGAAATATTGGTCAGACTGGGGACATACAGTACTAGAGGAAATGATGGTCAGACTGGAGACATACTAGAAGAAATGATGGTCAGACTCAAAACATACTAGAGGAAATGATGGTCAGACTGGAGACATACTAGAGGAAATGATGGTCTTAGATTGGAAACATACTAGAGGAAATGATGGTCAGACTGGAGACATACTAGAGGAAATGATGGTCAGACTGGGGACATAATAGAGGAAATATTGGTCAGACTGGAGACATACTAGAGGAAATGATGGTCAGACTGGAGACATACTAGAGGAAATGATGGTCAGACTGGAGACATTCTAGAGGAAATGATGGTCTGAGATTGGAGACATACTAGAGGAAATGATGGTCAGACTGGGGACATACTAGAGGAAATGATGGTCAGACTGGAGACATACTAGAGGAAATGATGGTCAGACTAGAGACATACTAGAGGAAATGATGGTCAGACTGGAGACATACTAGAGGAAATGATGGTCTGAGATTGGAGACATACTAGAGGAAATGATGGTCAGACTGGAGAAATACTAGAGGAAATGATGGTCAGACTGGGGACATAATAGAGGAAATATTGGTCAGACTGGGGACATACTAGAGGAAATGATGGTCAGACTGGAGACATACTAGAAGAAATGATGGTCAGACAGGGAACATACTAGAGGAAATGATGGTCAGACTGGAGACATACTAGAGGAAATGATGGTCAGACTGGGGACATAATAGAGGAAATATTGGTCAGACTGGGGACATACTAGAGGAAATGATGGTCAGACTGGAGACATACTAGAGGAAATGATGGTCAGACTGGAGACATTCTAGAGGAAATGATGGTCAGACTGGAGACATTCTAGAGGAAATGATGGTCTGAGATTGGAGACATACTAGAGGAAATGATGGTCAGACTGGAGAAATACTAGAGGAAATGATGGTCAGACTGGCGACATAATAGAGGAAATATTGGTCAGACTGGGGACATACTAGAGGAAATGATGGTCAAACTGGAGACATACTAGAGGAAATGATGGTCAGACTGGAGACATACTAGAGGAAATGATGGTCAGACTGGAGACATACTAGAAGAAATGATGGTCAGACTGTAAACATACTAGAGGAAATGATGGTCAGACTGGAGACATACTAGAGGAAATGATGGTCTTAGATTGGAAACATACTAGAGGAAATGATGGTCAGACTGGAGACATACTAGAGGAAATGATGGTCAGACTGGGGACATAATAGAGGAAATATTGGTCAGACTGGGGACATACTAGAGGAAATGATGGTCAGACTGGAGACATACTAGAGGAAATGATGGTCAGACTGGAGACATACTAGATGAAATCATGGTCAGACTGGAGACATTCTAGAGGAAATGATGGTCAGACTGGAGACATTCTAGAGGAAATGATGGTCTGAGATTGGAGACATACTAGAGGAAATGATGGTCAGACTGGGGACATACTAGAGGAAATGATGGTCAGACTGGAGACATACTAGAGGAAATGATGGTCAGACTAGAGACATACTAGAGGAAATGATGGTCTGAGATTGGAGACATACTAGAGGAAATGATGGTCAGACTGGAGAAATACTAAAGGAAATGATGGTCAGACTGGGGACATACTAGAGGAAATGATGGTCTGAGATTGGAGACATACTAGAGGAAATGATGGTCAGACTGGAGAAATACTATAGGAAATGATGGTCAGACTGGGGACATAATAGAGGAAATATTGGTCAGACTGGGGACATACTATAGGAAATGATGGTCAGACTGGAGACATACTAGAGGAAATGATGGTCAGACTGGAGACATAATAGAGGAAATATTGGTCAGACTGGGGACATACTAGAGGAAATGATGGTCAGACTGGAGACATACTAGAGGAAATGATGGTCAGACTGGAGACATACTAGAAGAAATGATGGTCAGACTGGAAACATACTAGAGAAAATGATGGTCAGACTGGAGACATACTAGAGGAAATGATGGTCTTAGATTGGAGACATACTAGAGGAAATGATGGTCAGACTGGAAACATACTAGAGGAAATGATGGTCAGACTGGAGACATACTAGAGGAAATGATGGTCAGACTGGAGAAATACTATAGGAAATGATGGTCAGACTGGGGACATAATAGAGGAAATATTGGTCAGACTGGGGACATACTATAGGAAATGATGGTCAGACTGGAGACATACTAGAGGAAATGATGGTCAGACTGGAGACATAATAGAGGAAATATTGGTCAGACTGGGGACATACTAGAGGAAATGATGGTCAGACTGGAGACATACTAGAGGAAATGATGGTCAGACTGGAGACATACTAGAAGAAATGATGGTCAGACTGGAAACATACTAGAGAAAATGATGGTCAGACTGGAGACATACTAGAGGAAATGATGGTCTTAGATTGGAGACATACTAGAGGAAATGATGGTCAGACTGGAAACATACTAGAGGAAATGATGGTCAGACTGGAGACATACTAGAGGAAATGATGGTCAGACTGGGGACATAATAGAGGAAATATTGGTCAGACTGGGGACATACTAGAGGAAATGATGGTCAGACTGGAGACATACTAGAGGAAATGATGGTCAGACTGGAGACATACTAGAGGAAATGATGGTCAGACTGGAGACATTCTAGAGGAAATGATGGTCTGAGATTGGAGACATACTAGAGGAAATGATGGTCAGACTGGAGACATACTAGAGGAAATGATGGTCAGACTGGAGACATACTAGAGGAAATGATGGTCAGACTGGAGATATACTAGAAGAAATGATGGTCAGACTGGAAACATACTAGAGGAAATGATGGTCAGACTGGAGACATACTAGAGGAAATGATGGTCAGACTGGAGACATACTAGAGTAAATGATGGTCAGACTGGAGACATACTAGAGGAAATGATGGTCAGATTGGAGACATACTATTTTTTTTATAATAATTTATTTTATTTTATTTAACAATTAATTATTAACATACACAACATCATACATTAACATCACATTCATTTTGAATCTAGTATCCCCCTATCCCAAAGACAAAACAAAACCAAAAAAAAAAAAGAAAAGAAAAAAAAAATTCCTCCCACCCCCTCCCCTTAATTACATCCCCTCCATCCCCACCATTGCTGGACTTTCACCCCCCCCAAAAAAAGGGTAAAGGGGAAGAAGGAGGGACCAGCAAACCTTACAATGTTCACTAAACCATCTTCCCCCTTCTATTACACGTTATATAAACCATATCTATTCCATCACCCTCTCACCCATATGTAATTAAGGGGCTATACACCCTACCCCACGAAATATCCCTAATTATTAGTGAAAGAGAAAAAAAGAGAAAAGAGGAAAGAATAAAAAAAAGGGGGGATTAATATACTTTACGAGGCTTCTAGAGCCATCATGCCTCTTCTATTACACATAATACAAACCTTATTTGTTCCCACCACCCCTACACCCAAAAAAAAATTGGGGATGGGGAACGGTCAAACTGGAGACATACTCGAGGAAATGATGGTCAGACTGGAGACATACTAGAGGAAATGATGGTTAGACTGGAGACATACTAGAGAAAATGATGGTCAAACTGGAGACATACTAGAGGAAATGATGGTCAAACTGGAGACATACTAGAGGAAATGATGGTCAAACTGGAGACATACTAGAGCAGGGGTGCCCAACCTTTTGAAGCACGAGGGCCACTTAAGCGACTTAGTAACTGGTCACGGGCCACAATGAGCGGGCGGATGGTAGGTCCGTGTCCGCTCTGCATATGCAGAGCGGACACAGACACAGCCTGATCGGATTGGATGTAGGACACAAGTCGGTTTACATCTGCCACTCCTTAGAGGTGAATGGAGGGTCCAATTGGGTCGGACTGACCGTGTGAAAGGGGCCCATTTGGGTTTGCCCGCACCGTGGGTGCAACGCAGTGTATTTTTGGCTTTTCTGCACTTTGCAATAGACTTCTATTATATTCTGCAGGTTGTGGTGCACTTTCAGAAAGCTTATCAAACTCGCAGGTAATAACAAAAGTCTATAACTAAGTGCAGGTAACTTGCAGGTGAAATGCTCTGCACCTGCAGATCAGTTTGAAAGCAGCCCTGTAACCTCTGCAGAACAGATATGCCTATATATATATAGATTTTAGTAATAAACTGACCTTTAATAACAGTATTCTATTCCATTCCAGAGCAGGAGGTCGTGGGCCACATCAGAGGGCTCCTCGGGCCACATGTGGCCCCCGGGCCACTGGTTGGGCACCCCTAGTAACTAGAGGAAATGATGGTCTGAGATTGGAGACATACTAGAGGAAATGATGGTCAGACTGGAGACATACCTGTACTAGAGGAAATGATGGTCTGAGATTGGAGACATACTAGAGGAAATGATGGTCTGAGATTGGAGACATACTAGAGGAAATGATGGTCTGAGATTGGAGACATACTAGAGGAAATGATAGTCTGAGATTGGAGACATACTAGAGGAAATGATGGTCTGAGATTGGAGACATACTAGAGGAAATGATGGTCTGAGATTGGAGACATACTAGAGGAAATGATAGTCTGAGATTGGAGACATACTAGAGGAAATGATAGTCTGAGATTGGAGACATACTAGAGGAAATGATGGTCTGAGATTGGAGACATACCAGAGGAAATGATGGTCTGAGATTGGAGACATACTAGAGGAAATGATGGTCTGAGATTGGAGACATACTAGAGGAAATGATGGTCTGAGATTGGAGACATACCAGAGGAAATGATGGTCTGAGATTGGAGACATACCAGAGGAAATGATGGTCTGAGATTGGAGACATACTAGAGGAAATGAGGGCCAAAGACTGGGGACATACAAAAATTGCAGCAGAAGTTGAGGCTTCTAAAAGCCAGTGGTGGGTTGTCAATGATGCACCCTAAACTAAATATTTAATTGTACAAGTAAAGTAAAAAAAAAAGTTCTTACCAAATAAAAAAACAAAACAAATCTAAAACTCCAAACAAGAAACATCTTTAACAAAATGTTTAAATAATATTGGTAAGAAAAATATAAATAAATAAATTGACTACTAGCTTTTATCAATTCCCTTTTAAAATATGTGAAATTTGAAAAATGAGACCGCATTATATTTTGAGAAGCAGAAAGCCAGAAAACAAGAGGCATCTGCCCTCCCACATATCGGAGGAAGGAATATTTCAAAGGCCCGTGTCTCTACACATACATCTGCTGTTTTATGAATACAATTACCATTGCAGATATGAGAAGTCATTTATAAATATCCTCTCCTGCACTTATTCCCCAGCACACCTATGCATGCATAAATCACAGCCTGGGAGGTATAATGAAGAGCCTTGCTGAATATTCAGAAGATGGAGACAGCTGGTTTGTAGTTGCTGGAAGCCCACAAGCTATTCTGGGGAAACCAGTACAAGCCTATCAGTCACACAACTTACAAGGAACAATCTAGCAACTTCGGAACTCACTAAACTATTCCAATTTCTTTTTCTATTTCTTCTTGTATCAAAGTAGAGGCTGACTCCCAAAAACTTTTAGGCTGGGTTCACACTTGTGCGGTGCGAATTCCAGCTCTGTTATCTCTGCAAAAAGATAAGAGAACTGTTCAGCAGATCATCTCCGTTTTATCTGCGAATTTGGTGACCTGGAAGAGAGGAGAGGGTGGGGGGAAGTGTAGTGAGGTGAAGGAGAAAAATCCTGATGAGAACTGAACACATATGCGAATCAGATGCGTGCCCATAGAAGATAATGGGCCTGAATTCGCACCTGAGCCGCACCGCAATGCCTAGAAAACGCACACGTTTTTTGGGCAATGCGCAGTGCGAATGCATCGCACATATGTGAACCAGCCTCATTAAAATCAATGTATTTTATAATGTTATGCGAATTGGATGCGGTTTAAGCCGTTTAAGCCGCAACCAATTAGAACATCAGATTCAGTGGCGGCTGGTGCTCAATTTTCTTGGAGGGAGGCTGTGGGCCAACCCCCCCCCCTCACTGGCTGAGACAGTCAATCACAGCCAGTGAGCCAATGAAAAGAGAGAGGGGCGGGGCTGAGCCGTGACTCTGTGTGTCAATGGACATACAGAGCAGCGTCTCCGGAGCGAGTCTGCTCGGGTGCCCCAGTAGCAAGCTGTTTGCTCTAGGGCACTTAGCAGGAGGGAGGGGCCAGAAGTGTAGGCGGGGGACCAGAGAGGAGGAGAATCGGAACTACTCTGTGCAAAACTACTGCACAGAGCAGGAAAGTATGACATTTTTTTTATCACTTTAACACATTTAGCACAATAAAGTAAACATTCCCTGGTAAATTATTTGTTAGCATCTTTTCCCCTGCACGAGCAGTGTACAACTTTCAATGATGCTGGCTCCTGCTCTCTCAGTGCTACTTCCCTGAACTTCTGGTCTTTACAGGAAGACTTAACAGTGCACAGTGCAGTCACCAGTCTGTCTGTTTTTTTGAGAAAGGGGTGGGGAGTAGGGTAGTGCCTTGCTATTGTATTCTACAGGGCTGTTTGTTTCTATTGATGCATGCAGTATAGGGAGACATAACTCTAGTTTCTGCATGCAAGAATGGCTCCGTAGGATATTGCAAGAGTAAGGAGCCCCCCATGAAACAGAAAACCTGGGGCAGCGGTCATGGCATCAGCTTAAACTGGAACAAACATAGGCAAGAATTAAAATATAACTGCATACTCAAGACTAGGGATGAGCTTCGTGTTCGAGTCGAACATACGTTCGACTCGAACATCGGCTGTTCGATCGTTCGACGAAGATCGAACGATTTGGGCCGTTCGCGCCAAATTCGAGTGACGCGAACGGCCCACAATGCACTACGCCATCGCAGTGTCATCCAGGCGCTGTGATTGGCCAAGCATGCACTGTGACCCCGCATGCTTGGCCAATCACAGCGCCGGCAGCGAGGAGAGCAATGATTGGCCACAGGCAGGATGCCTGTGGCCAATTATTGCTGAGGGTGTTTAGTACACGCCCCACACTATAAAAGGCCGCCAGCACGGCGGCCTAGTGTAGTGTGTTCCGGAGCAGGGATAGAGCAGCATAGGCAGGGACAGTGACTGTTATTTCTTTCTTGCTTAACCTGGATTCCTTTAGTTTAGGGAAAGAGAAGGATAGGTAGGGAGAGTGTCAGTGTGTTTTGTGCTTGTGCTATAGTGTGCTTAAAAAAAACATTTATTCTAGGGACAGAAAACTGTAGGTAGGGACAGTGTCAGTTTCTTTCACTCTGCAAGTCCTTGTTTCCAGGGACCTGGAAGGACAGTGAGTGAATTGTCCTTGTGCTATATTGTGCTTAAAAAAACATTTATTCTAGGGACAGAAAACTGTAGGTAGGGAGAGTGTCAGTTTCTTTCACTCTGCAAGTCCTTGTTTCCAGGGACCTGTAAGGACAGTGAGTGAATTGTCCTTGTGCTATATTGTGATTAAAAAAAACATTTTTTCTAGGGACAGAAAACTGTAGGTAGGGAGAGTGTTTTTTTTCTTTCACTCTGCAAGTCCTTGTTTCCAGGGACCTGGAAGGACAGTGAGTGAATTGTCCTTGTGCTATATTGTGCTTAAAAAAAAACATTTTTTCTAGGGACAGAAAACTGTAGGTAGGGAGAGTGTTTATTTTCTTTCACTCTGCAAGTCCTTGTTTCCAGGGACCTCTAAGGACAGTGAGTGAATTGTCCTTGTGCTATATTGTGCTTAAAAAAAACATTTATTCTAGGGACAGAAAACTGTAGGTAGGGAGAGTGTCAGTTTATTTCACTCTGCAAGTCCTTGTTTCCAGGGACCTGGAAGGACAGTGAGTGAATTGTCCTTGTGCTATATTGTGATTAAAAAAAACATTTTTTCTAGGGACAGAAAACTGTAGGTAGGGAGAGTGTTTTTTTTCTTTCACTCTGCAAGTCCTTGTTTCCAGGGACCTGTAAGGACAGTGAGTGAATTGTCCTTGTGCTATATTGTGCTTAAAAAAAACATTTATTCTAGGGACAGAAAACTGTAGGTAGGGAGAGTGTCAGTTTATTTCACTCTGCAAGTCCTTGTTTCCAGGGACCTGGAAGGACAGTGAGTGAATTGTCCTTGTGCTATATTGTGATTAAAAAAAACATTTTTTCTAGGGACAGAAAACTGTAGGTAGGGAGAGTGTTTTTTTTCTTTCACTCTGCAAGTCCTTGTTTCCAGGGACCTGGAAGGACAGTGAGTGAATTGTCCTTGTGCTATATTGTGCTTAAAAAAAACATTTATTCTAGGGACAGAAAACTGTAGGTAGGGAGAGTGTCAGTTTATTTCACTCTGCAAGTCCTTGTTTCCAGGGACCTGTAAGGACAGTGAGTGAATTGTCCTTGTGCTATATTGTGATTAAAAAAAACATTTTTTCTAGGGACAGAAAACTGTAGGTAGGGAGAGTGTTTTTTTTCTTTCACTCTGCAAGTCCTTGTTTCCAGGGACCTGTAAGGACAGTGAGTGAATTGTCCTTGTGCTATATTGTGCTTAAAAAAAACATTTATTCTAGGGACAGAAAACTGTAGGTAGGGAGAGTGTCAGTTTATTTCACTCTGCAAGTCCTTGTTTCCAGGGACCTGTAAGGACAGTGAGTGAATTGTCCTTGTGCTATATTGTGATTAAAAAAAACATTTTTTCTAGGGACAGAAAACTGTAGGTAGGGAGAGTGTTTTTTTTCTTTCACTCTGCAAGTCCTTGTTTCCAGGGACCTGTAAGGACAGTGAGTGAATTGTCCTTGTGCTATATTGTGCTTAAAAAAAAACATTTTTTCTAGGGACAGAAAACTGTAGGTAGGGAGAGTGTTTATTTTCTTTCACTCTGCAAGTCCTTGTTTCCAGGGACCTCTAAGGACAGTGAGTGAATTGTCCTTGTGCTATATTGTGCTTAAAAAAAACATTTATTCTAGGGACAGAAAACTGTAGGTAGGGAGAGTGTCAGTTTATTTCACTCTGCAAGTCCTTGTTTCCAGGGACCTGGAAGGACAGTGAGTGAATTGTCCTTGTGCTATATTGTGATTAAAAAAAACATTTTTTCTAGGGACAGAAAACTGTAGGTAGGGAGAGTGTTTTTTTTCTTTCACTCTGCAAGTCCTTGTTTCCAGGGACCTGTAAGGACAGTGAGTGAATTGTCCTTGTGCTATATTGTGCTTAAAAAAAACATTTATTCTAGGGACAGAAAACTGTAGGTAGGGAGAGTGTCAGTTTATTTCACTCTGCAAGTCCTTGTTTCCAGGGACCTGGAAGGACAGTGAGTGAATTGTCCTTGTGCTATATTGTGATTAAAAAAAACATTTTTTCTAGGGACAGAAAACTGTAGGTAGGGAGAGTGTTTTTTTTCTTTCACTCTGCAAGTCCTTGTTTCCAGGGACCTGGAAGGACAGTGAGTGAATTGTCCTTGTGCTATATTGTGCTTAAAAAAAACATTTATTCTAGGGACAGAAAACTGTAGGTAGGGAGAGTGTCAGTTTATTTCACTCTGCAAGTCCTTGTTTCCAGGGACCTGTAAGGACAGTGAGTGAATTGTCCTTGTGCTATATTGTGATTAAAAAAAACATTTTTTCTAGGGACAGAAAACTGTAGGTAGGGAGAGTGTTTTTTTTCTTTCACTCTGCAAGTCCTTGTTTCCAGGGACCTGTAAGGACAGTGAGTGAATTGTCCTTGTGCTATATTGTGCTTAAAAAAAACATTTATTCTAGGGACAGAAAACTGTAGGTAGGGAGAGTGTCAGTTTATTTCACTCTGCAAGTCCTTGTTTCCAGGGACCTGTAAGGACAGTGAGTGAATTGTCCTTGTGCTATATTGTGATTAAAAAAAACATTTTTTCTAGGGACAGAAAACTGTAGGTAGGGAGAGTGTTTTTTTTCTTTCACTCTGCAAGTCCTTGTTTCCAGGGACCTGTAAGGACAGTGAGTGAATTGTCCTTGTGCTATATTGTGCTTAAAAAAAACATTTATTCTAGGGACAGAAAACTGTAGGTAGGGAGAGTGTCAGTTTATTTCACTCTGCAAGTCCTTGTTTCCAGGGACCTGGAAGGACAGTGAGTGAATTGTCCTTGTGCTATATTGTGATTAAAAAAAACATTTTTTCTAGGGACAGAAAACTGTAGGTAGGGAGAGTGTTTTTTTCTTTCACTCTGCAAGTCCTTGTTTCCAGGGACCTGTAAGGACAGTGAGTGAATTGTCCTTGTGCTATATTGTGCTTAAAAAAAACATTTATTCTAGGGACAGAAAACTGTAGGTAGGGAGAGTGTCAGTTTATTTCACTCTGCAAGTCCTTGTTTCCAGGGACCTGGAAGGACAGTGAGTGAATTGTCCTTGTGCTATATTGTGATTAAAAAAAACATTTTTTCTAGGGACAGAAAACTGTAGGTAGGGAGAGTGTTTTTTTTCTTTCACTCTGCAAGTCCTTGTTTCCAGGGACCTGGAAGGACAGTGAGTGAATTGTCCTTGTGCTATATTGTGCTTAAAAAAAACATTTATTCTAGGGACAGAAAACTGTAGGTAGGGAGAGTGTCAGTTTATTTCACTCTGCAAGTCCTTGTTTCCAGGGACCTGTAAGGACAGTGAGTGAATTGTCCTTGTGCTATATTGTGATTAAAAAAAACATTTTTTCTAGGGACAGAAAACTGTAGGTAGGGAGAGTGTTTTTTTTCTTTCACTCTGCAAGTCCTTGTTTCCAGGGACCTGTAAGGACAGTGAGTGAATTGTCCTTGTGCTATATTGTGCTTAAAAAAAACATTTATTCTAGGGACAGAAAACTGTAGGTAGGGAGAGTGTCAGTTTATTTCACTCTGCAAGTCCTTGTTTCCAGGGACCTGTAAGGACAGTGAGTGAATTGTCCTTGTGCTATATTGTGATTAAAAAAAACATTTTTTCTAGGGACAGAAAACTGTAGGTAGGGAGAGTGTTTTTTTTCTTTCACTCTGCAAGTCCTTGTTTCCAGGGACCTGTAAGGACAGTGAGTGAATTGTCCTTGTGCTATATTGTGCTTAAAAAAAACATTTATTCTAGGGACAGAAAACTGTAGGTAGGGAGAGTGTCAGTTTATTTCACTCTGCAAGTCCTTGTTTCCAGGGACCTGTAAGGACAGTGAGTGAATTGTCCTTGTGCTATATTGTGATTAAAAAAAACATTTTTTCTAGGGACAGAAAACTGTAGGTAGGGAGAGTGTTTTTTTTCTTTCACTCTGCAAGTCCTTGTTTCCAGGGACCTGTAAGGACAGTGAGTGAATTGTCCTTGTGCTATATTGTGATTAAAAAAAACATTTTTTCTAGGGACAGAAAACTGTAGGTAGGGAGAGTGTTTTTTTTCTTTCACTCTGCAAGTCCTTGTTTCCAGGGACCTGTAAGGACAGTGAGTGAATTGTCCTTGTGCTATAGTGTGCTTAAAAAAAACATTTATTCTAGGGACAGAAAACTGTAGGTAGGGACAGTGTCAGTTTCTTTCACTCTGCAAGTCCTTGTTTCCAGGGACCTGGAAGGACAGTGAGTGAATTGTCCTTGTGCTATATTGTGATTAAAAAAAACATTTTTTCTAGGGACAGAAAACTGTAGGTAGGGAGAGTGTTTTTTTTCTTTCACTCTGCAAGTCCTTGTTTCCAGGGACCTGTAAGGACAGTGAGTGAATTGTCCTTGTGCTATATTGTGATTAAAAAAAACATTTTTTCTAGGGACAGAAAACTGTAGGTAGGGAGAGTGTTTTTTTTCTTTCACTCTGCAAGTCCTTGTTTCCAGGGACCTGTAAGGACAGTGAGTGAATTGTCCTTGTGCTATATTGTGCTTAAAAAAAATATTTTTTCTAGGGACAGAAAACTGTAGGTAGGGAGAGTGTCAGTTTCTTTCACTGTGAAAGTCCTTGTTTCAAGGGACAGAGAAGGACACCTGAAGGTAGCCCTTATTGCTTTTTTCCCATCTCCCTGCAGGCCATCTATTAGAATGTCTGGAAGGCAAACAAGGAGAGGCAGACAGTCAGGAGGCAATAAAAGAGGGCAAGCAGGCTCTGTGTCTGGGGTCAACAGTGCTGGTCGTGGACGCGATGCATTGTCATCAGCACATGGCCATGGGACACGCTTGTCCTTCTTTTCGGCAGCTGGACATGTTGAGCCACATCATGCCGAAGACTTGGTAGAGTGGATGACCAAGCCCTCCTCCTCCTCCTCATCCTCTCTCACCCAGGCTCAGGGTACTGGAAAAGCAGCTGCCAAAGCGTCGTCTTCCCTGGTATCAATGTCAGACAAATCATCAGTCACTCCTTCCCTAGACCCACCATGTCCTCCTCCTGAGGAGTCCCCCGAACTGTTTCAGCACAGTGTTGGGTACATGCTCCAGGAGGATGCCCAGCGTTTCGAAGGGTCTGATGATGAAACCCAGCTTGAGGAAGGCAGTAGCGTGAGAGCAGACAGAGGGGATGCTCAAGAAGGACACCAATCTGGCAGTCATGTTCCAGCAGCTGCAGCATACTGCCAGATTGGCTCCAGTGATGAGGAGGGAGGGGATGATGAGGTCACTGACTCCACGTGGGTGCCTAATAGGAGAGAGGAGGAGGAGGAGGATGAGGAGGAGGCACATCTCCAACGAGGCAGGATGCCCTTTGGTGGCCAGCGTAAGGGCAGTACACCGACGGAATCACACCGCAGAGCTCCGCCTGTGCAGGGCGCTGCCTCTGCCCGTCATTCAAAAAGTTCTTTGGTGTGGGCCTTTTTTGAGGCTAGTGCATCAGATCGCACAGCTGCTGTTTGCAACATATGTCTCAAGCGTATATCGCGTGGCCAAAACATCAGCCGCTTGGGTACCACATGCCTGACCAGACATATGTTGACCTGCCATGCAGCTCGTTGGCAAGCCTACCTCAAAGACCCACACCAAAGAACAAAGCGGACCTCTCCTTGCACCGCATCAGCTGGGATCTCCAACCCCACTATAACTTCAGTCCTCTCTGAAACATGCACTGAGAGGAATGAAGGTGTAGAATTAGGTGTGTCACAGCCAAGTACTTGCGGCCACTCTGCTAGCAGTACACCGACGTCCGATTCTAGCAGGCAAATTTCCCTGCCCCAGCTGCTGGACCGTCGAAAGAAGTTCACTCCCAGCCATCCACATGCCCAGCGGTTGAATGCTAGCTTGGCTAAATTGCTAGCGCTTCAACTGCTGCCTTTTCAGTTGGTAGACTCGGCCCCCTTCCGTGAGTTTGTGCAATGTGCGGTTCCTCAGTGGCAGGTTCCCAAACGCCACTTTTTCTCACGGAAGGCTATTCCGGCTCTCTACCGGCATGTGGAAGGCAATGTCTTGGCCTCGCTGGACAGGGCGGTCAGCGGTAAGGTGCATATTACCGCTGACTCATGGTCCAGCAGGCATGGACAGGGACGTTACCTTTCTTTCACGGCCCATTGGGTCACTCTTTTGGCAGCTGGGAAGGATTCAGGACAAGGTGCAGTAGTGTTGGAGGTTGTCCCACCGCCACGCCTCCAAAATGCTACTACTGGTTGTGACACACCTCTCTCCTCCACCCCCTCCTCTTCTTCCTCCATGGCCTCTTCCTGTGGTTTGTCCTATGAACCAGCGGTGCTCCGTAGCCGTTCACGGGGCTACGCAAGTACGCAGGCAAAAAGATGCCATGCCGTGCTTGCGCTGGTGTGTTTGGGGGACAGAAGCCACACTGGGGCAGAGGTCCTGTCTGCTCTGCAGGGCCAGGCCGAGAGGTGGTTGACGCCACGCCAGCTTAAGCCAGGAATGGTGGTTTGCGACAATGGCACCAACCTCCTCTCCGCCCTCCGACAGGGACAACTGACCCATGTGCCCTGTGTGGCTCACGTCCTTAACCTGGTGGTGCAGCGCTTCTTGGGCAGGTACCCGGGCTTACAGGATGTCCTGAGGCAGGCCAGGAAAGTCTGTGTGCATTTCCGCAGATCTTATAATGCCAGTGCTCGCCTGGCTGAGCTGCAAAAGGAGTTGAACCTGCCCAAGAACCGCCTTATATGTGACATGCCCACCAGGTGGAACTCAACGTTGGCCATGCTGCAGCGGCTGCACACGCAGCAGAGGGCCATCAATGAGTACCTGTGCGACTACGGCACCAGGACAGGGTCAGGGGAGCTTGTTTTTTTTTCTCCACGCCAGTGGGGCATGATCAGGGATGCATGCACTGTCCTGGCACCATTTGAGGAGGCCACGAGGATGGTGAGCAGTGACAGTGCATGCATCAGTGACACTGTACCTCTTGTCCACCTGTTGGAGCACACGCTGCGTGGAATAATGGACAGGGCACTTGAGGCAGAACAGAGGCAGGAAGAGGAGGACTTCCTTGCCTCTCAAGGCCCCCTTTACCCAGACAGTGTTCCTTCTGTCCCACCCATCGCACAGGAAGAGGAGGAGGAGGAGGAGGAGGAGGATTGTGTCAGCATGGAGGTGGAGGCTGGCACTCAGCATCATCAGCAGCAGTCTTTTAGGGATGATTTACAGTCCCAAGAAACCAGTGGACTTGTACGTGGCTGGGAGGAGGTGGCTGCGGATCATGTCGTCCTTAGTGACCCAGAGGACTCCGGAGCGAATGCCTCAGCAAACCTACGCTGCATGGCCTCCCTGATCCTGCAAAGTCTGCGGAAGGATCCTCGTATTCTTCGGATCAAGGAGAGGGACCATTACTGGCTGGCCACTCTCCTTGATCCACGGTACAAGGGTAAGGTTGCGGACCTTATGTTACCGTCGCAGAGGGAGCAGAGGATGAGACAACTCCGGGAGGCCTTGCAGAAAGGTCTGTGCAACGCGTTCCCAGAGACTGGGAGGTTGCAAACTCCTGGTCCTGGACAACGAGTTGCTGAGGCTTCGGCCAGTCAAAGAAGGAGCGGTGGGGAAGGTGGCCATCTGACCGATGCGTTCAGACAATTCTTTAGTCCGCAGCCCCAAAGTATGATCGGTTCCAGCAACCATCGCCAGCGTCTGATAAACATGGTGCAGGAATATCTAGGGGCAAGGTCAGACTTGGACACCTTCCCCACCGAAAATCCTCTGGCTTACTGGGTCTTGAGGATGGATCACTGGCCAGAGCTTGCACAGTATGCAATTGAGCTACTGGCCTGTCCTGCATCCAGCGTTCTTTCGGAACGCACATTCAGTGCTGCTGGAGGATTTGTCACGGATCACAGGGTGCGCCTGTCCACCGACTCGGTTGATCGACTGACTTTCATCAAGATGAACCAGTCTTGGATCACCACCAGCTACCACACACCTGATGCTGATGTAACAGACTAATTGATTTTAACATGTCACATCCCTTCAAGACTGATGCTGATGCTGAGTGCCTGTGCTGTTATGTTGACTGGCTATCCTCCTCCTCCGAGTCCTCAATGATACGATTGATGATGATAGCTTGTAAGATCATTTTTGTTTATGGGTGCCGCCACCAGTGCCTAACGCCCAATTTTTCAGCCCCTGTTTAACAGGGGCGTGTAATTACAATTTTTGAAGCAATACTTTGCAACAGGGCTCATTGCTGTGCTCCAAGTACAGTATCTGTGAGGAGTTGCAGTGTTGTGCCACCAGTGCCTAAGGCCCAATTTTTCAGCCCCTGTTTAACAGGGGCGTGTCATTACAATTTTTGAAGCAATACTTTGCAACAGGGCTCATTGCTGTGCTCCAAGTACAGTATCTGTGAGGGGTTGCAGTGTTGTGCCACCAGTGCCTAAGGCCCAATTTTTCAGCCCCTGTTCAACAGGGGCATGTAATTACAATTCTTGATCTAATAATTCACAGCAGGGCCCATTGCTGCACCCACCAAGAGTAACTGTCAGGGCTTACAGTGTTGTGGCACCAGCACCACCATCAAAGGCCCAATTTTTACTACCACTGTTCAACAATTATATGTAATTAAAATTCCTGATATAATAGTTGACAGCAGGGCGTTCCAGCACCAACCAAGAGTAACTGTGAGTGCTTACAGTGTTGTGCCAACACCAACAACTAAGGGGCCTATTTCTGCAGAGTATATACGGCAGGTCCCTACTTTCAAACATCCAACTTACAAACGACTCCTACTTGCAAACGCAAGAAGACAACAGGAAGTGAGAGAAAATCTACCACTAGGAAGGAAAATTCTCTCCTGTAAGAATAAATATGGGAGAAAGGTGTCTCCTCTGTACTGATGCTTTATCAGCAATCCTTGTTTCAAGAAAAAGACCACATTTCAAAAAGAGTTGTCATTGGGACGGAAAGTGAGGTGAAATGTTCTGAACAGGGGCACAGACAGCAAAACAAATGTTACAGGGGTGATAACCCTTACCTATGTTTTCCAAAAAGTTTAAAAATAGATTTTTGGTCTGGAGCTACACTTCAACAATGTACCTGTTCAAAATTACAAACAGACTCTACATAAGAACAAACCTACAGTCCCTGTCTTGTATGCACCGCCTGTATAGGGCTGTTCAGAGTATATAGGGCCTTTTTTATTTTATGTGCGGGGTTCCCCTTAATATCCATACAAGACCCAAAGGGGCTGGTAATGGGCTGGGGTAGGGGGGGGGGGGTCATGGGGTAGCTATGCCATTTTTCTTAAAGAATTTCATCCATATTACCGGGACCAGACATTACATTAAAGCCGCAAGCAGTTTTAAATGGCTTTTTTTTCCTTTAGAAGTGTCATTTTGTGCAGGGACAGTTCTAAACACGGGAAACACGTGGCACTTCACAGGCATACTTTAGACACCCCCCAGGTACGATATTTAAAGGAATATTTGACTTTTTTTTTTTCACTTTATGCATCATTAAAATGACTGCTCCCGAAAAACGACCGTTTTTAAAACTTCTTTTTGCATTGATACATGTCCCCTGGTGCAGAACCCGGGTTCCCAAACCCTTTTTAGGACAATAACATGCATAATAGTTGTTATAATTAGCACTTTAGAATTCGAACGTTCGCATCCATTGTATTTAATAGGGTTCTAATGTTCGTTCGAACTTTCGGTCCGTTCGCGGGTTCTGGTGCGAACCGAACCCGGGGGTGTTCGGCTCATCACTACTCAAGACGTGATTAATGCTTGTCACCAGGGCCGCCATCAGGAATTTTGGGGCCCCTTACACAGCTTAAGGCATGGGCCCCCTGGAGCAGAGGAGAACCGGGGGGGGGGGGGATGCTGCTGCCGCCGCGAATTGAGAAGCAGGGGGGCTTTGGGTGCTGACGAACAGAAGAACAAAAAAAAAGAGGGGGTTGCCACCCGAGGCCCTGGGGACCTCCAGGCCTCTGGGGACCTCTGGGCCCCTTACAAAAAAAATATATATATATATATATATATATTTTAAAAAAAGGGGGGTTGCCATCCGGGGCCCTGGGGACCTCTGGTCCCTTACAAAAAAAAACAAAAAAAAAGTAATAATAAAAATAAAATTAAATAATAATAATAAAAAAATATATATATAAAAAAGGGGGGGGGTTGTCATCCGGGGCCCTGGGGACCTCTTACAAAAAAATAAATTAAAATTAAAAAAATAAATAAAATAAAATTATAAAAAAAAGAAAGAAAAAAAAGGGGGGTTGCCATCCGGGGTCCTGGCGACCTCCGGGCCTCTGGGGACCTCTGGGCCCCTTACAAAAAAAAAAATCAAATAAAAAAAAAAATCAAATAAAAATAATAATAATAAAAATATATATATATAAAAAAAGGGGGGTTGTCATCCGGACCCCTGGGGATCTCTGGGCCCCTTACAATTTTTTTTTTATAAAAAATAAAATGGGGGGCATCCGGGCCCCTGGGGACCTCCGGGGCCCTTACAGGTGTACTGCCTGTACCCCCCTGATGGTGGCCCTGCTTGTCACCCTTGTAAAGCCTATGTGCAACACCCAAGATCCAAGGCTTTGGGTGGCAGAGATTTCTGTACTGAGAATGCTTCCAGCACAGTGACCAAACCCTCAAAGATGGCTCTGGTCACTAGTAAGGATGAGGAGCTGGCATGGCCATCATGTGACCACTGTAACAGCCAATCCCAATGGTCACATGATCAGGCAGACCTTCCTGTCCCCAGGCATAAAAGTTAAAAGGGCGCCATGGCTGGATGGGAAAATATTAAATCAGCTGGGGAAAGTTTTTAAAAAATGGAGAGTTTATGACCATAAAACCCCCAAAACATGATGAAAGCAGAGACCCTGTAGAATAACATAGTGGCAGTTGTAATTGTTTTTATGTCACACTATATGTGCGCTATTGTTTATCAGACCTATACTATATTCTCAAAAGTATTGTGACGCCTGCCTTTACACGCACATGAACTTTAATGGCATCCCAATCTTAGTCCGTAGGGTTCAATATGGAGTTGGCCCACCCTTTGCAGCTGTAACAGCTTCAACTCTTCCGGGAAGGCCGTCCACAAGGTTTAGGAGTGTGTCTATGGGAATGTTTGACCATTCTTCCAGAAGTACATTTGTGAGGTCAGGCACTGATGTTCGACGAGAAGGCCTGGCTCGCAGTCTCCACGCTAATTCATCCCAAAGGTGCTTTGTGCATTGGTCCAAATCATTTAGTGGAGGGGGGATAATGGTGTGGGATTGTTTTTCAGGGGTTGGGTTTGGCCCCTTAGTTCCAGTGAAGGGAACTCTTAAGGCTTCAGCATACCAAGACATTTTGGACAATTTCATGTTTCCAACTTTGTGGGAACAGTTTGGGGATGGTCCCTTCCGGTTCCAACATAAGCAAGGTCCATAGAGAGTTTGGGGTGGACCAACTTGACTGGCCTGCACAGAGTCCTGACCTCAAACTGATAGAACACCTTTGGGATGAATTAGAATCGAGACTGTGAGCCAGGTCTTCCCGTCCAACATCAGTGCCTGACCTCACAAATGTACTTTTGGAAGAATGGTCAAACATTCCCATAGACACACTCCTAATACCTTGTGGACGGCCTTCCCAGAAGAGTTGAAGCTGTTATAGCTGCAAAGGGTGGGCCAACTCAATATTGAACCCTACAGACTAAGACTGGGATGCCATTAACGTTCATGTGTGTGTGTAAAGGCAGGGGTCCCAATACTTTTGACAGTATAGTGAATATATTCAGTAAAAAATATACTCAGAATATTTTGAGGACACAAAAAGAACAAAAGAACATAATAAATTATCTAATTTATGGTAAAGTATAAAAGATGAGGATGCTTCGAGGAAATAGATACCAAATAGATCAAGCCTCAAAATGGTGCATGCTGTGAAACACCAAATAATTGTGATACCCAAAATTGTGCATTGTGCTTTACAGGTCGTCAGCTTAGAGGTAACAGGAAATGATGGCTTCGGAATTATTGTTGTCGCTCCTGCATGCATGGCATTACCTAATATATGGCACAAATGTAGTGTTTGCATTTGTATAAGCAGTATATGGGAGAGGGGAGGGGGTTAGTAATTTTCTGGGTATGGGTCATTTATTTGATCAAGCTTTCACTTTTTTAAAAACATAATTATTTTTTTCCCGCAACCTAATTGTTGTTACAAAGGGGCTGACAAACTTCCTTTGTTAAAAAAGTGAAAGAATTCCGCGCCAAATAATAAACTGAATAATAAATGAACTACAATATACAAAAATTGTAAGTGATAATATAAAGCTGCTCCCCTGCAAAATAGAAGTGATGCTTCCAATTGAATGAGTGATAAATTAAAAGAGGGCGCTACTAATATGATGCAAATCATAAATAATATCCATTTAAATGGATGCAACAATAATAATTAAATAATCATGAGTTCCGTGTCCGTGATTGTTCACCAGATATGTAGGGTGAACTGCAAACAAAAATTAGTCCCAACATGTAATAGATGATAATTCCAATCAATCAATCATTCTTGTCCCAGATTTGCTTGTTGAAAACGAAAAATCTTCCTTATGTGAATAGCCTTCACCACACACTAAACAATATTTGACACCCGAAGTGCACAGATATAATATGTGCTTACCAGATGGCTATGACCTCTTTAGTTAAAAAGATGGTCAAATGAGCTAGAGCAGGATTGTGCCTGCACACACAGAAATAAGACAGGAGTGGATCCAAGAGGCCTCTTCCTGGAGTTACAGGTGAGATATGCAAATGAAAACAGAAAAGCCCATCGCATAATACTGTTTATTTAAAATACAAGGATAAAAAAGAGGGCGCCAATTGGCCTCTTACTTTAAAATGTGCCTACCCGACACTGGGGCTGCAAGCTTGTCTGTGTACACCGTTCCACTCTCACTTCCGTGTCGGCGTGCATGGAATCCACGGTACTGCAACCAGAGCGCCGGAGTGGCGTCAACATCAAAACACACGTGACCAGGTGCCGCCGCCGACATACGTTTCGTAATTCACGTCTTCAGGGGGAAGAGTGTGTTTTTTGGTTTTCCTTTGTTATAGCTTTGTGCAGGTGGCAGGTCTATTGGACTCCTAATACCACCTCTGCACTCTATTGAAGCTGATTCAGCAAAGACTGTGCTCAATCAGCTTCTTAGCTGACCAGAGCGACCAGGGTTTGACAGCTCTGAACATGGAAGTACTCAGGGGAGAAGATATTGAAGTTTGACAGCTCTGAACATGGAAGTACTCAGGGGAGGAGATATTGAAGTTTGACAGCTCTGAACATGGAAGTACTCAGGGGAGGAGATATTGAAGTTAGACAGCTCTGAACATGGAAGTACTCAGGGGAGGAGATATTGAAGTTTGACAGCTCTGAACTTGGAAGTACTCAGGGGGAGGGGATATTGAAGTTTGACAGTTCTGAACATGGAAGTACTCAGGGGGAGGAGATATTGAAGTTTGACAGCTCTGAACATGGAAGTACTCAGGGGAGGAGATATTGAAGTTTGACAGCTCTGAACATGGAAGTTCTCAGGGGAGGAGAAATTGAAGTTTGACAGCTCTGAACTTGAAAGTACTCAGGGGGAGGGGATATTGAAGTTTGACAGTTCTGAACATGGAAGTACTCAGGGGGAGGAGATATTGAAGTTTTACAGCTCTGAACATGGAAGTACTCATGGGGAGGAGATATTGAAGTTTGACAGCTCTAAACATGGAAGTACTCAGGGGAGGAGATATTGAAGTTTGACAGTTCTGAACATGGAAGTACTCAGGGGGAGGAGATATTGAAGTTTGACAGCTCTGAACATGGAAGTACTCAGGGGAGGAGATATTGAAGTTTGACAGCTCTGAACATGGAAGTACTCAGGGGAGGAGATATTGAAGTTTGACAGTTCTGAACATGGAAGTACTCAGGGGAGGAGATATTGAAGTTTGACAGTTCTGAACATGGAAGTACTCAGGGGAGGAGATATTGAAGTTTGACAGTTCTGAACATGGAAGTACTCAGGGGAGGAGATATTGAAGTTTGACAGCTCTGAACATGGAAGTACTCAGGGGAGGAGATATTGAAGTTTGACAGCTCTGAACATGGAAGTACTCTGGGGAGGAGATATTGAAGTTTGACAGTTCTGAACATGGAAGTACTCAGGGGAGGAGATATTGAAGTTTGACAGTTCTGAACATGGAAGTACTCAGGGGAGGAGATATTGAAGTTTTACAGCTCTGAACATGGAAGTGCTTAGAACTAAGGGCTTACAGGTTCATACTGCCCAAGAAAGATTAGCAAATCTCCCACCGCTCATCAGATGTCACAGAGACAGGAAGTGAGGGAAAATCTTTGCAATAAGGTCACAGACAGAAAAAAAAAATTACAGAAATTTTAAGGTTTGGCTGGAATTAAACTTCAACATTTAAAAAAATAAATAAATGATATTCTGGAAGTTATTTTAAGAACATATTATTGAGTCCATTTTTAAACATTCAGAACTTACATTTTGCATCCATTTCACTTTTCCTGATTGTGGTTTCCGGAGAAGCTAAAAAGAAGAAATATTTGTATGACTGTTAACTGGATTAAAAAAAAGAATAATAATTTTTAGTCAGGTAAAGCAAAAGAATGTATTCTATCCAGCCAGCAGATGGCACTCTAGTCTCCTACAAACATTCACACTTTCAATGAATGGGCGAATGTCGTTTATTAATTGTGTTTTGCGTTTAACATTCGATTTTAAAATGAATGTAATTTCTGAACAAAAACCACATACACTGTCTGAAAATTTGTCTGGCCGAGAAAAGTTTTCCTTTCTGCCACTTCGTATTTTCCCGTTACTGCGGTAGAAAACGAACATCGATTTGACCCCACTAACGATTAGAAAATCAAACGAATGTTCTTAAAACAAAAATTTTCTAACGAAAAACCATATACGCATATGGCCGGCGTAACATTAATGTTAACCAAAACAATATTCCCAACCCTTTGTTTATAAACGAAGTCAGCAGTGACATGGTGATGATTAGGGATGAGCTTCGTGTTCGAATCGAACATACGTTCGACTCGAACATCGGCTGTTCGATCGTTCGACGAAGATCGAACGATTTGGGCCGTTTGCGCCAAATTCGAGTGACGCGAACGGCCCACAATGCACTACGCCATCGCAGTGTCATCCAGGCGCTGTGATTGGCCAAGCATGCACTGTGACCCCGCATGCTTGGCCAATCACAGCGCCGGCAGCGAGGAGAGCAATGATTGGCCACAGGCAGGATGCCTGTGGCCAATTATTGCTGAGGGTGTTTAGTACACGCCCCACACTATAAAAGGCCGCCAGCACGGCGGCCTAGTGTAGTGTGTTCCGGAGCAGGGAAAGAGCAGCATAGGCAGGGACAGTGACTTTTATTTCTTTCTTGCTTAACCTGGATTCCTTTAGTTTAGGGAAAGAGAAGGATAGGTAGGGAGAGTGTCAGTGTGTTTTGTGCTTGTGCTATAGTGTGCTTAAAAAAAACATTTTTTCTAGGGACAGAAAACTGTAGGTAGGGAGAGTGTCAGTTTCTTTCACTGTGTAAGTCCTTGTTTCTAGGGACCTGGAAGGACAGTGAGTGAATTCTCCTTGTGCTATATTGTGCTTAAAAAAAACATTTTTTCTAGGGACAGAAAACTGTAGGTAGGGAGAGTGTCAGTTTCTTTCACTGTGCAAGTCCTTGTTTCTAGGGACCTGGAAGGACAGTGAGTGAATTCTCCTTGTGCTATATTGTGCTTAAAAAAAACATTTTTTCTAGGGACAGAAAACTGTAGGTAGGGAGAGTGTCAGTTTCTTTCACTGTGTAAGTCCTTGTTTCTAGGGACCTGGAAGGACAGTGAGTGAATTCTCCTTGTGCTATATTGTGCTTAAAAAAAACATTTTTTCTAGGGACAGAAAACTGTAGGTAGGGAGAGTGTCAGTTTCTTTCACTGTGCAAGTCCTTGTTTCCAGGGACCTGGAAGGACAGTGAGTGAATTCTCCTTGTGCTATATTGTGCTTAAAAAAAACATTTTTTCTAGGGACAGAAAACTGTAGGTAGGGAGAGTGTCAGTTTCTTTCACTGTGTAAGTCCTTGTTTCTAGGGACCTGGAAGGACAGTGAGTGAATTCTCCTTGTGCTATATTGTGCTTAAAAAAAACATTTTTTCTAGGGACAGAAAACTGTAGGTAGGGAGAGTGTCAGTTTCTTTCACTGTGCAAGTCCTTGTTTCCAGGGACCTGGAAGGACAGTGAGTGAATTCTCCTTGTGCTATATTGTGCTTAAAAAAAACATTTTTTCTAGGGACAGAAAACTGTAGGTAGGGAGAGTGTCAGTTTCTTTCACTGTGCAAGTCCTTGTTTCTAGGGACTGGGAAGGACAGTGAGTGAATTCTCCTTGTGCTATAGTGTGCTTAAAAAAAACATTTTTTCTAGGGACAGAAAACTGTAGGTAGGGAGAGTGTCAGTTTCTTTCACTGTGCAAGTCCTTGTTTCTAGGGACCTGGAAGGACAGTGAGTGAATTCTCCTTGTGCTATATTGTGCTTAAAAAAAACATTTTTTCTAGGGACAGAAAACTGTAGGTAGGGAGAGTGTCAGTTTCTTTCACTGTGCAAGTCCTTGTTTCTAGGGACCTGGAAGGACAGTGAGTGAATTCTCCTTGTGCTATATTGTGCTTAAAAAAAACATTTTTTCTAGGGACAGAAAACTGTAGGTAGGGAGAGTGTCAGTTTCTTTCACTGTGTAAGTCCTTGTTTCTAGGGACCTGGAAGGACAGTGAGTGAATTCTCCTTGTGCTATATTGTGCTTAAAAAAAACATTTTTTCTAGGGACAGAAAACTGTAGGTAGGGAGAGTGTCAGTTTCTTTCACTGTGCAAGTCCTTGTTTCCAGGGACCTGGAAGGACAGTGAGTGAATTCTCCTTGTGCTATATTGTGCTTAAAAAAAACATTTTTTCTAGGGACAGAAAACTGTAGGTAGGGAGAGTGTCAGTTTCTTTCACTGTGTAAGTCCTTGTTTCTAGGGACCTGGAAGGACAGTGAGTGAATTCTCCTTGTGCTATATTGTGCTTAAAAAAAACATTTTTTCTAGGGACAGAAAACTGTAGGTAGGGAGAGTGTCAGTTTCTTTCACTGTGCAAGTCCTTGTTTCCAGGGACCTGGAAGGACAGTGAGTGAATTCTCCTTGTGCTATATTGTGCTTAAAAAAAACATTTTTTCTAGGGACATAAAACTGTAGGTAGGGAGAGTGTCAGTTTCTTTCACTGTGTAAGTCCTTGTTTCTACTGACTGGGAAGGACAGTGAGTGAATTCTCCTTGTGCTATAGTGTGCTTAAAAAAAACATTTTTTCTAGGGACAGAAAACTGTAGGTAGGGAGAGTGTCAGTTTCTTTCACTGTGCAAGTCCTTGTTTCTAGGGACCTGGAAGGACAGTGAGTGAATTCTCCTTGTGCTATATTGTGCTTAAAAAAAACATTTTTTTCTAGGGACAGAAAACTGTAGGTAGGGAGAGTGTCAGTTTCTTTCACTGTGCAAGTCCTTGTTTCTAGGGACCTGGAAGGACAGTGAGTGAATTCTCCTTGTGCTATATTGTGCTTAAAAAAAACATTTTTTCTAGGGACAGAAAACTGTAGGTAGGGAGAGTGTCAGTTTCTTTCACTGTGCAAGTCCTTGTTTCTAGGGACCTGGAAGGACAGTGAGTGAATTCTCCTTGTGCTATATTGTGCTTAAAAAAAACATTTTTTCTAGGGACAGAAAACTGTAGGTAGGGAGAGTGTCAGTTTCTTTCACTGTGCAAGTCCTTGTTTCTAGGGACCTGGAAGGACAGTGAGTGAATTCTCCTTGTGCTATATTGTGCTTAAAAAAAACATTTTTTCTAGGGACAGAAAACTGTAGGTAGGGAGAGTGTCAGTTTCTTTCACTGTGCAAGTCCTTGTTTCTAGGGACCTGGAAGGACAGTGAGTGAATTCTCCTTGTGCTATATTGTGCTTAAAAAAAACATTTTTTCTAGGGACAGAAAACTGTAGGTAGGGAGAGTGTCAGTTTCTTTCACTGTGTAAGTCCTTGTTTCTAGGGACCTGGAAGGACAGTGAGTGAATTCTCCTTGTGCTATATTGTGCTTAAAAAAAACATTTTTTCTAGGGACAGAAAACTGTAGGTAGGGAGAGTGTCAGTTTCTTTCACTGTGTAAGTCCTTGTTTCTAGGGACCTGGAAGGACAGTGAGTGAATTCTCCTTGTGCTATATTGTGCTTAAAAAAAACATTTTTTCTAGGGACAGAAAACTGTAGGTAGGGAGAGTGTCAGTTTCTTTCACTGTGCAAGTCCTTGTTTCCAGGGACCTGGAAGGACAGTGAGTGAATTCTCCTTGTGCTATATTGTGCTTAAAAAAAACATTTTTTCTAGGGACAGAAAACTGTAGGTAGGGAGAGTGTCAGTTTCTTTCACTGTGCAAGTCCTTGTTTCCAGGGACCTGGAAGGACAGTGAGTGAATTCTCCTTGTGCTATATTGTGCTTAAAAAAAACATTTTTTCTAGGGACAGAAAACTGTAGGTAGGGAGAGTGTCAGTTTCTTTCACTGTGCAAGTCCTTGTTTCTAGGGACTGGGAAGGACAGTGAGTGAATTCTCCTTGTGCTATAGTGTGCTTAAAAAAAACATTTTTTCTAGGGACAGAAAACTGTAGGTAGGGAGAGTGTCAGTTTCTTTCACTGTGCAAGTCCTTGTTTCTAGGGACCTGGAAGGACAGTGAGTGAATTCTCCTTGTGCTATATTGTGCTTAAAAAAAACATTTTTTCTAGGGACAGAAAACTGTAGGTAGGGAGAGTGTCAGTTTCTTTCACTGTGCAAGTCCTTGTTTCTAGGGACCTGGAAGGACAGTGAGTGAATTCTCCTTGTGCTATATTGTGCTTAAAAAAAACATTTTTTCTAGGGACAGAAAACTGTAGGTAGGGAGAGTGTCAGTTTCTTTCACTGTGCAAGTCCTTGTTTCTAGGGACCTGGAAGGACAGTGAGTGAATTCTCCTTGTGCTATATTGTGCTTAAAAAAAACATTTTTTCTAGGGACAGAAAACTGTAGGTAGGGAGAGTGTCAGTTTCTTTCACTGTGCAAGTCCTTGTTTCTAGGGACCTGGAAGGACAGTGAGTGAATTCTCCTTGTGCTATATTGTGCTTAAAAAAAACATTTTTTCTAGGGACAGAAAACTGTAGGTAGGGAGAGTGTCAGTTTCTTTCACTGTGTAAGTCCTTGTTTCTAGGGACCTGGAAGGACAGTGAGTGAATTCTCCTTGTGCTATATTGTGCTTAAAAAAAACATTTTTTCTAGGGACAGAAAACTGTAGGTAGGGAGAGTGTCAGTTTCTTTCACTGTGCAAGTCCTTGTTTCTAGGGACCTGGAAGGACAGTGAGTGAATTCTCCTTGTGCTATATTGTGCTTAAAACAAACATTTTTTCTAGGGACAGAAAACTGTAGGTAGGGAGAGTGTCAGTTTCTTTCACTGTGCAAGTCCTTGTTTCTAGGGACCTGGAAGGACAGTGAGTGAATTCTCCTTGTGCTATATTGTGCTTAAAAAAAACATTTTTTCTAGGGACAGAAAACTGTAGGCAGGGAGAGTGTCAGTTTCTTTCACTGTGCAAGTCCTTGTTTCTAGGGACCTGGAAGGACAGTGAGTGAATTCTCCTTGTGCTATATTGTGCTTAAAAAAACATTTTTTCTAGGGACAGAAAACTGTAGGTAGGGAGAGTGTCAGTTTCTTTCACTGTGCAAGTCCTTGTTTCTAGGGACCTGGAAGGACAGTGAGTGAATTCTCCTTGTGCTATATTGTGCTTAAAAAAAACATTTTTTCTAGGGACAGAAAACTGTAGGTAGGGAGAGTGTCAGTTTCTTTCACTGTGCAAGTCCTTGTTTCTAGGGACCTGGAAGGACAGTGAGTGAATTCTCCTTGTGCTATATTGTGCTTAAAACATTTTTTTTTCTAGGGACAGAAAACTGTAGGTAGGGAGAGTGTCAGTTTCTTTCACTGTGTAAGTCCTTGTTTCTAGGGACCTGGAAGGACAGTGAGTGAATTCTCCTTGTGCTATATTGTGCTTAAAAAAAACATTTTTTCTAGGGACAGAAAACTGTAGGTAGGGAGAGTGTCAGTTTCTTTCACTGTGCAAGTCCTTGTTTCCAGGGACCTGGAAGGACAGTGAGTGAATTCTCCTTGTGCTATATTGTGCTTAAAAAAAACATTTTTTCTAGGGACAGAAAACTGTAGGTAGGGAGAGTGTCAGTTTCTTTCACTGTGTAAGTCCTTGTTTCTAGGGACCTGGAAGGACAGTGAGTGAATTCTCCTTGTGCTATATTGTGCTTAAAAAAAACATTTTTTCTAGGGACAGAAAACTGTAGGTAGGGAGAGTGTCAGTTTCTTTCACTGTGCAAGTCCTTGTTTCTAGGGACCTGGAAGGACAGTGAGTGAATTCTCCTTGTGCTATATTGTGCTTAAAAAAAACATTTTTTCTAGGGACAGAAAACTGTAGGTAGGGAGAGTGTCAGTTTCTTTCACTGTGTAAGTCCTTGTTTCTAGGGACCTGGAAGGACAGTGAGTGAATTCTCCTTGTGCTATATTGTGCTTAAAAAAAACATTTTTTCTAGGGACAGAAAACTGTAGGTAGGGAGAGTGTCAGTTTCTTTCACTGTGCAAGTCCTTGTTTCCAGGGACCTGGAAGGACAGTGAGTGAATTCTCCTTGTGCTATATTGTGCTTAAAAAAAACATTTTTTCTAGGGACAGAAAACTGTAGGTAGGGAGAGTGTCAGTTTCTTTCACTGTGTAAGTCCTTGTTTCTAGGGACCTGGAAGGACAGTGAGTGAATTCTCCTTGTGCTATATTGTGCTTAAAAAAAACATTTTTTCTAGGGACAGAAAACTGTAGGTAGGGAGAGTGTCAGTTTCTTTCACTGTGCAAGTCCTTGTTTCTAGGGACCTGGAAGGACAGTGAGTGAATTCTCCTTGTGCTATATTGTGCTTAAAAAAAACATTTTTTCTAGGGACAGAAAACTGTAGGTAGGGAGAGTGTCAGTTTCTTTCACTGTGTAAGTCCTTGTTTCTAGGGACCTGGAAGGACAGTGAGTGAATTCTCCTTGTGCTATATTGTGCTTAAAAAAAACATTTTTTCTAGGGACAGAAAACTGTAGGTAGGGAGAGTGTCAGTTTCTTTCACTGTGCAAGTCCTTGTTTCCAGGGACCTGGAGGGACAGTGAGTGAATTCTCCTTGTGCTATATTGTGCTTAAAAAAAACATTTTTTCTAGGGACAGAAAACTGTAGGTAGGGAGAGTGTCAGTTTCTTTCACTGTGTAAGTCCTTGTTTCTAGGGACCTGGAAGGACAGTGAGTGAATTCTCCTTGTGCTATATTGTGCTTAAAAAAAACATTTTTTCTAGGGACAGAAAACTGTAGGTAGGGAGAGTGTCAGTTTCTTTCACTGTGCAAGTCCTTGTTTCCAGGGACCTGGAAGGACAGTGAGTGAATTCTCCTTGTGCTATATTGTGCTTAAAAAAAACATTTTTTCTAGGGACAGAAAACTGTAGGTAGGGAGAGTGTCAGTTTCTTTCACTGTGCAAGTCCTTGTTTCTAGGGACTGGGAAGGACAGTGAGTGAATTCTCCTTGTGCTATAGTGTGCTTAAAAAAAACATTTTTTCTAGGGACAGAAAACTGTAGGTAGGGAGAGTGTCAGTTTCTTTCACTGTGCAAGTCCTTGTTTCTAGGGACCTGGAAGGACAGTGAGTGAATTCTCCTTGTGCTATATTGTGCTTAAAAAAAACATTTTTTCTAGGGACAGAAAACTGTAGGTAGGGAGAGTGTCAGTTTCTTTCACTGTGCAAGTCCTTGTTTCTAGGGACCTGGAAGGACAGTGAGTGAATTCTCCTTGTGCTATATTGTGCTTAAAAAAAACATTTTTTCTAGGGACAGAAAACTGTAGGTAGGGAGAGTGTCAGTTTCTTTCACTGTGCAAGTCCTTGTTTCTAGGGACCTGGAAGGACAGTGAGTGAATTCTCCTTGTGCTATATTGTGCTTAAAAAAAACATTTTTTCTAGGGACAGAAAACTGTAGGTAGGGAGAGTGTCAGTTTCTTTCACTGTGCAAGTCCTTGTTTCTAGGGACCTGGAAGGACAGTGAGTGAATTCTCCTTGTGCTATATTGTGCTTAAAAAAAACATTTTTTCTAGGGACAGAAAACTGTAGGTAGGGAGAGTGTCAGTTTCTTTCACTGTGTAAGTCCTTGTTTCTAGGGACCTGGAAGGACAGTGAGTGAATTCTCCTTGTGTTATATTGTGCTTAAAAAAAACATTTTTTCTAGGGACAGAAAACTGTAGGTAGGGAGAGTGTCAGTTTCTTTCACTGTGCAAGTCCTTGTTTCTAGGGACCTGGAAGGACAGTGAGTGAATTCTCCTTGTGCTATATTGTGCTTAAAAAAAACATTTTTTCTAGGGACAGAAAACTGTAGGTAGGGAGAGTGTCAGTTTCTTTCACTGTGCAAGTCCTTGTTTCTAGGGACCTGGAAGGACAGTGAGTGAATTCTCCTTGTGCTATATTGTGCTTAAAAAAAACATTTTTTCTAGGGACAGAAAACTGTAGGTAGGGAGAGTGTCAGTTTCTTTCACTGTGCAAGTCCTTGTTTCTAGGGACCTGGAAGGACAGTGAGTGAATTCTCCTTGTGCTATATTGTGCTTAAAAAAACATTTTTTCTAGGGACAGAAAACTGTAGGTAGGGAGAGTGTCAGTTTCTTTCACTGTGTAAGTCCTTGTTTCTAGGGACCTGGAAGGACAGTGAGTGAATTCTCCTTGTGCTATATTGTGCTTAAAAAAAACATTTTTTCTAGGGACAGAAAACTGTAGGTAGGGAGAGTGTCAGTTTCTTTCACTGTGCAAGTCCTTGTTTCCAGGGACCTGGAAGGACAGTGAGTGAATTCTCCTTGTGCTATATTGTGCTTAAAAAAAACATTTTTTCTAGGGACAGAAAACTGTAGGTAGGGAGAGTGTCAGTTTCTTTCACTGTGTAAGTCCTTGTTTCTAGGGACCTGGAAGGACAGTGAGTGAATTCTCCTTGTGCTATATTGTGCTTAAAAAAAACATTTTTTCTAGGGACAGAAAACTGTAGGTAGGGAGAGTGTCAGTTTCTTTCACTGTGCAAGTCCTTGTTTCTAGGGACCTGGAAGGACAGTGAGTGAATTCTCCTTGTGCTATATTGTGCTTAAAAAAAACATTTTTTCTAGGGACAGAAAACTGTAGGTAGGGAGAGTGTCAGTTTCTTTCACTGTGTAAGTCCTTGTTTCTAGGGACCTGGAAGGACAGTGAGTGAATTCTCCTTGTGCTATATTGTGCTTAAAAAAAACATTTTTTCTAGGGACAGAAAACTGTAGGTAGGGAGAGTGTCAGTTTCTTTCACTGTGCAAGTCCTTGTTTCCAGGGACCTGGAAGGACAGTGAGTGAATTCTCCTTGTGCTATATTGTGCTTAAAAAAAACATTTTTTCTAGGGACAGAAAACTGTAGGTAGGGAGAGTGTCAGTTTCTTTCACTGTGTAAGTCCTTGTTTCTAGGGACCTGGAAGGACAGTGAGTGAATTCTCCTTGTGCTATATTGTGCTTAAAAAAAACATTTTTTCTAGGGACAGAAAACTGTAGGTAGGGAGAGTGTCAGTTTCTTTCACTGTGTAAGTCCTTGTTTCTAGGGACCTGGAAGGACAGTGAGTGAATTCTCCTTGTGCTATATTGTGCTTAAAAAAAACATTTTTTCTAGGGACAGAAAACTGTAGGTAGGGAGAGTGTCAGTTTCTTTCACTGTGCAAGTCCTTGTTTCCAGGGACCTGGAAGGACAGTGAGTGAATTCTCCTTGTGCTATATTGTGCTTAAAAAAAACATTTTTTCTAGGGACAGAAAACTGTAGGTAGGGAGAGTGTCAGTTTCTTTCACTGTGTAAGTCCTTGTTTCTAGGGACCTGGAAGGACAGTGAGTGAATTCTCCTTGTGCTATATTGTGCTTAAAAAAAACATTTTTTCTAGGGACAGAAAACTGTAGGTAGGGAGAGTGTCAGTTTCTTTCACTGTGCAAGTCCTTGTTTCCAGGGACCTGGAAGGACAGTGAGTGAATTCTCCTTGTGCTATATTGTGCTTAAAAAAAACATTTTTTCTAGGGACAGAAAACTGTAGGTAGGGAGAGTGTCAGTTTCTTTCACTGTGTAAGTCCTTGTTTCTAGGGACCTGGAAGGACAGTGAGTGAATTCTCCTTGTGCTATATTGTGCTTAAAAAAAACATTTTTTCTAGGGACAGAAAACTGTAGGTAGGGAGAGTGTCAGTTTCTTTCACTGTGCAAGTCCTTGTTTCTAGGGACCTGGAAGGACAGTGAGTGAATTCTCCTTGTGCTATATTGTGCTTAAAAAAAACATTTTTTCTAGGGACAGAAAACTGTAGGTAGGGAGAGTGTCAGTTTCTTTCACTGTGTAAGTCCTTGTTTCTAGGGACCTGGAAGGACAGTGAGTGAATTCTCCTTGTGCTATATTGTGCTTAAAAAAAACATTTTTTCTAGGGACAGAAAACTGTAGGTAGGGAGAGTGTCAGTTTCTTTCACTGTGCAAGTCCTTGTTTCCAGGGACCTGGAAGGACAGTGAGTGAATTCTCCTTGTGCTATATTGTGCTTAAAAAAATCATTTTTTCTAGGGACAGAAAACTGTAGGTAGGGAGAGTGTCAGTTTCTTTCACTGTGTAAGTCCTTGTTTCTAGGGACCTGGAAGGACAGTGAGTGAATTCTCCTTGTGCTATATTGTGCTTAAAAAAACATTTTTTCTAGGGACAGAAAACTGTAGGTAGGGAGAGTGTCAGTTTCTTTCACTGTGCAAGTCCTTGTTTCTAGGGACCTGGAAGGACAGTGAGTGAATTCTCCTTGTGCTATATTGTGCTTAAAAAAAACATTTTTTCTAGGGACAGAAAACTGTAGGTAGGGAGAGTGTCAGTTTCTTTCACTGTGTAAGTCCTTGTTTCTAGGGACCTGGAAGGACAGTGAGTGAATTCTCCTTGTGCTATATTGTGCTTAAAAAAAACATTTTTTCTAGGGACAGAAAACTGTAGGTAGGGAGAGTGTCAGTTTCTTTCACTGTGCAAGTCCTTGTTTCCAGGGACCTGGAAGGACAGTGAGTGAATTCTCCTTGTGCTATATTGTGTTTAAAAAAAACATTTTTTCTAGGGACAGAAAACTGTAGGTAGGGAGAGTGTCAGTTTCTTTCACTGTGTAAGTCCTTGTTTCTAGGGACCTGGAAGGACAGTGAGTGAATTCTCCTTGTGCTATATTGTGCTTAAAAAAAACATTTTTTCTAGGGACAGAAAACTGTAGGTAGGGAGAGTGTCAGTTTCTTTCACTGTGCAAGTCCTTGTTTCCAGGGACCTGGAAGGACAGTGAGTGAATTCTCCTTGTGCTATATTGTGCTTAAAAAAAACATTTTTTCTAGGGACAGAAAACTGTAGGTAGGGAGAGTGTCAGTTTCTTTCACTGTGCAAGTCCTTGTTTCTAGGGACTGGGAAGGACAGTGAGTGAATTCTCCTTGTGCTATAGTGTGCTTAAAAAAAACATTTTTTCTAGGGACAGAAAACTGTAGGTAGGGAGAGTGTCAGTTTCTTTCACTGTGCAAGTCCTTGTTTCTAGGGACCTGGAAGGACAGTGAGTGAATTCTCCTTGTGCTATATTGTGCTTAAAAAAAACATTTTTTCTAGGGACAGAAAACTGTAGTTAGGGAGAGTGTCAGTTTCTTTCACTGTGCAAGTCCTTGTTTCTAGGGACCTGGAAGGACAGTGAGTGAATTCTCCTTGTGCTATATTGTGCTTAAAAAAAACATTTTTTCTAGGGACAGAAAACTGTAGGTAGGGAGAGTGTCAGTTTCTTTCACTGTGCAAGTCCTTGTTTCTAGGGACCTGGAAGGACAGTGAGTGAATTCTCCTTGTGCTATATTGTGCTTAAAAAAAACATTTTTTCTAGGGACAGAAAACTGTAGGTAGGGAGAGTGTCAGTTTCTTTCACTGTGAAAGTCCTTGTTTCTAGGGACCTGGAAGGACAGTGAGTGAATTCTCCTTGTGCTATATTGTGCTTAAAAAAAACATTTTTTCTAGGGACAGAAAACTGTAGGTAGGGAGAGTGTCAGTTTCTTTCACTGTGTAAGTCCTTGTTTCTAGGGACCTGGAAGGACAGTGAGTGAATTCTCCTTGTGCTATATTGTGCTTAAAAAAAACATTTTTTCTAGGGACAGAAAACTGTAGGTAGGGAGAGTGTCAGTTTCTTTCACTGTGCAAGTCCTTGTTTCTAGGGACCTGGAAGGACAGTGAGTGAATTCTCATTGTGCTATATTGTGCTTAAAAAAAACATTTTTTCTAGGGACAGAAAACTGTAGGTAGGGAGAGTGTCAGTTTCTTTCACTGTGCAAGTCCTTGTTTCTAGGGACCTGGAAGGACAGTGAGTGAATTCTCCTTGTGCTATATTGTGCTTAAAAAAACATTTTTTCTAGGGACAGAAAACTGTAGGTAGGGAGAGTGTCAGTTTCTTTCACTGTGCAAGTCCTTGTTTCTAGGGACCTGGAAGGACAGTGAGTGAATTCTCCTTGTGCTATATTGTGCTTAAAAAAAACATTTTTTCTAGGGACAGAAAACTGTAGGTAGGGAGAGTGTCAGTTTCTTTCACTGTGTAAGTCCTTGTTTCTAGGGACCTGGAAGGACAGTGAGTGAATTCTCCTTGTGCTATATTGTGCTTAAAAAAAACATTTTTTCTAGGGACAGAAAACTGTAGGTAGGGAGAGTGTCAGTTTCTTTCACTGTGCAAGTCCTTGTTTCCAGGGACCTGGAAGGACAGTGAGTGAATTCTCCTTGTGCTATATTGTGCTTAAAAAAAACATTTTTTCTAGGGACAGAAAACTGTAGGTAGGGAGAGTGTCAGTTTCTTTCACTGTGTAAGTCCTTGTTTCTAGGGACCTGGAAGGACAGTGAGTGAATTCTCCTTGTGCTATATTGTGCTTAAAAAAAACATTTTTTTCTAGGGACAGAAAACTGTAGGTAGGGAGAGTGTCAGTTTCTTTCACTGTGCAAGTCCTTGTTTCTAGGGACCTGGAAGGACAGTGAGTGAATTCTCCTTGTGCTATATTGTGCTTAAAAAAAACATTTTTTCTAGGGACAGAAAACTGTAGGTAGGGAGAGTGTCAGTTTCTTTCACTGTGTAAGTCCTTGTTTCTAGGGACCTGGAAGGACAGTGAGTGAATTCTCCTTGTGCTATATTGTGCTTAAAAAAAACATTTTTTCTAGGGACAGAAAACTGTAGGTAGGGAGAGTGTCAGTTTCTTTCACTGTGCAAGTCCTTGTTTCCAGGGACCTGGAAGGACAGTGAGTGAATTCTCCTTGTGCTATATTGTGCTTAAAAAAAACATTTTTTCTAGGGACAGAAAACTGTAGGTAGGGAGAGTGTCAGTTTCTTTCACTGTGTAAGTCCTTGTTTCTAGGGACCTGGAAGGACAGTGAGTGAATTCTCCTTGTGCTATATTGTGCTTAAAAAAAACATTTTTTCTAGGGACAGAAAACTGTAGGTAGGGAGAGTGTCAGTTTCTTTCACTGTGTAAGTCCTTGTTTCTAGGGACCTGGAAGGACAGTGAGTGAATTCTCCTTGTGCTATATTGTGCTTAAAAAAACATTTTTTCTAGGGACAGAAAACTGTAGGTAGGGAGAGTGTCAGTTTCTTTCACTGTGCAAGTCCTTGTTTCCAGGGACCTGGAAGGACAGTGAGTGAATTCTCCTTGTGCTATATTGTGCTTAAAAAAAACATTTTTTCTAGGGACAGAAAACTGTAGGTAGGGAGAGTGTCAGTTTCTTTCACTGTGTAAGTCCTTGTTTCTAGGGACCTGGAAGGACAGTGAGTGAATTCTCCTTGTGCTATATTGTGCTTAAAAAAAACATTTTTTCTAGGGACAGAAAACTGTAGGTAGGGAGAGTGTCAGTTTCTTTCACTGTGCAAGTCCTTGTTTCCAGGGACCTGGAAGGACAGTGAGTGAATTCTCCTTGTGCTATATTGTGCTTAAAAAAAACATTTTTTCTAGGGACAGAAAACTGTAGGTAGGGAGAGTGTCAGTTTCTTTCACTGTGCAAGTCCTTGTTTCTAGGGACTGGGAAGGACAGTGAGTGAATTCTCCTTGTGCTATAGTGTGCTTAAAAAAAACATTTTTTCTAGGGACAGAAAACTGTAGGTAGGGAGAGTGTCAGTTTCTTTCACTGTGCAAGTCCTTGTTTCTAGGGACCTGGAAGGACAGTGAGTGAATTCTCCTTGTGCTATATTGTGCTTAAAAAAAACATTTTTTCTAGGGACAGAAAACTGTAGGTAGGGAGAGTGTCAGTTTCTTTCACTGTGTAAGTCCTTGTTTCTAGGGACCTGGAAGGACAGTGAGTGAATTCTCCTTGTGCTATATTGTGCTTAAAAAAACATTTTTTTCTAGGGACAGAAAACTGTAGGTAGGGAGAGTGTCAGTTTCTTTCACTGTGCAAGTCCTTGTTTCTAGGGACCTGGAAGGACAGTGAGTGAATTCTCCTTGTGCTATATTGTGCTTAAAAAAAACATTTTTTCTAGGGACAGAAAACTGTAGGTAGGGAGAGTGTCAGTTTCTTTCACTGTGTAAGTCCTTGTTTCTAGGGACCTGGAAGGACAGTGAGTGAATTCTCCTTGTGCTATATTGTGCTTAAAAAAAACATTTTTTCTAGGGACAGAAAACTGTAGGTAGGGAGAGTGTCAGTTTCTTTCACTGTGCAAGTCCTTGTTTCCAGGGACCTGGAAGGACAGTGAGTGAATTCTCCTTGTGCTATATTGTGCTTAAAAAAAACATTTTTTCTAGGGACAGAAAACTGTAGGTAGGGAGAGTGTCAGTTTCTTTCACTGTGTAAGTCCTTGTTTCTAGGGACCTGGAAGGACAGTGAGTGAATTCTCCTTGTGCTATATTGTGCTTAAAAAAAACATTTTTTCTAGGGACAGAAAACTGTAGGTAGGGAGAGTGTCAGTTTCTTTCACTGTGCAAGTCCTTGTTTCCAGGGACCTGGAAGGACAGTGAGTGAATTCTCCTTGTGCTATATTGTGTTTAAAAAAAACATTTTTTCTAGGGACAGAAAACTGTAGGTAGGGAGAGTGTCAGTTTCTTTCACTGTGTAAGTCCTTGTTTCTAGGGACCTGGAAGGACAGTGAGTGAATTCTCCTTGTGCTATATTGTGCTTAAAAAAAACATTTTTTCTAGGGACAGAAAACTGTAGGTAGGGAGAGTGTCAGTTTCTTTCACTGTGCAAGTCCTTGTTTCCAGGGACCTGGAAGGACAGTGAGTGAATTCTCCTTGTGCTATATTGTGCTTAAAAAAAACATTTTTTCTAGGGACAGAAAACTGTAGGTAGGGAGAGTGTCAGTTTCTTTCACTGTGCAAGTCCTTGTTTCTAGGGACTGGGAAGGACAGTGAGTGAATTCTCCTTGTGCTATAGTGTGCTTAAAAAAAACATTTTTTCTAGGGACAGAAAACTGTAGGTAGGGAGAGTGTCAGTTTCTTTCACTGTGCAAGTCCTTGTTTCTAGGGACCTGGAAGGACAGTGAGTGAATTCTCCTTGTGCTATATTGTGCTTAAAAAAAACATTTTTTCTAGGGACAGAAAACTGTAGTTAGGGAGAGTGTCAGTTTCTTTCACTGTGCAAGTCCTTGTTTCTAGGGACCTGGAAGGACAGTGAGTGAATTCTCCTTGTGCTATATTGTGCTTAAAAAAAACATTTTTTCTAGGGACAGAAAACTGTAGGTAGGGAGAGTGTCAGTTTCTTTCACTGTGCAAGTCCTTGTTTCTAGGGACCTGGAAGGACAGTGAGTGAATTCTCCTTGTGCTATATTGTGCTTAAAAAAAACATTTTTTCTAGGGACAGAAAACTGTAGGTAGGGAGAGTGTCAGTTTCTTTCACTGTGAAAGTCCTTGTTTCTAGGGACCTGGAAGGACAGTGAGTGAATTCTCCTTGTGCTATATTGTGCTTAAAAAAAACATTTTTTCTAGGGACAGAAAACTGTAGGTAGGGAGAGTGTCAGTTTCTTTCACTGTGTAAGTCCTTGTTTCTAGGGACCTGGAAGGACAGTGAGTGAATTCTCCTTGTGCTATATTGTGCTTAAAAAAAACATTTTTTCTAGGGACAGAAAACTGTAGGTAGGGAGAGTGTCAGTTTCTTTCACTGTGCAAGTCCTTGTTTCTAGGGACCTGGAAGGACAGTGAGTGAATTCTCATTGTGCTATATTGTGCTTAAAAAAAACATTTTTTCTAGGGACAGAAAACTGTAGGTAGGGAGAGTGTCAGTTTCTTTCACTGTGCAAGTCCTTGTTTCTAGGGACCTGGAAGGACAGTGAGTGAATTCTCCTTGTGCTATATTGTGCTTAAAAAAACATTTTTTCTAGGGACAGAAAACTGTAGGTAGGGAGAGTGTCAGTTTCTTTCACTGTGCAAGTCCTTGTTTCTAGGGACCTGGAAGGACAGTGAGTGAATTCTCCTTGTGCTATATTGTGCTTAAAAAAAACATTTTTTCTAGGGACAGAAAACTGTAGGTAGGGAGAGTGTCAGTTTCTTTCACTGTGTAAGTCCTTGTTTCTAGGGACCTGGAAGGACAGTGAGTGAATTCTCCTTGTGCTATATTGTGCTTAAAAAAAACATTTTTTCTAGGGACAGAAAACTGTAGGTAGGGAGAGTGTCAGTTTCTTTCACTGTGCAAGTCCTTGTTTCCAGGGACCTGGAAGGACAGTGAGTGAATTCTCCTTGTGCTATATTGTGCTTAAAAAAAACATTTTTTCTAGGGACAGAAAACTGTAGGTAGGGAGAGTGTCAGTTTCTTTCACTGTGTAAGTCCTTGTTTCTAGGGACCTGGAAGGACAGTGAGTGAATTCTCCTTGTGCTATATTGTGCTTAAAAAAAACATTTTTTTCTAGGGACAGAAAACTGTAGGTAGGGAGAGTGTCAGTTTCTTTCACTGTGCAAGTCCTTGTTTCTAGGGACCTGGAAGGACAGTGAGTGAATTCTCCTTGTGCTATATTGTGCTTAAAAAAAACATTTTTTCTAGGGACAGAAAACTGTAGGTAGGGAGAGTGTCAGTTTCTTTCACTGTGTAAGTCCTTGTTTCTAGGGACCTGGAAGGACAGTGAGTGAATTCTCCTTGTGCTATATTGTGCTTAAAAAAAACATTTTTTCTAGGGACAGAAAACTGTAGGTAGGGAGAGTGTCAGTTTCTTTCACTGTGCAAGTCCTTGTTTCCAGGGACCTGGAAGGACAGTGAGTGAATTCTCCTTGTGCTATATTGTGCTTAAAAAAAACATTTTTTCTAGGGACAGAAAACTGTAGGTAGGGAGAGTGTCAGTTTCTTTCACTGTGTAAGTCCTTGTTTCTAGGGACCTGGAAGGACAGTGAGTGAATTCTCCTTGTGCTATATTGTGCTTAAAAAAAACATTTTTTCTAGGGACAGAAAACTGTAGGTAGGGAGAGTGTCAGTTTCTTTCACTGTGTAAGTCCTTGTTTCTAGGGACCTGGAAGGACAGTGAGTGAATTCTCCTTGTGCTATATTGTGCTTAAAAAAACATTTTTTCTAGGGACAGAAAACTGTAGGTAGGGAGAGTGTCAGTTTCTTTCACTGTGCAAGTCCTTGTTTCCAGGGACCTGGAAGGACAGTGAGTGAATTCTCCTTGTGCTATATTGTGCTTAAAAAAAACATTTTTTCTAGGGACAGAAAACTGTAGGTAGGGAGAGTGTCAGTTTCTTTCACTGTGTAAGTCCTTGTTTCTAGGGACCTGGAAGGACAGTGAGTGAATTCTCCTTGTGCTATATTGTGCTTAAAAAAAACATTTTTTCTAGGGACAGAAAACTGTAGGTAGGGAGAGTGTCAGTTTCTTTCACTGTGCAAGTCCTTGTTTCCAGGGACCTGGAAGGACAGTGAGTGAATTCTCCTTGTGCTATATTGTGCTTAAAAAAAACATTTTTTCTAGGGACAGAAAACTGTAGGTAGGGAGAGTGTCAGTTTCTTTCACTGTGCAAGTCCTTGTTTCTAGGGACTGGGAAGGACAGTGAGTGAATTCTCCTTGTGCTATAGTGTGCTTAAAAAAAACATTTTTTCTAGGGACAGAAAACTGTAGGTAGGGAGAGTGTCAGTTTCTTTCACTGTGCAAGTCCTTGTTTCTAGGGACCTGGAAGGACAGTGAGTGAATTCTCCTTGTGCTATATTGTGCTTAAAAAAAACATTTTTTCTAGGGACAGAAAACTGTAGGTAGGGAGAGTGTCAGTTTCTTTCACTGTGTAAGTCCTTGTTTCTAGGGACCTGGAAGGACAGTGAGTGAATTCTCCTTGTGCTATATTGTGCTTAAAAAAACATTTTTTTCTAGGGACAGAAAACTGTAGGTAGGGAGAGTGTCAGTTTCTTTCACTGTGCAAGTCCTTGTTTCTAGGGACCTGGAAGGACAGTGAGTGAATTCTCCTTGTGCTATATTGTGCTTAAAAAAAACATTTTTTCTAGGGACAGAAAACTGTAGGTAGGGAGAGTGTCAGTTTCTTTCACTGTGTAAGTCCTTGTTTCTAGGGACCTGGAAGGACAGTGAGTGAATTCTCCTTGTGCTATATTGTGCTTAAAAAAAACATTTTTTCTAGGGACAGAAAACTGTAGGTAGGGAGAGTGTCAGTTTCTTTCACTGTGCAAGTCCTTGTTTCCAGGGACCTGGAAGGACAGTGAGTGAATTCTCCTTGTGCTATATTGTGCTTAAAAAAAACATTTTTTCTAGGGACAGAAAACTGTAGGTAGGGAGAGTGTCAGTTTCTTTCACTGTGTAAGTCCTTGTTTCTAGGGACCTGGAAGGACAGTGAGTGAATTCTCCTTGTGCTATATTGTGCTTAAAAAAAACATTTTTTCTAGGGACAGAAAACTGTAGGTAGGGAGAGTGTCAGTTTCTTTCACTGTGTAAGTCCTTGTTTCTAGGGACCTGGAAGGACAGTGAGTGAATTCTCCTTGTGCTATATTGTGCTTAAAAAAACATTTTTTCTAGGGACAGAAAACTGTAGGTAGGGAGAGTGTCAGTTTCTTTCACTGTGCAAGTCCTTGTTTCCAGGGACCTGGAAGGACAGTGAGTGAATTCTCCTTGTGCTATATTGTGCTTAAAAAAAACATTTTTTCTAGGGACAGAAAACTGTAGGTAGGGAGAGTGTCAGTTTCTTTCACTGTGTAAGTCCTTGTTTCTAGGGACCTGGAAGGACAGTGAGTGAATTCTCCTTGTGCTATATTGTGCTTAAAAAAAACATTTTTTCTAGGGACAGAAAACTGTAGGTAGGGAGAGTGTCAGTTTCTTTCACTGTGCAAGTCCTTGTTTCCAGGGACCTGGAAGGACAGTGAGTGAATTCTCCTTGTGCTATATTGTGCTTAAAAAAAACATTTTTTCTAGGGACAGAAAACTGTAGGTAGGGAGAGTGTCAGTTTCTTTCACTGTGCAAGTCCTTGTTTCTAGGGACTGGGAAGGACAGTGAGTGAATTCTCCTTGTGCTATAGTGTGCTTAAAAAAAACATTTTTTCTAGGGACAGAAAACTGTAGGTAGGGAGAGTGTCAGTTTCTTTCACTGTGCAAGTCCTTGTTTCTAGGGACCTGGAAGGACAGTGAGTGAATTCTCCTTGTGCTATATTGTGCTTAAAAAAAACATTTTTTCTAGGGACAGAAAACTGTAGGTAGGGAGAGTGTCAGTTTCTTTCACTGTGCAAGTCCTTGTTTCTAGGGACCTGGAAGGACAGTGAGTGAATTCTCCTTGTGCTATATTGTGCTTAAAAAAAACATTTTTTCTAGGGACAGAAAACTGTAGGTAGGGAGAGTGTCAGTTTCTTTCACTGTGCAAGTCCTTGTTTCTAGGGACCTGGAAGGACAGTGAGTGAATTCTCCTTGTGCTATATTGTGCTTAAAAAACATTTTTTCTAGGGACAGAAAACTGTAGGTAGGGAGAGTGTCAGTTTCTTTCACTGTGTAAGTCCTTGTTTCTAGGGACCTGGAAGGACAGTGAGTGAATTCTCCTTGTGCTATATTGTGCTTAAAAAAAACATTTTTTCTAGGGACAGAAAACTGTAGGTAGGGAGAGTGTCAGTTTCTTTCACTGTGCAAGTCCTTGTTTCAAGGGACAGAGAAGGACACCTGAAGGTAGCCCTTATTGCTTTTTTCCCATCTCCCTGCAGGCCATCTATTAGAATGTCTGGAAGGCAAACAAGGAGAGGCAGACAGTCAGGAGGCAATAAAAGAGGGCAAGCAGGCTCTGTGTCTGGGGGCAACAGTGCTGGTCGTGGACGCGGTGCATTGTCATCAGCACATGGCCATGGGACACGCTTGTCCTTCTTTTCCGCAGCTGGACATGTTGAGCCACATCATGCCGAAGACTTGGTAGAGTGGATGACCAAGCCCTCCTCCTCCTCCTCATCCTCTCTCACCCAGGCTCAGGGTACTGGCAAAGCAGCTGCCAAAGCGTCCTCTTCCCTGGTATCAATGTCAGACTCATCATCAGTCACTCCTTCCCTAGACCCACCATGTCCTCCTCCTGAGGAGTCCCCCGAACTGTTTGAGCACAGTGTTGGGTACATGCTCCAGGAGGATGCCCAGCGTTTCGAAGGGTCTGATGATGAAACCCAGCTACAGGAAGGCAGTAGGGTGAGAGCAGACAGAGGGGATGCTCAAGAAGGACACCAATCTGGCAGTCATGTTCCAGCAGCTGCAGCATACTGCCAGATTGGCTCCAGTGATGAGGAGGGAGGGGATGATGAGGTCACTGACTCCACGTGGGTGCCTAATAGGAGAGAGGAGGAGGAGGATGAGGAGGAGGCACATCTCCAACGAGACAGGATGCCCTTTGGTGGCCAGCGTAAGGGCAGTACACCGACGGAATCACACCGCAGAGCTCCGCCTGTGCAGGGCGCTGCCTCTGCCCGTCATTCAAAAAGTTCCTTGGTATGGGCCTTTTTTGAGGCTAGTGCATCAGATCGCACAGCTGCTGTTTGCAACATATGTCTCAAGCGTATATCGCGTGGCCAAAACATCAGCCGCTTGGGTACCACATGCCTGACCAGACATATGTTGACCTGCCATGCAGCTCGTTGGCAAGCCTACCTCAAAGACCCACACCAAAGAACAAAGCGGACCTCTCCTTGCACCGCATCAGCTGGGATTTCCAACCCCACTATAACTTCAGTCCTCTCTGAAACATGCACTGAGAGGAATGAAGGTGTAGAATTAGGTGTGTCACAGCCAAGTACTTGCGCCCACTCTGCTAGCAGTACACCGACGTCCGATTCTAGCAGGCAAATTTCCCTGCCCCAGCTGCTGGACCGTCGAAAGAAGTTCACTCCCAGCCATCCACATGCCCAGCGGTTGAATGCTAGCTTGGCTAAATTGCTAGCGCTTCAACTGCTGCCTTTTCAGTTGGTAGACTCGGCCCCCTTCCGTGAGTTTGTGCAATGTGCGGTTCCTCAGTGGCAGGTTCCCAAACGCCACTTTTTCTCACGGAAGGCTATTCCGGCTCTCTACCGGCATGTGGAAGGCAATGTCTTGGCCTCGCTGGACAGGGCGGTCAGCGGTAAGGTGCATATTACCGCTGACTCATGGTCCAGCAGGCATGGACAGGGACGTTACCTTTCTTTCACGGCCCATTGGGTCACTCTTTTGGCAGCTGGGAAGGATGCAGGACAAGGTGCAGTAGTGTTGGAGGTTGTCCCACCGCCACGCCTCCAAAATGCTACTACTGGTTGTGACACACCTCTCTCCTCCACCCCCTCCTCTTCTTCTTCCTCCATGGCCTCTTCCTGTGGTTTGTCCTATGAACCACGGGGCTACGCAAGTACGCAGGCAAAAAGATGCCATGCCGTGCTTGCGCTGGTGTGTTTGGGGGACAGAAGCCACACTGGGGCAGAGGTCCTGTCTGCTCTGCAGGGCCAGGCCGAGAGGTGGTTGACGCCACGCCAGCTTAAGCCAGGAATGGTGGTTTGCGACAATGGCACCAACCTCCTCTCCGCCCTCCGACAGGGACAACTGACCCATGTGCCCTGTGTGGCTCACGTCCTTAACCTGGTGGTGCAGCGGTTCTTGGGCAGGTACCCGGGCTTACAGGATGTCCTGAGGCAGGCCAGGAAAGTCTGTGTGCATTTCCGCAGATCTTATAATGCCAGTGCTCGCCTGGCTGAGCTGCAAAAGGAGTTGAACCTGCCCAAGAACCACCTTATATGTGACATGCCCACCAGGTGGAACTCAACGTTGGCCATGCTGCAGCGGCTGCACACGCAGCAGAGGGCCATCAATGAGTACCTGTGCGACTACGGCACCAGGACAGGGTCAGGGGAGCTTGGTTTTTTTTCTCCACGCCAGTGGGGCATGATCAGGGATGCATGCACTGTCCTGGCACCATTTGAGGAGGCCATGAGGATGGTGAGCAGTGACAGTGCATGCATCAGTGACACTGTACCTCTTGTCCACCTGTTGGAGCACACGCTGCGTGGAATAATGGACAGGGCACTTGAGGCAGAACAGAGGCAGGAAGAGGAGGACTTCCTTGCCTCTCAAGGCCCCCTTTACCCAGACAGTGTTCCTTCTGTCCCACCCATCGCACAGGAAGAGGAAGAGGAGGAGGAGGAGGAGGAGGAGGAGGATTGTGTCAGCATGGAGGTGGAGGCTGGCACTCAGCATCATCAGCAGCAGTCTTTTAGGGATGATTTACAGTCCCAAGAAACCAGTGGACTTGTACGTGGCTGGGAGGAGGTGACTGCGGATCATGTCGTCCTTAGTGACCCAGAGGACTCCGGAGCGAATGCCTCAGCAAACCTACGCTGCATGGCCTCCCTGATCCTGCAAAGTCTGCGGAAGGATCCTCGTATTCTTCGGATCAAGGAGAGGGACCATTACTGGCTGGCCACTCTCCTTGATCCACGGTACAAGGGTAAGGTTGCGGACCTTATGTTACCGTCGCAGAGGGAGCAGAGGATGAGACAACTCCGGGAGGCCTTGCAGAAAGGTCTGTGCAACGCGTTCCCAGAGACTGGGAGGTTACAAACTCCTGGTCCAGGACAACGAGTTGCTGAGGCTTCGGCCAGTCAAAGAAGGAGCGGTGGGGAAGGTGGCCGTCTGACCGATGCGTTCAGACAATTCTTTAGTCCGCAGCCCCAAAGTATGATTGGTTCCAGCAACCATCGCCAGCGTCTGATAAACATGGTGCAGGAATATCTAGGGGCAAGGTCAGACTTGGACACCTTCCCCACCGAAAATCCTCTGGCTTACTGGGTCTTGAGGATGGATCACTGGCCAGAGCTTGCACAGTATGCAATTGAGCTACTGGCCTGTCCTGCATCCAGCGTTCTTTCGGAACGCACATTCAGTGCTGCTGGAGGATTTGTCACGGATCACAGGGTGCGCCTGTCCACCGACTCGGTTGATCGACTGACTTTCATCAAGATGAACCAGTCTTGGATCACCACCAGCTACCACACACCTGATGCTGATATAACAGACTAATTGATTTTAACATGTCACATCCCTTCAAGACTGATGCTGATGCTGAGTGTCTGTGCTGTTATGTTGACTGGCTATCCTCCTCCTCCGAGTCCTCAATGATACGATTGATGATGATAGCTTGGAAGATCATTTTTGTTTATGGGTGCCGCCACCAGTGGCTAAGGCCCAATTTTTCAGCCCCTGTTTTACAGGGGCGTGTAATTACAATTTTTTTAGCAATAATTTGCCATAGGGCTCATTGCTGTGCTCCAAGTACAGTATCTGTGAGGGGTTGGAGTGTTGTGGCACCAATGCCTAAGGCCCAATTTTTCAGCCCCTGTTTAACAGGGGCGTGTCATTACAATTTTTGAAGCAATACTTTGCAACAGGGCTCATTGCTGTGCTCCAAGTACAGTATCTGTGAGGGGTTGTAGTGTTGTGCCACCAGTGCCTAAGGCCCAATTTTTCAGCCCCTGTTCAACAGGGGCATGCAATTACAATTCTTGATCTAATAATTCACAGCAGGGTCCATTGCTGCACCCACCAAGAGTAACTCTGAGGGCTTACAGTGTTGTGTCAACACCACCACCACCACCAAAGGCCCAATTTTTCAGCCCCTGTTCAACAGGGGCATGCAATTACAATTCTTGATCTAATAATTCACAGCAGGGCCCATTGCTGCACCCACCAAGAGTAACTGTCAGGGCTTACAGTGTTGTGGCACCAGCACCACCATCAAAGGCCCAATTTTTACTACCACTGTTCAACAATTATATGTAATTACAATTCCTGATATAATAGTTGACAGCAGGGCGTTCCAGCACTAGGGATGGGCCCGGTGCTCGATTCGAACCCATGTTCGAATCGAGCATCGGGCGTTCGCTCGCTCGTCGAGCCCAGAACTATTTGGGCCGTTCGCATCACATTCGTGTGATGCGAGCGGCCCCGCAATGCATTGCGGCCGGCGCGGCCGGCGCAGTGCATTGCTGGCTGATGATTGGCCAAGCATGCACTGTGACCCCGCATGCTTGGCCAATCACAGCGCCCGAAACTCGGAGAGCAATAATTGGCTACAGGCAGGACGGCTGTAGCCAATTACAGCTCAGGGGCTTTAGTACACGCCCCACCATTTAAAAGGCCGCCACGCCATCGGCCCCGGTCACATGAGTTCCGGCTTTAGGAGAGATTAGTCTGCTGATTCTGTCTTTGCTTGATACTGAAAGATTTGCTCTTCTTTGCTAAACCATTGGCTATTTCTTTGCTAAACCATTGCTACCTAAGTCATTGATCGTTCATTGCTGCTGATTGCACAGTTAGTGTGTTATTAGCTGCTGCTGGGGATTAGTCTGGTGCGTGCTTACTGTTAGTACAGTATTGCAGTAGTACCAACCGCAGTGCTGTTAGCACAGCATTGCACCCCAACAGCACCCATAGGACTTCTAGTGTGTTAGTGGCAGCAAACAGAGCTCCTATATTTTCTTCTCAGCAGCACCCATAGGACTTCTAGTGTGTTAGTGGCATCACACAGAGCTCCTATATTTTCTTCTCAGCAGCACCCATAGGACTTCTAGTGTGTTAGTGGCAGCAAACAGAGCTCCTATATTTTCTTCTCAGCAGCACCCATAGGACTTCTAGTGTGTTAGTGGCAGCAAACAGAGCTCCTATATTTTCTTCTCAGCAGCACCCATAGGACTTCTAGTGTGTTAGTGGCAGCAAACAGAGCTCCTATATTTTCTTCTCAGCAGCACCCATAGGACTTCTAGTGTGTTAGTGGCAGCAAACAGAGCTCCTATATTTTCTTCTCAGCAGCACCCATAGGACTTCTAGTGTGTTAGTGGCAGCAAACAGAGCTCCTATATTTTCTTCTCAGCAGCACCCATAGGACTTCTAGTGTGTTAGTGGCATCACACAGAGCTCCTATATTTTCTTCTCAGCAGCACCCATAGGACTTCTAGTGTGTTAGTGGCAGCAAACAGAGCTCCTATATTTTCTTCTCAGCAGCACCCATAGGACTTCTAATGTGTTAGTGGCATCACACAGAGTTCCTATATTTTCATCTCAGCAGCACCCATAGGACTTCTAGTGTGTTAGTGGCAGCAAACAGAGCTCCTATATTTTCTTCTCAGCAGCACCCATAGGACTTCTAGTGTGTTAGTGGCAGCAAACAGAGCTCCTATATTTTCTTCTCAGCAGCACCCATAGGACTTCTAGTGTGTTAGTGGGAGCAAACAGAGCTCCTATATTTTCTTCTCAGCAGCACCCATAGGACTTCTAGTGTGTTAGTGGCATCACACAGAGCTCCTATATTTTATTCTCAGCAGCACCCATAGGACTTCTAGTGTGTTAGTGGCAGCAAACAGAGCTCCTATATTTTCTTCTCAGCAGCACCCATAGGACTTCTAGTGTGTTAGTGGCAGCAAACAGAGCTCCTATATTTTCTTCTCAGCAGCACCCATAGGACTTCTAGTGTGTTAGTGGCAGCAAACAGAGCTCCTATATTTTCTTCTCAGCAGCACCCATAGGACTTCTAGTGTGTTAGTGGCAGCAAACAGAGCTCCTATATTTTCTTCTCAGCAGCACCCATAGGACTTCTAGTGTGTTAGTGGCAGCAAACAGAGCTCCTATATTTTCTTCTCAGCAGCACCCATAGGACTTCTAGTGTGTTAGTGGCATCACACAGAGCTCCTATATTTTCTTCTCAGCAGCACCCATAGGACTTCTAGTGTGTTAGTGGCAGCAAACAGAGCTCCTATATTTTCTTCTCAGCAGCACCCATAGGACTTCTAGTGTGTTAGTGGCAGCAAACAGAGCTCCTATATTTTCTTCTCAGCAGCACCCATAGGACTTCTAGTGTGTTAGTGGCAGCAAACAGAGCTCCTATATTTTCTTCTCAGCAGCACCCATAGGACTTCTAGTGTGTTAGTGGCAGCAAACAGAGCTCCTATATTTTCTTCTCAGCAGCACCCATAGGACTTCTAGTGTGTTAGTGGCATCACACAGAGCTCCTATATTTTCTTCTCAGCAGCACCCATAGGACTTCTAGTGTGTTAGTGGCAGCAAACAGAGCTCCTATATTTTCTTCTCAGCAGCACCCATAGGACTTCTAGTGTGTTAGTGGCAGCAAACAGAGCTCCTATATTTTCTTCTCAGCAGCACCCATAGGACTTCTAGTGTGTTAGTGGCAGCAAACAGAGCTCCTATATTTTCTTCTCAGCAGCACCCATAGGACTTCTAGTGTGTTAGTGGCATCACACAGAGCTCCTATATTTTCTTCTCAGCAGCACCCATAGGACTTCTAGTGTGTTAGTGGCAGCAAACAGAGCTCCTATATTTTCTTCTCAGCAGCACCCATAGGACTTCTAGTGTGTTAGTGGCAGCAAACAGAGCTCCTATATTTTCTTCTCAGCAGCACCCATAGGACTTCTAGTGTGTTAGTGGCAGCAAACAGAGCTCCTATATTTTCTTCTCAGCAGCACCCATAGGACTTCTAGTGTGTTAGTGGCAGCAAACAGAGCTCCTATATTTTCTTCTCAGCAGCACCCATAGGACTTCTAGTGTGTTAGTGGCATCACACAGAGCTCCTATATTTTCTTCTCAGCAGCACCCATAGGACTTCTAGTGTGTTAGTGGCAGCAAACAGAGCTCCTATATTTTCTTCTCAGCAGCACCCATAGGACTTCTAGTGTGTTAGTGGCAGCAAACAGAGCTCCTATATTTTCTTCTCAGCAGCACCCATAGGACTTCTAGTGTGTTAGTGGCAGCAAACAGAGCTCCTATATTTTCTTCTCAGCAGCACCCATAGGACTTCTAGTGTGTTAGTGGCAGCAAACATAGCTCCTATATTTTCTTCTCAGCAGCACCCATAGGACTTCTAGTGTGTTAGTGGCAGCAAACAGAGCTCCTATATTTTCTTCTCAGCAGCACCCATAGGACTTCTAGTGTGTTAGTGGCATCACACAGAGCTCCTATATTTTCTTCTCAGCAGCACCCATAGGACTTCTAGTGTGTTAGTGGCAGCAAACAGAGCTCCTATATTTTCTTCTCAGCAGCACCCATAGGACTTCTAGTGTGTTAGTGGCAGCAAACAGAGCTCCTATATTTTCTTCTCAGCAGCACCCATAGGACTTCTAGTGTGTTAGTGGCAGCAAACAGAGCTCCTATATTTTCTTCTCAGCAGCACCCATAGGACTTCTAGTGTGTTAGTGGCATCACACAGAGCTCCTATATTTTCTTCTCAGCAGCACCCATAGGACTTCTAGTGTGTTAGTGGCAGCAAACAGAGCTCCTATATTTTCTTCTCAGCAGCACCCATAGGACTTCTAGTGTGTTAGTGGCAGCAAACAGAGCTCCTATATTTTCTTCTCAGCAGCACCCATAGGACTTCTAGTGTGTTAGTGGCAGCAAACAGAGCTCCTATATTTTCTTCTCAGCAGCACCCATAGGACTTCTAGTGTGTTAGTGGCAGCAAACAGAGCTCCTATATTTTCTTCTCAGCAGCACCCATAGGACTTCTAGTGTGTTAGTGGCAGCAAACAGAGCTCCTATATTTTCTTGTCAGCAGCACACATAGTACCTATAGTGTGTTAGTGTCAGCACCCATAGGACCTACAGTGTGTTGTGAGCACACATAGGAGTTCTATTTTTTATACTATATACACTACCGACTACAATGGCTGGAAGACCGCCAAGGAGAGGCAGAGCGTGCCGAGGCAAGAACACAGGGCAGGCAGGCTCTGTTTCTAGAGACAACAGTGCTGGCCGTGGACGTGGTCGTGCATCGTCATCAGCACGTGGCCATGGGACACGCTTGTCTTTGTTTTCGGCAGCTGGACATGTGGAGCCGCATCATGCCGAAGGCTTCGTAGAATGGATGACCAAGCCCTCCTCATCCTCCTCATCCTCTCTCACCCAGGCTCAGGGTACTGGCAGAGCAGCTGCCAACGCGTACTCAATGGCATCATCAGCCACCCCTTCCCTAGACCCACCATGTCCTCCTGAGGAGTCCCCCGAACTGTTTGAGCACAGTGTTGGGTACATGCTCCAGGAGGATGCCCAACGATTCGAAGGCTCGGATGATGATACCCAGCTTGAGGAAGTCAGTAGTGTGCGCGCAGAGAGAGGGGATGCTGAAGGACAGCAATCTGGCAGTAGTGTTCCACCAGCTGCAGCTTACTGCCAGGTTTGCTCTAGTGGTGAAGAGGGAGGGGATGATGAGGTCACTGACTCCACGTGGGTGCCTGAAGGGAGAGAGGAGGAGGAGGAGGAGGATGCAGCGTCACATGTCCAACGAGGCAGGATGCCCCCTGGAGGCCAGCTAGAGGCCAGCACAGCAACTGTACCACACCGCAGAGCTCCGCCTGTGCAGGGCGCTGCCTCTGCACGTTATCACAAAAGTTCTTTGGTGTGGGCCTTTTTTGAGACGAGTGCATCAGATCGCACCACTGCTATTTGCAATATTTGTCTCAAGCGTATCTCGCGTGGCCAAAACATCAGCCGCTTGGGCACCACAAGCATGAGCAGACATATGTCGACCTGCCATGCAGCTCGTTGGCAAGCACACATAAAAGACCCACACCAAAGAACAAAGCGGACCTCTCCTTGCTCCTCATCAGCTGGGATCTCCATCCCCACTATATCTTCAGTCCTCTCTGAAAGCTGCTCTGAGAGGACTGAAGGTGTAGAATTAGGTGTGTCACAACCAAGTACTTGCAGTACACCGACGTCCGATTGTAGCAGGCAAATTTCCCTGCCCCAGCTGCTGGACCGTCGAAAGAAGTATTCTCCCAGCCATCCACATGCCCAGCGGTTGAATGCTAGCTTGGCTAAATTGCTAGCACTTCAACTGCTGCCTTTTCAGTTGATAGACTCGGCCCCCTTCCGTGAGTTTGTTCAATGTGCGGTTCCTCAGTGGCAGGTTCCCAAACGCCACTTTTTCTCACGGAAGGCGATTCCGTCTCTCTACTGGCATGTGGAAGGCAATGTCCATGCCTCGCTGGACAGGGCGGTCAGCGGTAAGGTGCATATTACCGCTGACTCATGGTCCAGCAGGCATGGACAGGGACGTTATCTTTCTTTCACGGCCCATTGGGTCACTCTATTGGTAGCTGGGAGGGATGCAGGACAAGGTGCAGTAGTGTTGGAGGTTGTTCCGCCACCACGCCTCCAAAATGCTACTACTGGTTGTGACACACCTCTCTCCTCCACCCCCTCCTCTTCTTCTTCCTCCATGTCCTCTTCGAGTGCTCTGTCCTCGGAACCAGCGGTGCTCCGTAGGCGTACAAGGGGCTACGCGAGTACGCAGGCAAAAAGATGCCATGCCGTGCTTGCGCTGGTGTGTTTGGGGGACAGGAGCCACACTGGGCCAGAGGTTCTGGCAGCTCTGCAGGGGCAGGCCGAGAGGTGGTTGACGCCACGCCAGCTTAAGCCAGGAATGGTCGTTTCTGATAATGGCACCAACCTCCTCTCCGCCCTGCGACAGGGGCAGCTCACCCATGTGCCCTGTATGGCTCACGTCCTCAACCTGGTGGTGCAGCGGTTCTTGGGCAGGTTCCCAGGCTTACAGGATGTCCTGAGGCAGGCCAGGAAAGTCTGTGTGCATTTCCGCCGATCTTATAATGCCAGTGCTCGGCTGACTGAGCTGCAAAAGGAGCTGAACCTGCCCAAGAACCGCCTAATATGTGACATGCCCACCAGGTGGAACTCAACGTTGGCCATGCTGCAGCGACTGCACACGCAGCAGAGGGCCATCAATGAGTACCTTTGCGACTACGGCACCAGGACAGGGTCAGGGGAGCTTGGCTTTTTTTCCCCACGCCAGTGGAGCATGATCAGGGATGCATGCACTGTCCTCTCACCATTTGAGGAGGCCACGAGGATGGTGAGCAGTGACAGTGCATGCATCAGTGACACTGTACCTCTTGTCCACCTGTTGGAGCATACGCTGCGTGGGATAATGGACAGGGCACTTGAGGCAGAACAGAGGCAGGAAGAGGAGGACTTCCTTGTCTCTCAAGGCCCCCTTTATCCAGACAATGTTCCTTCTGTCCCACCCATCACACAGGAAGAGGAGGAGGAGGAGGAGGAGGAGGAGGATTGTGTGAGCATGGAGGTGGAGCCTGGCACTCAGCATCAGCAGCAGCAGTCTTTTAGGGATGATGTACAGTCCCAACAAACCAGTGGACTTGTACGTGGCTGGGAGGAGGTGGCTGGCGATCATGTCATCCTCAGTGACCCAGAAGACTCCGGACCGAATGCCTCAGCTAACCTACGCTGCATGGCCTCCCTGATCCTGCAAAGCCTGCGGAAGGATCCTCGTGTTCTTCGGATCAAGGAGAGTGACCATTACTGGCTGGCCACTCTCCTTGATCCACGGTACAAGGGTAAGGTTGCGGACCTTATCTTGCCGTCGCAGAGGGAGCAGAGGATGAGACATCTCAGGGAGGCCTTGCAGAAAGGTCTGTGCAACGCGTTCCCAGAAACTGGGAGGTTACAAACTCCTGGTCCTGGACGACAAGTTGCTGAGGCTTCGGTCAGTAGCAGAAGGAGCGGTGGGGAAGGTGGACGTCTGACCGATGCGTTCAGACAATTTTTTAGTCCGCAGCCCCAAGGTATGATCGGTTCCAGCAACCATCGCCAGCGTCTGATATACATGGTGCAGGAATACCTAGGGGCAAGGTCAGACTTGGACACCTTTCCCACCGAAAATCCTCTGGCTTACTGGGTCCTGAGGATGGATCACTGGCCAGAGCTTGCACAGTATGCAATTGAGCTACTGGCCTGTCCTGCATCCAGCGTTCTTTCCGAACGCACATTCAGTGCTGCTGGAGGATTTGTCACTGATCATAGGGTGCGCCTGTCCACCGACTCGGTTGATCGACTGACCTTCATAAAAATGAATCAGTCTTGGATCACCACCAGCTACCAGACACCTGAAGCGGATATAACGGAATAATTTATAATGTCACATCCCTTCAAGACTGCCTATGCTGATGCTGAGTGACTGTCCTGTTATGTTCACTGACTATCCTCTTCCTCCTCCTCAATGATCCATGCCACCACACCAGTGCCTAAGGCACAATTTTTCAGCCCCTGTATAACAGGGGCGTGTAATTACAATTTTTTAAAAAGATGCTTCGCAACAGGTGTGACTGCTGTGCTCAGAGTACAGTATCTGTGAGGGGTTGCAGTGTTGTGGCACCAGCACCAGTGCCTAAGGCACAATTTTTCAGCCCCTGTTGGGGCGTGTAATTACAATTTTTAGGCAATGCTTTGCAACAGGTCTCATTGCTGTGCTCAGAGTACAGTATCTGTGAGGGGTTGCAGTGTTGTGGCACCAGCACCAGTGCCTAAGGCACAATTTTTCAGCCCCTGTATAACAGGGGCGTGTAATTATTTTTTTTTAAAAAGATGCTTCGCAACAGGTGTGACTGCTGTGCTCAGAGTACAGTATCTGTGAGGGGTTGCAGTGTTGTGGCACCAGCACCAGTGCCTAAGGCACAATTTTTCAGCCCCTGTTGGGGCGTGTAATTACAATTTTTAGGCAATGCTTTGCAACAGGTCTCATTGCTGTGCTCAGAGTACAGTATCTGTGAGGGGTTGCAGTGTTGTGGCACCAGCACCAGTGCCTAAGGCACAATTTTTCAGCCCCTGTATAACAGGGGCGTGTAATTAAATTTTTTTAAAAAGATGCTTCGCAACAGGTGTGACTGCTGTGCTCAGAGTACAGTATCTGTGAGGGGTTGCAGTGTTGTGGCACCAGCACCAGTGCCTAAGGCACAATTTTTCAGCCCCTGTTGGGGCGTGTAATTACAATTTTTAGGCAATGCTTTGCAACAGGTCTCATTGCTGTGCTCAGAGTACAGTATCTGTGAGGGGTTGCAGTGTTGTGGCACCAGCACCAGTGCCTAAGGCACAATTTTTCAGCCCCTGTATAACAGGGGCGTGTAATTACAATTTTTTAAAAAGATGCTTCGCAACAGGTGTGACTGCTGTGCTCCAAGTACAGTATCTGTGAGGGGTTGCAGTGTTGTGGCACCAGCACCAATGCCTAAGGCACAATTTTTCAGCCCCTGTTTAACAGGGGCGTGTAATTACAAATCTTGATCTAATAGTTCACAGCAGGGCCCATTCCTGCGCCCACCAAGAGTAACTATGAGGGCCTACAGTCTTGTGGCAACACCGTCCACCACCACCACCACCACCAAAGGCCCAATTTTTCTGCCCTGTTCAACAGGTGCATGCAATTACAAATCTTGATCTAATAACTCACAGCAGGGCCCATTCCTGCACCCACCAAGAGTAACTGTGAGGGCTTACAGTCTTGTGGCAACACCGTCCACCACCACCACCACCACCACCAAAGGCCCAATTTTTCTGCCCGGTTCAACAGGTGCATGCAAGTACAAATCTTGATCTATTAACTCACAGCAGGGCCCATTCCTGTGCCCACCAGTCTTGTGGCTAAACCAACATCTAATAGGGCAAATTTCTGCAGAGTATATACGGCAGGCCCCTACTTTCAAACATCCAACTTACAAACGACTCCTACTTGCAAACGGCAAGAGAAAACAGGAAGTGAGAGGAAATCTACCCCTAGGAAGGAAAATTCTATCCTGTTAGATTTAATTTGGGAAAAAGGTATCTCCTCTCTACTGATGCTTTATCACCAATCCTTGTTTCAATTAAAACCCCACTTTTCCAAAAACATTTGTCATTGGGACGGAAAGTGAGGTGACATGTTCTGAACAGATGTGCAAAGACAGCAAATGTTACAGGGGTGATAACCCCTCCCTATGTTCTCCAAAAAGCTTAAAAATTGATTTTTTTGGGATGTAGCTACACTTCATAATGTACCTGTTCAGATTCTACTTAAGAACAAACCTACAGTCCATGTCTTGTTTGCACCACCTATATACTGCTGTTCAGAGTATATAGGGTTGTAGGTATAGGGTTTTATTTTGGGTGCGGGGTCCCCCTTAGTATCCATACAAGACCCAAAGGGGCTGGGGTGGGGGGGGGGGGGGTGATGGGGTAGCCATGCCATTTTTCTCAAGGATTTTCAGCCATATGGCGGCCAGGACAAGACATGACATTAAAGCCGCAAGTGGTTTTAAATGGCTTCTTTTTTTCCTTTACAAATGTCATTTTGTGCAAGGACAGTTCTAAACACGGGAAACACATGCCACTTCACAGGCATACTTTAGACACCCCCCAGGTACCATATTTAAAGGAAAATTTCACTTTTTTTTTTCACTTTATGCATCATTAAAATGACTGCTCCCGAAAAAACTTTAGTTTTTAAAATTTCTTTTTGCATTGATATATGTCCCCTGGGGCAGGACCCGGGTCCCCAAACCTGTTTTATAACATTAACATGCATATTGGCCGTTGTAATTAGCAATTTTGATTTCGAACGTTCGCGTCCATTATAACGAATAGGGTTCGAAAATTCGCGCGAACTTTCGGTCCGTTCGAAGGTTCTGGTGCGAACCGAACCCGGGGGTGTTCGGCTCATCCCTATCCAGCACCAACCAAGAGTAACTGTGAGTGCTTACAGTGTTGTGCCAACACCAGCAACTAAGGGGCCTATTTCTGCAGAGTATATACGGCAGGTCCCTACTTTCAAACATCCAACTTACAAACGACTCCTACTTGCAAGAAGACAACAGGAAGTGAGAGGAAATCTACCCCTAGGAAGGAAAATTCTCTCCTGTAAGAATAAATATGGGAGAAAGGTGTCTCCTCTGTACTGATGCTTTATCAGCAATCCTTGTTTCAAGAAAAACACCACATTTCAAAAACAGTTGTCATTGGGACGGAAAGTGAGGTGAAATGTTCTGAACAGGGGCACAGACAGCAAAACAAATGTTACAGGGGTGATAACCCTTACCTATGTTTTCCAAAAAGTTTAAAAATAGATTTTTGGGCTGGAGCTACACTTAAACAATGTACCTGTTCAAAATTACAAACAGATTCTACATAAGAACAAACCTACAGTCCCTGTCTTGTATGCACCGCCTGTATACGGCTGTTCAGAGTATATAGGGCCTTTTTTATTTTATGTGCGGGGTTCCCCTTAATATCCATACAAGACCCAAAGGGGCTGGTGATGGGCTGGGGTAGGGGGGGGGGGGGTTGATGGGGTAGCTATGCCATTTTTCTTAAAGATTTTCATCCATATTACCGGGACCAGACATTACATTAAAGCCGCAAGCAGTTTTAAATGGCTTTTTTTTCCTTTAGAAGTGTCATTTTGTGCAGGGACAGTTCTAAACACGGGAAACACGTGGCACTTCACAGGCATACTTTAGACACCCCCCAGGTACGATATTTAAAGGAATATTTGACTTTTTTTTTTTCACTTTATGCATCATTAAAATGACTGCTCCCGAAAAACGACCGTTTTTAAAACTTCTTTTTGCATTGATACATGTCCCCTGGTGCAGAACCCGGGTTCCCAAACCCTTTTTAGGACAATAACATGCATAATAGTTGTTATAATTAGCACTTTAGAATTCGAACGTTCGCATCCATTGTATTTAATAGGGTTCTAATGTTCGTATGAACTTTCGGTCCGTTCGCGGGTTCTGGTGCGAACCGAACCCGGGGGTGTTCGGCTCATCACTAGTGATGATCACATGGCTTTGTTGATAAACAAAGCCAAGTCACAACCAGGTCTCAGAGCTGAGCTCCAGACATAACACTAATGATTGGCTTCTTTTAAACAAAACAAACTGGACTATACCACTATTTTCAAAAACAGAGGGAAATTGCCTGAACAATGTGAACATACACTATATTGTCAAAAGTTTTGGGACGCCTGCCTTTACACACACATGAACTTTAATGGCATCCCAGTCTTAGACTGTAGGGTTCAATATTGAGGTCAGGCACTGATGTGGACAAAAAAAAAAACCCTGGCCCCTCCATTTTAAGGCTATATATTCACCTTACTACCTTTGTCCACTTGATGAAAAGGAGTGATCGTGGTTCTGCAGTCTGCCTGTATGTGATGTAATCCCCTATTGGTCTCGGGGTCTACCAGCACCTACCCAAAAATGTCCTAAGGAAGCCATTTTATGCAAATTGCATTGACAAGAAGACATGAAGGAGTTTATAGATTCTTCCAACTGATACTCTAATGCCGCGTACACACGATCGGAAATTCCGACAAGAAAAGTTCGATGTCAGCTTTTGGTCGGAAATTCAGACAATGTGTATGCTCCATCGGACATTTTGTGTTGGAATTTCCGACAACAAAAATTTGAGAGCTGGTTCTCAAATTTTCCGACAAGAAAAGTCCTGCTTGGAAATTCCTATCGTGTGTAGCCAATTCTGACACACAAAAATCCTACACATGCTCGGAATCAGTTTGACGCATGCTCGGAATCATTGAACTTAATTTTTCTTGGCTCGTTGTAGTGTTGTACGTCACTGCGTTCTTGGCGTTCGGAATTTCCGACATTTGTGTGACTGTGTGTATGCAAAACAAGTTTGAGTCAACATTCCGTGGGAAAAAAATACACGTTTTTCTTGTCGGAATTTCCGATCGCGTGTACGCGGCATTATACAATTAGTGGTTATACAATATTAAACCTTTAATCTTAAAGGGGTTGTAAAGGTTCGTTTTTTATTTTCTAAATAGGTTCCTTTAAGCTAGTGCATTGTTGGTTCACTTACCTTTTTCCTTAGATTTTCCTTCTAAATATTTTTTTTCTTTGTTTTCTTTGTCTGAATTTCTCACTTCCTGTTCCTCCTCAGTAAGCTGTTCAGTAAGCTGTTCTGGCTGACTAAACACCACTCAGATGATGGTGTGAAGTTTACTGAGGAGAAACAGGAAGTGAGAAATTCAGACAAAGAAAAAAAACATTTAGAAGGGAAATCAAAGGAAAAAGGTAAGTGAACCAACAATGCACTAGCTTAAAGGAACCTATTTAGAAAATAAAAAACAAACCTTTACAACCCCTTTAAGCTCCTATGTCTATTTAGGTATCTGTTGACTTTGTTTGTTAACAGGGTGTCCTTGTGTGTTGCATGTTATTTTAACTTTTGTAATAAAGAATTTTCTATTCTGTTAAACTATTGCCTCGTGTTGTGCCGGTAACGTCCGCCATATTTTGATGGAGTTTTTTCAAACACATTCAATCCTTTTGTGGAATTTATTTATAATTTTTCCACTCAATGTTTGCCTGTCTAATGTTGGTCTGGTCGAATCGTTAGTCCCAGCATTGTATTGGTTAGTGATGTGATTTTATCATCTTCAAAATGATTTATAAGAACAGAAATAGTTTCGCTGACCTCACTCACACCTGTGCTTCGCACAGTGGGAGGTTCTATTTAAAGTGGAGGTCCACCCTAAACAAAAAAAAAAATTACATAAAAAGGCTCCTAAAAAATAAAAATGTAAAAAAAATATGTTTTTTTACTTACCAGAAATGGCGGTTGCTAGGCAGATCTTCCTAATCTGCCACTTCCTATTCCGCGGTAGTCTTCATTCTTCTCCTCCTCGTGTTGTCTTCTGGGAAATTTGGGTGCGCTGTCTTCTGGGACCTGTGTGTGTGCGCCAGAAGACAGCCGCCCATTCACAAAGTGCCGCGCGACTCGCGCATGCGCAGTAGGAAACGGGCAGTGAAGCCGCAAGGCTCCACTGCCTGTTTCCCTTAGTGAGGATAGCGGCGCCGGCATCGCGGATGCCCAGGACAGGTAAGTGTCCTTATTAAAAGTCAGCAGCTACAGTCTTCGTAGCTGCTGACTTTAAAAAAAAAATTTTTTGCGGGGGCTGGAACACCGCTTTAAGGAAGGTCAGTGTTACATTTCAGGGTAATGAATAAGCACATGCAACTGTGTGAAACGCGTCTACCTTGATGCACATCGATGCATTGCTACTGTCCTGTGGTGCAATGGTCATCAACTCCTGTCCTCAGGGCCCACTAACAGGCCAGGTTTGTAAGATAACTGAAATACATCACAGGTGATATCATTTGCTGCTCAGTGATTGCAGAATTCTAGTCTGCATCTCCCCAAGGTAATACTTAAAATCTGGCCTGTTAGTGGGCCCTGAGGACAGGGGTTGATGACCACTGCTGTGGTGTGTAACTTTTGCTTTTATGAAAACAAGTTTTACTTTTTTGCTACCTTGGTGTGCAGTCATTCCTTTTTCCTTGTATCTTGTACGGCGGGCGAGACGTGGCCTGCAGCCTTGGGAGGAGCCCTCCATTCCACTCACCTGAGCGATGTTTCTCTGTTCCTTTCAACTGAGTAATTTCACTGGCTGTGGGGGGAATGGATTTTCTGATCATGTGATCACTGTGATTGACTGTCACACTGGTCACATGATCAGGGGGCCTATCTTGCCAGCTCCTCCCCATATCCAGAGACTGGGAGCTGTCTGAGACGGCTCAGCCAGTATGGTGGGGTGCACAGTGAGTGCGCTCTTAGCACAGCGACCTCCGCCACTATGGACGTACTGTATATGATGCACACAGCAAGGGGTTAATGTTGATGCATATATATTACACTTTTACAAAAGCTGGACTATGCCTTTGGAAGCAAAGCTGTCACAAACCTGGAAAACTCATGTGCAAATATATATATATATATATATATTGTGACAGCAGGAAGGTAAAGTCACCTGGTTGCATCCAGGGGGGTAGATATATTTCTCCCAGATTCAGGCTTTATGCCGACTTATACAACTAGGGAGGGAGTTGATAAAGCCCAGCTGAGGCTAGTGGGCTCATGGATGATTCATACCTCTAGGGAGAGGGCTGGGCGTCATGCAGGCAGGGAGTTGATGAGACCAGCTGAAGCTTGTCAGCTCGTTTAAGGCCTCTATAAAAACTCCCAGATTCATTAGGTGTTTGCTCATGCCTGGACCCAGACCTGTGTGGACTGTCTAGGGAGAGTGAACCCCTGTGCGGTGAGGCAAAGCCTGTGTGGCTATTTGTTTGGACTTTTACTAAACCAGGGGGTCACACACACCCGCTACCGAGTTAACCCCCTCACAGTTGGTGGAGAACCAGTGGCAGTTTTTTTTAAGCCAGCATGGAGGAGATACTGAAACAGCTGGCTCTAGCAAATGCCAATCAACAGCAGACAAATGCAGGTTTGCAAAGGAGCCTTGCAGCCCAGCAGCAAGCTCATCAACAAGCCCAGCAGCAATCTGAGGCCCGCTTCATAGACCTGTTACAGAAGCAAGAGCAGAGACTACAACAAATGGAAGCAGTAATGCAGCAACGTCCGCAGACCAGTGAGGAAAGCCGTCCCACTAATACCGCGTCCTTTGGGGTGAGTCGTTTATTGACAAAAATGACTGGAGAGGATGATCCAGAGGTATTTTTGACCACATTTGAAAGGACTGCTGAAAGAGAAAAGTGGCCTGAGGAGCAGTGGGCTGGACTGGTGGCTCCTCTGTTAACTGGTGAATCGCAGAAGGCTTACTATGACCTAGAGCCTGACCAAGCAAAAGACTATGTGATGCTAAAAGCTGAAATATTGGCAAGGCTGGGTGTCACCCTGGCTGTCCGGGCTCAGCGTGTGCATAACTGGACTTTCCAGCTTGGAAAACCCCCCAGGTCTCAAATGTATGATCTCATTCACCTGAGCAGGAAGTGGCTACAGCCAGAGACTTTGTCCGCACCAGAGATTGTGGAACGTGTTGTAATGGATCGGTTTTTGAGAGCTCTTCCTACTGCCATCCAAAAGTGGGTAAGCCATGGAGACCCAGAGACGGCCGGTGGTCTTGTGGATCGTGTAGAGAAATACTTGGCTACAGAGAACCTGACGGCCTCTTCCAGAGACTCTCGGACTTTCCACCCTAAGACCAGACCATCCCCAGGGGCGGATAAGAGGATTCCAAGGGGTGAGGGTGGAGAGAGTGAGAGGGTGGGAGCTCTACCCAAAGTTTGGCGAGAACAGCCTGGGAAGTCAGGGGCTCAAGAGGCAGCCAAAAGGATTGTTTGCTACCGCTGCCGGCAAGCGGGACATATTGCAGCAAATTGCCCGGTTGTGGAGGAACCCATGCAATGTGACTTTCTGACGGACAGACGTCAGTCGCTGTGTGCGACAGTCGCATGCACTGCCATTCGGGGAACTGAGAAACATTTATGCAAAATGTGTATTAATGGTAGAAATGTTGTGGTATTACTGGATTCAGGTAGCCTTGTGACCCTGATAAAGGCTGAATTAGTTAAAACAGAGGTCTCTGGGAATAGCAAGGTAGCTGTTATTTGTGTGCATGGGGACACCCGAGAGTATCCAGTGACTACAGTGTGTTTCGAGACCCCCAAAGGTACCCTCTCTCATCCAGTGGGGTTAGTATCTCAATTACCGCATGATGCCATTGTGGGAAGAGATTTTCCGAAGTTCTGGGAACTGTGGGATGATCCTGAGCCCCCCACTGGTGCCCCTATGTACCAGGAATGTGATAGCCAGAACTCCTCTGAGAGTGGTGAGGACTCTCCAGAATTTCCCTTGTCAGTATTGGCAGGGGAGACTCAAGAAACTGGAGAGGAGCCCACCTCCTCAGACGAAAACCTACCGTCTGTGGAGTTTTCTGATCTGGAGGTTCACAGGGAAAATTTTGCCACAGAACAGTTAAAAGACCCCGCCCTAATAAAGGCACGGGAAAACGTAGTGGAAATAGATGGCGAGTTAGTGAACCCAGATAATACCTGCACTTACCCATACTTCAGCGTAGAGAAGGACCTACTGTATCGGGTGGCAAAAAGGGCAGAAGAAACCGTTGAGCAGCTTGTGGTGCCCAAACCTTACAGGAAGTTGGTGTTGGAGGTCATCTGGGGACAGAGAAAACCCGAGAGAGGGTATTACAGAGATTCTATTGGCCTGGGGTGATGAAGGACATAGAAAATTATTGTTCCTCCTGCCCTGTGTGTCAGAGGTCGGCCCCGATGCCACATTTCCGTAGCCCGCTGGTCCCTCTACCCATCATTGAGGTCCCGTTTGAGAGAATCGCAATGGATTTGGTAGGTCCTATAATCAAGTCCGCTAGGGGGCACCAGTACATATTGGTTATAATGGACTATGCCACCCGTTATCCAGAAGCGATCCCTCTCAGAAATACCTCGGCCAAAACCATAGCCAAAGAGCTATCTCTTGTTTTTAGCCGGGTGGGTATTTGTAAAGAACTGCTTACGGACCAAGGTACACCCTTTATGTCCCGGGTTATGAAAGAGCTGTGTAAATTGTTCAAAGTGACGCAATTGCGTACATCTGTGTATCACCCCCAAACCGATGGGCTGGTTGAAAGATTCAACAAAACCCTAAAACAAATGTTGAAGAAAGTGGTGGATAGAGATGGAAAGGATTGGGACTGTCTACTTCCTTATTTGATGTTTGCTATTAGGGAGGTGCCCCAATCCTCTACGGGATTCTCCCCTTTTGAGTTACTGTATGGGAGACACCCAAGAGGGCTGTTGGATATTGCCAAGGAAACTTGGGAAAGTGAGAGTTCTCCCCACAGGAGTGTGATTGAGCATGTCGCCCTGATGCAAGATCGAATTGCACAGGTAATGCCCATCGTGAAGGAACATTTGGCCCAAGCGCAGTTGGCACAGCAGAGAGTGTACAACCGTGGAGCCAAGACCCGTACCTTTTCCCCGGGGGATAGGATATTGGTACTTGTCCCTACGGTTGAAAGTAAATTCCTTGCCAAATGGCAAGGCCCCTACGAGATAATGGAAAAAGTGAGCGAAGTGAATTACAAGGTCAGACAACCAGGAAGGCGAAAGCCCGAACAGATATATCACGTTAATCTGTTGAAAGCCTGGAGGGATAGAGAGTCCCTAGTCGCAGAAACTTGGTCACCAGCTCAAACTGGTTGCGTGATTCCGGAGGTTGGAATAGCAGCCACCTTGTCACAACCCCAACAACAGGAGGTTAAGGAGTTTGTGCTTCGCAACAAGGAGGTGTTCTCTGAGCTGCCGGGACAAACATCTGGGGTAGAGCATGATATTATTACCCCGCCCGGTGAAAGGGTGAAGTTAAAACCCTATCGGATCCCAGAGGCCCGACGGGAGGCAATACGGGAGGAAGTACAGAAAATGCTGAACTTAGGGGTGATAGAGGAGTCCCAAAGTGATTGGTCTAGTCCCATTGTGTTGGTGCCTAAACCGGATGGGAGCTGGCGATTTTGTAACGATTTTCGTCAGTTGAACAAAGTTACAAAATTTGACACCTACCCCATGCCACGTATAGATGAGTTGATCGACCGGCTGGGAACAGCCCGATACATGACGACTCTTGACCTCACAAAAGGGTATTGGCAAATTCCCCTGGCCAAGTCGGCCAAAGAGAAAACCGCATTTGTAACCCCAGACGGGGCGTTCCAATATAAGAGAATGCCGTTCGGGTTACAGAATGCGCCGGCCACATTCCAGCGGAAAATGGACCAGATACTGAGGCCCCATCGGAAGTATGCTGCGGCTTACCTGGATGACGTAATTGTCCATAGCACAGATTGGGCCTCACATCTGCCAAAAGTGCAAGCAGTCCTAGACTCTATCCGGGAAGCGGGGTTTACGGCTAACCCCAAGAAGTGTACCATTGGGCAGGAGGAGGCCAAATATCTTGGGTACACCATTGGCAGGGGAGTGATAAAACCCCAACTCAACAAAGTCGAGGCCATCCAGAGTTGGCCATGTCCCAACAGCAAGAAGCAGGTACGGGCCTTTCTGGGAATCGCGGGTTATTATCGGCGCTTCATTCCCCACTTTGCTTCTAAGGCTGTGCCCCTAACCAACCTGACGAAAGGGAAAGGGTCGGTCATGATTAAATGGACCCCCGAGGCTGAGGCAGCATTCCAATTCTTGAAACAAGCCTTATGTAGCCAGCCAGTGTTGTACTCACCCGACTTCTCTAAAGACTTTGTCGTACAAAGTGATGCGTCAGATGTGGGGTTAGGAGCAGTATTGTCCCAGGTCTGGAACGGGGAAGAGCACCCAGTCATTTACCTCAGCAGGAAGTTGAAGTCCCATGAGGTAAATTACGCCACGGTTGAAAAGGAGTGTTTAGCGGTGAAGTGGGCTCTAGATTCCCTTCGGTACTATCTGCTAGGTAGGCACTTTGACATGGTTACGGATCACGCTCCGTTAAAGTGGATGGCTCAAAACAAGGAGACAAATAGAAGAGTGAATAGGTGGTTCCTGGCCCTACAGGAATTCAACTTCACAGTAAAGCATCGCCCTGGCGTTCAAATGGGGAATGTGGATGCTTTGTCTCGAGTACATGAATGCCTGATTGCTGGTGTTCCAACCCCAAGGTTAAAACAAGAGGGGGGGGGGTATGTGACAGCAGGAAGGTAAAGTCACCTGGTTGCATCCAGGGGGGTAGATATATTTCTCCCAGATTCAGGCTTTATGCCGACTTATACAACTAGGGAGGGAGTTGATGAAGCCCAGCTGAGGCTAGTGGGCTCATGGATGATTCATACCTCTAGGGAGAGGGCTGGGCGTCATGCAGGCAGGGAGTTGATGAGACCAGCTGAAGCTTGTCAGCTCGTTTAAGGCCTCTATAAAAACTCCCAGATTCATTAGGTGTTTGCTCATGCCTGGACCCAGACCTGTGTGGACTGTCTAGGGAGAGTGAACCCCTGTGCGGTGAGGCAAAGCCTGTGTGGCTATTTGTTTGGACTTTTACTAAACCAGGGGGTCACACACACCCGCTACCGAGTTAACCCCCTCACAATATATATATATATATATATATAAAAAAAAAAACATAAGAACGTCAGTCAGATTTACTTAGATGGTTTCAGAAATGACATGGTAAATCAAAAAAAAAAATTTGAGAACAAAGAAAAAGTATAAAACTAATAAAAAGTCATCTAAAATCCCTGCAATGAATGTACAGTTCACCTAAAGAGGACATTTTATTTTTCTCAACAAAACGGAACACTTAAAGAAGTCATAACACATTTTTGGGATTTGTGGTGACAGTAACTTATTTCACCAAAAGAGGGCAGCGTAGCGCCTCGGGCCGGAGGGGCCACCTGCGGTTGAGGAATGTCGCTAGCTCTCAGAGATTAGCATTGTATCACTTATTACCTGTAACGGGATCCGAGCAGAACGTGATATCCATCCCCTTCACCGAAGAGTTGATGTGCGTGTTCACAAAACACTCAATGGCGGCTTTGTCGCAGCGGCACAGCACTTTCTCACATTCGGGGCCAGGCTCTGGTGGGGGTAGAGAGGAGACAAGACCCCCTTTTATAGATCCGCTTTCTGCCATCTGTCCTGCTTTATAGCCGGAATTAAAGAGCGTAATTATGTGTACAATGAGTATATACAATATCTCTGCCCTCTACACTGACCGGGCACCTCACGGGCACAAAGGTCATGATCAAAGCAGTATATCAGGGACTGTTTACTAAGTATGCATTTTAAAATTTAAATTTAAAGAATATCTAAGCCCAAGAACAGAAATGGAATATATTGCAGCTTACCAGCCCTTAGATGTGATGGCTGCATTTGTTTTATTTATTTTCAGTTTTCTCCCTTTATTTTCACCTGGTAATCCTGCCAAAAACACACCTCCTGCCCTAGGGTGACAAACCTTCCTCACTGTGCTGTATGTATGGAGGAACAGAGTTGTCACCCTAGGGCAGTGGTCTCCAAAATGCGGCCTGGGGCCAGATGTGGCCCTTTGCTTGCTTTCATCCGGCCCTTGGGCACTATTCCTCCCATTCACATTAACAAAGGTTTGCAGTTCCTGCCACTTACACCAATGATGGGGCACTATTCCTCCCACTGATACCAATGATGGGGCACTATACCTCCCTAGACATCAATAATGGGGCACTATTCCTCCCACTGACACGATTGATAGGGCACTCCTTTCACTTCCTGTCCTAGGGTGGCAACCCTTCCTCACTGTGCTGTATGTATGGAGGAACAAAGTTGTCACCCTAGGGTAGGGGTCTCCAAACTGTGACCCAGGGGCCAGATGTGGCCCTTTGCTTGCTTTTATTTGGCCCTTGGGGCACTATTCCTCCCACTGACATTAACAATGGGGCATAGGTCCTGACACTTACACCAACGATGGGGCACTATTCCTCCCACTGACACCAATAATGGGGCACTATTCCTCCCACTGACACCAATGATGGGGCACTATTCCTCCCATTGATACCAATGCTGGAGCACTATTCCTCAAAATTACACCAATGATGGGGCACTTTTCCTCCCACTGACACCAATGATGGGGCACTATTCCTCCCACTGATACCAATAATGGGGCACTATTCCTCCCACTGACACCAATGATGGGGCACTTTTCCTCCCATTGATACCAATGATGGGGCACTTTTCCTCCCATTGATACCAATGATGGGGCACTATTCCTCCCACTGACACCAATGGTGGGGCACTATTCCTCCCACTTACACAAATGAAGAAGCATCGTCACCGACACCGGGGGTTGCTGCACTTGTGAATGAGCCCTAAAATGGGACTACAGAATGCCTCCCCTCATTCTTCTTTATAACATGGGGGTTGTTCTGTAGCTCACGGAGAGAGCAGAGAACAACGTAACTGATAAGAGTTCAGCACAGGCAGGGAACACAGGAAGTGCCTTTTTTTTTTCAATTAGGTATTGCTTGCACTTATCTATGTAGATATAACAAAACACTTTCTATTGGTATATTTAAAGTATTAGTGAACCCTCACCTTGTAAAACAACCCATTCAGTTTAAAATAGAAATGAAAGGCAAAACATTTGCATGCCAAACAATGCCTTACCTCTGATGCAGGCGGGAACATCAGCAAAACCAGTCAGGATGATATAGGTTTCTCCTACTCTTACCTATCTCTGTCTTGAGGCTGACAATGGTGGGCAGAGGCGACTCTAGGCTTTGTGAGGCCTTAGGCAAAACTTAGACATGAGGCCCCACTCACGCCCATAACGGGAAAAAGTATAAAAATTTTAGTGCAGTCCTTGCATGAGGAGATTGGTCCCGCACATCCGCAGGCAGTGCCATCATTCTTCCCGATGCTGGGCTTTCTCCTTCCTCCGTCAGGCATATTAGGCGGCCGCGAGGCCCCTGTGAGCGCGAGTCCTTAGGCGACCGCCTAATTTGCCTAATTAAAGAGCCGCCTCTGATGGTGGGCTACTGGTGCCAATAAATATATGGTGTGGCTATGTTGCAGATTGAAACGTAAAGCATCCAACTTTAGAGATCTTCTACAGTTTCCGCTTGAAGTGGCTGGGACACTTTTTCTATACTTCATGAGTGGCTCTGGTACAATACATCTCTATATGACATGCAGGTCATCTGGTGGCTTGTTTAAGGGTGTGAGGGAGATTGGTATAAACATTCACAGCCTAAAGCCTCATACACACGATCGGATTTCCATCGGACAAATCCGTGGAATTTTGTGCGAAGGGCGTTGGCCGTGAACTTGTTCTGCATACACACGATCGGATAATCGGACGGCACACATTTGTTGTCGGAAAATTTGAGAGCATGCTATCCCACATTTGTTGTCGAAAATTCAGACAACAATTGTCCGATTGAGCGTACACTTCCTGATTGGCCGGGAAGAGAATCAGGAAGAAAAAAACAAATATTAATTTGCTATTGTCACACAACTGGGTGGGCTCGGAGTGCTCTGTGCCCTGAGCCCACCCTTTTTTTAAGCCAATCAGAGCCTTAGGTTCTAATCACGTGCTTCTAAATAAAAAATTAAAAAAAACATTGGAATCCATGCGTCTGACGCCCTGCATGTAGGGGCCGGGCGTATGGATTAGGGGGGGGATGTGCCCATGCGCCCCATATGGATGGGCCGCCTTTGGTTAAAATCATTGTGGAATAGCCCAAGACTGCTGTCACAAATGCACTGGGAGTAGTAATGTAAACAGGTAACCGGTCAGGATATCGCTCAGGGAAAGGAAAACAGGGACAGGTTGGAATAAATGACATTAACTGTTTATCCACTGGAGAATTTTCGGTTTGCACACAAGCCTATACATTGATGGATACCTCCATCTGACCACTTGCATTATTAGCCCTGAGCCTCATGCTAGTTTAAGGTCCTGTCCCTGTTTTCTTGATCTTAAACAGGTTCTCTTGTAAGAAGATCCAGTGATGATAGTGATGTCTGATGAATACCAAATTGAGTAAAGAAAATGGGGAGTCATACCACCTTCAATTCTCGAAAAGTAAGCAAATCATCAAATTGAGCTGTCAACATCACTTACAATGCATGCCCTCATAAATCACATTGCAACATTCCAGTCACAGCAATTTTGACAAAACACAGGCCCAGGTCATTGAACCCAGTAGCAGGATATCTCTTAAGCCAAGCCTGCTAATAGGCACTCTAAGATTTCCATGCAACAAAATATTTAATAGAGCTCTCAACAGGCTTTATTCTGGTTGTACTTGGCTATTGTAAAGCCATTTAGAAGAAATACACATTTAAGTCTGGCTCTACTTGACCTGAAACTGTCCTTTTCATACAACACTACTTTCAAACAGGCTATGTATTCACTAGCACAAATCTGCATGTCTCTCTTTTTACTGGACCTCAACTCCAAGACAGTCCCAGCATGCATCAGGAGCCTCATACTTTCATGTTGACTTCTCCTACCTGTATGTGGCTCCTGATGCACACTGAAATGGTCTTGGAGTTGTGATCCAGTAAACAGGGAGAAGTTTAGTGCTGATTAATACACATACTGTTTATTATAGTGCTATGGGCATATTTTAAACGTGAGCAGACTTTAATATTTTTAGTTGTTAGCATGTTTTAAAAATGTCAAAAGTGTTACAGGCATTTGATTTATATCACAGTTAAACTCTATCAAATCGTAATTTCCTTCTGTTCAATAATATGTTGGTTTTCAGATTGCAAAACATGGTCTTCTAGAATTATTGACACAATTAGTAAAAACGATATTGGGGGAGTGGACTGTTCTATCCTAAAACACTGAGAAAACTCTTCAGACCCTTTGATTGGTCATTCCTGTAAATTCCCTCCTCAGGGGCCAGAAATTGATGGCTGCATCTGCAACTCAGGAGCCGAGGACCAGGAAAACGTTGCAAGTACTTTTCACTTTTAATCCTGCTTATTTTACTGTTGCTATGGTCAATTTTGTAAGATCTGAACACCTCAACCATCTATAAGCTTTGTGATGAAGGCTTTGACGAAGCAACTGAGAGGCAGGGCAACACAATGAAATCAGGAACAGTGGGAGGTGGTTCTCAAGAGACGTCTGACATGTAATAAGTGTTATATCATCTCCCTTACCACAAGTGAGGTTCTTTGAGAGGCAGCTGATGTCAGATGAAACTTTAGCTGGGTCCCAAACACAGTCCATCTCAAGGGCTTCTTCATAACATTTACGGTGCTGAAAGCAACAGCTGGTAAAACAAATATAGCATTGAATGAGTGTATTGTGAGGTCAATGATAACATTAGGGTGGACCTGTTATATATAAATATAGTTGTATTAGTTAGAGGCAGGATAGGCCTCTCTGAAGAGAAGAGTTTTAGAGATCGCCTGATGGCAGATAGAGTAGGAAATAGTCGGACAGATTGGGGTATAAAGTTCTACATGATGGGAGAGGCTCTGGAGAAGTTCTGGAGGCGAGCATGGGAGGAGGCGATGAGGAAACTAGAGAGCAGGAGGTCTTGGGAGGAGCAAAGAGAACAGTTTGGTGACCATGGGAGGAGGGTGATCAGGGAGCTAGAGAGCAGGAGCGCTTGGGAGAAGACAAAATAATGGTTTGGCGAGCATGGGAGGAGGTGACGCGGTAGTTAGAGAGCAGGAGGTCTTGGGAGCAGCAAAGATAATGGCTTGGTGAGCATGGGAGGTGTTGAGGGAGCAAGAAAGCAGGATTTCTTGGGAGGAGCAAAAAGAACAGTTTGGCGAGCATGGGAGGGATGATGAGGGAGCTAGAGGGCAGGAGGTCTTGGGAGAAGCAAAAAGAACAGTTTGGCGAGCATGAAAGGAGGTTATGAGGGAGCTAGAGAGCGGGAGGTCTTGGGAGGAGCAAAGAGAACAGCTTGGTTAGCATTTTGAGATGAGGTTAGTAATGGAGTTGGGGGCCGGGTTGTGGATTAGTTTGTAGGTTGTTGTTAGTATTTTGAACTTTATTTGTTGAGCAAGCAGAAGCCAAGGGAGGGATTAGCAGAGAGCGGTAGCAGACACTGAGCAGTTGGTAAGGTGGTTGAGTCTGGTTGCAGCTTTCATGGCGGATTGAAGAGGGGATAGCCTATGTAAGGGTAGGCCAATGAGGAGACCTTAGACGACTGGAGTGCAGGGGAGAAGAAGGGAGCGGTCTAGCTGCCGGGAGAAGCAGAGGATCAGGTGAGTAAATATTTTATAATAATTTAATATTTTATGTTTTATAATAATTTTTTAACAAGTCCTCTAGACCTAAAAGAGCAATTAACCTTTGCATTGTGGGTGCAGCCCCACTACAGGGCATACATTTCCCAGAGTTGGGCTTTAACATTTGGTTTTGGATCTAATGGACTTTTCCAAACAAAAATCATATTCACTGTTGGAATTTTGTTTATTCAAGACAAATTTTCCATCTTGCTTCTTCGAATTTTCTTATCTCTGCAGTTGAAAACAAATGTCCATTTGACCCCCAATGATTAGAAAATCGAACAAATGTTCTGAAATTGAAAATCAAACAAAATTCTACTATTGTATGACAGGCTTCACTTTTTATTACTCCTATATAAGCCATGCAGTGGACATATACCCTTCTTTTTCTCCCCCACCATTCCCATCAGCCACAAGGAGGGGAGGTAAGCCTTGTGTAAGCTTTGAGCGTTTTCCTAACCAGCCGATGCATGAGGGTGCATAAGAATTAACGGCACCCCACGCATCTGCAAAAGAGCAGCCCCTTTTGCCTGCAGGTCAGGGAACAATTGACACAAGTTTCCCGGCCCGCATATGTGTAGACCTAGTCTTAATGTCCCCATCAATCAGTTAAGGACTATTGGGAGTGCACTATCCCTTTTATAAAATGCAACCATTATTATATTTTTTTTGTGTGTTTTGCATGCATCACCTGTCCACGGTGTCTACAGGAAGACCCTCCAGCTCAAATCTGCAGGCACAGCCATAATCCTCCAGGTCCTTGGGGCACAGACCGGTCACACACTTCAGTTTGCTCACAAAGTTCAGCAGAGATGGGAAATTGGTGAATATAACTTGCAGCCAGGTGAACTGAGAACCCAGGCAGTCTATCAAAACAAAAACACAGTATAAAGGGCATAACAGGGTAAAATAAAAAAACATATTCAATACATCTCTGCAATACACTCTTCTTTCCTTACGTTTTATTCCACAGTGCAAGTATAGAAAAATATTCGATGTTCCACCAGAAATTTAGTGTGCTCCTAACCTACTGTTAGAGTTGAGTAGTACCAGAAATCCCAACCAGTGTTGTAATCCATATCTGCTGGGCTATAGCACTCCCCCTATCCCCACCCCTCTTTGTCCCACTCCACATACAGTACATACATTGATTGCTTTCACAGCAAGACTGCTGTCTTGACTCCGTAAAGCATGGGTGCTCAACCTGTGGCCCTCAATCTTCTGTGGAACGGCAAGTCCCATCATGCCTCTGCCTTGTAACTGTCAGCCTTGCAATGCCTCATGGGACCTGTAGTTCCGCAACAGCTGGAGGGCCACAGGTTGAGCACCCCGTGCCTTAAAGAGGTTGTAATCCTAAAAAAAAAAAAAAGGTACTGTTCCCTTATAGTAGGTTAAACAACACAGTGCTTGTGCTGTCTAATCTGTCCCCTTCTATGCTGTAAATAACCTGGTTGATCCTTCCTGTACCTGTGTCCTATGTACTGATCATGGCTGCTGGTTCCTGATACCATGGTCAGGTTACGTGCCTCCGTCATCCCGCTGCTCTCCTCTCTCCCCCTCCCTGCCTGTCAGCTCCTGTGTGTGGGAGCCAATATCTTTCCCGCCCCACCCCTCCTGCTGCTATTAGTAGCTAACAGTAAAGTTAAATAAACATTAATGCCAGACCCTCTGTTTTATTAAGCCATCCTACACAGTGTACATGTTTGTATAAAATTGTGCATGTAAATACCTTAGACAAATAGTTTCTAGCTGGTCATGTGACCTCCGGCTGCTCTCCTCCCCCAATCTAAGGGCTACAGCGGGAGGGGCTGAGCCGATAGTACAGCGGTCACATGTCCTCCCGGCTGACGTCAGAGGAAGGTCTCGGCCGGCCCCTCCTGCTGTAGCCCTTAGATCAGGGTTAGATTAGAGAGGAGAGTGGCCGGAGGTCATGTGACTGGCCAGAAACGAACTGAAAGAAGGTATTTATAGGGACAATTTTTTTACAAACATGTACAGTGTAGTTTGGCTTAATAGAACAGAGGGGCTATTTGAGTTTACAACCACTTTAACCACTTCCCGCCCAGCCAATAACAGATTGACTTCTGGGAATTGGTTCTGTTATCCTGACTGGGCGTTATATGACGTCCAGCAGGATAACATGCCAGCGCGCGCCTGCGGGGTTGCACAGCGCAGCGATCTCAATCTGACACGCCGCATCTCCAATTGTGGTAAGAAGCCTCTGACAGAGGCTTCTTACCACGTGATCAGCTGTGACCAATCACAGCTGATCATCGCGTGAACCAGGAAGTGGCGGTAAACGGAGGAGAGGATGGTCTGGGGGGAATTGTGGATTATGCTTGTTTAGCACACCCCACGTAGGAGCTGCAGATGAAAGGGATCCCCCACTCCTGCACAGCCAGGCACACAGAGTCAGAAAACAGATAACTGTGTTTCTATTGTTTATTAAGGGGATAACAATTTGGATGGGGATGGGAAATTATAGGATATCCACTTGACTTCAACAAACTTCAGGGACAACTTCCTATATACAGCTATATACAGTCTCCTCTTCATTTTCCTCCTGCACACTCTTGGTTTCTCTATTGCTCAACCCCTGCTGGTACACTCCTGGGGAAATTGACAGTCTCCTTGTCAGTTCAGTAACAGCCCACTGCAGGCAGGAACCAGTGACACCTGCTGTCCTTACCTTGGATGCTGGTGGAGAGAGTGTGGTGGGCTCGGGGAAAGCTGCTCCCTCCCCTGGAGTAGCTTCCGTGGTGTCTCCCGTCTCCTCCTCCCAGCGCTAGGTGTCCAATAGGGTCGCCTGATGTTTTGGCCATTCGGGACACAGGATTCATACCTGCTTCCCGATTGGCCGGGAGGAGGATCAGTATTGCAACAGCGAGATTTTATTCGCTGTTGCAACACACCTGGGTGGGCTCCAGACGCAATGCTCTGCGCTCCAAGCCCACCCTATTTTGAAACCTATTAGAGCCTCTGGCTCTAATCAGGTGCTTAAAAAAAAAAAACCCTGGCTGCTGTAATTCATGCGCCCGGTGCCCTGAAAGGAGCCGGACACATGAATAGGGGGCGGGCGAGGCGACAGTGGATAGATTAATGCTGTGCATGAATCAATCCACTGCATATAGGGAGTGGCGAGGACGGGGGCGGCGGCGAACTCTCAGTCCCTTAACAGTCGCACATGGAGTGAAACAGGATGTAACCTTCCCTTCTGCTTCCTTTGTGGTCACTGATCCCAGAACCACCTCTTCAGGTCCTGCCAGCCCACCTGGCTGCAGCTGACTCTTCACCAGCCCACCTGGCTGACTCTCTGCAGATCTCTCAGGGAAAGGTAGAAGACTTAAGCCCATCGCTGTCTTCAAGGGAGACTAGTTGCATGTTGCAGCCTCCCCCCTTTGTCGGTCCCCAGGGCTGCTGTTAGAATGGCTCTCTCTGCAGTAGCTGAAAGCCAGTGGAAGGAGAGGAGAAGAAGCTGTCTTTCAGCTGCTGCGGAGAGAACCATGCAGGGGATTGGCTCCAGTAATTGCCCCCCTTCTGCACTGATCACCCACCCTGCTCACATTCGATTCACCCTGCTGCCTGGGCCCCCTTGATGGCCTGGGCCCCCTTGATGGCCTGGGCCCCGTACAGGAGGGCTGGTGGTTTTCCCTTATCTACGGCCCTGTTGGTCCCCACCAGTGCTGAACTACTCAAACTGTCCTCTCCTTACTCCTGTGCCTCCAGGATAGATTCGTCCCTTGTGTCTTTAGCAGGATCTCTCCAGCACCCGAGCCTGGACCTAAGGTAGGTCACCCCCTCCCCCAGACTAGGAGATACCCCTCAGGGCCACCAACAGCCTCCTCAACACTGCATCTCCATCTTCCAACTGACTGCCTTGCTGGCATGGCCCATGTCTATTTATGAGATGAACTCAGTCCCCTGCCAGCTCACTACTGGGGATTGTCTGAGGCCTCATAAATATGCAAGACAGCTCCTCCTAACCCCCACCCTCTAATTCTAGAAGGTTCTCCAACCTTCCAGACACCAGGGGGAGGCCCCAAATGTACACTATGGGGTTGATTTACTAAAAGCAAAAGATTGTGCACTTCGCAAAGAGCAGTTGCACTCTGCAAGAGCAGTTGCTCCAGAGCTTAGTAAATGAACAGAAGCTCTGCTGACTTCCGTCATCCAATCATGTGGAAGCAAAAATGCTGTTTTTTTTTTGTTTTTTTTCCTTGCATGTGATTGGGTCTTCTTTTCAAAGTAATTTACTAAGCTCTGGAGCAACTGCACCTGCAGAGTGCAAGTATATTTGCCTTTAATAAATCAACCCCTATGAGTCAGAGGGGGGATTTACTAAAGGCAAATAGACTGAGCGCTTTGCTTCAGAGCTTAGTAAATGAGCAGAAGCTCTGCTGACTCCCATCATCCAATCATGTGCAAGCAAAAATGCATTTTTTTTCTTTTCCTTGCACGTAATTGGGTACTCTTTGCAAAGTAAACCTTTACCTCACTTACTAAGCTCTGGAGCAACTGCACCTGCAGAGTGCAAGTCTATTTGCCTTTAGTAAATCAACCCCTTAGTACACACAAACACTGGCTAGGCACACAGTTAAACCTTTGATCGCCCCTGATGTTAACGTCTTCCCAGCCATTGTCATTAATACAGTGACAGTGCATATTTTTTTTAGCACTGAACGCTGTATTAGTGTCAGTTTCCCACAGTCAAAAGTGTCAGATTGTCCGCTGCAATATCACAGTCCCGCTGAAAGTCGCTGATTGCCGCCATTACTAGTATAAAAAAAATAAAATAAATTCCAGTATATATCATAGTTTGTATACGTTATAATTTTTCTGCAAACCGATCAATATACGCTCATTTTCTTTTTACCAAAAATATGTAGCAGAACACATATTGGCCTAAATTGATGAAGAAATTAGATTTTTTAAAATTTTTGTTTTGGATGTATTTATTAACAGGAAGTAAGAAATATTGTTTTTTTTATTTTTTAAATTGTCGCCCTTTATTTGTTTATAGCGACAAAAAATTAAAAAAGCAGAAGTGATCAAATACCACCACGACCGCGCTATTGTCAGTTAACCACTTCAGCCACGAAAGAATTGGCTGCCCAATGACCGGGCCATTTTTTGCGATTCGGCACTGCGTCGTTTTAACTGACAATTGCGCAGCCGTGCGATGTGGCACCCAAACAAAATTGATGTCCTTTTTTCCCCACAAATAGAGCTTTCTTTTGGTGGTATTTGATCACCTCTGCAGTATTTGTTTTTTGCGCTATAAACAAAAAAAGAGCCACAATTTTGAAAAAAGGCTATATTTTTTACTTTTTGCTATAATGTCCCCAAAAAATAAATAAAAAAACAAAAATTTTCCTTAATTTAGGCCAATATATATTCTTCTACATATTTTTGGTAAAAAAATTTGCAATAAGCGTATATTGATTGGTTTGCGCAAAGCGTCTACAAAATACGGGATAGTTTTATGGCATTTTTATTATTATTTTTTTTACTGGTAATGGCGGCGATCTGCGATTTTTATCGTGACTGCGACATTATGGCGGACACATCGAACACTTTTGACACTATTTTGGGACCATTGTCATTTATACAGCAATCAGTGCTATAAAAATGCACTGATTACTGTGTAAATGACACTGGCATGGAAGGGGTTAAACACTAGGGGGCGAGGAAGGGGTTAGGTGTGTCCTAGGGAGTGATTCTAACTGTGGGGGGGCTGGGCTACAAGTGACATGACACTGATCACTGCTCTCGATCACATGGAGCAATAGATCACTGTCCTGTCACTAGGCAGAACAGGGAAATGCCATGCTCGCAGGACACCGGCGGACATCGAGTCTGCGCGTCCAGTGGGCACGGTCACGGTCGGAGCTCGCGCCGCGCGCCCGTTGGGCGGCAGATTCAAAGCAACGTACAGGTACGTTGCTTTGCCTGCCCGTGCCATTCGGCCGACGTATATCTACGTTAGGCAGTCGGCAAGTGGTTACAATAACACAGTGTCGTATCGCAAGAAATGGCCTGGTCATGAAGGGGGGTAAATCTTCCGGAGGTCAAGTTGTTAATGACATTCAATTACAGTATGGCTTGTGTAGTGATTGTATATACTATATAAAAAAGTTATCCTTAATGAAAACACTTGCATTGTAATGTAGTTTACCTGGAGAGAGAAGATGTTTTCATTGAAGCTGGAATTGGATTTCATTCAGTATTGTTATTATAACTTACCTAGAAATGATGTCACACTTTCTATGTTCTTAAACACCCCATCGAATGTGAAGTTATCTAAAATAAAACAAACAAAATAAAGTTGATCTTTTAGTAATTTTACAAGTCTGCATTAATACATACCTGACCATATGCAGCAACAGTAATAAAGCCCCCGATTGACACCAGTGCCACTTATCATGCGATTTTAACATTGTAACAGTCGCACCCTATTTATGCCTATTGAACAGTTCAAATCAGTGCGTCTCTGACTTGCACCGATTAGAAAACGGTTCCTGCACTATTTTTGGCGATTTCATGTGCGACTTGCATAGACATCTGTGCATGAAGTTGCACAGATGTTGGCAAGCCGCACATATAATCACACTGATCTGCCGCTTTGAAATCGTGCTGGAGTAGAGCGCTTTCAAAGCCGCGTTCAGTCCGAAACATTTGACAGACATCTGTGCGGGTTCTGGCATAGATGTCTATTCGAATCGCCCCCCCCCGCCCCCCCCGAAGTCGCCAAAAGAACAGTATCTCACAAAAGTGAGTACACCCCTCACATTATTTAAATATTTTATTCTATCTTTTCATGTGACAACACTGAAGAAATGACACTTTGCTACAATGTAAAGTAGTGAGTGTACAGCTTGTATAACGGTGTAAATTTGCTGTCCCTTCAAAATAACTCAACACACAAACAATAATGTCTAAACCGCTGGCAACAAAAGTGGGTACACCCCTAAGTGAAAATGTCTAAATTGGGTCCAATTAGCCAGTTTTCCTCCCCGGTGTCATGTGACTCGTTACAAGGTCTCAGGTGTGATTGGGGAGCAGGTGTGTTAAATTTGGTGTTATCGCTCTCACTCTCTCATACTGGTCACTGGACGTTCCCAACATGGCACCTCATGGCAAAGAACTCTCTGAGAATCTGAAAAAGAGAATTGTTGCTCTACATAAAGATGGCCTAGGCTATAAGAAGATTACCAAGACCCTGAAACTGAGCTGCAGCACGGTGGCCTCGCCATGGTCGACCAAAGAAGTTGAGTGCACGTGCTCAGTGTCATATCCAGAGATTGTCTTTGGGAAATAGACGTATGAGTGCTGCCAGCATTGCTGCAGAGGTTGAAGGGGGGGGGGGTCAGCCTGTCAGTGCTCAGACCATACGCCGCACACTGCATCAAATTGGTCTGCATGGCTGTTGTCCCAGAAGGAAGCCTCTTCTAAAGATGATGCACAAGAAAGCCCGCAAACAGTTTGCTGAAGACAAGCAGACTAAGGACATGGATTACTGGAACCATGTCCTGTGGTCTGATGAGACCAAGATAAACTTATTCGGTTCAGATGGTGTCAGGCGTATGTATCAGAAACCAGGTGAGGAGTACAAAGACAAGTGTGTCTTGCCTACAGTGAAGCATTGTGGTGGGAGTGTCATGGTCTGGGGCTGCATGAGTGCTGCCGGCACTGGGGGGCTACAGTTCACTGAGGGAACCATGAATGGCAACATGTACTGTGACATACTGAGGCAGAGCATGATCCCCTTCCTTCAGAGACTGGGCCGCAGGGCAGTATTCCAACATGATAACGACCCCAAACACACCTCCAAGACGACCACTGCCTTGCTAAAGAAGCTGAGGGTAAAGGTGATGGACTGGCCAAGCATGTCTCCAGACCTAAACCCTATTGAGCATCTGTGGGACATCCGCAAATGGAAGGTGGAGGAGCGCAAGGTCTCCAACATCCACCAGCTCTGTGATGTCGTCATGGAGGAGGGGAAGAGGACTCCAGTGGCAACCTGTAATGCTCTGGTGAACTCCATGCCCAAGAGGGTTAAGGCAGTGCTGGTAAATAATGGTGGCCACACAAACTATTGACACTTTGGGCCAAATTTGGACATTTTCACTTAGGGGTGTACTCACTTTTGTTGCCAGCGGTTTAGACATTGGCTGTGTGTTGAGTTATTTTGAAGGGACAGAAAATTTACACTGTTATACAAGATGTACACTCACTACTTTACATTGGAGCAAAGTGTCATTTCTTCAGTGTTGTCACATGAAAAGATAGAATAAAATATTTCCAAAAATGTGAGGGGTGTACTTACTTTTGTGAGATACTGTAGTTTAGGAACTACTTTTGGGAATCGGTGCCGGCGCGGCACCGATTCGGACCGTGCCATTACTTGCAATAACCGCTGATTTGGCATGCAATTTGACTTGATGTCAAATCGCATGCAAAATTGGCCCGATGTGAATGTGGGCTAAGTGCCCCTCTATGTTAGCCTATGTGTCCAAGCATACATAGGTGTTTACAGGCGTTTAGAGGCAGAAAAAAAAAGCATCACTTGCACGAGAAAAATGCCAGAAGTGCCTTAACGTATGTTAGGCTGGCCATACATTATACAATTTTCCTTTAGATTTACCAAAACCATATAATAGGAGGTCACACCTAAACACTTTCAATTAGTATGCAATCAGGCAGGACCTTGAACTACATAGCTGATGGTAAATTTAAAGGAAATTGAATAAGAAAATTTCATAATGTGTCTAAACACGCCCAAACGCTAGGTGCGTTTAGCACTTGAGCGTTCATTCAATTTAATGACCAGAAAAAAAAGGCCAATGAAATGAATAAACGTATTTGAAAAACACAGCTTTAGATGCGTTTCTTACACTGCGTGTCTCCTTCCAGGAGAAAGGCGTTTAGAACAGCTATGTAAACCAGTGTTAATTTCGTCTACTAAAATATTTTCGTTGACTAAAATACAACTAAAACTAAAACAATTCAGATGACTAAATAATACAAGGAATAATAATAATAATGATAATAATATCATGTATTCATTAATTATAATTTATTTGTATAATTATCACTGATAATAATAATAATATTAATAATAATAATAATATCATGTATTCATTAATTATAATTTATTTGTATAATTATCACTGATAATAATAATAATAATAATAATAATAATAATAATAATAATAATATCATGTATTCATTAATTATAATTTATTTGTATAATTATCACTGATAATAATAATAATAATAGTAATAATAATAATAATAATAATAATAATAGCAATAATATAAAACAAATATTATTATTTAATAAATATTAGTAAATAAATAGAATTAAAATTACATTATCATTATTATTATTATTATTATTATTAATAATATTATTATTATCAGTAGTAGTAGTAATAGTAGTAGTGTTTATGAAGTAATATAATAAAAAAATAATAATGTTAACATTATTATTATTATTTTCTTTCTCGTACATCACGGGACACAGAGCGGCATAGTCATTACTATGTGGGTTATATAGTTTACCTTCAGGTGCTGGCACTGGCAACTTCCAAACCGGAAGTACCCTCCCCTATATAAGCCCCTCCCATCCGGGAGCACCTCAGTTTTTTGCCAGTGTCTAAGGTGTTGGCCAAGAAGTAACATGTGTTTTTCACTGAGCTTGCGTACAGGTTCTTTTGGGCCTCAGTAAGCTATTCCGGATCCGACCAAAAAAGCTTCATAGCTAAACGGTCGGTACCCGGGCCTTGCAGCAGAAGAGCAAGGTTTTGCCTGTAATGCCTCTCTTAGGAGGGCTGGACCCTGGGATCCAGAGCTCTGGTCATACCCACGACCAAGATGTTTTCTGTGCAGGGTGCTATACAGGTCCAGGGGAGTGGAATCCTTGGGAACCCGGTCCCTGAAGGTTTAATTACAATGCCTGCCGTGATAGGTGAAGTTTGGGCTTCTGTGGACCAAACAGAGTCCTGCGGCGGGGAAAAGGTAAGTGGGGGCCCCTCAGGAACTTGGTTCTATTGAGGGGACCCCCAAGACTAATATGTCTTTCTGCCTGTTACCTAACGGTATTCCCGCTAAATATCTGTGCATGCCTGTAACTACTAAAAAATGTAATAATTTTAATAGTGGTCAAGAAAAAAAAAATATATAGACTGCGGTACCTGTGTTAATCCACTAGAGGCCGCTGTGGAATGTTTCTTGTCATGTGGACTTTTTTCTTTTCATCAGAGCAAGTCCAGGCAGATGGTGAGTTCTCCTGTGGGAAACTGCTTCCTCTGCCATGTTGCAATGTTCATCCATCCCCCGGCCTGCGGCAAACATGGCCCTGTCTCCTGTCCCTAGTTTCCCTTTTCAAAAAAGAGCGCCGAAGGCGCACGTGCCCGCGCGCATGCACGTGCCCGCGCGCATGCGCGTGCACGCGCCTCTCTAAATAGAGGTGAGTGGAAAAGGGGGCGGAGCTTGGTGGATGATGCTCTGTGCGCGCCGCAGCGCTTCTGCGCATGTGCGGGCGTCCCAGCATGTTAAAAGGCACAATTATGTGTTGTGAGCTGGCTATGGTGCAGAAACAGAGCTGGCAACATTTAAAGAAAGGCATACAGCAAGCGGTTGATGCAGGCATCCCCATAGAAAGGCACATTAGTAGACACCAACTGTTTATATAGCAGCATTTGTGCTAGACTATTGTCAGTAAGTGGTGTATTTCGGCTGGAATACCTCAGCTTTGGGCTTAGGAATATGCCGTCTAAAAACTCCGGGACTAAGAATCCCAGGAAGCAAAGGGGGTCTCCATCGGGCTCTGAGGATCTTGGGCATGCTTCGGCTGCACCAATCTCCCCTGAAAAATCAGAGGTTACTGACCGTAGAGCACCCTCAGGAGTACCTGGTACTGTGGCTGTCCTCAGTTCACCTGCTCCTGTGTATGTAACAGAGGAGGTTTTTTCCTCAGCTCTGGAAGGACTGGAAGAGAGATTGACAACATTGATCGCTGCTTCCCTGTCAGAGGGAAAGCGCGCCCGATCTCCGTCTCCTCCCTCAGAGTACCTGTTAGCAGAGCAACAGTCCCATACAGGGATCGACCTACCTGAAGGGGGTCAGGACGAGGTTGATTCTGTTGTAGAGGAATCAACAGTGGAAGAGCCATTCTCAGCATCACATGCTGAAAGATTATGGGTTCAGTCCCTGACTAACATGGTCCGATCAGCATTTAAAATGCCCCTTGCGGAGCCATCATCCACTTCTGTCTCCTCGTTGGGGTCGCTAAAAGCCCCCCAGACTGTTTGTTCCTTTCCAATCCATCCTGAAAGGGCTCATTTACCAGGATTGGGAACATCCTGATAAAATATTTACTCCTCCCAAGAGATTTCAGGTGGTCTATCCCATGGAGGATAAGTTCATCAAAAAATGGAGGGTCCCTACAGTGGACGCAGCCATCCCTTGTGTGAATAAATCACTGACATGTCCAGTAGATAATGTCCAAATGTTCAAGGACCCAATAGATAAAAAATTGGAGTCCTTATTAAAATCTGCTTTTGCTACAGCAGGCTTGGTGACACAACCAGCAGTGGCAGCTATTGGGGTCTGCCAAGCAGTGAAGGATCAGTTGAAACAGGTCTTAAGGGACTTGCCAGATCAGCAGGCTCTTGCCCTAGCTGATCTACCTAGAGCCTTATGCTTTGCGGTTGACGCTATAAAGGATTAAATCCACCAGGCCTCCTGCCTTACGCTGTCTGTAGTACATATGCGCAGGCTTCTGTGGCTCAAAAACTGGTCTGCTGAAGCTCCCTGTAAAAAATTGCTGGTCAGCTTCCCATTTCATGGTGAACGCTTATTCGGGGAAGACCTGGACAAATATATCCAGAAAATTTCCAGCGGTAAAAGTACACTCTTGCCGGTTAAAAACAGAGTTAGAGGTCCCTCTTTTAAGAGGCCTGCTTCTCCAGTCCCTAGGACATCGGCTGTGAAACAGTTCCGACGGCCTCCTCGGTCAAATCCCGGGGGTAAAAATCAGGGACAATCGCAGGGTAACAAGAAACCCTGGGTCAGGAGAGGTACAAAACCTCCCCCAAAGTCAAATGCATGAAGGGTTGCCCCCACTCAATCGGGTGGGGGGAAGACTTCAGTTGTTCGCAGAGACCTGGCGGGACACGATCAGAGACAGATGGGTGCTCTCCGCAGTAAGTCTGGGATACAAATTGGAGTTAAAAGACTCCCCTCCTTCCCATTTTATAAGGTCAAACGTGCCAAGGGATCCCTAGAAGAGAGGATCCCTCCTGTTGGCACTAGAACAATTATTGCTCCAAGCAGTAATTATAGAGGTTCCCCTGGAAGAATGGGGGTTCGGGTTTTACTCAAACCTCTTTACAGTCCCAAAGCCAAACGGGGACGTGAGGCCCATATTAAATCTAAAAGGGCTAAACAAATTCCTACATATCAGGACTTTCCGGATGGAGTCGATCCGATCGGTGGCCACTGCCCTATAAGGGGAGGAATGGTTAGCCTCGATCGACATCAAAGATGCTTATTTGCACATTCCCATCTTTCCAGTCCACCAAAAATGTATACGCTTTGCAGTAGAAGGGCGCCATTTTCAGTTCAGAACCTTACCCTTCGGTCTGGCCACAGCACCACGAGTGTTCACAAAAATTCTGGCCCCATTATTGGCCAATCTAAGAACACGAGGTGTAACGATAATGGCATATCTAGACGACTTGTTGCTGATAGACCACTCAGTGGAAAAACTAGAAGTGGTTGTTCACGAGACAATCGAGTATCTGGAATCTCACGGTTGGATTATCAACCGAGACAAGTCAGCCCTAAAACCAGTCAAAAGTCTGGAATACTTGGGGCTAAGGCTGGATTCAGACCAAAGAAAAAATTTCTTGCCTCAAGAAAAGGTGTCATCTTTGAGAGATTTGATCCACCTAGTGGGTACAAAAAGACAGCCATCCATACGCCTGTGCATGAGGCTGCTGGGGAAAATGGTGGCATCATTCGAAGCAGTACCCTACGGTCAATTCCATTCAAGGAATTTGCAAAGGGCTATACTGTCAGCCTGGAACAAAAGAGTTCAGGCCCTAGACTTACCAATGTCCTTGTCCCCTTCCGTTCGCAAGAGCCTCCGTTGGTGGTTGGTTCCCCAGAATCTGGAAAAAGGGAAATCCTTCAGTCCGATTTCTTGGAAGGTGGTCACTACAGATGCCAGCCTTATAGGCTGGGGAGCAGTACTGGAGCAATGGTCTCTCCAGGGCAGATGGTCGGATGCAGAAAAGGCCCTGCCCATCAATCTCTTAGAGATACGAGCAGCCCGGTATGCCCTAGTAGCATGGACATCCAAACTCCAAGGGTCCCCTGTCAGAATTCAATCGGACAATGCTACGGCAGTGGCATATATCAATCATCAGGGTGGCACCAGGAGTCGGGCAGCCCAGAGGGAAGTAAATTGCATCCTGAAATGGGCAGAAAGATATGTCCCAGCCATATCCGCGGTATTCATTCCAGGAGTGGAGAATTGGAAGGCGGACTTTCTAAGTCGCCAGCAATTATGCCCAGGGGAATGGTCCCTTCACCCCGAGGTTTTCCGGACAATATGTCAACGGTGGGGAACACCGGATGTAGATCTGCTAGCATCCAGATTCAACGCAAAGGTGGACAGGTTTGTCTCTTGGACAAGGGATCCCCTAGCTTGCGGCTCGGATGCCCTAGTGTTCCCTTGGGATCAGTTCAAGCTGATATATGCATTCCCACCGCCACAATTGTTACCTCGATTACTCCGCAGAATCAGGGTAGAAAAGAAACCAGTGATTCTGGTGGCTCCAGCGTGGCCCCGAAGAGCATGGTACGCGGAGATTGTAAAAATGTCTGTGGGGAGTCCTTGGACCCTCCCACATCGTCCGGACCTGCTTTCGCAAGGACCGATATACCACCCTTCCTTACCAGCCCTAGGTTTGACGGCCTGGCTATTGAAGCCCACATTCTAAAAAAGAGAGGTCTCTCTAATCCTGTGGTATCTACCATGATCAATGCCAGGAAGCAGGTATCCAGGCAGATCTACTATAGAATCTGGAAGGCGTACATCGCCTGGTGTGAGGCCAAGAAATGGCATCCACGTAAGTACGTAATAGGTAGGATTCTGGACTTCCTACAGTGGGCTGTAGATAGAAAGCTTGCCTTGAGTACTATCAAGGGTCAGATTTCGGCCTTGTCAATATTTTTTCAGAAGCCCTTGGCTTCGCATTCACTAGTCAAAGCCTTTATACAAGGAGTGATGCGTATTAGCCCTCCGGTTAATATTCCCATATGTCCATGGGACCTAAACCTGGTTCTGTCGGTTCTACAGAAACAACCATTTGAACCATTACAGCATATTTTCCTGGTTCTTCTCACCAGGAAATTGATTTTTCTAGTAGCCATTTGTTCGGCTAAAAGAGTGTCGGAATTAGCCGCTATGTCCTGTAGGGAGCCATATCTGGTTATCCATAAGGACAGAGTAGTGTTACGTCCTCATCCAGCCTTTCTTCCTAAGGTGGTATCGAGGTTTCATTTGAACCAAGATGTGGTTCTTCCTTCTTTTTTCCCCAAACCTAGTTCAGTAGAGGAAAAATTATTACATTCTTTGGATGTAGTAAGAGCAGTTAAAGCTTATCTAAAAGCCACTGCTCAGATTCGCAGAACGGATACTTTGTTTATTCTGCCGGAAGGCCCCAGAAAGGGTCAGGCAGCGTCAAAATCTACTTTAGCCAAGTGGATTCGACAGGTCATTATGCAAGCCTATGGCTTGAGAAGGAGACCGCCTCCGTTCAAAGTTAGGGCGCACTCCACGAGAGCAGTTGGAACTTCATGGGCAGTGCATCACCAGGCCTCCCTGGCTCAAATCTGTAAGGCCGCAACATGGTCTTCAGTACACACGTTTACTAGGTTCTACCAGGTGGACGTTAGAAGTCAGGAGGATGTCGCCTTTGGGCGCAGTGTGTTGCAGGCCGCAAAAGATCCTCATGTCTGATAGCGCTCAGCTTATGTATGGTGTATCCCCCCCCCCCTCATTGGGCATTGCTTTAGGACATCCCACATAGTAATGACTATGCCGCTCTGTGTCCCGTGATGTACGAGAAAGAAAATAGGATTTTTATAACAGCTTACCTGTAAAATCCTTTTCTTGGAGTACATCACGGGACACAGAGCTCCCACCCCTCTTTTGGGGACACTTATTGCTTTGCTACAAAACTGAGGTGCTCCCGGATGGGAGGGGCTTATATAGGGGAGGGTACTTCCGGTTTGGAAGTTGCCAGTGCCAGCACCTGAAGGTAAACTATATAACCCACATAGTAATGACTATGCCGCTCTGTGTCCCGTGATGTACTCCAAGAAAAGGATTTTACAGGTAAGCTGTTATAAAAATCCTATTATTCAGGATGTATATAGCGCCAACTGTTTGCACAGTACTTTACAACTTGAGGGCAGACAGTACAGTTACAATACAATTCAATACAGGAGGAATCAGGGGCCCCTGCTCAATAGAGCTTACAATGTAAGAAAACATAAAATATATTAATATTATCATTTTTAAATATATAATAATAATACAAGAAATAATAATAATAATAATAATTATAATAATAATAAAATATCAATATTATTATTATTATTAATAATAATAATAATAATAATAAGCACATTTATTTTCTATAGCACTAAAGGTACCGTCTCAAAGTGCTTTACAAAAGAAACAGGAATTAAAAATAAACAAGAAATTAAACAAAAAAGGATCAGTTAGGTGAAGTATTGTCTAAAGAAGAAAGTTTTCAGTTTTGATTTGAAATATATTTATATATACACCCTGTTCCAAATTATAATCCAAATTCTATTTCAGTGTCACAAAGATTAAATATTTTGTTTTTCAGTTTAACTCATAGATGGCATTGTGTCTCAGGGCTCTTTTGATCACTGAAAACAATCTCGGACACCTGTGATAATTAGATTGCCAGTTGAGCCCAATTAAAGGAAAAACTACTAAGGCCGGGTTCACACTGGGGTGACAAACGCTCTGACATTGGGAGCTCATGTCGCATGACGTGTGAAAATCAATGTTTCCCTATGAGAGCCGTCTTAACTGGTCCGACACATGTCGGTCCGACTTTGAAAATGCTCCCTGTACTACTTTGGTCCGACTTCAGCCCATTGACTATCATTGAAGTCGGATCAAAGTCGGAACGCAGTCTTGCATGATCCGACTTTGGCATGCGACTTCTACTCTGCTGATCTTGAGGGGGAACTCCACGCCAAATTTTAAATAAAAAACCAGCATGGGTTCCCCCTTCAGGAGCATACCAGGCCCTTGGGTCTGTTCTGGATTTGAAGGGGAACCCCTACGCCGAAAAAACGGCGTGGGGGTCCCCCCAAAATCCAAAACAGACCCTTATCCGAGCACGCAACCTGGCAGGCCACAGGGGAAGAGGGGGGGACGAGAGAGCGGGACCCCCCCTCCTTTACCGTACCAGGCCGCATGCCCTCAACATGGGGGGTTTGGTGCTCTGGGGCAGGGGGGCGACCTGCGGCCCCCCCACCCCAAAGCACCCTGTCCCCATGTTGATGAGGACATGGCCTCTTCCCGACAACCCTGGCCGTTGGTTGTCGGGGTCTGCGGGCGGGGGGGCTTATCGGAATCCGGGAGCCCCCTTTAATACATTGTACCCCTACCCATTCGCCTGGTGGAAAAAAATGTCAGGAAAAAAAACACAATACAGCTTTTTAAAGTAATTTATTGCACAGCTCCGGGGGTCTCCGGTGTCATCTCCGCGCTCTCCGGTTCTTTCTTCCTTCCACCGGACCTCCGCTATCTTCTTCCAGCTCTTTTGCTAGTGGAGAGGCCCGGTCTTCCCGTCATCTCGTCCGGCTCTCTGTTGTCCTTCTGCCGCCCCTCCACTATCTTCTTCCAGCTCTTTTGCTAGTGGAGGGGCCGGTCTTCCCGTCGGCGCCGTCGGCGTCTTCTTCCCTCTTCTCCTCCTCCTCGATGTTGACTCATCGCTTCCTCCCGCTGTAATGCTGGGTGTTGCGGTGCGCGCCGATTTCTTATAGGCTTCTCATGACGTCACAGTCACATGCTCCCATGACGTCACAGTCACATGCCCCGGGGCCACCCGGAGCATGTGACTTTGACGTCATGAGAAGCGTATATAAATCGTTGATGAGCGAATAGCCAAGCATTACAGCAGGAGGAAGCGACGTGTCAACATCGAGGAGGAGAAGAGGGAAGAAGACGGCGATGGGAAGACCGGCCCCTCCACTAGCAAAAGAGCTGGAAGAAGATAGTGGAGGGGCCGGCAGAAGGAAGAAAGAGAGAACCGGAGAGCGAGGGAAGAAGGCGACGGAGAAGACCGGGCCCCGCTAGCAAAAGAGCTGGAAGAAGATAGCGGAGGTCCGGCAGAAGGAAGGAAGAACCAGAGAGCGCGGAGACGACACCAGAGACCCCCGAAGACGGAAGAGACCCCCGGAGCTGTGCAATAAATTACTTTAACAACCTGTGTGTGTTTTTTTTATTGCCATTTTTTCCACCAGGTGAATGGGTAGGGGTACGATGTACCCCATACTCATTCACATAGGGTGGGGGGCCGGGATCTGGGGGCCCCCTTATTAAAGGGGGGCTCCCGGATTCCGATAAGCCCCCGCTCGCAGACCCCGACAACCAACGGCCAGGGTTGTCGGGAAGAGGCCCTGTCCTCATCAACATGGGGGCAGGGTGCTTTGGGGTGGGGGGGCCGCAGGTCGCCCCCCTGCCCCAAAGCACCAAACCCTCCATGTTGAGGGCATGCGGCCTGGTACGGTTCAGGAGGGAGGGGGGGTGCTCTCTCGTCCCCCCCTCTTTCCCTGCGGCCTGCCAGGTTGCGTGCTCGGATAAGGGTCTGGTTTTGATTCTGGGGGGACTGCCACGCCGTTTTTTCGGCGTAGGGGTTCCCCTTAAAATCCATACCAGACCCAAGGGCCTGGTATGCCCCTGGAGGGGGAACCCATGCCGGTTTTTTATTTAAAATTTGGCCTGGAGTTCCCGCTCAGGATTCATACCAAACACACTGCCTGGTATTGGCGGGGATCCAAGTCGGATCCCCGTCCATTGAAAGTCGAACATATGTCGGCTTCATGTCGCAGGGCAAAGTCGGATCCAAAGTAGGACGGCTGTCGTGTCGCACAAGTGTGAACCCGGCCTAGAGGAGGGTGTTATTAAGCAGATCACCATTTTCAAGCAATATGGGGAAGAAAAAAGGATCCCTCTGCTGCCGAAAAGAGTGAAATAGTTCAATGCCTTGGACGAGATATGAAAACATTAGATATTTCACGAAAACTTAAGCGTGATTATCGCACTACGCGGCACTATAAAGAGATTTGTGGCTGATTCAGAGCACAGACGGGTTTCGTGCAGATAAAGGCACATTGAGGAAGATTTCTGCCAGATCCATGCATCGGATCAAGAGAGCAGCTGCTAAAACTCCATTACATAGCAGCAAACAGATATCTGAAGCTGCTGGTGCCTCTGGAGTCCCACGGACATCAAGGTGTAGAGTGAGTCCTCCAGAGTCTTGCAACTGTGCATAAACCGTCTATTCGGCCACCACTAACCAATGCTAACAAGCAGAAACGGCTGCATTGGGCAAAAAAATACATGAAGACTCATTTTCAAACAGTCCTGTTCACTGATGAGTGCCGTGCAACCCTGGATGGTCCAGATGGATGGAGTAGTGGATGTTTGGTGGATCGCCACCTTGTTCCAACAAGGCTGCAACGTCAGCAAGGCAGTGGTGGAGTCATGTTTTGGGCCGGAATCATGGGAAGAGAGCTGGTTGGCCCCTTTAGGGTCCCTGAAGGTGTAAATATGACCTCTGCAAAGTATGTGGAGTTCCTGACTGACCACTAGACTTGTGCACAACGGAAAAGTTTGTTTAGTTTCGGTTCGTTTCTTGTGCACAACGGAAAAATTTGTTTAGTTTTGGTTCGTTTCTTTTCGGTCCTGTTGATTCGTAATCATTCGTAATTTTGCTAGACGGGATTTTTCGTGTTCGGACTAATTCGTATTTTCGCAAGCGTCATTTTTCGTTGAATTTTTAGTTGATTTATAATTCGTACTTTCGGTAGGGTACATTGTTTTTCGTTGATTCTGGACACAACTCCTACTTTCGTAACTTTTTTTGGGTTTGTTGATTCGTAATTTTCTGTGTCTCTCTCACAACGACGCTGCCTATTATGCCTAATGTGCTTCGAATGGATTTGTACTTTTCTAAATACATAGCGGTTATTTGTAACGATTCGAAATCTCGTATTTTACTTTCGTTTTTTACATGCGGCTATAGCCTCCGCCCCTGTACACCATTTTGAGAGGGAGTTCAGCACGGTGAGGGAGAAGCAGAGAGCAGAGCAGAGTGTCATTGTGCTTCGTATGGATTCGTACATTCGTAACTTTTTTCATAACAAATTATGCCAAAGACATTCGGGCATTCGCTATTTGCAATATAATTTATTTCGGATTCAGTTTTATTTGTAATTGCTTTGTTCGAAAATTCGAATGCTTCTGAATGTCCGAAAGTTGCTAAATTAGGACGAATTTCGATTTGTTGCAAAACGAATTGCACAAGCCTACTGACCACTTCCTTCCCTGGTACAGAAGGAAGAACTATGCTTTCCGTAATAAAATCATCTTCCTTCATGACAATGCACCATCTCATGCTGCAAAGTAGACTTGTGCACAACGGAAAAATTTGTTTAGTTTCGGTTCGTTTCTTTTCGGTCCTGTTGATTCGTAATCATTCGTAATTTTGCTAGACGGGATTTTTCGTGTTCGGACTAATTCGTATTTTCGCAAGCGACATTTTTCGTATAATTTTTAGTTGATTTATAATTCGTACTTTCGGTAGGGTACATTGTTTTTCGTTGATTCTGGACACAACCCCTACTTTCGTAACTTTTTTTGGGTTCGTTGATTCGTAATTTTCTGTCTCTCTCACGACGACGCTGCCTATTATGCCTAATGTGCTTCGAATGGATTTGTACTTTTCTAAATACATAGCGGTTATTTGTAACGATTCGAAATCTCGTATTTTACTTTCGTTTTTTACATGCGGCTATAGCCTCCGCCCCTGTACACCATTTTGAGAGGGTTCAGCACGGTGAGGGAGAAGCAGAGAGCAGAGCAGAGTGTTTTTTGTGCTTCGAATGGATTAGAAATCTCGTATTTTACTTTCGTTTTTTACATGCGGCTATAGCCTGTGCCCCCTGTACACCATTTTGAGAGGGAGTTCAGCACGGTGAGGGAGAAGCAGAGAGCAGAGCAGAGTGAGTGTTATTGTGCTTCGTATGGATTCGTACATTCGTAACTTTTTTCATAACAAATTATGCCGAAGACATTCGGGCATTCGCTATTTGCGGTATAATTTATTTCGGATTCGGTTTTATTCGTAATTGCTTTGTTCGGAAATTCCGAATGTCCGAAAGTTGCTAAATTCGGACGAATTTTGATTCGTTACGAAACAAATTGCACAAGCCTACTGCAAATAATACCTCTGCATCAATGGCTGCTATGGGGATAAAAGGAGAGAAAGTCATGGTGTGGCCTCCATCCTCCCCTGACCTCAATCCTATTAAGAACCTTTGGCGGAACCTCAAGCAAAAGATCTGAGGGTGGGAGGCAGTTTACATCCAAACAGCAGCTTTGGGAGGCTATTCTGACATCTTGCAAACAAATTTAAGCAAAAACTGTCCAAAAACTCACAAGTTCAATGGATACAAGACATGTGAAGCTGCTATCAAATAAGGGCTCCTATGTTAAAATGTAACGTAACTAGAGTTGAGCGGACACCTGGATGTTCAGGTTCGACGGGTTCGGCCGAACTTCGGAAAAAGTTCAAGTTCGGGACCGAACTTGACCCCGAACCCGAACCCCATTGAAGTCAATGGGGAGCCGAACTTCTGAGGACTATTTGCGTTTGTTGTCCCTGCACAAAGTGTCATTTCTGAAGGAAAAAAAGTAATTTAAAACTCACTCGCGGCTATAATGAATTGTCGGCTCCCAGGCAATACATAGAAAAGTAATTGATAAAAAAAAAAAAAAAATGCGTGGGGGCTCCCCCAAATTCAATTACCAGGCCCTTCAGGTCTGGTATGGATTTTAAGGGGAACTCCACCCCAAATCCCCCAGAAATCCAGACCAGACCCTTTATCCAAGCACGCAACCTGGCAGGCCGCAGGAAAAGAGGGGGGGATGAGAGAGCGCCCCCCCCTCCTTAACCGTACCAGGCCACATGCCCTCAACATAGGGAGGATGTCCCCATGTTGATGGGGAAAAGGGCCTCATCCCTACAACCCTTGCCCAGTGGTTGTGGGGGTCTGCGGGCAGGGGGCTTATCGGAATCTGAAAGACCCCTTTAACAAAGGGGACCCCCAGATCCCGCCTCCCCCTCTATGTGAATTGGTAATGGGGTACATTGTACCCCTACCATTTCCCAAAGAAAGTGTAAAAAATTGTAAAAACAAATACACAGACACCGTTGGGAAAGTCCTTTAATAAAAAAAAAAAAACATTCCAACGATTAAATCCAGTGTCCCATGGCGATCCGATGTCCGGCGCTGTCCACACGAAGCTTCATTGGCTGAGCCTGAGCGGACCTGATGGGGAACTTCCTCTGCAGTGTAATAAATGAATAGACCCGCCCCTTCTAAAGTTCCCCATCAGGTCCACTCAGCCAATGACGTAGGTGTAAGGCTGAGGTCCTGATGCGGAACGTGAGAAGGGGCGGGTCTATGCATGTATTAAACTGTGGAGGAAGTTCCCCATCAGGTCCGCCCCCTCGTATGTCAGACCCCGCCTACGTCATTGGATGAGCGGACCTGATGCGGAACTTCCTCCGCAGTATAATAAATGAATAGACCCGCCCCTTCTCACGTTCCGCATCAGGTCCTCAGCCTTACACCTACGTCACTGGCTGAACGGACCTGATGGGGAACTTTAGAAGGGGCGGGTCTATTCATTTATTACACTGTGGAGGGAGTTCCCCATCAGGTCCGCTCAGGCTCAGCCAATGACGTTTTGTGTGGACAGCGCCGGACATCGGATCGCCGCGGGACACTGGATTTCATCGCTGGAATGTTTTTTTTAATTTTTAATTTTTTTATTTTTAATAAAGGACTTTCCCAACGGTGTCTGTGTATTTTTTTTACAATTTTTTACACTTTCTTTGTGAAATGGTAGGGGTACAATGTACCCCATTACCAATTCACATAGGGGGCGGCCGGGATCTGGGGGTCCCCTTTGTTAAAAGGGGTCTTCCAGATTCCGATAAGCCCCCCGCCCGCAGACCCCTACAACCACCGAGCAAGGGTTGTGGGGATGAGGCCCTTGTCCCCATCAACATAGGGACATCCTCCCCATGTTGAGGGCATGTGGCCTGGTACGGTTCAGGAGGGGGGGGCGCTCTCTCGTCCCCCCCTCTTTTCCTGCGGCCTGCCAGGTTGCATGCTCGGATAAAGGGTCTGGTCTGGATTTTTGGAGGTGCTCCACGCCATTTTTTTTTTATTTGGGGTGGAGTTCCCCTTAAAATCCATACCAGACCTGAAGGGCCTGGTATGGATATTTGGGGGAACCGCACGTATTTTTTTTTTTTAATTTGCGGCGGGGTTCCTCTTAATATCCATACCAGACCTGAAGGGCCTGGTAATTGAATTTGGGGGAACACCCACGCCTTTTTTTAAAAAATTTTATCAATGACTTTTCTATGTATTTCCGGGAGCCGACAATTCATTAATAGCCGCGAGTGAGTTTTAAATGACTTTTTTTCCTTCAGAAATGACACTTTGTGCAGGGACAGTTCTAAGCACGGGAAACAAGCGCTGCTTTACATGCATATTGCCGAACACCGGACCCCAATCCGAACATACAGTCAATTGTTTGGGTTCGGGTCAGGGACCCAAAAACTCGAAAGTTCGGTACGGACCCGAACTTTACAGTTCGGGTCCTCTCAACCCTAAACGTAAATGACAAATGACAATGTTTAAAAAGTTAAAATGTTAAAAAAGTTTGATTAAAATAGCTTTTGATTTCGGTAAATATGCTGCAAACACAACAAATGTCAATTTTTAGTTCTTTACAACCTATAAAGTGTTTTGAAACTTACTGTGCGTAATAATTTGGAACAGTGCATTGTAAGTTTTTTATTTTGAAAAAAAAAAAACTGTTATCATTAGGAGGTTTGTTCAATAAAATTTGAATTGAACTCTTAGGCCCCATTCACACAGGGGCGGCACGACGCGGCACGACTTCGGGGCGACCTCGGCGGCGCGATCTCAAGACGACTTGAGACGCCCGTCGAGGCGATTTGCATAAAGACTTCTGTATAGAAGTCAATGCAGGTCGCCCCCAAAAGTAGTACAGGAACCTTTTTCTAAGTCGGAGCGACCTGAGTCGCTCCTATTAGAATAGTTCCATTGAACAGCGTGGGATGCGACACGTCAGGCGACCGAGTCGCCTGACGAGTCGCCCCTGTGTGAACCGGGCCTTAATAGTTGATAACATGAGAATTATGCTGACTGTTGTTTACATCAATTATTTAGGTAAATGAGAAAAATATTATTGGCATAATAATTTGGTACAGGGTGTACTATAATTGACATTATTATATATATATATATAAAAATGAAAACGTAAATTTTTTCAAATAGAAATAAAATAAAAAAATAAAAACAGGACTGAACAGCAAAAATATCTTAACCACTTGCTTACTGGGCACATAAACCCCCTTCCTGCCCAGGCGAAATTTCAGCTTTTTAGCACTGTCACGATTTGAATGACAATTGCGCGGTCATGCAACGTGGCTCCCAAACACAATTGATGTCCTTTTTTCCCCACAAATAGAGCTTTCTTTTGGTGGTATTTGATCATTTCTGTGGTTTTTATTTTTTGCGCTATAAACAAACAAAGACTGACAATTTTGAAAAAAAACACAATATTTTTTACTTTTTGCTATAATAAATATCCCAATTTTTTTTTAAACTATTTTTATTCTCAGTTTAGGCTGATACGTATTCTTCTACATATTTTTGGTAAGAAAAAATCACAATAAGCGTATAGTGATTGGTTTGAACAAAAGTTATAGCGCCTACAAATTAGGGCATAGAATTATGAATTTTTTTTTTTTTTTTACTAGTAATGGCGGAAATTTTTATTGTGTCTGCGACATTATGGCGGACACATCAGACACTTTTGACACATTTTTGGGACCATTCACATTTATACAGCGAACAGTGCTATAAATATTCACTGATTTCTGTATAAATGTGACTGGCAGTGAAGGGGTTAACACTAGGGGGCGATCAAGGGGTTAAATGTGTTCCCTATTAGTGATTCTTACTGTGGGGGGAGGGGACTGACTGGGGGAGGAGACCGATGGTTGTCCCTATGTACAAGGGACACACGATCAGTCTCCTCTCCCTGACAGGACATGGATCTCTGTGTTTACGCACAGAGATCCACGTCCCTGCTCTGTGACTGCTGATCGCCTGTACCTGGCGGACATCGCGGCCGCCAGGTACACGCATCGGCACCCGCGTGACACGGCGGGCACAGCTTTTCCCCCGACGTGCGCCCGCGGTGGCGCGCATCGTGGAAGTAAACAGGAGGACGTCCATGGACGCCCTCCCGGCAGGAAGGCACCGCGCTGTAGACGTCTTTTGTGGTTAAGATGGGGAAAAAGGCAAATGTAACCTCTGATAGAAAGGATGAAGACGCTGAATAAGTTGTGCTGCTCATTAAAACCACATTTTTTCCTCCTAAAATAGTTCTGGTCTCTGGCTGTGCTATATTTATCAGGGAGGGGTTCTGTTCTTGGGAACATGTCATGGATTATACAGGTGAGCCGGATACTGACAGGTGCAGAGAGACAGATTATACTTAATACATAAATCATCATTTTCCTATAGGAATCTGTAGGATAGAGTCACTCTGGCAGCACTACACATATACTGTATATTCATATAAATGTGTGAGATTTATCATTGTAAAGATTTTACCTTGCGGCTCTTATAGAACCAATGACAGCAGCCTCTGCCCCGAGGAGCTTACAATCTAATCTCTCTGCTGAAGTCTGAAGTCATACAGCCACATACAAACCCTCTGGGGTCGGTCCGGGTGGAATTCAGTTTATCTTCAGATATGGTTTTGCATTTTGGGAAGAAACTGGAGCACTTGGAGGAAGTGAAGGAAGGGAGTCCAAAAATAATATCCCTACTGGGAACTGAATGCAGAGCATGCGCCCGTGTATATAAGCCCTAAAATCAGTGCTCGGTTCTAATGAAGGAAACATGTACATCAGCCTCTGGGCTTCCTATGAGGCTTACCATATATACTCAAGTATAAGCCGACCTGAACATAAGCCAAGGCACCTAATTTTACCACAAAAAAATGGTAAAACTTATTGACTCGAGTATAAGCCTAGGGTGTCCATCTGCATGCCTCAATGCGCCTCACTTTGCCTCACTGTGCCTATGACTAGACTGACGTTTAACATGGGAGTCTATGGAAGAGGTGCCCGGTTTTGAAAAATCTGTGATTCCTGGCCGTAGGTCCCCTAGACAACAAAATTTGCACACTTGTAGAGGAAGAGTGGGGCTACATGTGTGGGGACCTACGGCCGGCCTGTACTGGGTCCCCAAAGTCCGGGAGATCAGACGCAAAAAGGTGACACTTGTAGAGGAGAAATGGGGCTACATGTGTGCCAAGTTTCGGGTCCATGGGATCTATAACCGGCCGGTACCGGGTCCCGAAAGTCACCAGAGAAATGACCGTTTAACATGGGAGTCTATGGAAGGGGTGCCCGGCTTTGAAAAATTGGTGCTCCCCGGCCGTAGGTCCCCCGAACAACAAAATTTGCACACTTGTAGAGGAAGAGTGGGGCTACATGTGTGGGGACCTACGGCCGGCCGGTACTGGGTCCCCAAAGTCCGGGAGATCAGACGCAAAAAGGTGACTCGAGTATAAGCCGAGGGGGGCATTTTCAGCACAAAAAAATGTGCTAAAAAACTTGGCTTATACTCGAGTTTATACAGTATTTAGTTTATGGACCGTCTCTTTCCATTCAGGTCTGTGAGTGCAGTGGATACATATTTTCTACAGGATAATCATATCCTTGTTCTGACGTTTAGAACCCTCAGCTGTCCTGCTAGGGTTGCCACCTGTCCGGGATTCACCCGGACAGTTTGGGGTCGTAATCATGCTTCCGGGTTTCAGACTGCCTGAAACCCGGACACATTATTCAGACTGGACACTGGCTTCCAGATACATCTGGATGAGAGTTGCTGACTGCCAAGGGGTGAGTGAGCTCACCATCCATCCCTGTCTGTGACTGAAGTCTACCCCCTTCTCTCTCCTGCCTCTGAGTGAGTACACTAAGGTAATTCAGGGTTCTCAGAGCACTCCTTACATCAGAGTTCCTTTTTACACCAGAGGCCACAGTGTTTCCCTTTACATCAGAGTCCTCTCTGTACATCAGAGTTCTCAGTGCCCCCCCTTAAGTCAGGATTCCCAGAGCATCCCTTATGTTAGAGTCCCCAGAGTTCTCCCTTACATCAGAGTCTTCAGAGTTCCCCCTTACAGTGAAAGGGAACTCTGAAAATTCAGATGAAAAAGGGGAACTCTGTGGACTCTGATGTAAAGGGGGAACTCTTGTTATTAACTTCATATGATTTAGAAATGTTATTTAATAGCAAAATAATAGGATTTTTATAACAGCTTACCTGTAAAATCCTTTTCTTGGAGTACATCACGGGACACAGAGCGACATAGTCATTACTAATGGGTTATATAGATACCGTCAGGTGCTGGCACTGGCAACTTCCAAAACCGGAAGTACCCTCCCCTATATAAGCCCCTCCCATCCGGGAGCACCTCAGTTTTGTAGCAAAGCAATAAGTGTCCCCAAAGAGGGGTGGGAGCTCTGTGTCCCGTGATGTACTCCAAGAAAAGGATTTTACAGGTAAGCTGTTATAAAAATCCTATTTTCTTTTTCGTACATCACGGGACACAGAGCGACATAGTCATTACTAATGGGATGTCCTAAAGCAATGCCAAATGAGGGGGGGGATACACCATATATAAGCTGAGCGCTATCAGACATGAGGATCTTTTGCGGCCTGCAACACACTGCGCCCAAAGGCGACATCCTCCTGACTTCTAACGTCCACCTGGTAGAACCTAGTAAACGTGTGTACTGAAGACCATGTTGCGGCCTTACAGATTTGAGCCAGGGAGGCCTGGTGATGCACTGCCCATGAAGTTCCAACTGCTCTCGTGGAGTGCGCCCTAACTTTGAACGGAGGCGGTCTATTTCTCAAGCCATAGGCTTGTATTATGACCTGTCGAATCCACTTGGCTAAAGTAGATTTTGACGCTGCCTGACCCCTTCTGGGGCCTTCCGGCAGAATAAACAAAGTATCCGTTCTGCGAATCTGAGCAGTGGCTTTTAGATAAGCTTTAACTGCTCTTACTACATCCAAAGAATGCAATAACTTTTCCTCTACCGAAGTAGGTTTGGGGAAAAAAGAAGGAAGAACCACATCTTGGTTCAAATGAAACCTCGATACCACCTTAGGAAGAAAGGCTGGATGAGGACGTAACACTACTCTGTCCTTATGGATAACCAGATATGGCTCCTTACAGGACATAGCTGCTAATTCCGATACTCTTTTAGCCGAACAAATGGCTACTAGAAAAATCAATTTCCTGGTGAGAAGCACCAAGGAAATATGCTGTAATGGTTCAAATGGTTGTTTCTGTAGAACCGACAGAACCAAGTTTAGATCCCATGGACATATGGGAATATTAACCGGAGGACTAATACGCATCACTCCTTGTATAAAGGCTTTGACTAGTGAATGCAAAGCCAAGGGCCTTTGAAAAAATATTGACAAGGCCGAAATCTGACCCTTGATAGTACTCAAGGCAAGCTTCCTATCTACAGCCCATTGTAGGGAGTCCAGACTCCTACCTATTACGTACTTACGTGGATGCCATTTCTTGGCTTCACACCAGGCGATGTACGCCTTCCAGATTCTATAGTAGATCTGCCTGGATACCGGCTTCCTGGCATTGATCATGGTAGATACCACAGAATTAGAGAGCCCTCTCTTTTTTAGAATGTGGGCTTCAATAGCCAGGCCGTCAAACCTAGGGCTGGTAAGGAAGGGTGGTATATCGGTCCTTGCGAAAGCAGGTCCGGACGATGTGGGAGAGTCCAAGGACTCCCCACTGACATTTTACAATCTCCACGTACCACGCTCTTCGGGGCCACGCTGGAGCCACCAGAATCACTGGTTTCTTTTCTACCCTGATTCTGCGGAGTAATCGAGGTAACCATTGTGGCGGTGTGAATGCATATATCAGCTTGAACTGATCCCAAGGGAACACTAGGGCATCCGAGCCGCAAGCTAGGGGATCCCTTGTCCGAGAGACAAACCTGTCCCCCTTTGCGTTGAATCTGGATGCTAGAAGATCTACATCCGATGTTCCCCACCGCTGACATATTGTCCAGAAAACCTCAGGGTGAAGGGACCCTTCCTCTGGGCCTAATTGCTGGCGACTTAGAAAGTCCGCCTTCCAATTCTCCACTCCTGGAATGAATACCGCGGATATGGCTGGGACATATTTTTTCTGCCCATTTCAGGATGTAATTTACTTCCCTCTGGGCTGCACGACTCCTGGTGCCCCCCTGATGATTGATATATGCCACTGCTGTGGCATTGTCTGATTGAATTCTGACAGGGGACCCTTGGAGTTTGGATGTCCATGCTACTAGGGCATACCGGGCTGCTCGTATCTCTAAGAGATTGATGGGCAGGGCCTTTTCTGCATCCGACCATCTGCCCTGGAGAGACTATTGCTCCAGTACTGCTCCCCAGCCTATAAGGCTGGCATCTGTAGTGACCACCTCCCAAGAAATCGGACTGAAGGATTTCCTTTTTTCCAGATTCTGGGAAACCAACCACCAACGGAGGCTCTTGCGAACGGAAGGGGACAAGGACATTGTAAGTCTAGGCCTGAATTTTTTTGTTCCAGGCTGACAGTATGGCCCCTTGCAAATTCCTTGAATGGAATTGACCGTAGGGTACTGCTTCGAATGATGCCACCATTTTTCCCAGCAGCCTCATATACAGGCGTATGGACGGCTGTCTTTTTTGTACCCACTAAGTGGATCAAATCTTTCAAAGACAACACCTTTCCTCGAGGCAAGAATATTTTTCTCTGGCCTGAATCCAACCTTAGCCCCAAGTATTCCAGACTTTTGACTGGTTTTTAGGGCTGACTTGTCTCGGTTGATAATCCAACCGTGAGATTCCAGATACTTGATTGTCTTGTGAACGACCACGTCTAGTTTTTTCACTGAGTGGTCTATCAGCAACAAGTCATCCAGATATGCCATTATCATTACACCTTGTGTTCTTAGATTGGCCAATAAAGGGCCAGAATTTTTGTAAACACTCGTGGTGCTGTGGCCAAACCGAAGGGTAAGGCTCTGAACTGAAAATGGCGCCCTTCTACTGCAAAGCGTAGAAATTTTTGGTGGACTGGAAAGATGGGAATGTGCAAATAAGCATCTTTGATGTCGATCGTGGCTAACCAATCCTCCCCTTGTAGGGCAGTGGCCACCGATCGGATCGACTCCATCGGAAAGACCTGATATACAGGAATTTGTATGGCCCTTTTAGAATTAATATGGGCCTCCCGTCCGCGTTTGCTTCGGGACTGTAAAGAGGTTTGAGTAAAACCCGAACCCTCATTCTTCCAGGGGAACCTCCATAATTACTCCTTGGAGCAATAGTTGTTCTAGTGCCAACAGGAGGGACTCTCTCTTCCGGGGATCCCTTGGCACGTTTGACCTCAAAAATGGGAAGGAGGAGAGTCTTTTAACTCCAAACTGTATCCCAAACCTACTGCGGAGAGCACCTATCTGTCTTGATCGTGTCCCGCCAGGTCTCTTGCGAACAACTGGAGTCCTCCCCCCACCCGACTGAGTGGGGGCTTCAATGAATTTAACTTTGGGGGAGGTTTTGTACCTCCCCTGACCCAGGGTTTCTCATTACCCTGCTACTGTCCCTGTTTTTTACCCCCGGGATTTGACCGAGGAGGCCGTCGGAACTGTTACACAGCCGATGCCCCAGGGACTGGAGAAGCAGGCCTCTTAAAGAGGGACCTCTAACTCTGCTTTTAACCGGCAAGAGCGTATTTTTACCGCTGGAAATTTTCTGGATATATTTGTCCAGGTTTTCCCTGAATAAGCGTTCACCATGAAATGGGACGCTAACCAGCCATTCTTTACAGGGAGCTTCAGCAGACCAGTTTTTGAGCCATAGGAGCCTACGCGTATGTACTATAGACAGCGTAAGGCGGGAGGCCTGATGGACTGAATCCTCTATGGCGTCAACCGCAAAGCCTAAGGCTCTAGGTAGATCAGCTAGGGCAAAGCCTGCTGATCTGTCAAGTCCCTCAAGACCTGTTTCAACTGATCCTTCACTGCTTAGCAGACCCCAATAGCTGCTACTGCTGGTTGTATCACCAAGCAGATTTTCATAAGGACTCCAATCTTTTATTTATTGGGTTCTTGAACATTTGGACATTATCCACTGGACATGTCAGTGATTTATACATACAAGAGATGGCTGCGTCCACTGTAGGGACCTTCCATTTTTTTTTTTGATGAACTTATCCTCCATGGGATAGACCACCGGAAATCTCTTGGGGGAATAAATATTTTCTCAGGACGTTCCCAATCCTGGAAAATGAGCCCTTTCAGTAAAGGGTGAAGTGGAAAAGAACAAACAGTCTGGGGGCTTCTAGCGACCCCAACGAGGATACAGTAGTGGTTGATGGTTCCGCAAGGTGCATTTTTAAATGCTGATCGGACCATGTTAGTCAGAGACTGAACCCATAATCCTTCAGCTTGAGATGCTGAGAAAAGGTTCCCCCACTGTTGATTCCTCTATAACAGAATCAACCTCATCCTGATCCCCTTCAGGCAGGTCGATCCCTGTATGGGACTGTTGCTCTGCTAACAGGCACTCTGAAGGAGGAGACGGAGATCGGGCGTGCTTTCCCTGACAGGGAGGCAGCGATAAATGTTGACAATCTCTCTCTAATCCTCCCAGAGCTGAGGAAAAAACCTCCTCTGTTACATACACAGGAGCAGGTGACTGAGGACAGCCGCAGTACCAAGTACCCCTGCGGGGTCTCTACGGTCACTTACCTCTGAACTTCAGGGGAGACTGGTGCAGCAGAAGTATGCCCAAGATCCTCAGAGCCCGATGAGACCCCCTTCGCTTCCTGGAAGATTCAGTTCCGGAGCTTCTGGACGGCATATTCCTAAGCCTAAAGCTGAGGTATTCCAGCCGTAATACACCACTTTTACTGAGAATAGTCTAGCACAATTGCTGCTATATCACAGTTGGTGTCTACTAATGTGCCTTTCTAGGGGATGCCTGTATCAACCGCTTGCTGTATGCCTTTAAATGTTGCCAGCTCTGTCTCTGTACTTCATAGCCAGCTCACTACAATATTGTGGTTTTTTTAAAACTGCTGGGACGCCCGCACATGCGCAGAAGCGCTGCGGCGCGCACAGAGCGTCATCCCCCAGGCTCCGCCCCCTTTCCCGGCTCACCTCTATATATAGAGGCGCGTGCACGCGCACGCGCGCGGGCACGTGCGCCTTCGGCGCTAATTTCAAATATGGTAACAAGGGACAGGAGCCAGGGCCCCTCTTTGCCGCAGGCCGGGGGATGGACAAACACTGCAACATGGCAGAGGAAGCAGTTTCCTATAAGAGAACTCACCATCTGCCTGGACTTTGCTCTGCTGAGAAGAAGCTAGTCCACATGACAAGAAAACATTCCACAGCGGCCTCTAGTGGACAAACACAGGTACCGCAGTCTAATATATTAAATATATATAAAAACATTTTTTTTTTTTTTTTTCTTGACCACCATTAAAAATTATTACATTTTTTTAGTAGTTACAGGCATGCACAGAATTTTGCGGGAATACCATTAGGTAACAGACAGAAAGACAAATTAGGCTTGGGGGTCCCCCAATAGAACCAAGTTCCTGGGGGCCCCCACTTACCTGTTCCCCGCCGCAGGACTTTGTTTGGTCCACAAAAGCCCAAACTTCACCTATCACGGCAGGCATTGTAATCAAACCTTCAGGGACCGGGTTCCCAAGGATTCCACTCCCCTGGACCTGTATAGCACCCTGCACAGAAAACATCTTGGTCGTGGGTATGACCAGAGCTCTGGATCCCAGGGTCCAGCTCTCCTAAGAGAAGCATTACAGGCAAAACCTTGCTCTTCTCTGCAAGGCCCGGGTACCGACCATTTAGCTATGAAGCTTTTTTGGTCGGATCCGGAATAGCTTACTGAGGCCCAAAAGAACCTGTACGCAAGCTCAGTGAAAAACACATGTTTCTTCTTGGCCAACACCTTAGACACTGGCAAAAAAAAACTGAGGTGCTCCCGGATGGGAGGGGCTTATATAGGGGAGGGTACTTCCGGTTTTGGAAGTTGCCAGTGCCAGCACCTGACGGTATCTATATAACCCATTAGTAATGACTATGTCGCTCTGTGTCCCGTGATGTACGAAAAAGAAATATGTATAGTTTATACTATAAAAAAAAAAAACATTAGCTGTGTGCCGCTAAATTGTTCGGGTTTGACTTAAAGAAAAGGTGGCAACCTTATGTCCTACTGTTTCTTTTATCTCAGAATAAATATAAAATGTAGACAGATATAAACGACACAAATGAATGCAGATCTGAAATCCCTCATTTATTTTGGTGTAAATACCTGAATGTGACCTGGTATCAGCTTCCTGTAATCCCTGTGCAACAGAGCCCAGACTGGGGGAGGGATAAGCAGCACAAGGATCTACTCAGCTGTGCAGCAGTGCAGGGAAAATGTGGTTGGGAAGAGAGAACAGAGTGGCAGAGAGATGAGCTCATCAGTCTGCTGCTACTCCTTTCACTGTCCAGTTATAGGCTGCGGAGGGACAAGACCTGTATGGGTTTGCTGTAGGAATGTGCCCATAGGTGTGCGCAGCTTATTGCATTAGGGTGTGCACCCGAAAGCTCAAACACACATGCGTGTGTAGCGGGTATTTGAATTTAGGGGAGGCATCTGGGTGGTAGTGTAACCCAGATGCATTGATTGTCAGGCAATCTGAGACCCTTTTGTGGTTCTTGGAGGACTCTGGTGGTGTGAGGTTCCCTGCGGCCTGCAGGTGGCGCTGTCGCCCTGGCCGGAGCTGAACACTCACAGCAAGACTGCTTCCCATTTTGTCCTTTCCTGACGCTGGTACAGCGAGGCGGGGAACCCGCTGTGACACAAAGGGAGAGGCGATAAAAGGGGCGGACGCCCTGACCTCAGGGTTCAGAGTCGGAGGACGCAGCCGCGCACAGGCACCTTCAGCCAGGGTGCTGGCGTTCCGGAGTTCCGGGCCCAGGTGCCCTTGACCTGGCCGGAGCGGGAGATGGAGTCCATCTCAGGCACCTTTAGCCTGGGGTGAGGTACTATGGCGGAAGCCTGGAGCTCAGTACCTTCGACTGAGTTCCGCGAGGGTGGAGGAATCCGAGGGGGCCCTAACTCCTTGGGTGCCCGTGTCTGAGACGAGGAGGCCGGTGAGCGGAACTTCTCCGGAAAGTCCAGCGCAGCATTGCTGGTGACGGAGAGACCTCTGGTAACTGTCTTGGACGGATGTCCTTCCCCTGATAGGGGCTACGTTAGCGAAGGTAATCCATGTTCTTGTTCTATATAGTCAGTGGCAGTGACTATTTGCCACTGGTGACACCACAGTGGTTAGCTCTATCTAAAAGAATTGTGCCTTGGCCTACTCCCCACAAAGACTGAAGTGTTATATGGGTCTCAACCTGTCTGTGCTGTATGACTATTTATTGAGAGGAATAAATACGGGTTGGACCCTTTCAGTGTATGGAACTCTGGTTACTAGGAGCAAAGGGGAGTCAATCCGAGGAGAGGATTTGACTCTGGGACACATACACAAAACCCGATAGTTCTGGCTTTCACCTCTACACATTGGAGGACATGGGCCGTGGTGTATCTCATCCCTCCCCCCGGTGTTAACCCCTAGACGAGACAGAAAAGCCGTGAATGAGAAGGGGTGAGAGGGGTGAGGTTGCTACACGTGGGGGCTCGTCCGGGATGTGTATGGTGTCTGAATTCCGAGTAGGTCGGCCATATTGGCCAACGCGCCACGAGGCAAACCATAGCTGCACAGTTCGTGGGCGGGCGGAGGAGGAAGCCCCCGAACAAATGCAGAGTGTGGGAGGAGTCTGGCCATGTGGAAGGACACACGTGGAGATTCCGGCGCGAAGGGGTCAGTGCGCATTGGAGCCAGCAAACGGTCAGGATGACTTAAAATACCCCGTGGATTTCTGCTTCTTCCATCACGGAGATGACTTCTTTTGCTGCCCAGATTACGGATACAGGAATAAGACTAAGGTCCCGGGGGCGGTTGGCTCTGTATACCTGCAGAGACATAGAGGCCCTCGGTGTGATCTGTCCCGGCTGTTCGGGACTGGTAGTCCAGTTGAAGCCGTTCGGGCGATGTGAGGTCTGCAAAAAGTTCCTCTTCGAGGTGGAGCCATCCACAGAAAGGCCTTGCGCCTTCCACATCAACTACCTCACAGGGACTGCCACTCCGGAGGGAGAGATCGATGCCTATGCGTTTCCTGTGCGCGCTGACCAGGGCGACGTGACAGCCCAAGCGGAGATAAAGAGAGAGAAATCCGAGGATGCTGCCTCGGTCACCACAAGCTCCCTGCTTCCACTGCCGAAGAGGAAAGTTGGCCTGGTGATGGCATCCTGTGGTCGTGGAAGAGCTTCGCCCCGTCGCTTGCCTGGCCTGGATGGATCTGGAGGGAAGAGCCCTGGACATCCCTGTTCTTCAAAAGGCCCAGGTGAGCCAGGGGTTGGGACTGTGTGTGTGGTTGGAGGTGTCGGGAGCCCAGAGTTGGTGGAGCCCGTCGAGGGGGGTGATTCCGTGTCTACGGGGAATTACCTGCCCGCAGAGTGTTATGACACCTCCGACCTAGAGTCTCTATCCGATGCCGGTGATGATGGGGAGATAGACGAAATCTTCCACAAGAAGGGATGGGACAAGATGAAGCTACCCGCGTCCCGTGTCTTAAGGGACCCACCTATGTCCATTGGGGATAGTACACCCCGGGTGGAGGCCTCGGAGCCTAGGGAGGAATCTGGTTCCCTGTCTGTGATCCCACTTCTTGAGCCAGCGGCTGTTTCACCTGCTCCTGTTGCGGGAGTGCAACGTGTATCACTGCGGGCTCCTAGGCCCAAATCTACAGAGGTGGTGACTGTACCTCGCCATCCGGAGTCCATTGTTCTACCTGGAGTAGGAGACCGTGCCACAATGCCATCTCTGGCTAGGCTGCAGCGTCTCTTTTGTCAGAAAGTTGCCCAAGAATATGGGTGGGAATACCCATATCTACCCCGAGAATTGTTCTACGAGGTGGAAGTTTTTCGGCAGCGGTGGTACAATGATTTTGTCTGGACTAAGCTGAAAGTACCTCATGCACGCTGATACCTCTCATGCTCACCTACAGTCACCAGAAAGTTCAAGGACTGTAAGGCGGAGTGGATGGTGGGAAGACACATCCATGCGGACAAGGTGGTAATTTGTCGGAAGGATGGAGGGAACATTGAGTACCATGTTTAGGCTTTTGACCAGCACTTAAAGCCTTTGTTCTTGCCGGATCCCAAGTTCTATTTGTAGGAGAAAGAGACTCCTTTCCATTTCTTTTATTGCTAAATTACAGGGACTGTGCTCTAATTTTTTTCTTTTGGAATGTTTTTACTCTTTGGATAAATGGGAGCTGTTGTTATTTTGTTCTCCCTCCTTCTCCTCCCATCAAGGAAAAGAAATCAGTGACTTTGGGGCTTAGCCAGTATAGGGTCACAGCACAGAGAAGCAGAAGTTCATCTGGATCTGACAAGTGCCTTTACCGCGGCATTGCCACCAGGTGGCGGTGTTGCGCAACGATTGTTTGCTTCACACTCCGCACTATATTTATTGGAGCGAATGGGTTTCTTTACGGATAGACCCATTCCTTCCAAGAAAACACATATATTATGCTAGGATGTGTGTTTCTTTGTTTTTCCCTCTGCAGGAGATATTTTATCTATCAAGGCTGCTAAGAATGGGGTGGTCCTTAGATAGTGAGGGGGGAATTTCAATGTGTAAAGTCATTTAAAGTTTTTTTTTTGATACCAAGTTCATTATTTTATATTCCTGTTTCCCTTTCCCATTTTAGGTCCTGGTACAATTGATGACTAAATTGTTGAGTTTGGTTTTATGTGTAGTTTGGTCTCTGGGTCGAACCTATGTCACCACTCCTTGGGAGATATGGGTTTGCACCAGACACTGTGGACCAGTGTCAAATCACCAGGTGGAGAGTGTAGCGGGTGTTTGAATTTAGGGGAGGCATCTGGGTGGTAGTGTAACCCAGATGCATTGATTGTCAGGCAATCTGAGACACTTTTGTGGTTCTTGGAGGACTCTGGTGGTGTGAGGTTTCCTGCGGCCTGCAGGTGGCGCTGTCGCCCTGGCCGGAGCTGAACACTCACCGCAAGACTGCTTCCCTTTTTGTCCTTTCCTGGCGCTGGTACAGCGGGGCGGGGAACCCGCTGTGACGCAAAGGGAGAGGAGATAAAAGGGGCGGACGCCCTGACCTCAGGGTTCAGAGTCGGAGGACGCAGCCACACCCAGGCACCTTCAGCCTGGGTGCTGGCGTTCCGGAGTTTCGGGCCCAGGTGCCCTTGACCTGGCCGGAGCGGGAGATGGAGTTTATCTCAGGCACCTTTAGCCTGGGGTGAGGTACTATGGCAGAAGCCTGGAGCTCAGTACCTTCGACTGAGTTCCGCGAGGGTGGAGGAATCCGAGGGGGCCCTAACTCCTTGGGTGCCCGTGTCTGAGACGAGGAGGCCGGTGAGCGGAACTTCTCCGGAGAGTCCAGCGCAGCATTGCTGGTGACGGAGAGGCCTCTGGTAACTGTCTTGGACGGATGTCCTTCCCCTGATAGGGGCTACGTTAGCGAATGTTCTTGTTCTATAAAGATTCGTTAGCGAATGTCCATGTTCTTGTTCTATATAGTCAGTGGCAGTGACTAGTCGCCACTGGTGACACCACAGTGGTTAGCTCTATCTAAAAGAATTGTGCCTTGGCCTACTCCCCACAAAGACTGAAGTGTTATATGGGTCTCAACCTGTCTGTGCTGTATGACTATTTATTGAGAGGAATAAATACGAGTTGGACCTTTTCAGTGTGTGGAACTCTGGTTACTAGGAGCAAAGGGGAGTCAATCCGAGGAGAGGATTTGTCTCTGGGACACATACACAAAACCCAATAGTTCTGGCTTTCACCTCTACACATTGGAGGACATGGGCTGTGGTGTATCTCATCCCTCCCCCCGGTGTTAACCCCTAGACGAGACAGACAAGCCGTGAATGAGAAGGGGTGAGAGGGGTGAGGTCGCTACACGTGTATGTGTATATATACTGACGTTGTCAGTAGAGCAGTGCACGGCGTAATTAGAGCAGTTGATGGTGTCAGTAGGGCAGAGATTGGCGTCAGTAGGGCAGTGGACAGTGTCAGTAGTTTTTATTTGTATTATTTTATTTTTTATTATTTTTTTAAATTGTATTTCTTTATTATATATTTTTTTACAATTTTTTTGTGTAAAATATCTGGGGTCTAAACAGGGGGAATATGTGCCAAATGGGATAATTAGGGCGCACCTGGCACACCCTGTGCGCACGCCTATGAATGTGTCATACATCCACAAAGTAAAGTCAGAACAAAAGATCACCTTATTTATTGTGATATGTGTCGTTTTTTTAACGTCAGCACCATCTACTGGTCATTATGTGTTTTCTTTTTTTTGATTGAGGGTATTCCTGGAAAAAAAACACATTAGCCGCTAGACGGCGCTGTTGACATAAGTACAACACATACTACAGAATATACAGCAATCTTTCGCTCTGATTGCGCAGATGTTTAAACACTCGTACAGCAAACGTTTAGTGTATAGACCCCTAGGAGTTACTGGACCGCAGTAGAGAAAAATCAGGTCTACTTCCACGCCAGACAGGGCCTGTGCTGTGTGATAGAGCTGTGTAAATCTCAGGACTGGATGGACAGAAATACAAATCACTTGGATAGAAAAACCATATCTCATATATATTTTCACCTGATTGTGTGGAGTCACCACCGCAGACATCACCCACTATATCCAAAAATATAGATCTCCACCACGTGCTCCAAACTATTGTGTGGAAGGCAACTCACCTCTAAGATTGATCTATATTCTCATATAGACCAAACAAACTTGTGTCATGTACCTGGGTGTATTTGAACTGGGATCTTCCTGGTCCCAAAGCTGCAGCCTTACCTGTTGCGCTACTGAGCAGATCTGGACTTTTGGAAATGTCCTCTCAGTGTTAAACATTACCTTGGACTCACTAGCCCCACCTGCTGCCAGCTGTGGACAATTTTCAATCAAAGCAGCCCTTAAAAAGGAAGTGATGCTATCTCTCAGCGCCCGTTTGTGTGGAATAGCTCCCTGGGTGTTGTGACTGCTTTTTGATCCTGATTTTCGTGTTGAACTTCTGCCTGAATTCCTGACTACTCTCCAGCCTGCTGATTTTGTACTTCACTGCCAGCTCGTGTATGACCTTTGCCTGCCTGACCACTCTCTGGATTTCGATCGTGTACCATTTTGCCTGATCTGTTGCCAACCTTATCTGCCTGACTACGTTTTCGCCTGAATCCTCAGCACACAAGTTCCACTTCGGACACTACCTATCACAGGTACCTTACATTACAAAAGGGCCACAATGACAGTGGACCCTGCTGAGATTGTTAAGGCGATTTCACGTCAGGGACAATTGATTGGAGCTCATGAACAGCATCTTTCTTCCCTGGACGCCAAGTTAGATGAACTTTGTACTATGCTTAAATCTTGTTTGTCTGCTTCCTCTGCAACGGTCCAGACTCTGGATCCTACTCCTGCTACGATCCAACCCACCTCTTCTGTACCACCCAAACTTCCTATGCCTGACAAATTTGGTGGTGATACTGAGGACTGCAGAGGCTTTTTAAATGTTTGCCGTTTGCATTTCCGCAACAACCCTGGGACCTTTAGCACTTCTTCTGCCAAAGTGACTTTTGTAATTTCCTTGTTAAAGGGGAAGGCCCTGGCCTGGGTCTCTCCTTATCTGGAACGCAATGATCCTGTGCTGCAAGACGCTGACAAATTTCTGGCTTCTCTCCAGACTGTATTTGACAAGCCAGATAGAGCTTCTGCAGCTGAGTACTCACTCTTGGACATGCAACAAGGCACCAGGTCTGTGGCACAATATGCTATTGAGTTTCGTACCCTTGCTGCTGAGACTACTTGGGACTCAAGGGCATTACGTGCAGCCTTCCGAAAAGGTCTTGCAGATCGCATCAAAGACGAATTAGTCTATAAGGATTCCCCAGAAGACCTAGAGAAATTCATAGAGCTCTGTGTTCGTCTGGATGTCCGGTATCATGAAAGGTGCCAAGAGAGACTTAGAACTCGCAAGTTTCCTCGACCAGTCTACCGTTTGGCCCCTAACTTCCAAGCACCACCTCAGCCAGAACCTGAAATCTCAGTTGAACCCCAGACACCTGTGGAACCCATGGATGTAAGCCGTCTCCACCTAACTGAGTCTGAGAAACAAAGGAGGCGTGCATTGGGCCTATGCCTATACTGTGGACTTAAAGGACATTTATTATCTGTCTGCCCTTCCCGTCCAGTAAAAGGCAGGGTCTAACCAGTGTTGGAGGAGCTGGCTTAGACCTTACAGGTATATCCTCCAAGACCAAGATTACCATTCCTGCAATTATCCATTTACCCTCTAAACTTGTCTCCTGTGAGGCTTTTGTGGATTCTGGAGCTGCTGGCATATTCTTGGACTACACTTTTGCTAAAAAAAATAATATCCCATTTGTTCCAAAATCTAGACCCCTGAACATTACCACCGTGAATGGACAACCCTTGGGAGATGGCATTGTAAAATTTGAGACTATAACAATCACCCTTCAGGTAGGCGTACTCCACAAAGAGGAAGTTGTCTTGTCTCTTATTGATTCTCCACTTCTGCCTGTTATCCTTGGTTACCCATGGTTACAACAACATAACCCTTCTTTTGATTGGGAAAATGGAGAACTAACCTCTTGGGGGTCGTTCTGTCATTCAAACTGTTTGTCTCAACCCAAAAGACTTCCTGCTTGTATGTTGGCTTCCATGGCCGTCCCACCTACCTTGCCTCATGAATACCATGTGTTTGCAGACGTATTTTGCAAGCAAAAGGCAGAGGTTTTACCTCCACATCGTTCTTTTGACTGTGCAATTAAATTGATTCCTGGAGCACCTCTTCCCAACGGAAGGACCTATCCCCTGTCTTTGCCTGAACAAAAATCCATGGAGGAATACGTAAAAGACAACTTGGAAAGAGGTTTTATCCGACCCTCTTCTTCTCCAGTAGGGGCAGGTTTTTTCTTTGTTGAAAAAAAAGATGGGGGTCTTCGACCATGCATAGACTATCGAGGGTTAAATCAAATCACTGTAAAAGACTCCTACCCTTTGCCTCTCATTCTTGAACTGTTTGATGTACTTAAGGGGGCTGTTATCTTCTCCAAGCTAGACCTACGAGGGGCTTATAATCTAATTCGAATTAAAGACGGGGACGAGTGGAAGACAGCATTCAACACTCGTAATGGACATTTTGAATATCTGGTTATGCCATTTGGGTTGTGTAACGCCCCTGCTGTCTTCCAACGTTTCATGAATGAAATTTTTCATGATTTCAGCAACAGTTTTGTGATCATCTACTTGGACGACATTTTAATCTTTTCCAAGACTCATCTAGAGCACATCTCGCATGTAAAGCAGGTATTGCAACGACTGAGAGAAAACCATATTTACGCGAAGATTGAGAAATGCAGTTTCCATCAAAGCCGTATTCCTTTCCTTGGATACATTATAAGTGCTGCCGGTTTCCAAATGGACCCTCAAAAACTTTCCGCTGTCTTGCAATGGCCCCAACCGACCACTTTAAGAGGGCTCCAAAGCTTTCTAGGGTTCGCAAATTACTACAGACGCTTCATCAAAGGTTTTGCCTCCATTGCGGCCCCCCTTACTGCTATGACTAAGAAAGGTACAAATTGCAAGGTATGGTCCTCAGAAGCAGAATTGGCTTTCCAGCAATTAAAAGACATGTTCAGCAAAGCTCCAATTCTTCAGCATCCAAATCCCGATCTCCAGTACATAGTTGAGGTTGATGCCTCTGAGGTAGGAGCAGGTGCCGTGCTCTCCCAGAGACAGCCTAAGTCTGGTAGAATCCATCCAGTAGCATTTTTTTCTAGAAAGTTTTCTCCAGCGGAGATGAATTACGATGTTGGGAATCGAGAACTACTGGCCATCAAATTTGGCATTGTCTGAATGGCGACATCTTCTGGAAGGGGCTCCCAAACCTTTTTCTATCCTCACTGACCATAAAAACCTACTGTACCTTCAGACTGCAAGACGTTTGAACTCACGTCAGGCTCGATGGGCTCTGTTTTTCTCCCGTTTTAATTTTGTTCTTTCTTATGTTCCTGGGCATAAAAACAAGAAAGCCGATGCTCTTTCCAGACAGTTTGCTACCTCTGAAGAAGACCAACCTACCGAGCAGTATATAATCCCACCTCACAAAATTGTCGCACAGATCTCTACGGCTCTTTCCCAACAGTTACAAGAAACCCAGAATTGTGTTCCCCAAGGCTTGAAGATACCACCAGGTCGCCTGTTCGTAGCCCCTAGCCTCAGAAAACCTGTACTCCTCTGGGCACATGATGGTGTTTTATCTGGTCATCCTGGTGTCACCATCACTCTTAAGACCTTGCAGCGTCATGTCTGGTGGCCTCATATGAAAAGGGATGTTACTGACTATGTGGCTGCCTGCCCAACTTGTGCTGCTAATATAGTACCCCGTACATTGCCTACTGGACTGTTACAACCACTTTCAGCACCTCGTCAGCCTTGGACCCATTTGACTATGGACTTCATTACAGACTTACCCAAGTCCGAGGGCATGACTGCTATATGGGTCATAGTGGATCGCTTTTCAAAAATGTCTCATTTTGTGCCGCTCCCGGGATTACCTACAGCGGAAGCACTGTCTACTCTCTTCCTTTCCCATATTGTGAGATATCATGGCATACCTACCAATGTCGTCTCAGACCGCGGATCCCAGTTTGTTTCCCGATTCTGGAGAGCGTTCTGCAAGAAACTGGGAGTAACGCTTTCACTCTCTACCTCACATCACCCTCAAACAGATGGTCAAACCGAACGCATGAACCAGACCCTAGAAACCTATCTTCGACATTATGTCAATGCCTTACACTCCAACTGGTCTGAGTATTTGCCTTTAGCTGAGTTCGCCATTAATTCCCGTTGGCACAGTGCTCTTCATACCACACCATTCTACGCAGCCCTAGTCTATCACCCTCAGACTTTTCCCCTACTTCAGCCTTCTTCTGGTGTACCAGCAGCAGATCAGTGGGTTAAAAATATTCTGCTACATTGGAAAAAGATTCGCTTATTACTACGGAAGTCAGCAGGCAAGTATGCACTTTTTTCCAACAAACGAAGACGCCATATACCTCCATATGTGGTGGGGGACAGAGTTTGGCTATCAACCAAATATGTGAGACTGAAACAACCTTCTACCAAATTGGGCCCTCGATTCATTGGTCCTTACAGAATTATTGCTCGAGTCGGGCCAGTCTCCTATCGGTTGAAATTACCCTCCTCTCTCCGAATTCATCCTGTGTTCCACGTTTCCCTCCTCAAAAAAGCAATTTTCAATCGCTACTCCAGAACGCAACAGCTACCTCCTCCTGTTCTTGTTGATGGACAAAATGAGTTTGAAGTCTCCAAGATTCTTGATTCTAGAAGACAGGGTCGTGGCCTTCAGTATCTGGTTCATTGGAAGGGATATCCTGTCACAGACCGTTCCTGGGTTCCAGCCAAAGATCTGCATGCCCCTTCTCTTATTCGAGACTTCCATGCCTCCTTTCCCACTAAGCCCCGCTAGGCCCCCGGAGGGGTCCACTGGGGAGGGGGCCCTGTCATGTACCTGGGTGTATTTGAACCGGGATCTTCCTGGTCCCAAAGCTGCAGCCTTACCTGTTGCGCTACTGAGCAGATCTGGACTTTTGGAAATGTCCTCTCAGTGTTAAACATTACCTTGGACTCACTAGCCCCACCTGCTGCCAGCTGTGGACAATTTTCAATCAAAGCAGCCCTTAAAAAGGAAGTGATGCTATCTCTCAGTGCCCGTTTGTGTGGAATAGCTCCCTGGGTGTTGTGACTGCTTTTTGATCCTGATTTTCGTGTTGAACTTCTGCCTGAATTCCTGACTACTCTCCAGCCTGCTGATTTTGTACTTCACTGCCAGCTCGTGTATGACCTTTGCCTGCCTGACCACTCTCTGGATTTCGATCGTGTACCATTTTGCCTGATCTGTTGCCAACCTAATCTGCCTGACTACGTTTTCGCCTGAATCCTCAGCACACAAGTTCCACTTCGGACACTACCTATCACAGGTACCTTACAGCTTGTCAGTGCGCCTCTCCTTAGGGTTAGGGTCTCTCATACACTGCCCATATATTTTCACCTTTAGTTCCTCCTCTCTGATTGTCTCCCAGGTAAGGTCATAAATAGGTTAAACGATTCTCCATAGTGTAAAACCGTAATTAAATTTTTTTATTAAAAGGAGTAAAGTTTATACACTCACATTTAACATCAGCACAGCAAATAGGATATACTCCTCTGGGAAACTTCCGGTCCAGCTGTGACACGGGAGTGACGTCACCCGGCTCCTCCCGACACGTTGCGTCACAACTCATGTGACTTCACCCCTGATGAAGTCACGTGAGTTGGGACGCAATGCTTCAGCAGAGTCCACCCCTGATGAAGTCACGTGAGTTGTGACACAATGCGTCAGCAGAGTCCACCCCTGATGAAGTCACGTGAGTTGTGACACAATGCTTCAGCAGAGTCCACCCCTGATGAAGTCACGTGACTTGTGATGCAATGCGTCAGCAGAGTCCACGCCTGATGATTCTACGCTGATTTTACATGGTGTTAAATATATGACCTTACCTGGGAGACAATCAGAGAGGAGGAACTAAAAGTGGAAATATATGGGCAGTGTATGAGAGACCCTAACACTAAGGAGAGGCGCACTGACAAGCTTGTTTGGTCTATATGAGAATATAGTTCAATCTTATGCCGCGTACACACGATCATTTTTCCCGTCGGGAAAAATGACATTTTTTTTTTCGCCGAGAAAAACGATCGTCTGTGTGCTTTATGTCGTTTTTCTCGTTGAGAAAAACGGCATTAAAAACGACGAGAAAAATTAGAACATGTTCTAATTTTTCTCGTCGTTTTTTTCGACATGTTTTCCGCGGCAGTGTTTCCCATAGGGAAACACTGCCGCGGAGCCCACACACGGTCGTTTTTTTCGACCAAAAAAAAAATGACATTTAAAACGGCCGTGGGTGAGGGGAACAAGCTGTTCCTCGTTTTTAACGTCGATTTTTTCGACGGTGTTTTCACCGTCGAAAAAATCGATCGTGTGTACGCGGCATTAGAGGTGAGTTGCCTTCCACACAATAGTTTGGAGCACGTGGTGGAGATCTATATTTTCGGACATAGTGGTTGATACACAAGTTTGAAGTGGAAGATAAAGTAAAATATGATTGAATATAGTGAAACTGTCATGCATTGAAGATTTGAATATGGGACTATGTATATGCAATTAAATATTCACAGTGTGCTAACTAAAATTGACACTTTGATACCCTTGCACTTTTGATATATATAATTTTGAAATTATTTTGTGGTTGTATTAATTTATTAACAATCGAAAGGAACCTATTTGCACAGATCACCAGGAGCACTGTTTATGCTGGAATGCACTTTATATTTGTATATACACTATATTACCAAAAGTATTGGGACACCTGCCTTTACACGCATATGAACATTAATAGAATCCCAGTCTTAGTCCGTAGGGTTCAGTATTAAGTTGGCCCACCCTTTGTAGTTATAACAGCTTCAACTCTTCTGGGAAGTCTGTCCACAAGGTTTAGGAGTGTGTCTATGGGAATGTTTGACCATTCTTCCAGAAGCACATTTGTGAGGTCAGGCACTGATGGTCAACGAGAAGGCCTGGCTCGCAGTCTCCGCTGTAATTCATCCCAAAGGTGTTCTATCGGGTTGAGATCAGGACCCTTGCCTTGTGCACTTGTCCAAATAATTTGGTGGAGGGGGGGATTATGGTGTGGGGTTGTTTTTCAGGGGTTGAGCTTGGCCCCTGAGTTCCAGTGGAGGGAACTCTTAAGGCGTCAGCATACCAAGATATTTTGGACAATTTCATGCTCCCTACTTTGTGAGAACAGTTTGGGGATGGCCCCTTCCTGTTCCAACACGACTGTAGACCAGTGCACAAAGCAAGGTCCATAAAGACATGGATGAGAGAGTTTGGGGTGCAGGAACTCGACTTGCCTGCACAAAGTCCTGACCTCAACCCAGGTCCCAACTAGCCTACTGGGATAGCAGGAAATTTCCCAGTAGGCTGCCTGCCCTGGGGTCACTTTGAGCTGTGGCTGCGGCCACCCAACTGTCGGCCCAGTTTTGCCAACTGTCCGTTAATTTTAGCGTATTTTAGGGGTGCCCGTAAATACCCATTACAGGCAGCGGCATCCGCAAAAAATATTACTGCGGGTCGACATGTCCGCACAGCCTATGACAGTGATGGCGAACCTTGGCACCCCAGATGTTTTGGAACGACATTTCCCATGATGTTTAACTACACTGCAGAGTGCAGGAGCATCATTGGAAATATAGTTCCAAAACATCTGGTGTGCCAAGGTTTGCCATCACTGGCCTATGATCATACCTCCCAACTGTCCCTGGTTCGCCGGGACCGTCCCGGAAATTGGTCCCTGTCCAGGAGTCCCGGATAATCAGAGCTAAGTCCCGGAAAGTCCACGGCGCATGCGGGTTGTCTTGGTTCCTGCATGCCGAAAGGTACACTTGCATGGCAGCCAGCATCTCTCCCATTTGCTCGCTCTGACACACACAAGACTACCGAGTACACTGAACCCATCCCTCCTCCTCTTCCTGTGACGTTTTCCTGTACACAGAGGATAAGGGGGGAGGAGGCACACCACTCTGCCTGAATGGCATCGTCTGTCAGGATAGCAGAAGATCGGACAAGTTAAAATGCAGGTAACCCCTGCAAGACCACCACTCGGAGGAGTCATGCGATCCCGGGTATGACAGAATTGGTGGCTGTGCTACATTTTCTCAGGAAGGCATTTTATCAAATGGTGGCTGGGGATGTTGTCGGCATGTCACAGGCGTCCTTTTCATGTATCCTCGGACGAGTGCTGCAGGGATTCCGTGCCACAGGTGGCTTCTACGGCATGGCATCCATCCCCAATGTAATGGGTGCTATAAATTGCACCCATGTCCCACTCTTTCCACCCAGCAACAAGGAGCATATTTATAGCAATCGTAAGGGCTACTATTCCATGAATATCCAGGTGGTGTGTGACAGCCAGATGTTAATCCGGGATGGGGTGACTGGTTTCCCCGGGTAGTCCATGATGCCCATATCCTCCGCCCACGGAAAATGACCTTAAACAACCCTTAACCACCGACACGTGCAATAAACTAACCACTTGCCGACCGTTTCACGCCGATATACATCGGCAAAGTGGCACGGGTGTGCAAAATCCCATATGGGTACGTCGGCCCTTTAACCTCCCTGGCGGTATTCCCGAGTCAGGCTCGGGGTGAATTTTCCATACCAAAAGCGGTAACCCCGAGCCAGACTCGGGGCTGCATCGCAGTATACAGGGAGAGTTACTTACCCTGTCCCCTGGATCCTGCGATGCCTCCCCGCTGTGTGTGCGAGCTGTCTCCTCGCTCGATTCACACAGTGCCCAAGTGCCGCCGAGCTCTGTTCCCTGCGAGCGTTGCGACGCACGGGGGCGGAGATCGGTGCCAAATTCAAAAAAGTAAAAACACAGTACACATACAGTACACTGTAATCTTACAGATTACAGTACTGTATCAAATAAATACACATCCCCTTTGTCCCTAGTGGTCTGTCCAGTGTCCTGCATGCACTTTTATATTATAAAAACTGTTCTTTCTGCCTGGAATTTGGAGATTGTCCATAGCAACCAAAAAGTGTCAGTTTACGTCAAAAGTGGTTTTAGACCAGCTAGAAAACAGTGATAATAAATTAAAATCACTTGCAGAATTGAGCGATAGCGATTTGTGGGGAAATTCGTCATAAAATACTGTAAGTAATGACAGCGACAATTCTGCAACTGAGCAAATTTCAGTGTTTTTGATTTGATTACATTATTGAATAATTTTTATTATAATTACATTATTATTTGTTATAATTATTTCTAGTTATTTATTATATTATAATTTATGATTTTGTGTTTCAAACTTTATCATACCCGGGATGTCTACTAGACTCTTGTTTGGACAGATTTAAGTGAGTTATTTCTAAGAATTACAGGCCTACAATATAAAACGCCAAATTTCCATGCAAAATAATTGTACCACTTTCAGCACCTAAAATCTGAAATAATCATACCGCCAGGGAGGTTAAGAGCCGCCAGAGGCTCGTTGCACGGCAGGGGACCCAATGCGCATGGCCGGTGGGCGCGATCGGAAACATACATAAACACACAAATCCCTGTGCTGTCAGGGGAGAGGAGACATGTCGTTTGTTCCTAGTAAATAGGAACAACGATATGTCTCCTCTCTTACTCAGTCCTATCCCCATACAGTTAGAACACACTGAGGGAACACACATTTAACCCCTTCACCCCTTGCATTTTTATAGCACTGATCGCTGTATAAGTGTCAGTGGTCCCAAAAATGTGTCAAAGGTGTCTGATCTGTCCGCTGCAATGTCGCAATCCCGATAAAAATCGCAGATCCTCACCATTACTAGCAAAAAAATTATAATAATAAAAATTGGCATAGAAATGTCATAAATCTTTCCCATAGTTTGCAGACGCTATAACTTTTGAGCAAACCAATCAATAAACGCTTATTGTGATTATTTTTTTACCAAGAATATGTAGAAGAATACTCATCGGCCTAAACTGATGAAGAAGTTTGTTTTTTTACTTTTTTGGGGATATTTATTATAGCAAAAAAGTAACAAATATTTTTTTTTTTCAAAATTGTCGTTATTTTAACGCATTTTATTTGCCATTATTTAACTCTAATGCCGCGTACACACGACCGTTTTTAATGTCATTGAAAAAAACAACGTTTTTCTCAACGTGATTCTTCTCAAGCCTGCCTTGCCTACACACGATCATGAAAGAAAATGCTCGAGCAAAGCGCGGTGATGTACGAAATGTACGACGGCACTATAAAGGGGAAGTTCCATGCGGATGGCGCCACCCTTTGGGCTGCTTTGGCTGATCCTCGTGTTAGTAAAGTTTGGTGAGAGACGATTCATGCTTTTCAGCCTCGTGCTCTTCAGTCCGTTACAGCGTGACGAATGTGCTATCTCCATTACGAACGCTAGTTTTACCAGAACGAGCGCTCCCGTCTCATACTTGATTCTGAGCATGCGCATTTTTTTTCACGTCGTTAAAGCCCACACACGGCCGTTTTTCGAGAAAAACGACGACGTGAAAAACGACGAGAAAAATTCGAGCATGTTCCAATTTTTTCATGGCCATTTTTTACGTCGTGAAAAATGCTCTGAAGCCCACACACGATCATTTTTAATGACCATTTTAAAAAATTGCATTTTTCTCGTCATTAAAAATGGTCGTGTGTACGCGGCATTAGTGAATTAACCCCATTGTCTTGTAAGGAAGATCTCAAGTAAAACTTAAAGAGGAGCTCCAGCCCCCCCACCAAAATATTAAAAGTTAGCAGCTGCAAATACTGTAGCTGCTGACTTCTAAAATTAGGACACTTACCTGTCCAGGGATCCCGCGATGTCGGCACCTGAAGCTGATTTTTCAATTGGCTCTCGGGTGCTGCCGCCGCCATTCCTTGTAAAGGGAAACTGGCAGTGAAGCCTTGCGGCTTCACAGCCGTTCCTCTACTGCCCATGCGCAAAGCGAGATGCGCTTTGTGAATGGCCCGGCAGAGGAGGAAGAAGAAGGAGTGCCGAACTTCTGGGGGACCTCACTGCAGCGAGGTCTCACGCAATTGGGGATGAGTACCTGTCCAAAACAGGTACCTGCTCCCCCCCCGAACGGTGTCAAATGTGGCAGCAGAGGGGTATGGGGGGGGGGGCGGAAGCAAACAAGCAGAGCTTCCCTTTTGGGTGCAGTTCCGCTTTAATCGGCCACAATCTGAGCTGTGGGTGGCCCTTTTGGCTCCACCTGGCTCATCAATCTTCGACTGAAAAATGAAATAAGCTGGTTGCAAAATTGTTGGCTGGACAGTGACTGCATCCAATCAGATGCAGTCACTATTCAGGTATTCTGATAGCCTTTATCTACAGTATACTTAAATATGCATTTATCTATACATATACATTTTTAACCCCTTCACGCCCAGCCCCTTTAACTTTATGTTATTATGCTAGGTGAGGCGGGAAGTACTGATGCTATAAAACATATCTAATAAAAAAAAAAAAATTAAAATCAAATTAATTTTTACTTATTTTTTGTTAAAAAATCACGATAAGTGTATATTAATTGGTTTTGCACAAAGGTTATAGCGTCTACAAACTATGGAATATGTACTGGAATTATTTATTTATTCTTTTTATACTAGTAATGGCGGCAATAAGCGACTTCAGTGAGACTGTGATATTGTGGCGGGCAGCCAAACACTAAGTGACACTTTGCGGGAACCAATGACACTAATACAGTAATCAGTAGTGTTGAGCGAACAACGAACTGTAAAGTTCGGGTCCGTACCGAACTTTAGCTTTTTCCCGAACCCGAACCCGAACCCGGACTTTGCGCAAAAGTCCGGGTTCGGGTTCGGCAATCTAATTACGCAGTTAGAAATGCTTCAGGGGCCAGCCAATCACCTTTTGATTAGCTGGTGTGCCCTTAGAAGCCATCATAGCCATGCCTACTAATGGCATGGCTGTGATTGGTCAGTGCAACATGTGACCCAGCTTCTATATAAGCTAGAGGCACACAGCACACACGTCACTCTGCTTCAGAATAGATAGGGAGAGGATGTTGTCTGCTGCTGTTGCTAATAGGGAGAGATTGTAAAATACATGAGGTAGTCCTGATTCTGCAATCTGAGGGAAAAGATAGAGAGATAGTGTAGTGTAGGGCCAGGTTCCTGTTGGTGCTTTCAGGGAGAGAGATTTATTATATAGGAATAGGAGTCCAGATTCAGAGATTAAAATCAGCGATCTGCATAGGTTTACCTGTTTGTGTTGCAGTGCAGTCTTTTTACACTGCCATGAGCCCAGTGTCAGAGAAAATATAACTTTTATCTGCAAGCTCAGTGCACCAGCACTGCATATATTACGTTGAGAGATACACCGTTTCCATACTGTGGGTGTATTCTGCTCTTTGAAAAAGATCCATTTAGGGGGGAAAAAAAAGGCACTTTATTGTGCTCTTTTCCAAAAGACCCATAGGGCAAAAAAAAATAATAATTTGCATTTTATTTTGCTTGTGCAAAAAAAGACCCAATTCGGGCAAAAAAATTAATAAAAAAAAATTGCACTTTAATGTACGCTTGCAAAAAGAGCCATTCAGGGCCACAAAAAATATTTTGCAGTGTGTTATACATATTTGGAGGTGTGTGAAATAAACAATTTCTATATAGTTTTCTCCTACTGTGCTATACTAAAAAAACTAAAAAAATTTTGAATAGCATTTTCTGCAGTTCTGTAGCTGTGCGATTCAGCGGTTACGTACTGTGGGTGTGTTCTGCTCTTCCAAAAAACGCCATTTAGGGGCACAAAAAATAGTTTGCAGTGTGTTATACATATGTGGAGGTGTGTGAAATAAACAATTTCTATATAGTTTTCTCCTACTGTGCTATACTAAAAAAAAACATTTTTTTTGAATAGCATTTTCTGCAGTTCTGTAGCTGTGCGATTCAGCGGTTACGTACTGTGGGTGTGTTCTGCTCTTCCAAAAAACGCCATTTAGGGGCACAAAAAATAGTTTGCAGTGTGTAATACATATGTGGAGGTGTGTGAAATAAACACTTTCTATATAGTTTTCTCCTACTGTGCTATACTAAAAAAAAAACTTTTTTTTTTAATAGCATTTTCTGCAGTTCTGTAGCTGTGCGATTCAGCGGTTACATACTTTTGGTGTGTTCTGCTCTTCCAAAAAACGCCATTTAGGGGCACAAAAAATAGTTTGCAGTGTGTTATACATATGTGGAGGTGTGTGAAATAAACAATTTCTATATAGTTTTCTCCTACTGTGCTATACTAAAAAAACAACATTTTTTTTGAATAGCATTTTCTGCAGTTCTGTAGCTGTGCGATTCAGCGGTTACGTACTGTGGGTGTGTTGTGGTCTTCCAAAAAACGCCATTTAGGGGCACAAAAAATAGTTTGCAGTGTGTTATACATATGTGGAGGTATGTGAAATAAACAATTTCTATATAGTTTTCTCCTACTGTGCTATACTAAAAAAACAACATTTTTTTTGAATAGCATTTTCTGCAGTTCTGTAGCTGTGCGATTCAGCGGTTACGTACTGTGGGTGTGTTCTCCTCTTCCAAAAACACCCATTTAGGGCAAGATCCTAAATTTGGAAAATATGAGGAGAAGGTCAAAGGGACGTGGTGGCCCCGGTCGTGGTGCTGCTGCTGGAGCTCCTGTTGCAGGGAGAGGACGTGGTGGATCTGTGCCAGATACACGCACAAGTGAAACACCTTCCTCAGGTGCGAGTAGGCGACAGAGCCTGCGGCGGTATTTTGTCGCGCCTAATGAGGCTGTACGAATGTTTAGGCCAGGACAAGTACAGGCGATAGTAGATTGGGTTGCTGACAGTGCCTCGGGTTCCTTCACATTGTCTCCCACCCACTCTTCTGATGAAAGATCAGAGTTGGCACCTGAAACCCATGTCCATCAGTCTTTCACCTCACCCCCTTGCAAATCAGCCAAGCAGTCTGAGCCCCAAATCATGCAGCAGTCTCTTCTGCTTTTCGATGACTCTGTTAGCAGGGTTTCCCAGGGCCATCCACCTAGCCCTGCCCCAGAAGTGGAAGAGATTGAGTGCACCGATGCCCAACCACTTATGTTTCATGATGAGTACATGGGAGGACCATCGCAGTACGTCTCGGATGATGACGAAACACAGGTGCCAACTGCTGCTGCTTTCGCAATTGTGCAGACAGACAAGGAGGGCAGGGGTGAAGACTGGGTGGAAGATGATGTGGAGGACGATGAGGTCCTCGACCCCACATGGAATCAACGTTATGCAGGTGACCAGTGTAGTTTGGAGGAAGAGGCGGTGGTCGCACAGAGCCACCAGCACAGCAGAAGAGGGAGCAGGGTGCAAAAGCGGAGCGTCCGTCCCCTAGACAGTATGTCTGCTATGGCCCAACGCAGCAAGGGACCGAGCACACCAAAGCCAGGTCCAAGGAGTTCCCTAGCGTGGCAGTTCTTCACACAATGTGCTGATGACAAGACACGAGTGGTTTGCACGCTGTGCAATCAGAGCCTGAAGCGAGGCATAAACGTTCTCAACCTGAGCACAACCTGCATGACCAGGCATCTAAGTGCAAAGCACGAGCTGCAGTGGAGTAGACACCTCAAAAACCAAGAAAGGTCTCTGGCTCCTCCTGCTTCTTCTTCTGCTGCAGTCTCGGCCTCTTCATCCACCTCTGTAGTGACAGTGGCACCTGCCACCCCGCAAACAGAGGATCTGCCAGCAACACTACCACCTGGGTCACCAACCATCTCCACAATGTCCCATGGAAGCGTTCAGCTCTCTATCTCCCAAACATTGGAGCGGAAGAGGAAGTACCCCCCTAGCCACCCGCGATCCCTGGCCCTGAATGCCAGCATTTCAAAACTCCTGGCCTTTGAAATGCTGTCATTCCGTCTGGTGGAGACGCAGAGTTTTAAAAGCCTGATGGCATTGGCTGTCCCACAGTACGTCGTGCCCAGCCACCACTACTTTTCCAGGCGAGCCATCCCTTCCCTGCACAACCAAGTGGGGGACAAAATCAGGTGTGCACTGCGCAACGCCATCTGTGGCAAGGTCCACCTAACTACGGATGCGTGGACCAGTAAGCACGGTCAGGGACGTTATATCTCCCTAACAGCACACTGGGTAAATGCAGTGGCGGCTGGGCCTGAGGCAGATAGCAGTTTGGCGCATGTCCTTCCACCACCGAGGATTGCAGGGCGCTTCAGTTTGCCTCCTGTTGCTAACTCCTCCTACTCCGCTTCCTCATCCTCTACCGCCTCCTCATCCGGTCAGCGTAACACCTTCACCACCAACTTCAGCACAGCCAGGGGTAAACGACAGCAGGCAGTTTTAAAACTTTCCTGTTTGGGGGAAAAACCCCACACTGCGCAGGAGTTGTGGAGGGACATGGAACAACAGACCAATGAGTGGTTGCTGTCAGTGAGCCTCAAGCCCGGCCTGGTGGTGTGCGATAATGGGCGAAATCTCGTAGCAGCTCTGGGCCTAGCCGGTTTGACGCACATCCCTTGCCTGGCGCATGTGCTGAACTTGGTGGTCCAGAGGTTCCTTAAAAATTACCCCAATATGCCAGAGCTGCTGCAGAAAGTGCGGGCTGTGTGTGCGCACTTTCGGCGTTCTCACCCTGCTGCTGCTCGCCTGTCAGCGCTGCAGCGTAACTTCGGCCTTCCCGCTCACCGCCTCATATGTGACGTGCCCACAAGGTGGAACTCCACCTTGCACATGCTGGCCAGACTGTGCGAGCAGCAGCAGGCGATAGTGGAGTTTCAGCTGCAGCAATCACGCGTGAGTCGCTCTGCGGAACAGCACCACTTCACCACCAATAACTGGGCCTCCATGCGAGACCTGTGTGCCTTGTTGCGCTGTTTCGAGTACTCCACCAATATGTCCAGTGCCAATGACGCCGTTCTCAGCATTACTATCCCAGTTCTATGCCTCCTTGAAAAAACGCTTCGGGCGATGATGGAAGAGGATGTGGCACAGGAGGATGAGGAGGAGGAGGAGGAAGCGGGATCATTTCAAAGGCTTTTAGGGCAGTCTTTCACAAGTGGCTACGAGGGTGGGTTCCTGCACCAACAAACGCCAGGTACACAATTGTCCGGCAGAAAGGGCACAGTTCTGGAGGATGACGAGGTGGAGGAGGAGATGGAGGAGGAGGAGGAGGAGGAGCCATTTTCACAGCAGGGTGGCACCCAGACCAGCTCGGATAGAAAAGGTTAGAGCAAGGAAACAGGACAGCTTAAGGTGTGGAGGAGGTCCAGGCACAAACGTAGCACATTCACTTCACTGCTTAGGTTTCTCAAACAGTTTTAGGTGCACGGTCTCTGCCACAGACCTTGAGGTTGGTCTCTGCCACAGACCGGGTGTACAAGGCCCCTGCCACGGACCTGGAGAACTTTGGTCTCTGCCACAGACCAGGGTGTATAAGGCCCCTGCCACGGGCCGGGTGAATAAGGCCTCTGATACAGTCAAGATGACCTTGAGCTTCTCCTTCTACGAACCTAGCCCATATCAAGGGAAAGACATCTCTCCAGGGAGTCAACAGACCCTTCCTTCACCGTGACTCCCGCATCGGTCCATCAGAATGATCCTCCCTTCCCTGGAACATGGTCCCCTACACGAGGCGGCACCCTAAGACTCCTCGACCCTTAGCGGACTCCAGACGAAGGCTCTGGACTCCAGGCTTTACTCCCGCACCTAGGCATCCATACCCAGGGCAGCAGGAACTCCAGGATAGTACCTCACCCCGGGCTAAAGGTACCCGAGATGGAACAGGAACACATGCACCCAGGCCGAAGGCACCTGGGTGTGGACCCCACTGGACATCAGCCCCCAGGCCAAAGGTCTGCCCCTTTTATATGCTCTCCCGGCATGCACAGCAGGTTCCCCGCCCCGCTGTACTACTGCCAAGAGGGGACACAAAAGGCACAGCACTGTATCGGCGGTTCAACCCTAGCCTACCATGGCAGCGCCGCCTGTAGGCCGCAGGGAACTGCACACCAATACTGTCCCCCGAGGACAAAATGGTCCATGAATCCTACAGAATTAGGGTGTTTGAGCCTATTTACCACTCAAACACTTCCCTTAAATTTAGCACCCCGCTACATTTTTATTTCAAAGTATTTTATTTTCCCACTAGCTTATCCATTAAATTGAATAATTTATTCCAGAAAGGGCGTATTCTGGGGCATTCCCACCATATGTGTGGCATCGTGCCGTTGAGTTTCTGAGGTTCTTAATGACTTCCCGTACCTCTTCTGCTGAAAAGGGGGCCTCCAGCATATTTTTTTTTTTTTTTATGTTATTTTAAGTTATTTCCCTATCCACATTTGTTTGCAGAGCACTTGCCATGCTCTTAACAACATTTTGCTGCCATTTGCAGCCCTCTAGCCCTTTCCATTACTTTGTTAGAGCCTTTCTAGTCCTTAGAAGTCCGGGTCCCCATTGATTTCAATGGGGTTCGGGTTCGGGTTCGGGTTAAAGTTCGGTCCCGAACCCGAACTTTTTTCCGAAGTTCGGCCAAACCCGTCGAACCCGAACATCCAGGTGTCCGCTCAACTCTAGTAATCCGTGCTAAAAATATGCATAGCAAGGGGTTACTATCAAAAGTATCCTAACAGACTGCATTATGGTCCTAAACTGGAACTTGGCTCCCTCTGGTGTCCGTTTTATGTTATGCCATTGAAGTTTGTTTGGTTCCGTTACACCATGGAACAAAGCATGGTGGGCATCGTAGTGAAAGAGGAAGTGAATCTATTGCCGTGGGGTTGGAATAAGACTACAAAACCCACAATGCCACTGTTATACCAGGATGCAATGGGAAGGTTACACAGCCTGCTGGGGGAGGAGATAAAAGAGGAAGGCGGGTCCGAGGCTCCCTCTCTCGGGACGCCATCTTTTAACGTGCAAGAGGCCTGTGTGAGCAGGCCCAGGGCTGAGAGAGCCTGGGCCTAGATTTACAGAGCAGATCGCCTGACAGAGGGATCTTCATGAACCGCCTGGCTGATCGAGCAGGCGGATCGGCCCGCGCTTCACAGCATTGAAGCCATCCACTCTGTGAGGGGCCGCATTGTGAACCGGCGTCATCGCCCACCCCAGAGACATCTGCCGGGGAGTTTGGTGGGAGTGCGGTGAGAAGGCACTTGCCTACTAAGTTGTGACTGAGTTTATAGAAGTGTTTCCTGTTACCCAGTACTGCGCTGGCTGACACCTGTAGTGCCACAGCTAGGAATCCAGTACACCTGAGCGTGGTACATCCGGATTGACTGTGTAGCGGTTCTTTTCTGCAACCACACTACATCTTTATAGTTGTTAATCTATCTCACCTGACTTGGATTACAAATAAGTGCACCAACAGAGCTGAAGACGGAGTGAACTTAAAGGAACAGTCATCGTTTTGCTTTTCCCAAAGCTTGTCACATAGGGATACTAGAAGGTGGAACTGTCCTGCAGAGGGAGCCGTTTAGCAGCATAGACTCTTAAGTACTTAGTGTGACTATTGCATTGTTGTTATTATTCTGTTTTCTGGTGCATGTGTGTGTGACTCAGTGGGGAGGTGTTCCAATACAGTCATATAGTATTGGGAAGTTCCCCCACTGTGCACCAATTCACATCCACCCCTTTCCAGTTTATGGTATTGGGGTTTAATGATGATAAAATCACGAATTAATTGTGTTTACATGGCCTTTACAGGGATCTGTGCATAGCCATATGTGTTGTACACTAACTGTGTTCATTCTTATCAAGTAAACATATTACAACTGATCAAGCTACACTGGTGTGAGACTCTATCTCTTGCTACAGCGGGTAAGGAGACAAGTGCCAAGGTAACGGTAATTATACAGTACTGTGTGATCTTACTGTGTTTTCATCTCCTATTTGTGTTTCACACTGATATTGCTGTACAGTTGTGCCAAGGGGGTCAAGCCAATTTTCTGGATTTGAAAGGACCAAAATTCTCAGCAGCTCCGTCGGGGGTAGTGCTACATATGCACTGCCACTGTACTAATGACACTGACTGGGAAGGGGCTAAACATCTAGGGTGATCAAAGGGTTAACTGTGTGCCTAGCCAGTGTTTGTGTAATGTGTTAGGTGCTTTTACTAGGGGAAAAGATGGATTTTATTCCCTGCTTTGAAGAAACACAAAATCCATCCCTTCCCCCTTTTCAGAACGGAGTTCTGCCTTGTTTACATAGGCAGAGCCCGACATGTGTCTCTGCCCGATGACGATAACAAATGCCACATCTAAACAAATGGAATGGAACGAATTAATAATAAATAATAATAATAATAAAAAGTTTATATTAATATTATTGTTATTTATTATTATTAAAGGGGTTGCTCGACCGGAAAAAAAAAATTAAAAGCCAGCAGCTACAGCTACAGCAGCTGCTGGCTTTTAATATTTGGACACTTACCTGTCCTGGAGTCCAGCGACGTCCGCAGCAGAGGACGAGTGACCGCTCGTCGCTCTGCTGCTCCCTCCGCCATCCTCGCTGAGGGAACCAGGAAGTGAAGCCCTGCGGCTTCATGCCCGGTTCCCTACGGCGCATGCGCGAGTCGCGCTGCGCCGTTCTGATTGGTGCTCCTGTGTTCTGGGAGCCGAGTGTCTCCCAGAACACCAAGGGAAGTCTGCGGGAAGTGACGTAACTCCCGCAGATTCCCGGAGACAGGACTCCCGGATGTGGGTGAAAATACCTGTCTTAGACAGGTATCTTCACCCCCCTCCCCCCTGAAAGGTGTCAATTGTGACACCGGAGGGGGGGAGGGTTCCAAATAGCAAAAGTTGCTATTTAGGGTGGAGCTCCACTTTAATTTGTTTAGATGTGGCATTCGCTATTTGGGATAATTCGTAACTTTAGATAAATTCGTATTCGTTACGTTCACTAACAGACAAATTTTAAAGGAAATTCCAAATTAGTAAATTATTTCTGATTTTGAAACTTTCAGGGTTTTCGGATTTTCAAATTTTGATTTTCCGAATTTCCAAATTTTTCATACAAATTGAATTTTTTTTTTTTTTAATTTACAAATTTACAAATTTTTCAAATTTACGAATTGCAATCATAATGAATGACCCAAAAAAGAAAAAAAAAACAATAAACGAATAAAACAAAGACAAATTCATTTTTTCAGCAGTGCACATGTCTAATATTTAATTTTAAAATAGTTGTTGCTCAGAAGTGAAGCACAGTGATATAGTGAACACGTGGAAACATCAAGGTGTTGTATTTTCAATCAAAATAATGGGGTATGTACTCTTTCTTACCAGAGATGGTGGACTTGAATGTCGATGACAACAAGTCAATCGAGTAGAGAGAGCCAAGATGGGCAGTCTTCCACAACGATCATGGGAACCCAGGCATTTTCAGCAGCAGCTGACTGTAAGGTTGAGAAACCAAATTGAAACAGCCGGATGGAAGGACCAAAAAAAAACTCTCATTGAGGAAGATGTAAACAGAAAAAAGAAGGGCTCCACATGGTATAGATCAAAAAGGATAGGTTTTATTGAATAAAAAACGATTGGCATCCATAGTAATAAAAATTTGTAAATACCAAAGTAAAAAGGAGCAATATGTGAAGCAATAAGCCAATAAGCAATAAGGCAAGTTTTGGGCTTGGTTTATTGCTCCCCATATTGCTCCTTTTTACTTTTGTGATCACAAAATGTTATTACTACGGATGCCAATCGTTTTTTTTATTCAATAAAACCTATTCTTTTTGATCTATACCATGTGGAGCCTCAATTTACATCTTCCTCAATGAGAGTTTTTTTTGTCCCTTTTTGGCCAATCCTGCTGTTTCAACTTGGTTTCTCAACCTTACGGTCACCTACAAGACCCCTGGTAGCTGCTCCTGGAAATGCCTGGGTTCCCATGATCGTTGTGGAAGATTGCCCATCTTGGCTCTCTCTACTCGATTGATTCGTTGTCATCGACATTCGAGTCCACCATCTCTGGTAAGAGTACATACCCCATTATTTTGATTGAAGATACAACACCTCGATGTTTCCACGTGTTCACTATATCACTGTGCTTCACTTCTGAGCAACAACTATTTTATACTGGACTTTATGTGTTCACTACATGGATTGGTTCATTAATTTGGACATTTCCCATAATCTTCCATATATGAGTTATATTTATATATGTTATGTTTTCACACTTTGTGACCTACCTTCATGTGTATAGCAACATTTGATTATTTGAATATTGCTTACTCAACTTTTTAGCGCTACATTTTGCATGTACCTTGTTCAGCAATCTTTGTCACATTTGAATGTAGCAGCTTTCCACGTTTCACCATTGGGTTAGCAAAGTATTATTCACTTTTTACACTTTCTAATATTTCATTTGCGTTTAGTATGTTGGCTTCACTATGGAAGTCCCTTGGTACAGCGGTGCTCAGATGAGTGCCATTGGACACTTTCTTCATGTCAATGTATGGTAGACTGGAGTAGTAAAAGTCCAGGTTGGAAGACCCAATGTTTATACATGCAGCTAAGGTTTTTTCAGTTTTCGGTTACATGTTCATGTGCATTTTCTAGCATAAATGCAATGCAGCCTGGACTCTAAGTCCTTGGTTTTGGCTCCACACTCTAAGAATGATGTTACTTACTAATATTTCCCAGCGGCAGGTCGTTAAGTTCAGGTAGAACAGGAGATACTCCAGATTCTTGTGCATGGGTGGTTCCTAGGGGAAAATAAAAATAAATTGATAATTGAGATATAACATGTCCTCTTGTGGGTCCTCTCCCAAAACCACCAGGAAAGCACTGAGGGTCAGGGTGGAGACCTTTGGGGTTATTTACTAGAACTGGAGCGTTCAAGATCTGGGGAAACTCTGCATAGAAACCAATCATCTTCCAGGTTTTATTGCCAAAGATTAATTGAACAAGCTGAAGTTAGAAGCTGATTGACTACCATGTACAGCTGCACCAGACAGGGCCACTTTTAGAAATCACAGGGCCTTACCTGACAGGCCCCCCCCCCCCCCGGGAAAAAATATCAAAGCAATATTTTCACCAAAAAATACATGAAAATCATGGATGTGGACACAAATATTCCATCATACATAGAAACATAAATTCCCCCCCCTCTCCCAGCACAAATCTTTGCCCCCCCCCAATCCCACCGCCCAACACAAATCCCATCCCAATTCCCCCTCCTAGCACAAATCTCCCTCACCCCAAAAAATCACCCAATCTAGCACACATCCTTATTCTTCTCAGACTTTCTATCCTAGCACAAATCTTCTCCCCCAAATACCCCCTGCCATCACAAATCCCACACCCCCATCCCTCCAATTAGCCCAGATTACCCCACCCCCTCCTGGCACAAAATCTTCCCCATCCCCCCTCCCAGCACAAATCTGCTTTCTCGCATCCTAGTGGCATCGCTATGGGGGTGCAGGGGATGCGGACCGCACCCGAGTGACACCCGCCAAAGGGGTGACACCCAGGGCCGGCCGCTGAATTACCTCGACCGTTGTCACTAACACACGCTGGAAGACACAGCAGCGCTGGATAAAGGGAGCTGCCGGAGTTAACTTTCTAAGTTAACCAGCGGGTGATTGGTTGCTAGGTGGTCCTATTAACCAATCACCAGCTTGTTAATATGGAAATCTAACTCCAGCAACTCTCCTGCCCTCTATTCAGCTCTGCTGTGTCTCCCATTCTGCATGCCCAATGAAGGTAGGAAGGGGCAGAGTTGCAGAGGTTGTTTAATGTGAATGAGGTGGAATAGCTGCAGGGGGCTGTGTAAAGAGCAGGGAGCTGTGTATTGTGCAGGGGCTGTGTAATGTACAGGGGGCTGTGTATTGTGTAGGGAGCTGTGTAATGTGCAGGGGCTGTGTAGAATACAGAGGGCTGTATATTACACAGGGGGCTGTGTATTGTGCAGGGGGCTGTGTATTGTGCAGGGGGCTGTGTATTGAGCAGGGAGCTGTGTAATGTGCAGGGGCTGTGCAATGTGCAGGGGGCTGTGTATTGTGTAGGGGGCTGTGTATTGAGAAGGGGGCTGTCTATTGAGCAGGAGGCTGTGTATTGAGCAGGGAGCTGTGTAATGTGCAGGGGGCTGTGTATTGAGCAGGGGGCTGTGTATTGAGCAGGGGGCTGTGTAATGTGCAGGGGGCTGTGTAATGTGCATGGGGTTGTGTATTGTGCAGGGGGTTGTGTATTGTGCAGGGGGTTGTGTATTGTGCAGGGGGCTGTGCAATGTGCTGAGGTTGTATAATGTAAAGGGGGCTGTGTAATGATAACAGAAAAACAAACACTCCTGCGCACGAGATGACCGTCAAGCACTCAATAGTTTATAACTATGGCACTGGCTTTGCTGCCCTTCATGGATAGGGGTATCCTGGTAGTGAACAAGAAGAGAAAGAACAAGGGTGCACCAGCCTAGTGTATTATTGTTAGGATATTTTATTTATATTAAAACAATGAAAAGGTACTCACAAAGGTAGTAAAATGGTTCGCAATGTACAAGTGGTACCATGGAAGGCTGCAACATGTAGAACCCAAACCACACTCAGACCGATCATGAAGGATGTGATAGGAGACACTACCGCTGACGCGTTTCGAAGCACAAAGCTTCTTCATCAGCCAATTCTTTGGGTTCTACATGTTACAGCCTTCCATGGTACCACTTGTACATTGCAAACCATTTTACTACCTTTGTGAGTACCTTTTCGTTGTTTTTATATAAATAAAATATCCTAACGATAATACACTAGGCTGGTGCGACCTTGTTCTTTCTCTTCTTGGGCTGTGTAATGTGCAGGGGGCTGTGTAATGAGCTAGAAATTGGGCTATGTAATGTGCAACAAGCTGTGTAATGTAAAGGGGGCTGTGTAATGTAAAGGAGGCCTGAGGTACAGGGGGCTGTGTAATGTAAAGTGGTCTGAGGTACAGGAGGCTGTGTAATGTAAAGGGGGTCTTAGGTGCAGGGGCCTGTGTAATGTAAAGGGGGTCTGTGGTACAGGGGGCTGTATAATGTAAAGGGGGCCTGAGTTACAGGGGGCTGTGTAGTGTAAAGAGTGTTTTCCTGCATTTTATCTGAGGTGCAGGGAGCTGTGTATTGTGCAGGGGGCTGTGTATTGTGCAGGGGGCTGTGTAATATGCTGAGGCTGTATAATGTAAAGGGGGCTGTGTATTGTGCAGGGGGCTGTGTAATGTGCTAGGAAAGGGGCTATGTAATGTGCAACAAGCTGTGTAATGTAAAGGGGGCTGTGTAATGTAAAGGAGGCCTGAGGTACAGGGGGCTGTGTAATGTAAAGGGGGTCTGAGGTACAGGAGACTGTGTAATGTAAAGGGGGTCTTAGGTGCAGGGGGCTGTGTAATGTAAAGGGGGTCTGTGGTACAGGGGGCTATGTAATATAAAGGGGGCCTCAGGTACAGGGGGATGTGTAGTGTAAAGGGTGTTTTCCTGTGTTGTATCTGAGGTGCAGGGGGCTGTGTATTGTGCAGGGGGCTGTGTAATATGCTGAGGCTGTATAATGTAAAGGAAGCTGTGTATTGTGCAGGGGGTTGTGTAATGTGCTAGGAAAGGGGCTATGTAATGTGCAACAAGCTGTGTAATGTAAAGGGGGCTGTGTAATGTAAAGGAGGCCTGAGGTACAGGGGGCTGTGTAATGTAAAGGGGGTCTGAGGAACAGGAGGCTGTGTAATGTAAAGGGGATCTGAGGTACAGGGGGCTGTGTCATGTAAAGGGTGTTTTCCTGTTTTTTATCCACAGTTAGACTCCTTTTACACTGGAGGCATTTTTCAGGCGATTTGGGCTAAAAATAGCGACTGTAAAGTGCCCGCAAAATCCCTTCCTTGCAGCCCATGTGTGAGAGCCCGAGTGCTTTCACACTGGAGCAGTGTGCTTGCAGGACATTAGAAAAAGTCCTGCAAGCAGCATCTTTCAGGCGGTTGAAATCAATGGGCAGCGCTGCCGAAGTGCCTGCAAATCGCTTTAGCAGCGATGCTTTGCAGGCACTTTTAACCCTTTATTTGGCCGCTAGCAGGGGTTAAAGGTGTCCTGCTAGTGGCCAAAAAGCGCTGCTAATATTAGCGGAGCTTTACTGCTAACGCCCCCCCCCCCCCGCCCCAGTGTGAAATTGCCCTTATAGCAGCAGTCCTATATATTTTTTTTAGGCTGCTTGTTTTTCTTTCGCCATTTTCTAAAAGCACACCAAAAGTCCTGCATGTTGCATATTTGGCGCAATGAGACAAGATCACATTGGACTGTACACACACACACAGTTGGATTACCGCCCCCTATCTCCTCCAAGGGCTGCTCATCTCCTGGCAGCAGGAAATGTGGATAGGGGGCGGTAATCAAACTGTGTATGTGTACTGTCCAATGGGATCTATGAGCGATCCTGTCCCATGTGCTGCATAAACGAGCGCTCTTCTGACACGAGGTGAGAGCACGACACAGCACACCTCCTCCTGGCTCTTTCCTCTCTGCCTCTTCTCCTTCCACTGCTCCAGTCTCCAGGCTGCTGTCTCCTTGTCCTGACCCTCAGTGTGGGTGGGGGCGGGGAAGGAACTTAGCGGCCACCGGCCAGGCACATCATTCAAAGGATGGCCCGTCGGGGGGGGGGAGCTAAAAATGTGGGTGATTCTGGCATAGCCCACCCCAGCACCCCCCTAAATCCGGCCAGGTGTGTCTCTCACCCAGCAGCTAAAAGCCGGCGGGAGGGAGAGGGGGAGAAACTGGCTTTCAGTTGCTGCAGGGGTTCTGTTATTGTTTGTTCTTGGCTCCACCAGTCCTCATGCTGTCCGGGCCCCCTACAGGAGGACCGGTGGTATCCCCCTATTGGCGGCCCTGGCACCAGATTCTGAGTGCACCAGTTTTAGTAAATCTCCCCAGTGACTTTTCTCTATGTGCCTGGTACAATGAGACTCTCTTCTGAACCAACATATCAAACACACTCCATACAGAAGCAGGTGTAGTAGGTACTCAGAGGACTTCCACTGGACAACAATGAAAACAATTTATTACTTTATTGCAATCAAGCGACTAAACTGTCCTTGTTCACCTATGGAGGTCATCTGAGTGTCTACCACATCTGCTTCTGTGTTGCCCCTTTCATATGGAGCACCAAGGCATCTACTACTACTACTACTACTACTACTACTACGCCTTGAAAAAGTATTCATACCACTTGAAATTTTCCACATTTTGTCACGTTACAGCCAAAAACATGAATGTATTTGATTAGGATTTTATGTGATAGACCAACACAAAGTGGCACATAATTGTGAAGTGGAAGGAAAATGGTTTTCCAGATTTTTTACAAATAAATATGTGAAAAGTGTGGGGTACATTTTGTATTCAGCCCCCCTGAGTCAATATTTTGTAGAACCAACTTTCACTGCAATTACAGCTGGGGCTGATCTGTGTCAGACATTTGAACCATCGTCAAAGCCTAGGAAGTATATGGTGACCCTGGACGATTCCTGAACAAAGAAGGCTATGTTTTTCTGGAGAGAAAGACTGATAAAGGGGGGAGTGGAGTGTTCTCTGTGAGAGGTAATAAATACCTGGAAGTGTTACACTGATACATTACTCAGAATGCATATACTGACCAGCATGACAAAGAGGTGGAACCCTGAAATGTGTAGCCACGCCCCCAGCTGACATCCTGACATCATCTCCGAAGACCTTTGAGTGGACCCGACTCCAGCCAAGCAAACGGAACTAAGCCGGAAGCTGCCAAGTCTACCTAGGAGAGCTTGCTTACCAGCCTGACAGTGTAAGGTAAACCAGATTTATAGCATCAAAAAGCCAGTGCGGATTCATGCTCATGCTCGTGCACACTGCACACATGCCTAATTTAATGAGCAAAGGACCAATGTTACATATGCTGTGCCAGTTCATTGTTCGCATTTGTGTGAACACGTACACATACCAATTAGCACTTGGCGTCCAGTGGCCTATTTAAACTGGTCTATCACTATAAGCAGTTGCTGAATGATCTTCAGCTGGTTCCTGTGTTCCCGAGACCTGAACTGCTGTTCCTGCTGTATGACCCAGCTCGCCTTTGGACCTTGCTTCTGCTCTCGCTCTAGCTTTGTTACCTAACTACTGTGAACTTGTTTACTGGACCTGATCTGCCTGCTGACTCTGTACCACATTACCCGGCTGTTAATGATCTTGGCCTGCCTCCTGGACTTGCTTTGCTTGCTGATTCAGTTCCTCGCTGCCCGGTTGCTGCTGACTGCTGCTCATCTCCTGGTTATGTTTCCATCCCTCGCTCTGGTGCCAAGCTGCTTCTGCATCCTGTTCCGAGGACTGCGACTATCAGCTCTACCCACCTACAGAGTGGGCATTACCAGCTAGCTGCTACAGCACTCGTGCCACTCCTTGCCCTTACACTCTCTGTCTCCACCTTTGGGAGAGTTGGGTGGGAGGTGCAAGAGAGGCCTCCACAACTTTCCAGTCTTCACCAAGTATGTGATAGACAGCGTGACAGCAGTTCTCCCCCTCCAACCAAAAGTGTCAGCTGTTTCATTGCTGACCTCTGTAAACTACAGCCGTTTCACGGAGGACTCTACCTTGCCTTAACTACAGCCTCCCCACGGAGGACTCTACCTTGCCTTAACTACAGCCTCTCCATGAAGGACTATCTTGCCTTGTTTGACATTCTGACCTTCATTAACATGCAATAGCTAATTTTATACTCATTTTTAATAAACGATTTACACTTAGATGGTGGCGCCCTCTCTTCCTTTCTTTTGTCTCTTGACTCCTAGTTGTGGCACCTCCGACCCCTGAGTGAGACCTCCTGTCTCCAATACGGGAGCTGTCACCAAACTAGGAGCTCTAAGCTATCCTCAGTCTTGAGTATATACCAACGCTACACATCTGTGTACTCACACATGCTGCAGGCAGTGTTGCCAACCGTCAGTATTTTTACTGGCAGCCAGTAAAAAATGAGCACTTACCTCCGACCAGTAAATGGCAGTAAGAGGAAAAGGTTGCCAGTAAAAAATATGGCTGCGACGATTGGCTAGGAACAGCGCATGCTCAGCTCAGGCCTGGAGGCGACCGAGACCATCCAAGTGCCTGCTGCAGTGTGTTCGGGCGGTGTTGGCGGGGGACGGGTCTGGTGAAGGCAATGTCTGAACGTGTCGTGTGATGTCATGGTGCAAGGGAGCCGAGCGGAGCATCAGGAGCCTCGTGTGTGGGTCTGCAGGACGGAATTAAGGAAAGCCAGGAGCAGGACTGTCAGTTCTGTTTGGACTGGAGGGGACGGAAGGGACCACCTGGCATGGAGATAGACTGTCACTGTGACTCAGGACGGGACATGTCAATTCGGTGATCTATGCTGCTGCACACTGCTGTCAGTATGACTGTGAGAGTCAATTTCATGTGTACATCACCCATTCCAGTGTTTCTCCCCAACAGGTCATGTTTTCAGGCTTTCCATTATTTTGCACATAATTATTTTGCACATGTGATTTGATCAGTTTCACTGCCTTAGTAATTTTCCACAGCCGTTTCATCTGATGGAAATCCTGAAAACATGACCTGTTGGGGCGCCTTGAGGACTGGAGTTGAGAAACACTGACCCATTCTAAAGTATTGCCCTCCTGAGTCCTGTGCCTGAGCTACTTACTATATTGAAAATAAAATAAGAAATATGCTTTTTGCCTTAATATCTACCTTAAATCACATTGCTAATTGCATATTGTGTAACGGAAAGAACTACTGCACAAATCAGAAAAACAACAAAATATACCACCAATTGATCAATGGTGGCCGCTGCTGCGACTAGAAAATGTGGATATACACAAATAAACAAATTAAGAAAAATACCAGTAGCGCTGCGTGACAGTATCACACTAATAACTATAAGACATAACACCTTATATGAAAAATAAAATGTGATACACCATAACAAAAATTAGATCCAAAAAAAATAATGAACCACATGTGACATAAATACTGTGTGGCTAATGGCCATATCAAAATTCATGTTGATAATCAAATTATACTCAGTATGCATGTAGTTCATCTAATTATGGTCCGTGAGAACTAAGAAATTACTTTTCTCATAATATAAAAGTTCCAAGATGTCGTTGGTTCAGGAATGTCAAAACAGGTGAGTGAATATTGGTGACTCCACGTTTAAACACCCAAGAAGTAGGGCTGGGCGATATTCCCCCAAAAAAAAATCTGCGATTTTTTTATAAAAAACTCGATTTACGATTCGATTTTTTTTTAAATTATATTAATTAAAGTGCATCAACAAACAAAATTGCAAAGGCAAACCCTTTCTCTAACTGCAAAGTCAGTGTGCAACAAACACAATATAATCCAGCGCTCATGGAACATACATTATTAACTATTGAAAACTCTTGAAACTCTGTGTGTGATTCCTTCTGTCCCAGCCTTGCTGCGATCCTGGCTCTGCATCCTTTTGGGTTGGAGGGCCCTCCACACGCTGGTCTGCCTGTTGTCCATCATTCAAGGTACTGTGCTCACAGGGAGATCATGCCACAGGCTTTGTTTTGACTTTTTTAACCCCTCCTTGCTCCACGGATGTCACTGCAAGTTTAACAAGTTTGTCACCACTGGCAACTGGAGAGTTAAGATTCATTTGCCCTCTGCACATTTGGGATTGGATCCCTCTCTTTATTGTGATAAATGGACTAAGCTTTTTTATCAATTCTTCAAGAGTTTCCAATAGTTAATAATGTATGTTCCATGAGCGCTGGATTATATTGTGTGCATGTTGTGTATTTTGTACTTCTGGGTACGGATTTTTTCTTGCTGCGCTGGATCCTGTTTTTTTCCCCCTTTTGGATACTTTGTACTTCCCAAAATATTTGGGATTTTTTTCTTATTATTATCATCATCCATTATATTTTTTTCTTTATCCATCAATTTAGCGCTTGTGACCTTTTGTTGTTTTTTGCAGTGTGCAACAAAGATTGTTAAACATCCAAATTATTAATACTGTATTTGGATTTAGCTAATAAAACAACAAAAAATCCTGAGGTTACTCTTAGTTGAATTGAACTGTGTCCATGCCTCACTGTGCCCGTGTCTCACTGTGCCCATGCTTCAATCACTGTGCCCGTACCTGATGCAGATTTTCATGGGATACGGATTTTACTGCTACACCGGTGGCCATTCCAGTATTCAAAAGCCGCGCCTCCTTCTCGTCTGTGATGGGCGGAACACTCAATTTCCCAGCATTCAGTGTTCCGCCTATCATGGTCATCCTCATAACACAGACGAGGATGAGAGGATGTCCATGATAGGATGAATACTGCCTGCTGTGAAATTGAGTGTTCCGCCTATCACAGACGACGAGGACTCGGGAGGCGCAGCTTTTGAACACTGCAATGGCCTCCGTCTGTCTGCATGACACGCTGATCAGATAGGCAGACGGCGGCTGCAGCGAGTAGATGTAATTGGGGTAACGCTGCCCAGTGCCATTCCGGATACGCCCCCTGCAGTCCTGCTACGGAAACTTTGAAGGTAAGGAAAAAAAAAATATATATATTTTTTTTTTTTTCAAAAAAAAAAATAAAATCTAAAAAAAACGATTTTCTTCAAAACTGAATCGATTTGAGCTCAAAACTCGATTCAAGATTAAAATCGATTTTTTTCCCAGCCCTACCAAGAAGTAGGTGCATGTAGACAAAGATCCTCCACCTTCAATATCTAATCTCCTTACCAGCTAATATGGATCTCTGGTGAGAGAGATTAAAAACACCTGTGGCTATTTCCCCCGCCTAGGGTCTTTCTATAGACTATCTTCCTCCACACTCCAGGCTTCTCAGTATGGTCCCCGGATAGATGATTCCATAAGAAACATAAAGGCCACCATAGTGAAGTACTTCAAAAACAGTTTAATCAAAAAAAAAAAAAATACACTTACAGAAATGTAGTGATAAGAAAGCGTGTGTAAAATCATTCATAAGCCGGCCGGCTTGAACTATCCGCCCGTCCTTCCGGGATAGCGCTGTTCGTTCGTTGGTGACGTCAGCACGCCCTACGCCGTTTCGTCAGAGATGACGTCTTCCAGGGGCACCTTATGGAATCATCTATCCGGGGACCATACTGAGAAGCCTGGAGTGTGGAGGAAGATAATCTATAGAAAGACCCTAGGCGGGGGAAATAGCCACAGGTGTTTTTAATCTCTCTCACCAGAGATCCATATTAGCTGGTAAGGAGATTAGATATTGAAGGTGGAGGATCTTTGTCTACATGCACGCTTCACTACTTCTTGGGTGTTTAAGCGTGGAGTCACCAATATTCACTCACCTGTTTTGATATTCCTGAACCTGAACCTGAACGACATCTTGGAACTTTTATGTTATGAGAAAAGTCATTTCTTAGTTCTCACGGACCATAATTAGATGAACTACATGCATACTGAGTATAATTTGATTATCAACATGAATTTTGATATGGCCATTAGCCACACAGTATTTATGTCACATGTGGTTCATTATTTTTATTGGATCTAATTTTTGTTATGGTGTATCACATTTTATTTTTCATATAAGGTGTTATGTCTTATAGTTATTAGTGTGATACTGTCACGCAGCGCTACTGGTATTTTTCTTAATTGCATATTGTACTTATTTGTAGCCTAAGTACTGGAATTTGCACTTAAGGCCCTTTTCACACTTGTGCGACTTCAAAGTCAAGCCATTTTCCCGCAATTTTGCCGCGATTCGCAGCCGCGATTTTGACAAGACAGTCATACGACTGTGGATCTGACTCTGCCCCACGACCTAAAGTACGACTTCAATGAGCAGGGACGCGACTTTGATCCCCCAATAATTAGGGGAAACTCCACTCCAATTTTTTTGAAAATGGCATGAGCATACCGGGCCCATAGGTCTGGTATGGATTTTAAGGGGAATCCCCAGGCCGAAAAAACGGTGTGGGGTCCCCCCAAACTCCATACCAGACCCTTATCCGAGCACCAGCCCGGCCGGTCAGGAAAGGGTGTGGGGACGAGCGAGCACCCCCCCTCCTAAGCTGTTCCAGGCCGCATGCCCTCAACATGGGGGGTGGGTGCTTTGGGGCAGGGGGGCCCTGCACCCCCCCACCCCAAAGCACCTTGCCCCCATGTTGATGAGGACAAGGGCCCCTTCCCGACAACCCTGGCCGTTGGTTGTCGGGGTCTGCGGGCGGGGGGCTTATCGGAATCTGGAAGCCCCCTTTAATAAGATCCAGCCCTGGGGTCTTCTTCCGACTTCAGGGGTCTTGTTCCGACTTGGGGGTCTCTTCCCCTGCTCTCCGGTGCCTTCTCCACACTCTCCGGTTCTTCTCCCCGCTCTCCGGTGCTTTCTGACTTCTGCCGGGCTCATCCGCTATCTTCTTCCAGCTCTTTTGCTAGCATTGGCCCGGTCTTCTGCGTCGTCTTCTTCCCTCTTCTCTTTCTCCAATGTTGACTCAACGCTCTGTCCCGCTGTAATGCCGTGTGCGCGGTGCACAACAACTTATATAGGCATGGGGCGGGTTCACCGGGTGATGTCACCCGGTGACCCTGCCCCATAGGACATCACAGTCCCATCATTCCACCGGGCCAACGCTAGCAAAAGAGCTGGAAGAAGATAGCGGAGGAGCCAGGCAGAAGGCAGAAAGCACCGGAGAGCGGGGAGAAGAACCGGAGAGCGCGGAGAAGGCACCGGAGAGCAGAAGAAGAGGCCGGAGAGTGGGAAGACCCCCGAAGTTGGAAGAAGACCCCCCGAAGTCGGAAGAAGACCCCCGGAGCTGCCTAATAAATTACTTTGAAAACCTGTCTAGTGTGGTTTTTTTTTACAATTTTTATTCCAGGTGAATGGGTAGGGTTAAGATGTACCCCATACTCATTCACATAGGGTGTGGGGCCGGGATCTGGGGGCCCCCTTATTAAAGGGGGCTCCCAGATTCCGATAAGCCCCCCGCCCGCAGACCCCGACAACCAACGGCCAGGGTTGTCGGAATGGGGCCCTCCTCAACATGGGGGCAAGGTGCTTTGGAGTGGGGGGCGCAGGGCCCCCCCTGCCCCAAAGCACCCACTCCCCATGTTGAGGGCATGCGGCCTGGTACGGCTCAGGAGGGGGGAGGGCGTTCGCTCGTCCCCACCCCCTTTCCTGACCGGCCGGGCTGGTGCTTGGATAAGGGTCTGGTATGGATTTTGGGGGACCCCACGCCATTTTTTCAGCGTGGGGTTCCCCTTAAAATCCATACCAGACCTATGGGCCCGGTATGCTCATGAAGGGGGGACCCATGCCATTTTTTTTTTTTTTTTAATTGCAGTGGAGTTCCCCTTCATGCACAAGTCGTGTACAAGTCGCATGCCAAAGTCGGATCTGTTAATACAGAATTCGACTTTGATCCGCCTTCAGAAAAAAGTAGTGCAGGAACTACTTTGAAGTCGGCACGACTTAAAGTCGTGCCAATATGAATGGTAGTCATTTAAAATCATGGAGAATTACTTGTCATACGATTTTGCTGTCCAAAATCGTGGTACAAGTCGTATAAGTGTGAAAGGGGCCTAAAACTGTAATGTTGTAACTTTTGGAACTGCCAGTAAATTTTGGGTGTCGTGTCAGTAAATTTCAATCTGGTAGGTTGGCAACACTGGCTGCAGGCATCCAGTAAAATCCAGACACAGGGTTGAAGGTTCTGTCCCACCCAAGACACTTTGGAACCTTCATACTCTAAGAACAATCCAGGTTTACAGAATCCAGAAAAAGACAAAATCACAGCTTCCTCTGCTCAGAAACGATAGTCTGGAACCTCACATTAAACCTTTAAGTGAATCCTGTGACATTTTCTCTTACATTTTCATAGTGGTAGGGCCTAGCACTGTCACAATGGTTACATTGATCCAGCTTCTACCAACGTAAGTATGTATGTGCCATACCTGTGGGATCCCCCTGAAAGTTGGAGATTACCGTAGCAGGCACTCCTACTCCTGCGATCTCCACCATCTTCCAGGTACCGTGCTGAGCGACTGCCCTACTGCATTGTGAACACAGAAGTTCTTTTGCTTGGAACAGGCACCATTCAGAGATAACTTTGCATTTTCTCAGCGAATGCAAAGCATTCTCTGTTTGGACAAGGTGGAGAGGTGGAATGGTGACATCTCGATCTCCATCTCCACTTCGTTTAATCAGAGAACACTTTGCATTCATTGAGAATTGGGAAAGCATTCTCTGAATGATGCCCATGCATGCTGAACAAGCAAGCGGTTTCCTGTGTTCAGCAAGCAGCAGGGCAGCACAGGAGGACCGGGAAGCTAGTAGTCACCACTGGAATAGCGGTCCCTAATACAGGCAGTCCCCGGGTTACAAACAAGATAGGGACTGTAGGCTTGTTCTTAAGTTGAATCTGTTTGTAAGTTGGAACAGGTACATTTTTTAAGTGTAGCTCCAGCCCAAAAAATCTATTTTTAAGCTTTTTGGAGAACATAGGGAAGGGTTATCACCCCTGTAACATTTTTTTTTGCTGTCTGAGCTCCTGTTCAGAAAATTTCACCTCACTTTCCGTCCCAATGACAATTGGATTTTGAAAATTTTGGGTTATTCGGGAAACAAGGATTGGTGATAAAGCATCAGTGGAGACACCTTTTTCCCATATTAACTCTTACAGGAGAGAATTTCCCTTCCTAGGGGTAGATTTCCTCTCACTTCCTGTTGTAACCTTCCATTTGTAAGTAGGAGTCGTTTGTAAGTTGGATGTTTGTAAGTAGGGGACTGCCTGTATGCTGATTTCCGGCTTTCACAGGGACCCTACAGGTCCAAGCTGGACAATGTAACTATGTACAAATTGCCGTACCTAAATGTAAAATTTAATTTGAATAAATAGACTTTTTAATAGAAGAGGACAGTATAGTGCCAATCAATGGATACATATATATATATTTTTTAAATGTACACATAAGTAGAATACAATGCTACTAAAATAAAACTGTATAAATCACGGTTTACAAATAGGGAGATTACATTTTTTCCCATGTACATATAAGATGAAATAGTGAAAGTACAGGTATGCAATATAGCAGGTAATGTAGCCACTCCCACTGTGAGACTGATATTAAATTACAGCCTGTTTAACGCTAGGTTCACACCAATGTAGTTTTAGTGTCTTTTGCAGTCCATTTAACATGGTTTCCTATGGTACACGTTCACACCTATGCATTTTTCAGCCGCCAGGGTAGGGGATTTTATTTCCCACAGCAGATTGCGTTTTGCATGTAATAGACTTTAATGGACCCACATTGAGTCATCAGCTGTCAGCGGGGTTCCCCACTGACAGCTGAATGTAAGAAAAGAATTGCCGGCAATAAAAAAAATCAGGAAAAAAACTGTGTGCCCCCCCCCCAATGCATACTAGGCCCTTCGAGTCTGGTGTGGATTTTGAGGGGAACCCCACGCCAATTTTCTTCTAAAAATGGTGTGGGAATCCATACCAGACCCTTATCCGAGCATGCAGCTAGGCAGGTCAGGAAAGGGAGCGGGCGAGCAAGAACCCCCCCCCTCCTGAACCATGCCAGGCCACATGCCCTCAACATGGGGGGGGGATTTCAGATCGTGGTGGCAGCGGCTGTCATGATTGACGGTGGATCCACATTTTTTAAAAGCACTCAGAAACGACCTACTGTAATTTTTTACACTACACCTTTTTTTGGGCGAATGAATAGGGGTATGATGTACCCCATACTTATTCACATGGGGGGCATGATCTGGGGGCTTCCAGACCCCCACAATCACTGCCCAGAGTTGTGGGGAAGAGGCCCTTGTCCCCATCATGTTGAGGGCATGTGGCCTGGCATGGTTCAGGGGGAAGGAGGACACTCACTCGGCCTCTCTCTTTCCTGACCTGCCAGGCTGCATGCTCAAATAAGGGTCTGGTATGGATTTTGAAGCAACTCCAAGCCATTGTTTTTTTATTTTGGCGTGAGGTTCCCCTCAAAATCCATACCAGATTTAAAGGGCCTGGTTAGGATTGGGGGGGGGACCCCACGCGATCTGTTTACATTTAGCTGTCAGCGGGGAACCCTGCTGACAGCTGAAGACTCATCGGTTGTTAAGGACATGACAGCCAGCTTCCTGCCCACTTCTTAACAACAGCTATTCACAGTTTGTTAAAGACAAAAAAAAAAACACAAAACACATGAAAACTGCATGCAACAATGCATTAAACGTGGGTTTAAAAACGCAAAACACACCGCAAAACAGGCCAGAAAAATGCATCAACTGCAGCCACATAGATGAGAATATAGTGATAAGAATCCTATTTTCTTGCATCTTCCATGCCATTGTACAATGAATGAGCATCATTCACTGAACCTTAACCACTTGCCGACCGCCGCACGAACATTTACGTCGGCAGAATGGCACGGCTGCGCAAAGGGACGTACCTGTACATCCCTTTGAATTTGCCGCCATGCGGGCGTGCGCGCCCCTGCTGCGAGCTCTGTGACCATGCCCGCGGGTCCCGCCGACTCGATGTCCGCCGGTGTCCCACGATCGTGTCACGGAGCGACAGAACGGGGAGATGCCTTTCTAAACAAGGCATTTCCCTGTTCTGCCTAGTGACAGGACAGTGATCTACTGCTCCCTGTCATCGGGAGCAGTGATCACTGTCGTGTCACTGGTAGCCCAGCCCCCCCACAGTTAGAATCACTCCCTAGGACACACTTAACCCCTTCCTCGCCCCCTAGTGGTTAACCCCTTCCCTGACAGTGTCATTTACACAGTAATCACAGCATTTTTATAGCACTGATCGCTGTATAAATGACAATAATCCCAAAATAGCGTCAAAAGTGTCCGATGTGTCCGCCATAATGTCGCAGTCACGATAAAAATCGCAGATCGCCGCCATTTCTAATTAAAAAAAATTATTAATAAAAATGCCATAAATCTATCCCCACGGTCACACAAATGTTGTCGGAAATTCCGACCGTCAAGAACGCGGTGACGTACAACACGTACGACGAGCCGAGAAAAATGAAGTTCAATAGCCAGTGCGGCTCTTCTGCTTGATTCAGAGCATGCGTGTTTTTTTGTGCGTCGGAATTCCATGCACATGATCGGAATTTCCTACAGGAACTTTTGCCGACGTAAAAATTGAGAACCAGCTCTCAAACATTTGTTGTCGGAAATTCCGACAGCAAATGTTCGATGAAGCATACACACGGTCGGAATATTCGACCAAAAGCTCACATCGAACATTTGTTGTCGGAAATTCCGATCGTGTGTACGCGGCATTACTAGGTGGCTGACTCAGCATCAGTACATATAGAGGCATTCTCTAGCCATCTGTCCCAAATCTTATGATATTTAGCAGGGCAACCTCTGTGGATGTATAAGACAGAGTGGAGTTAACAGCAGCGACCCAATTCTGCAAAGTCGGTGGTGACGCCCTGAGCCATACTCTCGCAATTAACAATTTGGCCGTATAGAGAGTTTCTTGGAGGAAAATATGAAGGTGCTTTTCCTCCTCCAAGGTAGGGAGAAGGCCCAATAGACATTGTTTGGGGCATAGGGTCAATGAAGAGCCCATACGATTATGAAGGAACTTGACCACATGTGACCAATGACCTTGGAGTGCATGACAAGAACACATAAGGTGAAAAAAAGGTAGCGTTAATCTCGTCACATCTGGGGCAGGGTGAACTATATTGTGGCCGGTATCTAGATAGACCAGGGGTCTCAAACTGGCGGCCCTCCAGCTGTTGCATCCCATTAAGCCTCTGCCTATAGGAGTTAGCTTGTAACTGTCAGCCTTGCAATGCCTCATGGGAATTGTAGATTTGCAACAGCTGGAAGGCCACCAGTTTGAGACCCCTGGTGTAGAGAGCTTAAGACAGGATTTGGACAACCTAATCCCATGTTTTTCTGTTATCTCCAACTTCGTCACGCCTAACACACCCAATTTGGTAGTTCCATCCCCATTCTTGACCCTCTATACCAGTGATGGTGAACCTTGGCACCCCAGATGTTTTGGAACTACATTTCCCATGGTGCTCATGCACTCTGCAGTGTAGTTGAGCATAATGGGAAATGTAGCTCCAAAACATCTGGGGTGCCAAGGTTCACCATCACTGCTGTATACCTACTAGATGTACTCATGGGTACAGACTCTAAGAAACTGATGTCCATCTGTTAGAATTGTCTTTTATTACCTGCAGCCACCAAAATAGCATACAATATAAAATCCAGATGGGTGGAGGTTGGGGGTCATATAGGCTCTATGCAAAACATACAGATGATTTAAAATAAAGTGAAAATAAAGCTTGGAGACTTGGATGGATGGGGGCGTTTGCTTGGAATACTAAAAATGTATTAAATAGTGTTTTCAGTTTGTGGTGCTCAGATACAGTGTAGTTCCGTTGTATCAAGGAGAGAAAGTCCCGAATGCCGCACATCAGCCCAGCTCCATCCAGGCCACGCCCCCAATGCATTTCCGCAGGGAGGTCAGGACGTATCGGAGCAGGGCTGAGGCTGTTTTTACCCTACCGACTAGGACCTGCTCTATCACTTCTGCGCTGATGACACCCAACTTTACCTACGCATCACCAACAAAAAAGACCAATACCACGCATGGGAAAACTGCCTCTCATTGATCGATGATTGGATGACGGAGAGCTCCCTCAAACTTAATGGATCCAAAACAGAACTTCTCTTCTGCCATGCAAACAAAAACAAAAACCCTAGCACGACGTGCTCACCACCCACCATCCTCGGACAAACCATCACCCCCAGCAAACTCCCTCTACCTAGGACTTCCCAAATACAAAATTTCACGTTTTCAAGTCGTCCAGAACATGGCAGCCAGACGGGTAACTGGAAAAAACCCTGGGAATCAATCACCCCATCCCTGAGGACCCTCCATTGGCTAGCCGTGAAGGATCAGGTTACATTCAAGACCCTCTGCCTCACTCACAAATGTACACAAGGAAATACCCTGCGATACCTCTGCGACAAAATAAAGCACTACATCCCAAGTCGCCCCCTCCGGTCAACTAACCAGAACCTCCTCCACATCCCCAAGACCCGCTACAAATCAAAAGGTGAACGAAGGTTCGCAGTCCAAGGCCCCTGGCTATGGAACGCTCTACCCGTGGACATCCGCTCGGAAGAAAACCATCTAGCCTTCTGGAAGAAGCTTAAGACCCATCTTTTCGGAAGACACAGGCGGACACTGGCTGCAAAAGCGCCTTGAAGCGATTTAGTTTGCGTTTGTATCGCTATACATGTTACTCATTCATTCATTCTTAAAGAGACACTGATGGGGCAGAGTGACCGCGCCTCCGAATAGCTCTACCGCTCAGCATGGTTTACTTATTCATTTGTGCTCCTTTTTGCTGCAGGAGTGTCTTAAGTTGGCCAATTCCTGGTAGCTTTTCGAACAAACGAATATCTGTACCAACATTTCTATAGGAAATTCTCAGTACATTCAATGACTTGACGAACATTGTTCCAAAGTACGTTGAAATTTCATTTGCTTTTAACATTTTATTTTGGAACAAAGGACTTTCCCGAACCAAAACCACATTCACTGTTAAGCCTGGTACACACGATCGGATTTTCCGCAGTCAAAGCGGAGGACTTTGTCCGAAGGGCGTTGGCCCTGAACTTGTCTTGCATACAAATGGCAAAGAATTGTCAGCCAACAAAGACAAAACTATGTGGTTTTTCAGCTCTTTAGCGCCACCCTTTGGGCAACTTGTGCTAATGTCGTGTTATGGTTAGCATTACTTCTGAGCATGCGTGTTTGTACTTTGGATTTTTGTCCGATGGACTTCTGTACACACCATCGGAAAATCCGACAACAATTGTCCGATGGAGCATACAAACGGTTGGATTTTCCAACAAAAGCCTGTCATCACACAATTCCCGTCGGAAAATCAAAACATGTGTACGAGGCTTAACCCTTAACATTTGACTCCACCCTGACACTTAGCTATAAGCAAACAGCTAGATGAACAATTTAAATACATTTGCATACTGTGTGTGTGTGTATATATATATATATATATATATATATATACATATATATATATATGTGAATTGTTTATCCGACAAAAGATTTGTAATTCAAAACTTGTCTAACTGGGGGGATTGGGTAGTAGAGGAGCAGCAGCACAGTGATAAGGTTATCACTCTACTCACTTTTCTTTTCAGCAAGCTCTCTGTATTATTTTGACAGCACTGTGCAATGCAATAGAGCCTGACTTTTTTACAGAGCTGCCCCTTCCTCTGATACCACTATACAGGGGATCAGAGGAAACTAATATAAAGACTGATCGAGGTACAAAATAAAAATACAGGAGTGAATTAAATCCAGGCCTTCTATACATTCTAATAAATCTTCATTAATCTTTAACACCTTCCTACCTGGCCTATAGTACAATGATGGCTGGCCAGGAGAACTGTTGTTCTGGGAGGATGTCATATGACGTCCCAAAACGCACCTCTAGCACAGCGGCGCCAACGACTAATCACTGTACTGGCCCCGTTGTCAGTGTCATGTGATCACTGTGACCAATCACAGAAGATCACATGACAATTGCAAACAATGGATGGCTTCCTCTCATACAATCCATTGCATATAATTGCGTTGCTAGCTGTGACTGGTCACAATGATCACCCAGATTGGTCACAGTCAGGGTTTTTTTTTCAGCTGGAACTTCAGCTGGAACTCAGTTCCAGCACCTCTGGCTCAGGCCCTCTTCTCCCTGCTCACCACTATTACTTGAAAACACAAAATTCAGGCTTCTACGCTTACAACTGTCAGCTTGTTCCCCAATGGCTCCCACAGATCAGATCTACTGAGTGGCTTCCACTGAGTGAAGGATGGCTGGGGACAAGGGAGATGCAGGTACAGGGGGTGCAGTGCAAATACCAACATCACCACTGGATGATCTCCCCGCAAGTGAGAGAGGTGTAGCTAACTACAGTATGCAGGGAGGTACTAGAGCTGGCTGGGTGCTTCAGCTTAATACAGCAACAAAAATAGGGCATGTGGAAGATTGTGGAGCTTTTAAGGAGATGGGGAGAAGATGGGGGCAGTAGAGGGGGTTGTATGCAGAGGTCAGAGCTGAAGAGGGGTAAACGTGAGATGTGGATGGGGGATGCAGAGGTAAGCAGCTGTGGAAGAAGGCTGAAGTCTGCACTCTGTGTAGTGCACCGCTAAACTCTGCATTCTGTGTGTAACCCCTCCCTGAACTCTGCACTCTGTACATAATGCACTCCTGGTATTTAATGAGCCTGTTAAGACCCTCCCACTGTTGGTGAAATTTGACCACACCCACTATTTGATGTGGTTTGGAGGGTGTGTGTGTGTGTGTGGGGGGGGGGGGTTGTGATTGAGTTCCTGTACCTATTTTCCAAGAAAAAAAGACCTGGTCACAGTGATCACACAGACCAATCACGGCCCACCTGCACCATGTTATTAGCTTTGACCAATCACAGCTAATCACAACAAAAGATGCTGTCTTTTAATTTAATTTTATTCAGTAAAAAAATTGTTGCTTATATCAATAAAATTCAAATTGGAAAAAAAAAAAATCCTGATCACTTCCCCAGAGTAGTACAATGTCACATTGGTAACACTGTATTTCTCTGGTCACAAGAATCATAAAATAAGGAAAACCTTTTTTTCAATGTGCAGAATTTATACAGCTTGTCTGAACTTTCATAAAGCAGGGGGCAGGGCCATCTTATTGAAAACATTTAGCAATGGTAATCATGCCTAAGCAGTACATTGCTCTTTAATTCCCCCCTAAAAAAGTACCTGTGCCTATAGACTCATAACATTTATATCCACAGTGTGGGATCATCTAAGGCAGTGTTTTTTAACCTTTTTTCAACCAAGGCACCCTTTAAAATTTGGCAGTAGTGGGCAGTAATCTGGGGTAGTGGTTGAACTGATACCTCGATGCCCTGAACCAGTACCCGGGACATGGAATCTATCCACCTACTACTATAAAACATTGGGATTCAACCTACGAAAGGATTAGAGGGGATGGTATTTGGAATATGTGAGGACTGGGATATTGTGAGGAGGATGGGAGGGGAGGATGGAGGGGGGGAGGACTATGGTGGGGGGATGGACAATGGCCAGGGAGAGAGAAGGTAGAAGAACGGGGGAGAAGATGTATGCTTGGAAAATAGTCGTTTTTTTATCTCGCTCGATATAAAGTTATAAAATCTAGGAGCCAAAGTATGAAATTGGTAACATATGAAATGATAATGCTGGTATATTTGAATGTATTTGAATGTAGAGGATAAAAACCTTGAGATGTAAAATATAGTCGGGTGGGGGGGAGGTGAGTTGGAATTCCTCAGCCTTCTCAGACCAAACCCCCAACAAGGTTTACACCCACGGAAGCAATAGTCGAATGGTTCAGTAAAGAGTGTTTCCCCTTAGGGGCTTAGAGGGGGAGGAAGGTACGGTATAAGGGAGGGGGGTGGGAGGGGGTTTGAAGTTTTCCCTTTTTTCTTTTTTTTTTTCTTCGCTGAGGGGATGTAGGGAATAAAAGTCACCTCAGTGGCGTCACTAGGGTTGGTGTCACCCGGTGCGAAAAAAAATGGTGTCACCCCCCAACAACTATAGTCCCCCCTCAGTACAGACCCCCCTCCACTAACTACAGACCCCACTCCCACAGTATAGATCCCTTCCCTCAGTACAAACCCGCTCCACTAAGTACAGACTCCCCGCCATCAATATAGACCCGCCTCCCTCAGTATGAACCTCCCCCTCAGTACAGACACCCCCACCTCAGTGCAGACCGCTCCATCAGTACAGACACCCCCACCTCAGTGCAGACCCCCTCAGTTACAGACACCCCCTCAGTTACAGACACCCCCCTCAGTTACAGACACCCCCCTCAGTACAGACACTCCCCTCAGTACAGACACCCCCCTCAGTACAGACACCCCCCTCAGTAACAGACCCCCCTCAGTTACAGACCCCCCCTCAGTTACAGACCCCCCCTCAGTACAGACACCCCCTCAGTTACAGACACCCCCCTCAGTACAGACACCCCCCTCAGTACAGACACCCCCCTCAGTTACAGACCCCCCTCAGTTACAGACCCCCCCTCAGTACAGACACCCCCTCAGTTACAGACACCCCCCTCAGTACAGACACCCCCTCAGTTACAGACACCCCCCTCAGTTACAGACACCCCCCTCAGTACAGACACCCCCCTCAGTACCAGACCCCCCTCAGTACAGACACCCCCCTCAGTACCAGACCCCCCTCAGTACAGACACCCCCTCAGTTACAACCCCCCTGGTGCAAACCCCCCCTAGTGCAGACCCCAGCAGTACAGACGCCCCCTCCCCCATCAGTAAAGATGCCCCCCTTACCTTACAGACCTCAGAACAGAGCGGCAGATACACACAGCGGTGTGTCTCTCGAGTGCGGGCTCCTCCTCCTCCTCTGTGGATGTAAACAGAGAGGAGGCAGAGGGGGCGGCGGCTTCCTTCCGCTCCGCTGAGGGACACAGCCGCAGCGTGAGCCTAAGGCACAGGGCAGCGGGCGATGTCAGTGTGGTGCCGCTGTGCTACCCACGGGTGTCACCCCTCTGGTGGGTGTCACCCGGGTGCGGCCCGCCCCCCCCGCACCTGGCTATCAACGCTAGTGAGTCACCTCCCTGAATGCCAAAGGGCTTAACATCCCAGAGAGAAGAAAAATGCTGTTGAACGACCTGAGGCGCCAGACGTTGCGTATGTGCAGGAAACACACTTCAGAGAAGGAGGACTCCCATTTCCTCAAAATAGATTTTTTCCATGTGCGTATCACACCCCGAATCAACAGTCAAAATCTAAGGGAGTCTCAATATTGATCTCTAACCGAATTCCTTGGTCATTAGTAGATAAACGCTTAGACTTAAATGGTAGATTTATTTTCCTTAAGGGTTGTATTGGCAGTACCAAAGTAACGCTGGCTACATTATATGTACCAAATGAACACCAAAACTCTTTTTTGAAGAAAGTCCTCTCAGAGCTAATAGATTTTGCGGAAGGTAAACTGATTCTTGGAGGGGATTTTAATATCTCCTTAGATCCTAGAATCGATACCTCCTCAGGGATAATATCAACCTCAGGAGGTATTAGAAGAAGTATATTGCAGAAGATACATGAATTACAATTACCGTATATACTCGAGTATAAGCCGAGTTTTTCAGCACTTTTTTGTGCTGAAAATGCCCCCCTCGGCTTATACTCGAGTCACCGTTTGGCGCCTGATCTCCCGGACTTTGGGGACCCGGTACTGGCCAAACTTGGCACACATATAGCCCCACTCTTCCTCTACAAGTGTGCAGAGTTTGTTGTCCGGGGGACCTACGCCCGGGGAGCACCGATTTTTCAAAGCCGGGCACCCCTTCCATAGACTCCCATGTTAAACAGTAATTTCTCCGGTGACTTTGTGGACCCGGTACCAGCCAGTGGCCTTGGCACACATGTAGCCCCATTTCTCCTCTACAAGTGTGCAATGTTTTTTGTCTGGAGGACCTACGGCCGGGGAGCACCGGTTTTTAAAATCTGGGCACCCCTTCCATAGACTCCCATGTTAAACGTCAGTCTAGTCATGGACACAGTGAGGCATGGGCACAGTGAGGCATGGGCACAGTGAGGCATGGGCACAGTGAGGCATGGACATGGACACAGTGAGGCAAAGTAAGGCACAGTGAGGCATGCAGAGGTACACCCTAGGCTTATACTCGAGCCAATACGTTTTCCCATTTTTATGTGGTAAAATTAGGTGCCTCGGCTTATATTCGGGTCAGCTTATACTCGAGTATATACGGTAGTAGATGTTTGGAGGACTTTGCATACAGAAGAAAGGGATTATACCTTCTTTTCCAACCCCCACCAAACATACTCTCGTATAGACCTATTTTTGATTCCCCACTATTGGTTATCATTAGTTTTAGAGACCAGCATTGGAAATATAACTTGGTTGGATCATGCTCCGGTCACCTTGTGTTTCTCCCTGTCCAGCATGGCTCTCTCGCAGGAGAGATGCTGGCGATTAAATGAGAGCCTACTCAGAACTCCGAAGTGAGGGATGACGTAGCCAAAGAGATGACAGCATATTTTCAGGTAAATGATTCTCCCGGGAGCGACCCTTGTATGGTTTGGGAGGCACACAAGCCCGTGATCAGAGGAATCCTGATCATACATGGATCAATTCAGAAGAAGAAACAAGAGAAACAGGCCAGGGAGTTATTAGTGGAAATCCAAGCCTTGGAAGTGCAGCATAAAATGACACAACCACCCTCCATTGGCAATGAATTGGGCCAACTGAGAAGACCGCTTACAAACATTCTACGTTTCAAAGCTAAAGCTATAATACAACGAGGAAAGAAGGCAAATTACGAGCTGGGAGACAAATGTAGTAAACTACTAGCGGGAAAAACTAAAGAAAAAAATAGGTCAACATATATACCACAAATAAAAGGGAGGGAGGGACAATTAATACGAACACCAAAAGAAATTGCCCAGACATTTGAAAATACTACTCCTCCCTATATAATTTGATGCAATCAGCTACTCCATTGTCTGCTATAGAAGATTATCTCTCCTCAGCAGGCCTTACTCGACTTCCATCTCCGGTCCGCCGTACCCTATAAAACCCTATTTCTATGGAAGAATTGAACGTAATATTAAAAACAGTTAAAACCGGAAAGGCCCCAGGCCCAGACGGTTTCACTATAAGATACTACAAGGAATTTTTCTCGATTTTAAGTGGTCAGATGATAAAGGTCTTTAATGCAGTAGGTCAGACTTCTGCACTACCCCCCGATGCACTCATGGCCCATATTACGGTAATTCCAAAAGAGGGGAAGGACCAGGCAGAATGTGGAAGTTATAGACCCATTTCACTATTAAACACAGACTTAAAAATCTTTACTAAAACATTAGCCGCTTGACTCCAACCATGGCTCTCATATTTAGTAGGTTTAGACCAAGTGGGATTCATCCCTACGCGGGAAGCGAGGGATAACACAACAAAAGTTCTTAACCTGGTCCACCGTGCCAATGAGACAAACACTTGTGTGTTTTTAAATACTGATGTTGAAAAAGCATTCGATAGAGTAAATTGGCAGTTTCTCTTTGAAGTGTTAAGACAGATAGGTCTAGGGGAACGCATGATCGGTTGGATTACGGGTGTCTATACCACCCCACACGCTGCCGTGAAAGTAAATTGAGTCTTCTCAAAACCTTTCAACATTGCAAATGGTACGAGACAGGCATGCCCCCTCTCATCCATACTCTTCACTTTATCACTGGAACCTTTACTGAATAGAATACGTCAAAATCCAGATATTCGGGGAGTGCGGGTGAGAGAGGGCACCCATAAGGTCTCGGCATACGCGGATGATTTGCTGTTCTCCATGTCATCCCCACATGTCTCACTTCCTAACCTGGTAGGAGAGATTGAGAAATATGGTACCCTATCCAATCTAAAAATAAATCATACCAAGTCTGAGGCTATGAGCGTAGCAGTAGCGCCTCTATTACGTAACACCATACAATCAAATTTTGGTTTTAAGTGGGGGTCAGCACTCAAGTACTTGGGCACACTTATACCATCAAAAGAAAAGGATACTTTTAAGTTAAGCTTTCCACCAGTATATAACTTAATACGATTATTTTTAGATAAATGGCAACATGGACTATACTCGTGGTTTGGCCGTATCAATATAATTAAAATTATATTCTACCGAAATTTTGTATTTGCTCCAGGCGCTACCGATCACAATTCCAGCAACCTTTCTTCGCCAAATACGTACTCTTTTTATGAAATTTATATGGGCAGGGAAACGGCCAAGTATCAAGCGAGACCTGTTGATGATACCCAAGTGCTTTGGTGGGATGGCGGTTCCCGACATTGTTAAATACTATCAAGCAGTACATCTAGCCAGAATGGTGGATTGGTGTAGACATACCGATTTCAAACGGTGGATAGATATGGAGCAACAATCTAGTCCGGTTCCTTTATGTAGAGCACCGTGGTGCTATACATTACTGCCAATCTCTCTTAAGAAAAATCCCACAATTGGTACGACATTGCGAATTACGGCTAGGTTATGTCGAGATGTGAAATTCTCATCAAGACAATCACCTCTGTTTCCCATTTTGAGAAACCCTAGCTTTACACCAGGCATGGAGGCAGGAGCATTTAAAAACCTTAAAGAAAAAAGCTTATACCAGGTTTCACACTTTCTTCAGTCGGAAACCTGGCCAACCATTAAAACACTGACGCAACCGGGAGGACCCTTTGAAATTAACCTTTGGCAGGCACTGCAAGTAAACCATTTTCTGAGATCTTTGGGACCACCAATAAATTTCCAACGTGAACTAACCACACTCGAGTTATACTGTGATTATAAGGAACCACTTGTACGAGTAGTTTCTAAGATGTATGGATTATTAAATAAACCCTCGGATGACTTTGAGACGCCGAGCATCAGCAAGTGGGAAAGAGACTTAAGCCTCGTACACACAGTCTGACTTTTTGCCAACAAACTTCATTTTGAGCAAGTTTGACAAAAAATCCGACCGTGTGTACGCTCCATCGGACAAACTTTTTTGGTTTTCATCGGACAAAAGTTCGGTCTGCAAACGGACAAACTTTTGGCCAACAAAAGTCTGATGGAGCAAAGTCCGAACGTGCATACAGAAAACCATCGGACTTTTGTCCGATGGACAAAACAAATAATGTTAAAATCAACCAACAATAGCAGAAGTTGACCAAAGGGTGGCGGTAAAGAGCATAAAAGAGCAGAAAAACCACATGATGTTGGAAAAAGTTTTGGGAAAGTTTGCAGAAAAGTCCTGTGGTGTGTATGCTATGTCAACTCCATTCGGACAAAAATCCACGGAAAAGTCAGATGGAAGTCCGGCCGTGTGTACGGGGCTTTAGATAGGATCTTTTCCCAAACTCAACGTAAACAGATCACCTACCTAGCCTTAAATTCCTCGATCTGTACACGGACCCAGGAATCTAACTATAAACTTCTGATGCAATGGTATTATACACCAGTATGGCTCCATTAACTTGCGTTGGAAAACTTGGATAGATGTTGGAGATGCGAGGAGGAATGAGGGACATTGCTACACATATTTTGGTCCTGTAATTTTTTTTACAATATTGGGTAGAGATCCAGAGAATTTCACAAAAAATTTTGGATGTTCAGATACCAGATGACCCCGCCCTTTTCCTTCTCCATTGTTCGCAGATTCCAGTTCAGATTTTCAAAAGAACGGTGCTGTGCCATATGATTAATGCAGCTAAAGCTGGGATCACCCTGCATTGGAGAGACCCCAGACCCCCCTCAAGTACAGAGTGGCTCAACAGGGTAAGAGAGATAGGGGCCATGGAGGACTTGGTCCTCTCAGCCCAAAACAAGAAAGACCAGTACGATCAAACATGGAGGAAATGGAGTCTATATATGTACTCGGGGGAGGGGAAGAGATTAATAGACGGGATATTAGAAGAGTGAGGACCTTCCAATGGGAGGTATATATAATTGTGATGGGAGGTGTATTCCTGCACAGGGAGAAACATAAAAATTGATTCCCTCCATCTTCCTTTGAAATATATATATATTTTTTTTATTGTTTTTTGGAGGGGGGGGGAGGGGTTTTGTTCTTTTCCTATCCCTCTGTGAGAGAGAGGGAAGGGGAAAGAAAAGAAGGGAAGGGGAAAGGGGAAAGAAAAGGAGAAAAAAAGAAGGGGAAAAATATAGAGAGATCATCAAGTAATAACTCTTTAGGCCAGAATTACATGGCAATGAGGAAAGTAAGAAATACAATTAAAATAAAATTGAATGTAAAGGTATAACTATGATGGATTGCCAGTGTGATTTAAATGTACTAAGGTGGGGGGGAAGTAAATGTAAATGTACACATACTTGATGGATTGTAATGGTGATAAATATGTTTGTCGATATTTGTCCTTTTTGATAAAATAAAGAATATAAAAAAAAAATCTGGCAGAATCTCGAAGGCACACCAACCAAAAATGTAAAAAATATTTAATTGTTTTAAATTTCCTTGGACATCCCCTCCCACCGCTTCTGAATGCGTTCCAGCGGCTCATGAGCTGCTTGAAATGCTTTCAACAGAAAGCCAGCAGCCGGCTGTAAAAAACAATACCAAGGTTGTGGTTGGTATCTTCAGCCATAACCCCGGTAAACCATTTCAAACCTGCAACGTATATATATATGTATTGCAGTCTTGAAGTGTAAAAAAAAGAAAAAACCTACCCTTGTTACAATTAAGGGACTTTCACATTGACTCACTGCAGTTTGGCCACAGCACAGGTGTAGCTCAGGGTACACGTGGCTTTCATGTGCGTTACCTGCGGCTTCTCATAAACTTCTATTATTTCCTAAATTTTTGGTGCATTTTCTGAAAGCACACCAAAAATAAGCGTCATAATAGAAGTCTATGGGAAACCGCACATGAAAACTGCGGGTATCCTGCGCTACACCTGCGCTGCGGCCAAACTGCAGCAGAGCAATGTGCAAGCGGAATACAAAATAAAAAGAAGTGCAGTTACCATTACTAAATCGCATTACTAAACTGCATGTCAAATCGTACCAATGTGAACCAGGGCTTATGCCCCTTTCACACTACTGCGACTTCAAAGTAGCGTGATTTTACAGAGATTTTGCGGGCGCGATTCTGCGGCCGTGAGTTTGTAGCAATTTACGGGAATGCCTGTGTAACTCACATCAAAGTTGGACCAAAGTAGTGCAGGGACTACTTTGAAGTTGGCTCGACTTGAAGTTGTACTAATATGAATGGTTGTCATTGGAAATCATGGGGAACGACTTGTCATACTACTTTGCAGTCCCAAATCATGGGACAAGTCGTACAAGTGTGAAAGGGGACTAGACAGCGGACCGCCACTGCTGTAACAACAGGGCTTGACGGAGTGGGCAACAGTAGTTTTATGGCAGAGAGCTGCTATAGCTGCCTAGGTTGGGGTCATTTTGCCGCAGCACACCTGGGGATTCTTCACGGCACACCGGTTGAGAAACATTGATCTAAGGCACTGATGCCACTGCAAGTTTCACGACATGTGGAGTGTGATTAAGTGATGTCTTCACTGTGCTGTTCCCTGCTCTCCTTGCTGTAAAGGAAGATGCACCTGAAGACCTGCAATGCAAGGATCTCCCTGCTTCTGCTTCATTTATTCTGTGGATCCCTCCTGCTGCTTCTTGATTATTACCCCACCAGTCATCAGAGCACCAAAGAAACCTGCCTCTACCAAAATAGCTGCAGATGAAGTTAGTTGTTCTGACAAAAGGGCACTTGAATGATCTTTATCAGTATCTACCAAGAGAAGCACACTAGGATACCATTCTCAACAAAACTGGAATATGACATACACCAGCACAGTGAAAAATGCTAGAACCCAAAAGTGTGTGGTACTTTAAAAGTACCTTCTTGAGTGTGTAATAGACACATACTCATAACAAATATGGGATCCGATCAGGGGCGACCCGTGCATTGTGGGCGCCCTCCCTATCCATGTTTCCAGCCCCTTTCAGGACGCCGGGCACAGGAATTCCTATGGCGGGGGTGGGCGGGGGTGTGGTTTTTGAAGCACCTGATTAGAGCCAGAGGCTCTTCAAAATAGGGTGGGCTTGAGGCGCAGTGAGTGCGCCCCGATCCCACCCAATTGTGTGAACATAGGGCATAAATTTTCGCTATTTTCACACTACAGTTACTCCCCGCCAATCAGGAGGCAGGTCAGTGAAACCTGTTTCCCGATTGGCCAAAGCAGCAGGCGATTCCTATTGGATGCCTAGTGCTGTGGAAGAGTAGACACGCTGGAGCCGGACCCGCCGCTGCCGCATCCCGGAGGACAAGAGGACACAGCAGGAGAGGAGAGGAGGACACAGCCCACCACATAAGTGCCAGACCTCCGGGGGGAGGGCTGACTGACAGTGCCGCAAGCCCCGCAGCCGCCCCTGGTGTGGGGGGGTGCATAAGTGCTGTGCCGCCCGGAAGGGGGGGTAGTGCTGGTTGTTTGCCGCCCCCCCCCCCAGAAGAAAAGCCCACCAGCCGCCACTGAATCCAATTAGTTGGCCGACACATTTTGCAGGCAAACCCGCTTCATCGGGGCTTCAGATCCTATTCAGAAATATAACATGCAAACATATCATATCCACCATGAATGTAAAAAAGAAGTATGGGTTTTTACATTCATGGTGGATATGATATTCTTTCATGTTGTGTTTAGTCAATAATGTACAAATAAGATACTATATAATATGCTATGTAATATGACACTCAGTGATCAATGTTTCATACATATTCTTGTATATGATTACAGTATTTCTGAATAGGAGGCCCCGATGAAGCGGGTTTGCCCGTGAAACGTGTCGACCAACTAATCGGTTCCCAATGCCAGGATAAACATCACTGTGGTTGGCTAAATTGTGGATTTTTTTTTTATATTTGTTATATCTTTAATAAAATTGTTATATTTTTATATACCTTATGAGTCTGTGTATATGACACCCAAGGAGGTACATTTAAAGTCTCACACATTTTTGGGTTCTAGTATTTACCGTGTTGGGGGACAGTACCTCCTGAGGATAGATATTTCATAATACCCTATCCCACACACAAAACTTAGACAGCACAGTGAAAAGATCATTCGAATGACTCCAATAACTATTAATTTCCTACCAACAAACTATAGTAAATTCTCAGTAAGAGCACATTTGTTATTTCTGTAACATTTACACAAAATAATGTTTTACATGACTCATATTTCATATTTTGAAAATTATATTTCATGTACACATTTCTAAACACTGCCTCTAGTGGTCATATGTATAGGAAGGAATCTGATTTGCATTGTTGCTTGATGACTGCTGAGATTAGCTCAGTTAGCCTTAAGCCCTGTACACACGATCGGATTTCCTATGGTTTTTTAACCGATGGATTTTTCCAGCTGACTTTCAGCAGTCTTGCCTACACACCATCAGTCAAAAAACCGACCGTTCCAAACGCGGTGACGTAAAACACTCCGATGAGCCGAGAAAAATGAAGTTCAATGCTTCTGAGCATGCGTCGACTTGATTTTGAGCATGCGTGGGTTTTTTATCCGATGAAGTTCCCCACAGACGATAGTAATTTGCTATCGTTTTTTTAACCATCGGATACATTTAAAACATGTTCTATTTTTAAACACCGATGGAAAAAAGACCGATGGGGCCCATACACGATCGGTTTGTCCGATGAAAAAAGTCCATCGGACTGTTTTCATCGGTTAAACCTATCGTGTGTACAGGGCTTAAGGCTCCATTCACACTTGTACGACTCCAAAGTTGCGCCGACTTTGGAGTGCAACTTTGGTGCAATTTTGTCGGCACATTGATGCAACTTTGTCACAACTTTGACGCAACTATGGATGGGTGCGAGTCCGATACAACTTTGACCAGTGATAATGGACAACTGTTGCACAACTGTATAACATTCAGATACAACTTTCATGCAACTTTTGAAGTCTATGGCCCCCAAGTTGCTTGAAAGTCGGACCAAAGTAGTGCATGAACTACTTTGAAGTTGCTGCAACTTTAAGTCGCACCTACACTATATTGTCAAAAGTATTGGGACAACTGCCTTTACACGCACATGAACTTTAATGGCACCCCAGTCTTAGTCCGTAGGGTTCTATATTGAGTTGGCCCACCCTATAACAGTTCAACTCTTCTGGGAAGTCTGTCCACAAGGTTTAGGAGTGTGTCCATTGGAATGTTTGACCATTCTTCCAGATCGCATTTGTGAGGTCAGGCACTGATGTTGGATGAGAAGGCCTGGCTCTCAGTCTCCTCTCTAATTCATCCCAAAAAGTGTACTGTCAGGTTGAGGTCAGGACTCTGTGCAGGCTAGTCATGTTCCTCCACCCCAAACTCGCTCATCCATGTCTTTATGGACCATGGTTTGTGCACTTGTCCAAATCATTTTGGTGGAGGGGGGATTATGGTGTGGGTTTTTTTTTTCAGGGGTTGGGCTTGGCCCCTTAGTTCCAGTGAAGGGAACTCTTAAGGCGTCAGCATACTAAGACATTTTGGACAATTTCATGCTCCCAACTTTGTGGGAAGAGTTTGGGGATGGCCCCTTCCTGTTCCAACATGACTGCGCACCAGTGCACAAAACAAGGTCCATAAAGACATGGATGAGCGAGTTTGGGGTGGAGAAACTTGACTGGCCTACATAGAGTCCTGACCTCAACCAGATAGAACACCTTTGAGATAAATTAGAGCGGAGACTGCGAGCCAGGCTTTCTCGTCCAACATCAGTGCCTGGCCTCACAAATGCGCTTCTGGAAGAATGGTCAAACATTCCCATAGACACACTCCTAAACCTTGTGGACAGCCTTCCCAGAAGAGTTGAAGTTGTTATTCAGTAGGTGCAAAGGGTGGGCCAACTCAATATTGAACCCTACAGACTAAGACTGGGATGCCATTAAAGTTCATGTGCATGTAAAGGCAGGTGTCCCAATACTTTTGACAATATAGTGTAGGTACGACTTGAAGTTGCAGAAACTTTAAAGTAGTTCATGCACTACTTTGATCCGACATTTAATGCAACTTGAGGGCCATAGACTTCAAATGATGCATGAAAGTCGTACCTGAATGTTACAGTTGTCCATTATCACTGGTCAAAGTTGTATCCGAGTCGCACCCATCCATAGTTGCGTCAAAGTTGTGACAAAGTTGCATCAATGTGCCAACAAAGTTGCACTTCAAAGTCGGTGCAACTTTGGAGTCGTACAAGTGTGAATGGAGCCTTAAGCCCCATACACACGGCCGGACTTCCATCGGACTTTTCCCTGGTTTTTTGTCTGAACGGAGTTGGTCGGGAACACCCATAGCATACACACCACATGACTTTTCTGCAAACTTTCCCAAAACTTTTTGCAACATCTCGTGGTTTTTCTGCTCTTTTCTGCTCTTTACCGCCACCCTTTGGTCAACTTCTGCTATTGTTGGTTGATTTTAACATTAGTTGTTTTGTCCATCGGACAAAAGTCCTATGGTTTTCTGTACACACGGTAGGACTTTGCTCCATCGGACTTTTGTTGGGCAAAAGTTTTTCTGTTTGCAGACCCAACTTTTGTCCGATGAAAACACACAAAAAAACAAAAAAGTTTGTCCGATGGAGCGTACACACGGTCGGATTGTTGGTCCAACTTGCTCAAAATGAAGTTTGTTGGCCAAAAGTCAGACCGTGTGTACGGGGCTTAAAGCTAACTGAGCTAATCTCAGCAGTCATTAAGCAACAATGCAAATCAGATTCCTTCTTATGCCCCATACACACGATCATTTTTCATGCCGTTAAAAATGCCATCTTTAAAAATGGCCATTAAAAATGATCGTGTGTAGGCTCCAGAGCATTTTTAACGACGTGAAAAACGGCCATTAAAAATTTCGAACATGCTCTATTTTTTCACGTCGTTTTTCATGTCGTTTTTTTTTAACAACGTGAAAAACGATAGTGTGTAGGCTTTAACGACGTGAAAAAAAACACGCATGCTCAGAATCAAGTATGAGACGGGAGCGCTCGTTCTGGTAAAACTAGCGTTCGTAATGAAGATAGCACATTCGTCACGCTGTAACGGACTGAAAAGCACGAGACTGAAAAGAGCGAATCGTCTCTCAACAAACTTTACTAACATGAAGGGTGGCGCCATCCGAACGGAACTTCCCCTTTATAGTGCCGTCATACGTGTTGTACGTCACTGCGCTTTGCTCGAGCGTTTTATTTTAATGATCGTGTGTACGCAAGGCAGGCTTGAGAGGAAACAAGAAAAAAAAATGACGAGAAAAACGTCAGTTTTAAAAATGACATTAAAAATGATCGTGTGTATGGGGCATTATACATATGACCACTAGAGGCAGTGTTTAGAAATGTGTACATGAAATATAGTTTTCAAAATATGAAAATTCATGTGCGTGTAAAGACAGGCGTCATAAATACTTTTGACAATATAGTGTATATGAATGGTTATTATTGGAAAACATGGGGAACGACTTGTCATGAGGCTTTGATGTCCAAAGTTGCACGACAAGTCGCACAAGTGTGAATGGAGCCTTACAGAGAGTTGTTTTCAACCAGGTCTGATCTGAACCATAGATAAGCACAGAAAAAGAGGAGTAAAGTACAATCACTGTGCAGTAGTGTTAAGAAGGAAGTCAAGCCTTCATATGTAATGGACAAATATGGCTGCCCCCCAAGGTACCGGAACAATAACCACCTATGCCCAAAAACTATATATTTTAGCTGTAAAAAGACTATAGTTCACCAACAATGTTCCAGGATGCTAAACATTTTAAGATGACAAACCTTACTCTATCACAGAACTATATTGGTAATTCTTCAATATGCATTTATGTTTCTTTCTAAAAAAAAAAAAAGAACTCTCCATTGTGGTCACTCATAAAAGTCCCATAAAGCTCCTACAAAAGGCAATGTACGATTTTAAAAGATCCCATGAGCCCTATACCTTTTTTCCCCCATCCTTCAGTGGAGAACAAATGCTTTTCAACAAGAAGATTACAATGGTGAAAGTAAAATGTAGTACAATAAAAATTGCAAAATGACCCTTACTGAAGCTCAAAAAGGCCAGACTAGATGCCTTCACATGGTCAACTGTCATTGTCCTTATCAAGAAGACATTCTTACTGCTCACCAAACGAATAAAAAAAATTCTGTGTGCTTCTTTTACATAAATAAAAACTTATGGGGAAAAAAAAAAAAAAAAAGAAAAAGAAAAAAGTGTAACAACAGGCTCTGTTCACACCTGAGCATACTGGAATCGCGGGCAGAATATCGTGATTCTGCCCATGTTTCCTGAATTGCGGCAAAACACGGGGCGCATTTGCAATACCACTATTTCCTAATAGCACCCCAAACACAGTGCAATTTTGCAGCGATTGCCAAGCGACAAAACACGCTAAAAATACGCCAAAAATCACACTGCCAAACGCTCCTGGCACTATGCCAAAATTTGCTACATGAGCTTCTTTGGAGCGTTTTTTGGAGTGGAGGGAGGCCCATTAAAATGAATGGTGCTGCTCCAAAAACGCGCCACAATAAGAAAATACAAAAAAAAAAGCTAATAAAAAAAACAAAAACGCCGGGGCGGCAGCTGTCGCTGCACTACGCTTAGGTGTAAATGGAGCCAAAAACATTCTGCGTGTAACGCTATTTTAACTACTACAACATCGAAATGTCTCTAAATGTGATATTTTAATAAAACAATCACAGAATATCTTGAAATAACAGAACATCAATTTTACTGTTATTGGAATATAATTATGAACGGTGTTTGTTATTTTCTTAGAGCAAGTACAGGTATATATTATGATAGCATAAAAGTATATAGTTTAACTTACCAAACTGCAAAAGCATCAAAAAACTCATCAGATGTAAAATAATCATTGTCTGCCTAACAAACAAAACATGATAATATATAATTTAGTTAGAAAGGATTTCTTTTGTTTAGAAAAAAATGTGCAAATGCAACATTCTCTGCAAATGTTTATGGGTAATATACCAACTTTACTATTCAACATTTATGATATATATATATATATATATATATAAATATATATATTTATAAATATATATATAAAAATAAATAAATATAATTTATAAGCTGTATTTTATATATATATATATATATATATATATATATATATATATATATATATATATATATAAAATACAGCTTATAAATTATATTTATTTAATTATTTGTATATATACACACATATATATATATATATATATATATATATATATATATAAAATGTGTATGTATGTATAAATATATATATATATATATATATATATATATATATATATATATATATATATATATATAGATTTTTTTTTAAACGCCCATTTCTAAAAAAAACAGGTAGTGAACTTAGAATTATGCACGCTTTTAAAACTACAGTTAAATATTGTGTTATTTGTTTTATTGAAAGGCATTTTTGAAAAAAAAAAATGTAAATATGTTTTCTGTATTTTTTTCTACAAAATTTATTTAAAGCCCTTTAAAAAAACGTAATAATAATTTATTTATAGACAATTTTTTGAGAAAAAATGAAAACAATGTTTTCTGTATTTTTATCTACAAAACAAAGCCTATTAAAAACATAATAGTAATAATAATAATAGCTGTGCATCTATTTTTTTTTAAAAATATGATAAATAACAATCTGCGAACTTGTATGTACCCTAAATTAATTTTTTTAATAAAAAAAAAATATATGTTTTGTTAAAAGAAAAAAAAAAGGAAGGCCTGAAATAAGCTTTACTCTGGATACATTTTAGCTTGTCTCGGTACACTGGATAAAACGAATAAAAACAAACTGAGTATAAAGTAAAGGGAAAAACTTTATAAATATTGTTTCCAAATAGTTTTTCTCTAATTGCATCATTGTTTATGATGTGCTAATTTTTTAACAATAGCAAATAAAATATGTATTCGTGTCTATCATAAAAATAATATGTATTATTGTCTATAATAAAAATGGTAAAATGTCTTACCTTTAAAATTTTACCCAAGAGCCTTAAGTTGGAGGGCAAGTGTCTATTAAACAGCACAGGATGTAGTGGCTTATATAAACTTTGATGTGTACCGGACCCATGTGACCATCTCTTTTAACTCGGTTCAACATTCATAAAGTAATCCTTTCACAAAATACCTGAAGGTCAATATGCTCTTAATAATATATCTAGACCTTCTATATTAAAGGGCTCTATTGTGAATAGCGTTCATTGCTCTCCAGTATGACTGGATACTTAGCTACTAATTAAATAACAATTGTGCTATTGTTCTCCACCTGCTACAGAGGCTCTATGTGAAAGCTGCGGAGAGGTTAATGAGGTGGTCAGGTAACCCTTAATGATGACAGACATGTGAGATGTACATGGCCCATCCAAGGACTAACAATCCTAACATCCCGTGTTTAATGTATGTGTTTTTTTAGAAAATAATTTTTTTAGTTGTAGTGCAATGTGAAGTTTAAAATAATATTTATTTTTATTTCTACTCACTAACTTTATACTTAATTTAATATATAGCTAAATTTTTCTTATTAGCTAAATCTTTGTGAAAGCTTTTTTTTTTGCTATGTCCGTTTGAGGAGATTTTCCTTCACGTCCTGTCCCAAAGACGGGTTGATTTACTAAAGGCAAATAGCGTGTTCTCTTTGCAAGGGAATGCTCCCTTAGCTTAATGAATGTGGCGAAAATTCACTTTGTAAAAATTACCTAAATCACAAGCAAGATGAATTTAAATTTAAATTTCACCTGCACTGCCCAGGAGCCCCTGGTACTATATGCTTGATTTACTCCTCCCTCAACTCTGGTGGTTTCCCAGCTTCTTTACCTTATGTCCTTGGGTGGGTTTGGGATTTATCTCCCATTTACTTGGTGGATTGGAGCAAAGCTTGGTCAAGTATTAAAAAGTGCTCTTTTTATACGGCCACACTGGAGGCAGCCTATAAGGTACTCCTCCGCTGGTATTGGGTCCCAACCCGCATTGCCAGATCAAACCCGTCTTACATTGATAGATGTTTAATAGATAGATAGATAGATAGATAGATAGATAGATAGATATTTCTGGGGATGTGGTCAACGAGGAAATGAACTTCATATCTGGTGGTCCTGCCCCCTTCTAGAGGGATTTTGGTCGAGGTTATTTGGACTCCTGTTCACCCTCTTCCATGTACCTACCTGCAAAGATGCCAAACTGGCTCTGCTTTACTGCCCGATCCCAGGCCTCTTCTCCTATCAGCAGAAATTGGCCACCTATTTGTTTATTGCTGCTAAACGTGCAATAGCTAGGTCCTGGAAAAAGCCAGCTGTTTTGTTTGCAGAGATACAGTAAAGAGCATCTTAATGACTCTCATGATTAATGAGAAGATTATTAGTATCCTCCCCGACATCCAAACTAAATTTCTTAAGTTGTGGGCCCCGTGGTGGTCTTACTCTCTTTCAACTGTGTACCCGGCCAGCCTAGGCCTCTCTAATTGACCTCTTCCACCCCCCTGCCTGGGGGAACTTCACTTCTCTACCTCCTTCTTCTTCTTCTGTGACTCCCCTCACCTCTCACTTCCCCCCTCGTTATCTGACCCCCCCTTAACCCCCCTTTTTTTTTACTCATTCCTGTGTGCCCACTTCATGTTGTATATGTTCCAATTTTTGTGGATTGTTCCACACCCCAGACCCTGAGCCTTACGGCTCAGGCACCCTGTGTTGACCCCCGGCTCTGGTTGGAGGGTTACTGTTGTTTGACAGTTTATGCCTTAAAACAAATGATATATATATGTATTCTTATGATGTATTATGTTATGTCTACTGTCCATATCCCCTGGGTGGGATTATTACAGCTGTACTCTTCATTGTATCTCAATAAAAAATATTATACCAGAAAATTTTTATTGAAATATAAAAATTTTATATGCCTTTAGTAAATGAACCCCATTGCCACCAAAAGAAGTGTCCCCATTAGAAGATGTACCATCAACTCTTGTTTCATAACAAATGCAAAATGTTGAATTTCCCATCACTTTCTGGCTTGGTTACCAGGACAAATAAAGAAGGTGAATCCACCTAGCAGAGACATGTACAATTTATAATTTATACTGAGCAAAATTATAAACGCAACACTTTTGTGTTTGCCCTTATTTATCATGAGCTGAACTGAAAGATCTACGACTTTTTCCCCAGTCCATTACCAGGCCCTTTGGGTCTGGTATGAATATTAAGGGGAACCCCGAACCAAAATAATAAAAAAAAAAATGCGTGGGGGTCCCCCTAAATTCCATATCAGGCCCTTCAGGTCTGGTATGGATATTAAGGGGAAACCTGCGCCATTTTTTTTTTTAAATGGCGTAGGGGCCCCCCTCAAAACCCATACCAGACCCTTCAGGTCTGGTATGGATTTTAAGGGGAACCCCGTGCCAAAATTAAGAAAAAAATGGCGTGGGGTTCGCCCCAAAAATCCATACCAGACCCTTATCCGAGCACGCAACCTGGCAGGCCGCAGGAAAAGAGGGGGGATGAGAGAGTGCCCCCCCTCCTGAACCGTACCAGGCCACATGCCCTCAACATGGGGAGGATGTCCCCATGTTGATGGGGACAAGGGCCTCATCCCCACAACCCTTGCCCGGTGGTTGTGGGGGTCTGCGGGCAGGGGGCTTATCGGAATCTGGTAGCCCCCTTTAACAAAGAGGACCCCCAGATCCCGGCTCCCCCCTATGTGAATTGATAATGGGGTACATTTTACCCCTACCATTTCACAAAAATAAAAGTGTCAAAAATTTTAAAAACCACAGTACACAGCTTGGGCCAAGTCGAGAAAAAAAATCCCAGCGATGTCCCCTTTGTTACAGGGGGCTTACAGATTCCGATAAGCCACCCGCCCGTAGACCCCCACAACCACCGGGCAAGGGTTGTGGGGATGAGGCCCTTGTCCCCATCAACATGGGGACATCCTCCCCATGTTGAGGGCATGTGGCCTGGTACGTTCAGGAGGGGGGGACGCTCTCTCGTCCCCCCCTCTTTTCCTGCCGCCTGCCAGGTTGCGTGCTCGGATAAGGGTCTGGTATGGATTTTTGGGGGGAACCCCACGCCATTTTTTTTATTTTGGCGTGGGGTTTCCCTTAATATTCATACCAGACCCAAAGGGCCTGGTAATGGACTGGGGGGAACCCATGCCATTTTTTTCAATGATTTTTATCTGTATTGCCGGGACCCGACAATTCATTATAGCCGCGAGTAGTTTTAAATTACTTTTTTTCCTTTAATAATGTCCTTTTGTGCAGGGACTGTTATAAACATGGGAAACATGCGCTACTTTACAGGCATACTATAGACACCCCCCAGGTACGAACTTTAAAGGAATATTTCACTTTTATTGTTTCACTTTAAGCATTATTAAAATCACTTCTCCCGAAAAACCGGCCGTTTTTAAAACTTTTTTTTGCATTGATACATGCCCCCTGGGGCAGGACCCAGATCCCCAAACACTTTTTATGACAATAACTTGCATATTAACCTTTAAAATTAGCACTTTTGATTTCTCGCATAGACTTTTAAAGGGTGTTCCGCGGCTTTCGAATTTGCCACAAACACCCCAAATTGTTCGCTATTCGGCTCATGTTCGACCCAAACATAAAGCTCATCTCGGCATCTCGGATTATCTCGGCAAAGGAGAAAAAAGAGAAATGCTCACTAACACAGATTTAGACAGACTTGTGAACAATATTTGAGAGAAATAGGCCTTTTGTGAACATAGAAAAAGTCTGAGTTCTTTCAGTTCAGCTCATGATTAGGGTTGAGCGAACCCGAACTGTAAAAAATGTACTGTATGTTCGGGTTCGGGTTCGGTGTTCGGCAATGTAATGGCGCATTTTAAAAAGCTGCAGGGCAGGCAATCAACATTTGTTTAACTTGTGTGCCCTTAGAAGCCATCACAGCCATGCCTACTAATGGCATGGCTGTGATTGGCCAGTGCAGCATGTGACCAAGCCTATAAGCTAGAGGCACATAGCACAGCACGTCACCCTGCTTCAGTTAGTGTAGGGAAAGGTTGCTGCTGCTGCTGCTTTGAGGGAGAGAATTATATTATATACCGTATATTGATTCACAAATCAAATTACTCAGCGATCTACCTTGCTTTTGTTGCGTGGGTGCAGTAAACAATCTTTTTATCCTGCTTTGAGCCCAATGCCAGAGAAAAGATAACTTTTATCCGTCTGTTAGTTAGGTTGGCTTCGGCGGGCATTTTATGCAAGCTCAGTGCACCAGTACTGCATATGTTACTGTGAGATACACCCTTTAGATACTGTTCTCCTATTCTGCTATTCAAAAAAATAATAATTTAGGGCAAAAAAATATTTTTTGGTGCATTTTCTGCACATCTCTACGTGTGAGATAGACACTTTAGATACTGTTCTCCTATTCTGCTCTTCCAAAAAAAAAAAGAATTTAGGGCAAAAAAAATTTTTTTGGTGCGTTTTCTGCCCCGAAAATTTTTTTTGCTGCATTTTCTGCATATCTGTACGTGTGAGATACACACTTTAGATACTGTTCTCCTATTCTGCTCTTCAAAAAAAGTAATAATTTAGGGCAAAAAATATATTTTTGGTGCGTTTTGTGCCCAAAAAATTTTTTGGTGCATTTTCTGCATATTTGTACATGTGAGATACACACTTTAGATACTGTTCTCCTATTCTGATCTTCAAAAAAAAAAAATGTAGGGCAAAAAAATTTTTTTGGTGCGTTTTCTGCATATCTGTACCTGTGAGATACACCCTTTAGATACTGTTGCTCTATTCTGCTATTCAAAAAACACCCATTTAGGGCAAGATCCTAAATTTGAGAAATATGAGGAGACCGTCAAATAAGGGACGTGGCCCCGGTCGTGGTGCTGCTGGTGGAGCTCCTGTTGCAGGGAGAGGACGTGGTCGATCTTTGCCAGCTACACGCACAAGTGAAACAACTCCCTCAGGTGCGAGTAGGCGACAGAGCCTGCAGCGGTATTTGGTTGGGCCTAATGCGGCTCTACGAATGTTGAGGCCAGGAGAAGTACAGGCGATAGTAGATTAGGTTGCTGACAGTGCCTCCAGTTCCTTCACATTGTCTCCCACCCAGTCTACTGCTGAAAGATCAGAGGGCAGGGTTAGCATGGCCAAAATGTGGAAAAGCTTTGTCAGCACGCCACAACAACCAGCACCACCAGCTGATATGGAACGTCTTAGCATGAGGCAGCATTTCACCAACATATTGGAGCAGTATGTGTGCACACGCCTACACGTACTGAATGACGGGTCTGCCCCCTTCAACTTCTGGGTCTCCAAATTGGGCACATGGCCTGAGCTTCCCCTTTACGCCTCGGAGGTGCTGGCCTGCCCTGCAGCCAGTGTATTATCTGAACGTGTATTTAGCACGGCAGGGGGCGTTATCACAGACAAGCGCAGCCGCCTGTCCAGAGCCAATGTGGACAAGCTCACGTTCATTAAAATGAACCAGGCATGGATCCCACAGGACTTGTCCGTACCTTGTGCAGAATAGACATGTATACCGGCCTTACCCAGCCATTGTTGTATTTTTGATCTCTCTCACTTTTTTGGGGTGTACCCTAATTAAAAAAAAAAATCATTAAAAAAATTCATTAAAAAAATCATTAAAAACAAAAACCAGTGTTGGCTACATCGTCCTCCTCCACCGCCGCTTCCACCTACACTGCCACATCCACCGCCACCTCCTACTCCATATGGACCTCGTCCTCCTAGGTCAAGATTATTATTTTTTATTTTTATATATTTTATGTTATTTTAAGGTATTATTTCCCTATCCACATTTGTTTGCAGAGCACTTGCCATGCTCTTAACAACATTTTTCTGCCATTTGCAGCCCTCTAGCCCTTTCCATTACTTTTTAGAGCCATTTTAGTCCTCTAACGTTCGGGTCCCCATTGACTTCAATGGGGTTCGGGTTCGAGGTCAGGTTCGGGTTCGGGGTCAAGTTCGGGTCAAGTTCGGGTCCCAAACTCAAACTTTTTTCCGAAGTTCGGCCAAACATGTCGAACCCGAACATCCAGGTGTCCGCTCAACCCTACTCATGATAAATAGGGGCAAACACAAAAGTGTTGCGTTTATAATTTTGCTCAGTGTAGAATAAAGAATTACATAAGGATTAAATAAAGGGGGACCAATGATCACAAAATTAAAAAGGTAGATAAAAATGTATATTTTACATTTGTATATGTAACTTTTTCTGTAAATATCTTTAGTATATTTCGTATGCATTTGTTAATATCTTCACTCAGTTTAAATGTTCTCAAACTCACAATATTTTTAAATATATTTTTTTTGTCTGCTTTACCTACTGTAAGATACATTAAGCATTGTATTATGTAAATTTGTATCCTGGATATTACCCTGTGAAACTCTAATAAAGCACCTTTGTTTTGTAAAAAAAAAAATATATATATATATTTATTAATTTTTTATTTATTACGTTAAGGTTTTATAAATATTTATTAATTATATTATTGGTTTCTAAATTTATATACATGGAAGCAGTCATATTTGTTATTTCTACAAAAGATGCCTGTGCTTTTTGTTTAGCTGTATTTTGACTGTACATCGCTACCCTTCTGCCTTGGGCCAGAAAAACTCCCAGGGCCCATTCACACACAACTGCAGTGGTTTTTATGTATTCCTTGGCGGGATGGGTTGTTTGTGTTTTTTGTTTCTCTCCCCTTGAGTATTTTCATACATATTTATTTATTCTTACTCTTGATCTCCAGGCATCTATCTGTGCTTCTCCCGAAGAAGTAAGACTCCTCCCGCAAAACGCGTCGAGATCTAGCACAGTCATCCCAGACTACTTACAGTCATCTGCATGACACAATCAGATCTCATGGAAAGGTCTATGACAAATATGCAATATTGATTTATATGTTGATATTTAATATGTGTTTTTTTTTCTGTATTAATTGTTGTTTTTAAATGTTTGTTTAGTAAATCATTTATACTTTTTACTTGAGGTATGCTCCTTAAAAGTCCCAGGGGCATTTTTGTTTTTTGTTGTGTGTATACTTATTGGGGACTGAGTATCACCTCTACCCATCTTGGGCTAGCTCGACTTCGTCTGTTTAGTGTGTGGCAGATGTCCGTTTTGGCTGCTGTGAGCTGGCGGTAGGGGGCGGCATTTCAGCACATCACACAGCTTTTTTTTTGTACAAACTTTACAAAAGTGACACTTCATTCCTGCTACCGTTCAGCAGCGTGGTGCGTTACGCTGCTGTACAGTGACATGTGATCCTGTCCAGTGTGCTGTGATAAAATGCAGAATGTCTGCAATATATTGCAGCTCACTGCACTGTACCTCTGGGGTGCGTTGTCGTGTGAATAGGACACATAATGGTTAATTTACTAAAGGCAAATAGACTGTGCACTTTGCAATGTGTAGTTGCTCCAGGGCTTAGTAGATGAGGGGAAGGTCTGCTGACTTCCATCATCCAATCATGTGCAAGCAAAAATGCTGTTTTTTTAATAAAAAAATGCATTTTGCTTGCACATGATTCGATGATGAAAGTCAGCAGAGCTTAGCCCCATTTACTAAGCTCTGGAGCAACTGCACTAGCAGAGTGCACAGTCTATTTGCCTTTATTAAATCACCCCCACAGTAAAATGAAGGACACCGCACTATGGGGTTGATTTACCAAAGGCAAATAGACTGTGCAAATAGACTGTGCACTTTTACAAGTGCAGTTGCATTCTGCAAGGGCAGTTGCTCCAAGGCTTAGTAAATGAGTTAAGACTTCACTTTACAAAGAATACCCAATCACGTGCATGGGAAATTTGAATTATTAAATTTGCAGGGATGAGAAACAGAGAGATCATTGCCTTTGTACAGAGCTCTGTGTTGATTGTCAACACAGAACTCTGGGCAGTGATTGAACACAGCCGATCAACAGGTCCTGGCTGTAAATCATTGGCCGGGATCTGCTGACAGGCTCCCTCTGTGTACAATCACAGCGGATGTTGGTGGGAGGGTGCACATGCACATGCACATACACTAAACCTGGAAGCAGGCAGTGACATACATTGCTTTACCTGTGTGGGCCGCCCCTCTGCAGTACATTGCGGGTGGGCGGTCTGCAAGTAGTTAAGCTTTAACAATAAAACCTAGAAGCTGATTGCTTACTGTGCACAGCTGCACCAGATTCTGTGTGCACCAGTTTTAGTAAATCTCCCCCTTAGTGCAGTGACTGAGATTTTCTCAGCAGTCATTTAGCAGAGAATGTTTATCCCATATTCTCATATGCAGACAACCACCAGAGAATGAATCAACAGATACAGTTCCTTGAAAAAGTATTCATACCTAATGAAATTTTCCACATTTTGTCATGTTACAACCAAAAACGTAAATGTATTTTATTGGGATTTTATGTGATAGACCAACACAAAGTGGCACATAATTGTGAAGTGGAAGGAAAATGATAAATGGTTTGAAAAATGTTTTACAAATAATAAATATGTGAAAAGTGTGTGGGGTACATTTGTATTCAGCCCCCCTGAGTCAATACTTTGTAGAACCTCCTTTCTCTGCAATTACAGCTGCAAGTCTTTTTGGGGATGTCTCTACCAGCTTTGCACATCTAGAGAGAGACATTTTTGCCCATTCTTCTTTGCAAAATAACTCAAGCTCTGTCAGATTGGATGGAGAGTGTCTGTGAACAGCAATTTTCAAGTCTTGCCACAGATTCTCAATTGGATTTAGGTCTGGACTTTGACTGGGCCATTCTAACACATGAATATGCTTTGATCGAAACCATTCCATTGTAGCTCTGGTTGTATGTTTAGGGTCATTGTCCTGCTGGAAGGTGAACCTCTGCCCCCGTCTCAAATCTTTTTCAGATTCTAACAGGTTTTCTTCTAAAATTGACCTGTATTTGGCTCGATCCATCATTCCACCAACTCTGGCCAGCTTCCCTGTCCCTACTAAAGAATAGCATCCCCACAACATGATGCTGCCACCACCATGTTTCACAGTGGGGATGGTGTGTTGAGGGTGATGTGCAGTGTTGGTTTTCCGCCACACATAGCGATTTGATTTTAGGCCAAAATGTTAAATTTTGGTCTCATCTGACCAGAGCACCTTCTTCCACATATTTGCTGTGTCCCCCACATGGCTTCTCGCAAACTGAAAACAGGACTTCTTATGGCTTTCTCTCACCAATGGCTTTCTTCTTGCCGCTCTTCCATAAAGGCCAGATTTGTGGAGTGCACGACTAATAGTTGTCCTGTGGACAGATTCTCCTACCTGAGCTGTGGATCTCTGCAGCTCCTCCAGAGTTACCATGGGCCTCTTGGCTGCTTCTCTGATGAATGCTCTCCTTGCCCGGCCTGTCAGTTTAGGTGGACGGCCATGTCTTGGTAGGTTTGCAATTGTGCCATACTCTTTCCATTATCAAATGATGGATTGAACAGTACTCCGTGAGATGTTCAAAGCTTGGGAATTGTTTTTATAACCTAACCCTGCTTTAAACTTCTCCGCAACTTTATCTCTGACCTGTCTGGTGTGTTCCTTGGCCTTCATGATGCTGTTTGTTCACTAAGGTTCTCTAACAAACCTCTGAGGGCTTCACAGAACAGCTGTATTTACACTGACATTAAATTATACACAGGTGGGCTCTATTTACTAATTAGGTCACTTCTGAAGGTAATTGGTTCCACTAGATTTTAGTTAGGGGTATCAGCGTAAAGGGTGGCTGAATACAAATGCACACCACACTTTTCACATATTTATTTGTTAAAAAAAATTGAAAACCATTTATCATTTTTCCTTCAACTTCACAATTATGTGCCACTTTGTGTTGATCTATCAAATAAAGTCCAATTAAAATACATTTACACTTTTGGTTGTAACATGACACAATGTGGAAAATTTCAAGGGGTATGAATACTTTTTCAAGGCACTGTATGCAAATGACAAAACGTAATCAAAATCTGCAACAGTAAGCAAGTAAAAATGGGAATGTCTAAAGCTAAATGTTACTATAACATTTCAAGATGTATATTAGTTGAATGAACCTGATACTTTCCAGCATTTCTGTAGGAAATTGTATGTCAAAACAATCCCTGCTCAATCCAATAAATGTCAGCCCCAAGCTGGCCCATATGTTAAAAAATCATTTACTGAGACATACTTCTGGGTAATTTTATTTTAAGATCTATTTTTGAAATTAGGTGTTATACTAAATTTATTCTCCAATATTTATAAATCCACCTTTTCTCCTCGGATGTCATCATTTCGGATTGATGCAGAAATAAAGATAACGTAATAAGAAAAAAATACGCAGAAAAAAAATTATGAAAAAAAAAAAAAATTTTATTTATATGTTATAACTGATTTAGAAATACATTTTAGGCAGTTTAAAAATGACAATTAGGATATGTTTAAAAATATTATTACTAAACTCTAATTCAATCTAAAATTTTAACCATAAAATTGTTTACAAGGTCATTTATATTATTAGTAATTTCAAACTGTTTATTTTATCATAAGCAGTTCTTATCAGCAGTTCAGTAATTATTTAAAAAAGAAATATTCAATGCTTGGCTTCAGGGTGTTATAATTAAATAACTTAATTTTTTTCAAGTAATGTGATATCCCGACATTTTCCCACAGGAATTTAGATGGATTTGCAGATGTTTGCGAGACATTTTTGCTTTAAAGCTGTAAAAAAAAAAGGAAAGAAAGGAAAGCTTCAGAGCAGGTAGCAAAGTCATGAGTTATTTAGCTTTATTTGCCTTTTTAAAGTTACTATTTTATTTTTATTTTTTTATAAAGCTTTATAATAACTTATTGATATTATTTGAAATGTTTATTAAAGTATTTTTTGCTTTTTATTATATACAACAAAATAATTATTCATGTCTTTTATTTTATTTTAAACCATAATATAATATTACACTATTATTTTCTGATATATTTTATGTTTAAATCGATATTTAGATACAACAATCTAGGAGGCACGAAGCTCACCAAGCCAACGTCTTTACCGATAAATTACAAATTTGGCTTTGGAATTGCCTTCTAACTAATATAATACATTTATTTAAAATGTGGTCTCTGAAGTTATTAAAGCATTAAAAAAAAAAAAAAAACATCTACAGTATATGTAGTAAAGTGGAATTTAAAAATACTATGTTACAGCACCAACGTCCCCGTAAAGGTAAAAATACTATGTTACAGCACCAACGTCCCCGTAAAGGTATAGAGCATACAAAGTAGGGGGGGATGGAACTTTATAGGTGCAATTAGTACAAGGACCAAATAAAATTACAATTTATTAAAGTTATAAGGGTACATAAAACAATATTATACAATACATGAACAGCTTTATGGTCATTCAAGACGTGCTTTTGTAGCTCCTATAGTTGTTCCCACATCTTAATACTACATGTTTCGCCAAATGGCTTCCTCAGGGACAAACATAGTTTTGTGGCTACTATATAAATGAACAGAAAGCAAATTATCAGTGCCAACACTATACATAGCGTATACAATGAATTTAATACATTTATGCATCTTATCCATTGGCAAGAGTTCCTTAAATGGAGTCATACCTCAATGATAGAAAGTAAAATCCAGTTATTGCCAAGCACACAGAAATAGGAATCTGTCCGGGTGGCCCAGAAAAGCCCAGATGGGCCACCCGGACAGACTCCTATTTCTGTGTGCTTGGCAATAACTGGATTTTACTTTCTATCATTGAGGTATGACTCCATTTAGGAAACTCTTGCCAATGGATAAGATGCATCTTGCATTTCATTTATTGTATACGCTATGTATGTATAGTGTTGGTATTTACTGATATAACATTACATGTATTGTTTGTAATTTGCTTTCTGCTCATTCATATAGTAGCCACAAAACCACGTTTTTCCCTGAGGAAGCCATTTGGCGAAACATGTAGGATTAAGATGTGGGAACAACTATAGGAGCTACAATAACACGTCTTGAATGACCATAAAGCTGTTCATGTATTGTATAATATTGTTTTTATGTGCCCTTATAACTTTAATAAATTGTGATTTTATTCAATTTGTCCTTGTACTAATTGCACCTATAAAGTCCCACCCCTCCCCCTACTTTGTATTCTCTATATATAAAAAAAAAAACCATATTGAAAGTAAGAAATAATAGCAATAAGTATCCTTATGGTAAAAAGATACACTAATTTAAAATGTACCCAAACTCTAGAACAAAAAAAAATATTTTATTGCAGCTTACCAGTTTACAGATGTGGTAGTTGCAGTAGTTTTTTTCTTTTTCCTTTTTGGACATTACATAGGAAAAGTTCAGTACACAGAAAGTTAGAACAATGGAATTCTGGTAGGATCAACAGAAACCACAGAACCCGTCCATGTACACATATGTGCGGCAAATAGGCATTAAAGCCGGTGCTGCCCCACATGCATTATGTGGATGACAAAAAGTAAACAAGAAAATGTTTTTTAGACTTGATTATAAATATTTATGGATGTCCAACATTAGAATTGCCAGTAAACTTAAATGGGATTTCTGGCGGACAGCCTAACTTTTTACAGACACATTGCCATACCAGAGTGCTCATACCAACTGAAATGTTGTAGTAACCTTTTCACAATGATGCCAATGCTTAAATATTTGGGGGGGGGGGGGGGGTTGGTTTATTAAAGGCAAATAGGCTGCAAGGGAAATTAGACTTTTCAAAGGGGAATTTTCCCAGAGCTTATTGAATGTGGCGACATTTTATTTTGCAAAGAATACCCAATCATATGCAAGGAAAAAAAATTATAATAAAAAACTGTATATTTGTTTGCACATGATTGGATGATAGAAGCTCTACGGAAAATTCCAATGCAAGGGAAGATTATGTGGGGTTGATTTACTAAAGGCAAATAGACACGTTGCAGTTGCTCCTTAGCTTAGTAAATAAGTTAAAGCTTTACTTTGCAAAAAATACCCAATCACGTGCAAGGAAAAAAAAAAAACAGCATTTTGGCCTGCACGTGATTGGATGATGGAAGTCAGCAGAGCTTCCCCTCCATTTACTCAGCTCTGGAGCAACTATGTGCCTTTAGTAAATCAACCCGTGTTTATAGAAAATTGCTGAGACATGACTCAGAATGTGGCGCCACATCCAATACAGGGAGAAAGATCCAGAGGTGACTATGGACTTTAAATTGGTAGCCACCAGTAGATCCAAATGAAAAAATAGAATACAAATTCAAATTTCTTATATAATCATACTAAAACCGTTATGTAAAAATAAACATAGAAAACAAGTCGTCCAATGTATATATATGGTATTGAACAGAAAAGAACCTGTGGGTATACCTATAGATATGATAGACTCTGTGGTGGGTCTATAGAGAAGGTCCTTCATATCGGGCCCCCGCAGGAAATCAGGCAACCGAGGGATCGCTACGCATTTTGCTTTGCAGGCCTGTTTGTCTTTAGTAAATCAACTCTATAGTGTTTTGTATTTTTTTGGACATAATCATGCATCAGCTTAAGGTAAATAATCTTTTCATTGTGCTTTAAAGATTGAAAAACCTTGTTTCTATGTATAGTTTGTAATTACATATGTACATGGGGCAGCCATATTTGTTAATTACATATGTACATGGGCAGCCATATTTGTTAATTACATATGTACATGGGCAGCCATATTTGTTAATTACATATGTACATGGGCAGCCATATTTGTTAATTACATATGTACATGGGCAGCCATATTTGTTAATTACATATGTACATGGGCAGCCATATTTGTTAATTACATATGTACATGGGGCAGTCATATTTGTTAATTACATATGTACATGGGCAGCCATATTTGTTAATTACATATGTACATGGGGCAGCCATATTTGTTAATTACATATGTACATGGGGCAGCCATAATTGTTAATTACATATGTACACAGGGCAGCCATATTTGTTAATTACATATGTACATGGGGCAGCCATATTTTATAATTACATATGTACATGGGGCAGCCCTATTTGTTTATTGTATACCGTGGGTATAGAAAATAATCACTCCCCTTTAAAATAATAACATTGTGTTGCTTTGCAGCCTGAAATGAAGACAGGCACAGTTTTTGTTTTTATCCAGCAGTATTTGCTCAGTGCAACTTATAACATCCAAGTGAAAGATATAACACCAACATGTCAGAAAAAAAAAAATTAAAAACAGAATCACTGAGTTGGAAAAAGGATCACCCCCCTTATGTCAGTATTTTGTTGGACCACCATTTGCTTTAATTACAGCCTTTAGTCCAGGGGTGTCCCAACTTTTTTCAAAGAGGGCCAGATTTGATGAAGTGAACATGCGTGATGGCTGACCATGTTGCCTGACATTCATTGAACCATTAAAATTCGGTCTAAGTGTGTTAGTTCGAGCACTAATACACTGCCCAACAAGAATTCTCTTGCCTTTGTGGCTGTGTGTGAGTAAAGAGATGAGCTTGGGCGTATTATTTGGATATACCGTATTTATTGGCGTATAACACGCACCTTAACTTTAAGAGTGAAGTTTCAGGAAAAAAATAAAATTTCAATAAAGAACTGTGAAGCAAAATAAGGGTCAGTGCCCATCTGCATCCTCACAAGTGCCCATCAGCAGACCCACCATTGTCAGGAATGTAGCCTCACCATTACTAGCAATGCAGCACCAACCATTGCCAGGAATGCAGCACCATTGCCAGGAATGCACTCACCATTGCCAGGAATGCACCACTATTGCCAGGAAAGCATCAACCATTGCCAGGAATGCACTCACCATTGCTAGGAATGCACTCACCATTGCCAGGAATGCAGCACCATTGCCAGGAATGCGGCACCATTGCCAGGAATGCACTCACCATTGCCAGGAATGCACCACCATTGCCAGGAATGCACCAACCATTGCCAGGAATGCACTCACCATTGCCAGGAATGCAGCACCATTGCCAGGAATGCAGCACCATTTCAAGGAATGCACTCACCATTGCCAGGAATGCACTCACCATTGCCAGGAATGCAGCACCATTGCCAGGAATGCAGCACAAATGCATTTACCATTGCCAGGAATGCACTTACCATTGCCAGGAATGCAGCACCATTGCCAGGAATGCAGCACCATTGCCAGGAATGCACTCACCATTGCCAGAATTGCACTCACCATTGCCAGGAATGCAGCACCATTGCCAGGAATGCAGCACTATTGCCAGGAATGCAGCACAAATGCACTCACCATTGCCAGGAATGCAACACCATTGCCAGGAATGCAGCACCATTGCCAGGAATGCAGCACGAATGCACTCACCATTGCCAGGAATGCACTCACCATTGCCAGGAATGCAGCACCATTGCCAGAAATGCAGCACCATTGTCAGGAATGCACTCACCATTGTCAGGAATGCAGCACCATTGCCAGGAATGCAGCACCATTGTCAGGAATGCACTCACGAGCGCCAAAGATTACCTACAGGAGAATCTTCTGTTTACACGGCGGCCTCTTTAATAGAAAGTCCTGCCTCCTTTGATGGACAGAACAGTCGTCCAATGGCAGCGCCGGAGACGGGACTTCCTATTACAGAGGACGCCCGTAAACAGGAAATTCTCCTGTGTGTGTATGGCGCTCGTCCCGCCTCCTCCCCGTCCTCTCCAAGGCATATACATCTTTTGTGGCCCCGGCGCTGGGAGATAGTCGGGGGGCCACAAAAGATATATATGTCCAAATAACCAGGCGGGCCGTTCAAAACCGGAACGCGGGCCGCGATTGGCCCGCCGGACGGACTTTGGACATGTCTGCTTTAGTCTGTTGGGATTTCTCTCCACTAACTTTACACATCCAAACTTTGCAATATTTGCCCACTCTTCTTTGCAGAACTGCTCAAGTTCAGTTACATTTGATGGTGACTGTTGGTGGACTGCAGTCTTCAAGTCAATCCACAGATTTTTAATCGGGTTGAGGCTGGGTCCACACTATTGCGAATTGGATGTGGGTTTCCCCGCATCCAATTCGCATAGCAGAAGATTGTGAGCGTCTCTCTATGGAGCCGGTTCACACATCTCCGGAGCGGCTCCGGTGCCAATTGCACAGGAGTCCTGTGCGTCTTTTGGTCCGTTTCAGGTCCGAATTCAGCCAAAAATTCTGGCTGAAATCGGACCTGAACCGGTGAATGGAGACGGACCTCTGCTGTGAGCTGCTCTGTGCTCTAGTCTGAACCCAGCCCTATAGTCTGGGTTCTGACTAGGCCATGCAAGGACATTCCCTTAACAAACTTTGCATAATGAACATGCTCAATTACTTTAGTAAATCAGGGTCACTGAAAATATTGTACTTCCTGATGGGCTGATATATTTTCTCTACAGTTGTTAATTTGTTTTGTTTTTTTACATTTTTGGATAGGATAAGGGATAGTTATAATCCCCAGTCCAATTTTTTTTACAAGTGAGTCCCAAGGAGGAGATTTCCCTTTGCTTCCTGTCCAATAGCCAAAACAGGAAGTCAGGGGATCCCTGGTTGTCACCAGGGTCACCAGAACTAGTGTCCCCATTGGAAGATTTCCCCTCTATTACTATTCTGAGGACAATCCAAAATTTGTGATTTTCTTTCACTTTCAATGATAATAGTAAACAAAATAAATAGAAAGGTGAAACTCCCTAATGGGGGAAAGATAGCAATAAAAACTGGCAGGTGTTTGAATCCCTTTCCACTATATCCAAAACTAAAAGTTTTGTCTTTAGTTATACTTTACCAACAAGATGGAGTAATCGTACTAAGCCATTGAGAGCTCCCTCTAGACGCTAATTTACAAATCTCTATGTTTATAACAGTAAAACAATCAGTAGGAGAAAGTATTTAAAAAAGTGAAAATCATATTTTATTTAAAGGTAAACAGAAAAAAAGTTTGAAAATAAATGATCATGGGGATGGAAGAATTCGTCTACCAACAACATGTTCTTTTGAAATGGATAGCCATGACATGACCTAGCCAAGCACTTTGCTGTCTCTATATATATGGGAACTTGCAGCAGCCAGCTATTGAGGAATGACAATTTGTGGTCCACCTTGAGATGTGTGGTCCTTCAACAGTTAGGGGAGGGAAGGAGGGAGGAATAAGAATGCCTACACCTGTTATTACTGAATTTCTGGTTAGATTGTTTCATTGTACCATTGTTCAGTCTTACAGTAACTCGTTCTGCCTTTTAAACAGTAGATGGGAACATGTAAGACATGATGAAACCAGTCAGCCATGGAGAGGAAATGAAGTGGGTTCATTACTGGAGCTACTGTAGCATGTTAGTGAGAAGACTAATGTCTATTACATCCAAATGATTTCCAAAGGTTATGGTACTCTGCGAACATCGTAACATTACACTGCCGGAAGCCGATACAGAAGACCTCAGTGTAACCGAGCAGAAAAAGTTGTAGGCTTTAGATGAGAAAGAGTTTGTATTATTAGCATTCTATATTTTCTATACGTCAATAGAAAAAAAAATCGTAATTTGGTCATTGTTGGCCATGTATTTTTTTTCTTTTTTATTATAATGGCATGTCTGATACTGCTTTATGGTCTAAACCAGAGATTTTCTCCCCGGTTTGGGTGGCAAAAACAATTTTTAAGATTATTGACCGCCTGGTATCTAACTTTTTGTGGCAAGAGGGTACCCCGCAAACGAAATCACAGGTTCTTCAACAGCAATGGAAGGAGGGGGGTTTGGTGGTTCCCAATTTTTCCCGTTATTTTTTGGCAGGGCAAATGGTTTATGTCTGTAGCGGCCTCACCCCATCTCCTTTGTCTAGGGGTATGTCACACGACAGGGTGAGATGCGCTACGGCCCATGTCCTCCCCATAGCTGTGGGTGAGGTGAAGGCCAGTATCAGTAACTTCCTTGGGCCAATGTGTTTTAGTTATGAAACTCAGTCCTGCTATGCTGACACCTCCCTTTGCTCCCATTAACCAGAGTCCACACACCGATCACAGTCCAACTCTTGTTTTATTGCAAGATCCACAACAAACAGTGCTTCAGTAGCCAACTGGTTGGAACATTATAATAGCCTGATACGGTGGGATGAGCAGGTCGAGGCACTATCCTGATTTCAATCTAAATCACTGTGGTTTCACCAGCGGTTATCGTAGCCTTGATTAGTACAGAACATAGAACTTGTGAGTCTCTACCAGCAACTCAAGAGAACGTATTTTGGAGTACCTTCGCTGCGCTGTGGCCCCTATCAGGGGAAGATGTCCCTCCAAGGGAGTTACCGGAGGCCCATCCGTCACCGGGTTGATGCTGCTCCGGACTCTCCGGACAGGTGACCTCCCCGGCCTCCTCACCTCAGATGCAGTTCCCGTCCTCCTCGGGGACCCTCTGTTCACTTCGCCCTTGCGGGACCCAGTCAAAGTCACTGGGCCCCAGGCCTACGATTTAGTACCTCACCCCAGGCTGAAGGTGCCTGGGATGGACTCCAACTCCATTCTGGTCAGGCCTAGGGCGCCTGGGCCGGAACTCCGAACCGCCCGCACGTAGGCCTAAGGTGCCTGGGTGCGTGAAGAGAAGATCCTCGAAGACCTCGTGATGAGGGCGTCTCCCCCTTTTATCCCCTCCCATCGACACCACGGCAGGTTCCCCCGCCCTCGCCGTACCATCTCCGGAAAGGGACAAAAAGGGTAGCGCTGTGGCAGTGATTCTACCTTGAGCCTGTGGGTACCCCGCCACCCACAGGCCAAGGAGATTAATACACCACCCAATCCTCCACGAATACAAAAGGGGTCCAGAACCTCTCATAATTTACACACCTGGGTCACACTACTACCCAGGTGTACCCCAACTAAATTTAAAGACCCCGCTACATAATATGTGGCTGACTCTTCCGGACAATGATGCAACAGTGTCTTTGGAGGCAGCTGTTGTTGGGTCCTATGAGGCATTGTCTCATTTGGTATTCTGAGTATCTAGGGCCCCTTATCCTATCACTGTATCCAGTAGTGTATTTAGGTTTTGTGCTGCCCTAGGCCTGACTAAACTTGTGCACCCCCTAAATTAAATATGACCCACCCCTTCCTGTCAAGGCCACACCCCTTGCTGTTTAAGACCCGCCCTGAAATTTTCCAGTGGGGACACTAGTTCTGAGGGCCTGGGGGGGCAATGTATTCCCTTAATTTGCAGAGATTTCCTCTCACTTCCTGTTTGGCTATGCGGCAGGAAGTGAAGGGAAATCTCTGCAATGGGACAGGGATGGTAAAAAATAAACTGAGAGGAGCCATAACCCACCCTTACTCTATCGAAAATGAAAAAAAAAAAGTGTTGCCTATAGTTCTACTTTAAGCACAAATTTCTGATCATTTTATGGAGAGGATGAAGAAGATATAACCATGCCAATGGTACAGCAGAAAACATATAGCACAGTGATGAAGATTTGTGGTCCAGGATGATAGGACATTCAAAATTAGAAGCAGCGCCCCCCCCCCACAGTTGCAGAATGCCGGCCGCCCGCATACCGGAAACAGTGCGGCTGCTTTATGGGGACTAATTTGCCTCCCAGCCCAGTCCACCCCATACGACTAGTGCTACACTAGCAGTGTAGCGCAAGCCGGTGGAGACTCTTTCCGTGCTGTCCCCCTGCAAAGTGCTGCCCTAGGCCTGGGCCTTGTCGGCCTAGGCCAGGATACAGCGTTGACTGTATCCATGTGAGATGCAATTCGAGCTTGGGAGGTGATTAGGCGGGTGGAGCTTAAAGGGGGTAGTGCAATTTCTCCCTATATGCCCTTATGAAAAAATCCTCAGTTACATCAATTCTATGCCTATCCAGATCCCATCATTTGGACTAAGTATGGGGTGAAAATGGTAGGATCTGTGGTGCAGAATGGAACATTGCTGGCATTTGACGCCCTAAAAGTTCAGTTTGGCTTACCTAACACTCACCTCTTCTGCTTCCTGCAGTTCAGACACGCCTTTCAAACTCAGTTTGGCTTTTCAGGTTTAGTAGTGCATGTGGAGGACTAAGCTATCATCCGTATCAGCCAAAACTGTTATGGGAATATTTCTGATTGTAACTCTAAAAACAAAAGTTAATACTACAATTGCAGGAACAGATTCACAGGATGCAATAACCCGTGTTTAATTTTTATCATAACTGGGGTGCAGTCCAGCAGACCTACACCATATTTGCTGGTGGCCCATAAATCAGCGGCAATCACTTCCAATTCTGGTGGAAATGGTGGAGTGGAGTCTTGGATTAAAAATATTCCACAGGCAGAATTTAAAACGTCTCCTGACAGGCTACTGACCACTTGGACTCCTGAAGGAGTGTAGTCTAGGTTTGCTAAAATTTGGTTCAAAATGTCATCTCCCAAAAGATTGATAGGAACTATGTCTGACACTAACACTTTAGTGACAATTTCTGTTTGCTGTCCTAGTCTGAGTTTAAGTGGCTTAGACTCCCGGTTAGGCCAACACCAGAGATAACATTTTCAGATAATAATCATGGAGGTAAGTCCTCTATATTAAAAATGATTCGCTTGCGCCAGTATGGATTAAACAGGTTAATTCTGTTTCTGCTCCAGGAAAGGGACATTCTTGTAAAAAAGCCTCGGGACCATTGTCTCCCCTATTTAACATGATTGATACTGGCATGTCATTTTCCTAGGCCTGATCCATTGCTTTTGGAAAAGAACTGGGATCAGCATGAGGTGCCTCTAAGCTCCTTTCCATTCTACGGTCAGGAATATGGCAGAATATGTGTCCTTCCCCATTACAATTGTAGCATGTAACTGTTTGTAGATACTGCCAGTCTTCTTCTACCCGGTAGTAATGCTTGTGTAGCGGGGTGTTCCCCTATATTGGGAAGAAACTACATTACCCATAACCCCATTCTTGTTGTGACGTTCCACCGCAGAGACTCATGGGAGGGGTTATAAAAGGAAGAGGCGGGGCCGGGCTCGGCCTCTTTGGCGACACGAGACTTCACGGACGGATCCTCCTGTGCGGATGTGTCGGAGGGGCAAGGCCTGAAGCCTGAGGCCTTGCTCTGCACCGAAGAGCCTTCCATCCTCCCCTCTGCGAGCCTGGGTGGCATCTGACTTTGTGAGCTACCGCCTTGTCGGATCGGGGACCCGATCGTTGGAGAGATCGAGAGTGTGTGACACGGCCGGTGGAGGTTTTCCCGGACTGGATCCGTAGTCCGGCGGGTGAGAGGGCATAAGCCCAGCTTAGATACTGTTGCTGTGTATAGGCCTATAGACTGCCATGGCCTACAAGTTATTTTCATACCCCTTGGATTACAAAGTTATACTCTGTTTAAGTGCACCACCATTACAGACCTGCCGGTGAAGAAAGAAGGACTAAGCTAAATATTAGAACCAGGCCTGGTGGGGATTCTAGCGTGTTTGATTGCTGCGCCATAGGGCACTTAGTTAACGGTCGCCCGTATGGCGCACTTGTAGCGTGTGTTACTATATAGTGTGTTAGAATGGCAGGACGCTGCCCTTAGGAGTGATTGTTTATAACTGTGATTATTGTTACCCCTTTTATTCATATTGAGAATTGATGAGTAAAACACTTTACCTATTACAATTCAGTACTGTGTCCTTGCTTAGTTATTCTATTGCATAGGACATATCATTGATTGTTAGTACTAGCTGTGCCAGAAGGGGATAGAGCCTATTGCCGGGGGTTGGCGGAGCTGCACTCAGGGCCCAAAATCTAATTCTGCGGCCTCCTTAGTTGGAGGTATCGCTACACGTGGGGGTTCTCGTCCGGGATCCTGATGCAGCAAGCGAACGCCAGAAGTGCCGGCATGGACCCCATGGATCCAAGAGCGGTAGAAGAGTGGTGCAAAGCCGCTAATACAGAGCCAAAACAGTCGATAGCCATTAGCCTTCCTGGCGAGAAATGGTCAAGTGAGACGGTAGAGGAACTGCTGAGTTCAGTGTCCCCAGATCACACACCGTGGGTGATAGACATGAAGACAGACCCAAACATCTCATATCAATACGCATTAGTGGAATATTGGGACGGGATGCCAGAGGCCTGTAAGCACAAGTGTCTGCGGACGCCAGACAACAGAACATTTAGGCTGGCGCACGCAATAACTGTAGAAAGGGAACCATCCCCTACGGGATCGCCACAGGCTGCGGCCCGAACTACACCTGAAAGAGAAGACAGGGCGCCACCTCCGGTGGCACCTGCATCGGCCACTGCTATATCACCAGAACTGATAAATGCAATAGGGGATTTGCTAGCCAAATGTCAGAAGACAAGTACGGTGCATGTGGAAACTAGCTACCGGAGACTAAAAATATTCTCAGGGAAGCTCCCTGTCCCGGCAGGGGAAGAAGATTTTGATACTTGGGTGGAACAGGCATTACAGGCAGTGGAGGCATGGGAGGTGCCGGAGGCACAGAAGAGGCAGCGAGTGTTAGAAAGCCTTAAAGGTGCAGCAGCAGAAGCAGTGAAAAGTTTCCGGTTTGGGAATGCAGGGTGCACGGCGCAGGATTGTCTAGCTATGCTGCAGGAAGAGTTTGGTCAATTAGACAAGGTGACAGAGACGGTCTACCAGTTTGAACACACTTTCCAAAAACCGGAGGAGAAACTTTCCGAGTATGTCAGAAGGCTAAACAGGCTGCTGTGCAAGATTGTGTTAAAGAAAGGGATGAAGCCCCAAGATGCCGATGCGGCAAGAATGAAGCAAGTCTTAAAGGGAGCGCTACGCTCCGATCCAGTCTGGCTGCACCTGAAAACCTTGGGTGGAGGAATGTTGCTGACTTATGCTGATTTAATAAAAATTATCAGAGATGAGGAGGCGCTGCAACAGGACCAGCAGAAGGATAAGACAAGTGTTGTACCCGCACAGGTGCTGGTCAATCCAGTGATGACCCCTGAAAGAGAGGCGGAGATAGACACCCTAAAAACTCAGATGTCCAAGGTATTAGAGATATTGACCTCTCTGATAGCAAAAGACACAGAGTGTCCCAAGAAGAAGGAAAGTCCAAGGAAGGAATTGTTCCCGATTGCCTCAGCACCCGAACCTTTACAAGAATGGGGAGATATAGTCTGCTTCAACTGTGGGGGAGTTGGCCACATTGCAGCCACATGTTCTAGTCCGAAGAAGAAGAGACCAGACAACCGCAAGCCGGCGGGAAACTTCAGAGGGCCCCGGTGAAGGAGTCAACCGGGTGCCCACCATCTTCAGTAAACTCCAAGCTGAATGCAAAGAAAAACAAAAAGAGAGATAGAACACCAAAGGGGAAACGTAATACCCCTCAACAAAGCTATACTCCAAGAAGAAGGGGGGAGACCCCTCAGGAGAGGCACGGCACCCCCCAAAGGAGGTGCCCACCCAAGAAAAATAATAGTACACCTCAGCGGGTTCCTACACCCATTAAAAGGAGGGAAGTCAGTGCATACCAGGCTCAAGAAAGGTTCAAGTCCAAAGGGAATAGGACAAGAGAGAGTCCAAAGGGAAAAGGTCTGAAGGAGGCAGCTCCTGCCGGACCATATCCAGAGAAGCTGGTAGGCCCATCCCCTATAGTGCCCATTCAAGTGGAGGGAGTCTACACCAGGGGCCTCCTGGACACTGGGGCACAAGTGACCCTACTATACCGGGACTTCTACGACAGGCACCTGAGTCATCTGCCTATCCAGAAGATAGAGGAGCTGGAAATATGGGGAATTGGAACCCAGAGTTTCCCTTACGACGGCTACCTTCCCGTCCAAATAACCTTTGACCCATCCGTGGCTGGGAAGGCCGAAGTGTTTGACACCCTGGCAGTTGTGTGTCCTAGGCCGCCTGGAGCCAACAAGAATTCCCTTATAATAGGGACAAACACGGACCTGGTCCGAAGACTCCTGACCCCTCTAGTGACGGAAGAAAGACAAGCAGCTACCAAGATCCATCCCATGCTGAAGACAGCCTACCAACGGCTGGTCCAAGAGCGGGAGACCCCTGGAGAGGGGATAGGGAAGTTGTGGAGACTTGGAAGAGAAGGGGTAGTGTTGCAGCCCGGTGAAGTAACCTGTCTCAGGGCCACTGTGAAGCTTACTTGGGAACAGCCTGGTCCCTTTGTCATGCTGGAGTCAGACCCAAGGGGTGAATCCTCAGGCCTGGAGGTGATACCGGAAGTGATTCCGCTGAAGGTCCTGAAGAAGGCCCATTATAGAGTTCCAGTGAGTGTTAGGAATACTACCAAAGACCCCATGGACATCCCAGCCAGAATGTTGCTAGGCCAGGTGAGCCCGGCGGCCCCTGTTACCCTGTCAGAAGTGAAGAGGACAGGTGAAGAAGCGGATGTTTGGGAGAAGCTGACCATGGAAAACCCGAATCTGTCCAGGGCTTGGAAAGAGAGAGCCAAGGCCCAGTTGAATAGATGGGAGAAGATCTTCTCTAGGGATGAATTTGATGTGGGGTGTGCAAGAAGTGCCACCCATCGGATCCGCCTCCAAGAAGATAAGCCCTTCCGAGAGAGAGTCAGGCGGGTCCCGCTAGCAGATCTGGAGGATCTGAGGGAACAACTTGCAGAACTCAAGAGGACTGGTGTGATACGGGAGTCCAGAAGCCCATATGCCTCTCCCATAGTAGTGGTCCGAAAGAAGAATGGATCATTGAGGCTCTGTATAGACTACAGGACTCTCAACAGGAGAACCATACCTGACCAATACACCACTCTGAGGATAGAGGATGCCCTACAGAGCTTGTCTGGGGCCAAATGGTTCAGCGTTATGGATCTCAAGAGTGGGTACTATCAGATTCCGATGCACCCAGCAGACAAGGAGAAGACAGCTTTCATAACCCCAGTGGGGTTCTTCGAATTCGACCGGATGCCCCAAGGTCTGTCTGGAGCCCCAGCTACTTTCCAACGTCTCATGGAGAAGACAGTAGGGGACATGAACTTGATCGAAGTCCTTGTATACCTAGACGATGTCATTGTCTTTGGGAGAACCTTGGAGGAACATGAAGAGAGGCTGGAGAAAGTGTTGAGAAGACTCAGTGAGGAAGGGCTTAAGCTTTCGCCTGAGAAGTGTCGGTTCTACCAGTCTTCTGTGAACTATCTGGGGCACATAGTATCTGAAGAAGGGGTGGCCACAGACCCTGAGAAATTGGAGGCAGTTACCTCCTGGCCACAGCCCACCACAGTAACAGAACTCAGATCCTTCTTGGGCTTCTGCTCCTACTATAGAAGGTTTGTGGAGGGATTTGCTCGAATTGCTAGACCATTGAATGAGTTGCTCAAGACTGAAGGAGAGGAGGATGGATCGGGGCCCAGGAGGCCAGGAGAGTCCATCAGAGATCAGTGGAATCAGAGGTGTGAAGAGGCTTTCCAGGAATTGAAGAGGAGCCTGACCACTGCACCAGTCTTGGCCTATGCAGACCCAACCAAGCCCTATGAACTGCACGTGGATGCTAGTCACGACGGTCTGGGAGGAGTACTTTACCAAGAACATGAGGGGCAATTGCGGCCTGTTGCCTATGTGAGTAGAAGCCTGACCCCCTCTGAGAAGAACTACCCCACTCACAAGCTGGAGTTCTTGGCCCTCAAGTGGGCGGTAGTAGACAAGCTCAAAGACTACCTGTACGGAGCAGAGTTCACTGTGAAGACCGACAACAACCCCCTTACCTACCTGTTCACCACGGCCAAGCTGGATGCCACTGGACACAGGTGGCTAGCCGCACTGTCTGGATTCAACTTCAGCCTTAAGTATAGACCAGGAGTGGGGAATCGAGACGCAGACGCCTTGTCCAGAAGATCTCATTCCCCGACCATTGAAATAGAAGATTGGACCCAAGTGGCACCGGACGGGGTGCAGGCCCTTTGTCAAGGAGCTGCATTCCAAGCCCGAGGATGCTCCAGAGCAGAGGAAATAGGAGTTACCACGGTGGGAGTCCCCAAACACTACTGTGGAGTAGCTCAATTGGAAGAGGGCAACCTACCAAGATTGTCCAAAAAGGAATTAAGGTGTGACCAATTGGAAGACCCCATGGGGAGATTGGTCCTGGAGGCCTTGGAAAATCAGGATCCAAACATACTCATGCGTCAACCCTCCAAAGAAGCTCGCCTACTGAGGAAGGAGTGGGATAGGTTGCAGTTGCATCAGGGAGTGGTCTACCGAAGGGGCCCCTCTGATGATTCAGAAGATAAGTGGCAGATGTTCCTCCCAGAGAAACATCGGGAGACTGTTTTGATGGCCTTGCATGACAATCATGGCCACCTAGGGGCTGAAAGGACTTTTCAACTTGTCAGAAGTCGGTTCTATTGGCCCTGCATGAGGGCAGAGGTAGAGGAGTACTGCCACTCATGTGCGCGATGCATCCAGAGGAAGACTTTGCCCCATCAAGCTGCCCCAATGGGCCATCTACAGAGCCAAGGGCCTATGGACCTGGTGTGCATTGACTTTCTCTGCCTCGAACCCGACCTGAGTGGACTAGGAAATGTTCTGGTGATAACCGACCATTTCACCCGGTATGCCCAGGCCTTCCCCACCAAAGATCAGAAGGCCTCCACCGTGGCCAAGGTACTTATGGAGAAGTATTTTGTCCATTATGGGCTGCCACAGAGACTCCATTCAGATCAAGGGAGGGACTTCGAGAGTAAGCTGATCCGGAAGCTCTTGGATTCGTTGGGAATCAGGAAGACTCGAACTACACCTTACCATCCTCAGGGAGATGCTCAGCCGGAAAGGTTCAACCGAACCCTGCTCAACATGTTGGGGACTCTGGAAAGCGAGAAAAAGCAACATTGGAGCAAACACATAGCAGCCATGGTACATGCTTACAACTGCACCATCAGTGATGCTACAGGCTATTCCCCATATCGACTCATGTTTGGGAGAGAAGCGAGACTACCGGTGGACCTGGCTTTTGGCACCTCACTGGACCATTCCTCCGTCACCTCTCACAGAGGATATGTGGATAGGCTCAGACACAGCCTGAAAGTAGCCTATGAACAAGCTCAAGCAGCCTCAGATCAAAGGGGAGCTCGGAATAAAAAAAATTACGACCTGAAGGTCCGGGTACAAGACCTACGGCCCGGGGATCGAGTACTGTTGCGCAATCTGGGAGTCCCCGGAAAGCACAAGCTTGCAGACAGATGGAGATCTGAACCTTATGTCATCTGCAGGAAGTTGCCGGGCCTACCTGTCTACAAGGTGAAGCCAGAGGGAAAGGTAGGCCCACTGAAGACATGGCATCGAAACCACCTGCTCCCACTGACGGAGGCAGTTAGAATACCTTCCGTGGGAGACTCCCCTGCACCGGCCTCTATCTTGGATACTCCTAGACCGCACACTCGGTCACAGACCTCCCGAGCTGGAAATGGAGAAGCCTCCCAACTTAGTGGGGATGAAGAAGGAGAGCTTGATTGGCTGTGGTCTTCCCCAACTCCAGGAACTTCTATCATAGATCTTCCAGTCACCCAAGATACCACAGATGAAACGCTGAACCCAGAGGCTACAGAATTCATCCCTTTCAGTCCTTCAACAGATTACTGGGAAGATGCCCATGATAGTTACTCCGAGGAAGAGGAGCCTGAGGCGCCAGAGCCAGAGATTCCAAGAGAGCAAAGAGCTCGAAGAGTCATTCAACCTCCTAAGAAGCTGACCTACCCCCAGATGGGGAACAGTTCGGAAGACTCTGTGGTCACTGCTAGGAGAAATGCTGAGATTCCGGATCCCTCCACTGTCCATTTGGTGGAGGGCAACCCCAGCTCACTCTCTGGCACAGTTAGTCAGGCCACCCAAGATAATGTGACCTGTGGGCAAGGGAATTCAACCCCTCAGTTATGGTGGGAATCCCCTATCCCAACATCGTTTTCAGAATTGTCCAATGTTGTATATAGTTGTTGCTAAAATTTATCTTTGGGGACCAAAGAGTTTAAGTGGGGGGAGTGTGTAGCGGGGTGTTCCCCTATATTGGGAAGAAACTACATTACCCATAACCCCATTCTTGTTGTGACGTTCCACCGCAGAGACTCATGGGAGGGGTTATAAAAGGAAGAGGCGGGGCCGGGCTCGGCCTCTTTGGCGACACGAGACTTCACGGACGGATCCTCCTGTGCGGATGTGTCGGAGGGGCAAGGCCTGAAGCCTGAGGCCTTGCTCTGCACCGAAGAGCCTTCCATCCTCCCCTCTGCGAGCCTGGGTGGCATCTGACTTTGTGAGCTACCGCCTTGTCGGATCGGGGACCCGATCGTTGGAGAGATCGAGAGTGTGTGACACGGCCGGTGGAGGTTTTCCCGGACTGGATCCGTAGTCCGGCGGGTGAGAGGGCATAAGCCCAGCTTAGATACTGTTGCTGTGTATAGGCCTATAGACTGCCGTGGCCTACAAGTTATTTTCATACCCCTTGGATTACAAAGTTATACTCTGTTTAAGTGCACCACCATTACAGACCTGCCGGTGAAGAAAGAAGGACTAAGCTAAATATTAGAACCAGGCCTGGTGGGGATTCTAGCGTGTTTGATTGCTGCGCCATAGGGCACTTAGTTAACGGTCGCCCGTATGGCGCACTTGTAGCGTGTGTTACTATATAGTGTGTTAGAGTGGCAGGACGCTGCCCTTAGGAGTGATTGTTTATAACTGTGATTATTGTTACCCCTTTTATTCATATTGAGAATTGATGAGTAAAACACTTTACCTATTACAATTCAGTACTGTGTCCTTGCTTAGTTATTCTATTGCATAGGACATATCATTGATTGTTAGTACTAGCTGTGCCAGAAGGGGATAGAGCCTATTGCCGGGGGTTGGCGGAGCTGCACTCAGGGCCCAAAATCTAATTCTGCGGCCTCCTTAGTTGGAGGTATCGCTACACTTGGTTAGCTCATTTCCTTAGCATGGATGGGGATGATATTTGGGACTCCTCATTCAGTAGACTGGTGTCTGCGAGAGACCACCTTATCCAATATAAATTCTTGCACAGAATTTATTTAACTCCTGCTTGATTGGCTAAAATATTTCCTTCTCAGTCACCTAGTTGTTAGTGAAGGTGATGTAATTCCTCCCAAAATTTGACAAAGTGTGGGGCGGCTGGGTGAATGATGCATCTACATGAGGTTCAATTGTTTATGGATATCATAAAACTGCATGTGGCACTTTAGGTTATAATTTTGGGATTTATCTGTGAAGAGTTGATTGTATATATGGATGCCATAGTCGGTTTCATATAATTCGATTTCTATTATGAAAAGAAAATAATTCTTTATGTGCAAATGTAGTTGGCTTTTCCCCTTAGATAGCCATCTATTGTTAGCCAGGGCCATGCTGGCCCCCTTTTTGGTTTTATTTCTTTTTATTTCTTTTTTTCTTTTTGTGTTGTCACTTTACAAGTGTCATGTTTGTACTATGTTTAAAACTTCAATAAAAAGAATAAAAAAAGAATTAAAAAAAACAAAAAAATTGAGATTTGGAGTTAAAATGTATTATTTTTTTTTCATTTTTTTTCATAAACATAGGAAAATCTGTGACCGGGCTCTCCAATAGAATACTAGTAAATAGTGTAAAGGAAACCAATAAATTCAATGAATCAACCATTGATTATAATTCAGTACCTGGATTCAGGAGCTCAGGGTGTGCAGGGGATGAGGATCAGTACCTGGATTCAGGAGCTCAGGGTGTGCAGAGGATGGGGATCAGTACCTGGATTCATTAGCTCAGGGTGTGCAGGAGATGGGGATCAGTACCTGGATTCAGGATTTCAGGGTGTGTAGTGGATGGGGATCCGTACCTAGATTCAGGAGCTCAGGGTGTGCAGAGGATGGGGATCAGTACCTGGATTCAGGAGCTCAGGGTGTGCAGAGGATGGGGATCAGTACCTGGATTCTGATGCTCAGGGTGTGCAGAGGATGGGGATCAGTACCTGTATTCAGGAGCACAGGGTGTGCAGAGGATGGTGATCAGTACCTGGATTCAGGATCTCAGGGTGTGCAGAGGGTGAGGATCAGTACCTGGATTCTGGAGCTCAGAGTGTGCAGAGGATGGGGATCAGTACCTGGATTTGGGAGCTCAGGGTGTGCAGAGGATGGGGATCAGTACCTGTATTCAGGAGCACAGGGTGTGCAGAGGATGGTGATCAGTACCTGGATTCAGGATCTCAGGGTGTGCAGAGGGTGGGGATCAGTACCTGGATTCTGGAGCTCAGGGTGTGCAGAGGATGGGGATCAGTACCTGGATTCGGGAGCTCAGGGTGTGCAGAGGATGGGGATCAGTACCTGGATTCTGGAGCTCAGGGTGTGCAGAGGATGGGGATCAGTACCTGGATTCAGGAGCACAGGGTGTGCAGAGGATAGGGATAAGTACCTGGATTCAGGAGCTCAGGGTGTGCAGAGGATGGGGATAAGTACCTGAATTCAGGAGCTCAGTGTGTGCAGAGGATGGGGATATGTACCTGGATTCAGGAGCTCAGGGTGTGCAGAGGATGGGGATCAGTACCTGGATTCAGGAGCTCAGGGTGTGCAGAGGATTGGGATCAGTACCTGGATTCAGGAGCTCAGTGTGTGCAGAGGATGGGGATCAGTACCTGTATTCAAGAGCTCAGGGTGTGCAGAGGATGGGGATCAGTACCTGGATTCAGGAGCTCAGGGTGTGCAGAGGATGGGGATCAGTACCTGGATTCAGGAGCTCAGGGTGTGCAGAGGATGGGGATCAGTACCTGGATTCAGGAGCTCAGGGTATGCAGAGGATGGGGATCAGTACCTGGATTCGGGATCTCAGGGTGAAAAAAAAAATGTACTTTATCATTGTTTAATTTGCAATTTTGATTCATTCATTTATTTGCCGATTAAATTATTTAATGATTGCACATATTAATTGAAGGACTTATGAACTTTTTTTGCACAGGACACATACAGGTCCTTCTCAAAAAATTAGCATATTGTGATAAAGTTCATTATTTTCTGTAATGTACTGATAAACATTAGACTTTCATATATTTTAGATTCATTACACACAACTGAAGTAGTTCAAGCCTTTTCTTGTTTTAATATTGATGATTTTGGCATACAGCTCATGAAAACCCAAAAATCCTATCTCAAAAAATTAGCATATTTCATCCGACCAATAAAAGAAAAGTGTTTTTAATACAAAAAAAGTCAACCTTCAAATAATTATGTTCAGTTATGCACTCAATACTTGGTCGGGAATCCTTTTGCAGAAATGACTGCTTCAATGCGGCGTGGCATGGAGGCAACCAGCCTGTGGCACTGCTGAGGTGTTATGGAGGCCCATGATGCTTCGATAGCGGCCTTAAGCTCATCCAGAGTGTTGGGTCTTGCGTCTCTCAACTTTCTCTTCCCAATATCCCACAGATTCTCTATGGGGTTCAGGTCAGGAGAGTTGGCAGGCCAATTGAGCACAGTAATACCATGGTCAGTAAACCATTTACCAGTGGTTTTGGCACTGTGAGCAGGTGCCAGGTCGTGCTGAAAAATGAAATCTTCATCTCCATAAAGCTTTTCAGCAGATGGAAGCATGAAGTGCTCCAAAATCTCCTGATAGCTAGCTGCATTGACCCTGCCCTTGATAAAACACAGTGGACCAACACCAGCAGCTGACATGGCACCCCAGACCATCACTGACTGTGGGTACTTGACACTGGACTTCAGGCATTTTGGCATTTCCCTCTCCCCAGTCTTCCTCCAGACTCTGGCACCTTGATTTCCGAATGACATGCAAAATTTGCTTTCATCCGAAAAAAGTACTTTGGACCACTGAGCAACAGTCCAGTGCTGCTTCTCTGTAGCCCAGGTCAGGCGCTTCTGCCGCTGTTTCTGGTTCAAAAGTGGCTTGACCTGGGGAATGCGGCACCTGTAGCCCATTTCCTGCACACGCCTGTTCACGGTGGCTCTGGATGTTTCTACTCCAGACTCAGTCCACTGCTTCCGCAGGTCCTCCAAGGTCTGGAATCGGTCCTTCTCCACAATCTTCTTCAGGGTCCGGTCACCTCTTCTCGTTGTGCAGCGTTTTCTGCCACACTTTTTCCTTCCCACAGACTTCCCACTGAGGTGCCTTGATACAGCACTCTGGGAACAGCCTATTCGTTCAGAAATTTCTTTCTGTGTCTTACCCTCTTGCTTGAGGGTGTCAATGATGGCCTTCTGGACAGCAGTCAGGTCGGCAGTCTTACCCATGATTGCGGTTTTGAGTAATGAACCAGGCTGGGAGTTTTTAAAAGCCTCAGGAATCTTTTGCAGGTGTTTAGAGTTAATTAGTTGATTCAGATGATTAGGTTAATAGCTCGTTTAGAGAACCTTTTCATGATATGCTAATTTTTTGAGATAGGAATTTTGGGTTGTCATGAGCTGTATGCCAAAATCATCAATATTAAAACAAGAAAAGGCTTGAACTACTTCAGTTGTGTGTAATGAATCTAAAATATATGAAAGTCTAATGTTTATCAGTACAATACAGAAAATAATGAACTTTATCACAATATGCTAATTTTTTGAGAAGGACCTGTATATGTATTTTTTGCACAGCAACTTTGCACAATATTTTTTTTTTCTGAGCTATTTTTAAACATATATAATCTATGATTTATTGATTAATTTAATTCATGGGTTTCCTTCACACTATTTACTAGTATTCTATGGGAGAGCTTAGTCACAGATTTTCCTATGTTTATTTGAAGCAGAAACACTTTTTGTGTTTAAGTGACCACAATTTAGCCCAGGTTCACACTGGGCTGCGGCAGTGAAGCCGTGTGAGTTCAGCTGAACTCGCACAATTTCACTCTCGCTGGCAGTTCCGATTTCAGCCGCGATTACAAAGACATCTGTGCAGGTTTCTGCACAAATATCAATGTAAATCGTGGGCCGAAATCGCAAAAAGTAGTACAGAAACGACTTTTTGAAATCGGTGCAGCGCCGCAGATGCAGCATCGCCCCGATTAGGACGGTGCCATTGCCGGCAATTTGCGGCAAATATCGCAGTTTTGACATACGATTTGACATGCCAAATCGCATGTCAAAATGCACCAGTGTGAACCAGGGCTTAGAGGTAGATTTAGTGGCATAAGCTTGGTGCAGGCTTTATTCACATATATATTTTTTATTTTTTTATTTTTACTACATTGGGATAATTTTCCCTCACTTCCTGTCCCTTTGACATCCAAATAGGAAAATATGGGTGTGGCTATCATATGCACAGGAAGGCACAGACTACAATAAAAAAAGACTGCCAGTTCTAGTCCTTCCTCGCTTTATGAAAAGTGTATTTTTGTCTTTCTTTGTGCCGCCATTGGAGATATTTCTAATTTCTTCTTCTTATTTCACCGTGTCCAGTAAATGTAAATTTTCCCAATAGGGGCACAGAGGGCAATAAAACGTATAGAGCCGGTTCACACCAGGGCGGCACGACGCGGCACGACTTGTGGGGGCGACCTCGGCGGCGCGATCTCAAGACGACTTGAGACGCCTGCCGAGGCGATTTGCATAATGACATCTGTATAGAAGTCAATGCAGGTCGCCTTGGGTCACCCCCAAAAGTAGTACAGGAACCTTTTTCTAAGTCGGAGCGACCTGAGTCGCTCTTACTTAGAACGGTTCCATTGAAAAGCGTGGGATGCGACTTGTCAGGCGACTGAGTCGCCCTGGTGTGAACCGGCTCTTACAGATGCCCCAACCATCTAAAAACAAAAATGTTTTGGCCTGGAGTTTGACAATAAACTGCTACATTACATAGCAAATGCATCTAGGTGACTGCACACTGTCACAGATGACCTGGGTTTAGAAAAATGTGGGTTGAATGATGCTGCTCATCAGACTGAGGATATCTAGCGGCAGAGAAAAAATTCTGTGGAACAGACTGTTAGATAGAAGCTAAATATTGCAATACAGTGTCTTGAAAAAATATTCACACCCCTTGAAAATTTCTACATTTTGTCATGTTACAACCAAAAACGTAAATGTATTTTATTGGGATTTTATGTGATAGACCAACACAAAGTGGCACATAATTGTGAAGTGGAAGGAAAATTATAAATGATTTAATTTTTTTTAAAGAAATAAATATGTGAAAAGTGTGGGGTACATTTATATTTAGCCCCTCTGAGTCAATACTTTTTAGAACCGCCTTTCACTGCAATTACAGCTGCAAGTCTTTTTGGGGATGTCTCTACCAGCTTTGCACATTTAGAGAGAGACTTTTTTGCCCATTCTTCTTTGCAAAATAGCTCAAGCTTTTTCAGGTTGGATGGAGAGTGTCTGTGAACAGCAATTTTCAAGTCTTTCCACAGATTCTCATTTGGATTTAGGTCTGGACTTTGACTGGGCCATTCTAACAAATGAATATGCTTTGATCTAAACCATAAAAAAACAAAAAACAAAAAACAGGAGGGCGCACCGACCTAGTGTATTACCAGATAAAATCTTTATTAAAATGTATAAAAACAGCAATGGTCCTACTCACAAGCAGAGCGTTAGAATGAGCTTTTTCTAGTGACCAGCCTGAATCATAGGACGACTGAAGTCAAAACTCGATGACCAGAGGATACCACAAGCTGTGTAGGCTCTGAAGAAAGGGGTGCGCCCCGGAAACGCGTCAGCCGTCCAGCACATTTGAGGTACCATCCATCTCTCTGGTCATCGAGTTTTGACTTCAGTCGTCCTATGATTCAGGCTGGTCACTAGAAAAAGCTCATTCTAACGCTCTGCTTGTGAGTAGGACCATTGCTGTTTTTATACATTTTAATAAAGATTTTATCTGGTAATACACTAGGTCGGTGCGCCCTCCTGTTTTTTGTTTTTTTACAGTTGTATGAACACCCATAGTTCTGAGGAGGGCTGCAAGATTCCTAAAGTGTTGCCTGTTTACTGAGGAATGATCGACACGCCCCGCATACACCAAGACATCAGAGCGCAGGAGTATTGTTTTGTTGATCTAAACCATTCCATTGTAGCTCTGGCTGTATATTTAGGGTTGTTGTCCTGCTGGTAGGTGAACCTCCACCCCAGTCTTTCACTGGTTTTCTTTGAAAATTGCCCTGTATTTTGCTCCATCCATCTTCCCATCAACTCTGACCAGCTGCTGCTGAAGAAAAGCATCACCAGAACATGATGTTGCCACCACCATGTTTCACGGTGGGGATAGTGTGTTTAGGGTGATGTGCAGTGTTAGTTTCCGCAACACATAGCAATTTGCTTTTAGGCAAAAAGTTCAATTTCTGTCTCATCTGACCAGAGCACCTTTTTCCACATGTTTGCTGTGTCCCCCACATGGCTTCTCGTAAAAAGAAAACGGGACTTCTTATGGCTTTCTTTCAACAATGTCTTTCTTCTTGCCACTCTTCCATAAAGGCCAGATTTGTGGAGTGCATGACTAATAGTTGTCCTTCGGACAGATTCTCCCACCTGAGCTGTGGATCTCTGCAGCTCCTCCAGAGTTACCATGATCCTCTTGGCTGCTTCTCTAATTAATGCTCTCCTTGCCCGGCCTGTCAGTTTAGGTGGACGGCCATGTCTTGGTAGGTTTGGAGTTGTGCCATACTCTTTCCAGTTTCAGATGATGGATTGAACAGTACTCCGTGAGATGTTCAAAGTTTGGGATATTTTTTTATAACCTAATCCTGCTTTAAACTTCCCCACAACTTTATCCCTGACCTGTCTGGTGTGTCCCTTGGCCTTCATGATGCTGTTTGTTCACTAAGGTTCTCTAACAAACCTCTGAGGGCTTCAGAGAACAGCTGTATTTATACTGAGATTAAATGTGGATTCTATTTACTAATTAGGTGACTTCTGAAGGTAATTGTTTCCATTCGATTTTAATTAGGGGTATCAGAGAAAAGGGGGCTGAATACAAATGCACGCCACACTTTTCAGATATTTATTCGCCACAGATCATCAATATAAGGGGTCACTGACCTTCTACGTACAATGGGGCCTTCTCCACTAACTACCAATGTAAGGGGGGAGGCTTCTTCACTGACCACCTTTTTATGGTGGGCCTTCTTCACTAACCACCAATGTAAAGGGGGCCTTCTCCACTGATCACCAATGTAAGGTAGGCCTTGTCCACCGACTACCAATGTAAGTTAGACCATCTTCACTGACCACCATTGTAAAAAAAGGCTTTCTCCATTGACCACCAATGTAAGGTGAGCCTTCACCACTGATCATCAATGTAAGGGGGGCCTTCTCCATTGACCACTAGGGATGAGCCGAACACCCCCGGGTTCGGTTCGCACCAGAACCTTCGAACGGACCGAAAGTTCGCGCGAATTTTCGAACCCTATTCGTTATAATGGACGCGAACGTTCGAAATCAAAATTGCTAATTACAACGGCCAATATGCATGTTAATGTTATAAAACAGGTTTGGGGACCCGGGTCCTGCCCCAGGGGACATATATCAATGCAAAAAGAAATTTTAAAAACTAAAGTTTTTTCGGGAGCAGTCATTTTAATGATGCATAAAGTGAAAAAAAAAAAAGTGAAATTTTCCTTTAAATACGGTACCTGGGGGGTGTCTAAAGTATGCCTGTGAAGTGGCATGTGTTTCCCGTGTTTAGAACTGTCCTTGCACAAAATGACATTTGTAAAGGAAAAAAAGAAGCCATTTAAAACCACTTGCGGCTTCAATGTCATGTCTTGTCCTGGCCGCCATATGGCTGAAAATCCTTGAGAAAAATGGCATGGCTACCCCATCACCCCCCCCCCCCCACCCCAGCCCCTTTGGGTCTTGTATGGATACTAAGGGGGACCCCGCACCCAAAATAAAACCCTATACCTACAACCCTATATACTCTGAACAGCAGTATATAGGTGGTGCAAACAAGACATGGACTGTAGGTTTGTTCTTAAGTAGAATCTGAACAGGTACATTATGAAGTGTAGCTACATCCCAAAAAAATCAATTTTTAAGCTTTTTGGAGAACATAGGGAGGGGTTATCACCCCTGTAACATTTGCTGTCTTTGCACATCTGTTCAGAACATGTCACCTCACTTTCCGTCCCAATGACAAATGTTTTTGGAAAAGTGGGGTTTTAATTGAAACAAGGATTGGTGATAAAGCATCAGTAGAGAGGAGATACCTTTTTCCCAAATTAAATCTAACAGGATAGAATTTTCCTTCCTAGGGGTAGATTTCCTCTCACTTCCTGTTTTCTCTTGCCGTTTGCAAGTAGGAGTCGTTTGTAAGTTGGATGTTTGAAAGTAGGGGCCTGCCGTATATACTCTGCAGAAATTTGCCCTATTAGATGTTGGTGTAGCCACAAGACTGGTGGGCACAGGAATGGGCCCTGCTGTGAGTTAATAGATCAAGATTTGTACTTGCATGCACCTGTTGAACCGGGCAGAAAAATTGGGCCTTTGGTGGTGGTGGTGGTGGTGGTGGACGGTGTTGCCACAAGACTGTAAGCCCTCACATTTACTCTTGGTGGGTGCAGGAATGGGCCCTGCTGTGAGTTATTAGATCAAGATTTGTAATTGCATGCACCTGTTGAACAGGGCAGAAAAATTGGGCCTTTGGTGGTGGTGGTGGTGGTGGACGGTGTTGCCACAAGACTGTAGGCCCTCATAGTTACTCTTGGTGGGCGCAGGAATGGGCCCTGCTGTGAACTATTAGATCAAGATTTGTAATTACACGCCCCTGTTAAACAGGGGCTGAAAAATTGTGCCTTAGGCATTGGTGCTGGTGCCACAACACTGCAACCCCTCACAGATACTGTACTTGGAGCACAGCAGTCACACCTGTTGCGAAGCATCTTTTTAAAAAATTGTAATTACACGCCCCTGTTATACAGGGGCTGAAAAATTGTGCCTTAGGCACTGGTGCTGGTGCCACAACACTGCAACCCCTCACAGATACTGTACTCTGAGCACAGCAATGAGACCTGTTGCAAAGCATTGCCTAAAAATTGTAATTACACGCCCCAACAGGGGCTGAAAAATTGTGCCTTAGGCACTGGTGCTGGTGCCACAACACTGCAACCCCTCACAGATACTGTACTCTGAGCACAGCAGTCACACCTGTTGCGAAGCATCTTTTTAAAAAATTGTAATTACACGCCCCTGTTATACAGGGGCTGAAAAATTGTGCCTTAGGCACTGGTGTGGTGGCATGGATCATTGAGGAGGAGGAAGAGGATAGTCAGTGAACATAACAGGACAGTCACTCAGCATCAGCATAGGCAGTCTTGAAGGGATGTGACATTATAAATTATTCCGTTATATCCGCTTCAGGTGTCTGGTAGCTGGTGGTGATCCAAGACTGATTCATTTTTATGAAGGTCAGTCGATCAACCGAGTCGGTGGACAGGCGCACCCTATGATCGGTGACAAATCCTCCAGCAGCACTGAATGTGCGTTCGGAAAGAACGCTGGATGCAGGACAGGCCAGTAGCTCAATTGCATACTGTGCAAGCTCTGGCCAGTGATCCATCCTCAGGACCCAGTAAGCCAGAGGATTTTCGGTGGGAAAGGTGTCCAAGTCTGACCTTGCCCCTAGGTATTCCTGCACCATGTATATCAGACGCTGGCGATGGTTGCTGGAACCGATCATACCTTGGGGCTGCGGACTAAAAAATTGTCTGAACGCATCGGTCAGACGTCCACCTTCCCCACCGCTCCTTCTGCTACTGACCGAAGCCTCAGCAACTCGTCGTCCAGGACCAGGAGTTTGTAACCTCCCAGTTTCTGGGAACGCGTTGCACAGACCTTTCTGCAAGGCCTCCCTGAGATGTCTCATCCTCTGCTCCCTCTGCGACGGCAAGATAAGGTCCGCAACCTTACCCTTGTACCGTGGATCAAGGAGAGTGGCCAGCCAGTAATGGTCACTCTCCTTGATCCGAAGAACACGAGGATCCTTCCGCAGGCTTTGCAGGATCAGGGAGGCCATGCAGCGTAGGTTAGCTGAGGCATTCGGTCCGGAGTCTTCTGGGTCACTGAGGATGACATGATCGCCAGCCACCTCCTCCCAGCCACGTACAAGTCCACTGGTTTGTTGGGACTGTACATCATCCCTAAAAGACTGCTGCTGCTGATGCTGAGTGCCAGGCTCCACCTCCATGCTCACACAATCCTCCTCCTCCTCCTCCTCCTCCTCCTCTTCCTGTGTGATGGGTGGGACAGAAGGAACATTGTCTGGATAAAGGGGGCCTTGAGAGACAAGGAAGTCCTCCTCTTCCTGCCTCTGTTCTGCCTCAAGTGCCCTGTCCATTATCCCACGCAGCGTATGCTCCAACAGGTGGACAAGAGGTACAGTGTCACTGATGCATGCACTGTCACTGCTCACCATCCTCGTGGCCTCCTCAAATGGTGAGAGGACAGTGCATGCATCCCTGATCATGCTCCACTGGCGTGGGAAAAAAAAGCCAAGCTCCCCTGACCCTGTCCTGGTGCCGTAGTCGCAAAGGTACTCATTGATGGCCCTCTGCTGCGTGTGCAGTCGCTGCAGCATGGCCAACGTTGAGTTCCACCTGGTGGGCATGTCACATATTAGGCGGTTCTTGGGCAGGTTCAGCTCCTTTTGCAGCTCAGTCAGCCGAGCACTGGCATTATAAGATCGGCGGAAATGCACACAGACTTTCCTGGCCTGCCTCAGGACATCCTGTAAGCCTGGGAACCTGCCCAAGAACCGCTGCACCACCAGGTTGAGGACGTGAGCCATACAGGGCACATGGGTGAGCTGCCCCTGTCGCAGGGCTGAGAGGAGGTTGGTGCCATTATCAGAAACGACCATTCCTGGCTTAAGCTGGCGTGGCGTCAACCACCTCTCGGCCTGCCCCTGCAGAGCTGCCAGAACCTCTGGCCCAGTGTGGCTCCTGTCCCCCAAACACACCAGCGCAAGCACGGCATGGCATCTTTTTGCCTGCGTACTCGCGTAGCCCCTTGTACGCCTACGGAGCACCGCTGGTTCCGAGGACAGAGCACTCGAAGAGGACATGGAGGAAGAAGAAGAGGAGGGGGTGGAGGAGAGAGGTGTGTCACAACCAGTAGTAGCATTTTGGAGGCGTGGTGGCGGAACAACCTCCAACACTACTGCACCTTGTCCTGCATCCCTCCCAGCTACCAATAGAGTGACCCAATGGGCCGTGAAAGAAAGATAACGTCCCTGTCCATGCCTGCTGGACCATGAGTCAGCGGTAATATGCACCTTACCGCTGACCGCCCTGTCCAGCGAGGCATGGACATTGCCTTCCACATGCCAGTAGAGAGACGGAATTGCCTTCCGTGAGAAAAAGTGGCGTTTGGGAACCTGCCACTGAGGAACCGCACATTGAACAAACTCACGGAAGGGGGCCGAGTCTATCAACTGAAAAGGCAGCAGTTGAAGTGCTAGCAATTTAGCCAAGCTAGCATTCAACCGCTGGGCATGTGGATGGCTGGGAGTATACTTCTTTCGACGGTCCAGCAGCTGGGGCAGGGAAATTTGCCTGCTACAATCGGACGTCGGTGTACTGCAAGTACTTGGTTGTGACACACCTAATTCTACACCTTCAGTCCTCTCAGAGCAGCTTTCAGAGAGGACTGAAGATATAGTGGGGATGGAGATCCCAGCTGATGAGGAGCAAGGAGAGGTCCGCTTTGTTCTTTGGTGTGGGTCTTTTATGTGTGCTTGCCAACGAGCTGCATGGCAGGTCGACATATGTCTGCTCATGCTTGTGGTGCCCAAGCGGCTGATGTTTTGGCCACGCGAGATACGCTTGAGACAAATATTGCAAATAGCAGTGGTGCGATCTGATGCACTCGTCTCAAAAAAGGCCCACACCAAAGAACTTTTGTGATAACGTGCAGAGGCAGCGCCCTGCACAGGCGGAGCTCTGCGGTGTGGTACAGTTGCTGTGCTGGCCTCTAGCTGGCCTCCAGGGGGCATCCTGCCTCGTTGGACATGTGACGCTGCATCCTCCTCCTCCTCCTCCTCTCTCCCTTCAGGCACCCACGTGGAGTCAGTGACCTCATCATCCCCTCCCTCTTCACCACTAGAGCAAACCTGGCAGTAAGCTGCAGCTGGTGGAACACTACTGCCAGATTGCTGTCCTTCAGCATCCCCTTTCTCTGCGCGCACACTACTGACTTCCTCAAGCTGGGTATCATCATCCGAGCCTTCGAATCGTTGGGCATCCTCCTGGAGCATGTACCCAACACTGTGCTCAAACAGTTCGGGGGACTCCTCAGGAGGACATGGTGGGTCTAGGGAAGGGGTGGCTGATGATGCCATTGAGTACGCGTTGGCAGCTGCTCTGCCAGTACCCTGAGCCTGGGTGAGAGAGGATGAGGAGGATGAGGAGGGCTTGGTCATCCATTCTACCAAGCCTTCGGCATGATGCGGCTCCACATGTCCAGCTGCCGAAAACAAAGACAAGCGTGTCCCATGGCCACGCGCTGATGACGATGCACGACCACGTCCACGGCCAGCACTGTTGTCTCTAGAAACAGAGCCTGCCTGCCCTGTGTTCTTGCCTCGGCACGCTCTGCCTCTCCTTGGCGGTCTTCCAGCCATTGTAGTCGGTAGTGTATATAGTATAAAAAATAGAACTCCTATGTGTGCTCACAACACACTGTAGGTCCTATGGGTGCTGACACTAACACACTATAGGTACTATGTGTGCTGCTGACAAGAAAATATAGGAGCTCTGTTTGCTGCCACTAACACACTAGAAGTCCTATGGGTGCTGCTGAGAAGAAAATATAGGAGCTCTGTGTGATGCCACTAACACACTAGAAGTCCTATGGGTGCTGCTGAGAAGAAAATATAGGAGCTCTGTGTGATGCCACTAACACACTAGAAGTCCTATGGGTGCTGCTGAGAAGAAAATATAGGAGCTCTGTTTGCTGCCACTAACACACTAGAAGTCCTATGGGTGCTGCTGAGAAGAAAATATAGGAGCTCTGTTTGCTGCCACTAACACACTAGAAGTCCTATGGGTGCTGCTGAGAAGAAAATATAGGAGCTCTGTTTGCTGCCACTAACACACTAGAAGTCCTATGGGTGCTGCTGAGAAGAAAATATAGGAGCTCTGTTTGCTGCCACTAACACACTAGAAGTCCTATGGGTGCTGCTGAGAAGAAAATATAGGAGCTCTGTTTGCTGCCACTAACACACTAGAAGTCCTATGGGTGCTGCTGAGAAGAAAATATAGGAGCTCTGTGTGATGCCACTAACACACTAGAAGTCCTATGGGTGCTGCTGAGAAGAAAATATAGGAGCTCTGTTTGCTGCCACTAACACACTAGAAGTCCTATGGGTGCTGCTGAGAAGAAAATATAGGAGCTCTGTGTGATGCCACTAACACACTAGAAGTCCTATGGGTGCTGCTGAGAAGAAAATATAGGAGCTCTGTTTGCTGCCACTAACACACTAGAAGTCCTATGGGTGCTGCTGAGAAGAAAATATAGGAGCTCTGTTTGCTGCCACTAACACACTAGAAGTCCTATGGGTGCTGCTGAGAAGAAAATATAGGAGCTCTGTGTGATGCCACTAACACACTAGAAGTCCTATGGGTGCTGCTGAGAAGAAAATATAGGAGCTCTGTTTGCTGCCACTAACACACTAGAAGTCCTATGGGTGCTGCTGAGAAGAAAATATAGGAGCTCTGTGTGATGCCACTAACACACTAGAAGTCCTATGGGTGCTGCTGAGCAGAAAATATAGGAGCTCTGTTTGCTGCCACTAACACACTAGAAGTCCTATGGGTGCTGCTGAGAAGAAAATATAGGAGCTCTGTGTGATGCCACTAACACACTAGAAGTCCTATGGGTGCTGCTGAGAAGAAAATATAGGAGCTCTGTTTGCTGCCACTAACACACTAGAAGTCCTATGGGTGCTGCTGAGAAGAAAATATAGGAGCTCTGTTTGCTGCCACTAACACACTAGAAGTCCTATGGGTGCTGCTGAGAAGAAAATATAGGAGCTCTGTTTGCTGCCACTAACACACTAGAAGTCCTATGGGTGCTGCTGAGCAGAAAATATAGGAGCTCTGTTTGCTGCCACTAACACACTAGAAGTCCTATGGGTGCTGCTGAGAAGAAAATATAGGAGCTCTGTGTGATGCCACTAACACACTAGAAGTCCTATGGGTGCTGCTGAGCAGAAAATATAGGAGCTCTGTTTGCTGCCACTAACACACTAGAAGTCCTATGGGTGCTGCTGAGAAGAAAATATAGGAGCTCTGTGTGATGCCACTAACACACTAGAAGTCCTATGGGTGCTGCTGAGAAGAAAATATAGGAGCTCTGTTTGCTGCCACTAACACACTAGAAGTCCTATGGGTGCTGCTGAGAAGAAAATATAGGAGCTCTGTTTGCTGCCACTAACACACTAGAAGTCCTATGGGTGCTGCTGAGAAGAAAATATAGGAGCTCTGTTTGCTGCCACTAACACACTAGAAGTCCTATGGGTGCTGCTGAGAAGAAAATATAGGAGCTCTGTGTGATGCCACTAACACACTAGAAGTCCTATGGGTGCTGCTGAGCAGAAAATATAGGAGCTCTGTGTGATGCCACTAACACACTAGAAGTCCTATGGGTGCTGCTGAGAAGAAAATATAGGAGCTCTGTTTGCTGCCACTAACACACTAGAAGTCCTATGGGTGCTGCTGAGAAGAAAATATAGGAGCTCTGTGTGATGCCACTAACACACTAGAAGTCCTATGGGTGCTGCTGAGAAGAAAATATAGGAGCTCTGTTTGCTGCCACTAACACACTAGAAGTCCTATGGGTGCTGCTGAGAAGAAAATATAGGAGCTCTGTGTGATGCCACTAACACACTAGAAGTCCTATGGGTGCTGCTGAGCAGAAAATATAGGAGCTCTGTTTGCTGCCACTAACACACTAGAAGTCCTATGGGTGCTGCTGAGAAGAAAATATAGGAGCTCTGTGTGATGCCACTAACACACTAGAAGTCCTATGGGTGCTGCTGAGAAGAAAATATAGGAGCTCTGTGTGATGCCACTAACACACTAGAAGTCCTATGGGTGCTGCTGAGATGAAAATATAGGAACTCTGTGTGATGCCACTAACACACTAGAAGTCCTATGGGTGCTGCTGAGAAGAAAATATAGGAGCTCTGTTTGCTGCCACTAACACACTAGAAGTCCTATGGGTGCTGCTGAGAAGAAAATATAGGAGCTCTGTTTGCTGCCACTAACACACTAGAAGTCCTATGGGTGCTTCTGAGAAGAAAATATAGGAGCTCTGTTTGCTGCCACTAACACACTAGAAGTCCTATGGGTGCTGCTGAGAAGAAAATATAGGAGCTCTGTTTGCTGCCACTAACACACTAGAAGTCCTACGGGTGCTGCTGAGAAGAAAATATAGGAGCTCTGTTTGCTGCCACTAACACACTAGAAGTCCTATGGGTGCTGCTGAGAAGAAAATATAGGAGCTCTGTTTGCTGCCACTAACACACTAGAAGTCCTATGGGTGCTGCTGAGAAGAAAATATAGGAGCTCTGTTTGCTGCCACTAACACACTAGAAGTCCTATGGGTGGTGCTGAGAAGAAAATATAGGAGCTCTGTGTGATGCCACTAACACACTAGAAGTCCTATGGGTGCTGCTGAGAAGAAAATATAGGAGCTCTGTTTGCTGCCACTAACACACTAGAAGTCCTATGGGTGCTGTTGGGGTGCAATGCTGTGCTAACAGCACTGCGGTTGGTACTACTGCAATACTGTACTAACAGTAAGCACGCACCAGACTAATCCCCAGCAGCAGCTAATAACACACTAACTGTGCAATCAGCAGCAATGAACGATCAATGACTTAGGTAGCAATGGTTTAGCAAAGAAATAGCCAATGGTTTAGCAAAGAAGAGCAAATCTTTCAGTATCAAGCAAAGACAGAATCAGCAGACTAATCTCTCCTAAAGCCGGAACTCATGTGACCGGGGCCGATGGCGTGGCGGCCTTTTAAATGGTGGGGCGTGTACTAAAGCCCCTGAGCTGTAATTGGCTACAGGCGTCCTGCCTGTAGCCAATTATTGCTCTCCGAGTTTCGGGCGCTGTGATTGGCCAAGCATGCGGGGTCACAGTGCATGCTTGGCCAATCATCAGCCAGCAATGCACTGCGCCGGCCGCGCCGGCCGCAATGCATTGCGGGGCCGCTCGCATCACACGAATGTGATGCGAACGGCCCAAATAGTTCTGGGCTCGACGAGCGAGCGAACGCCCGATGCTCGATTCGAACATGGGTTCGAATCGAGCACCGGGCCCATCCCTATTGACCACCAATGTAAGGTGAGCCTTCACCACTGATCATCAATGTAAGGGGGTCTTCTCCACTGACCAGTGTTAATTTAGTCGACTAAAATGACTAAAACATTTTAGTCGACTTAATGAATACTATTTTAGTCAACTAAAATACGACTAAAACTAAAACAATTGAAATGACTAAAACTAAAATGGAATTTTAGTCAAAAGACTAAGACTAAAACTAAATTGAAATTTGACTTCAAAATTAACACTGGTCTGTAGTGCATGTTCATCACTCAATACCTCAAATAATAACATATTAGATTTTTCACTCCAGCAGTATTTAATGAGTTTGGAAATTGTGGAGAAATGTTAACTAATGCATTACAATTTAATTACACCCATTCGATTTTAGACGACTAAAATGAGTTTTAGTCGACTAAAATATACTGGAGATTTAGTCGACTAAATACGACTAAAACGAAACCAATTGCAGAAGACTAAAATGGGACTAAAACTAAAATGCCATACTAGTCCTAAGACTAAAGCCGGCCATACACGGTTCGAATTTCGAAAGAATTTTTCTTTCAAAAATCGTATGAAGGAATTTAATTTCGCACCGTTAGTGGGCTGCAGCAACAGCCGATTTCCGTGCGGCAATCAAATTTGAGGAATCGGACATGTTGGAAATTTTTTGAAAAACAAACGATTTTCTAATCAATGATGGGAGAATCGTGCGAGAAATGTAAATCGAAATTTGCTGCCAAAATTAACACTGCCACTGACCACCAATGTAATGTGGGATTTTTCCACTGATCACCAATGAAGGAGGGCCTTCTCCACTGACCGCCAATGTCAAGGGGGGCATTCTCCACTAACTACATGTGTAAGTTAGGCCTTCTCCACTGACCAGCAATGTAAAGGGGGCCTTCTCCACTGACCAGCAATGTAAAGGGGGCCTTCTCCATTGACCACCAATGTAAGGTGGGCCTTCTCCACTGATCACTAATGTAAGATGGACCTTATCCACTGACCACCAATGTAAGGCGCACCTTCTCCACTGACTACCAATGGAAGGGGGAGGCTTCTGACCACCGATGTAATGGAGCACAACATGGACCCACCATTGAAAGGAGGCACTTTTCCGTAGACCACTAAAATAATTTTCAATGTCTGCATATGTTTTCGAACAATTATTGATTAATTAAGTAGTTGTTGTTTAATTTCATGATCATTACTGAAATATTCTGGTTGTTATATGCACTAAGTAAGCAACAATATCTTAATTAGCATAACTATCTTGTACTATGAGCTGTAGATTATTTTTTGAAGGGGTTCCCTCAGTTACTTTAGTTTTTACTTTTGCTACTTTTTTTGCCTATGGATAGCAAAAAAATAATTTTTTGCAAAACAATATTACCAAAACAAAGCCTAAAAAGGTATGTGTATTTCTTAAAGCGGATCTATGATTAAAATGTATAATCATATATTCATTTCCACATTGTGTGTCTATTATTTCTTGCCTACTTTGTAAACTACAAAATTGTATTAGATATCAACAGGACAAACTTCTTAGTACACAACTCCTCCTTATAGCTACATGTACACATGAAAGTCCCCAAAACTAGGACTTACTCACAGTGTCCCAGGAGCTGACTGCCTCTCAGCTTCCACATGAAACTTTTCAGTGAGGGAGACAGAAGATCCTTCTCCAGACCAGAACTCAAGGACAGTGTCCTCCAACAATCTTCCCCAGACCCTCACCCCAGCAGTTGCTGAGGCCCAAACTGCAAACCTTTTCTCACACTAGCTGCCTCCCAGGGGCAGCAGCCCCAGGAAAACTGGAACTCTCCCAGCAAAGGAAGAAGACTCTGGAAATGCCTCCCAAATATTTATCACCTTCCTCAGCCACCTCCTGGGTGCCCCCTCCTAGGGATTGGCCAAGGTCTGATAAATATTCATAACTATGTGATTGAACCTCTTGCTCTATTTTCTGGAAGCCCCCTTCGGAAACATGCAGGAGCAAACACTCAGCCTAGGAAACCCTTACTAGATCTAAAAAAACAGACCACTACTCCACTGAGTACAGTAAAGCAAAAAAATAAATAAACTATTTAGCCTAACTTTTTGGCAGGGTACTGTATCTACTTGAATTCTGTGACACATAGTAGGCACTGCTGTGTCACACATTTCACAGAGCCTGCCTTCTGAACTACAGAGGTGAAGAGAGGAGGAGTTTCAGGAGGCGGAGTCAGTTCAGGAATTACTGCTTGCAGCAAGGTACCATGGGACATGGGATATGTAGTCCTTAGAAATTGAAAGTAAGCAGCATAGAAGTATAGAAGCATATTATCATGACCCTTGACCTTTCCTCTTGTTAGTTTGAGGTCATGTCCCTGTCTTCTTGAACTCAGCTTCATATAAAAATTCCTGCCCTCCTGAACATTTTTCTCACCGTTCGTGTATTTAAAGGGTTCAGTTATGTCCCCCATTTTTCATCTTTCTATGAGACTGTACATGTAAATTTCAATTAGTCTCTCCTGATGTTGTATCCCTCAAACCTTGCACCATGCAGCCATCATTATAACATATACAGGCTCAAAAGAGGTCTTCTAGTGCAATTCAGCTTTGTGTTTAATTAAAACGAATATTGACTATTGTATCGGATTACCAGAAATGTGACAAAATAGATCTTCTTCAGACAACACCGGTAAAGCTGAACTTTAGGCAGACAGCTAAATAATAGATAAAATACATACACTATATTGCCAAAAGTATTGAGACACCTGCCTTTACATGCACATGAACTTAAATGGCATCCCAATCTTTGTCTGTAGGCTTCAATATTGAGTTGGCCCACCCTTTGCAGCTATAAAAGCTTCAACTCTTCTGGGAAGGCCGTCCACAAGGTTTAAGAGAGTGTGTATGGGAATGTTTGACCATTCTTCCAGAAGCACATTTGTGAGGTCAGGCACTGATATTGGCCTGGCTCACAGTCTCCACGCTAATTCATTCAAAGGTATTCTATCGGGTTGAGGTCAGGACTCTATGCAGGCCAGTCAAGTTCCTCGCTCATCCATGTCTTTATGGACATTGCTCTGTGCACTGGTCCAAATTATTTGGTGGAGGGGGGATTATGGTGTGGGGTTGTTTTTCAGGAGTTGGGCTTGGCCCCTTAGTTCCAGTAAAGGGAACTCTTAAGGCATCAGCTTACCAAGATATTTTGGACAATTTCATGCTCCCAACTTTGTGGGAACAATTTGGGGATGACCCCTTCCTGTTACAACATGACTGATGACTAGTGCACAAAGCAAGGTCCATAAAGACATGGATGAGCGAGTTTGAGGTGGAGGAACTTGACTGGAATGCTATTAAAGTTCATCTGCGTCTAAAGAAAAATGTCCCAATACTTTTGGCAATATAGTGTATGTGGGAACTGTTATCTCTGTCAACAGACACCATGTAAGTGTGTGCAGCTAGTCTCGTGATCCAGAGATCTCAGCCAGACAACACAGCCAGGTCTTGAACCTCTACAGCAGCATGGCTTGATTAAGAACACCTTTTATTTCATTGGTTGAACCAGATGAACTTGTGTCTATTTTCAACCTGATTATCTATGTAACTAAGTGACTCTCGGCATTTGTCTGGGGTTGTATTGGCTTGTTGTTTTTCAATTCATGATATACAGTATGTTCTTTTTTTTTTTTTAAACCCCCTTGCAACCCATAGAAAATACTATTTGATTCTGGCAGAAGGTCTCTTGGTTCAGTACTTTCTTTAGTAGAGTGACAAGGCTCTTCCATTGGCAGTGATTCCACCACAAAATGGTCACTCTGGCAAGGCAATCAGCAGTGTCCTATATTCAGGGACTTGTACTAGTTTTATTTAAAATAGAACTAAGGGAAAACATTAAAATGATATATGTTATGTAGGCTACCCATGATTAAAAGACAGAACTTTTTTGCGCTTTGTGCTCAGCGTCAAACAAAAATTAGAATCAATACTCCTACAGCTGCACTCACAAACAACACATAATCCAAGTGCTGAACCAAAAGGAAAAACAAATACAACTACCGTATATACTCGAGTATAAGCCGAGTTTTTCAGCACATTTTTTTGTGCTGAAAATGCCCCCTCGGCTTATACTCGAGTCTGTGTCCATCTTCAAGTTTGTGCGCCTGATTCTGGCCAGTCGTAGGTCCCCTGGACCCCAAACTTGGCACACATATAGCCCCACTCTTTCTCTACAAGTGTGCAAAGTTTTGTGTCCGGGGGACCTACGGCCGGGGAGCACCCATTTTTCAAAGCCGAGCATAGACTCCCATGTTAAACGGTCATTTCTCCGGTAAATTTGGGGACCCGGTACCGGCCGGCCCTAGGTCCCCTGGACCCCAAACTTGGCACACATGTAGCCCTACTCTTCATCTACAAGTGTACAAAGTTTGTTGTCCAGGAGACCTAAGGCCGGGAAGCACCGATTTTTCAAACCCGGGCACCCCTTCCATAGACTCGCATGTTAAACGTCAGTCTAGTCACACAGCACCCGAGATCAGGTAGGGAGATTGGGCACAGTGAGGCATGGGCACAGTGACAGTGAGGCATGGGCACAGTGAGGCATGGACACAGTGAGGCATGGACACAGTGAGGCATGGACACAGTGAGGCATGGACACAGTGAGGCATGGGCACAGTAAAGCACAGTGAGGCATGCACATAGACCCAGTGAGGCATGCAGATGGACACCCTGGGCTTATACTAGAGTCAATACGTTTTCCCAGTTATTTGTGGTAAAATTGGGTGCTTTGCCTTATATTCGAGTCGGCTTATACTCGAGTATATACGGTATGTTGTGCTGTGACACATCTAATTTAGTAACAGTGCAATATTTGTACAGTGGAACCTCGGATTACAAGCATAATCCGTTCCAGGAGAATGCTCGTAATCCAAAGTACTCGCATATCAAATCGAGTTTCCCCATTGAAGTCAATGGAAACGAAAATAATTAGTTCCGCATTGACTTCAATGGCATGCAATACCGCATGCGGCCAGAGGTGGGGGGCGCCGGAGAGCCTCAGAAACGGCCGAATAGGCCCTAGGACACCTCGGCTGACCTCGGCAAACCTCGGAAAGACTTCTTTCCCGAGACTTGCCAAGGTCAGCAGAGCTGTCCTTGGGCCTTTCCTTGCATTTCCCAACGGCGCCGATCGGCGATGTTCGGCTTGGCTCCGGCGCCCCCCCACCTCAGGCCAAACGTGGTACTGCACACAGCTTTGGCCTGAATCATGCTCATTTTGCGAGACAACACTTGCAAACCAAGTCACGATTTTTAAAAATACAGTGCTCGTATTGTGAAACGCTCGTTTACCGCGTTACTCACAATCCGAGGTTCCACTGTATTCCTTTTCCTTAAATAATATATGTTATGTAGTGTGCCCATGGATACAAATATATTTGATGTACGCTCATAAACACTGGATAGCTTTTTTCCGCAATTTGGCGCATTTTAGTGTGTTTTTCAGCATTTTTTTTGCATTAGAGTGTTTTTTTTTTACAGCTGAAAAACTCCTCTTCAGTAGCTGTAAAAATGCCCAGTGTGCATGAGGCCTCATGATGCACAGAGTGGGCAAGGCTATTAGCATTGTCCTCGACTAAGGCCTCATGTACACTGGACCTTATAAAAATGCCAGTAGCTTTAGCTGTAGAATGCTGCCATAAAAACGCGACTTTTGTTGCATTTTGCAGCAATTTTTAAGCAAAACTATACTCCCACAAAAGCTTGAGGCTCAAACGCTCATAAACGCTGGATAGATACGTTTTGCCGCATGTTACCGTGTTTTTCAGTGGTTTTTAGCGTTAGAGTGTTTTTACAGCTGAAAAACTCTTCCTCAGTAGCTGTAAAAATGCCCAGTGTGCATGAGGCCTCATGATGTACCAAGTGGGCAAGGCTATTAGCATTGTCCTCAACTAAGGCCTCATGCACACTGGATGTTATAAAAATGCCAGTAGCTTTAGCTGTAGAATGCTGCTTTAAAAAAGCGAGTTTTGTTGCGTTTTGCAGCGTTTTTACATTTGTGTTTTTAGCGTTTTTCAGCGCTAGCGTTTCTTAGCAAAACTATACTCCTACAAAAGTTAAAGGTTCAAAAACATTCATAAACGTTGGATGGCCACGTTCTACCGCATTGTACTGTGTTTTTCAGTGGGTTTTTTTACGTCATGCCGCGTACACACGATCAAGATTTTCCGACAACACATGTTCGATGTGAGCGCTTGGTCAGATATTCCGACCGTGTGTAGTCTCCATCGGACATTTACTGTCGGAATTTCCGACAACAAATGTTTGATAGCAGTTTCTCTATTTTTCCGACAAGGTACTTGTTGGAAATTCTGACCATGTGTAGCCATTTCCGACGCACAAAAGTGCTGCGCATGCTTGGAATCAATTCGACGCATGCTCGGAATAATTGAACTTAATTTTTCTCGGCTCGTCGTAGTGTTGTACGTCGCCGCGTTCTTGACCATCGGAATTTCAGAGCAACATTTGTGCGACCGTGTGTATGCAAAACAAGTTTGAGCCAACGTCCGTCGGAAAAAAAAAACCACGGTTTTGTTGTCGGAAATTCCAATCGTGTGTACGCTGCATTAGAGTGTCTTTACAGCTGCAAAACTCTTCCTCAGTAGTTGTAAAAAGCCCAGTGTGCATGAGGCCTAAAGCCTTCCCTCTCACTGCCTGGTATCTTCTTCACATAATCCGTTCCACCTTCCAGTTTTGTCTCATTTGCCGCCCACACTGATCATGGCAGATTCAGTTTCATTATGTGCTCTTACATCATGGGCAAATGCTGAATCCTTCACACCCTCTACCTCACTATTTGAAAACAACGGTCCTTCAGGCAAACTTAAGCCTCGTACACACGGTTGGACTTCAAACAAACTTTTCCGTGGATTTTTGTCCGAAGGTAGTTGGCCGGGCACACCCATAGCATACACACGGCAGGACTTTTCTGCCAACTTTCCCAAAACGTTTCCATTATCACGTGGTTTTTCTGCTCTTTACTGCCACACTTTGGTCAACTTCTGCTATTGTTGGTTCATTTTAACATTGGTTCTGGGCGTGCGCGTTTGTACTTCGGACAAAAGTCAGATGGATTTCTGTACACACGGTCGGACTTTGCACCATCGGACTTTTGTTGCCGAAAAGTTTGTCCGTTTGCAGAGCGAACTTTTGTCCGATGAAAACCGAAAAAGTTTGTCCGATGGAGCGTACACACAGTCGGATTTTTTGGAAAACTTGGTCATTTTGAAGTTTGTTGGCAAAAAGTCCGACCGTGTGTATGGGGCTTAGGATTGAGATAAGTCAGATGCGTAAAAACCTTTTTTTGCTAATTTAACATGGTGGTTTGTGCTACATAGGCTTGTATCTGGCTGGAGTTTAGCTGGTGTGACGGTTGCTGCTAGAGCCAGTCTGACATTGTAATTTTTCTTCTGTTTTTTAGTTTACATGCAAGTTCAAAAAAAAAAAAAAAATTGTATATTGTTTTCCAAAAATGAAAGTATCATTGTCTATAGGGATGTATACTCACTGCGCCTTTGTGAATTCCTTTGAACTCTTTCACAGATGTATGTAGCATTTTTCAGGTACCAGGAATAGTACTGAACGCATTGCCTAGAGATTCAGCAAACAGCACACATTTTTAACTATGAATACACCACACATTTTATGTAAAATTCGAACATTTCAAGGTATAATTGACCAGCAGATTTTTGGAGTTGGCTTCACATACCCAATCTGGTTAGGAGACCATTTAAAACTTTTAGGGCCATACACTATATAGACAAACTTTTGTGGACTGACCATCAAACTCACATAAATGCCCTAAAAAGTATGTGAACATTTCTCCATATTTTTGGGCTCCGGTGTTGGTGTTTCCAGTGAAGGATACGGTTTGTGGTATTGTATAAAAATAAATTTTAGACAACCAGTCTTGTGACAACAGTTTGGGGAAGGTCCTTTTTTGTTCCAGCATGACTGTGCCCTTATGCACATAGCTTGCTTCATAAGGACATGGTTTGATGAGTTTGGTGTGAAGGAACTTCAGTAGGCTGCACTGAGCCCTGACCTCAACCCTTTGGGATGAACTGGAACACTAATTGCACAAATTCCCAAAACGTGTGGCAGAAGAGTGGAAGGCTGCTTTATCCCAAAGGAGGGCCAACTCCGTAAGTTTTGAAATGGAATGTCCAACAAAACGTATATAGGTGTGATGGTCAGGTGTCCACAACACCACATAGGCGTTGAAAGGTAAAGCATAAATCGAAGCTCAGATTTAACCTATTCAGTCTGTCTTTGGTGCAGCTATAAAGTATAGATGGCATATGTATAAAAATAGGGATTTTAGGTGAAAGTCCTCATTGGACAGGTGTTGAACATGGAGCACATGTGGAATGAGTTAAGCTCGGTAAATGCTACTTTTTTTGTTCAACCCAGCTGGTTGAATGAAAAAACTGAAGAGCTCAGGAGGAAACACTGTACTAACAATCCGATGTTAGTATAGTGATCTCCCCCGCTGAGCTATTGTGTCCCCCCCCCCGCGCCAGAACACCCCAGTCAGCACTATCAGATACCGATCGGCAAACCTTCTTAACCTCCCTGGCGGTATTCCCGAGTCTGGCTCCGGGTGGAATTTCAGGACCATTATCGGTAACCCCGAGCCAGACTCGGGATCGCATCGCAATATCCAGGCAAAGTTACTTACCTTGTCCCCTGGATCCTGCGATGTCTCCCCGCTGTGTGTGCGAGCTGTCTCCTCGCTCGATTCACACAGTACACGAGTGCCGCTGAGCTCCGTTCCCTGCAACGTTGCGGCGCACAGGGGCGGAGATCGGCGCCAAATTCAAAAAAGTAAAAAAACACAATACACATAGTATACTGTAATCTTAAAAAAAATTACACATCCCCTTTGTCCCTAGTGGTCTGTCCAGTGCCCTGCACACACTTTTATATTATAAATAAAAAAAATTCTGCCTGGAAACTGGAGATTGTCCATAGCAACCAAAAAGTGTCCCTTTATGTCAAAAGTGGTTTAAGACCAACTAGAAAACAGCGATAAAAAATTAGAATCACTCGCAGAATTGAGCGATAGCGATTTGTGGGGAAATTCGTCATCAAACACTAAATGACAGCGACAATTCTGCAACTGAGCAAATTTCAGTGTTTTCGATTTTATTACATTATTGAATCATTTTTTTTATTATTATATTATTATTTGGTATAATTATTTATAGTTATTTATTATATTATAATTTATGCTTTTGTGTTTCAAACTTTATCATACCCGGGATGTCTACTAGACTCTGGTTTGGACAGATTTAAGTGAGTTATTCCTAAGAAATTCTAAGAATTATATAAAATGCCAAATTTCCATGCAAAATAATTGCACCGCTTTCAGCACCTAAAATTTGACATAATCATACCGCCAGGGAGGTTAAGTCAGCTTTTGTCGGACCGGCTGCAGTATACATGGGCCAAATGTCGACTGGTTTCTATTGAACCGGCCAATGCCGCCCTACATTCGGCCCATGTATACTAGGCTTAAGTGAGGTCTCCATAAAAGAATCAGTCTCTGATTATCATTAGATTATTAAGGATTTCCATGAGTTAAGGAGATTCTTTGGTGCTTCGGAAAATAGTCAAAGGCAGCAACATTTTTTTTTATTGCTCTTTTGTAACCCTAAAAGGCTGCTTCCTGAGGTGAATTGCCTTTACCACTTTCTGGCTTAAAAAGATCTTATCTAGATAGAAATATGAGAGCTGCCATTTTTGACCTGGTGTAAGAGTTAAGTCTCGTACACATGACCGATTTTCTCGGCAAAAAACGACAAGAAAACTGTTGGGAAAGCTTTCTTGCAGAGAAAACCGTTTGTGTGTATGGTTTCTCGTCAAGAAAACTGCCAGGAATCGTCAGGATTCTTGTTTTTCTCATTGAGATTCTCGTCGGCCTGTTTCCCGACGAGAAAACCGGTCGTGTGTATGCTTTTCCGAGTCTTAAAAAATTGCGCATGCTCAGAATCAAGTATAAGACGGGAGCGCTCCTTCTGGTAAAACTAGCGTTCGTAATGGAGATAGACACTAAAACGAACTGAAAGCACGAAGACTGAAAAGCGCGAATCGTCTCTCCCCAAACTTTTACTAACACGCGGTAACACGAGATCAGCAAAACAGCCCAAGGGGTGGCGCCATTGAAATCGAACTTCCCCTTTATACTGCCGTCGTATGTGTTGTACGTCATCGCGCTTTTCAACGACGAGATTTGGAATTGACGGTGTGTATGCAAGGAAAGCTTGACAAGAAGCTCGTCAAGCTTGACAAGAATCTCGTCGAGAAAAACAACGTTTTTTTTTACGACGAGATTCTCGGTCGTGTGTACGAGGCTTAAGGACAGTCAAGTATTAGGACAACAGATATATGAGTATACAGCATGAGGGCACTGTCCAAACAAGCAAAAGTTTTCACAATTTTTTTTATACTTTTGGTTTGATAGCAAAAATTAGAAACTCAATGTGGATAAGTACCTCCTCTTCTTGTGTCTTGAATATTGCTCTTGACTAACACAAAGACATTGCTGGAAAAATCGACAGAGCTCCATGACGCAAGAGTTTACTTTTGGAAAGATGGGTGCAAAGGAAGGGGTGGTCACGGCTAGCTTTGTCTGCCGACATCCTGGAAAAAACACAACTCACCAGCACCGATACAAAATTGGAGGTTAGAGCATCGGACGAATTTAAAACAAGTCTACTATGGCAAAATGCTTACATAATCAATATCAGTCCTTGTCTGTGGGGTGGTTTGTTTATATATCCATACTTTAGAGTAACCTCTTTCACCTCTTTCATAAAATACAGGTTTGAAAGACAGTGCACTATGTTGGGGATGATCGTGTCCATTGTCTATAAGCTAAAAAATGTCCTTGATATTAAACTGCAAAAACTGGCACACAAAGTCCAATTAAATTAAACAATAAAGTGAGATCATTATATACACACCAAGAAAGCTTTCAATACCACTTTTATGAAACTATATTAGGAAATATATGATAAGTAGTTATCAACATTTTTTGGAGATTATAATTGTCATATCATTGTTCATAAAGTAATAAATGTCTGTTCAAGGATAATACAAAAATAACTATTTTTAGAAATAAGACTGTTCTTGAGAAATTCAGGAGAAAAGAAAGAAGGTATGACTATAGGTTGCGACCAACAGACCTAGGGAAAGGTATAATATGGATTTTGAAATATACACCAACAGCATGATAACTTATTGTACACACTGGTTTTTAAGGCACCAAGGCCCCCTATTCTGCTTCTATTTGTCCATTTTTTTCGGGCAATTTCACAGTATCTAGACCTTCTATGACTAAAATGTTGGCACCTAGAAGTACCTACAAATACATTCAGGCATTTTCACTGGTGGGAAACACCAGGCACTCGTAATATCAAGACACTTTCTAGAATTTTTAAGAGCTAAGACACCCCTTCCTGCCTTCTATATCTTTCTATGGTCAACAGGAAGGTGTTATAAGGCAGGGGCAGCGTAAATCTTAATGCTTTTTTGGCACAGGCTGTACTTCTGTGGGTCACAAGAGTGCAGCTCATGAAGCCCGCTGATGTCACAGAGCCAGTCCTGGCTGGGGCAAGATCGCGACAATAAAGTCGGGTTCCGCCCACAACCATGGACTGACACCTGGCTCAGGCTCTCAGCGAGCCGATGAGAGCCTGAGCCAGCTGCTCCCGCCCCTTCACAGCCCAGCGCTCCAGTGAGCGTGGGTGGGGCAGAGCAAAGAGGAGTGACTGACAGTAACCAGCTCCCTATTCATGGAGAACTGAGAATCAAGTAATCAGTGGTTTTTGATCACTCGGTTCTCAGTCTTAGAGCCGGCGGGGGATCAATACAGCATCGTACCAATGCTGCACCCACCTAGGTAAGTATGCTTTTGAAAAAAAAAAAAACCCTGAACTTCTCTTTTAAGTTAACTACAAACTGTCAACATTTGCCTATTAGACTCTCCAGAAGATGTTTGAAGGTATCTACAGGGACCTCTTGATGTCTACATTTTAGCTTTATCGTTTACAAACTTTTTTTTAATAAGTGCAAAAGGTGGTACAAAACCGACATAGCATTAGTAAAATGAACGTTACAGAGTCAGTTATAAACATGGACAATATGACATACATTTTAGCTTTATAACCATTTTAGCATTGGTTTTGAATAAGTCTCCCTAAGGAAGACATTAGATCCCGACTGGCTGTGTTGCTGACCCCTGGTTTCAATATTTTGAGTCTCTGACCTCTGACCTGGATCAAGTATGTGGATAAGAACTCCTTACTTTTCTTTGAGATTCCTTATTTGATAACTTGCTCCAATAACTCAAAAAGTATCAAAGCATGACAGACAAGCAAATAACATTTTTGAAAAGATGTTAGCAATTGTTCTCTCAAGAAAAGCTTCTTTTACGTTCTTAAGCTTCCCTGCAGTTTCAACAAATTACAAAGAGGTAAGTCACTGATGCTCTAGCTCAGTAGCCTCCAAACTGTGATCTGCGGCTCAGATGCAGCCCTTTGCTTGCCTTAAGTGGCTCTTAGGGCACTAATCCTCCCGCTGACACCAACGATGGGGCATTATTCCTCCAACTGATTCCAATGATAAGGTGCCATTTCTTCCACTGACACCAACGATGGGGCAAAATTCCTCCCACTGACACCATAGATGTGCACTATTACTCCTACTAACACCAACATTGGGGCACGATTTCTCCCACTGATACCAATGATGAGGCACCATTTATTCTTCTGACACCAATGACGGGGGGCGATTTATCTCACCAATTACAAAGATGGAGCACTAGTCCTCCTCCTACTGACCACAGGTGCTATGTAGTTTTATTCTTCCCACTGGCATCCAAGCCTGAGGGATTGTTTTCTCCCACTAACACAGGGACATTTTCTACCCCCACTAGCCACAGTCTGGGTCCCATAAAGTCTGAAGGACAGTAATCTGGCCTTTTGTTTAGAAAGTTTGGAGACCCCTGCTCTAGCTGTAAATAATTTCTTTGTTGCTGTGTCCTTTTTTTCTAAGTCAAGGTTGGTAGATTTGAACTTATCCCCCAATTGTGTAGTACTGGTGATTACTTTAGCTTGATCGCTAAACATTCAGTTCTCTTGCAGGCCCACCAAAAGCTTGAACTACAATCAACAAAACCCTGCAGGTCGCAAAGGCACGCCCCTCAACCATGTCAAAGTAGAAATCCAACGGGAATGTCTGCTGTCCACCCAACAAACGACAATGCCCCCAGAAGGCAACCATTTTGAAAATATCACCACATGCCTAAATGGATAAAAACAACTATTAAGGGCTCACTAAACAAAATAAAATCCTCCTATATAGAAATACTTTTTAATTATTTTTCACAGAACAGAAAACAAAACAAAAACCAAAAAATCATTGTATGAGATTAATGCCCCGTACACACGGTCGGACCTTTGCCTGACCAAACTCACAACAGAATTCCGACGGAATTCCATCAGAGATAAATAGAACATGTTCTATATTTAAACTCCGATGGAATTCATTGGAATTTCTCTGATGGGGCACACACACGGTAGGAATTTCCGATGGAAAAAGTCCGTCTGACTTTTTCCATCGGAAAATCCTATCGTGTGTACAAGGCATAAGATTGTAAAATCCTTCACGTGCCTGGAACATTCATTTTGGATAGCGAAAAGGAGGGTTATAACCCCTGTCAGACTTTTGTTTGCCATCTGTGTCCCAATGTGGAGATTTCCCTTCACGTAGCCAAACAGGAAGTGAGAGTAAATCTCTGCAAAATAAAGGAGTTGCTTGGGGACCCCCAGGTCACCAGAACTAGTGTCCCCATTGGCAGATTTCCCATCTATTACTTTTCTGCGGACAACCCAAAATTTGGGATTTTTGTTTGCTTTTAATGATAATGGTAAACAGGACAAATAGAGAGGGTGAATCTCCTTAACGGGGGCAGAGAGAGCAATAAAAACTGACAGGTGTTCTAATCCCTCTCCACTTTATCCAAAAAAAACAAAAAAAAAACGTTTTGCCTTTAGTTGTACTTTAACTTAAAGTGGATGTAAACCAGAATTTTTTTTTTTTTTTTTTTTTTTTGCTGTCACAATGTAGAGTATACAATTTCCTATCATTTGTGCCAGGTCTTGCCACACAGAGTTAATCCAGCTCTGAGCAATCCTCTTTTATTGTTCAGTGAGATAAAACGGACAAACAGAGAAACACCTTTGTCCGTTCCGCCCCCTTGCTTTGAGTGACAGGTTATTTACATATCTCATGCACTAGCTTTAGACAGGCATTATTTTTTAATTCAGAAAAATGTGCATATCCAGGGCGCTCCAAGCATTTGAATCCAGACAGATAAGGTCTGTGTTGGAGAGGGTAGCAACTCTTCACACACTTTAGGCAGCACTCAGGGATACAAGCAATCTCTAATGGAAACAGAAAAAAAACTAAGTGCAGAAGTATAAAACTTTTAATATCCCCTAAAAGGGTTAAAAACACTTACAAGATAGTGGATGAAACAGACATGTAGCAGGTCACTGGCTGAAGAAGGAACCAATGAGCTGTTCCGAAATGCGTCCCGCCTCTATGACACTTCCTGTCCACTTCCTGTTTGTGTTCCATGCTGATTTCTGTCTCGCTTCCTCTGACATTATCCCCAGGCTCCAGCGTTACTGTGTCCTCTGAACATTAACAGCACAAATTAGCTGTTATCTCGTGGACTTCCCTGGAAGCTTTACCGTCACAGACTGGGACTGCCCTGCTACTGGACCATCTCCTGGACGCACTTACCTGCTACATGTCTGTTTCATCCACTATCTTGTAAGCGTTTTTAACCCTTTTAGGGGATTCTAAAAGTTTTATACTTCTGCACTTAGAGGCGCCCTGTTTGTTTTTCTTTTTTTTTTAATTCTTTTTTAATTCCTACCCCCACTCCTTTTCTGAAGTCATGTGGTTACTTTTCTGGATTTTGACTGGATGTTAGTGATCATAGAAGAAGGAATACACAGGAGAAAATGCATGTTGACAAGGGGAGTGTAGAGGTGGGCGGGGAGTCTACTGACATCACGACTCCACCCACCGAGCTCCAGACAACAGATCCACCCACAGAATCTGCAGTTTTTCAGTTCTTATAACAGACAGAGGGGAGACATTTGACAGATAAGGATACATGCAGGAGGCATCTATATCCTTATAGATCAGCACTATGGCAGCAGTTTAGAAAGGATGAGAGGGGGTTTACATCCACTTTAACTATCTGTCCAATTTTGTTGCACCATTTGTTGCAAAATCCTAATAACAAATATTGTCAAGGTATTGTCAGTGAGTCATGGAAGAGTCATCGCACCAAGCCTCCATTGCTGAAAAATTCTATTGGGTGTCAGTCTGAGGAGCCTGTCCCCTTTCTATGAAGATGAAGAAAGGGAGAAGCTGCACACCAATGGCGTCACTCTGCTCAGTGAAATTGCATTCAACAATAAAAGCACCACAGTTCATCGCTGCCAGGGGAATGTCCCTCTCTGACATATTTGAGTCATAGTGAACCTTTCATATAGGTGAATCATGTCAAAGAAGGGTGATCACCTGGTGGCGATGAACTCTGTTGCTTTTATGGCTGAATAAAAATGAGCTGAATAAAATCGTTGGTGTGTAGCTTCTCCTTTACTGTCATGGCATTGTTGTTAAAATTACAACTACGAGGGTGCTGATAAGTATTGAGCCTTACCCAGAAAACAATGAGCTAGGAAGGTGTAAATTGCAGGGTGTACTGGTCAATTTGTTTATACTCAATGGTTCAAAAATCAACTACCTATGATTTTAACTTATTTCTTTTTCAGGTCCAAAGTGAACATGGCAGCACCTCCTGAAAAATTGTGGAAGAGCATAGGACCAAGGTGCGAAGCAGATCCATGATGAAATGTCACAAACTTTGGGTGACAGTGGCCCTTCATATGCAAGTTACCAGTTAAGCCCCTGTACACACGATCGGATTTCCGATGGAATAAAACCTGATGGATTTTTCCATCGGATTTCCGATGAAGCTGACTTCCATCAGTCTTGCCTACACACCATCAGTCGAAAATCCGACCGTCCCAAACACCGTGACGTAAAACACTCAGACGAGACGAGAAAAATTAAGTTCAATGCTTCTGAGCATGCGTCGACTTGATTCTGAGTATGCGTGGGTTTTTTCTCTGACGGAGTTCCACACAGACGATCGGAATTTGCTATCGTTTTTTGGAAAAAAGACTGATGGGGCCCACACACGATCGGTTTGTCCGATGAAAAAAGTCCATCGGACTGTTTTCATTGGTAAAACCGATCATGTGTACAGGGATTTACTGGACATGTGCAATTCGTTTTGTACGAATCGAAAATTCGTACGAACTTCAGAAAATTCGTACATTCGGAAGCATCCGAAATACAAATTTCTATTTTTACGAATTTTATACCAAATACGAAATTTCGTTGACGAATTTTGTTTCGGGAGTGGGAGAGACGGCTCAGACTGGTACTGGTAGTCAATGGGAGATTCAGAATTGGACAAAATAAGAATGTTCGTTAATATTGTTTTATTATTGTCATAATAATTACGATTATTCGTTATGATGAAGTTAAAAACCCAGAAGTCAGCACAGCACAGGGATGATGGGAGCCGCTCATAATGAGCACCCCAGGGGTACAGCCCCAGGAGGAAGTCAGCACAGCACAGGGATGATGGGAGCCCCTCATAGTGAGCACATCAGGGGTACAGCCCCAAGAGGAAGTCAGCACAGCACAGGGATCATGGGAGCCCCTCATATTGAATGTTCTTAATTGTTACAAAAAGTCAACGAACCTAACGAACTTTCGTATTTCGTACAAATCCAAATTGAATTTCGGACACGAATTACGAAATACGAATTACCGGGCTACTACAAACCCAGGAAGTCAGCACAGTGCAGGGATGATGGGAGCCCCTCATAAAGAGGACAGCACAGGGATGGTGGGAGCCCCTCATAATGAGCACAGCACAGGGATGGTGGGAGCCCCTCATAATGAGCACAGCACAGGGATGGTGGGAGCCCCTCATAATGAGCACAGCAGGGGTACAGCCCCAGGAGGAAGTCAGCACAGCACAGGGATGGTGGGAGCCCCTCATAATGAGCACAGCACAGGGATGGTGGGAGCCCCTCATAATGAGCACAGCACAGGGATGGTGGGAGCCCCTCATAATGAGCACAGCACAGGGATGGTGGGAGCCCCTCATAATGAGCACAGCAGGGGTACAGCCCCAGGAGGAAGTCAGCACAGCACAGGGATGATGGGAGCCCCTCATAATGAGCACAGCACAGGGATGGTGGGAGCCCCTCATAATGAGCACAGCACAGGGATGGTGGGAGCCCCTCATAATGAGCACAGCACAGGGATGGTGGGAGCCCCTCATAATGAGCACAGCAGGGGTACAGCCCCAGGAGGAAGTCAGCACAGAACAGGGATGGTGGGAACCCCTCATAATGAACATAATGAGTCGACGACTGCCATATTGAGAAAGGTATTTTTTTCCTTTTAAATTCATCATAACGAATGTTCGTAATTGTTACGAAAAGTTAACGGATCTAACGAAAATTCGTATTTCGTACGAAACGAATCCAAATTGAATTTCGGACACGAATTACGAAATATGAATTTTCGTCTAATACGAAACGGAACAAATTTATTGACGGCGCACATGTCTACCAGTTACCAGTTAGTCCAGGAAATCTGACTAAGTTCTTGCAAAATGTTCCAAAACAGCCGCCGATGTCTCCACACGTTTCCTCTTTTGTTTGGTTGTCAAAAGTTTTGGGATCCACTTTGCTGCAAGCTTTCTCATTTCCAAATTGTTGTGGATAATGGCACCAACTCTCTCATGCGATATTCCCAGATATGTAGCAATACTTTTGTCTGATATTCAGCGATCCTCCATGATCTTTTCATGGATGGCTTTCACGTTTGAAGGCCCCGAGACAGAAACCAACTTTCCAATGGGTTTCTCACTTTCAAAACCGAAATGTCCAGTTTTAAAATTGACAACCCAACTTTTAACTGTTGCATATGAAGAGCCACTGTCACCCAAAGTTTGTGACATTTCATCATGGATCGCACCTTTCCCTTGGAGAAACAGGAACGTGATTATGGTCCTATGCTCTTCCACATTGAATTTTTCTGGAGGTGCTGCCATGGTTATTTTGGACCTGAAAAAGAAAGATAAGTTAAAAGTATAGGTAGTTGATTTTTACACCATGGAATTTAGATGAATTGACCAATACACCCTGCAATTTACAGCTTCCTAGCTTATTTTTTTCTGGGTAAGGCTCAATACTTATCAGCACCTTGTATCTCACAAAAATATTTGTGCGTAGGCATGACATTTAGAAAACAGATTCGTTTTGTACTCTAAAAACTGTTTTTAAAGCATAAATTTAGCCAAAAATAAAAGGATAAAAACGAATAGCCCATTAAAAGATATAGCAACAAAGTCAGCTTTTGCTGCAATATTCACCATCAATCCAGAGATGTTCATGTAATACTTTATTTTCTGTTGCTAAATGTCCTCTGTCTGATGGCCAGCATTATTCAACCCAGTTCCTCTGAGCCCAGGTCACGCTGTACCCACCCCCAGCCTGTTATTGGACAGTGAAAAGGAAAGCAGCACAATGACAAACCCCTCTCTCTCTCTCTCTCCGTTACTTTGCTTTCTCCTCCTATCAGCAGGCTTTTTTTGGCACAAGAACTTATGCTGCTTTCCTTATGCTGCTTCTTCCACCCACACTCTGACACTGCTGTACAGGGACCGCAAGAAGCTGATACTTACACTGCTTGCATTTAAAAGGTACATTTAATGAAATATTAAAGATTACAGAACTGCATTAATGTTGGTCTTTTATATCTGCATAGAGTGCAGCTTTACCAAAGGTATACAAAAAATGTACTATTATTTTAACCTCTTGGCGCCTCCCGGGCCTATAAGAGGTTTAGGATGCCAGGAGACGAGGCAAGGTTTATGATCCTGTTACCGCCTTGATTAGATGTCATGGCGGTCACGTGTTTGAAAAGTTCCCGATCGCAAGGAGCTTTTCATTAGCCCCCGGTAACTGTGCTTTGAGCGCACTCTCGGCACAGCTGTTTTTACACTAATTCAAGAAAATAGGCGGCCGCTCTGCGCCAAGGCCCACCCATTGGGCAAAGGGCTGGATCCAGGGGGGGGGGCAACGTGGCAACTGCCCCCCCCCCCAGAAATTTGTTGCGGGTGAGAGAGAGAGAGTGGGGGGCTCCGTGATCGGGCGGCTGAGAGAGCGGGCATGCCGGGCAGCTGGGTGGGTGAGCGGGCAGACGGCTTGGCGGTCGGTTGAGAACGTGGGAGGAGCAACTGGGCAGCTCGGTAGGTGTGCAGGTGGCTGGCCAATCAGCGGAGCAGAGAGATGACATCATCTCTCACTGCCCGGCGCCCACCCTGCATCTCTGCAGTTCTGCCCTCACTGTGCAGTGTGCAGGCAGCCACGGGCAGCAGAGAGAGATTACATTATCTCTCTGCTGCCTGACTCTGGGACGTAGGAAAGTGACAATCTGCAACTTGTGGCAGGTGACGTGGCAAGTGACAATGCAACATGTGGCGGGTGACGTGGCAAGTGAAAATGCAACTTGTGGCAGGTGACGTGGCAAGTGACAATCCGCAAAGTGTGGCAGGTGACGTGGCAAGTGACAATCCTCAACATGTGGCAGGTGACGTGGCAAGTGACAATCCGTAACGTGTGGCAAGTGACAATCCGCAACGTGTGGCAAGTAACAATCTGCAACGTGTGGCAGGTGACGTGGCAAGTGACAATCCGCAACGTGTGGCAAGTAACAATCTGCAACGTGTGGCAGGTGACGTGGCAAGTGACAATCCGCAACGTGTGGCAAGTAACAATCCGCAACGTGTGGCAGGTGACGTGGTAAGTGACAATCCGCAACATGTGGCAAGTGACGTTGCAAGTGACAAAATCGCAACATGTGGCAAGTGACAATCCACAACGTGCGGCAGGTGACGTGGCAAGTGACAATGCAATATGTGGCGGGTGACGTTGCAAGTGACAATGCAACTTGTGGCAGGTGACATGGCAAGTGACAATCCGCAAAGTGTGGCAGGTGACGTGGCAAGTGACAATCCGCTACATGTGGCAGGTGACGTGGCAAGTGACAATCCGCAATGTATGGCAGGGGATGTGGTAAGTGACAATCCGCAACATGTGGCAGGTGACATGGCAAGTAAAAATCTGCATCTGGTGGCAGGCGATGGTGGCAAGTGACACACTCGGGGCTCCCAATGATTCTGCATTATGGTGAGTTGAACTATTTTGCTTTATATTACAATGTAATAATAGAAATAATGCGCTTCAATCATCCCAACACCATATTAACCATGGTGCCAGGATAGAGAAAGAGATATCACCGCTCCAGGAAGTTCAAGCAAAGGTAAAAGCCTCTCCTCCAGATTAGAAGCCCCCGGTGCTGGCAATGCATGTAACAATGCAAAATGGGAAGAAATTCTGGACAGCCGCACTCCAAAAAAAGTTATTGCCTTTTATTCAAAAATGGACATCAAAAATACATACCACAGCAGGACAAAACAGTTGAGCTAGCTGAGCTATGACTAAGCACGGTTTGTTAGTGTGAAACGCGTCAGTCGTCTGTCCGTTCTGTTCTGCTGTGGCATGTATTTTTTTTACTTTTTTTGGAGTGCGGCTGTCCAGAATTTCTTCCCATTTTGCATGGTGCCAGGATGACAGGATGATTGAAGCGCCAACACCAGCCATTTTCCCGATAAATTGCCCGCAAAAAAACGTATTTTCTGGCAGTGCCCCTCCCGAGACAAGACTCTGGATCCGCCCCTGCCGTGGAGCAGCCACATATTTGCGTGCGGCTGGTGCCAAGGGGTTAAAATCTATTTCTTACACAGGTTGCAGTTAACCCCTTCCTACCCAGACCTGGCATCCTTTTAATAAGGTCCTTATACGCGGGGGGGGTGGAAAGAACCAGCCGATCGCTTGATTACTGTGTTTGGCTGTTAATGTTTAAACGCATTTCACAGAAGCGGCTTGATTACCAGGATGAGGCTTGTACTTTGATTGGCTGTCACAGTGGTCACATGATCGAGAGCCAGTACCGATCCTTAGTAAAGATTGAGTGCTGTCTTTGACTGGGAGTGCACAGTGAGCATGTTTTTAGCACGGGAAGCTCTGCCGCCTATGGACACATACCTGCAGAGCGTGGACTTTAACCACTTAAGCCCCAGACCATTTTGTTGCTAAAGGACCAGGCCCCTTTTTGCGATTCGGCACTGCGTCATTTAAACTGACAATTGCGCGGTCGTGTGACGTGGCTCCCAAACAAAATTGGCCTTCTTTTTTTTCCCCACAAATAGAGCTTTCTTTTGGTGGTATTTGATCACCTCTGCGGTTTTTATTTTTTACGCTATAAACAGAAATAGAGCCACAATTTTGAATAAAATTCAATATTTTTTACTTTTTGCTATAATAAATTTCCCCAAAAAATATATAAAAAAAATGTTTTTTCCTCAGTTTAGGCCGATACGTATTCTTCTACATATTTTTGGTAAAAAAAATTGCAATAAGCGTTTATTGATTGGTTTGCGCAAAAGTTATAGCGTCTACAAAATAGGGGATAGTTTTATGGCATTTTTATTAATAATATTTTTTTTACTAGTAATGGCGGCGATCAGCGATTTTTATCATGACTGCAACATTATGGCGGATACATCGGACACTTTTGACACTATTTTGGGACCCTTGTAATTTTTACAGCGATCAGTGCTATAAAAATACACTGATTACTGTGAAAATGACACTGACAGTGAAGGGGTTAACCTGTAGGGGGCGCTGAAGGGGTTAAGTGTGACCTAATGAGTGATTCTTACTGTGTGGGGGCGTGGCTTGGCGTGTGACATCACTGATCGTCATTCCCTATGACAGGGAACAAACGACCAGTGACAGTCTCACTAGGAAGCACGGGGAGAGGTTTGTTTACACTTACCTCACCCCGTTCTTCAGCTCTGTGACCCGATCGCGGGACACCGGCGGCGATCGGGTCCGGCGGGTCCCGCGGGCGCGGTCACGGAGTACCGGACAGGGTCGGGAGCGTGCCGCCTGGCGGTGCACATGCGATCCGCGGCCGCGCACATTAACCACTTCAATACCAGGCACTTATACACCTTCCTGCCCAAGCCAATTTTGAGCTTTCAGCGCTGTCGCAATTTGAATGACAATTGCGCGGTCATGCTACACTGTACCCAAACAAATTTTTTATAATTTTGTTCCCACAAATAGAGCTTTCTTTCGGTAGTATTTGATCGCCTCTGTGATTTTAATTTTTTGCACAACAAATAAAAAAAGAGCAAAAATTTTGAAAAAAACTACGTTTTTCTTTGTTTCTGTTAATTTTTTTTGTAAATGTAGCGGCCTCCTCACTCCCCTCTTTCTCTCGTCTCGTCTTTTTCTTGTCTAGGGGTATCTTAGAGGGGAGGGAGCGGGGACACCACGCCTGGCTTCCACCACGGGTGTCAGTGCGGTATAAACAACGTTCTTGTATTACCTTCGGGTCAGTGCTGTGCACCTGGATCCTCCCTCCAAGAGTCACCTTGAACAATGTCTGCTAGGAATTGAGCTCCACACCATTAAAGTTCAACACTCCTTTATTCTTCTTGAATGAACACAAACCGTTGAACTCCCTTGGATATAGAACAGGAAAGGAGGTGTGGATGCGAATAGGCCCAGACACAATTTGGTTCTCCACTTTCCTTCCTGAAAGTTGGTTACGGTCTCCGCACGAGGGGAATTTCCTTCCAGGCCGTCTCCGACGAGAGGCTCACCTGTCACCGGCAATATGCTGCACCGGGTCTTCAAGTGAGGAGCTCCCCCCGGTCCATTGCGCCTTCCGGATTCGGGTACCCACTCCCGGGGTTTCCTAGGATCTCCTTCCCTTGCGGAACTCAGTGTTGGGCACTGAGCTCCGGACCTCCATCCGAGTACCTCACCCCAGGCTAAAGGTGCCTGGGATGGAACACAATCTCCGGCGGTCCTCTAGGCCTAGGCCACCCAGAGGACCGGCACGAACCACCGTCCACAAGCTGAAGGTGCCAGGGACTCCGACCCCGTGACCAAGATGGCGGACCCTTTATACCCTCTCCCGGCAAGCACGGCGGGTTCCCCGCCCCACCATACCGCTGCCGAGGGAGGACAAAAAGGAGGTACGGCACACAGCGATGATTCAACCCCAACCCAGGGCGACAGCGCCACCCACTGGGCTGCAGGGAATTACACATCACTAATGTCTCTGCCAAGTTAAAATTTACACCCGGGCAAGTACATACCCGCTACATAAATAAGTACCTTTTCTACTTCAATGACGGGCACTGATAAGGCGGCACTGACGGGCACTGATAAGGCGACACTGATGGGCACCAATGAGGTGGCACCAATGAGGTGGCACCGATGAGGTGGCACTGATGAGGTGGCACTGATGATGGGCACTGATATGCGGCACTGGTGGGCACTGATAGACGGCACTGATGGGCACTGATATGTGGCACTGGTATGCGGCACTGATGGGCACTCATAGGCGGCACTGATGGGCACTCATAGGCGGCACTGATCGGCACTCATAGGTGGCACTGATGGGCACTTATAGGCGGCACTGATGGGCACTTATGGGTGGCACTGATAGGTGGCACAGACGGGCACTGATAGGTGGGCACTTATGGGCACAGATGGGCATGGATGGGCACTGATAGGTGGCACTGATGGACACTAGTAGGTGGCACTGATGACACTGATGCCCAGCAATGCCAGCCACCACTCATTGTGGTTGTGCCATGATGGTGCCAGTCAGTGCCCATTTGTGGGCACTGACTGGCATATGTTGTGTATGTTTTTGTACATGTGGATGGCCATGGGGGCCTTACCTGGCCATCCACATGCTTGGGGCTTCCCTGGTGGTCCTGGGCGGAATCCTGGTGGTCTAGTGTGGGTATCAATAAACAATCAGCGCGAACCCCCCCTGTCAGGAGAGCCGCCGATCGGCTCTCCTCTACTCGCGTCTGTCAGACGCGAGTGAAGAAGAGCCGATCAACGGCTCTTCCTGTTTACATCGTGATCAGCCGTGATTGGACACGGCTGATCACGTGGTAAAAAGCCTCCGCCGGAGGCTCTTTACCGAGATCAGTGTAGCAGTGGGTCAGACTGACACACCGCTCCACCGATCGCCGCGATGCGTGCCCCCCCGGGCGGCTGTTATCCTGCAGGACGTCAATAGACGTCCAGTGTGGATAACAGAACCACTTCCCGGACGTCAATCTCCTATTGACTGGGCGGGAAGTGGTTAAAGGGGACGTACCTGTACGCCAATGTGCCCAGCCGTGCCATTCTGCCGACGTATATCGTTGTGCGGCGGTCGGCAAGCGGTTGAAGCCCATCCTCTCTGCCGGCGCTCATAGGAGTTACGTGAGCGGCAAGAGGTTAAATGACATTGTGATGAATCCAAGAAACAAAATCTTTTCAAGAAATTTTCTTCTCTGGTCCTATGCATGAGCCACTTTGGGTTTCGTACAATTCCAGTAATGTTGGAAGGTCATAAGGCCCTCACTGGGCTTGATTATGTCGCGTTGAAAGATAACTTAAGTGTTTGATTCTGACAACTTAATATTGACTTGCAAACATATGGTGAAATTATACATCGGTCTTCGCCTGCTCAGAGGAACAAAGGCTCGTCTATCTTCCGCTGCGCACAAGAATCAAAGTTTCCTTTGTGTTGAGGAAAACAGAGCAGCTACATGACGAATTCAGCGCTTTCTTGTTAGTTTAATCATTTGTTCTACAAGCTTAGCTGGAAATTAGTTAAGAAGGAGATCAATTATCTGGGAATACTTTTTTTTTCTTCTTTTTTTTGCATTGAAATATTAATATCAATAACATTTCCCCTCCGCACCCAGGGCAATCTTCAGGTATTTGTTAAAAGGTCATGGTCAACATTGTCAAGATTTTTCAATAAAGAACAACGAAAGGCCAGGTTGTTTTAATCAGACAGTCATTCTAGTGAAAAGGCCAAACTGTGTTTTATCTTCTCCGCATGTCAAACATTTTGTGATATCACAAAAACACAATGAAAACACATTATTCCAATGAGTTGAGCAGAGTCTAATTTAAAAAAGAATCATTTGGCTGCATGGGAGAAAATTGGACATGTTTATTCATTTGTACAGTGCAACCAATATCATGACCTTGCATGACGCCGAAGGCAATGGCTAAGATTTTCAGATACAGAAAGGAAGGAGGATCAAAATATTTTTTTCAGGCATTTATATAGCACTGGAATTTTGCACAGGGCTTTACATAACATTCAATGCATATACACTATATTGTCAAAAGTATTGGGACGCCTGCCTTTACCTTACATGAACTTTAATGGCATCCCAGATCATTCTTTAATAAATCTTTTGGATGTAACTAGTAGGCTTGTGCAATTCGTTTCGTAACGAATCGAAATTCGTCCAAATTTAGCAACTTTCGGACATTCGGAAGCATTCGAATTTCCGCACAAAGCAATTACGAATAAAACCGAATCCGAAATAAATTATATCGCAAATAGCGAATGCCCGAATGTCTTCGGCATAATTCGTTATGAAAAAAGTTACGAATGTACGAATCCATACGAAGCACAATAACACTCTGCTCTGCTCTCTGCTTCTCTCTCACCGTGCTGAACTCCCTCTCAAAATGGTGTACAGGGGGGCGGAGGTTATAGCCGCATGTAAAAAACGAAAGTAAAATACGAGATTTCGAATCGTTACAAATAACCGCTATGTATTTAGAAAAGTACAAATCCATTCGAAGCCCATTAGGCAGCGTCGTTGTGAGAGAGACACGGAAAATTACGAATCAACGAACCCAAAAAAAGTTACGAAAGTAGGAGTTGTGTCCAGAATCAACGAAAAACAATGTACTCTACCGAAAATAGGAATTAGTCCGAACACGAAAAATCCCGTCTAGCAAAATTACGAACGATTACGAATCAACAGGACCGAAAAGAAAAGAAACGAACCGAAACTAAACAAATGTTTCCGTTGTGCACAAGTCTAGTAACTAGATGATCCGTGGTGTGCTAGCAAATATATGCATTGAATGCAACGTAAAGCGCTGTGTAAAGTTCCAGTGCTATATAAATGCCTGAAATAAATACTCTATATTGTCAAAAGTATTGGGACACCTGCCTTTAAACGCACATGAACTTTAACGTCCCAGTCTTAGTCCGTAGGGTTCAATATTGAGTTGGCCCCCCTTTGCAACTATAAAAGTTTAATCTCTTCTTAGAAGGCTGTCCACAAGGTTTAGGAGGGTGTCTATGGGAATGTTTGACCATTCTTCCAGAAGCGCATTCGTGAGGTCAGGCACTGATGTTGGACAAGAAGTCTCCGCTCTAATTCATTCCAAAGGTGTTCAGTTTTCTTTCAGGTTGAGGTCAGGACTCTGTGCAGGCCAGTCAAGTTCCTCCATCCCAAATTCTCTCATCCATATCTTTATGGACCTTGCTTTGTGCACTGGTGAGCAGTCATGTTGGAACAGAAAGGGGCCATCCCCAAACTGTTCCCACAAAGGTGCATGAAATTGTCCAAAATGTTTTGGTATGCTGACACCTTAAGAGTTCCCTTCACTGGAACTAAGGGATCAAGCCCAACCCCTGAAAAACAACCCCACACCATAACCCCCTCCCCCCCACACATGAGCGTCCGCTGAACTTTTTTCAGGGGGGGGGGGCATCATTTTAAGGTCATCCATGCTTCTTTGGGGCAGAGGAGCAGCGCTGTATACACCACTCCTCCACCGCCCATTGAAATAAATGGGCACCGCTGTCGAAACGCCTGCAAAGCGCTTCGGCAGCGGCGATACACAGTTGCATTTAACCCTGTCTTTGACTGCTAGCTGGGGTTATTGCAACACAGGGGGCAAGTGTCTTCACTCTGACTTCAACACTCTTACGATTCCAGGGGGGGCAACTGACCCCCCTTGCCCTATGGAGCGGACGCCTATGCCCCCACACCATAACCCCCCCTCCACCAAATGATTGGGGCTAGTGCACAAAGCAAGGTCCATAAAGACATGGATGTGTGAGTATGGGGTGGAGGAACTTGACTGGCCTGCACACAATTTGCAAACACCATTGGAATGAATTAGAGTGAGCCAGGCCTTCTCGTCCACATCAGTGCCTGACCTTACAAATGCACTTCTGGAAGAATGGTCAAACATTCCCATAGACACACTCCTAAACCTTGTGGACAGCCATTCCAGAAGAGTTGAAGGTGTTATAGCTGCAAAGGGTGGGCCAAACCAATGCTGAACCCTACAGACTAAGACTGGGACGTTAAAGTTCATGTGCATCCCAATACTTTTGACAATATAGAGTATTTATTTCAGGCATTTATATAGCACTGGAACTCTACACAGTGCTTTACATAGCATTCAATGCATATATTTCCTAGCACACCACGGATCATCTAGTTACATTCAAAAGATTTATTGAAGAATGATCACATCACATAGGACAAAGTGCAATGTTTCGGAGCCGTGGAGGACCCCTTCACCAGGCATGTACCTGACACAGTGGTCCTGCGCGGCTCCGAAATGTGGCACTTTTTCCTTTGTGATGCAATCATTCTTCAATAAATCTTTCGGAGGATACTAAACAATCCGTGGTGTGCTGGCAAATATATGCATTGATCTGTGATACCTCCAGTCTCCAGCTGGCAGTTGCTGCAGCACCCTCTACTTCTGAGCCTATTCCAGGAACGTGTTCCATGGGAATATTGACAATATCATACCTTCCATGATCAGCTCCCCCCTAAATACTTACATGAGCCTGATCTCTGTGCCTGTCTGCAGCAAAGCTGCTCATTTTCCCTCTGCTCGCAGGGCATAGAGGCAGCAGCGGGAGCTCCTGCTGCTGTCAATCAAATATTGTAAGGGGACTGGGCTGAGCTGCGCTGTGTGTGTCTATGGATGATGCTTTGAACAAGTAGGGTTTGGACCAGAGGAGGAGATTGATTGTGGGAGTGAGAAGGACCGTACACTAGGAGATGTAGAGCTGCATCTAAATGGGGTTATCTCTTGGCAGGTCCCTGAAACGGTACTGTTAGCGAGCCAATTTACCAGCAGTTGGGAGGAACTCTGACTGTATGAACAGGAATTGTATATCTATGCCATTTACTCAGTGAATCATCTGGTCTGATTACTGAGAATACAGAGTGAAAGTGAAAATTTTACAGTGCATGGGAATGGAAAAAGTGTGAACCTTTTGGCAAACCTTCTAGGTACTGGAAAGTGACCAGTAAAAGAAGAGGAAAGCAGCCACTTTGGGAGAGGAGAAGGTGGTCGGCGGTCATGGAGGTTCTGTCGGAGGGGTGAATTGGTGCCTGTATGGTCTACCCTTCCTAGCGGCAGAGACCATAAGTTAGGGCTCGCTGCATTGCAGCACCCTCTTATGGACTGGTGTGTGAGGATTCGAGAAGTATACAGCAGTATACAGCAGTTTCCCTCCATGCCTTTGGTTTAAAGAGTAAAGTGTAAAGTGTGTAAAGAACTGGTAGAGGAAAATCAGTGTTCTACACCATTTCCCTTAACCACTTCAGCCCCGGCTGCCCAATGACCGGGCCATTTTTTAGCGATTCGGCACTGCGTCGTTTTAACTAACAATTGCGCGGTCGTGCGACGTTGCACCCCAACAAAATTAACGTCCTTTTTTTCCCACAAATAGAGATTTATTTTGGTGGTATTTGATCACCTCTGCGGTTTTTATTTGTTGCGCTATAAACAAAAAAAGAGCGACAATTTTGAAAAAAAAGCAATATTTTTAACTTTTTGCTATAATAAATATCCCCAAAAAATATATAAAAAAAATAATTTCTTTCTCAGTTTAGGCCGATATGTATTCTTCTACATATTTTTGGTAAAAAAAATCCCAATTAGCGTATATTGATTGGTTTGTGCAAAAGTTATAGCGTCTATAAAATGGGGATAGATTTATGGCATTTTTATTAATATTTATTTTTTTATTAGTAATGGTGGTGATCTGCGATTTTTATCATGACTGCGACATTATGGCGGACACATCGGACACTTTTGACACTATTTTGGGACCAATGTCATTTATACAGCAATCAGTGCTATAAAAATGCACTGATTACTGTAAAAATTACACTGGCAGGGAAGGCGTTAACCACTAGGGGGCGAGGAAGGGGTTAAGTGTGTCCTAGGCAGTGATTCTAACTGTGGGGAGGCTCGGCTACGAGTGACACGACATTGATCACTGCTTCCGATGACAGGGAGTAGTAGATCACTGTCCTGTCACTAGACAGGACAGGGACATGCCTTGTTTGACACGATTGCAGGACACCGGTGGACATCGAGTCTGCGGGTCCCGCGGGCACGGTCACGGAGCTTGCGGCAGGTACGTTGCTTTGCGCAGCCGTGCCATTCTGCCGACGTATATCTACAGGAGGCGGTCGGCAAGCGGTTAAAATTACTTTTTTAGTCGGTGCTGGGACAGAAATCACTGGCAAGTGAAGAGATGTTATCCTTCTGGTGTGGGGCCCAGCATAGTGCTTTGACCTCTGGCCACAGGGGGTGCTGACTCGTACATAAAGGAAGGATCATCATGGTAACACTTAAAAAAGAATAAAGATCAAACTGACAGCACATGGCCCCGGTTCTGCTACCTACATATGGTGCAGTGTTTGTCAAAACCCTTTGAACAAAAAAAGTTAACCCGTGACAAAACATGAGCATGAGGGCATAGTATGGTCTGACCTCTGAAGAGATAGAGCCTCAATCCCTAACCCTCCCCCTTCCCGAGCTGCATGGCTCCTGATAGGAACAACATCAGTGCAGCTTATCAGTACCCATCAGTGCAGCCTATCAGGGCCCATCAGTGCTGCCTTTAACAGTGCAGCCTTGTCAGTGCCTCATTATCAGTGCCCATCAGTGTCACCTTATCAGTGCCCATCAGTGTCGCCTCATCAGTGCCGCCTCATCAGTGCAGCCTCATCGCTGTCCATCAGTGCAGCCTCGTCAGTGCACATCAGTGCAAATCAGTGCAGCCTCATCAGTACCCATCAATGCCGCCTTCTCAGTGCAGCCTCATCGCTGTCCATCACTAAAGAAGCAAAATTATTTATTTGCAAAATTTTATAACAAAACAAAAACAAAAAAAATATATATATATATATATATATATATGTCTTTTTTTGTTTATTTAGCAAAAAAATAAAAATCCCAGTGGTGATTAAATACCACCAAAAGAGAGCTCTATTTGTCTAAAAAAAAAAATAATTTACATACAATGTTGCCTCACTGAGTAATTGTCATTCAAAATGTGACAGCGCTCAAAGCTGAAAATTGGCCTGGGCAGGAAGGGGGTACAAGTGCCCGGTATTGAAGTGGTTAAAGCCTAATACGCTATATGGCCAAACTGAATTCAGGTGTGACAGTCAGGTAAATATAAACTTTTGGCGATATAGAGGAAGATTTAATAAAACTGGAGCACTCAGAATCTGGTGCGGCTGTGCATTGTAACCAATCAGCTTCTAACTTAAGCTTGTTCACCTAAGTTTTGACAATAAAACCTAGAAGCTGATTGGTTTCTATGAGGAGATTTCGCTCTCTTCTGTTTTAATAAATCCACCCACAGTGTTTTTTATTAATAAAATGTATGTGATCGTAATCAGGTTCATGCATGTAATAAGAAAATAAAAATATTTTCGTTTCTGATGATAGTCGATAGTTTTTTAATTTAATGTGTAAATGGAGCAGCTAATCTGTCAGCCATAGTTGCACATTACATAGGCATGCTGTGGTTCCTGACTAGTAATGCAGCACAGTTCAAACTACGTGAAAGTCACATTGTCGTCTGGTAGACTATCCTGTGGTTTTATCTCAGCAGTTACAGCAAGGGCAATAGCTAACCTTTTCAGATACAGACATCCACCAGCAGGAAGATATAAATATCTACATACAGTGGCAGCTAGTGCTTAATTTTTTGGTGGGGCAGCAAACAAACCCCCCCAGCCCGCTCGCCAGCCCAGGTCATGGGCAGCTTCGGCAATTTCCCCCGCTTCTCCTCCCGGCCAATCTGGTCACTTCTCCCCCTGGCCAATCCGGTCTTAGGACCCGCTTCCTGTCCTGATTGGCCACAAGGAGAAGCAGGGAGACAATAGCGAATGTTGATTTGCTAGTGTTACAAGTGGGTGGGCTCGGGGCGCAGTGCTCTCCCCAAGTCCAACCTTTTGAAGCCAATTAGAGCCTCAGACTCTAATCATGTACTTAAAAAAAAAAACTCGTAGAAATCTATGCGCATAGACATTAGGGGGGCGGCGCCCCTGCGCCCCTTATGGACCAGCCACCGCTGTCTACATATTTAATTATTTTAGGCATTTATATAGTGCTGGCAATTTACACTAAGTATTACAGGACTAATCAATCTCATCAGTCCCTACCCTCAGGCTGGGTTCACACTTGTACGACACGACAGTCATACAACTTTCATCCTACTTTTCTCTGCGACATCAATCCTACATTGATCCTACATTGGTCCGACATCCATCCGACATTCATGAACAGGATACTACTTTGATCCGACTTTGTGATAGTCTGACTTGTCCTTTGACCAATCAAAACAATCCCAGGGTGAGATAAATTCCTTTTACTGCTGCTGTAATCACAATGTCGGATGTCAAAAGTCGGATGGTTAGGACAATGATCCTATTTTGATCCGACTTCAATGATATTCAATGGGCCAGTGGAGGAAGGCTAACGCTACATGCTGGGGGACGGACGGATGAGCACCATTTTAATGGTAGGAAGCGCTGGTCGCTTTCCTTAAACACATGCCTGTTTTTTAGTTTTCACATGTGAGTGCATTCATTATCTTTTATAAATAAACCTTCATTGGATGGGATGTCTGCGCAATGAGCTGTATTCTTTTTATCTTTCAACACATGTATGTTTGCTATTGGAGTTGCTGTGGCTTTTCCATTGTTGATTCTTAAAGCACAGCCGGATTCATTCAGTCCATTGAAGGAGGATCTGTGAGAATTTTATCTGAATGATCATTGCTTTGAAATTTGGAATCTGACCAGCTGCCTGGATTGGAATATCTTTTATGTGCATTTATTATGTACTGACGGTAAGAGTCAGTGTGTTTGGGTGCTGGTGGCGGTCTTCTCATCTTCTTTGCCATTGATTTCCTCTCTCCCTTTGGACTTTTTATTTGGATTCATACTCCATTTGACATTGGAGTAATTTTCATGAACTTTTTGATTTTTAGTTTTAGCGCTGCACCACAATTTCCAGCAATTTCCATTGTATCCAACAATATAGTGTCAGCTGCTTTTTGTTTTAAATTTTAAATTTGTTTTTGAATTAGCGCAACATCTTTTATTATAATGATATTCAATGGGCTGAAGTAGGATCAAAGTCGGACCAAAGTAGTGCAGGGAGCATTTTCAAAGTCGGACCGACTTGTGTCAGACCAGTTAAGACGGCTCTCATAGGGAAACATTGATTTTCACACGTCATGCGACATGAGCTCCGAATGTCGGAGCGTTTGTCGGACCAGTGTGAACCCAGCCTCAAGGAGTTCACAATCTAAATGCATACACACCAATACATACTGGGGCCAATTTAGATAGGAGCCAATTAACCCAACAACATGTCTTTAGTGTGGGATGAAATCCCAATCCGGGACAGGGAACATGCAAACTCCATGCAGGTAGTGCCCTCGCTGGGATTCCAACTAAGGACCCCAGTGGTTCAAGGCAGTATTGCTAACCACTATGATACCATCCAATGAAATACCAGCAAGAAAATATGGAATAGCAAACAAATGAAAATGGTGAAATCCCAACAAGGTTTCCTATCAGGTGAACATAAGGAATAACATAAGAATGATGACATGCTTGGATTAGCTACATCCTGTTCAAAGCCCCCCACTTCACTTCAAACTTATCAATACATGGATATGACTGAACTGTTCTTCATACTTTATTCATTAAAATAATTAATTTTAAAGAGTAACTCCACTTTTGTTGAGAAAAAAACATTCCCCTCTGGGTCATCTATGTACATTGCAAGGATTGTAACAAACTTCTATGCAGATTCCTACTTTTTGACTTTTTGTTATTCTGAAGAAACGTTGTTATTCTTTGAAGATCTATTCTGTGTCATATTTCCACTGCTTGCTTTGGTCTATCTTTAATTAGATGGTCATTGCAATCTGGTAAACCTCATATGGTGTCACCTGGTGGAGGATGTTGTCAACGGCACACCCTTTATTGCCTTGATACTAGGGATTTGAGTCCCACATCCACTTGTCCACTGATCATGTTTGGACTACACTTTCATTCTTGTGTTTGCACTTGGACTTGGTTTCAACAAACTTTTCTTTATATTGATATTTTTGATTTGGTGTATCTAATAGGTTATTAGCGCAACTTTCTTTTTCTAACCAAACACTGAAAACTGTTACAAGCCTCTGCTTTAAGTTGCTTTGAAATTAAGTTATATGTGAAGCACCTTACTAAGATTTAATATTGTCTAAGCCAGCCTTTCTCAGCCAGGGTTCCACGAAACACTAAAGCCTCGTACACACGACCGTTTTTCTCGGCAAGAAAACTGCTGGGAGAGCTTTTTGCCGTGAAAAACATTCGTGTGTATGGTTTCTCGACAGGAAAACTACCGGGAATCTCGACGAGAAAAATAGAGAACCTGCTCTCTATTTTTCTCGTCGTGATTCTCGGCAGAGTGTTTCCTGCCGAGAAAACCGGTCGTCTGTATGCTTACTTGTCCTAAGTAAACCCGTGTATGCTCGAAAAGACTTCGACACATGCGCGGTAACATACAAGGTTAGTGTGGGGTGTAGCAAGATGGCGACAAAGGCATCAAATGTGAGGAGCGCTGGCTCGTCGTAGTCGATGACGTCACCGCGTTCTTGCCATTCAAAAGAACGCCTTTTTTGGAGTGGCCGTCTGTACACAGGGCTTGGCAAGACAAGCTTGCCTGGAATCCCGTCGAGAAAACCGACGTTTTTTTTCTGACGGGATTCCCGCCCGTGTGTACAAGGCTTAAGGTTCCTTCAAAGGTTGCTAGGGGAATAAGCAATTTCTGTCTCTTTCTAACCACTGACACCAATTATATGTTTGACTATTAGTACATGGGCATTCTTCCAATTGAGCACCAATTTAAAGAGCATTTTGCTACTGTCAAGCAATGTAAGGAGCATTCCTCCCATTGACTACCTAAGTAATCGGGCCCTTCTCCTCATTGACTACCAGCTTAAAACTTATCTCAAGGACCACCGGTGTAAGGGAACACTTCATTGACCTCCAAGGTAAGGGAGCACTTTTCATTGATCTCCAATGTAAGGAGGCATTTCCACTGACCACCAAATTGGGTAACACTACAATTTTCACTGTCTGGGTTTCTTGTTACATTTCTTTTTTTTTTACTGAAAATAATTTTGCCATTTACAGCAGCCCCGAGTGTCAAAAATGCTTATTCTTTTATTTATTCCTATATCTATATTAGGAATGAGCTGAAAGTTTAGTCTGATCACAGGTTTGGACTAAACATTGTTGTTTAGGAATTTGTCCGAACATTGGTCTTCTAGCCTACTTCTAGCAGAATGTCATATATAGTAGAGATTTTTCTCCCACTATTATATTCTACAGCTTCTTTCATCTGCCATGTCCTTAGCAACCAGTGAAACCATCTGGCCCCATTTATTTGCTGTCTAGTAATTCCAAGCTATTTAAACAAAAGGGCAATACAGTGGCTGACATTATTACAAAAATATAACCACATGACCACTGTATATACTCTAAACCTTTGTTTACATTTAATTGGACCTGGGCATGATGTGTGTTTTTTTATTATTTCAATTTTTTGTGAGTTAGTAGGGGTGCTATGTACCCCTTACTCATTCAGATTGGAGGGGGGGCAAACCTGGGGCCTCCCAATAGACCAGGGTTGTGGGTAAAAGACCTACCTTTTAATGTTGAGGGCATATGGCATGGTAAGATTCTCCCCTTTACTCGCCTTCCAGGCTACAAGCTCAATTAAGGGTCTGATATGGACTTTGGGGTGGACCCGATGCATTTTTTTCTTGTTTTCTGCATGGGACCCCCTTGACTTCCATACCATATCCTCATCAGGGATAATCATCTGTATGAATTTTTAGGAGGATCCACAATTGGAAAGCGAATTGTACGTAGAATAATGAAGACATATTTTTAAAGTGGACAACATTTGGTGCACTTTACTTTTTATATTTGATATTTCATAGTTGCCACTTTATATTTGTGGACTATTATTTGGTGGATTTTATATTTTAGATATGAATTGTTGCACTTTAACCACTTGCGGCTGCCGCACGCAGATATACGTAGACAGAATGGCACGGACAGGCAAATGAGTGTATATATACGTCCCCTTTAATTTGAGCTCCGTGACCGCGCCCGCGGGACCCGCGGACCCGATCGCCGACGGTGTCCCGCGATTGGGTTACAGAGCTGAAGAACGAGGAGATGTTAGTGTAAACACAACATCTCCCCGTTCTGCCTAGTGACACTGTCACTGATCGTGTTCGGGAACAGCGATCAGTGACGTGTCATGGAAAGCAACGCCCCCTAACAGTTAGAATCACTCCCTAGGTCACCCTTAACCCCTTCAGCGCTCCCTACAGGTTAACCCCTTCACTGCCAGTGCAATTTTCGAAGTAATCAGTGCATTTTTATAGCACTGATTGCTGTAAAAATTACAATGGTCCCAAAATGGTGTCAAAAGTGTCCGATGTGTTGGCCATAATGTCTCAGTCACGATAAAAATCGCTGATTGCCGCCATTACTAGTAAAAAAAAAAATATTAATAAAAATGGCATAAAACTATCCCCTATTTTGTAGATGCTATAACTTTTGCGCAAACCAATCAATAAAGGCTTATTGCCATTTTTTTCACCAAAAATATGTAGAAGAATACGTATCAGCCTAAACTGAGGAAAAAAAACAATTTTATATATTTTTGGGGATATTTATTACAGCAAAAGGTAAAAAATATATTGTCGCTCTATTTTTGTTTATAGTGCAAAAAATAAAAACCGCAGAGGTGATCAAATACCACCAAAAGAAAGCTCTATTTGTGGGAAAAAAAGGACCTCTAATTTGTTTGGGAGCCATGTCGCACGACCGCGCAATTGTCAGTTAAATCGACGCAGTGCCGAATCGCAAAAAGTGGCCTGGTCTTTGGCCAGCCAAATGGTGCGGGGCTTAAGTGGTTAATTATGTATTATTTATTGGTGCTGCATTCATCATGTTTTTAGGTTGTATACATTGTCCACATGCGCCACATGGGCATTACTGATTTTTAACATGCAGCTCCCATTGACTTCAAGGGGGATCAGATTTGGCACCTGAACTCCAGTAAGGTTTGCCAAACCCATGTCTTAAAAGGAATTTGAAAGGTACTTCTATACTAAAAAGATTGAGAAAGCTGGTCTAAGCAGGTCATATATTTATATCATTAGACCGGCTAATGTTTTATAATCAATGGCAGAATTATTGTTGAATAAAAAGTACTCACTTGACTGTGTGTATGCATGCACTGACATTTTATGTCCTTCTGTTGATGGTTTCAGTTGAGGTAGGTGAGGATCTATAGAAAAATAATTACAGATTGATAAATTTGAGCCAGTAGTATTAGAAAATTTCTTTAGATGCCTTGTAAAACAGTTTTTTGGTTTTCCCCTTTTTTTAACTAGCCATTAGCTTAAAGTGGTTGTAAAATTAGAAAGTTTTTTTTATCTTAATGCATTCTATGCATTAAGATAAAAAACCTTCTGTGTGCAGCAGCCCCCCTCAGCCCCCTTAATACTTATCTGAGTCCCATATCTATCCAGCGATGTCCACAAGTTGCTAATGACTAAGCGCTAACATTTGCACGAAACGCTTCTACCTTTTTGTCCCCTGCGGCATCTGTCAACCACTTGTCATTAAAAGCTTCAATAAAAGGATTTTTGAAAGTGCAGCCATCTGGAATCATTTCCTGATGTCCACCACTTCCTCTGCACTCTCCTTCTGTTTGGCTGAGACACAGCAGCGCCGCCATTGCCGCCCACTGCAGTCAATCAAAGTCAGTTAGCCAATCAGGAGAGAGAAGGGCCGGGGGCCAAACCGGGGCTCCGTGTCTGAATGGACGCAGGGTACTGCGGCTCGGCTCGGGTGCCCCCATAGCAAGCTGGTTGATGTGGGGCCACTCAACAGGAAGGGGGGGGGGGCAGGAGAGCCGAAGAGGCAAATGTTTTGCCATGGTGTTAATGGCTTCTGAATTTACCCTCTGCAAATTGCTATACACACTTACAAATTTAAAGCCCAAACAGTTAGGTGGGCCTCTAAACCACAAACTGCAAATTTTAAATGAAGCCCATAGTAGACAAAACTATGAATCACCAACTTAGTATATCAATTTACTTTAAATGATAAAAATGTAGTATATATATATATATATGTATATATATATATATATATATATATATATATATGTAGCGGACCCCCAAAATTGGGGTCGCTATGCCTTAAATTTAGGGGCAGCCTGAGCAATAGTTTGGCTCAGGCTATTCTGATTCTATAGTTGGGACTCTGCTCTGCTATGATGTTGCCTGGTGTATAGTTCCCCTTGTCCTGTGGTGGCGCTGTTGCCCAGGTTTCGAGTTGAACCACGGGGGGCATTGTGCTATGTTTGGGTGTCCTCTCTCGGCTACCGTGCGGCGGGCGTGGTCAGCCTGCTGTGCATGCTGGGAGAGGATACATAAAGGGCAGACGTCATGATCTGTGTGGTGTCCCGGGGGGGATTCCAAGAAGGACCCCTGGTGGCGAAGTCGCGCCCGTGGGCCCTGCTGGCCTGGGTGCGTGAAGTGATCGTTAATCGTGGCACCTTCAGCCCGAGGCTATAGTGTTTCAGGTAGGCCCAGTACCTTTAACTGGGTCTACAAAACCAACCCACTGGAGTCCCAGGGAACCCGAGTGAGGGTGGCCCGCTCTGAAGGAGGGGAAACTGGGGGAGGACCTGTCTGATGGACCGGTGAAGGAATTCACAGTGAAGGAGAGGCCTGGTTGCCTATCAGAGGAAAGGATTCGTGAGTTGCACCATAGTTCCTGTAGTGTGCCCCATTGGCACTTATGGTCTCTAATATTCTACAGGAGCTAAAGAGTTCTAAATTCAGGGCCTAAAGGATTCTGTGGCAGAGGATCTCCTGAACTTGTCCTTGGAGGGGACTAAATTCAAAGTAACTTTTCGTGCTTCAACCCGGCTGATTCGGGTGAGCAATATCCACTCAGGCTTGAGTGGAGAATAGGGCAACTGGGTGCCGCGTGCCTGAACCTATCTTCCTACCCAATTCTATGGCTGTCTTCAATCTCTTTCCATAGTCTGTTCTATGGAGACAGACTCGGCGGCCGTGGGGGGTTATAAAAAATTATCCAAATCTTTGATGATCCCCATTAAATCTATCATAACCAAATGGAAAGAACATGGCACAACTGCAAACCTGCCAAGAGACGGCCGCACACCAAAACTCACGGACCGGGCAAGATGTTCCACAGCAGAGACTGGAGTATCTGAACATAGGACGACAATAAGCCGTACGCTCCATAGAGTTGGGCTTTATGGCAGAGTGGCCAGAAGAAACCCATTAGTTTCAGCAAAAACCAAACGGACTGTTTTGAGTTTGCGAAAAGGCATGTGGGAGACTCGCAAAATGTATGGAGGAAGGTGCTCTCGTCTGATGAGAATAAAATTGAGCTTTTTGGCCATCAAAAAAGATGGTATGTCTGGTGCAAACCTAACATATCACATCACCCAAAGAACACCAATTAAACATGGTGGTGGCAGCATCATGCTGTGGGAATGTTTTTCAGCAGTCGGGACTGGGAAACTGGTCAGAGTTGAGGGAAAAATGGATGGTGCTAAATACAGGGATATTCTTGAGAAAAACCTGTACCACTCTGTGTGTGATTTGAGGCTAGGACAGAGGTTCACCTTCCAGCAGGACAATGACCCCAAACATACTGCTAAAGCAACACTTGAGTGGTTTAAAGGGAAACATGTAAATGTGTTGGAATGGCCTAGTCAAAGCCCAGACCTCAATCCAATAGAAAATCTGTGGTCAGACTTAAAGATTGCTGTTCACAAGCACAAACCATCCAACTTGAAGGAGCTGGAGCAGATTTGCAATGGGCAAAAATCCCAGTGGTAAATGTGGCAAGCTCATAGAGACTTATCCAAAGTGACTTGGAGCTGTGATAGCTGCAAAAGGTGGCTCTACAAAGTATTGACTTTAGGGAGGTGAATAGTTATGCACGTTGACTTTTTCTGTTATTTTGTCCAATTTGTTTTTTGCTTCACAATAAAAAAAATAAAAAAAACATCTTCAAAGTTGTGGGTGTATTCTGTAAATTAAATGATGCAAATCCTCAAACAATCCATGTTAATTCCAGGTTTTGAGGCAACAAAACAAGAAAATTCCAAGGGGGGTGAATACTTTTGCAAGGCACTGTAAATGCCCAGCAAAATACATTTACATTTTTGGTTGTCGCATGACAAAATGTGCAACATTTCAAGGGGTATGGATACAGGCATACCCCACTTTTAAGTACACAATGGGTTTTATTTACTAAAGCTGGAAAGCCCAAAATCAGGCTCACTTCTGCATAAAAACCAATGAGTTTCCAGGTTGTATTACAAGGCTTAATTGAACAAGCTGGGGCTAGAAGCTCATTGGTTTCTATGCAGAAGTGAGCCTGATTTTGAGCTTTCCAGCTTTAGTAAATAAAACCCATTGTGTACTTAAAAGTGGGGTATGCCTGTACTTTTTCAAGGCACTGTATGTAGCCCTGTAGGAAAAACAAAGTCCACGCCATGTATCAAGGCTTCAAACCAAAGAAACCACCATCCATTGTGAAGAATACATCCATCACAGAGTCCATCATTGCATCACAATTAAAAGAAATTCACTGCTACCAGATCTGAAGGAAGGGTATGAAGACCTAGCTTTCTAAATGGTGTAGCACTTTCTACATCCACATATATGATCAAACACTGGGGCTGATTTACTAAAACTGGAGAGTGCAAAATCTGGTGCAGCTCTACATGGTAGCCAATCAGCTTCTAACTTCAGCTTGTCCAGTTAGGCTTTGACAAAAAAAAAAATGGAAGCTGATTGGTTTCTATGCAGAGCTGCAGCAGACTTTGCACTCTCCAGTTTTAGTAAATCAGCCCCACAGTCTTAATACCAAAATGTGACACGTGATGTACGTAACCCAAAAACAAATGATGTATAATAAAATATTATAAAACAATAATAACGTCTCTCAAAATATCTTGTGTTGTGCTTGTGCTGTCTTCACCACCATTGCGCATTTATCCTCCACATTCTTGTGTCTCGACCACAAGTTGTGCTCTCACCTGGACTCCATGACCTTACATACTATGTAGGGTCATATAAGACTCGTGTCCCCCTTAGTGGACATATATTATCTCTGTGGCCTCGCTGGTAGCTCTCTCTGGTGGTAATACCTCTTCCTGGACTCTGTTCAGAAACCAATTCTTTCTATGGATAGTTCGGATACAGCCCCTTTCATCATCTGCTCAGCACAATACAGGAAAAACACTACATAACACTTTAACCTTATACATTGTTATTCACTCACTCCCAAGCTTACAGAGTAACTCACATTAAAAAGGTGCTAAACTGCTCCAAAGATAACCAGCATGATTGTATATAATTCTCATTTTACACCAATGCAATTTTCCTATGTGTTTTACCAGTTCTCCGCTTTTCCTGAGTGTCATGATGTCATCCAGTTAGCCCTGTTCCTATATATCCTTATATAGATCTGGATTGCCACCATTTTTTGGGGGGATTTCCTATCCAAATTACCACTTTTATTAAGCACCCATTTTGCAGGCTCCATTGCTCCTTCATAAATAATAGACATGTGCACTGCCGAAAAATTTGTTCGTTTTAGTTTTATTCGTTTTTTGGGGGGGTTTTCGGGTCATTCGTTATGAACGAATTTCGTAAATTCGAAAATTCGTGAATTCAAAAATTCATGAATTCGTAAATTCAAAAATTTGTAAATTCAGAAATTCAGAAATTCAGAAATTCAAAAATTCAGAAATTCGAAAATCCGCAAATTCAGAAACTCGGGAATTTCCAAATTCAGAAATTCAAAAATTCAGAAATTCGAAAATAAGAAAGAAAATCCCAAAACTTAGAAAAGAACGAAAATTTTAAATAATAACTAACTATTAAATCATAGGTATTAGAATTTGTTTTCAAATTTGGCTGTTAGTCAACGTAACGAATACAAGTTTATCCGAGATTATGAATTATCCAAAATAACAAATGCCTCATCTAAACAAATGGAACATAATGAATTAATAATAAAAATAATAAAAAAGTTTTTATTATTATTGTTATTTATTATTATTAATTTGTTATGTTCCATTCGTTTAGATACGGCATTCGTCATTTCGGATAATTAGGAACTTTGGATAAATTCGTATTCATAACATTCTCTAACAGACGAATTTGAAAGGAAATTCCAATACCTATAATTTTTTAGTTAGTAATAGTTAAGTTATAACTGAAACAACAACAACTGAAAACTACAACAACTGAAAACAACTACAACAACTACCGAAACAACAGCTACTGAAACAACAACAACAACAACTGAAAACAACTACAACAACTACTGAAACAACAACAACAGAAACAACAACAACAACTGAAAACAACAACAACAACCACTGAAAGCAACAACAACTGAAGCAACAAAAACTTAAACAGCAACAATGGAAAACAAAAACAACTTTAAACAACAACTGAAAACAACAACTACAACTGAAACAACAATTACAACTGAAGCAACAACTACAACTGAAACAACAACTACAACTGAAACAACAACTACAACTGAAACAACAATTACAACTGAAACAACAACTACAACTGAAACAACAACTACAACTGAAACGACAACTACTGAAATTTTGAATTTCTGAATTTTCAAATATTCTAAATTACGAATTTACAAATTTAGGAATTTTCCAATATTCGCATATTCAAATTTACGAATTTTCGAATTTACGAATATTTGGAGAAATTTGTTAAAGGGGTTTTCGTTAGTTCGGTTATTTGCGAATTAACAAATTTGTCGAAATTTGTTAAAAACAAATTTGAAACTAAACAAATTGCACATGTCTAATAAATAATGTTGGCGTAAAGCAGAGGTCAAAAACTGGCAGCCCTCCAGCTGTTGTGAAACTACAAGTCCCATCATGCCCTTGCCTGTGGGAGTCATGCTTGTAACTGTCAGCCTTGAAATGCCTCATGGGACTTGTAGTTTCGCAACAGCTGGAGGGCCGTCAGTTTGAGACCCCTGGCGTAAAGGGATGCCACATCCGCTGTTACCAATGTTGTTTGATCTGTGACTTTTACTCCCCCCAGTGGTGGTGACTAACAGACTACAGGAAAATGGCCCCTTTATGTATTGTAAGGTGATAGACCATAACAAAATGGGGAAATCCAGAACAAAATGGCGCTCACAGGAAGTGAGGGAAAATCCCCCTAAGGGTCGATGCGTTTGTCAATAGGCATTTGTTTGCTCTAAACAGGTTTTGCAGGTTATAAGCAGGTCACCTGCAGGTCAAGTGCAGCTCTCAATGAATTGTGATTAGTCTCAGAAACGCCTCAAACAAAGCAGATAGCAGTAAAACCCAACTGTTACCGAAACAAGTGCCCCCATTTGAATATTTTTTCACTCTATCCCTATCCTAGTGACAGCAATAAATTGTGTGAAATTCCCCAACAAGGACAGAGAAAGCAATAGGAACCTGAAGACATTTTAACCCTTCCCATTTCACGTTAATGAAATTAAACACTGCTTACCCACAAAGGTTATAGGCACTGAAGGAACATTTTTCTTCTTCCCATTTGTTAACTGTGACCACAAAAGCCTTTTTGTCGTAGCTTCATTTTGTTTCTCAAACAGCTCACTGTCCACTCTTAGGGGAGTTACAATGACAGGCATTTCCTGTTCAGGTGGAGTTGTTTTCAATGGGGTATGCACTGTAGCCAGAGTTTCAGGAGATCTATTCAGAGTTGAGATCCATGGTGAAGGACCTTTTTCCATTGCAGAAACATCTTCATTCGAAGTTATATTTCTTTCAGTGACAGAGACGGCACCTTTTTGTTGATTTTTTTCTGTCCAAAAGGGCATTACAGTATTTGGTCTTTGTAACATCTCAAGAGCAGCAATTGTTGTCCAGCCTGGTAATTTCTGCGATGATGCTTCTTGAGTTTTATGGGTCAAAAATGATATACTGTGTTCTCTTAAAACATTTTGTGGTAGTAAGGATATTTTGTCAGAAGGCGGTTGGCCTTTTTGTTCAATGGTTCCCAACAACAAAAATAGTTTAGTAGGAGCAATTTTGTGTTCTTTTAAAGCAAATCCATTTACCAATTGTGGAAGCTTTGTAGGAATCAGATTTTGACCTTCCAAATTATATTCTTGAGTGTCAGAAAAAGATGTATTTTGTTTCGTCTTTGAAGTACCAGGAATATTCATTGTGATTGTTGTAGGAAACACTTTCTGGATGGGTTGATCATTTCCTGTGAGGTTTATTGTGATAACTTGGTCACCGGTAGCTTCTAAATGAGCACTTGGAGTAGCTAAATGGAAATGCACAATATTTATAAAAAGCATAAAAGATGTGCATGACGTAAGTCCAAAACAAAATGTAATACATTGCAGCTTACCAGTCCTTAGATGTGGTGGCCAGAGAGGGGGCAAGATCATCTAGTGCCAAAGGCGACAATGACAAAATGCCCCCCCCCCCCGGCATGAAGTTTTATCTGTATCTACAGCTGCTCCCCATTGCTTGCATTACCACTCGCATTTCCACCTGAGTTTCGCCTCCTGTTAGAATCTCATTGGAGCTCAAACCCACTGTAAACTTCACATTGAGGGATCTAGGTTGCGCGCTCCTTATGAGAATCTAATGCCTGATGAGCTGAGGTGGTGATGCTAGCATTGTGAATTACCCAGGTGAATTGACCTTGTGCCTGCTAGAAGAGGATTAACTGCTTAAGATCACAAATGACAATGGCCTTAAAGTGGTTGTAAACCCTTACAGACCACTTTTACCTACAGGTAAGCCTAGATTAACCACTTAAGGACCGCCTCACGCCGATATACATCGGTAGAATGGCACGGCTGGGCACATCAACGTACAGGTACGTTGCCCTTTAAGAGCCCAGCCGTGGGTCGTGACCCGCTCGTGACCCGGTCCTAAGCTCCGTGACCGCGCCCGCGGGACCCGCGGACCCGATCGCCGCCGGTGTCCCGCGATCGGGTCACAGAGCTGAAGAACGGGGAGAGGTGAGTGTAAACAAACCTTTACCCGTTCTTCTACGTGGCATGTCAGTGATCGTCTGTTCCCTGTCATCGGAACAGACGATCAGTGACATGTAACGTGCAGCCACGCCCCCCTACAGTAAGAATCACTTCTTGAGGTACACTTAACCCCAACAGCGCCACCTAGTGGTTAACCCCTTCACTGCCAGTGTTATTTTCACAGTAATCAGTGCATTTTTATAGCACTGATCGCTGTGAAAATTACAATGGTCCCAAAAATGTGTAGAAAGTGTCCGATGTGTCCGCCATAATGTCGCAGTCACGAAAAAAATCGCTGATCGCCGCCAAATCTAGTAAAAAATATTTTTTTATAAAAATGCCATAAAACTACCCCCTATTTTGTAAACGCTATAACTTTTGCGCAAAGCAATCAATAAACGCTGATTGCAATTTCTTTTACCAAAAATATGTAAAAGAATATGTATCGGCCTAAACTGAGGAAAAAATATTTTTTTTATATATTTTTGGGGGATATTTATTATAGCAAAAAGTTAAAAATATTGCATTTTTTTCATAATTGTCGCTCTATTTTTGTTTATAGCGCAAAAAATAAAAACCACAAAGGTGATCAAATACCACCAAAAGAAAGCTCTATTTGTGGGAAAAAAAGGACGCCAATTTTGTTTGGGAGCCACGTTGCACGACCGCGTAATTGTCAGTTAAAGCGACGCAGTGCCGAATCGCAAAAAGGGGCCTGGTCCTTTAGCTGCATATTGGTCCGGGGCTTAAGTGGTTAAGGCTTACCTGTAGGTGCAAGAAATATCTCCTAAACCTACACGGTTTAGGAGATATTTGCAAAAATGACAGGCACCGATGTCTACGGCGCATGCGCCGTAGGACAATGGCTCAGGCGAACTGAGCGTGCCGTTTCTAACGGCGATCGTGCCATGACTGGCAGCTCCCGGCTCTCCGGGAGAGATGTCGGCAATGGAGGAGGGGAACGAGGACCGCTGCGGGGGCTTCGATCTCAGGTAAGTAATTCAAAATGAGCTAGTATGCTATGCATACTAGCTCATTATGCCTTTGTCTTGCATGGTGGTTTTTTTGTTTTTTTCCAGCGGGTTTACTTCCCCTTTAAAAGTATGTTTGAGACAACTACAAATCACCATTTATTTTGGATTAGTCAAGGTGGAATATCATGAGATTGCCACAAGAGCACTAAAAAGCCTGCTTCCAACATCCTATCTTTGTAAAGCAAGGTTTTCTGCAGCGAAAACCCGATTATGGAGTAGAATGGACAAAAGCAACACACTTCATGTGCCATTGTCTCCCATCACATCTCTCAACTCGCTCCTTCATTCTCCTCACGTATCACTAATTTACTATCAGATATATCAGTTTGGATGTCACATCACTTCCTCAAACTCAATCTATCCAAAACCGAACTGATAATTTTTCCTCCCCCACGTGACTCCTCCCCCGATCTCTCTGTCAAAATCGATGGCACAACTATCAGCCCATCCCCACACGCCAACGTCCTAGGTGTAGTCCTGGACTCTGAACTCTCCTTTAAGCCCCACGTTCCAATCACTGTCCAAATCTTGCCGCCTCAACCTCCGCAACATCTCCAAAATACATCCCTTTCTAACCAATGACATAACAAAGCTCTTATTTCACTCCCTGGTCATCTCTCGCCTCGACTACTGCAACTCCCTCCTCATTGGCTTACCTCTGCATACTCTATCCCCCCTTCAGTCCATCATGAATACTGCTGCCAGACTCATCCACCTTACAAATCGCTCTGTGTCTGCTACTCCTCTCTGTCAATCCCTCCACTGGCTTCCGCTCACCCAACTAATTAAATTCAAAATACTAACAACTACCTACAAAGCCATCCACAACTCTGCCCCCAGCTACAGTAGGTGACCACGACATTGTGTATAATAGCTCTGCCTCAGCGATATTGACCCTCCGAAACCCCGTCGCGCGAGCCAGCGCCGAGCTCTGTTGCTCCTCCCGCTCGCCCCCCCATGGAATCCTATGAATACGCTGCATCTCGTGGGGGCGGGGAGCACGAGAAGTACAGCCTCACAGTGCTGATTTCCAGCGCGATCGCATCGCGCTGGAAATACAATCTTGCGGTCGCCCACTGCACATCACTGACCTAGTCTCTAAATACCAACCTAATCGTTCACTTCATTCTTGTCAAGACCTCCTGCTCTCTAACTCCCTCATCACCTGCTCCCATGCTCATCTCCAGGACTTTTCCAGAGCCTCTCCAAGCCTATGGAACTCATTACCCCAATCTGTCCATCTACTATATCACCTTCTCTATTAGCTTTTAGAGGATCCCTGAAAACCCTCCTCTTCAGAGAAGAGTATATTACCCACACCTAACAACTGTATTTTCATTTTGTCCATCTGATCATCCCCCCACAGCTACTACCCTTTGTTCCACTTGACCCTCCCTTTTAGATTGTAAGCTCTAACGAGCAGGGCCCACTGATCCCTCTGTATTGAATTGTATTGTAACTGTACTGTCTTCCCTGATGTTGTAAAGCGCTGTGCAAACTGTTGGCGCTATATAAATCCTGTATAATAATAATAATAATAATCACCTCCAGATGGGACAGTTTAGTTGCAGGAAAACAAGCTTAGGGCTCCTACTGATTCTGAATTATGGTGAGTTGTAAGATATTTTATTACATATGACAAAGTAATAATATATTAATATAAATAAAGTGTACAATAAATGTAATGTGCTTGAATCATCCTGTAACCATTTCCCCTACCTAGTCTGTGGAAACATTGTCTTTGACTAAACCAGTCCCTGGTCCCAAAAAGGTTGGGGGTTGCTACTTTAGAGAATCATAGATTGGCTTTACCACCATAATCTCAAAATAGGTCCAGAGAGAATAAGTCTCAATAAAATGCTCTGGTTGACCAACCATACCTCACTCTAGAAATGAGCACATCAGTAACCCCATATACAGTTGTGCTCATAAGTTTACATACGATGGCAGAAATTATGATTTCTTGGCCATTTTTCAGAGAATATGAATGATAACACAAACTTTTCTTTCACTCATGGTTAGTGTTTAGATCAGGGATATGCAATTAGCGGACCTCCAGCTGTTGCCAAACTACAAGTCCCATGAGGCATAGCGAGACTCTGACAGCAGCAAGCATGACACCCAGAGGCAGAGGCATGATGGGACTTGTAGTTTTGCAACAGCTGGAGGTCTGCTAATTGCATATCCCTGGTTTAGATGAAGCCATTTATTATCAATCAACTGTGTTTACTCTTTTTAAATCATAATCACAACAGAAACTACCCAAATTACCCTGATCAAAAGTTTACATACTCTGGTGATTTTGGCCTGATAACATGCACACAAGTTGACACAAAAGGGGTTGGAATGGCTATTAAAGGTAATCATCCTGACCTGTGATTTGTTTGCTTGTAATTAGTGTGTGTGTATAAAAGGTCAATGAGTTTCTGGACTCCGGACAGACCCTTGCATCTTTCATCCAGTGCTGCACTGACATTTCTGGATTCTGAGTCATGGGGAAAGCAAAAGAATTGTCAAAGGATCTGTGGGAAAAGGTAGTTGAACTGTAGAAAACAGGAAAGGGATATAAAAAGATATCCAAGGAACTGAGAATGCCAATCAGCAGTGTTCAAACTCTAATCAAGAAGTGGAAAATGAGGGGTTCTGTTGAAACCAAACCACGGTCAGGTAGATCAACTAAAATTTCAGCCACAACTGCCAGGAAAATTGTTCGGGATGCAAAGAAAAACCCACAAATAACTTCAGGTGAAATACAGGACTCTCTGAAAACATGTGGTGTGGCTGTTTCAATATGCAAAATAAGGAGGCACTTGAAGAAAGATGGGCTGCATGGTCGATTCGTCAGAAGAAAGCCATTTCTACACAAATACCACAAAGTTTCCGGTTACAATATGCCAAACAGCACAGAGACACGCCTTAAACCTTTTGGCACAAAGTCATTTGGAGTGATGAGACCAAAACTGAGCTTTTTGGCCACAACCATAAACACTACATTTGGAGAGGAGTCAACAAGTCCTATGATGAAAGGTACACCATTCCTACTGTGAAACACGGTGGTGGATCGCTGCTGTTTTGGGTATGTGTGAGCTACAGGAAATTTGGTCAAGATTGATGGCAAAATGAATGCAGTATGTTATCAAAAAATACTGGAGGAACATTTGCATTCATCAGCCAGATAGTTGCGCATGGGACGTACTTGGACATTCCAACATGACAATAATCCAAAACACAAGGCCAAATCGAACTGTCATTGGCTACAGCAGAATAAAGTGAAGGTTCTGGAGTCGCCATCTCAGTCTCCTGACCTCAATATCATTGAGCCCCTCTGGGGAGATCTCAAACGCGCCGTTCATGTAAGACAGCCCAAGAATTTACAGGAACTGGAGGCTTTTTGCCAAGAGAAATGGGCAGCTTTACCATCTGAGAAGATAAAGAGCCTCATCCACAAATACTACAAAAGACTTCAAGCTGTCATTGAGGTTAAAGGGGCCAAAACACGGTATTAAGAACTGGGGTATGTAAACTTTTGATCAGGGCCATTTTGCTAGTTTCTGTTGTAATTATGATTTAAAAAGAGTAAACACAGTTGATTGATAATAAATGGCTTCAGCCAAACACTAACCATGAGTGAAAGAAAAGTTTTTGTGTTATCATTCATATTCTCTGAAAAATGGCCAAGAAATGATCAATTCTGCCAGGGTATGTAAACTTATGAGCACAACTGTACAAATACTCTGTAGCTTCTTCAATGAACTCATTTGTTTCTAAATATTTCCTTCTCCCTGGCAAACCTCCTATATCTGATACTGAACAAACTAGTGTTTTCTCCAGGAACTCGCTCTTCTGGGCTTAGAAACTAGCTTTGCTTGAAAAGCACAGTCTGGGCCAAGCACCTTACCTAATGTTCCTTCAGGAACCTTTTTGCCAGTGCTAAGGTAGATTTCTGGAGCCTAACACAATTTCAGTATTTTTTCATATCTCAGATTGTTATAATCTTGTTCATGGTCTGATCTCTTTCAGGCACATGTGCATAGCCAGTAAGAACAATAAATGAAACCTTTCTATTTTTTGCTGAATTTGTTGAATCCATAGATTATGTAATTGCTCGATACCCCCCATCAACACTGACTGTGTTGATGGGGAAATCCCTCCAGCAGTGCTATTGTGTTCTGCAGGTGGGGAGCGTAGGGCCATCCCTGCCAGCAGAGCACAAGAACACAGTGATTAGTGTTGGCGGCTCCCAGATAGCAAGCAATCGAGTTGCAAGTTGGAAAACTACTCGCTAAGCTATTGCTAGACTTGCCAGGCTTCACAAGTTTGTTGCACAATTGCAGCAAGTCCGCATTGCATGACTCCAGATCAACTTTTTTTGCAAACATTCTGCAAGTCTGCTGTAAGTTCTGGTTCAGCTTTGTTGTGCAATAGTCATCCCGCCACAGGGGTCACTGTGACTGGTAGAGCTCTTTCTGTAGACTCCCCACTGCAACTTTTCTCTTGCTAGAGACTTGCCATACAAATTTGCTACAAATTGGAAAAGTGTCAACTAGAACTTGTGCTTCAAGTGGTCTGCAAATGTACAACTTGCCAGTGAAAATGTGCAGCAAGTTATCAAGTTTGAGGCAAGCTATCCTTGCTATCTGGGCTATAGCCAGCAACACTAAAGCCCCGTACACACGATCGGATATCCTATGGATTTTCGTCCGATGGATTTGTCCATCGGAAATCCGATGAAACTGTTTTTCATCAGTCTTGGCCACACACCATCAGTCAAAAAACCGACCGTTCCAAACGCGGTGACGTAAAACACTCAGATGAGCCGAGAAAAATTAAGTTTAATGCTTCTGAGCATGCGTCGACTTGATTCTAAGCATGCGTGGGTTTTTAAACCGATTGACTTGCCCATAGACGATCGGAAATTCCCATCTGTTTTTTATCCATCGGAAAATTTTAAAACAAGTTCTATTTTTTACAACCGATGGGAAAAAGACCGATGGGTACCATACACGATCGGTTGATCTGATGAAAACCATCCATCGGACGGTTTTCATCAGTCAAACCGATCGTGTGTACGGGGCTTAATTGTTCGGCAAAAACCCAACAGGCTAGTTGTACAAATAAATGAACATACTGGTTGTACACAAGTCAATTGATAGATCGACTTGTGTACAACCAGGGTGCCCATTCATGGACTGAAATTCCCTGCTGAATTGGCCGGTTTTAGGTCTTCTTAGGAATGTACAGACGTGGCCAAAAGTTTTGAAAATGACACAAATATTATTTTCACAAAGTCTTCTGCCTGAGTTTTTATGATGACAATTTGAATATACTCCAGAATGAAGAATAATCAGATGAATTGCAATTAATTGCAAAGTCCCTCTTTGCCATGAAAATTAACTTAATCCCATAAAAAAAAACATTTCCACTGCATTTGTGAAGAAGGCTTCAGGGCACCCAAGAAAGTCCAGCAAGCGCCAGGACCGTCTAATACAGTTGATTCAGCTGCGGGATTGGGGCACCACCAGTGCAGAGCTTGCTCAGGAATGGCAGCAGACATGTGTGAGGGCATCGGCATGCACAGTGGGGGGAAGACTTTTGGAGGATGACCTGGTGTCAAGATGGGCAGCAAAGAAGCCACTTCAGGAAAAACATCAGGGAGAGACTAATATTCTGCAAAAGGTACAGGGATTGGACTGCTGAGGATTGGGGTAAAGTAATTTTCTTGATGAATTCCCTTTCCGATTGTTTGGGGCATCTGGAAAAAACCTTGTCCGGAGAAGAAAAGGTGCGTGCTACCATCAGTCCTGTGTCATGCCAACAGTAAAGCATCCTGAGACCATTCATGTGTGGGGTTGTTGCTCAGCCAATGGAGTGGGCTCACTTACAATTTTGCCTAAGAACACAGCCATGAATAAATAATGGTACAAAAGGATCCTCCGAGAGCAATGTCTTCCAACCATCCAAGAAAAGTTTGGTGAGGAACAATGCCTTTTCCAGCTTGATGGAACACCTCGCCATAAAGCAAAAGTGGTAACTAAGTGGCTTAGGGAACAAAACATTGACATTTTGGGTCCATGGCCAGGAAACTCCCCAGACCAGTGGTGGTGCGTCCTTAGTGGGCAGGAGCGCCGCCCCCTCTCTCCTGCACCCGTCAATCTCCAATAGATAGATTCATGCATTGCATGAATCTATCTATTGTCGCCGCTGCCGCCCACTATTCAGGTGTCCGGCCCCCTATTGACCGCCGGCCATCTGAATTACATCAGTGGGTCTGTTTTGGAAGTGCCTGATTAGAGCGACAGGCTCTAATAGGCTTCCTGATTAGAGCCTGTGGGCTCTAATCGGCTTCCAAATGGTTAAACAGCAGGCGCACTGCTGTGCGTTCCCTGTTTAAACAATGCTGTCTTAGGGAATCGCTTCCGCAACACTAACCCGCCTCCCAGCCAATCAGGTGCACCGAGTCTGGTTACCAGTCACCTGATTGGCTGAAGCGACAGGCGAGCAGAGATGACATCGAGGACTCGGAGGGAGCGTGGAGGAGGACGGCGCTGACCTGAGAAAGATAAGTGCCGGGCGGGGGGGGCAAACTGGCTGCATTTGATGGGGAAACTGGCTGTATTTGATGGGGCAAACTGGCGGCATTTGATTGGGCAAACTGGTGGCAATTGATGGGCACAGTGGCTGCATTTGATGGCACAGAGGCGACAATTGATGGGCACAGTAGCTGTGTTTGATGGGCACAGTGAGGCTGCAATTGATGTTCTGTTTTTTTTTTCAATTTGTTTGCGCCCCCCCCCCCAAAAAAAAAAATTGAGCACCAGCCACCACTGCCCCAGACCTTAATCCCATTGAGAACTTGTTGTCAATCCTCAAGAGGCAAGTGAACAAAAAAACCCCAAACAAATTCTGACAAACTCCAAGCATTGATTATACAAGCATTGGCTGCCATCAGTCAGAATGTGGCCCAGAAGTTGATTGAGAGCATGCCAGGGCGAATTGCAGAGGTCTTGAAAAAGAAGGATCACTGCAAATATTGCCTTTTTTGCATAAACTTAATGTCATTGTCAATAAAAGCCTTTGACATTTATGAAATGCTTGTAATTATACTTCAGTATCCCATAGTAACATCTGACAAAAATATCTAAAAACACTGAAACTTATATTTGTGTCATTCTCAAAACTTTTGGCCACAACTGTATTCTTTCAGAATGGTTTCCTTTCTCTTTCATCCCTCCTACACTGACAGCCTTCCTTATTCTCTCCACTCTCTTCACTCTTATCTTCTACTTTCACCCATTCCCTCTCTGCCATCTCTTCTATCTCCATATCTTTCTCTAACATTGGTTTTGGTGCTGACCTTGTCATCATAATGTATGTGTACTTAGTGCTGTCCACGTGATACATTATTGACATGCATTATGTTTATGGATGTTACTGGATCCTTCCTTCTATTTCTTAATCAATTTTTTTCTTATAAAAGTAACAATATTTAAACAATAGAGGTAAATTTACACTTACTTCTTAATGTCCAGAGTTGTGTGGGAGCGTTCATAATAAGTTCTGCATTTTCAGCAGATGTAATCAGGTTTGGTAGAACTGTCTCTAGATCTGTATGAGAAAGAACATGTTATTATATAGCACATGTAAAAAAAAAGAAAAAACTTAAAAGAGAAGTATGGCCAAAACTTTTTTTGGCCATACTTTCCTTTAGGTCACAGAAGAGCAAAAGTAAGTGCACTCCTTATGCCCACGCGTAAGCTGATAGTGGGCTATTGCCTGCTATCAGCTGACGGGGTAGAGGCTCTCCAAGCTGAGAAAGAATCCCAACAATATTGTCAGGATCTCCCTGGCTGCCTGATTGGCAGCTGAGAGCCAGAGCTAATGGCACCTGCCCCTTTGCCAGCCTGGTACTCCAGTTAGCCCTGGAGGAGCAGAGCAGAGAAGGGTGACTGACAGACACCGCTCTCCACTTGGAGTAGACTGAGAACTGAGTGGTCAGCGGTCATGTGATTGCTCAGTTCTGTGTCTTAGAGACGATGTGTTATAGTTGCAGCATCGGTGTAAGTATGTAGGTTTATTTTTTTATTTTTTTTATTAAGCCCATACTTGTCCTTTAACCACTTGACGTTCGCGCTATAGCCGAAAGACGGCTACAGCATGGATCTCAAATGTCGGGAGGGCGTCCTTGTATGTCCTCCCGTTCTCGTGCCGCGGCGCGCTCTGTGATCGCCGAGTTCTTCGGACTCGGCTGATCACAGGGCAGGGTAAAGGGCCAATCACAGCGGGCCCTTTACCGTGTGATCAGCTGTCAGCCAATAATAGCTGATCACGTAAGTAAACAGAAACCTGTTAGCGGCTTTTATTTTTCTTCATGCTGTCAGTGTAAAGAAAATAATAAAGCTGGTAACCGGCTTCTGTTAGAGGGACATCGGTCCCCTAAGTGCCCACCAGTGCTGCTAATCAGTGCCCACCAGTGCTGCTAATCAGTGCCCCCCAGTGCCACTTATCAGTGCCCATCAGTGCTGCCAATCAATGCCCATCAGTGATTCATGATCAGTGACTCCTGATCAGTGCCCACCAGTGCTGCCTATTAGTGCCCATCAGTGCCACCTTATCAGTGCCCATCAGTGCCAACTATGAGTGCCCATCAGTGCTGCCTATCAGTGCCCAACAGTGCTGCCCATCAGTGCTGCATCATCAGTGCCTATCAGTGAAGGAAAGAAATGACCTGTTTGCAAAAAAAAATCGGTCTTTTTTTGTTTGTTTAGCAAACAATAAATATCGCAGTGATGAATAAATACCACCAAAATAAAGCTCTATTTGTGGGAAACAAATGATAAAAATTTAATTTGGGTACAGCGTTGCACGACCGCGCAATTGTCATTCAAAATGTGAGGGTGCTGAAAGCTGGAAATTGACCTGGTCAGAAAGACGGTATAAGTGCCCAGTAGGCAAGTGGTTAAATGTAGCAATATAATAATTATAATAGTGAGTATTAAACCTTGGTTACTAAATAAATAAAATCTGTTTAACCACTTAACGACCGCCCACCGCCGATTTACGTCGGCAGAATGGCACCGACAGGCAGAATCACGTAGATCTACGTGATCGCCTTTGTGCAGTTGGGGGGTCCATCCGGACCCCCCTTCACTGCAGTGAGCGGCCGTTAAGTGTTCGGGAGCGATCAAGCATGAGGGGGGGGCCGCTCGATTCCGCCCCCCCCCTCGCGATCGCTCCCGGCCAATGAAAATGCTTCCTCCGCCATGTGATGTAAACACAGGCAGGAGGAAGTGATGTCATCTCCCTCGCCGCGGTCTTTTCGTTCCCGGCGCCGAGCAGAGAAGAAGCAGGTTAGTGCACGAACAGTCCACTGACACGTAGGTACACATAGGCACACAAATCACCCCCCAGTCACCCCCAGATCACCCCCCAGGTCACCCCAAAGCCCCCAATCACAGTGTCACTGATTGCAGTGATCATTTATTTTACTGATCACTGCATTTAGTGTCATCTGTGATTGTAAAAAGTTGCAGGGCAGTTAGGATTAGGCCCCTTTAGGTCCAGGGTAGCCCCCTAACCCCCCCCTAATAAAGGTTTAACCCCTTGATCACCCCCCAGGTAACCCTTTCACCCCCTAACTTCAGCGTCACTAAGCGATTGTTTTTCCGATCGCTGTATTCGTGTCGCTGGTGTTTTAGATAGGCAGTTATTTTTTTTTAGGTTCGCTGCAGGTTTTTATTAGTGTCAGGTACCCCCATATATTATTTTAACCCCCTGATTTCCCCTAGAGTTAACCCTTTCACCAGTGATCGCCGTATAAGCGTCACTGGTGTCACTGGTTAGCCAGTAAGTTATTTAGTTATTTAGGTTACCCGTCAGGTTTTTATATAGTGTCAGGTACCCCCATATTTAACCTAATAAAGGTTTTAACCCCCTGATTGCCCCTAGTTAACCCTTTCACCAGTGATCACCATATAAAGGTTACGGGTGACGCTGGTTGATTAGTTTGCTTTTTATAGCATCAGGGCACCCGCCGTATATAACCCAATAAAGGTTTAACCCCCCTGATCGCCCGGCGGGTGAGATCAATTAGGTTTTAGCGCCAGAGAGGGTCTGCGTCGCCCCAGGCAGTGTTAGGTTAGTGCCAGTAACGCTAACACCCACGCGCAAAGCATACACCCCCCTTAGTGGTATAGTATCTGATCAGATCTATACTAGCATCCCCAGCGGTTTAGGGTTCCCAAAAACGCAGTGTTAGCGGGATCAGCCCAGATACCTGCTAGCGCCTGCGTTTAGCCCCTCCGCCCAGCCCAGCCCAGCCCACCCAAGTGCAGTATCGATCGATCACTGTCACTTACCAAACACAACACACATAACTGCAGCGTTCGCAGTGCTTGGTTTTTGGGGCCCTGTACGCGGCTAGGCTCCCAAAAAGTCCCACACATGTGGTATCCCCGTACTCAGGAAAAGCAGCAGAATGTATTTTGGGGTGCAATTCCACATATAACCATGGCATGTGTGAGCAATATATCATTTAGTGACAACTTTTTGTACATTTTTTTTTTTCTTTTTGTCATTATTCAATCATTTGGGACAAAAAAAAAATATTCAATGGGGTCAACATGCCTCTCAGCAAATAGCTTGGGGTGTCTACTTTCCAAAATGGGGTCATTTGGGGGGGTTTTGTGCCATCTTGGCATTTTATGGCCTTCAAAACTGTGATAGGTAGTGAGGAGTGAAATCAAAAATTTATGCCCTTAGAAACCTTGAAGGCGGTGCTTGGTTTTTGGGGTCCCGTACGCGGCTAGGCTCCCAAAAAGTCCCACACATGTGGTATCCCCATACTCAGGAGAAGCAGCAGAATGTATTTTGGGGTGTAATTTCACATATGCCCATGGCATGTGTGAGCAATATATCATTTAGTGACAACTTTGTGCAAAAAAAAAAAATGTTTGTCATATTCCCACAACTTGTGGCAAAATATAAAATATTCCATGGACTGAACATGCCTCTCAGTAAATAGCTTGGGGTGTCTACTTTCCAAAATGGGGTGATTTGGGGGGGTTTTGTGCTATTTTGGCATTTTATGGCCTTCGAAACTATGATAGGTAGTGAGGAGTGAAATCAAAAATTTGCGCCCTTAGAAATCCTGAAGGCGGTGCTTGGTTTCCGGGGTCCCGTACGTGGCTAGGCTCCTAAAAAGTCCCACACATGTGGTATCCCCGTACTCAGGAGAAGCAGCATAATGTATTTTGGGGTGCAATTCCACATATAACCATGGCATGTGTGAGCAATATATCATTTAGTGACAACTTTTTGTAATTTTTTTTTTTTTTTTGTCATTATTCAATCACTTGGGACAAAAAAAAAAAATATTCAATGGGCTCAACATGCCTCTCAGCAATTTCCTTGGGGTGTCTACTTTCCAAAATGGGGTCATTTGGGGGGGTTTTGTACTGCCCTGCCATTTTAGCACCTCAAGAAATGAGATAGGCAGTCATAAATTTAAAGCTGTGTAAATTTCAGAAAATGTACCCTAGTTTGTAAACGCTATAACTTTTGCGCAAACCAATAAATATACGCTTATTGACATTTTTTTTACTAAAGACATGTGGCTGAATACATTTTGGCCTAAATGTATGACTAAAATTGAGTTTATTCGATTTTTCTTATAACAAAAAGTAGAAAATATCATTTTTTTTCAAAATTTTCGGTCTTTTTCTGTTTATATCGCAAAAAATAAAAATCGCAGAGGCAATCAAATACCATTAAAAGAAAGCTCTATTTGTGGGAAGAAAAGGACGCAAATTTCATTTGGGTACAACATTGCATGTCCGCACAATTTACAGTTAAAGCAGCGCAGTGCCGAATCCCAAAAACAGGCCTGGTCCTAATGGCCCGAAATGGTCCGGGGCTTAAGTGGTTAATCAAAGGATTTCTGGCTATCCAGTTCTAAGATGTAGGCCTCGTCCACAAGGGTGCTGAGGTCCGTACTTCATGAATGGCTTTATGTGGCTGCAGCTGCTGGGTGCTTCATGCAGGAAGCCTATGCAAGTCTAAAGCCCTGTACGCACGATCGGATTTCATATGGTTTCAAATCCGATGGATTTTTCCATCGGAAATCCGATGAAGCTGACTTCCATCAGTCTTGCCTACACACCATCAGTCAAAAATCCGACCGTCCCAAACGCCGTGACGTAAAACACTCTGACGAGCCGAGAAAAATTGAAGTTCAATGCTTCTGAGCATGCGTCGACTTGATTCTGCGCATGCGTGGGTTTTTTCTCCGATGGAGTTCCACACAGACGATCGGAAATTTGCTATAGTTTTTTTTTTCATCGGATAAATTTAAAACATGTTCTATTTTTTCTCACCGATGGAAAAAAGACCGATGGGGCCCACACACGATCGGTTTGTCCGATGAAAAAAGTCCATCGGACTGTTTCCATCGGTAAAACCGATCGTGTGTACAGGGCATAAGGCAGTGATGGTGAACCTTGGTACCCCAGATGTTTTGGAACTACATTTCCCATGATGCTCAACTGCACTGCACATTGCATGAGCATCATGGGAAATGTAGTTCCAAAACATCTGGGATGCCAGGGTTCACCATCACTGTTCTAAGGGGATGCAGTGGCAGCACGGACACAGCCACTTACCCTAGTCTGACAGGCGTACAGCTGCAGGTGAGTATCCTCAAATGCACACTGTCTGCAGACCGGTCTAGCAGGACAGGAGACCTGATCTTTCTCTGCTGCAGTTTCACTTTCACTTACAAGTCCCCTTCCCCACCATCACCCTGAAACTGGACTTTGAAAGAAGAAACAACAGACTGATGAGCACATCTCTCTATCACTCTGCTCTACCTTTCTATTTGCATTTTCATGGCACTGCAGCACAACTGATGGGCTCTTTGTGCTGCTTCTCCTTCTCCCAGCCTAAGCTCAGTTGCACAAAATATAGCAGGAGCTGATGTTAGATCAAATTCTTATGCTGCTTGCCTTTCAAAGTACTTTTAATTATGTAATAATAAATATAGAGCTGCATTAATTTGTGTCTTTTATTTGCCTACAGTTAAACTTTAAGGTATATTTTAAAATTATGCACTTATACACTTAAATTTTCCCCTTAAAAACTCATGAAGACCACCCTTGCCTGTGTGGGTTAACAATAAATATGATGAAAAGAAATTGGTTTCTACTTCACTACAGCAGTTTAATGAGCTGTTTTCTGCTGCGCTCGCTTGATTACATGACTGACAAATGGAAGTGGTTTGAGAAATACAAAGAATACAAACTTATTGAGATGAATGAGCAATTAGGTGCAGGGAACAAGCCAGCCTCGCTGTAGTTATCATGTTATTATTTAATTACAGCGATTTATGAAATTGAAATGTTTCATGTTTATTTTTCTCCCTTCCAGAAAATAATGTCGGCGGTACAGAAACATATTAATTAGTTATTCGAAAAATAAATAAATAAATAAAACAGAGATGACTTACCCGTAATGGTAGAATTAGATCGGGGGAAGGTAACATTTACGACGGGCATCTTTTGTGTCAAGTCCCAAAAGTCGGATAAATTTCGTCCTAATGAAAAAAGATATATTTCCATAAGTAACATGACAATTTCCTTGTTCTCGGCTCTTGTATTCGCTAAGTGTATTTCTGTTACCTGTTCTGCCTGTCATAACACAGAAATATATGCAATCTGATTCATTGCTCTGGCTTACTGAAAGGAAAAAAGACATTGCTTATTAATCAGGAAAAACAAGCTCGTTCGGAACGTTAGAATTCAATATTCTGTTAATTTCATGAGTTTTGTATTCAGAATAAATCTACTGGAAAGTGTTGAGCAAAAAAAGGAAAAGTTTTACTATTGCAACAAGGGATTAAATTGAAAGTAAAGCCGCAACTTTTTAATGGAGTTTAGGAAGTTATGTGAAAGTCTTCGATGCTCTATCAGGTTTTTATTGACATATATATTCCCTTCGCCCCTGATGATGTCTGTTCTGACGAAACGTGTAGGATGGAGCCAGCGCTTGTGATGTCACTAGGCTCTTCTCGACTAGGAAGTGTTTGCATCACATCCCGGGACCGGAGTTTTTCTGATGATTTGCACTTTATCTTTTTCTTCATGTGAGTAGTTAGTACTTTTAATAAATAATGTTTTTAAGGGGTTTTCAGTTATGTGGTTGTCCTTGACTCTTTTTCTATGTACCAGATGAGACACTATTATGAGTAACCAGGTGGATCTGCAGCTTGTGGACAGATGAATCTATACACCTTGTAATACAAGCGTATGTGACTCTTTTACTAATAAGAGTCTATTTACTCTGGTAAGAGTCTCATTTTTATCTAAGGTGGTGGCACAACACTGGTGTTTGGAACAGATTATGGAAAGTCACTATCCCTAATAACAACTTTCACATTGATCACCTTGGGACTTCTATGATTTCTTTATGATATGAACTTCACGTTTTGATCTATTCATTTAACCACTTGCCACCTGCCCTATAGCGGATTGACGGCGGCAAAGTGGTTTCAAAATCCTGACTGGACGTCATATGACGTCCTCAGGATTTTGAGCCGCTGCGCGCCCCCGGGGGCGCGCATCACGGCGATCGTTGTTGCAGGGTGTCAGTCTGACACCCCGCAACACCGATCTAGGTAAAGAGTCTCCGACGGAGACTCTTTACCATGTGATCAGCCGTGTCCAATCACGGCTGATCACGATGTAAGCAGGAAAAGCCGGTCATCGGCTTTTCCTCACTCGCGTCTGTCAGACGCGAGTAGAGGAGAGCCGATCGGCTGCTCCTCTGACAAGGGGGGTTTGTGCTAATCGATTATCAGCGCAGCCCCCCCGAGGATGCCCACACTGGACCACCAGGGATGCCACTGGACCACCAGGGATACCACCAGGGATGCCCACCACCAGGTATGCCTCCCTAGACCACCAGGGATGCCATTCTGTGCCCCTAATGGATGCCAATCAGTGCCCACAATGGGCATCACTGATTGGCAGGCATTATTGTTTGGCACTGATTGGCATCCATTAGTAACACATTACAGTACAGTGCCACCTATCAGTGCCCATCCATGCCACCTATCAGTGCCCATCCATGCCCATCCGTGCCACCTATCAGTGCCCATCCATGCCGCCTATCAGTGCCCATCCGTGCCGCCTATCAGTGCCCATCCGTGCCGCCTATCTGTGCCCATCTGTGCCGCCTATCTGTGCCCATCCATGCCGCCTATCTGTGGCCATCTGTGCCCATCCGTGCCACCTATCTGTGCCCATCCGTGCCGCCTACCGGTGCCCATCCGTGCCGCCTACTGGTGCCCATCCATGCTGCCTCTCGGTGCCCATCCGTGCCGCCTATTGGTGCCCATCCATGCCGCCTCATCGGTGCCCATCAGTGCCGCCTTATCTGTGCCCGTCAGTGCAGCCCCATCAGTGCCCATCAGTGAAGGAGAAAACTTACTTATTTACAAAGTTTTGTAACTGAAACAAAAAAAATGTTTTTTTTTCAAAATCTTCGGTATTTTTTAAAAAAAAATTTGCAGAGAAAAAAAATTGCAGAGGTGATCAAATACCACCAAAAGAAAGCTCTATTTGTGGGAACAAAATGATAAAAATTTAGTTTGGGTACAGTGTAGCACAACAGCGCAATTGTCATTCAAAGTGCAACAGCGCAGAAAGCTGAAAATTGGTCTGGGCAGGAAGCTGTATAAGTGCCCAGTATGGAAGTGGTTAAAATGTACACACATTAGCGCAGCAATTTTATTTACTGAATCTGTATATACAATTTGGGTCTAGTTGGTATTGCCAGCTGCTGTTTTTTTCTAGTTCCTTGTAGCGTGATTTTTTCTTATTTTAAATTTCTGCCATATGTATCCCTGCCAGTAGTAGGGATTTTTACCCTAAAATGTATATTTAAGTTATGCAACTCAAGCAATAAACTATCTTTTATAGGTTGCTTCTTCTTGCGTATGCAGGCAGATACAACCGCTTTGTGGAGTGCGCTTCCCCAGTCTGGGCTTTGACAGGTGCCAGTCCTCACTCGGTTCAACGCGTTTCGGCAAAAGCCTTACTCATCATATATGAGTAAGGTTTCAACTGAAATGCATTAGCGTGTTACTGCTGTATCCTGCCATGTAGCCAATAAAGAATTGAAACAATGGATGTTACTAAGTAGCCGGCTTCATTATATTAGAGGATTATTGGTACACTTGGGTCAGAGCATTAGTTCCCAGTCTTCCAGTTAGTTTGTGGTAGAGCATGTTTGCTCTGTTGGACCCTAACGTATTTCACCTTGATTAAGCCTTGTTGTAAAGCACTACTGCTCTACATAGAACTGAATGACAAGGAGTGATGTGATCAGAGTGGGGGACATTTGTAGAAAGAGTTTGCGGCAGAACAAGGAGGGAAGCTGTTCCCTGTGCTTTATTGTTTAGCATAGCAGGAGAGAGGAGAGAGCCACTACAAACAGGCACATTGAAGACTCAGTACTAAGTGGCAAAATAGCTGGAGACTTGGAGGCTCCCAAACAACAGGAGGAGTGATACACTTGTGGAGCACGGAGTGAAGAGTATAGGATTTTATGGAATTAACAATATACTAAGGCTTATTTATACCTTAAATAAGGTGAGGGCATATCTGGTGAAGGTGGCATGAATCCTTCAGGAGAGTAAAAGCACGGTGCAGAGGATAAACTTTTGAAGACCACCCTTCTACAATCTTCTATGAAGACCACCCTTCTACAATCAAATTTACAATACAATTTTGTTGCAGTGATAAGAATCACGTGTGGGTTTTTTTGTGTGGACTGGTTAAATGTGAATGCTGTCTTAAAGAGACGGTACAAAGACTGCTATATACACATGTAGCACCCTGTAGTTTAGGCAGGGGTGCTCCTCACAAATTTAGTTGCCAGGAGTAGTTATCCTGGTTGATTGTTGGAGATCTATTAATTCCTCCATAAGTTTGGCCTGGTTGTACTTGTCTCTACTACCACTAGGTGGCCAGGCACTTGGTGGTGCTAGATATGAGAAGGGCAACGCAAGGTCAAGTTATAGGTGTGTGGGTATCTCGGCCAATGGGCAAGGGTTTCTTTGAATCCCATGGCCTGCTGGGAGCGCCCATATATTTGGGTGGAGTCAGGTGATCTGTGTTCTGTGCCACCTGGATGGCTCAGCAGAGAGGCGGGGGTGAACGCTTGAGGAAGATACCACTGTGAAGATTGCAGGAGCTCAAGGGATTCGATGGCAGTGAATCAGAGGGTGTATAGTCCAGCCCTAGTTTAGACAGCCCCAAATGTGGAGCCTCCATAGGGAATACGATTGAAGCAGTAAGTTGAAGCAGATTGGGAATCGCTACTGCTGTGGGAAGGTGAGGAGCTCTCTCTGTCAAGAGCCGAGGGACCGGGAAAGAATCCAGTGTGAATCTCTTTAAAAGCACACAAAACAAAATCGTATACTTTAAAAACTTACCGGACACAATGGACGTGGATTTGAAAAGTTCTTTAAGAGAACTACTTGAATTTCCAATTATGTCCAATAGCAAAACCGTGTAATCTGGAAAGCAAATACAATTATCAGTGTTTATTGCTGATTTCCAGGTATAGCAAATGGAGTAACAAATTCCATCTGACCCCACCCCCTTTAACTCATCTAATAATTTTATTTGAAAAAAATCTCCCTTTAACCCTATTTACCTACCTGAATTTGCCATTGTGTGACACTCAGGTCAAGAGTTTCTTGTTTAGTGAGTGTAGTGTGTGTGTGTTTGTGTGGGTTTGTGTGTGTTTGTGTGGGTTTGTGTGTGTTTGTGTGTGTTTGTGTGGGTTTGTGTGCCCACATTGTTCCATGGTGGCTGACAAAGATGTCCATCAGTGGGGTCCTTACAGACTTCCAGTGACAGTGACATGATGATGTCATGCAAGAGACTGCAACAAAATCGGTCAGTAGGGGGCCAGGTAGTATGGGAAGCATTGGGCAGGGTTTGCCTGGAGATGGACTTTGAAGAGCACTTGCACTGAGAAAAATGTGGGGGTCACCATTACTGCCTTCCTTCTGAAAATGCATTTTACCTGGCCGTGCGTGGCTTCGGGGCTGCTGGGTCACAGATCCAGAACAAGAACACGGGTCCCTTAAAATGTGTAAATATTGTTCAGGCAAGTGAGGAATGGCGTGCATGAATAGAAGATCCTGCGCCTTCAGCTGGTTGGAGAACAGTGATCACTTTATTAGTGCTAACTTGTTTCAGGGGATTGGGACTCCCCCTTCCTCAAAAGCAAGGGTTGTTGTAGTGTTATGTCTGGTGGTATTGGGAACTGCGATCTGTGTCCTAATAATTTCAGGTAAAACAAACTCTCCGGAACACCGGTATCATATGTCAGGAAAGGGTTCACCCGCTGGTGGCGCTATTGGTCCTATGGATTGCAGTACTAGTGTCCACCAGCAGGTGTCTTCTTGCAGCCAGTTTCTATGGTGGAGGATCTCACCTGCTGGTGGTACTGTCACATTCATGGACCGTAGTACCGGCGTCCACCAGCGGGTGTATTCCCGGCAGTGTGGGGCAGGCAGCACTTCCTCCGCTCATCTGTTACATGAGGACAATCCCTGCAGTCCTATAAATAGCCGGCGAGCCCTCACATGCTGGCCTTGGTATCTCTCTCCCTGGCCTTGAGCATGGGATCCTGACTTTGAGCCTGTATCTTACCTGACCTGATCTGTGCTGATCCCTATCACGAGCCCTTCCTGGACCTGTCCCTCCTGTTTCCTGATTACCTTGGATCCCTGCCCTGCAGCCTGTCCATCCATCCTCTCCCTGTCCTGTTGTTTCCCCGTCCTTACCCATCTGCTGATATCCCCTTGTGTATGACCTTCGGCCTGGCTAATTTACAATTCCGGTATCTCCCCTTTATTTGTATATACTGTTTGTTGTTAGTTGTGCACTGGTTGTTTTCACTTGTTTGTCGCCTTTTAAATAAACACCTTTTTTTTCACTTGCATGCGTTTTTGGTCTCCTCTGTGTAGTCACACAGTCTGGTCTACTAGATTCCCTGACATCATATTAGGAATTAGCATTCCCCGCAACCAATAGTTCTAACACTACCAAAGGATCGAAGAAGGGAGAGCCCCAATTAACCTGAAATGTGTTGACTATGTTTTATGTCATGCATGCATGAATACTGTATTCCAACCAGCTGGAGTCTCCTAGACTTTCTATTGTTGCACAGAGCTCTTTTTCTACCTCCACAATTTTCCCACCCACAGGTGACATTGCTGGGCCAAGCGCCTGTACATAACGTAGCAAGAGTGAGTGCCATGCTCCCCTATACCCATAAGTGCCCAGTACTTTCTTTGGCAGTGGAGTAGGGAAGGAAAACTGGGTATGCCCTGCTTGGTGCCTGCCTGTGCTTTAAAGAGAACCTGTTGATTTGCCCTACATGGTGCATCGAATACCCAAGCCATGCATGAGTAATTACGGGGTAAGCATTAAGGATCAAAATTATTGAATATATATAAAAACTATTGTAATGCTATGTATATTTTAGATATTTATATCTTGTTTTTATTTGATAAAGTGCTATGACTACTAGCAGAAAATGCATTGCCTGAAGAAGCCCAGTGGGCGAAAAATGTTGGGAATTGATATGAATACCGCTATGAAATTGAGGAAAACATGAAATATGTCAAGATTGTACATTGTTTTATATGGATTTGTCTTTTAACATTTTTTTTCAATAAATAATGAACTTTTAAAGAAGTTTATGTTAGTTTATATGTGCACCCGAAAGATCCCAACATTCCTTTTGTTCTATTTGAATAATACAGGATGTGCTGCTGTATTTTGACAGCGATTCAACCGCACTAATTTATTCTACAGGTAAATGTTTTACTTTTGGACACTTTGACCAAGTTGAAGCAGACATAGCTGCATGTGGGTAGCTATTAAGCCAGTGTTCCCCAAATCTTCTACAGCTTTATACATATTCTGCAAACTACTGTGTACATGAACTGACTATACTAATACTGTACTTTCCTTCCATGCCGTGTTCCATGTCTACATCATTTCTATAACCGCCTGGTTGTCAATGCACACTCTTCTCCACAATATTGTCTAGAGAAAATTATTCTGTAGCACCTTCTTGATTTCATAGATGCTACACCTTCATCCACAGACTATTCAGAGCTGCTTCCCTCCCTATACAAGTCTATGGGAATGAAAATCTGCTTGAAGCAGGTCAAATGCAAGTCAGAAGGAGGTCTACTGCAGGTCAAATAAACTTGTTATGGTTGAAGACCTTTTTGGACAAATTATATTTCTTAGCTATCATGTTGATTCAGATGCCTCAAAACTTTCTGAGCCAGGGACCATGAACAAGCCAATGAAGTCCAGACCTGCATAAGCATTGCAGCTCTCTGACGGAGAAAGTACTGAAGCCACTGGAGAAGCCTGACACCCAATTTGAGAGTTAAAGATAAAGAAAGTAAGTAAACACAATTTCTATTTATTTTCTTCACTTCAGCTCTAAGCAGATCTCCGCCCAAAAGGGGCAGTTCCGCGTTAAGTCACCCCACCTCCTCTGCCTAACTTGGCATGTAATTCTGGAGGGGGGGGTGGGTACCTAGATTTGACAGGTACCCACTCCAACTTCCAGGAAGTTCTCCTCACCCCCTCCCTCCCCCAGTCCTCTGGAACACGTCACAGGTCCCAGAAGACTATGGGACCATTCACAAAGATCAACGTGCCTGCGCATTCGCAAGTGTACAGCTGGCTGTGAAGCCAAAAGTTGTACAGCCGGCTGCCCACAGTTAGGACGCCGACACTGGGAACCCGAGGGCTAGTGAAGAACTAGCCTGGGTGAGGATGGTGCTGGATCGTTGGACAGGTAAGTGTCCATTTATTAACCGCTTAAGGACCGAGCCTCTTTCTGAACTTTGGTGTTTACAAGTTAAAAACAGTTTTTTTTTTTTTCTAGAAAATTACTTAAAACCCCCAAACATTATATATATTTTTTTCTAACACCCTAGAGAATAAAATGGCCGTCGTTGCAATACTTTTTGTCACACAGTATTTGCGCAGTGGTCTTACAAGCGCACTTTTTTGGGAAAAAAAAACACTTTTTTAAATTAAAAACTAAGACAACAGTAAAGTTAGCCGAGTAAATTGATACCCAACATGTCATGCTTCAAAGTTGCACCCACTCGTGGTGAAACTTCTACCCTTAAAAATCTCCATAGGCGACGTTTAAATTTTTTTACAGGTTGCATGTTTTGAGTTACAGAGAAGGTCTAGGGCTAGAATTATTGCTCTCACTCTACTGATTGCGGCAATACCTCACATGTGTAGTTTGAACACCGTTTTCTTATGCGGGGGCTACTCACGTATGCGTCCGCTTCTGCACGCGAGCTCGGCGGAACGGGGCGCGTTTAAATTGTTTTATTTATTTATTTTACCTTTTATTTTTCATTTTTACACTGTTCTTTTAAAAAACAAAATTGTGTCACTTTTATTCCTATTACAAGGAATGTAAACATCTCTTGTAATAGAAAAAGGCATTACAGGTCCTGTTAAATATGAGATCTGGAGTCAAAAAGACCTCACATCTCATATTTACACTTAAATGCAATAATAAAAAAAATTCAACTCATTTGAAAATAATAAAAAAATAAAAATGTCCCTTTAAGAGCTAAGGGTGGAAGTGACGTTTTGATGTCGCTTCCGCCCTGCAATGGTATGGAGACGGGTGGGGGCCATCTTCCCCTCACTCATCTCCATACCAAGCCAGGGAGCAAACGCGATCGCCTCCGCCGCTACCGATGGCTCCGGTAAGCGGCGGAGGGCACCAGAGAGCGGCGGCAGGGGGGGGGCCCTCTCCCTCTGCCGATAAAAGTGATCTTGTGGCAAATCCGCCACAGAGACCACTTTTATCTGAAAGCGGACCGCCGGCTGAAGAAGAGGATACCGGGGTTATGGCAGCTAGCTGCTGCCATAACAAAGATATTCCTCTTCAAAGTAGCGACGTAAAGCGACGGCGGGCGGTCCAGAATAGTTAAAGTGATACTAAAGTCTCGTTTTTTTTTCCTATAAAAATAACAAACATGTTATACTTTGCTGTTCTGTGTGGTGGTTTCGCACAGAGAAGCCCAGATCCTCCTCTTCTCGGGTCCCTCTTCAGGGCTCCTGGACCCTCCTTCCTGTTGAGTGCCCCCACAGCAAGCAGCTTGGTATAGGGGCACCCTAGCCGAGCCGCAGCTCCTTGTATCCATTCAGCCATGGAGCCACGGTTCGGCCCCACCCCCTATCTCCCCTCATTGGCTAAATGACTTTGATTGACAGCAGCGGAAGCCAATGGCACCACTGTTGTGTCTCAGCCAATCAGGAGGGAGAGTCCCGGGTGGCTGAGGCACTCGTGGATCGAGAGGGGGCTCAGGTAAGTATTAGGGGGGCTGAGCGGGGCTGCTGCACACAGAAGGTTTTTTATCTTAATACATAGAATGCATTAAGATAAAAAACCTTCTGAATTTACAACCACTTTAAAAGTCAGCAGCTACAGGATTTGTAGCTGCTGACTTTTATTTTATTTTTTTACAGACCGGACAATCGCTTTACAGATTACGTTGTCCCAACATTTTATATTCCTGATATGTGTCTGTTGTACCATGTGATTGAAGTCTCCTGTTCTCTATATATTGCTTCCTTTGAATGAAATCCCCAGTGATCCTGCCAAGCCCCTTGCTTTCCTATTTCAAACTGACCAAGCTAGGCATGAGAGCACATCCATTCTAGTGTGGTCAGTTTTAATAGTTGTGCAGGGAGAACAGTCTGCCTGTCCTCTAATTGTCAGACTTCTGCTACAGACCCCCGCCCCCACACTGACATTCACTGGGAAGACCAGAGTACTGTTGTTTCTCCTCCTCTAGCTCTTATGCAACTAAAAACAGAGGGTATGTGATCAGAAAAAAAGAAAACAAAACAAAGGTATGTATAATTCAATGGGTTGTTATACAAGGTGAGGGCTCGCTTAGACTTTAAAAACGTACCTGACAAGTCATTGGTCCTGTTGCTTAAGCAGTAGCAATATCTCATGGGAAACTTGTGGTAATCTACATATTTTAGGTTAGAAACTGCAAAGGAAACCATGAAGAATGATAATGTTACATTTTGCATAGTAAAAAAAGAAATCATAGTTAAAGAGTATGTTACCCCAACATTTCCTATTCCTGATATGTGCCTGCTGTACCATGTACCTGTATGAATATGTTTCCTGTTCTCTTTGTATTGCTTCCTTTGTGTTAAATCCCTGGTGTTCCTGCTTGTCCGTCTGCTCCCCTTTTAAAAACTGACCACAGTAAGCAGGAGAGAACAACATGGTCAGTTCTCTAGTTATGCTGGGAACTCAGCCTACTCTCCGCCAATGATCAGACTTGTCCTGACACCCCTCCTCAGCACAACCTTTCTCTGGAAAGCTCAGTGTGCTGCTGATTCTCCTCCTTCCAGCTCTTATGCAGCTGAGAACAGAGGAAATGTGATCACTTATGTAGCGCCCTGCTCCTGTTGGGTAGGCGCTATGTGTGAAATTTAGTTGTCTGAGCTGTAGTTTAGCTCAGAAGGATTACGCTAAATTGTTGGCTCTGTTTCAGTCCAGCTGGGTTGCATGGATTTCCACTTGACAGTGATGCCGCGTACACACGACCATTTTTCTCGTCGGGAAAAATGATTTTTTTTTCTCTTTGACGAGAAAAACGCTTGTGTGTGGGCTTTTGATCATTTTTCCCGACGAGAAAAACGGCATGAATCACGGCGAGAAAAATTAAAACATGCTCTAATTTTTCTTGTCGTGATTCACGACATTTTTTTCCACGGCAGGTTTCCCATAGGGAAACACTGCCGGGGAGCCTACACACGGTCGTTTTTCTCGACCAAGAGAAAAAATGTCGGGAAAAACGGCCGTGTGTAGGGGACCAAGCCGTTCCTCGTTTTTCCCGTCGATTTTCTCGCCGGTGTTTTCACCGTCGGGGAAAATCGATCGTGTGTACATGGCATGAGTGTCACTGTCACCACAGGTCAAGGTTGGAAATGCAGCAGGCTGGATGTGTTGGGTATTCCTTTCCCAGAAGTGACTCAGGGGGTGTGGTCAACCCGCTGTGCATTCTGGGGAGGGGTACTTAAGGGACAGAGACCGCGCTAGCGGGGTTCGTTTGCTGGTTCCTGACCTGAGGGCCCTCCTTGCCTCAGGGATGTGCGAGACGTTTTTCGGCCTCGGGGCCTGCTGGCCCGAGGCTCTGCAACTGAGAAGTAGGCCCAGGAGTTTCTGGGGCCTACTAGTCCAGGGATGGTCCTACGCGGTCTTGCCTGCGGGAAGAAGCAGAACAATTGGGGACTCCATTGAAGGACGTATCCTGGCCAGTTTGCCTCACTGTGCTGCCGGACTGGCTGAAAGATTCTGGCACCGTGAGTAGTGATGAGCCGAACACCCCCGGGTTCGGTTCGCACCAGAACCCGCGAACGGACCGAAAGTTCGTACGAACATTAGAACCCTATTAAATACAATGGATGCGAACGTTCGAATTCTAAAGTGCTAATTATAACAACTATTATGCATGTTATTGTCATAAATAGGGTTTGGGAACCCGGGTTGTGCACCAGGGGACATGTACCAATGCAAAAAGAAGTTTTAAAAACGGTCATTTTTCGGGAGCAGTCATTTTAATGATGCATAAAGTGAAAAAAAAAGTCAAATATTCCTTTAAATATCGTACCTGGGGGGTGTCTAAAGTATGCCTGTGAAGTGCCACGTGTTTCCCGTGTTTAGAACTGTCCCTGCACAAAATGACACTTCTAAAGGAAAAAAAAGCCATTTAAAACTGCTTGCGGCTTTAATGTAATGTCTGGTCCCGGTAATATGGATGAAAATCTTTAAGAAAAATGGCATAGCTACCCCATGACCCCCCCCCCCTACCCCAGCCCATTACCAGCCCCTTTGGGTCTTGTATGGATATTAAGGGGAACCCCGCACATAAAATAAAAAAGGCCCTATATACTCTGAACAGCCGTATACAGGCGGTGCATACAAGACAGGGACTGTAGGTTTGTTCTTATGTAGAATCTGTTTGTAATTTTGAACAGGTACATTGTTGAAGTGTAGCTCCAGCCCAAAAATCTATTTTTAAACTTTTTGGAAAACATAGGTAAGGGTTATCACCCCTGTAACATTTGTTTTGCTGTCTGTGCCCCTGTTCAGAACATTTCACCTCACTTTCCGTCCCAATGACAACTGTTTTTGAAATGTGGTGTTTTTCTTGAAACAAGGATTGCTGATAAAGCATCAGTACAGAGGAGACACCTTTCTCCCATATTTATTCTTACAGGAGAGAATTTTCCTTCCTAGTGGTAGATTTCCTCTCACTTCCTGTTGTCTTCTTGCGTTTGCAAGTAGGAGTCGTTTGTAAGTTGGATGTTTGAAAGTAGGGACCTGCCGTATATACTCTGCAGAAATAGGCCCCTTAGTTGTTGGTGTTGGCACAACACTGTAAGCACTCACAGTTACTCTTGGTTGGTGCTGGAACGCCCTGCTGTCAACTATTATATCAGGAATTTTAATTACATATAATTGTTGAACAGTGGTAGTAAAAATTGGGCCTTTGATGGTGGTGCTGGTGCCACAACACTGTAAGCCCTGACAGTTACTCTTGGTGGGTGCAGCAATGGGCCCTGCTGTGAATTATTAGATCAAGAATTGTAATTGCATGCCCCTGTTGAACAGGGGCTGAAAAATTGGGCCTTTCGTGGTGGTGGTGGTGGTGGTGGTGTTGCCACAACACTGTAAGCCCTCAGAGTTACTCTTGGTGGGTGCAGGAATGGGCCCTGCTGTGAATTATTAGATCAAGAATTGTAATTACATGCCCCTTTTGAACAGGGGCTGAAAAATTGGGCCTTTCGTGGTGGTGGTGGTGGTGGTGGCGTTGCCACAACACTGTAAGCCCTCAGAGTTACTCTTGGTGGGTGCAGCAATGGGCCCTGCTGTGAATTATTAGATCAAGAATTGTAATTGCATGCCCCTGTTGAACAGGGGCTGAAAAATTGGGCCTTAGGCACTGGTGGCACAACACTACAACCCCTCACAGATACTGTACTTGGAGCACAGCAATGAGCCCTGTTGCAAAGTATTGCTTCAAAAATTGTAATGACACGCCCCTGTTAAACAGGGGCTGAAAAATTGGGCCTTAGGCACTGGTGCCACAACACTCCAACCCCTCACAGATACTGTACTTGGAGCACAGCAATGAGCCCTATGGCAAATTATTGCTAAAAAAATTGTAATTACACGCCCCTGTAAAACAGGGGCTGAAAAATTGGGCCTTAGCCACTGGTGGCGGCACCCATAAACAAAAATGATCTTCCAAGCTATCATCATCAATCGTATCATTGAGGACTCGGAGGAGGAGGATAGCCAGTCAACATAACAGCACAGGCACTCAGCATCAGCATCAGTCTTGAAGGGATGTGACATGTTAAAATCAATTAGTCTGTTATATCAGCATCAGGTGTGTGGTAGCTGGTGGTGATCCAAGACTGGTTCATCTTGATGAAAGTCAGTCGATCAACCGAGTCGGTGGACAGGCGCACCCTGTGATCCGTGACAAATCCTCCAGCAGCACTGAATGTGCGTTCCGAAAGAACGCTGGATGCAGGACAGGCCAGTAGCTCAATTGCATACTGTGCAAGCTCTGGCCAGTGATCCATCCTCAAGACCCAGTAAGCCAGAGGATTTTCGGTGGGGAAGGTGTCCAAGTCTGACCTTGCCCCTAGATATTCCTGCACCATGTTTATCAGACGCTGGCGATGGTTGCTGGAACCGATCATACTTTGGGGCTGCGGACTAAAGAATTGTCTGAACGCATCGGTCAGACGGCCACCTTCCCCACCGCTCCTTCTTTGACTGGCCGAAGCCTCAGCAACTCGTTGTCCAGGACCAGGAGTTTGTAACCTCCCAGTCTCTGGGAACGCGTTGCACAGACCTTTCTGCAAGGCCTCCCGGAGTTGTCTCATCCTCTGCTCCCTCTGCGAAGGTAACATAAGGTCCGCAACCTTACCCTTGTACCGTGGATCAAGGAGAGTGGCCAGCCAGTAATGGTCCCTCTCCTTGATCCGAAGAATACGAGGATCCTTCCGCAGACTTTGCAGGATCAGGGAGGCCATGCAGCGTAGGTTTGCTGAGGCATTCGCTCCGGAGTCCTCTGGGTCACTAAGGACGACATGATCCGCAGCCACCTCCTCCCAGCCACGTACAAGTCCACTGGTTTCTTGGGACTGTAAATCATCCCTAAAAGACTGCTGCTGATGATGCTGAGTGCCAGCCTCCACCTCCATGCTGACACAATCCTCCTCCTCCTCCTCCTCCTCCTCCTCTTCCTCTTCCTGTGCGATGGGTGGGACAGAAGGAACACTGTCTGGGTAAAGGGGGCCTTGAGAGGCAAGGAAGTCCTCCTCTTCCTGCCTCTGTTCTGCCTCAAGTGCCCTGTCCATTATTCCACGCAGCGTGTGCTCCAACAGGTGGACAAGAGGTACAGTGTCACTGATGCATGCACTGTCACTGCTCACCATCCTCGTGGCCTCCTCAAATTGTGCCAGGACAGTGCATGCATCCCTGATCATGCCCCACTGGCGTGGAGAAAAAAAAACAAGCTCCCCTGACCCTGTCCTGGTGCCGTAGTCGCACAGGTACTCATTGATGGCCCTCTGCTGCGTGTGCAGCCGCTGCAGCATGGCCAACGTTGAGTTCCACCTGGTGGGCATGTCACATATAAGGCGGTTCTTGGGCAGGTTCAACTCCTTTTGCAGCTCAGCCAGGCGAGCACTGGCATTATAAGATCTGCGGAAATGCACACAGACTTTCCTGGCCTGCCTCAGGACATCCTGTAAGCCCGGGTACCTGCCCAAGAACCGCTGCACCACCAGGTTAAGGACGTGAGCCACACAGGGCACATGGGTCAGTTGTCCCTGTCGGAGGGCGGGGAGGAGGTTGGTGCCATTGTCGCAAACCACCATTCCTGGCTTAAGCTGGCGTGGCGTCAACCACCTCTCGGCCTGGCCCTGCAGAGCAGACAGGACCTCTGCCCCAGTGTGGCTTCTGTCCCCCAAACACACCAGCGCAAGCACGGCATGGCATCTTTTTGCCTGCGTACTTGCGTAGCCCCGTGAACGGCTACGGAGCACCGCTGGTTCATAGGACAAACCACAGGAAGAGGCCATGGAGGAAGAAGAAGAGGAGGGGGTGGAGGAGAGAGGTGTGTCACAACCAGTAGTAGCATTTTGGAGGCGTGGCGGTGGAACAACCTCCAACACTACTGCACCTTGTCCTGCATCCTTCCCAGCTGCCAAAAGAGTGACCCAATGGGCCGTGAAAGAAAGGTAACGTCCCTGTCCATGCCTGCTGGACCATGAGTCAGAGGTAATATGCACCTTACCGCTGACCGCCCTGTCCAGCGAGGCCAAGACATTGCCTTCCACATGCCGGTAGAGAGCCGGAATAGCCTTCCGTGAGAAAAAGTGGCGTTTGGGAACCTGCCACTGAGGAACCGCACATTGCACAAACTCACGGAAGGGGGCCGAGTCTACCAACTGAAAAGGCAGCAGTTGAAGCGCTAGCAATTTAGCCAAGCTAGCATTCAACCGCTGGGCATGTGGATGGCTGGGAGTGAACTTCTTTCGACGGTCCAGCAGCTGGGGCAGGGAAATTTGCCTGCTAGAATCGGACGTCGGTGTACTGCTAGCAGAGTGGCCGCAAGTACTTGGCTGTGACACACCTAATTCTACACCTTCATTCCTCTCAGTGCATGTTTCAGAGAGGACTGAAGTTATAGTGGGGTTGGAGATCCCAGCTGATGCGGTGCAAGGAGAGGTCCGCTTTGTTCTTTGGTGTGGGTCTTTGAGGTAGGCTTGCCAACGAGCTGCATGGCAGGTCAACATATGTCTGGTCAGGCATGTGGTACCCAAGCGGCTGATGTTTTGGCCACGCGATATACGCTTGAGACATATGTTGCAAACAGCAGCTGTGCGATCTGATGCACTAGCCTCAAAAAAGGCCCACACCAAGGAACTTTTTGAATGACGGGCAGAGGCTGCGCCCTGCACAGGCGGAGCTCTGCGGTGTGATTCCGTCGGTGTACTGCCCTTACGCTGGCCACCAAAGGGCATCCTGCCTCGTTGGAGATGTGCCTCCTCCTCATCCTCCTCCTCCTCCTCTCTCCTATTAGGCACCCACGTGGAGTCAGTGACCTCATCATCCCCTCCCTCCTCATCACTGGAGCCAATCTGGCAGTATGCTGCAGCTGCTGGAACATGACTGCCAGATTGGTGTCCTTCTTGAGCATCCCCTCTGTCTGCTCTCACGCTACTGCCTTCCTGTAGCTGGGTTTCATCATCAGACCCTTCGAAACGCTGGGCATCCTCCTGGAGCATGTACCCAACACTGTGCTCAAACAGTTCGGGGGACTCCTCAGGAGGAGGACATGGTGGGTCTAGGGAAGGAGTGACTGATGATGAGTCTGACATTGATACCAGGGAAGAGGACGCTTTGGCAGCTGCTTTGCCAGTACCCTGAGCCTGGGTGAGAGAGGATGAGGAGGAGGAGGAGGGCTTGGTCATCCACTCTACCAAGTCTTCGGCATGATGTGGCTCAACATGTCCAGCTGCCGAAAAGAAGGACAAGCGTGTCCCATGGCCATGTGCTGATGACAATGCACCGCGTCCACGACCAGCACTGTTGCCCCCAGACACAGAGCCTGCTTGCCCTCTTTTATTGCCTCCTGACTGTCTGCCTCTCCTTGTTTGCCTTCCAGACATTCTAATAGATGGCCTGCAGGGAGATGGGAAAAAAGCAATAAGGGCTACCTTCAGGTGTCCTTCTCTGTCCCTTTACTTAAGGATTTCTAAATATGGTTGAGGATTATTGCTTTTGCACAGAATAGCACAACGACAATTTCCCTGACTGTCCAAAAAACAAGGATTTCAAAGATGGTTGATGAGGAATGCTTTAGCACACTATAGCACAAGGAGAATTCCCCTCACTTTCCTTCTTTGTCCCTAGAAACAAGGACTGGCACAGTGAAAGAAACTGACACTCTCCCTACCTAGAGTTTTCTGTCCCTAGAAAAAATGTTTTTTTAAAGCACACTATAGCACAAGGAGAATTCCCCTCACTTTCCTTCTTTGTCCCTAGAAACAAGGACTGGCACAGTGAAAGAAACTGACACTCTCCCTACCTAGAGTTTTCTGTCCCTAGAAAAAATGTTTTTTTAAAGCACACTATAGCACAAGGAGAATTCCCCTCACTTTCCTTCTTTGTCCCTAGAAACAAGGACTGGCACAGTGAAAGAAACTGACACTCTCCCTACCTAGAGTTTTCTGTCCCTAGAAAAAATGTTTTTTTAAAGCACACTATAGCACAAGGAGAATTCCCCTCACTTTCCTTCTTTGTCCCTAGAAACAAGGACTGGCACAGTGAAAGAAACTGACACTCTCCCTACCTAGAGTTTTCTGTCCCTAGAAAAAATGTTTTTTTAAAGCACACTATAGCACAAGGAGAATTCCCCTCACTTTCCTTCTTTGTCCCTAGAAACAAGGACTGGCACAGTGAAAGAAACTGACACTCTCCCTACCTAGAGTTTTCTGTCCCTAGAAAAAATGTTTTTTTAAAGCACACTATAGCACAAGGAGAATTCCCCTCACTTTCCTTCTTTGTCCCTAGAAACAAGGACTGGCACAGTGAAAGAAACTGACACTCTCCCTACCTAGAGTTTTCTGTCCCTAGAAAAAATGTTTTTTTAAAGCACACTATAGCACAAGGAGAATTCCCCTCACTTTCCTTCTTTGTCCCTAGAAACAAGGACTGGCACAGTGAAAGAAACTGACACTCTCCCTACCTAGAGTTTTCTGTCCCTAGAAAAAATGTTTTTTTAAAGCACACTATAGCACAAGGAGAATTCCCCTCACTTTCCTTCTTTGTCCCTAGAAACAAGGACTGGCACAGTGAAATAAACTGACACTCTCCCTACCTAGAGTTTTCTGTCCCTAGAAAAAATGTTTTTTTAAAGCACACTATAGCACAAGGAGAATTCCCCTCACTTTCCTTCTTTGTCCCTAGAAACAAGGACTCGCACAGTGAAAGAAACTGACACTCTCCCTACCTAGAGTTTTCTGTCCCTAGAAAAAATGTTTTTTTAAAGCACACTATAGCACAAGGAGAATTCCCCTCACTTTCCTTCTTTGTCCCTAGAAACAAGGACTGGCACAGTGAAAGAAACTGACACTCTCCCTACCTAGAGTTTTCTGTCCCTAGAAAAAATGTTTTTTTAAAGCACGCTATAGCACAAGGAGAATTCCCCTCACTTTCCTTCTTTGTCCCTAGAAACAAGGACTCGCACAGTGAAAGAAACTGACACTCTCCCTACCTAGAGTTTTCTGTCCCTAGAAAAAATGTTTTTTTAAAGCACACTATAGCACAAGGAGAATTCCCCTCACTTTCCTTCTTTGTCCCTAGAAACAAGGACTGGCACAGTGAAAGAAACTGACACTCTCCCTACCTAGAGTTTTCTGTCCCTAGAAAAAATGTTTTTTTAAAGCACACTATAGCACAAGGAGAATTCCCCTCACTTTCCTTCTTTGTCCCTAGAAACAAGGACTGGCACAGTGAAAGAAACTGACACTCTCCCTACCTAGAGTTTTCTGTCCCTAGAAAAAATGTTTTTTTAAAGCACACTATAGCACAAGGAGAATTCCCCTCACTTTCCTTCTTTGTCCCTAGAAACAAGGACTCGCACAGTGAAAGAAACTGACACTCTCCCTACCTAGAGTTTTCTGTCCCTAGAAAAAATGTTTTTTTAAAGCACACTATAGCACAAGGAGAATTCCCCTCACTTTCCTTCTTTGTCCCTAGAAACAAGGACTGGCACAGTGAAAGAAACTGACACTCTCCCTACCTAGAGTTTTCTGTCCCTAGAAAAAATGTTTTTTTAAAGTACACTATAGCACAAGGAGAATTCCCCTCACTTTCCTTCTTTGTCCCTAGAAACAAGGACTCGCACAGTGAAAGAAACTGACACTCTCCCTACCTAGAGTTTTCTGTCCCTAGAAAAAATGTTTTTTTAAAGCACACTATAGCACAAGGAGAATTCCCCTCACTTTCCTTCTTTGTCCCTAGAAACAAGGACTCGCACAGTAAAACACACTGACACTCTCCCTACCTATCCTTCTCTTTCCCTAAACTAAAGGAATCCAGGTTAAGCAAGAAAGAAATAAATGTCACTGTCCCTGCCTATGCTTGTCTTTACCTGCTCCGGAACACACTACACTAGGCCGCCGTGCTGGCGGCCTTTTATAGTGTGGGGCGTGTACTAAACACCCTCAGCAATAATTGGCCACAGGCATCCTGCCTGTGGCCAATCATTGCTCTCCTCGCTGCCGGCGCTGTGATTGGCCAAGCATGCGGGGTCACAGTGCATGCTTGGCCAATCACAGCGCCTGGATGACACTGCGATGGCGTAGTGCATTGTGGGCTGTTCGCGTCACTCGAATTTGGCGCGAACGGCCCAAATCGTTCGATCTTCGTCGAACGATCGAACAGCCGATGTTCGAGTCGAACGTATGTTCGACTCGAACACGAAGCTCATCCCTAACCGTGAGCAATGTGTTTTCTGACGAACTTTGCAAAGTGTCAGTGTGGTTACACGATCTTGTAGCGGAAGGTTGTGGAACGACGCGACGGCACTCATCAAGTCAGTGGCAGAGACTTTGAACGAGCTTCGCACCGGTTGCTAGGTCAGTGAGAGTAGGCCTATCCGGTGGTTGCTGAATCCAGCGTGGAACTGATTTGTCCCCTGGATCTAAGATTGTGCCCGTGATCCGCAAAGCAAGGTACCTGAACCTCCCCTATCCCTCTACCCCTCTGTTGGAACTGTTTAATAAGACTCTTGAAGAAAAAGTAACCAAGTGTTGGTGTGAACATTCATGGAAGCTCTTCAAGAGGGACCCCTAAGACGAGTGTGGTGAACAGAAAGGTAACGGCAGGCCCAAATCTAAACCAGCGGCCCCTTCAGGGGTATTGCTACACTTATAAAAAAGGGAAAAAGGTATTTATAATGTATTTTTTTTTTATATCTATACACAAATGTTTTGCCTTTTATTTCTATTTTAAACTGAATGAGGTTGTTTTACAATGTGATCGTTTACAATCAATTTAAGCGTTCTACAAACTCTTAAGCCGTGTATACACGATCGGTTTTACAGATGAAAACAGTCTGATGGACTGTTTTCATCGGACGAACCGATCGTGTATGGGCCCCATCGGCCTTTTTTCCATCGGTGTGAAAAAATAGAACATGTTTTAAATTTATCCAATGGGAAAAAAAACGATAGCAAAATCCGATCGTCTGTGTGGAACTCCATCGGAGAAAAAACACAAGCATGCTCAGAATCAAGTCGACGCATGCTCAGAAGCATTGAACTTAATTTTTCTCGGCTCGTCGGAGTGTTTTTTACGTCACGGCGTTTGGGGCGGTCAGATTTTTGACTGATGGTGTGTAGGCAAGACTGATGGAAGTCGGCTTCATCGTATTTCCGATGGAAAAATCCATCGGATTAGAATCCATAGGAAATCCGATCGTGTGTACAGGGCTTCATAATATCAAATGTAAGCCCTAACAATAAACTGCTTCTAATTTGCTTCCTTTTGTACTTTTAAATTGCATCTACAACCACAAAATGTTGTGTGTTGCAGCTTGCCAGTCCTAGAATGTGGTGGCTGCATTAGTTTTTATATTTTCAGGCTATGAACATTTCCTTACATTACAAAAAAATACTAGTTGATTCTGTCGGGGATCTAGTGTCTTTGTAACTTACTGTGGGCTGAACTGAAATCTCAAACAATGTTATCTGCCTTCTCAGCTCCTGAACTACAAAACAACTCCCTATGTAATGGAGAGGAGGACAGGGGGAGGTGTTGGTGTTCCAAATCAGTTAAGCCACCTAGGGTGACAATGCTGTTTTTCCATAGATACAGTACAGTGAGTGAGCGTTGTCACTTCCTGTGTGTTATTGGCAGGATCACCAGATGAAAATAAAAGAAAAAGCCTAAAATAGACAGTAATGCAGCCACAACATCTCTGCACTGCTAAGCTACAATAGCAAGAAAAAAAGGATGCGGGACTTTAAATGAAGCCTCTCTGTTATTACGGATAAGTATACAGTGGCGTAGCGTGGGGGGCCAGGGGGACGGTCGCCCCGGGCGCAAAATTTAGAGGGGCGCAGTTTACCTGCAGCTCTTCTCCTGCGCTGTGCAGCCTAGGAGACTGTGAGCTCTTCCGCTTTACTATGAGGAAGAAGTTGTGGTGCAGTCCCGGCTTAGGCTTCAGCGGTGACACTGACACAGCAGTGAGTAAATGAACACTGAAGACCATCCATGATGATCCCAGGGATTGTGACCGATTGTGACCGTGCGGAGACTGGGGGGAAGGAGGAGGGCAGGCGACTCATGAGGCATCCTCTCCATTACACGCCACTCCCCACACACGAGGTCCACGTGCGACATGCTTTGTTTTTGGGGGGGAGATGTACACAGCACACCCCCCTCAACCCTGCAAGCCACACACAGCGCATCTCCTCCACCCTGCAAGCCACACATAGCGCACCCCCCTCAACCCTGCAAGCCACACACAGTGCACCCCCTCAACCCTGCATGCCACACACAGCGCACCCCCTCAACCCTGCACGCCACACACAGCGCACCCCCCAAACCTCTCCCCACACACAGCGCACCCCCAACCCTGCACGCCACACACAGCACACCCCCCAACCCTGCACGCCACACACAGCTTACTCCCTCAACCCTGCACGCTGCACACAGCGCACCCCCCTCAACCCCGCACGCTGCACACAGCGCACCCCCTCAACCCCGCACGCTGCACACAGCGCACCCCCTCAACCCTGCACTCCGTTCACAGCGCACCTCTGAACCCTGCATTCCATACAAAGCGCATCTCTCAGCCTTGCACTCCATACACAGTGCACCCCTCAACCCTAATTGCTAATAATTAGTTCTATTTCTTCTTTTCTGTCTATTGGTGGGTCCCGTCACTTTTGCAGTCTGTGGTGTGCAGGCAGTGAGATGATGTGCTGTAACCTTAAGCAACAAATCAGTCAGTTGTAATGATGTGCTGTAACCTCTAGCAACCAATCAGTGAGCCGTAATGATGTGCTGCAATGTCTAGTAACCAATTAGGGAGCATTAATAATATGCAGTAACCTCTAGCAACCAGTGAGTGGTAATGATGGGCAGTAACCTTCAGCAACCAATCAGTGAACAGTAATTATCTGCTGTAATCTCTAGCAAGCAATCAGTGAGCAATAATCACTTGCAGTAACCTCTAGCAACCAATCAGTTTGTAGTAATGATGTGCAGTAACCTCTAGCAAACAATGGGTAAGCAGTAATTATGTACAGTATCATCTAGCAACCAATCAGTGAGCAATAATAATGTGTGTAGTGGTCAGTATAGGAATCAGATAGGTCAGTGTAGTGGTCAGTGTAGGAATCAGGCAGGTCAGTATAGGAATCAGGTAGGTTAGTATAGTGGTCAGGTAGTTCGGTGTAGGAATCAGGTTGGTCAGTACTACTGTACTAGCAGAAGGGACTCAGAGAGTGCTAAAAATCGGTGGGTTAGAGGGCGCAAATCTCTTGCCCTGCCCCGGGCACTGACAACCCACGCTATGCCACTGTAAGTATATAAACACATTGGGGTTTGGGGAAGGGGGAATTGCGCAAGTTCCGCTAATAAGTAGGTGAAAAGAAGTGTCACCCACTAGGGATCGTTTACCTAATGAGGTATAGTTGCTGTAAACATATAAGCATACAAAAGGAAAAGGGAAGGGATCAGTCTGTTTAGGACAGACAAGAAGCGGTTACTATAGGCAACAGATTGTAGATCCGGAAACGGAAATGATTTTAAAATTAATCATTTATTCCTATTATCAATTTAAGTATAGTATATAACCTATTTGATCATAACTATGAAGGATTTGTTAACCCAAGCCCCGGTGGACAATCCACATAGCCATTATATAATTCATAATTTTTTTTATAATTTTGAAAGATTTGATAAATGAGAATAATATATACTGCATCATATAAAAATACATAATGCATAGGGTTTACAAAGAAAACCATGATTAATAATAATAACATATTAAGTATTTAATCTTGAATGAACATGATTAGTACAAAGAGCAATAATACATATAATGAACAAATCGATCAATTATACATGATTGTTATAAAAAATATTACAAATAATACATAATATAAAGATAAAAATATACAAATATTGAGAAATCCATGATGGTAAGTAAGCTATAACTTGGCACCCGTGAGTGTGGACTCTACGCGTTTCATGGTGTTTAAAACCAATCATCAGGAGTAGGATGCTATAAGGTAAATTAATATATAGGTAAGTAAATGGGCAAACATCTAATATAATATGCACAATCTAGCAATAGATACTTTACCTATGGAGGTATCTTATAGGTGTAAAGCCTCGTACACACGACCAGGTTTTCTCTGCAAGAACCAGCAAGAAAACAGCCGGGAGAGCTTTTTGCTGAGAAAACCGTTCGTGTGTATGCTTTCTCGGCGAGAAAACTGCCGGGAATCTCGACGAGAAAAATAGAGAACCTGCTCTCTATTTTCTCGTCAGGATTCTCATTTTTCTCGTCGGGATTCTCGTCGGCCTATTTCCCGACGAGAAAACCGTGTGTGTGTACGAGGCTACAAGCTTACCTGTCCTCCCGTAAGCCCGCGCATGCTCGATAAGACTTTGACGCATGCGCGGTAGCTTACAAGGGTAGTGTAGGGTGAAGCAAGATGGCGGCGACGGCATCGAAAGTGACGAGCGCATGCTCGTCGTAGTCGATGACGTCACCGCGTTCTTGCCATTCAAAAGAACGGCGGTTCTTTTGAATGGCTGTCTGTATGCACAGCTTGGCAAGAAAAGCTTGCCAGGAATCTCGTCAGGAAAACCAAAGTTTTTTTCCTGACGGGATTCTCGGCCGTGTGTACAGGGCTGTACTCTACAGCTCCTAGGATGGAATGGAGATGGTCCGGAATTGATTCTCTCATCCGGGGTTGAGGCGGGAGACCCCCGCCCACTAGCTCCAGCTCCCCAGTCCTCCCAAAATGGTAGGGTGGGCTGGGTCGGAAACTGTAGGGCCCAAAAGGCGGGAATAGAACCAGGTGGCTGCAACTTAACTTCAGGGTTGGAGGAATGAATCCCTGGGATATGGTGGTGCGGCTGTGAGTGGATAAGATGAAGAAAATGAGTAACAACTAGTGATGAGCCGAACACCCCCGGGTTCGGTTCGCACCAGAACCCGCGAACGGACCGAAAGTTCGAACGAACATTAGAACCCTATTAAATACAATGGATGCGAACGTTCGAATTCTAAAGTGCTAATTATAACAACTATTATGCATGTTATTGTCCTAAAAAGGGTTTGGGAACCCGGGTTCTGCACCAGGGGACATGTATCAATGCAAAAATAAGTTTTAAAAACGGTCGTTTTCCGGGAGCAGTCATTTTAATGATGCATAAAGTGAAAAAAAAAAAGTCAAATATTCCTTTAAATATCGTACCTGGGGGGTGTCTAAAGTATGCCTGTGAAGTGCCACGTGTTTCCCGTGTTTAGAACTGTCCCTGCACAAAATGACACTTCTAAAGGAAAAAAAAGCCATTTAAAACTGCTTGCGGCTTTAATGTAATGTCTGGTCCCGGTAATATGGATGAAAATCTTTAAGAAAAATGGCATAGCTACCCCATGACCCCCCCCCCTACCCCAGCCCATTACCAGCCCCTTTGGGTCTTGTATGGATATTAAGGGGAACCCCGCACATAAAATAAAAAAGGCCCTATATACTCTGAACAGCCGTATACAGGCGGTGCATACAAGACAGGGACTGTAGGTTTGTTCTTATGTAGAATCTGTTTGTAATTTTGAACAGGTACATTGTTGAAGTGTAGCTCCAGACCAAAAATCTATTTTTAAACTTTTTGGAAAACATAGGTAAGGGTTATCACCCCTGTAACATTTGTTTTGCTGTCTGTGCCCCTGTTCAGAACATTTCACCTCACTTTCCGTCCTAATGACAACTGTTTTTGAAATGTGGTGTTTTTCTTGAAACAAGGATTGCTGATAAAGCATCAGTACAGAGGAGACACCTTTCTCCCATATTTATTCTTACAGGAGAGAATTTTCCTTCCTAGTGGTAGATTTCCTCTCACTTCCTGTTGTCTTCTTGCGTTTGCAAGTAGGAGTCGTTTGTAAGTTGGATGTTTGAAAGTAGGGACCTGCCGTATATACTCTGCAGAAATAGGCCCCTTAGTTGTTGGTGTTGGCACAACACTGTAAGCACTCACAGTTACTCTTGGTTGGTGCTGGAACGCCCTGCTGTCAACTATTATATCAGGAATTTTAATTACATATAATTGTTGAACAGTGGTAGTAAAAATTGGGCCTTTGATGGTGGTGCTGGTGCCACAACACTGTAAGCCCTGACAGTTACTCTTGGTGGGTGCAGCAATGGGCCCTGCTGTGAATTATTAGATCAAGAATTGTAATTACATGCCCCTGTTGAACAGGGGCTGAAAAATTGGGCCTTAGGCACTGGTGGCACAACACTGCAACCCTTCACAGATACTGTACTTGGAGCACAGCAATGAGCCCTGTTGCAAAGTATTGCTTCAAAAATTGTAATGACACGCCCCTGTTAAACAGGGGCTGAAAAATTGGGCCTTAGGCACTGGTGGCACAACACTGCAACTCCTCACAGATACTGTACTTGGAGCACAGCAATGAGCCCTGTTGCAAAGTATTGCTTCAAAAATTGTAATTACACGCCACTGTTAAACAGGGGCTGAAAAATTGGGCGTTAGGCACTGGTGGCGGCACCCATAAACAAAAATGATCTTCCAAGCTATCATCATCAATCGTATCATTGAGGACTCGGAGGAGGAGGATAGGCAGTCAACATAACAGCACAGGCACTCAGCATCAGCATCAGTCTTGAAGGGATGTGACATTTTAAAATCAATTAGTCTGTTATATCAGCATCAGGTGTGTGGTAGCTGGTGGTGATCCAAGACTGGTTCATCTTGATGAAAGTCAGTCGATCAACCGAGTCGGTGGACAGGCGCACCCTGTGATCCGTGACAAATCCTCCAGCAGCACTGAATGTGCGTTCCGAAAGAACGCTGGATGCAGGACAGGCCAGTAGCTCAATTGCATACTGTGCAAGCTCTGGCCAGTGATCCATCCTCAAGACCCAGTAAGCCAGAGGATTTTCGGTGGGGAAGGTGTCCAAGTCTGACCTTGCCCCTAGATATTCCTGCACCATGTTTATCAGACGCTGGCGATGGTTGCTGGAACCGATCATACTTTGGGGCTGCGGACTAAAGAATTGTCTGAACGCATCGGTCAGACGGCCACCTTCCCCACCGCTCCTTCTTTGACTGGCCGAAGCCTCAGCAACTCGTTGTCCAGGACCAGGAGTTTGCAACCTCCCAGTCTCTGGGAACGCGTTGCACAGACCTTTCTGCAAGGCCTCCCGGAGTTGTCTCATCCTCTGCTCCCTCTGCGACGGTAACATAAGGTCCGCAACCTTACCCTTGTACCGTGGATCAAGGAGAGTGGCCAGCCAGTAATGGTCCCTCTCCTTGATCCGAAGAATACGAGGATCCTTCCGCAGACTTTGCAGGATCAGGGAGGCCATGCAGCGTAGGTTTGCTGAGGCATTCGCTCCGGAGTCCTCTGGGTCACTAAGGACGACATGATCCGCAGCCACCTCCTCCCAGCCACGTACAAGTCCACTGGTTTCTTGGGACTGTAAATCATCCCTAAAAGACTGCTGCTGATGATGCTGAGTGCCAGCCTCCACCTCCATGCTGACACAATCCTCCTCCTCCTCCTCCTCCTCCTCCTCCTCCTCTTCCTGTGCGATGGGTGGGACAGAAGGAACACTGTCTGGGTAAAGGGGGCCTTGAGAGGCAAGGAAGTCCTCCTCTTCCTGCCTCTGTTCTGCCTCAAGTGCCCTGTCCATTATTCCACGCAGCGTGTGCTCCAACAGGTGGACAAGAGGTACAGTGTCACTGATGCATGCACTGTCACTGCTCACCATCCTCGTGGCCTCCTCAAATGGTGCCAGGACAGTGCATGCATCCCTGATCATGCCCCACTGGCGTGGAGAAAAAAAACCAAGCTCCCCTGACCCTGTCCTGGTGCCGTAGTCGCACAGGTACTCATTGATGGCCCTCTGCTGCGTGTGCAGCCGCTGCAGCATGGCCAACGTTGAGTTCCACCTGGTGGGCATGTCACATATAAGGCGGTTCTTGGGCAGGTTCAACTCCTTTTGCAGCTCAGCCAGGCGAGCACTGGCATTATAAGATCTGCGGAAATGCACACAGACTTTCCTGGCCTGCCTCAGGACATCCTGTAAGCCCGGGTACCTGCCCAAGAACCGCTGCACCACCAGGTTAAGGACGTGAGCCACACAGGGCACATGGGTCAGTTGTCCCTGTCGGAGGGCGGAGAGGAGGTTGGTGCCATTGTCGCAAACCACCATTCCTGGCTTAAGCTGGCGTGGCGTCAACCACCTCTCGGCCTGGCCCTGCAGAGCAGACAGGACCTCTGCCCCAGTGTGGCTTCTGTCCCCCAAACACACCAGCGCAAGCACGGCATGGCATCTTTTTGCCTGCGTACTTGCGTAGCCCCGTGAACGGCTACGGAGCACCGCTGGTTCATAGGACAAACCACAGGAAGAGGCCATGGAGGAAGAAGAAGAGGAGGGGGTGGAGGAGAGAGGTGTGTCACAACCAGTAGTAGCATTTTGGAGGCGTGGCGGTGGGACAACCTCCAACACTACTGCACCTTGTCCTGAATCCTTCCCAGCTGCCAAAAGAGTGACCCAATGGGCCGTGAAAGAAAGGTAACGTCCCTGTCCATGCCTGCTGGACCATGAGTCAGCGGTAATATGCACCTTACCGCTGACCGCCCTGTCCAGCGAGGCCAAGACATTGCCTTCCACATGCCGGTAGAGAGCCGGAATAGCCTTCCGTGAGAAAAAGTGGCGTTTGGGAACCTGCCACTGAGGAACCGCACATTGCACAAACTCACGGAAGGGGGCCGAGTCTACCAACTGAAAAGGCAGCAGTTGAAGCGCTAGCAATTTAGCCAAGCTAGCATTCAACCGCTGGGCATGTGGATGGCTGGGAGTGAACTTCTTTCGACGGTCCAGCAGCTGGGGCAGGGAAATTTGCCTGCTAGAATCGGACGTCGGTGTACTGCTAGCAGAGTGGGCGCAAGTACTTGGCTGTGACACACCTAATTCTACACCTTCATTCCTCTCAGTGCATGTTTCAGAGAGGACTGAAGTTATAGTGGGGTTGGAGATCCCAGCTGATGCGGTGCAAGGAGAGGTCCGCTTTGTTCTTTGGTGTGGGTCTTTGAGGTAGGCTTGCCAACGAGCTGCATGGCAGGTCAACATATGTCTGGTCAGGCATGTGGTACCCAAGCGGCTGATGTTTTGGCCACGCGATATACGCTTGAGACATATGTTGCAAACAGCAGCTGTGCGATCTGATGCACTAGCCTCAAAAAAGGCCCACACCAAAGAACTTTTTGAATGACGGGCAGAGGCAGCGCCCTGCACAGGCGGAGCTCTGCGGTGTGATTCCGTCGGTGTACTGCCCTTACGCTGGCCACCAAAGGGCATCCTGCCTCGTTGGAGATGTGCCTCCTCCTCATCCTCCTCCTCCTCCTCTCTCCTATTAGGCACCCACGTGGAGTCATTGACCTCATCATCCCCTCCCTCCTCATCACTGGAGCCAATCTGGCAGTATGCTGCAGCTGCTGGAACATGACTGCCAGATTGGTGTCCTTCTTGAGCATCCCCTCTGTCTGCTCTCACGCTACTGCCTTCCTCTAGCTGGGTTTCATCATCAGACCCTTCGAAACGCTGGGCATCCTCCTGGAGCATGTACCCAACACTGTGCTGAAACAGTTCGGGGGACTCCTCAGGAGGAGGACATGGTGGGTCTAGGGAAGGAGTGACTGATGATTTGTCTGACATTGATACCAGGGAAGACGACGCTTTGGCAGCTGCTTTTCCAGTACCCTGAGCCTGGGTGAGAGAGGATGAGGAGGAGGAGGAGGGCTTGGTCATCCACTCTACCAAGTCTTCGGCATGATGTGGCTCAACATGTCCAGCTGCCGAAAAGAAGGACAAGCGTGTCCCATGGCCATGTGCTGATGACAATGCACCGCGTCCACGACCAGCACTGTTGCCCCCAGACACAGAGCCTGCTTGCCCTCTTTTATTGCCTCCTGACTGTCTGCCTCTCCTTGTTTGCCTTCCAGACATTCTAATAGATGGCCTGCAGGGAGATGGGAAAAAAGCAATAAGGGCTACCTTCAGGTGTCCTTCTCTGTCCCTTGAAACAAGGACTTTCACAGTGAAAGAAACTGACACTGTCCCTACCTAGAGTTTTCTATCCCTAGAATAAATGTTTTTTTTAATCACAATATAGCACAAGGACAATTCACTCAATGTCTCTCCAGGTCCCTGGAAACAAGGACTTGCAGAGTGAAAGAAACTGACACTGTCCCTACCTAGAGTTTTCTGTCCCTAGAATAAATGTTTTTTTTAAGCACAATATAGCACAAGGAAAATTAACTCACTGTCCTTACAGGTCCCTGGAAACAAGGACTTGCAGAGTGAAAGAAACTGACACTGTCCCTACCTAGAGTTTTCTGTCCCTAGAATAAATGTTTTTTTTAAGCACAATATAGCACAAGGACAATTAACTCACTGTCCTTACAGGTCCCTGGAAACAAGGACTTGCAGAGTGAAAAAAAAAAAACACTCTCCCTACCTAGAGTTTTCTGTCCCTAGAAAAAATGTTTTTTTTAAGCACAATATAGCACAAGGACAATTAACTCACTGTCCTTACAGGTCCCTGGAAACAAGGACTTGCAGAGTGAAAGAAAAAAAACACTCTCCCTACCTACAGTTTTCTGTCCCTAGAAAAAATGTTTTTTTTAAGCACAATATAGCACAAGGACAATTAACTCACTGTCCTTACAGGTCCCTGGAAACAAGGACTTGCAGAGTGAAAGAAAAAAAACACTCTCCCTACCTACAGTTTTCTGTCCCTAGAAAAAATGTTTTTTTTAATCACAATATAGCACAAGGAAAATTAACTCACTGTCCTTACAGGTCCCTGGAAACAAGGACTTGCAGAGTGAAAGAAAAAAAACACTCTCCCTACCTACAGTTTTCTGTCCCTAGAAAAAATGTTTTTTTTAATCACAATATAGCACAAGGAAAATTAACTCACTGTCCTTACAGGTCCCTGGAAACAAGGACTTGCAGAGTGAAAGAAACTGACACTGTCCCTACCTAGAGTTTTCTGTCCCTAGAATAAATGTTTTTTTTAATCACAATATAGCACAAGGACAATTCACTCAATGTCTCTCCAGGTCCCTGGAAACAAGGACTTGCAGAGTGAAAGAAACTGACACTGTCCCTACCTAGAGTTTTCTGTCCCTAGAATAAATGTTTTTTTTAAGCACAATATAGCACAAGGACAATTAACTCACTGTCCTTACAGGTCCCTGGAAACAAGGACTTGCAGAGTGAAAGAAAAAAAACACTCTCCCTACCTACAGTTTTCTGTCCCTAGAAAAAATGTTTTTTTTAATCACAATATAGCACAAGGAAAATTAACTCACTGTCCTTACAGGTCCCTGGAAACAAGGACTTGCAGAGTGAAAGAAACTGACACTGTCCCTACCTAGAGTTTTCTGTCCCTAGAATAAATGTTTTTTTTAATCACAATATAGCACAAGGAAAATTAACTCACTGTCCTTACAGGTCCCTGGAAACAAGGACTTGCAGAGTGAAAGAAACTGACACTGTCCCTACCTAGAGTTTTCTGTCCCTAGAATAAATGTTTTTTTTAAGCACAATATAGCACAAGGACAATTAACTCACTGTCCTTACAGGTCCCTGGAAACAAGGACTTGCAGAGTGAAAGAAACTGACACTGTCCCTACCTAGAGTTTTCTGTCCCTAGAATAAATGTTTTTTTTAAGCACACTATAGCAGAAGCACAAAACACACTGACACTCTCCCTACCTATCCTTCTCTTTCCCTAAACTAAAGGAATCCAGGTTAAGCAAGAAAGAAATAACAGTCACTGTCCCTGCCTATGCTACTCTATCCCTGCTCCGGAACACACTACACTAGGCCGCCGTGCTGGCGGCCTTTTATAGTGTGGGGCGTGTACTAAACACCCTCAGCAATAATTGGCCACAGGCATCCTGCCTGTGGCCAATCATTGCTCTCCTCGCTGCCGGCGCTGTGATTGGCCAAGCATGCGGGGTCACAGTGCATGCTTGGCCAATCACAGCGCCTGGATGACACTGCGATGGCGTAGTGCATTGTGGGCCGTTCGCGTCACTCGAATTTGGCGCGAACGGCCCAAATCGTTCGATCTTCGTCGAACGATCGAACAGCCAATGTTCGAGTCGAACGTATGTTCGACTCGAACACGAAGCTCATCCCTAGTAACAACTAATAAAACAAAAAGTTGGAGATCAAATTGAAAAATCAAGCTGGTCACACAGGTGAGGGGGGGGGGAGGGAAAGAGGGGGAAAAAAGAAAAAGAGAAGGAGAAGAAAAGGAAAAAAAAGGGGGGGGAGTGGCTGGGAAAGGTGGAGGAAAAGGAGGGGGAGGGAAGGGGGGAAAAAAGAGGGGAGGAGAAGGGGGCCACCCATCAGTGCCGCAGCATGGGATGTTATAGCACAAGCATCCAAAGCGGTGAAGTGTGGGGCGTGCTAGCATTGTGCCGAGGTGCAGAGGTCGATCCCCGCCCCCACCGCCAGAGGGAGGTGGGAGGGGAGAAGGAACTGAGCACCTCACAAACCCGGAACGAGAAAAAGAATAGCACCGAAGCCATCGTCCCTGGGCTGTAAAATAAATTGATTTAAACAGTGCATCTAAATATTGCAAGAAGTGACATAAATACACGGGTATAAATACCCAGTGTAGGTTGTCTGATGTAGATTAAATGGAGGTATTAGATTAACATATTGGGGTTGATTTACTAAAACTGGAGAGTGCAAAATCTGGTGCAACTCTGCATAGAAACCAATCAGCTTCCAGGTTTTATTGCCAAAGCTTAATTGAACAAGCTGAAGTTAGAAGCTGATTGGCTACCATGCATATCTGCACTAGATTATGTGTGCTCCAGCTTTAGTAAATCAACCCCATTGAGCCTTTTTAGAAATTCTATTTGGAATACTTTTAGAGGTGGATGCCACAAAGAAATCATATGAAAATAAAAATAAATATATATGTATACATGTAATAAGTTAGTTGTATTGGGTAGGATCGGTCACTGAAAAAAGTGGGTGTCTGCCATCCGGTATAAAGTAAGCTATAAAAACGGAGAGTGACCTTTTAATACCCAACCGCGACAGAGGCCGGCTTCCATCCGGCTTTCGCATATCTCTAGGGATGGAAGCCAGCCTCTGTCGCGGTTGGGTATTAAAGGGTCACTTTCCGTTTTTATAAGCTACAATATAATACATTTTATTGGTTTTAGATACATTTCAACACTTGCCTACCAGGGCCAATGCTTCAATTTTTTTGCACAAATGTTAAAATCAGCATTTTTCTTGATAGAAATTACCATTAACCCCCTATCCAAAGTATATATTTTCTGAAAGAAAAAAGCCTGCAGAATAAAATGGTTAAAGCTACAATTGTTTTATGTTGCAGCTATGTAACAAATTATACTGGTTGGATGGTGTATGGGACACTTTCTGGAATTCATGGTGTTAGACTTTTTTACGAATTTGGGATTTGCACATTGATCAAGATTGAATGAGACTTTATATTTATGTGGATTTTTCCTGATTTATATTTGTTTTAACTTATATATAATTAATATTGATTTAATTGTATTATTATGGGTTGTTACAGAGAGTTGTTTATATAATTGATAAATTATTACTGTTTAAGTACTATTAAAGTGGAACTTTAGTCAGAAAATTAAGTCCTGCTAGATCACTTCAGGCTGGCCCCTTTTGCAGATATAGATACAGTGTCTTGAAAAAGTATTCATACTCCTTGAAATTTTCCATATTTTCTCACGTTACAACCAAAAATGTAAATGTATTTTATTGGGATTTTATGTAATAGACCAACACAATGTGGCACATAATTGTGAAGTGGAAAGAAAATGATAAATGGTTTTCAACATTTTTTACAAATAAATATGTGAACAGTGTGGAGTACATTTGTATTCAGCCCCCTTTACTCTGATACCCCTAACTAGAATCTAGTGGAACCAATTGCCTTCAGAAGTCACCTAATTAGTAAATAGAGTCCACCTGTGTGTAATTTAATCTCAGTATACATACAGCTGTTCTGTGAAGCCCTCAGAGGTTTGTTATAGAACCCTAGTGATCAAACAGCATCATGAAGGCCAAGGAACACACCAGACAGGTCAGGGATAAAGTTGTGGAGAAGTTTAAAGCAGGGTTAGGTTATAAAAAAATATCCCAAGCTTTGAACATCTCACAGAGCACTGTTCAATCCATCATCCGAAATTAGAAAGAGTATGGCACAACTGCAAACCTACCAAGACATGGCCGTCCACCTAAACTGACAGGCCGGGCAAGGAGAGCATTAATCAGAGAAGCAGCCAAGAGGCCCATGGTAACTCTGGAGGAGCTGCAGAGATCCACAGCTCAGGGGGGAACATCTGTCTACAGGACAACTATTAGTCGTGCTCTCCACAAATCTGGCCTTTATGGAAGAGTGGCAAGAAGAAAGACATTGTTGAAAGAAAGCCATAAGAAGTCCTGTTTGCAGTTTGCGAGAAGCCAGGTGGGGGACACAGCAAACATGTGGAAGAAGGTGCTCTGGTCAGATGAGACAGAAATTGGAAGTTTTGGCCTAAAAGCAAAACACTATGTGTAGTTGAAAACTAACACTGCACATCACCCTGAACACACCATCCACACCGTGAAACATGGTGGTGGCGGCATCATGTTGTGGGGATGCTTTTCTTCAGCAGGGACAGGGAATCTGATCAGAGTTGATGGGAAGATGGATGGAGCCAAATACAGGGCAATCTTAGAAGAAAACCTGTTAGAGTCTGCAAAAGACTTAAGACTGGGGCGGAGCAAAAAGAAGTTTAATAAAGAAAAGTAAAAAAAAAAAGACTGGGGCGGAGGTTCACCTTCCAGCAGGACAACGACCCTAAACATACAGCCAGAGCTACAATGGAATGGTTTAGATCAAAGCATATTCATGTGTTAGAATGGCCCGGTCAAAGTCCAGACCTAAATCCAATTGAGGGGGGCGTGGCCTAGCGCGGCATGTGAACAGACCTGTTCCACGGAGCTCCCGCTGTTGGTCCTGTCAGTGATCCTCTCCTCGCCACCTGCTAAGCCCTAATCCGCCTTGACTCAGTGCCTGAAGACCCCTGAGGTCTTGCGACACTCGAGAATCCCGGCATGATGACCCGGGGAAGCAGAGGAGACGCCGCGGCTGCGGCCTCCCAGGATTTCCAAGATGGCGCCTGGATGTCTCAGACTCCTAAAGCAGCACGAAGCCAGGAAAAGAAGCTGGAACAGGGGGCTAAGTCTACCAAAGCCCCCAAACCAAAGGATCAGCCTAGAGACATGCTGTATTATGCTCAGAGGCTAGCCGGCCTGGATGTTTCCCTACAGTCTGCTGCTCAAATCCCTACTGTGTCCGAGGAGCATACAGAGCAGGGGCACGCTGACATGCAGGACAGTAATGAGGAATGTGTGGAGGCAGTCCCTGATACTATGCCAGCACTGTTTACTCAGCAAACAGAGGATAGTCCCCAACCCACGCTTAGTGAAATCCTGCATGCGCTGCACAGATGTACTGCCTCTGTGGATGCATTGAAGGAGAGATTTGGAGGATTGGAGGAGAAAGTTTCCCTCCTCAGACATGACATACAAAAGGTCAGGGAAAGGACCACTGCTGTGGAGGGCAGAGTCAGTGACTTAGAAGATCAGATGCCTCATGTGTCACGGGACGTGAGAGTGGCTGCCCAGCAGGCACGCCAGGCCTTTGATAGACATGACGAAATTGAGAACCGCCTGAGACGCAACAACATCCGCATAGTGGGGCTCCCAGAAAAGGTGGAGGGCAGGGACCCCACTACGTTCATAGAAGGCTGGTTACAGGAGGTATTTGGCAAAGAGGCCTTCTCTCCGATCTATACAATGGAGCGGGCACACAGGGTGCCACCAAGACCCCTCCCCCCCGGGAATCCCCCGAGATCTATGCTTGCTAGACTCCTGAACTACAGGGACCGCGAAGTGGTACTTCGATTGGCCAGAGAAAGGGGGACTGTGCACTTTAATAGGGTCAAGATATCCTTCTATCCAGACTTCTCTGCAGAAGTACAACGTAGGAGATCAAAGTTTATGGATGTCAAGAAAAGATTACAGAGGCTCCAGCTGTCATACGCCATGCTATATCCGGCCAAGCTACGGGTAACTGCCAGGGATCAGAATCTCTTTTTTGAAACCGCACAAGAAGCTGCGGAATGGCTGGACCGCAATGAACAGGGACTCCGCAGACGGGGCCCAGAGAATAGAGAAGGTTGATGTTTTCTTGAATATACATGTCAAGGGAGAAAAGGGCGATGGATTACAGTTAATAAGTTGATGTTGCCGTAAGAGGACCACAACCTGTTTACAGATACCAGCGAATGGTTTTCCGACAACTTTTCTTTCCACCTCGCTGGTAAGAGACTGTGGGTGGAGTGAGTTACCACAACCCCCTATGTGCTGCCTGTTGCCATGGCTGACATGGCTCCAGTTTCTGTGCCCTGTTGGCACTTGGACTACCCCTGATAATATCACTCTGCTCCGGTGGGAAGTCCCAAATCGCGCCCTGTTGGCAGATCATGGGCCAACGGTCGACGTCTATTATTTTTGTTTTTTTTTGTCAACAAGTTGCAGTGTTCAAGGTACCGCGCCGTTGCGCAGACAAGTTTTCTTCAGTTTCCACAGAATGTTTTATTCCACTAAGTACTGTACTGTCCTAGTTAATGCACTACAATCTCTGCTGACTGCACTCATAGGCTTTTTGATGTTTGGATGGAGGGGCACGGGCCTGCCGTTTCCTCTTGGGTATACCCCCCATGCAATCAGAACATTGTATCTCTATTTACTATGGCTGCTACACCCATAGTGTCGTGGAATGTCCGAGGGGTAAATGATCCCTTGAAGAGGACTATGATCTCTACAGTATTGCGCAAGTTCCATCCTGCCATTATTGGTTTGCAGGAGACCCATTTATTGAAAGACACTACTGGTTTCTTAGGGTATGCGTGGGTTGGTCAGGCCTATCACTCCACCCACTCCGCTTTTTCACGCGGAGTGAGTGTACTGATCCATAAGGCTCTTGCATACCAAGAGTTAGACTCTCTTATTGATATCTCTGGTAGATTTGTATTTCTCTACTGCAAACTGTATACTGTTACTATGATTTTAGCCTTTGTGTATGTGCCTCCGCCTTTTTCCAGAGAGATATTACAGTTGCTGCTGTCTTACCTGGTAAACAAACCTGATGTTCCGCTACTGATTCTAGGGGACTTTAATTGCTATATAGATCCTAGACTGGATAGACATCCCCCAGTTACGCCCCCTAAGGGTAACCGGGGTACGGCACTAGGCCACCTGATGGAGGAGGTGGGGTGGGTGGATGTATGGCGAGCTAGGAATCCAAACTGTAAACAATTCTCCTGTTTCTCTAAGACACATGGCTCCCTTTCTCGCATAGATCTCTGCTTGGGCACCCCCAACGTAATTAGTTACACCTCTAGGATAGAATATTTTCCGCGGGGGATCTCAGACCATTCCCCACTAGTGCTGTGGTTGGTAACCCAACTGCCCAGTTCTTTGCCCAGGGCCCCATGGAAGCTGAACGCCTTTTGGCTCAAACTGTTTACATCACCAGAACGTGTAGAATCCAAGATTGAAATCTTTTTACAGGCGCATGATAACCATCCTGACCCACTACTAAAGTGGGAAACCCTGAAAGCGTTTCTTAGAGGGGTGTTTATTGAGGAAATACAGATTATAAAATGAAACTCTTCTGCCTTGATGGAGCAGGTGGGAGACCAGGTGAAACAGCTGGAACTTAATTATGTGACTAATCCTACCGATAATGCCCGGGAGGCTTGGATGTCGGCCCAGGACTCTCTGGACCGTCTGCGATCCTCCTCGGCTGAGCGGAGGAGGTTCTTTACAAAGCTTGCATTCTATGAGGAAGGGGAGCAGACTGGTCGCCTTTTGGCCAAAATAGCAAGGTCCCAAACACAATCCCCAGCCATCGGTGCTATACGCGCCTCTACTGGTAAAGTGGTTAATACCCCGAGGCCATTATATCCGAGCTGGCATCCTTCTACGAGGGGCCTTTATGGGTCGAGGGATGCCTACTTGGATGAGGATCTGGGAGCATATATTTCTGGCATTGATCTGCCCAAGATTTCTACCACAGCTAGAGAACAACTCGATGCCCCCATTACTTTGGGCGAGCTGCAGCTGGCAGCTGGCTCTTTCCCTACCTGTAAAGCCCCCGGGGAGGATGGACTACCAATGGAGGTGTACACTCAATTTGGGGAGCATTTGTTACCAGAACTGTTGAGAGTCTTTAATGCTGCTTTTGATGCTGGCCAGCTCCCTGGCTCTATGGCCAGGGCAAATGTCATATTACTGTTGAAGCCGGGGAAGGATCCGGTTGACCCGGGCTCCTATAGACCTATTTCTTTACTACAGAGTGATGTGAAAATCCTTGCCAAGGTCCTGGCGCGTAGGGTTAATGGGATAATCTCCTCAATTATACACCCGGACCAGGCTTCATGCCGCAGAAGTCCACTGCTTCCAATTTAAGACGGATGTTCCTAAACATGCAATTGCAGTCGGATAATGGAGGTCGTAGAGCACTCCTGTCTCTGGATGCCAACAAGGCATTTGACAGTGTCAGTTGGAGGTTCCTATGGGCAGTGCTGGAGGAGTTTGGTTTCGGGGATAAATTCATTACATGGGTCAAGTTACTATATGCTTCTCCCCAGGCGACTATCAGGGTGGCGGATAGAATGTCGCCGGCTTTTGCTCTGGGCAGGGGGACGAGGCAGGGCTGTCCCCTGTCCCCCCTGCTCTTTGCGATTGCCATAGAGCCGTTAGCGGCTCTGGTGCGGGCTAGCCCTCGGATTCAGGGGTTCCAATATGGCACGCTGCAGGAAAAGATCATGCTATATGCAGACGACATGTTGCTCTTTCTTGGGGACCCCACGGACTCCCTTCCCGGGGTTATGTCACTTATCACGCAATTCGGTCACTTTTCTGGTTTAACCATTAACTGGGCGAAATCAGCACTGATGATGTTGGATGAAGATGGTGGGGTTACTCTGCCTGACTCTTGCCCCATCACAGTGGTGTCTAGTTTTAAATACTTGGGGGTGCAGGTGTCGCCCAGGCTGGGGGACTACTGCTCCCTTAATGTGCACCCATTGTTGTCAAGGTTTAGGGATAAGATTAATACATGGAATACCCTGAAAATGTCACTGGCCGGTAAGGCCAATTTGATAAAAATGATCTTAATGCCCCAACTCCTGTACTTTCTACATAACTCACCTGTTGTGATCCACTTGAAAATCTTTAGGATAGTGAATACACTTTTCAGGAGGCTGCTCTGGCATACTAAGCCCCCCCCGGATCAGACTGGAGCATTTGCAGCGATCCAAGGACAGAGGAGGATTGGCGGTCCCCAACCCTTGGCTGTACTATATCGCAGCACAGTTGCAGCATTTGATCGGCTCTATGTCCCTGAAGCCGGAGGGCTCGGCGGCACGGCTGATGTTGTTGGCCACTGGTGCAGAGACTGTCCCGCTGGGGCTGGAGGCGCAAATGTTCCTAAAATCAAACAAGCAAACCCCGACACTATCACTTGTCCAAAAGGTGTGGAACAAGGGCAGACAACTTCAGGGAGTGCAGGGATTTATGGAATATAGTCCAATATGGGGCAATAGGTCATATGTGGAGCTGGTTAAGCTGCAGCAGGGGCCAAGATGGCGTGCCCATGGTGTAGCTCTGTTGTCCCACATATTCAAGAATGGTAAGTTGCTCACTTTCCCCGAACTGAGGGCCAAATTTGGCCTCCCATCTAACATGCACTACTATTATCTTCAGCTCCAACATGCAGTCGCCGCACAGGGCGACGCAGTGGAGTGGGTTCAGTCACCTGCCCCCGTGTTCCATATGGTACATACTAGCACTGAGACGAAGGGATTCATTTCCCAATGTTACCAGCTGCTACTGGCAAAACATTTGCGAGCGTTCCCAAGTAAGGCGGAGTCTCTGTGGGAGAGGGACGTGGGTCCACTGACGGGGGACCAGTGGGAGGAGGCATGGCAGTCAGTCACCAATTGCTCCTTGAATGTCGCTCAAAAAGTATCTCAGCTGTATATCATGTTGAGGGTCCATTACACCCCCGCAAAACTACATAAGATGGGTAGGCTACCAGACCCTATGTGTGCTAGATGTCGAAGACATAGCGGAGACCTTATCCACCTCCTGTGGAGATGTCCGAAGCTCCACAGGTATTGGAGTGAGGTGGTGGGCACACTGAATAGCGTATTTAATACGGTGATCCCTGTGGATCCTATGTGTTGCTTACTGGGGGTCCTGGAGGGTGTGGTCCCGGAGGAGATGGCTAGGATCGCAGTCTCGAGGGCTCTATTTCAGGCTAGAAAACGTATTCTGATGGGATGGAAATCGGTTTTACCGCCTACCACCTCCTCATGGGTAGCGCACATGGGACATACTCTGATTATGAAAAAATACATATACCAACACAGAGGTAGCCCGGGAAGGTTTGAAAAAATTTGGTCCCACTGGCTGGATACCCCGGGCCTTAGCCCTAGGGAGTTAGTACTATCCTGATTGTTACATTGCCCATAATATTGTGATGCTAATGTCTCATGTACTTATCAAAACGAGATTGTAGTGGTGCACTGAAGTGTTCTTTTGAAGTGTACCGGCAGAGGGAAACCTTTGCAATTTTGTGTGTACAATGGAAACTGCTGTGATTTTTCTTATGTTCAATAAAAAACCTTTTGATTAAAAAAATAAATAAATCCAATTGAGAATCTGTGGCAAGACTTGAAAATTGCTGTTCACAGACGCTCTCCATCCAATCTGTCAGATCTTGAGCTATTTTGCAAAGAAGAATGGGCAAAAATTTCCCTCTCTAGATGTGCAAAGCTGGTAGAGACATCCCCAAAAAGACTTGCAGCTGTAATTGCAGTGAAAGGCGGTTCTACAAAGTATTGACTCAGAGGGGCTGAATACAAATGCGCGCCACATTTTTCACATATTTATTTGTAAAAAACTTGGGAAACCATTTATCATTTTTCTTTCAGTTCACAATTATGTGCCACTTTGTGTTAGTCTATCACATAAAATCCCAATAAAATACATTTATGTTTTCGGTTGTAACATGGCAAAATGTGGAAAATTTCAAGGGGTATGAATACTTTCTCAAGGCACTGTATACTGGATGTATGAAGAATGGAGCACCTTACATTTGGTGAGGATACGAGTGGCCATGGGGTAATGGTAAACACAACCTTCCAATGATCCCAACGATCGGGTGAAATCCTAATCCCTGGTCCACTCACTCCAGTGGAATCCCAAGCCTAGGTCCACTCAGAGACACAATGATGGTCAGAGACACTTGGATATTGACTGAAGCAACCCATTGTTTGCTTGTGTGACAGAAGTGCCAGTCGGTAAATAGGAAATGTTGTTGGTACTTGGGAACACCATTGGAGGTGGAAAAGACAATCCGACTAGTGTGGGAAACCTTGACAAAGCGGCGATATGGTGATCACCACAGATGAGACTTTATGAGCCTCGGTTCCACAACTGTTAACTGAGGAAGTCACGGATAGTCACAAAATTAGTCTAATTAATAAATATTAATAAATACACTTTGTCAAGATTACTCAAACTAGTTGGATTGTCTTTCCCGCTTCTAATGCCGCGTACACGCGATCATTTTTCCCGTCGGGAAAAATTACATTTTTTCTTTTGGAAGAGAAAAACGACCGTGTGTGGGCTTTTTGTCATTTTTCCCGACGGGAAAAACGGCATTAATCACGACGAGAAAAATTAGAACATGCTCTAATTTTTCTCGTCGTGATTCCCGTCATTTTTTTCCGCGGCAGTTTTCCCATAGGGAAACACTGCCGGGTAGCCTACATACAGTCATTTTTTTTGACCAAGAAAAAAAATGTAATTTAAAACGGCCGTGTGTAGGGGAACAAGCTGTTCCTCGTTTTTCACGACGATTTTCTCGACTGTGTTTTCACCGTCGTAAAAAATCGAACGTGTGTACACGGCATAACAGGGTCTCCAAGCACCAACTCCATTTGCAGGTCACCAATGGGCACCTCTGCCACAGAAGGAAACAACTTTTATTTTGGGCTTTGCAAGAAACCATATCTAAGGACTGGTAAGCTACAATATACGACATTCTTGTTCTTGGTTCTAGATACACTATAATGAAGGACTGAAATTGATAAATCAAGCAACACATACTATTATAAATAAGGATTGAAACCTTGTGGAACGCAAAGGAACTGTATGAAGTCACACTCAGAAAGGAGAAGAAATTGTTGGCACCTGGGAAACAAATAAACATCAATTAATAAGGAGCACAGATGTAATTGTACAATAGCTCATGAGCTATGATTAAGCGCCTAGTTTGACGTGAAATGCGTTAGCTGGTGGCTATATTCCCTCATCTGTACATTGTGGATTGTTGTTGTGAATCAATAAAGGTGATTTTTTTTAATTGTATTTGTATTACGATTTTTTTAAGAATACAAACATTTTAATAAGTTACACATTCAGTACATAAAGGAACAACCGCCAACAATATAAGGGAAGGTAGAGATGAATATAGCAGTACTATGAAATTGCAACAAAGTAGATGACAATTTACTACATTTTCATAAATTGAGCAAGATTTATAAAAAATATACACACAAAAAATATATCACTTAACAGTTAAAGGCATATGGAAGTAACAGAAAAGGGGGGGGGGACCATTGGTCTCAGGGTTCAAAAGATCATACAATAGGCATTGAGAACATAGTGACATAAGAGATATCTATCTAGGTGATTGGGTAATAAAGGTGATTTTACGGAAATGCGTCCAACCGGATTTTTCTACACACCATACTAAGCCAATATGCTGCCCACAAATTGCAATTATTAAAACAGGTAGTAAACTGTACCTGAATCTGTCTCGATATACCTGTAAGCTTCTAGGAACACTCTTTACCAAAACTGGTGATCACATGATTGGGAATGACACCCATCCTGATGCCCCGATCTCTAATGCCCTGTACACACGATCGGATTTCCGATGGAATAAAATCCGATGGATTTTTCCATCAGAATTCCGATGAAGCTGGCTTTCATCAGTCTTGCCTACACACCATCAGACAAAATTACGACTGTCAAAAATGCCGTGACGTAAAACACATACGACGGCACTATAAATTAAAGGGGAAGTTCAAATCCAATGGCACCACCCTTTGGGCTGCTTTTGCTGATTTCGTGTTACCGCGTGTTAGTAAAAGTTTGATGTTAGACGATTCGCGCTTTCATTCTCCGTGCTTTTCAGTCCGTTACAGCATGACGAATGTGCTATCTCCATTACGAACGCTAGTTTTACCAGAACGAGCGCTCCTGTCTTGTAATTTAGTCTGAGCATGCGTGGATTTTTCTCCGATGGAGTTCCCCACAGACGATCGGAATCTGTTATCGTTTTTTTTTTCCATCTGTAAAATTTAAAACATGTTCTATTTTTTACACCGATGGAAAAAAGACCGAGGGGGCCCACACACGATCGTTTTTTCCGATGAAAAAAGTCCATCGGTCTTTTTTCATCAGAAAAACTGATCGCGTGTACGCGGCATAAGAGACCTGCAGCTGTCGAAAATGGAAATAAAAGTGTGCACAGCTGCGTTCTCCTAGTTCTCAGGTGAAAAGTTAATTAACATTCTAATGACACTGTGGCTGGGAATTGCAATATACAGATTGCTGACATCTTTGGAGTAAGGGCTCATTTACACTTGCTTCAGCTTCAACAAGGCTTCGGACAGACTTTGTTAAAGCTCTCTGAATGCCAGTCAAAGCTCCTGTCACTAAATAAAACGGTTAGCTTACAGTCCTGTTTACACCTTGCTTGTGCTTTGCTTTGCTTCAGCTTTGCTTCAAAAATTATACCCCATGTCGCTTCAGTGGTGCTTCAAAGCATCTTCAAAGCCTCCATAGAAGTCTATGACAAGGCTTGCTTGAAGCCCTACTGAAGCCCCACCAAAGCCCCACCAAAGCCTCATTTAAGCCCCACAAAGCCTCACCAAAGGCTCATCGAACCCTCATCAAAGCTCCACCAAAACCTCATTGAAGCCCCACCAAAACCTCATTGAAGCCCCATGAAGACCCACCGAAGCCTCACAGAAGCACCAAGCAAAAGCAAGGTGTAAACAGTACTGTAAGCTAACCATTTTATTTAGTGACAGGAGCTTTGACTGGCGTTCAGAGAGCTTTAACAAAGCCTGTCCTAAGCCTTGTTTTGAAGCAAGTGTAAACTAGCCCTTATGCCTCGTACACAAGACCGTTTTTTTCCAACGGGAAAACTGCAATGAGAGCTTTTGGCCGGGAATCCCGGCCGTGTGTATGCTCCATCGCAGTTTTTCCAATGGGAAAACTGGCGGAAAAAAAAAGAGAGCAAGATCTCTTTTTTCCCGTTAGGAAAAAAATCCTAGCGGGAAAACCGTTCGTCTGTATGCTTTTCCGACGGGAAAAAAAACGTGCATGCTCGGAAACAATATGACGCATGCTCAGAAGCATAGAACTTGATTTTGTCGGCTTATCGTAGTCTTTTACGTCACCATGTTCTTGGCAGTCAAAAGTTCACCAGACTTTTGTCTGAGCATGTGTATGCAAGGCAGGCTTGAGAGGAATTCGTTGTTTTTTTATCCGACGGAAAAACGGGTTGTGTGTACAGGGCATAACAGGTTTATTTTAACATTGATAGCTCCATATCTACAGTATGGGCCAAAATGATGGGTACCCCTTCCACCTTTACCAAAACAATCCCATTTGGCCATAAAACTGAAATAAAGAATGGTGGCAATCATTTACTTGTGTATTTAACTAATACAATTCTTTGGGAAAAACTGAAGGAAATGCCAAGAATTTTGGCCATGACTTCATATCCAGAACATGTTTCTGCTTTGACAATGTTAGCCAAATGGGGATTATATCCTCCAATAAATAGAAGAATGTTATATTAGAAAAAAAAACACTTATATTAACCCCTCCAAACTATTTCTTCAAATAAAAGATCTCAGCATCAAAATCAATTTTTTCTACAATCCCGGGATTTCACTCACCCCTAAGAGCCCGGTTGAGCATTCCATTTACCAGATCAGTAAAGTTGAACTGTGAGAGGTCAACGGAGGCAGCTGGGATCTCTGAAACAGAAATAGTCCCTCTTTAGCCCTCTTTATTTCACTCACTGCACTTAAACAATGTCCTAATAAAAAGAACTGCACCTATCTACATAGCTTTATCTACACAACCTTTATCTAGAATTGTATCTGAAAAGACTAAAGTATTTCTATTTTTATTCATTTTATTTATTTATTATTGATAAATGTTCCTGCAATGTATAAATAGATTCTCTAGCACAGTATGTATGGGTCATGGACTTGCAGACATGGTTGAGTTGTTTGCACCTATCTCATCTGTATAATTTTTTGCTTCTTAAAGTGTTACTAAACCCAGGAGCCTGCATTCACTATATCTGGTCTCCCACAGTACAAAGAACATGGAAATGATAATTATTTTAGTAATATAAACTGGCAACAATGGAGTCCTCCCAGCGCGTTTCATCTCCTAGGACATCATCTCCATTGTTGCCACATTCTTTGCAGGACACCCCAGATGATGTCCTAGGAGACGAAATGCGTCGGGATGACTCCATTGTTGCCACATTCTTTGCAAAGCGCTTTTATATTAACTTAAATGTAAGTGTTTCCACTACATTAAATTTTGATTTACATACAGAGTAACGCTATGTGGCTGTTTCTTTTCTCCATTACATGATACTTACCTGCTCATATTGATTGGGATATTCCCGGACCACTACTGCATATGAGGTTATCTGCTAAGAGGTCATCTTTCTTCTGCGGTTTCTCTCTCCCTGTTGATGTTTGGCCATTTCCAGCACAGCAATTTGCAGCATACAGATTGTCCAGGTTCCATCGTGGTTCCACCACACCAAGCCCGTTTGACCCACTGAACATATGTTCCTCTGGGTTCAAACTATCTGGTAAGCTCCTTACCTATTGGTGGTGGTTCTCTTCATCCTCTAACCATCAACACTTTTCCTTCAAAGTCTTCACTCACTTTAGAATTTCACCATTGCCTCCATTTTTGAATTACTTTAGGACACTAATTTGCACAAGTTTTCACTTGTATTTCGCATATAGACATTTTGTATATATGAGGACTTCTCACTGTTCTTACTTAATATTTGAGTGTCTTTTCTATATTGCACCGTTTCATATATTCATTTGAGTGCGTCAGCAGCTTATCCAGAGGGCAGCACGGAATTATTTTGTATGATCATATGAACCCTCCCAAAAAAATAAAACCTCTGTAGCAATACACACCAAACTGAGCATGTGCAGAGTGCCCCCAACGTTCTGTTCTATCAGGAGATGTATTGGGGATAGTGGGCGCAGGGGAGGATCAGAGGAGACAGGATCAAACAGCCTTTTTTACATAATGTGGAGGATTAACCCCATAGATTCCACAGTGAGTATAACAAGCATGCTTTACTGCATATACAGACTGATTTTACTGTTGTGGGTTTAGTAACACTTTAACCACTTAACGACCGCCCACTGTGATTATACGTCGGCAGAATGGCACGGACAGGCACAATCACGTGCCGGTACGTGACTGCCTTCGTATGGGTGGGGGGTCAGATCGGACCCCCCTCTGGTACAGTGGGCGGCCGGGATCGCTTCGGGAGCGATCCGTGATGAGGGGGCAGCCATTCGATTCTGGCCACCCCCTCGCGATCGCTCCCGGCGAATCAAATGCTTCCTCTGCCTGTGTAATGTTTACACAGGCAGGAGGAAGTGATGTCATCCCTCATGCGGCGCTCACATATACCGAGCGCTGCATAGGAGAAGATGTCAGGTTAGTGCACTAACACTACACTGACACCAGGACACATAGGTACATAAATCGCCCCCCCAGGCCCCCCCAGACACCCCCAGATCACCCCCAGCCCCCAGTCACAGTGTCACTGATTGCAGTGACCATTTATTTACTGATCACTGCAATCAGTGACATTTGTGACTGTAAAAGTGTCAGGGCAGTTGGTTTTAGGTCCAGTGTAGCCCCCTAACCCCCCCTAAAAAAGGTTTAACCCCTTGATCGCCCCCCAGGTAACCCTTTCACCCCCTAGCACCGCTGTCACTAAGCGATTGTTTTTCTGATCGTTGTTTTAGTGTCGGTGATGCTGATCGGTAGCCAGTTATTTTTTTTAGGTTCGCCGCAGGTTTTTATAGCGTCGGGTACCCCCATATATTACCTAATGAAGGTTTAACCCCTTGATCGCCCCCCCAGGTAACCCTTTCACCCCCTAGCACCGCTGTCACTAAGCAATCGTTTTTCTGATCGCTGTTTTAGTGTCGGTGATGCCGATAGGTAGACAGTTATTTTTTTTAGGTTCGCCGCAGGTTTGTATAGCGTCGGGTACCCCCATATATTACCTAATAAAGGTTTAACCCCTTTATCGCCTCCCAGGTAACCCTTTCACCCCCTAGCATCGCCATCACTAAGCGATCGTTTTTCTGATCGCTGTTTTAGTGTCGGAGATGCCGATAGGTAGCCAGTTATTTTTTTTAGGTTCGCCGCAGGTTTTTATAGCGTCGGGTACCCCCATATATTACCCAATAAAGGTTTAACCCCTTGATCGCCCCCCCCAGGTAACCCTTTCACCCCCTAGCACCGCTGTCACTAAGCGATCGTTTTTCTGATCGCTGTCTTAGTGTCGGTGATGCCGATAGGTAGCCAGTTATTTTTTTTAAGTTCGCCGCAGGTTTTTATAGCGTGAGGTACCCCCATATATTACCTAATAAAGGTTTAACCCCTTGATCGCCCCCCTAGGTAACCCTTTCACCCCCTAGCGCCGCTGTCACTAACCGATCATTTTTCTGATCGCTGTCTTAGTGTCGGTGATGCCGATAGGTAGCCAGTTATTTTTTTTAGGTTCGCCGCAGGTTTTTATAGCGTCGGGTACCCCCATATATTACCTAATAAAGGTTTAACCCCTTAATCGCCCCCCCAGGTAACCCTTTCACCCCCTTTTGCCAGTGTCACTAAGCAATCGTTTTTCTGATCGCTGTCTTAGTGTCGGTGATGCCGATAGGTAGCCAGTTATTTTTTTTAGGTTCGCCGCAGGTTTTTATAGCGTCAGGTACCCCCATATACTACCTAATAAAGGTTTAACCCCCTGATTGCCCCTAGTTAACCCTTTCACCAGTGATCACCATATAAGTGTCACGGGTGACGCTGGTTAGTTAGTTTGCTTTTTATAGTGTCAGGGCACCCGCCGTATATAACCCAATAAAGGTTTAACCCCCTGATCGCCCAGCGGGTGATATCAATTAGGTTTTAGCGTCAGAGAGGGTCTGCGTCACACCCCAGGCAGCGTCAGATTAGTGCCAGTAACGCTAACACCCATGCGTGAAGCATACACCTCCCTTAGTGGTATAGTATCTGAACAGATCAATATCTGATCTGATCAGATCTATACTAGCGTCCCCAGCAGTTTAGGGTTCCCAAAAACGCAGTGTTAGCGGGATCAGCCCAGATACCTGCTAGCACCTGCGTTTTGCCCCTCCGTCCAGCCCAGGCCACGCAAGTGCAGTATCGATCGATCACTATCACTTACAAAACACAACACACATAACTGCAGCGTTCGCAGAGACATGCCTGATCCCTGCGACTCCAGTGCTGTAGGAGGTGATTTCACCACCACAGTTAAAAAAAAAAGCATATATGCCGAAGCATTGGGGCAGCAGGGGCGGAGGAGCGGAGGAGCGATTTTGCTCCTAATGCCGCGTACATACGGTCGAAATTTCGACGGAGGCTTGCCGTGGAAAAGTCCGACCATGTGTGTGCGGCATAACTTTTGCGGGAGGATGCCCCCATGCTTCGGCATATATAAATGGTGCATGTATGCCCATCATTGGAAGTGGGTGGATGAAGGGCGGTATTCTAATGGTGGGCATACCCACCGATCAATCTCTTTTTTCGTTCAGCCAACAGGCTGCATGAAAAAATAGATTACAATACATGTCCAACAAGGACCAGCATGTTGCTGGATTTTTAATGGTTTTACCAGATTGATGCCTGCGGGTTTAGGTATCATCTTGGTATCATTCTTTTCAGCCAGCGGCCGGCTTTCATGTAAAAGCAATCCTAGTGGCTAATTAGCCTCTGGGCTGCTTTTACAAGCAGTGGGAGGAAATGTCCCCCCCTCCCCCGGATATAAAAAGCGCCATTGGGAAATTGGGAAAGCATTTTATCACACCGATCTTGGTGTGGTCAGATGCTTTGAGGGAAAAGGAAAGATCTAGGGTCTAATAGACCCCAGTTTTTTCAAAAAAAGAGTACCTGTCACTACCTATTGCTATCATAGGGGATATTTACATTCCCTGAGATAACAATAAAAATGATAAAAAAATATATATGGAAGAAACAGTTTAAAAAAAAAAAAAGCAAAATTAATAATGAAAAAAAAAAAAAAAAAAAAAAGCACCCCTGTCCTGCCCTGTTCTTGCACAATGGCGAACGCAAGCGTCGGTCTGGCGTCATATGTAAACAGCAATTGCACCATGCATGTGAGGTATCACCGCGTAGGTCAGATCGAGGGCAGTAATTTTAGCAGTAGGCCTCCTCGTTAAATCTAACGTGGTAACCTGTAAAGGCTTTTAAAGGCTTTTAAAAATGTATGTAGTTTGTCGCCAATGCGCACTTGTGAGAAATTTTAAAGCATGTCGTGTTTGGTATCTATGTACTCGGCCTAAGATCATCTTTTTTATTTCATCAAACATTTGGGCAATATAGTGTGTTTTAGTGCATTAAAATAAAAAAAAGTGTATTTTTTCCCAAAAAAATGTGTTTAAAAAATCGCTGCGCAAATACTGTGTGGAAAAAAAAAGCAACACCCACCATTTTAATCTGTAGGGCCTTTGCTTTAAAAAAAATATATAATGTTTAGGGGTTCAACATAATTTTCTTGCAAAAAAAAAATATGTTTTCATGTAAACAAAAAGTGTCAGAAAGGGCTTTGTCTTCAAGTGGTTAGAAGAGTGTATGTAAGCTTCCTAATGTTGTGTATAAAATGCTAGAACAGTTCAAACCTCCCCCCCCCAAATGACCCCATTTTGGAAAGTAGACACCCCAAGCTATATACTGAGAGGCATGTCGAGTCCATTGAATATTTTATATGTTGACACAAGTTGCGGAAAAAAGACAATTTATTTTTTATTTTATTTTTTTTAGCACAAAGTTGTCACTAAATGATATATTGCTCAAACATGCCATGGGCATATGTGGAATTACACCCCAAAATACAATCTGTTGCTTCTCCTGAGTACGGGGATACCACATGTGTGAGACTTTTTGGGAGCCTAGCCACGTACGGGACCCCAAAAACCAAGCACTGCCTTCAGGCTTTCTAAGGGTGTAAATTTTTGATTTCACTTCTCACTGCCTATCACAGTTTCGGAGGCCATGGAATGCCCAGATAGCACAAAACCCCCCCAAATGACCCCATTTTGGAAAGTAGACACCCCAAGCTATTTGCTGAGAGGTATGGTGAGTATTTTGCAGATCTCACTTTTTGTCACAAAGTTTTGAAAATTGAAAAAAAAAAAAAATATATTTTCTTTCTTCATTTTCAAAAACAAATGTGAGCTGTAAAATACTCGCCATGCCTCTCAGAAAATAGCTTGAGGTGTCTACTTTCCAAAATGGGGTCATTTGGGGGGGTTTTGTGCTATTTTGGCATTTTATGGTCTTCGAAACTGTGATAGGTAGTGAGGAGTGAAATCAAAAATTTGTGCCCTTAGAAATCCTGAAGGCGGTGATTGGTTTTCGGGGTCCCGTACGCGGCTAGGCTCCTAAAAAGTCCCACACATGTGGTATCCCCGTACTCAGGAGAAGCAGCAAAATGTATTTTGGGGTGCAATTCCACATATAACCATGGCATGTGTGAGCAATATATCATTTAGTGACAACTTTTTGTAATTTTTTTTTTTTTTGTCATTATTCAATCACTTGAGACAAAAAAAAAAATATTCAATGGGCTCAACATGCCTCTCAGCAATTTCCTTGGGGTGTTTATTTTCTAAAATTGAGTTATTTGGGGGGGGGGGGTTTGTGCTATTTTGGCATTTTATGGCCTTCGAAACTGTGATAGGTAGTGAGGAGTGAAATCCAAAATTTGCGCCCTTAGAAATCCTGAAGGCGGTGCTTGGTTTTCGGGGGCCCGTACGTGGCTAGGCTCCCAAAAAGTCCCACACATGTGGTATCCCCGTACTCAGGAGAAGCAGCAAAATGTATTTTGGGGTGCAATTCTACATATAACCATGGCATGTGTGAGCAATATATCATTTAGTGACAACTTTTTGTATTTTTTTTTTTTTTTGTCATTATTCAATCACTTGAGACAAAAAAAAAAATAATTCAATGGGCTCAACATGCCTCTCAGCAATTTCCTTGGGATGTCTACTTTCCAAAATGGGGTAATTTGGGGGGGTTTGTATTGCTCTGCCATTTTAGCACCTCAAGAAATGAGATAGGCAGTCATAAATTAAAAGCTGTGTAAATTCCAGAAAATTTACCCTAGTTTGTAGACGCTATATCTTTTGCGCAAACCAATAAATATACGCTTATTGACATTTTTTTTACTAAAGACATGTGGCTGAATACATTTTGGCCTAAATGTATGACTAAAATTGAGTTTATTCGATTTTTCTTATAACAAAAAGTAGAAAATATCATTTTTTTTCAAAATTTTCAGTCTTTTTCCATTTATATCACAAAAAATAAAAATTGCAGAGGCAATCAAATACCATTAACAGAAAGCTCTATTTGTGGGAAGAAAAGGACGCAAATTTAGTTTCGGTACAACATTGCATGTCCGCACAATTTCCAGTTAAAACAGCGCAGTGTAAAATTCTGATAACACCTCTGGTCCTTTAGCTACAAAATGGTCCGGGGCTTAAGTGGTTAAGATCACTTAATACTGTAGATAGTCTGTCTGGTACAGCACACAGGTTAGTGCTAATAATACACGTAACATTAGATCTGCCTTTCTCAACCTTTTTAACAAGGAGGAACCCTTGGAATAAATTTTAGGCCTCAAGGCCCCCCCTGAAAATATTTTTTTCCAGTAATAATAATAATAATTATAAAATTAGGCATGCCATAATAAGGATAATAATGATGATGGTAATAATGACCAAAAAGGAATACAGACAATGAAAACTCTAATGCTCCCTTTGGTGGCCAGAAAAGTGCCCACTTTTATTATTGGCCAGTGGAATCCGCATCCACCACTTTGCCGTTCATAAACAAATGGCAGCAGCTAAGTGGTTAAAGAATATGGATAAGCAAAATTGAGTTTTTATCCCCCTTAAAATTTTAGCAAAAATCTAAAGATTTTGGTGAAGTTTCATCATTTTGGTGTCAAATGGAAGGCAAATTTAATGTGGTTTCTGTTGGTTTTTATAGTTGCAATAGGCTTGAAATTGTTCCTGAGAATCCTGAGGGGAATGGAAGCTCCATTATCTACTGTCACAGAAACCACCGTGACCTGGGCCCTTGGAGGGGCCTGGGGGGCCAGCCTCCTTCCCACCAACTATGGACCAAGGACTAAGACCTCATGCACACTATTAAATTTTCTGCAGATTTTTGTCTTCAGATTTACCAAAACCATGTAGTGCAAGGGCCTGCCTGATTGCAGACAAATTGAAACTCTTAAGCCCTGTACACACGATCAGATTTCCTATGGTTTTTAAACCGATGGATTTTTCCATCGGAAAACCAATGAAGCCGACTTCCATCAGCCTTGCCTACACACCATCAGTCAAAAAACCGACCGTTCCAAACGCGGTGACGTAAATCACTCCGATGAGCCGAGAAAAATTAAGTTCAATGCTTCTGAGCATGCGTCGACTTGATTCTGAGCATGCGTGGGTTTTTTATCCGATGGAGTTCCCCACAGACGATAGTAATTTGCTATCGGTTTTTTAACCATCGGATAAATTTAAAACATGTTCTATTTTTAAACACCGATATGGAAAAAAGACAGATGGGGCCCATACACGATCGGTTTGTCCGATGAAAAAAGTCCATCGGACTGTTTTCATCGGTAAATTCTATCGTGTGTACACGGCTTTAAAGTGATATTAACCGCTTGCCGACCGCCGCACGCAGATAGACGTCGACAGAATGGTACGGGCAGGCAAAAGGACATATATATACATCCTCTTTAAGAAGCAGCATTGTGGACGCGCGAACGCCGCAGGCTCCGTGACTCGTGATACCCGCGATAGTCTCACGGTGAGGAAGAACGGGGAGATGCTGATGTAAACAAGCATCTCCCCGCTCTGCCTAGTGACAATGACAGTGATCACCGCTTCCTGTAATCGGAAGCAATGATCACTGCCGTGTCACACACAGCCCATCCCCCCTACAGTTAGAATCACTCCCCTAGGCACACTTAACCCCTACAGCACCGCCTAGTGGTTAACACCTTCACTGCCAGTGTCATTTTCACAGTAACCAGTGCATTTTTATAGCACTGAACGCTGTAAAAATGACAATGGTCCAAAAATGTGTCAAAGGTGTCCGATGTGTCCGCCATAATGTCGCAGTCACGATAAAAATCGCTGATCGCCGCCATTACTAGTAAAAAAAAAAAATATTAATAAAAATGCCATAAAACTACCCTCTATTTTGTAGACGCTATAACTTTTGCGCAAACCGATCAATAAACGCTTATTTAGATTTTTTTTACCAAAAATATGTAGAAGAATACGTATCGGCCTAAACTGGTAAAAAAAAATAATTTTATATATATTTTGGGGATATTTATTATAACAAAAAGTAAAAAAATATTGAATTTTTTTCTAAATTGTGGCTCTATTTTTGTTTATAGCGCAAAAAATAAAAACCGCAGTGGTGATCAAATACCACCAAATAAAAAGCTCTATTTGTGGGAAAAAAAGGACGTCAATTTTGTTTGGGAGCCACGTCGCACGACCGCGCAATTGTCAGTTAAAATGACGCAGTGCCAAATCGCAAGTGGTTAAAGGTTCAAGTTTTTTTTTGTTTTTAAATAACAAACATATCATACTTACCTCCACTGTGCAGTTCGTTTTGCACAGAGTGGCTCTGATCCTCCTCTTCTGGGGTCCCACAGTGGTTCTCTTGGCTCCTCCCCGCAATAGATAACCCCTCTGGGAAGCTTACCTTACCTTGCGGGTGCGCTCCTGTGTCATACACTCGGCGTCCATAGACGCCAAGTGTATGACTCGGCCCCCGCCCCCGGACGATGTTGCCCGACATTCAGACCGTGTGTACTAGGCATAAATAATCAATTGTTTTCTTGTGTTTGATTTGTTTATGTCATGTTATTTTTTCCCAGGGCTTGTAATGTGTGCCATACCTGTCTAGGGGGGGAGAGTTTTGTGTATAAATGCTGTGCTGTGTGCTAAATAAAGTCAGTCCTGTTTCACTCCAACATTGGAGTTCTGTCTGATGTAGACATGTGCACTGCCAAAAAATTTGTTAGTTTAAGTTTCATTCGTTTTTTTGTTTTTCGGGTCATTCATTATGATCACAATTTGTAAATTTGTAAATTCGAAAATTCGTAATTTCGTAAATTCGAAAATCCGAAAATAAGAAAAAAAAATCTGAAAATTCGAAAAAATGAAAATCTGAAAATTCGAAAGAATAACTAACTTATAATAACTAACTATTAAATTATAGGTATTGGAGTTTCCTGTCAAATTTGACTGTTAGTGAACGTAACGAATACGAATTTATCCGAAGTTACAAATTATCCAAAATAACAAATGCCGCATCTAAACAAATGGAACGGAACGAATAAATAATAAATAATAAAAATGTTTTATTATTATTTATTATTAATTGTGTATGTTCCATTCGTTTTAGATACAGCCTTCGTTAGTTCTGATCATTTGTAACTTCCGATAAATTTGTTATCGTTACATTCACTAACAGCCAAATTTGAAAGGAAATTCCAATACCTACAATTTAATAGTTAGTTATTATTTTAGATTTTCGAATTTTCTGATTTTCGAATTTCAAATTTACGAATTTTCGAATTTACGAATTTTCAAATTTAGACAAATTAGTTAATTCGGAAACATTAGAATTAACAAATTTGTTGAAATTCGTTAAAAAACTAATTCGGAACGAAACAAATTGCACAAGTCTAGTCTGATGCTTGGGGTAAATTTGCTATCTACAGCCCTAACCTAATATACTGGTCCTGTCTGGTAATTAGGGAGGTTTGGGCTCAAATTGCTATATTCTGGTTCCAAAGTGGAAGACGGATACCCAAGTTGGGTGCTAGGCAGTCCGTCACAGCTACTATGGACCTTTTTTTGCAAAAAAACAGCCCCTCTTTAGCATAAATATTTTAAGATTTTTCACAAAAAAATGCAGCAAAAATGGAAATATAAAAAGTGGCAGTAAACTAATAGCGTCCAAATACACAAAAAGAAACATAAATACAAAAACCACAAAATTAAGTAGACTAAGCTATCTTAACCGCTTGCCGATCAGCCGCCATCATTATATGGCAGCAGGTCCGCCTTAGGAGTATGTCGGTGTTTAAGCAGGAGAAAGCAGGCAGGCACGCGCGTGCCGCAAGAGCGTGCCCCTGGGTCTGGCGGACTCGATGTCCCCCGGCGACCTGCGATCGCGGTGTGCAGAGGCAGAATGGGAAACTGCCTACGTAAACAAGCCGATTCCCCATTCCCCATTCTGCCAGATGACATGTCAGAGATCTTCTGTTCCCAGTGATCGGGATCAGCGATCTCGGTCATGTCCCTGGTAGCCCATCCCACTTACAGTTAGAACACACCCAGGGAACATAGTTAACCCCTTGATCGCCCCCTAGTGTTAACCCCTTCCCTGCCAGTGACATTTATACATTGATCAATGCATTTTTATAGCACTGATCAATGTAATATTGTCAATGGTCCCCAAAAAGTGTCATTTGGGGTCAGATTTATCCGTCGCAATGTCGCAGTCCCGCTAAAAATCGCAGATCGCTGCCATTTACCAAAAAAAACAATAAAAAATAAATAAATGTCCCTACATCTATTCAATAGTTTGTAGACACGATAACTTTTGCGCAAACCAACTAATATACGCCTATTGCAAAAAAAAATACCAAAAATATTTTGAAGAATATATATCAGCCTAAACTGATGAATACATTTGTTTTTTTGTGTTTTTTTTTGGATATGTATTATAGCAGAAAGTAAAAGATTTTCTTTTTTTTTTTCAAAATTTTTTTTGTTAATAGCGCAAAAAATTCAAACTGCAGAGGTGATCAAATACCACCAAAAAGAAGCTCTATTTGTGGGAAAAAAAGGACTTCAATTTTGTTTGGGTACAGCGTCGCACGACCGCGCAATTGTCAGTTAAAACGACGCAGTGCCGTATCGTACAAAATGGCCTGGTCATTAAGGAGGAAAATCCTTCCAGGGCTGAAGTGGTTAAATACACCAAAAAAACTCTATCTGAATATAAGGTAGAATTTTTTTTTCTTTTAATGCCCTGTACACACGATCGGATTTCCGATGGAATAAAATCAGATGGATTTTTCCATCGGAAATCTGATGAAGCTGACTTCCATCAGTCTTGCCTACACACCATCAGTCAAAAATCCGACCGTTCCAAACGCTGTGATGTAAAACACTCCGAAGAGCCGAGAAAAATTAAGGTCAATGCTTCTGAGCATGCGTCGACTTGATTCTGAGTATGCGTGGGTTTTTTATCCGATGGAGTTCCCCACAGACGATCGTAATTTGCTATTGTTTTTTTTTTTTTTATTTAAAACATGTTCTATTTTTTTATGCCAATGGAAAAAAGACTGATGGGGCCCATACACGATCGGTTTGTCCGATGAAAAAAGTCCATCGGTCTATTTTCATCAGAAAAAACGATCGTGTGTACGCGGCATAAGACGAAATTCACCTAAGCACCTCAGTGAGTGAATTTAGGAGATCCTTAAAATCCTCCATTCACCATGGCGATTGGCAATGGTAACCTACTGGAACTTCTCATATTATTCTTATATTATTGACATTTAAAAATCTTTGTCTTTATATACAGTGTGAGGGGGTTAGCTCGGCAGCGGGTGTGTGTGACCCCCGGGATGGGCTCCCCACACAAAACAGGCCCAGCAAACGGAGGTTGTGGTTTTCAAAATCAAAAAAAGGTGCGGTTTATTTTCTATTTACAGTGACAAAACACAGCAAAGCAAAAGAAACATAACCAAAATAAATCCTGGTCAAGTTGACCTCTGACTAAACATACAGGTTTCCTAACTAACAACTGGGATCAGCCTAGTGCTGTCCTAGTCCCTAAGTCCCTGGTTTTAAATGTCCAAGCAAATAGCCACACAGGCTTTGTCTCACCGTACAGGGGTTCACTCTCCCTAGACAGTCCACACAGGTCTGGTTCCAGGCATGAGCTAACATCTAATGAAGCTGGGAGTTCTTATAGAGGCCTAAATGAGCTGACAAGGTTCAGCTGGTCTCCTCATCTCTGTCTGCACGACGCCCCACACTCTCCCTAGAGGTATGAGTCATCCATGAGCCCACTAGCCTTATACAACTCTCCACCTAGTTGTATAAGTCGGCGTAAAGCCTGAATCTGGGCGAAATATATCTACCCCCCTGGATGCAACCAGGTGACTTTACCTTCCTGCTGTCACATACCCCCCCCTCTTGTTTTAACCTCGGGGTTGGAACACCAGCAATCAGGCATTCATGTACTCGAGACAAAGCATCCACATTCCCCATTTGAACGCCAGGGCGATGCTTTACTGTGAAGTTGAATTCCTGGAGGGCCAGGAACCACCTATTCACTCTTCTATTTGTTTCCTTGTTTTGAGCCATCCACTTTAACGGAGCGTGATCCGTAACCATGTCAAAGTGCCTACCTAGCAGGTAGTACCGAAGGGAATCTAGAGCCCACTTCACCGCTAAACACTCCTTTTCAACGGTGGCGTAATTTACCTCATGGGACTTCAACTTCCTGCTGAGGTAAATGACTGGGTGCTCTTCCCCGTTCCAGACCTGGGACAATACTGCTCCTAACCCCACATCTGACGCATCACTTTGTACGACAAAGTCTTTAGAGAAGTCGGGTGAGTACAACACTGGCTGGCTACATAAGGCTTGTTTCAAGAATTGGAATGCTGCCTCAGCCTCGGGGGTCCATTTAATCATGACCGACCCTTTCCCCTTCGTCAGGTTGGTTAGGGGCACAGCCTTAGAAGCAAAGTGGGGAATGAATCGCCGATAATACCCAGCGATTCCCAGAAAGGCTCGTACCTGCTTCTTGCTGTTGGGACGTGGCCAACTCTGGATGGCCTCGACTTTGTTGAGTTGGGGTTTTATTACTCCCCTCCCAATGGTGTACCCAAGATATTTGGCCTCCTCCTGCCCAATGGTACACTTCTTGGGGTTAGCCGTAAACCCCGCTTCCCGAACAGAGTCCAGGACTGCTTGCACTTTTGGCAGATGTGAGGCCCAATCTGTGCTATGGACAATTACGTCATCCAGGTAAGCCGCAGCATACTTCCGATGGGGCCTCAGCATCTGGTCCATTTTCCGCTGGAATGTGGCCGGCGCATTCTGTAACCCGAACGGCATTCTTTTATATTGGAACGCCCCGTCTGGGGTTACAAATGCGGTTTTCTCTTTGGCCGACTTGGCCAGGGGGATTTGCCAATACCCTTTTGTGAGGTCAAGAGTCGTCGTGTATCGGGCTGTTCCCAGCCGGTCGATCAACTCATCTATACGTGGCATGGGGTAGGTGTCAAATTTTGTAACTTTGTTCAACTGACGAAAATCGTTACAAAATCGCCAGCTCCCATCCGGTTTAGGCACCAACACGATGGGACTAGACCAATCACTTTGGGACTCCTCTATCACCCCTAAGTTCAGCATTTTCTGTACTTCCTCCCGTATTGCCTCCCGTCGAGCCTCTGGGATCCGATAGGGTTTTAACTTCACCCTTTCACCGGGCGGGGTAATGATGTCATGCTCTACCCCAGATGTTTGTCCCGGCAGCTCAGAGAATACCTCCTTGTTGCGAAGCACAAACTCCTTAACCTCCTGTTGTTGGGGTTGTGACAAGGTGGCTGCTATTCCAACCTCAGGAATCACGCAACCAGTTTGAGCTGGTGACCAAGTGTCTGCGACTAGGGACTCTCTATCCCTCCAGGCTTTCAACAGATTAACGTGATAGATCTGTTCGGGCTTTCGCCTTCCTGGTTGTCTGACCTTGTAATTCACTTCGCTCACTTTTTCCATTATCTCGTAGGGGCCTTGCCATTTGGCAAGGAATTTACTTTCAACCGTAGGGACAAGTACCAATATCCTATCCCCCGGGGAAAAGGTACGGGTCTTTGCTCCACGGTTGTACACTCTCTGCTGTGCCAACTGCGCTTGGGCCAAATGTTCCTTCACGATGGGCATTACCTGTGCAATTCGATCTTGCATCAGGGCGACATGCTCAATCACACTCCTGTGGGGAGAACTCTCACTTTCCCAAGTTTCCTTGGCAATATCCAACAGCCCTCTTGGGTGTCTCCCATACAGTAACTCAAAGGGGGAGAATCCCGTAGAGGATTGGGGCACCTCCCTAATAGCAAACATCAAATAAGGAAGTAAACAGTCCCAATCCTTTCCATCTCTATCCACCACTTTCTTCAACATTTGTTTTAGGGTTTTGTTGAATCTTTCAACCAGCCCATCGGTTTGGGGGTGATACACAGACGTACGCAATTGCGTCACTTTGAACAATTTACACAGCTCTTTCATAACCCGGGACATAAAGGGTGTACCTTGGTCCGTAAGCAGTTCTTTACAAATACCCACCCGGCTAAAAACAAGAGATAGCTCTTTGGCTATGGTTTTGGCCGAGGTATTTCGGAGAGGGATCGCTTCTGGATAACGGGTGGCATAGTCCATTATAACTAATATGTACTGGTGCCCCCTAGCGGACTTGATTATAGGACCTACCAAATCCATGGCGATCCTCTCAAACGGGACCTCAATGATGGGTAGAGGGACCAGCGGGCTACGGAAATGTGGCATCGGGGCCAACCTCTGACACACAGGGCAGGAGGAACAATAATTTTCTACGTCCTTCATCACCCCCGGCCAATAGAATCTCTGTAATACCCTCTCTCGGGTTTTCTCTGTCCCCAGATGACCTCCAAGAATGTGCCCATGGGCCAACTCCAACACCAACTTCCTGTAAGGTTTGGGCACTACAAGCTGCTCAACGGTTTCTTCTGCCCTTTTTGCCACCCGATACAGTAGGTCCTTCTCTACGCTGAAGTATGGGTAAGTGCAGGTATTATCTGGGTTCACTAACTCGCCATCTATTTTCACTACGTTTTCCCGTGCCTTTATTAGGGCGGGGTCTTTCAACTGTTCTGTGGCAAAGTTTTCCCTGTGAACCTCAAGATCAGAAAACTCCACAGACGGTAGGTTTTCGTCTGAGGAGGTGGGCTCCTCTCCAGTTTCTTGAGTCTCCCCTGCCAATACTGATAAGGGAAATTCCGGAGAGTCCTCACCACTCTCAGGGGAGTTCTGGCTATCACATTCCTGGTACATAGGGGCACCAGTGAGGGGCTCAGGATCATCCCACAGTTCCCAGAACTTCGGAAAATCCCTTCCCACAATGGCGTCATGCGGTAACTGAGATACTAAGCCCACTGGATGAGAGAGGGTACCTTTGGGGGTCTCGAAACACACTGTAGTCACTGGATACTCTCGGGTGTCCCCATGCACACAAATAACAGCTACCTTGCTATTCCCAGAGACCTCTGTTTTAACTAACTCAGCCTTTATCAGGGTCACAAGGCTACCTGAATCCAGCAATACCACAACATTTCTACCATTAACACACATTTTGCATAAATGTTTCTCAGTTCCTCGAATGGCAGTGCATGCGACTGTCGCACACAGCGACTGACGTCTGCCCGTCAGAAAGTCACACTGCATGGGTTCCTCCACAACCGGGCAATTGGCTGCAATATGTCCCGCTTGCCGGCAGCGGTAGCAAACGATCCTTCTTGCCGCCTCTTGAGCCGCTGATTTCCCAGGCTGTTTCCCAAGTATTTCTCCACACGATCCACAAGACCATCGGCCGTCTCTGGGTCTCCATGGCTTACCCACTTTTGGATGGCAGTAGGAAGAGCTCTCAAAAACCGATCCATTACAACACGTTCCACAATCTTTGGTGCGGACAAAGTCTCTGGCTGTAGCCACTTTCTGCTCAGGTGAATGAGATCATACATTTGAGACCTGGGGGGTTTTCCAAGCTGGAAAGTCCAGTTATGCACACGCTGAGCCCGGACAGCCTGGGTGACACCCAGCCTTGCCAATATTTCAGCTTTTAGCATCACATAGTCTTTTGCTTGGTTAGGCTCTAGGTCATAGTAAGCTTTCTGCGATTCACCAGTTAACAGAGGAGCCACCAGTCCAGCCCACTGCTCCTCAGGCCACTTTTCTCTTTCAGCGGTCCTTTCAAATGTGGTCAAAAATACCTCTGGATCATCCTCTCCAGTCATTTTTGTCAATAAACGACTCACCCCAAAGGACGCGGTATTAGTGGGACGGCTTTCCTCACTGGTCTGCGGACGTTGCTGCATTACTGCTTCCATCTGTTGTTGTAGTCTCTGCTCTTGCTTCTGCAACAGGTCTATGAAGCGGGCCTCAGATTGCTGCTGGGCTCGTTGCTGAGCCTCCAGACTCTGTTGCAAAGTTGCGTTTGTCTGCTGCTGGGCTGCAAGGCTCCTTTGCAAACCTGCATTTGTCTGCTGTTGATTGGCATTTGCTAGAGCCAGCTGCTTCAGTATCTCCTCCATGCTGGCTTAAAAAAAAACTGCCACTGGTTCTCCACCAACTGTGAGGGGGTTAGCTCGGCAGCGGGTGTGTGTGACCCCCGGGATGGGCTCCCCACACAAAACAGGCCCAGCAAACGGAGGTTGTGGTTTTCAAAATCAAAAAAAGGTGCGGTTTATTTTCTATTTACAGTGACAAAACACAGCAAAGCAAAAGAAACATAACCAAAATAAATCCTGGTCAAGTTGACCTCTGACTAAACATACAGGTTTCCTAACTAACAACTGGGATCAGCCTAGTGCTGTCCTAGTCCCTAAGTCCCTGGTTTTAAATGTCCAAGCAAATAGCCACACAGGCTTTGTCTCACCGTACAGGGGTTCACTCTCCCTAGACAGTCCACACAGGTCTGGTTCCAGGCATGAGCTAACATCTAATGAAGCTGGGAGTTCTTATAGAGGCCTAAATGAGCTGACAAGGTTCAGCTGGTCTCCTCATCTCTGTCTGCACGACGCCCCACACTCTCCCTAGAGGTATGAGTCATCCATGAGCCCACTAGCCTTATACAACTCTCCACCTAGTTGTATAAGTCGGCGTAAAGCCTGAATCTGGGCGAAATATATCTACCCCCCTGGATGCAACCAGGTGACTTTACCTTCCTGCTGTCACAACAGTCATATGCAAAATTTGGGGCCCCCTGGAAGATAGAGGAGCGTAGCTTCCACATATATTTTCAGATTTATGCAATTAAAGTAGAACTATAGGCAAAACTTTTTTCCATTTTGAATAGAGTGAGAGAGGGTTATAACCCCTGTCAGTTTATTTTTTTGCCATCTGTGTTCCATTGGGGAGTTTTACCTTTACTTCCTGTTCCATAGCCAAACAGGAAGTGAGAGAAAATCCCTGCAAACTAAGGTAAATTCTTGGCTACCCCCAGATTGCAGGAACTAGTGTCCCCATTGGAAAATTTCCCCTCTATCACTTTTCTTGGGGCAGCTCAAAATTTTGGGTTTTCTTTTACTTTCAATGACAATGGTAAACAGGACAAATAGAGAGGGTGAATCTCCCGAATGGGGGCACAGACAGCCATAAAAACCTAATATGTGTTCTAATCCCTCTCCACTCTACCCAAAACATAAAAAAAGTCTTGCCTTTAGTTATACTTTAAAGTGGTTGTAAACCCTTACAACACACTTTATGCTACAGGTAAGCCTATAATAAGGCTTACCTGTAGCTACCCAGGATATCTCCTAAACCTGAACGGTTTAGGAGATATCCCCTGTCCCCTGGATGTGCCGATGCAAGCTTCAGTGACAGTGCCATTGCCGGCGGCTCCCGGTGACGTCATTGCGGCTCCGGCCAATTACAGCGCTGGAGCCCACGATACCAGGAAGTGACTCCGGGAGAGATGTCACCGGCCGGAGGGGGGTACGAGAACTGCTGCAGGGGCTTCGATGTAAGGTAAGTAATTTATAATGAGCTAGTATGCTATGCATACTAGCTCATTATGCCTTTGTCTTGTAGGGTTTTTCTTTGTTTTTTGCTAGGGTTTACAACCACTTTAAGACTTTGAATCTATAAAAGCTGTGACAGCAGGAAGGTAAAGTCACCTGGTTGCATCCAGGGGGGTAGATATATTTCGCCCAGATTCAGGCTTTACGCCGACTTATACAACTAGGTGGAGAGTTGTATAAGGCTAGTGGGCTCATGGATGACTCATACCTCTAGGGAGAGTGCTGGGCGTCGTGCAGGCAGGGAGTTGATGAGACCAGCTGAAGCTTGTCAGCTCGTTTAAGGCCTCTATAAAAACTCCCAGCTTCATTAGGTGTTTGCTCATGCCTGGAACCAGACCTGTGTGGACTGTCTAGGGAGAGTGAACCCCTGTGCGGTGAGACAAAGCCTGTGTGGCTATTTGCTTGGACTTAGGGACTAGGACAGCACTAGGCTGATCCCAGTTGTTAGTTAGGAAACCTGTATGTTTAGTCAGAGGTCAACTTGACCAGGATTTATTTTGGTTATGTTTCTTTTGCTTTGCTGTGTTTTGTCACTGTAAATAGAAAATAAACCGCACCTTTTTTTGATTTTGAAAACCACAACCTCCGTTTGCTGGGCCTGTTTTGTGTGGGGAGCCCATCCCGGGGGTCACACACACCCGCTGCCGAGCTAACCCCCTCACAGTTGGTGGAGAATGCAGGCAGTTTTTTTTAAGCCAGCATGGAGGAGATACTGAAGCAGCTGGCTCTAGCAAATGCCAATCAACAGCAGACAAATGCAGGTTTGCAAAGGAGCCTTGCAGCCCAGCAGCAGACAAACGCAACTTTGCAACAGAGTCTGGAGGCTCAGCAACGAGCCCAGCAGCAATCTGAGGCCCGCTTCATAGACCTGTTGCAGAAGCAAGAGCAGAGACTACAACAACAGATATAAGCAGTAATGCAGCAACGTCCGCAGACCAGTGAGGAAAGCCGTCCCACTAATACCGCGTCCTTTGGGGTGAGTCGTTTATTGACAAAAATGACTGGAGAGGATGATCCAGAGGTATTTTTGACCACATTTGAAAGGACCGCTGAAAGAGAAAAGTGGCCTGAGGAGCAGTGGGCTGGACTGGTGGCTCCTCTGTTAACTGGTGAATCGCAGAAAGCTTACTATGACCTAGAGCCTAACCAAGCAAAAGACTATGTGATGCTAAAAGCTGAAATATTGGCAAGGCTGGGTGTCACCCAGGCTGTCCGGGCTCAGCGTGTGCATAACTGGACTTTCCAGCTTGGAAAACCCCCCCAGGTCTCAAATGTATGATCTCATTCACCTGAGCAGAAAGTGGCTACAGCCAGAGACTTTGTCCGCACCAAAGATTGTGGAACGTGTTGTAATGGATCGGTTTTTGAGAGCTCTTCCTACTGCCATCCAAAAGTGGGTAAGCCATGGAGACCCAGAGACGGCCGATGGTCTTGTGGATCGTGTGGAGAAATACTTGGCTACAGAGAACCTGACGGCCTCTTCCAGAGACACTCGGACTTTCCACCCTAAGACCAGACCATCCCCAGGGGCGGATAAGAGGATTCCAAGGGGTGAGGGTGGAGAGAGTGAGAGGGTGGGAGCTCTACCCCAACTTTGGCGAGAACAGCCTGGGAAATCAGCGGCTCAAGAGGCGGCAAGAAGGATCGTTTGCTACCGCTGCCGGCAAGCGGGACATATTGCAGCCAATTGCCCGGTTGTGGAGGAACCCATGCAGTGTGACTTTCTGACGGGCAGACGTCAGTCGCTGTGTGCGACAGTCGCATGCACTGCCATTCGAGGAACTGAGAAACATTTATGCAAAATGTGTGTTAATGGTAGAAATGTTGTGGTATTGCTGGATTCAGGTAGCCTTGTGACCCTGATAAAGGCTGAGTTAGTTAAAACAGAGGTCTCTGGGAATAGCAAGGTAGCTGTTATTTGTGTGCATGGGGACACCCGAGAGTATCCAGTGACTACAGTGTGTTTCGAGACCCCCAAAGGTACCCTCTCTCATCCAGTGGGCTTAGTATCTCAGTTACCGCATGACGCCATTGTGGGAAGGGATTTTCCGAAGTTCTGGGAACTGTGGGATGATCCTGAGCCCCTCACTGGTGCCCCTATGTACCAGGAATGTGATAGCCAGAACTCCCCTGAGAGTGGTGAGGACTCTCCGGAATTTCCCTTATCAGTATTGGCAGGGGAGACTCAAGAAACTGGAGAGGAGCCCACCTCCTCAGACGAAAACCTACCGTCTGTGGAGTTTTCTGATCTTGAGGTTCACAGGGAAAACTTTGCCACAGAACAGTTGAAAGACCCCGCCCTAATAAAGGCACAGGAAAACGTAGTGAAAATAGATGGCGAGTTAGTGAACCCAGATAATACCTGCACTTACCCATACTTCAGCGTAGAGAAGGACCTACTGTATCGGGTGGCAAAAAGGGCAGAAGAAACCGTTGAGCAGCTTGTGGTGCCCAAACCTTACAGGAAGTTGGTGTTGGAGTTGGCCCATGGGCACATTCTTGGAGGTCATCTGGGGACAGAGAAAACCCGAGAGAGGGTATTACAGAGATTCTATTGGCCGGGGGTGATGAAGGACGTAGAAAATTATTGTTCCTCCTGCCCTGTGTGTCAGAGGTTGGCCCCGATGCCACATTTCCGTAGCCCGCTGGTCCCTCTACCCATCATTGAGGTCCCGTTTGAGAGGATCGCCATGGATTTGGTAGGTCCTATAATCAAGTCCGCTAGGGGGCACCAGTACATATTAGTTATAATGGACTATGCCACCCGTTATCCAGAAGCGATCCCTCTCCGAAATACCTCGGCCAAAACCATAGCCAAAGAGCTATCTCTTGTTTTTAGCCGGGTGGGTATTTGTAAAGAACTGCTTACGGACCAAGGTACACCCTTTATGTCCCGGGTTATGAAAGAGCTGTGTAAATTGTTCAAAGTGACGCAATTGCGTACGTCTGTGTATCACCCCCAAACCGATGGGCTGGTTGAAAGATTCAACAAAACCCTAAAACAAATGTTGAAGAAAGTGGTGGATAGAGATGGAAAGGATTGGGACTGTTTACTTCCTTATTTGATGTTTGCTATTAGGGAGGTGCCCCAATCCTCTACGGGATTCTCCCCCTTTGAGTTACTGTATGGGAGACACCCAAGAGGGCTGTTGGATATTGCCAAGGAAACTTGGGAAAGTGAGAGTTCTCCCCACAGGAGTGTGATTGAGCATGTCGCCCTGATGCAAGATCGAATTGCACAGGTAATGCCCATCGTGAAGGAACATTTGGCCCAAGCGCAGTTGGCACAGCAGAGAGTGTACAACCGTGGAGCCAAGACCCGTACCTTTTCCCCGGGGGATAGGATATTGGTACTTGTCCCTACGGTTGAAAGTAAATTCCTTGCCAAATGGCAAGGCCCCTACGAGATAATGGAAAAAGTGAGCGAAGTGAATTACAAGGTCAGACAACCAGGAAGGCGAAAGCCCGAACAGATCTATCACGTTAATCTGTTGAAAGCCTGGAGGGATAGAGAGTCCCTAGTCGCAGACACTTGGTCACCAGCTCAAACTGGTTGCGTGATTCCTGAGGTTGGAATAGCAGCCACCTTGTCACAACCCCAACAACAGGAGGTTAAGGAGTTTGTGCTTCGCAACAAGGAGGTATTCTCTGAGCTGCCGGGACAAACATCGGGGGTAGAGCATGACATCATTACCCCGCCCGGTGAAAGGGTGAAGTTAAAACCCTATCGGATCCCAGAGGCTCGACGGGAGGCAATACGGGAGGAAGTACAGAAAATGCTGAACTTAGGGGTGATAGAGGAGTCCCAAAGTGATTGGTCTAGTCCCATCGTGTTGGTGCCTAAACCGGATGGGAGCTGGCGATTTTGTAACGATTTTAGTCAGTTGAACAAAGTTACAAAATTTGACACCTACCCCATGCCACGTATAGATGAGTTGATCGACCGGCTGGGAACAGCCCGATACATGACGACTCTTGACCTCACAAAAGGGTATTGGCAAATCCCCCTGGCCAAGTCGGCCAAAGAGAAAACCGCATTTGTAACCCCAGACGGGGCGTTCCAATATAAAAGAATGCCGTTCGGGTTACAGAATGCGCCGGCCACATTCCAGCGGAAAATGGACCAGATGCTGAGGCCCCATCGGAAGTATGCTGCGGCTTACCTGGATGACGTAATTGTCCATAGCACAGATTGGGCCTCACATCTGCCAAAAGTGCAAGCAGTCCTGGACTCTGTTCGGGAAGCGGGGTTTACGGCTAACCCCAAGAAGTGTACCATTGGGCAGGAGGAGGCCAAATATCTTGGGTACACCATTGGGAGGGGAGTAATAAAACCCCAACTCAACAAAGTCGAGGCCATCCAGAGTTGGCCACGTCCCAACAGCAAGAAGCAGGTACGAGCCTTTCTGGGAATCGCTGGGTATTATCGGCGATTCATTCCCCACTTTGCTTCTAAGGCTGTGCCCCTAACCAACCTGACGAAGGGGAAAGGGTCGGTCATGATTAAATGGACCCCCGAGGCTGAGGCAGCATTCCAATTCTTGAAACAAGCCTTATGTAGCCAGCCAGTGTTGTACTCACCCGACTTCTCTAAAGACTTTGTCGTACAAAGTGATGCGTCAGATGTGGGGTTAGGAGCAGTATTGTCCCAGGTCTGGAACGGGGAAGAGCACCCAGTCATTTACCTCAGCAGGAAGTTGAAGTCCCATGAGGTAAATTACGCCACCGTTGAAAAGGAGTGTTTAGCGGTGAAGTGGGCTCTAGATTCCCTTCGGTACTACCTGCTAGGTAGGCACTTTGACATGGTTACGGATCACGCTCCGTTAAAGTGGATGGCTCAAAACAAGGAAACAAATAGAAGAGTGAATAGGTGGTTCCTGGCCCTCCAGGAATTCAACTTCACAGTAAAGCATCGCCCTGGCGTTCAAATGGGGAATGTGGATGCTTTGTCTCGAGTACATGAATGCCTGATTGCTGGTGTTCCAACCCCAAGGTTAAAACAAGAGGGGGGGGTATGTGACAGCAGGAAGGTAAAGTCACCTGGTTGCATCCAGGGGGGTAGATATATTTCGCCCAGATTCAGGCTTTACGCCGACTTATACAACTAGGTGGAGAGTTGTATAAGGCTAGTGGGCTCATGGATGACTCATACCTCTAGGGAGAGTGCTGGGCGTCGTGCAGGCAGGGAGTTGATGAGACCAGCTGAAGCTTGTCAGCTCGTTTAAGGCCTCTATAAAAACTCCCAGCTTCATTAGGTGTTTGCTCATGCCTGGAACCAGACCTGTGTGGACTGTCTAGGGAGAGTGAACCCCTGTGCGGTGAGACAAAGCCTGTGTGGCTATTTGCTTGGACATTTAAAACCAGGGACTTAGGGACTAGGACAGCACTAGGCTGATCCCAGTTGTTAGTTAGGAAACCTGTATGTTTAGTCAGAGGTCAACTTGACCAGGATTTATTTTGGTTATGTTTCTTTTGCTTTGCTGTGTTTTGTCACTGTAAATAGAAAATAAACCGCACCTTTTTTTGATTTTGAAAACCACAACCTCCGTTTGCTGGGCCTGTTTTGTGTGGGGAGCCCATCCCGGGGGTCACACACACCCGCTGCCGAGCTAACCCCCTCACAAAGCATAGACAAATTCTATTGCTGATTAGTAGGATGTGTACTAGATAATGCATTTGTTGGCTGGCTGTAGGATAATGTAATCTACTTACACGATTACCTATATTTTACAGGTGAATTTTATACCATACTATAATTACATAAGGCAAACAATAGGAGAATGCAGGAAAAAGTTGGTAAAATCACCAATCTATGTGTACATCGTATGGCTAAATGTTTGTGGACACCTGATCTTCCCATCCACGTGTTCTTGTTGGAAATCCCATTCTAGTTCTGGAAGAGCCTTTCCCAAATTTGCCAAAGGTTTTGAGGGCAAAATCATATAAAACGTAGCATTAAAGCGGAGGTTCACCCAAAAGTGAACCTCCACTTTTCGGAACCCTCCCCCCCTCCGGTGCTCCGGTGCGCCGCAGCGCTTCACTTCCCGATTCCCTCACCGAGGATGGTGGCGGGGTAAGCCGAGAGACGAGCGGTAGCTCAGCTTCGGCTGCCGACATCGCGAGCGACCTGGACAGGTAAGTGTCCATTTTTTAGAAGTCAGCAGCTGCAGTATTTGTAGCTGCTGGCTTTTAAAAAGGAAAATTCCAGTGAACCTCCGCTTTAACTGTGCCCTTCACTGGAAACACCTGAACTCAATTACCAGTAGGGTTGAGGTCAGAACTCTGTTCAGGCCACCCGGGTTCCTGCATAGCAAAGTCCTCAAACCTTGCCTTTACAGAGCTGAGTCTATGGCTATGCAAAGGGGCATAGACCCTGGCATTGAACACCAGTACCTGACATCAGTCATGCTGGAACAGAAAATGGCCTTCCCCAAGCTTGCCAAATGTTTGGGGTGCACAATTATCTAAAATGTAGCATAACAGTGTCCTTCACTAGAAACACCTGAGCTCAATTCGGAGTGGTGTCAACATCCTTTTGGCCATTTTACTAGGTGCAGAGGTCAAGTATTTACAAACTTTTGGCTGCATAGTGGCTATAACAAAATGTATAACATATCTTGTAGCCCAATGGGGTCACCTGTGGTTCCCAAGATAGCGATCCTTTTTTCTCTCTGTTTATCTCCCGTTAGGCATGGCCCTGTAGGATAAAGTCAGTTGGTGACAAGTACATTTGGTATTATTTGACAAATGCTAAATTCATAGCTCTTTTTTTTATAGGCTTTATGCATGTGGCTTCTGGTGCTCTAAGTAACAGCCCTCTGCTACAACAATTATATACACAGGGAGTTTCCTTGTTTTCCTTGTCCTAACCTGTCCAAACTATTGTGATTACATGTCTAGCGACCTCACCCTTTTCCTCCCGTCTCTTTGGCTCACTCATGAGAGGAAAAGGCGCAAGGTGCCATCATGCCCGTACCCTCTGGTTTGCAGAGGTTAAGCACACTTGCAACCCCGAGTACAAGTGACAGCGCCACCCATACTACTTAGGGGAACTGCAAGCCAGGTGAAGCAGCAGCAAGGCAGAGTCTAGTAATTGAAAGACTTGAGCCAACTATCACTCAAGTCACCCCTAAATTTGGCATAACATAACCTCAATTTAGGACCCCGACACACATGTAAATAATCTTATATTAAACATATTTGTCTCTGCTATCCATAGGCACATGTCTACTGAGTCTAATGGTAAACCTGGTCCTAGCTGAAACTAAACTTTAGCATCACCCTCTCTACATGACTAAAATATGACTAAAATAATACAACGTCGTATATTTCCAATTTTCTGCCAAGCTCATTTTTAAATAAACTGTATTTATCATCCTAAATACTAATGATTAAAGAGTTAAAGAATAATTCAAATAGCATGCCAATTGACACGTAAGGTATAACTTACCAATGTTGAGGAACAGCAGAAAACACATGAAGCCGGTGACCAGGGTCATGGGGACACTCTCAGGAAAACATGGCATACTGGATCATTGGATAAAACACAGAGGTCCCTGTGTGTGAAATTGATATTATATTATGGGTGGCATTGCTCAAAGGTTCAGTCCATTCCCAATCTGATATTTCAGCTTTTGTTAGATATTGAAGAGTTAAAGCCCCAAAGCTAAGTTGCCCCTGCTCTTTTGCCCCTTTCCCAACACATTGGAGCACCTCTGACACTTTAAAAAAAATCTACATACGTAGCTTTTTTCGAGGTGTATTGAGTCTTGCTCCATAGCAACATGGGTCCTCTTCACCTTCCTCTTCCTCCGACAGTGGATGGATCCTAAATGCTACAGATTGTTCACTACTGTGCAGCATTCTTCTGTGAGTCCAGGATGGTGTTGTTGTGTGGGGACTTTGACACACTGGGCAAGATCATTAAATCTGATGAGTCCGAGGTACTCACCATGTTAAAGGGGAACCCATATCTGCCTGACCCTGACATTTTATGTGTGAGAACTGTTGTTTGCATGCCAAACACACTCCCCCTTCATTAGGGCTTAAGAATTCTGACTACTACTGGATGACTGACTACTTAAATGGATTCAGGTGAACAGATACCAAATAAAACTGCAGTGTGATTTACTGCTCGGAAAGTTTCAGGAGGGTAAGTTCCACCAGTGTAAAGCCCCGTATACACGCCCAAAAGTCGGGAGACAACGGGCTCTCCTGTTGGACGAGCATGCTGGAAAACCAGCAGCCGACTGACTCCCGATCAGCAATCTCAGCTAATGGCAGAGAGCGCTGATCGGAGTGTTCTGGCGGGAGGTGGGGTCCCCCTGTCAGAACACAACAGCTCAGCAGGGGAGATCACTGAACTAATCTCGCATAGTTAGTACAGCGGCTCCGACCAGAGCTGTTCGTTTTTTTTTTGTGCAACCCGTGAAAAAAACTGTAATGCCACTTACACACGGTCGGAATTTCCGACAACAAATGTTCGATGGGAGCTTGTTGTCGGAAATTCCGACCGTGTGTAGGCTCCATCGGACATTTGCTGTCGGTGTTTTCGACAAGAAAAAATTTGAGAGCTGGTTCTCAAATTTTCCGACAACAAAACTTGTTGTCGGAAATTCCGAGCGTGTGTACACATTTCCGACGCACATAATCCCACGCATGCTCGGAATCAAGCAGAAGAGCCGCACTGGCTATTGAACTTCATTTTTCTCGGCTCGTCGTACGTGTTGTACGTCACCGCGTTCTTGACGTTCGGAATTTCCGACAACATTTGTGTGACCGTGTGTATGCAAGACAACTTTGAGCGAACATCCATCAAAAAAAAATCCACGGTTTTGTTGTCGGAATGTACGATCGTGTGTATGCGGCATTTGTGTGTACCTGGCTTAAGTGATAGCAGCAAAGGATGCTTAGTACAAACTGACACCTCTAACATTCCTAAATCCCTTCCTCCAGTACAGACCGCTCAGTACAATCACCCCCCAACCCAGGGTACAGAACCCTCAGTACACCCCCCCCCCCAATCACTGACCAGAACAGAGCTCCTCTTGGCTGTGTCATATAGGCGGAATTCCTGCTGCCATTAACCACTTGCCGACCAGCTGCCGTCATTATACTGCAGCAGGTTGGCTCGGCTGTGTAGGTGTATGTCGGCTGCTTTAAGAGCTATAGCAGGCCGGAGCCAATGCACGTGGCCGGCGGCAGCGATGTCCACCGGCCACCCGCGATCGCTCCACAGAGAGCCAGAATGGGGATCTGTCAATGTAAACAAACAGATCCCCGTTCTGACAGGGGAGTAGAGAGAAATCGTCTGTTTCTAGTGATCAGGAACAGCCCCTTAGGGAACACTTAACACCTTGATCGCCCCCTAGTATTAACCCCTTCTCTGCCAGTGACATTTATACAGTAATCAGTGGCTATTTTTAGCACTGATCGCTGTATAAATGTCAGTGGTGTCCAAAAAAGTGTCAAAAGTGTCCGATCTGCCCGCAGCAATGTCGCAATCCTGCTAAAAATCGATGATCACCGCCATTACTAGCAAAAAAAAATATTTAGAATAAAAATGCCATAAATGTATCCCCTATTTTGTAGACGCTATAACTTTTGCTCAAACCAATCAATATACGCTTATTGCGATTTTTTTTACCAAAAATATGTAGAAGAATACATATTGGCCTAAACTGATAAATATGTTTTTTTTTGTTTGGATATTTATTATAGCAAAAAAGGAAAAAATAAAAAAAAGTTTTAGTTGAATCTAATGGGAACAAACACATTTATAATTGCTAAATTTGCCCGCTGCTGGGAAAATTTGTAGCTAGTTATCTTTTATGCGCATGCACTTGTCAAAGAAATTAGAATGTTCATTCTATGAAAATTAAGACAATCAAGTCCATGAAGGCACCATTGAGTGGTCGGATAAGTGTTCTTTATACTTTCTTGTCTGAACATCCAAAATTCTACAGGTGTAATGCCTCGTACACACGACCGTTTTTCTCGGCAAGAAACGACAAGAAAACTGTTGGGAGAGCTTTCTTGCCGAGAAAAACAGTCGTGTGTACGAGGCTTTAGGCCAACTTGTCTCAGACTCCCAACTAGTGATGAGCCGAACACCCCCGGGTTCGGTTCGCACCAGAACCCACGAACGGACCGAAAGTTTGCACGAACTTTAGAACCCTATTAAATACAATGGATGCGAACGTTCGAAATCTAAAGTGCTAATTATAACGACTATTATGCATGTTATTGTCCTAAAAAGGGTTTGGGAACCCGGGTTGTGCACCAGGGGACATGTATCAATGCAAAAAGAAGTTTTAAAAACGGCCGTTTTTCTGGAGCAGTCATTTTAATGATGCATAAAGTGAAAAAAAAAAGTCAAATATTCCTTTAAATATCGTACCTGGGGGGTGTCTAAAGTATGCCTGTGAAGTGCCACGTGTTTCCCGTGTTTAGAACTGTCCCTGCACAAAATTACATTTCTAAAGGAAAAAAAGCCATTTAAAACTGCTTGCGGCTTTAATGTAATGTCTGGTCCCGGTACTATGGATGAAAATCTTTAAGAAAAATGGCATAGCTACCCCATCACACCCCCCCTACCCCAGCCCATTACCAGCCCCTTTGGGTCTTGTATGGATATTAAGGGGAACCCCGCACACAAAATAAAAAAGGCCCTATATACTCTGAACAGCCGTATACAGGCGGTGCATACAAGACAGGGACTGTAGGTTTGTTCTTATGTAGAATCTGTTTGTAATTTTGAACAGGTACATTGTTTAAGTGTAGCTCCAGCCAAAAAATATATTTTTAAGCTTTTTGGAAAACATAGGGAAGGGTTATCACCCCTGTAACATTTGTTTTGCTGTCTGTGCAGTGTGCACCTGTTCAGAACAGTTCACCTCACTTTCCGTCCTAATGACAAATGTTTTTTGAAAATTTGGGGTTTTTATTGAAACAAGAATTGGTGATAAAGAATCAGTGGAGAGGAGACACTTTTTTTCCCATATTAACTCTTACAGGAGAGAATTTGCCTTCCTAGGGGTAGATTTCCTCTCACTTCCGGTTGTATCCTTCCGTTTGCAAGGAGGAGTCATTTGTAAGTTGGATGTTTGAAAGTAGGGGCCTGCCGTATATACTCAGCTGAAATTTGCCCCTTACATGTTGGTGTTGCCACAACACTGTGAGCCCTCACAGTTACTCTTGGTGGGCGCATGAATGGGCCCTGCTGTGAATTATTAGATCAAGAATTGTAATTGCATGCCCCTGTTGAACAGGGGCTGAAAAATTGGGCCTTTGGTGGTGGTGGTGGTGGTGGTGTTGACACAACACTGTAAGGCCTCACAGTTAGTCTTGGTGGGCGCAGGAATGGGCCCTGCTGTGAATTATTAGATCAAGAATTGTAATTACATGCCCCTGTTAAACAGGGGCAGAAAAATTGAGCCTTAGGCACTGGTGCCACAACACTGCAACCCCTCACAGATACTGTACTTGGAGCACAGCAATGAGCCCTGTTGCAAAGTATTGCATCAAAAATCGTAATTACACGCCCCTGTTAAACAGGGGCTGAAAAATTGGGCATTAGCCACTGGTGCTGGTGCCACGACACTGCAATCACTCCCAGATACTCTAGTTGGAGTGCAGGAATGAGCCCTGCTGCAAAGCATTGCATAAAAAATTGTAATAACACACCCCTGTTAAACAGGGGCTGAAAAATTGGGCCTTAGCCACTGGTGGTGGCACCCAGAAACAAAAATGTTCTTCCAAGCTATCATCGTCAATCGGATCATTGAGGAGGAGGAGGATAGTCAGTCAACATAACAGGACAGTCTCTCAGCATCAGCATCAGTCTTGAAGTGATGTGACATTTGAAAATAAATTAGTCTGTTATATCAGCTTCAGGTGTTTGGTAGCTGGTGGTGATCCAAGACTGGTTCATCTTTATGAAGGTCAGTCGATCAACAGAGTCGGTGGACAGGCGCACCCTGTGATCCGTGACAAATCCTCCAGCAGCACTGAATGTGCGTTCTGAAAGAACGCTGGATGCAGGACAGGCCAGTAGCTCAATTGCATACTGTGCAAGCTCTGGCCAGTGATCCATCCTCAAGACCCAGTAAGCCAGAGGATTTTCGGTGGGGAAGGTGTCCAAGTCTGACCTTGCCCCTAGGTATTCCTGCACCATGTATATCAGACGCTGGCGATGGTTGCTGGAACCGATCATACCTTGGGGCTGCGGACTAAAGAATTGTCTGAACGCTTCAGTCAGACGGCCACCTTCCCCACCGCTCCTTCTTTGACTGACCGAAGCCTCAGCAACTCGTTGTCCAGGACCAGGAGTTTGTAACCTCCCAGTCTCTGGGAACGCGTTGCACAGACCTTTCTGCAAGGCCTCCCGGAGTTGTCTCATCCTCTGCTCCCTCTGCGACGGTAAGATAAGGTCCGCAACCTTACCCTTGTACCGTGGATCAAGGAGAGTGGCCAGCCAGTAATGGTCCCTCTCCTTGATCCGAAGAATACGAGGATCCTTCCGCAGACTTTGCAGGATCAGGGAGGCCATGCAGCGTAGGTTAGCTGAGGCATTCAGTCCGAAGTCCTCTGGGTCACTAAGGACGACATGATCCGCAGCCACCTCCTCCCAGCCACGTACAAGTCCACTGGTTTCTTGGGACTGTAAATCATCCCTAAAAGACTGCTGCTGATGATGCTGAGTGCCAGGCTCCACCTCCATGCTGACACAATCCTCCTCCTCCTCCTCCTCCTCCTCCTCCTCTTCTTCCTGTGCGATGGGTGGGACAGAAGGAACACTGTCTGGGTAAAGGGGGCCTTGAGAGGCAAGGAAGTCCTCCTCTTCCTGCCTCTGTTCTGCCTCAAGTGCCCTGTCCATTATTCCATGCAGCGTATGTTCCAACAGGTGGACAAGAGGTACAGTGTCACTGATGCATGCACTGTCACTGCTCACCATCCTCGTGGCCTCCTCAAATGGTGCCAGGACAGTGCATGCATCCCTGATCATGCCCCACTGGCGTGGTGAAAAAAAACCGAGCTCCCCTGACACTGTCCTGGTGCCGTAGTCGCACAGGTACTCATTGATGGCCCTCTGCTGCGTGTGCAGCCGCTGCAGCATGGCCAACGTTGAGTTCCACCTGGTGGGCATGTCACATATAAGGCGGTTCTTGGGCAGGTTCAACTCCTTTTGCAGCTCAGCCAGGCGAGCACTGGCATTATAAGATCTGCGGAAATGCACACAGACTTTCCTGGCCTGCCTCAGGACATCCTGTAAGCCCGGGTACCTGCCCAAGAACCGCTGCACCACCAGGTTAAGGACGTGAGCCACACAGGGCACATGGGTCAGTTGTCCCTGTCGGAGAGCGGAGAGGAGGTTGGTGCCATTGTCGGAAACTACCATTCCTGGCTTAAGCTGGCGTGGCGTCAACAACCTCTCGGCCTGCCCCTGCAGGGCAGACAGAACCTCTGCCCCAGTGTGGCTCCTGTCCCCCAAACACACCAGCGCAAGCACGGCATGGCATCTTTTTGCCTGCGTACTTGCGTAGCCCCTTGAACGCCTTTGGAGCACCACTGGTTCCGAGGACAAAGCACAGGAAGAGGCCACGGAGGAAGAAGAAGAGGAGGGGGTGGAGGACAGAGGTGTGTCACAACCAGCAGTAGCATTTTGGAGGCGTGGCGGTGGAACAACCTCCAACACTACTGCACCTTGTCTTGCATCCTTCCCAGCTGCCAAAAGAGTGACCCAATGGGCCGTGAAAGAAAGGTAACATCCCTGTCCATGCCTGCTGGACCATGAGTCAGCGGTAATATGCACCTTACCGCTGACCGCCCTGTCCAGCGAGGCCAAGACATTGCCTTCCACATGCCGGTAGAGAGCCGGAATCGCCTTCCGTGAGAAAAAGTGGCGTTTGGGAACCTGCCACTGAGGAACCGCACATTGCACAAACTCACGAAAGGGGGCCGAGTCTACCAACTGAAAAGGCAGCAGTTGAAGCGCTAGCAATTTAGCCAAGCTAGCATTCAACCGCTGGGCATGTGGATGGCTGGGAGTGAACTTCTTTCGACGGTCCAGCAGCTGGGGCAGGGAAATTTGCCTGCTAGAATCGGACGTTGGTGTACTGCTAGCAGAGTGCCCGCAAGTACTTGGCTGTGACACACCTAATTCTACACCTTCATTCCTCTCAGAGCAGGTTTCAGAGAGGACTGAAGGTATAGTGGGGTTGGAGATCCCAGCTGATGCGGTGCAAGAAGAGGTCAGCTTTGTTCTTTGGTGTGGGTCTTTAAGGTAGGCTTGCCAACGAGCTGCATGGCAGGTCAACATATGTCTGGTCAAGCATGTGGTGCCCAAGCGGGTGATGTTTTGGCCACGCGATATACGCTTGAGACATATGTTGCAAACAGCAGCTGTGTGATCTGATGCACTCGACTCAAAAAAGGCCCACACCAAAGAACTTTTTGAATAACGGGCAGAGGCAGCGCCCTGCACAGGCGGAGCTCTGCGGTGTGATTCCGTCGGTGTGCTGCCCTTACGCTGGCCCCCCGAGGGCATCCTGCCTCATTGGAGATGTGCCTCCTCCTCATCCTCCTCCTCCTCCTCCTCCTCTCTCCTATTAGGCACCCACGTGGAGTCAGTGACCTCATCATCCCCTCCCTCCTCATCACTGGAGCCAATCTGGCAGTATGCTGCAGCTGCTGGAACATGACTGCCAGATTGGTGTCCTTCTTGAGCATCCCCTCTCTCTGCTCTCACGCTACTGCCTTCCTCTAGCTGGGTATCATCATCAGACCCTTCGAAACACTGGGCATCCTCCTGGAGCATGTACCCAACACTGTGCTCAAACAGTTCGGGGGACTCCTCAGGAGGACATGGTTGGTCTAGGGAAGGAGTGACTGATGATGACATTGATACCAGGGAAGAGGACGCTTTGGTAGCTGCTTTGCCAGTACCCTGAGCTTGGGTGAGAGAGGATGAGGAGGATGAGGAGGGCTTGGTCATCCACTCTACCAAGTCTTCGGCATGATGCGGCTCAACACGTCCAGCTGCCGAAAATAAGGACAAGCGTGTCCCATGGCCACGTGCTGATGGCGATGCACCGCGTCCACGACCAGCACTGTTGTCTCTAGACACAGAGCCTGCTTGCCCTCTTTTTTTGGCTCCTGACTGTCTGCCTCTCCTTGTTTGCCTTCCAGACATTCTAATGGCCTGCAGGGAAATGGGAAAAGCAGCAATACAGGCTAAGTTAAGGTGTAATATGGTCAGGAGGCACACTCCGCCCGCTGTAAGTGCCGCAAAATCCTGTTGGTGTAACACACCAGGAAAAAGCAGCAATACAGGCTAAGTTAAGGTGTAATATGGTCAGGAGGCACACTCCGCCCGCTGTAAGTGCCGCAAAATCCTGTTGGTGTAACACACCAGGAAAAAGCAGAAATACAGGCTAAGTTAAGGTGTAATATGGTCAGGAGGCACACTCCGCCCGCTGTAAGTGCCGCAAAATCCTGTTTGTGTAACAGACCAGGAAAAAGCAGCAATACAGGCTAAGTTAAGGTGTAATATGGTCAGGAGGTACACTCCGCCCGCTGTAAGTGCCGCAAAATCCTGTTGGTGTAACACACCAGGAAAAAACAGCAATACAGGCTAAGTTAAGGTGTAATATGGTCAGGAGGCACACTCCGCCCGCTGTAAGTGCCGCAAAATCCTGTTTGTGTAACACACCAGGAAAAAGCAGCAATACAGGCTAAGTTAAGGTGTAATATGGTCAGGAGGCACACTCCGCCCGCTGTAAGTGCCGCAAAATCCTGTTGGTGTAACACACCAGGAAAAAGCAGCAATACAGGCTAAGTTAAGGTGTAATATGGTCAGAAGGCACACTCCGCCAGCTGTAAGTGCCGCAAAATCATGTTTGTGTAACACACCAAGAAAAAGCAGCAATACAGGCTAAGTTAAGGTGTAATATGGTCAGGAGGTACACTCCGCCCGCTGTAAGTGCCGCAAAATCCTGTTGGTGTAACACACCAGGAAAAAGCAGCAATACAGGCTAAGTTAAGGTGTAATATGATCAGGAGGCACACTCCGCCCGCTGTAAGTGCCGCAAAATCCTGTTGGTGTAACACACCAGGAAAAAGCAGCAATACGGGCTAACTTCAGGTGTATAATGTGCAGGAGGCTTAGCAACAATGACACTGACACTGTCCCCTGCCTATCCTTCTCTCTCCCTGCACACAAGGTTTATTAAAGTATATGACACTGACACTCTCCCTGCCTATCCTTCTCTCTCCCTACACACAAGGTTTAGCAAAGAATATGACACTGACACTCTCCCTGCCTATCCTTCTCTGTCCCTACACACAAGGTTTAGCAAAGAACAGATTTGCCAAGATTTGACACTGTCCCTGCCTATCCTTCACTTTCCCTGCTCCGGAACACACTACACAAGGCCGCCGCGCTGGCGGCCTTTTATAGTGTGGGGCGTGTACTAAACCCCCTCAGCTATAATTGGCCACAGGCATCCTGCCTGTGGCCAATCATTGCTCTCCTCGCTGCCGGCGCTGTGATTGGCCAAGCATGCAGGGTCACAGTGCATGCTTGGCCAATCACAGCGCCGGGATTACACTGCGATGGCGCAGTGTATTGTGGGCCGTTCGCGTCACTCGAAATTGGCGCGAACGGCCCAAATCGTTCGTTGTTCGCCGAACGCGCGAACAGCCGATGTTCGAGTCGAACCTATGTTCAACTCGAACACCGAGCTCATCCCTACTCCCAACCATAAAGAAAGCCCACTTGGCCTTGTAGGACATAGCCTGGGACCGCTGACTGTGCACCTGGAGAACTCCAAGTGATGTAGAGAAAGATGTAAAGTTAATGTGCAATGATTCCCCCCTTTACTTCACATACTGTATGGCTTGACATGGAGGTCTCCTATTCTCCCGGAAAGGGGCCTCAGAAATAAAAATTATTATCAATTACTTTTGTTGAGTTCAGATTATTATCTGTCGATCAGGAATGAATAAAAATATGCTTTTTTGTTCCAGCTTCTAGGAGTAACCACTTTGGTGCTACTTTATTAAAGCAATCACTAAAATACTCATAGGTGTGTGCAGCCCTATTGTATGAGTGTGCAACTTAAAGCTCAAACACACGTGTGTGTGTGTGTCTACATATATATATGACTCCGGCACATTGATCTCCCTTCTCTTATGCCAGTGAGAGGGAGATCTTTCTTATCCTACTTCCGCCACACAGAGCGATAAATGCTAATGCACATGGGGTGATTAGGGTGTGCCCAAGCACATCTGGCACACCCTGTGCGCATACCAATGAAAATACTTATGATCACTGAGGTAGATGGACCTCAAACATCTGGGGAACTTTGGTAAACTAAGGCAAAATTGATATGCCATAGTTAGCCTCATATTTAGAAAACTGACATTTAGTCCATCAAAAAGCTGTCACAGTCTATCTATTCACCAATAGATCATGTTCCTTTTTTTCTTTAAACAGTTGCCAACCGCACACTATAGTTTTACTGCTACAATGAGGGCTGGCTGCACAGAAACACATATATATATATGTAGCCATACCCCCTAGAGGGCTGCTGATAATATTTTTGGATCCTGCCATTACCCCACACTTCACCGTCCCAGAACTTAAGAGTCTATGTTAAGTAATTAGAATAGAGGTGATTGCCAGTCACTTAGTCTCTTTCTCAACTTCTTTTATTAAACAACTTCAGGTAGGAGGATAGAGGGTTAGGGGAAGTTCAGATACCTTGGTTTTTGCAGATCACTAATGCGGTTCTTGAATCCAGATGACAACAGCCTTCTGTCTCTGGTTCTTGCGACAACCAGATAGGCCTCTCACACCGACCTAGCAGGTATGAACACGGATAAAGTCTCTGCCACAGACTTGAGCTATAAGTGGAAACTCCTGGATAGTCCCCTGCCACAGGATTGTTTAGCCAGTAGTCAGTCAGTTAGGTCATCTGCACAGTACCTGAACCTTTCAGCCATCCGGCAGTACTGTAAGGTAGGTTGACTTGGGTGCATCCTCCAAACGAGTCAGCAGACCCTTCCTGAGATACCAGTCATCAGCTCGGTCCTCTCCAGTAAGGTCCTCCCCTGGAATATTCTTCACTTGAGTGGCTTCTTCCCGCAGGACAGACAGCACAAGATCACCTTCAGTTAAGTAGGCCCCAGACAGGCTTCTGGGCCTACTTGCAGCAAACACAGCAGAATAGCCTCCGGCCTGGAGGGCCATGAGGCAGGAACGGGCTGCGAAGCACATGGCGCTGCCGCTTAAATACCCTTCCCCAGCATGCCCAGCTACAAAGAAGCTCCTGATTGGGCTGTCTCTGGGGAAAGAATATCCAATGCACTTCAGCTGGCTGTATTTCTCACACTGACCCGTGACAACAGTGACACCTACTGTCAACAGTGGGAAATGCGCCCAACACAGCCAAAGCCGGAACAGAAACCAACAATTTACATCATCACTCTGACCCATTTACAGCTCAGATAGGAGAGAGCTCTGTGTAGGTAAACAACACAGAGCTTTCTACTGATAGCAGCGATGTGGCGGTTTTGTTTACCTTAGTAAAATCACCTCACAGTAAATACTTTACACATTGTTAGGCACACAGTTAACCCTTTGATTGCCCCAGATGTTAACCCCTTCACAGCCAGTGTCATTAGTACAGTGACAGTGTATAGTATTAGCACTGATCACTGCATTAGTTTCACTGGTGATGTCAGTGTCAGTTAGCCAGTTTCCACAAAGTGTCAGTTAGTATCAGATTGTCCGCTGCACTATTGTAGTTCCGCTTTATGTCGCTGATCACCGCCATTACTAGTATAAAAAATAATAATAAATAAAAATACCAGTATATATATAGCATAGTTTGTAGACGCTATAACTTTCACGCAAATAAATAATTTACGCTTATTAGGATTTTTTTTACAAAAATATGTAGCAGAATAGATTTTTGAAAAAATTAGATTTTTTTTTTTAATTGGATATGTTTCCTAGCAGAAAGTAAAACTTTTTTTTTTTTTTTTTTAAGATTTACAGTCTTTTTTCGTTTATATAATAAAAAATAAAAACCCCAGTGTTGATCAAATACCACCAAAAGAAAGCTCTATTTGTGGGGGTAAAAAATATATACATTTTATTTGAGTACAGTACAGCTTTGCATGACCATGCAACTGACCAGGGGCCACCAAATACAATAACTAATGCAAGAATAGCACTTGAATTTTTGTATAGCCAAATTCTGACTGAGGTTTCTAACCTTTTTGCCTGTTTAGTGGCCTTTCAAAACTCCCGGCAGTTCTTTCATCTCTAATGCCGCGTACACACGACCATTTTTCTCATCGGGAAAAATAAAAAAATTTCTCTTTGACGAGAAAAACGACCGTGTGTGGGCTTTTGGTCATTTTTCCCGACGAGAAAAACGGCATTAATCACGACGAGAAAAATTAGAACATGCTCTAATTTTTCTCGTCGTGATTCACGGCAGTTTTTTTCCGCGGCAGTCTTCCCATAGGGAAACACTGCCGGGGAGCCTACACACGGTCGTTTTTCTCGACCAAGAGAAAAAATGTCGGGAAAACCGGCCGTGTGTAGGGGAACAAGCCGTTCCTCGTTTTTCCCGTCGATTTTCTCGACGGTGTTTTCACCGTCGAGAAAATCGATCGTGTGTACACAGCATAAGGCCAAGATATGGTGGAGCAATTAACGTATCATTGCATTTGCTTATAAACGCTGAGAAAGGTAACTAACTAGTGAAAAGTGGTTGAGACATGACTCAGAATGTGGCACCACGTCCAAATATAAATAGTGATCCTTTGGTACATTGATTTCCTGTGGGGCCCCAATATGTAAGAGCTTCTGCATATACCAGCCTCAGAGACCATCATATCTATGGGCATACCTACAGGGTTTCTCAAGTGTTCATATAGGTCTCAACTAGGTGGGACAACACCATACAATTTTGATATGTATTTCAATACTTGTTTTTAATATGTTTTTTATATGATGTTAAATAAATTTGGATTTTTATTCAATTGAGTGCTCTCTTTTTCATCTTGGGTCTACTTGTGGCTACCAATTTAATGTCCATGTTCATCCTTGGTTCTTTTTCAGTGGAACAGTGGGGATGCTGCTGATATGGATTATTGTACCATATGATGTTTATGCCTTCTCTATATTAGAGGGTAATAAGTATTTGGTAAGCTTGCATTTTTGACTACATGTATCTGGTGGAGGTTCCTGGTCTGCGGGGGACCGTGGGACTCCGGTACAGCAGGACCGGGGGGATGGGGAGGGGTTCCAGTGTAAGTTCATCTTACAGATTTTCTGTAAAGGTGAACTTACACTTTAAGCTTTGAGTCATGAAGCCAGTATCACATTGCACTAAGGGCCTGTGCACATGAACATTTGACTGCTTTTCTCCCCATAGAAGTCAACAGGAAAGCAAAAGCAGGTTTATCCAGCTTAGGAGGAGGTCCAATGCATGTCAGAAAAAGGTGAGCTTAAAGTCAAATGCACCTGTGAAGGTGACAGGAGATGACAGTCCATATTCCCAACGCACACATTCCTGGAATGAGCTCTTAAGGTACTGGGTGCTGTAGCGACCGCCATCCGGATACTGGAACCTGTGCGAAAAGTATATACCGTATTTGCTAGCACACCAGGGATCATCATGCCTGATGGAGGGGTCCTGCATAGCTCCAAAACGTTGCACTACACCATTTTGTGATGTGATCTTTCTTGAATAAAAACCATTTGGACGAAATTGATGACCCTTGGTGTGCTGGCTAATATCTACTTGTCACGTATGATGAAACGCATAGGGCGGAGCTGCATGCTGACATGACCCGGAAGTTTATCTATGTGTTGGCCGGAATTGTTTCGTAACTATCCTGTGGTGCCTATAAGTGCAATATCTATTTAAATTAAAGCTTTTGTGGGATTTTACACATTACACATTACATATTACATACATCACATACTAGCACATTATGGAATACTTACCTTAGAACAAAGCCCTCCAGTGGTGCGCGGTCACCCAGTGGCTGCCAACCCCCCCTCGCCGCCAGGCGGCATGGCACTGACCACTCGCAGCACCTGCCGGACCACCTGCGGCACTGATCACCAGCCGGACCATCCGCAGGGCTCTCCTCCTCTCCTGCAGTGGAGGGGTTGTCCTCCTCCTCTCCTGCATTGGCTGGGCTGTCCTCCTACTCTCCTGCATTGGCGGGGCTGTCCTCCTCCTCTCCTGCATTGGCAGGACTGTCCTCCTCCTCTCCTGCATTGGCGGGGCTGTCCTCCTCCTCTCCTGCATTGGTGGGGCTGTCCTCCTCCTCTCCTGCATTGGCGGGGCTGTACTCCTCCTCTCCTCCAGTGCGGACAGCGGCGGTAACCGGTGTCTGCTCCTCAGGATTCCTCCCCTGTGTGTCTCCTCTTCCGCCAAATCGCTAGGCGTCCAATATGGTCGCCTGGTGCTTTGGCCAATCGGGAAACAGGTCTCCCAGACCTGCCTCCTGATTGTCAGGGAGGAACTGTAGTGTGACCATAGGGAAAATTCATTCGCCATCATCACACAACAGGGTGGGCTCGGGATGCAGTGCTCTGGCTCTAATCAAGTGCTTCAAAATACACCCCCCCCGCCTAACCCCGCCATAGGAATTCATGTATCCGGTGTCCTGAAAGGGGCCGGGCACATGGATAGGGAGGGCGGCGGAAGTGTTGGCGGGGGGGCGCCTGTGCGCCCACAATGCATGGGCCGCCACTGCTGTCATCGCTGACAGAGCTTCCATCTTCACCCAGTCTTCCTTCCGGGTTTGCGGGCTCCAGCAGCTTGAATGGACAAGCCGCGATGATGTCACTCCCGCATGCGAGAGTCACGGCCACAGAACAGCGCTCTGAAGGAGCATGCACCGGTGATGTCACTGGCTGCCAAGAGCGAATATCTCCTAAACAATGCACATTTAGGAGATATTCATTTTACCTACAGGTAAGCTTTATTACAAGCTTACCTGTAGGTAAAAATCACAAAGCGGACTTTACTACCGCTTTACCTGGTCCAAACATTGGAAATAAAATTGTAGCGTTTCAGTTTCCCATTCCAAAAACTTTTGGCATAGATTGCATTATATTTATGTCAATGTTAAAAAGTCAAGAATCATTTCCACAATAAAACTCTTGTAGTACTCTGTAGGTTAAAAATACATTTTGTTTTTGTATAGCATCATCATCCCACTATTTGTCAAAAAGTTTTGTAGCAACAATGCCTTACCACTAAATTTATTCCAAATAACTCACAGCTATAGTTATGATGACTAAAAAAAAAAACCATATATTTTCTTTGTCGTTTCTAAGCTAACAACAGTCATTTTAACAAGCCATTGACAAAACTGTAAAATCACTGACATTATGAAATGTTCCATTAACTTCACAAGAGTGTCTGGCAATCTCTTGTATATAAGGGGTAATTTAAGAAGAGAGTCTGCTCTCAGTTTATATTCTGCCATTTAACCTGCTTGTTCAACTGTAAAAATGTCCAGTTCTATCCAGTTTCATCATTGATGGTAAAAGGTGTATTTTGAAAGTATTATCAAAGGTTTTTTGAAAAGAAAAAAAAAAGTGTAAAAGTTCACGAAACAAATTTTAACTAAAATTAAATAATGAAACTTAATTAAAAAAAATGTAATTTAAAAGATAATATATAAATAAGTACATGTTCCTAAAAGGAAAAATTGTGTCATCATTGTGGAAATTAAAACATAAATATTCCAATTTTCTTAATTAATTTTGAAATTAAAACTACAATCCTTTAAAATGATGAATGAATGTCTTTGCATGGCATTTGCATTAACAGAATTACAGCTTTTGGTTTTAAAACTCAACATGGCTAAACTGTTAATGGCAATCAATATGTATTAGTAGCAATTTAAGCAAATAACAGTTTACATTAAAAAATAAACTTTATATTAATTATTATATAAAATAATAACAGGTTTTCAGTGTATAATGCAAATAAATATTGACTTACCTGTATTGCAAGTACTGTAATATGAGGGTGACTTTATTGAGAATAACCGGGCAAACTCAAGGAAAACTAATAAATCTTACATTGAGTAATAATGAGATAAGACTGAAATAAGCAGATAACGTTGATCTGAATCCTGTGAAAAACGTATTATGGCTCCCGGGGGGAAGAAGGCAATGTGTAACTAGATAACAGTCCAGCAAAGTGTCCAAGATAGTTTGTACATTTAATCCCCTAAGTGGGATGAGATGTTTCAGTCCTGTTTAGAATGTGAAAGGTTTGGATTCAATACTAAAGATTTATTTAAAGGGACCAGAAAATATAAAAACACAAAGAAAAAAGTTTTTGGAGGAAAAGTGTAATGATTGTTGGGACACGTCTATTTTTGGGGTTTTCAGCTTTGGAAACAGTTTTGCAGTGGGAAAAATAATTATTTGATTCCCTGCAGATTTTGCCCACTTACAAGGAAATGAAGGGTCTATAATTTTTATCATAGTTATATTTTAAATGATAGAGACAGAATATCAACCAAATAATCCAGAAAAAAAACACATGATAGAAATGTTATAAATTAAGTTGTAGTTCAGTAAAATAAGTATTTGATCCCCAAGCAAAACATGACTTAGTACTTTCTGCCACGCCTCACCACCACACTACCTACATGCGAAGCACTATTAGTATGTATGCACTTAGGTGCCTGGGGGCTTACTTGTACCCCCATACATACTTATATCCATTACCTATATTTACATATCCCCTCTATTTTAGACCAATCACGTGTACGCTCCTGATGAGTGGCGTAAAGGCCACAAAACGCGTCGAGCCAACTGGTGACGTGGTTTCATCCATATAAGTTCTTAACAACTTCCCAGCCATCATACCTACCTTACCTCCCAGGTCTAGTGAGGCCATAGGTCCTGCAGGTTCTACTTTGTAATATGTTTTTACTAAACCCTGATGTTGGTGACCTTGGATATTTTGTTACTGTCTTACAATAGACATTACCATGAATTTTATTATATCTATTGGTTGTTATCTTGTACATTGTTCTCCTTAGTAGTGGTCACACTCTGAGGCTCCAATGGTATCACCATGTCCATTGTGAATATTATGCTTATTGTTTACCAATTATTAGCAATGCTTATATGTTTTAAATGTACCAACCATAAAAAAAAATCCTATTGTTCACCTTTTATTCTTTTGCATCCTTGTGCTTCACTTAAAGTCCCACCCCCGTGCTCCCCTCTTCATGACTTAGTACTTGGTGGAGAAACTCTTGTTGGCAAGCACAGAGGTCAGACGTTTCTTGTAGTTGGTAACCAGGTTACATCTCAGGAGGGATTTTGGTCCACTCTTCTTTACAAGTTATTTGTATACAAGAACATGGACTTTATAGGCACAACCGTACAAATTAAATAGAAAAATATATACATATTTTTTATTTAAACATGATTAAGAAACAACATTGTTGACATACATATTAAATACATATCATGATTAGACCTTATACAGCACTCTCTCCACCTACATAACCAAACATTAGTACTAAGATCAAGGATGATTCGACTTAAGTAATAGACATGTGCACACTGAAATATTTTGTTTCGGAATTTTGTTTTCGTCCGAAAAATAAATGTATTTAGTTACTCCCGAAATTCGTTTTTATTTATTTTAATTCGTTAAAAAATGCATTAGTCTGAAAATCTGAATGAATTAAGGTCGAATCTGTCAATTGAAGGCTTATGGTGTCCATTGAATGTTCTAAGAAGATTCGACGAAGCAGCTAAACTGTACGATGCCGCAATCGTACATTTCCGGTAGAATGCTCCGCCCACAAGCTATAGTAGAATTCTAATGTTGTATGACTAGTAATAATTGTATTTATTAATTATTATTACTATTCAACCAACATTAGAATACTTCTATAGCCTATGGGCAGAGCATTTGACCATAAATGTCAGTTTGCGACGACTGCTTCGTCGAATCTTCATGTCGAATCTTTTCTCTCTATGTCGAATAATCTTGGACTAATAGAGTTAGGTTAGGCACATTTGAGCGCAGGTTTGATAGACACAGATCACTTATTGTCACCGTCATGTCGAATCTTCTATCTGTATCGAACTGTTGTCACAACGAAACGAAAATAAAGCATTTTTTATGTCGGATCTTTTGGATTTCGGATTCTGTGCATTCGTTAACGTTTGTTAAAACGAATGTGAAAATCCCCGAAATTCGGACGAAAATGCATTCGGACGAAAACGAATGCACATGTCTATTGGAAAAGAGGATGGTTGGTGGCAGAGGCGTAATAGAAAGACTCTACATGTTGCGCCCCTTTAAGCGCTTCTTCAGGAGCTTGCAATGGTAATAAGTAACAAACGTAGAATGGGCAGGGGGCCTGGCAGAAGAATCCACCTATCCCAGACTTCGTATGCCTTAACCGAACTGTATAAATCCAGATCTCCTCAATATTGCTCAAGATGGGGGTAACCACCAGAAACTAATCAGCCAGTCTCAGAACCCTTAAAAAATAGTAATCGCACTGGGATAGTAGCATACAGTATAGTTACAAAAAACGCCCCACTCTGTCTGGAAGCTTACAGGCGTTGTGCTTACTACTTTATCCACCAGTACTAGCCTTAAGGCTCTTGGACCCCCACAGGACTTTGTTGTTCATTGTGGATATAAAACAAGCATAGCCCGAAGTGGGCCATTTTTTGTAACCTAATGCTACTATCCTAGTGTGATTACTATTTTTGAAGGGTTCTGAGACTGGCTGATTCGTTTCTGGTGGATACAACCCATCTTCAGTGTTCTGACAGGTTCTCATCCAAGATTTTACAATACATGGCCCCCATCTATTGGCCCCTCAATGCGGCAAAGTCGGCCTGTACCTTTAGCAGAGAAACAGCCCAAAGCATCATGTTTCCACCTCTGTGCTTGACTGTAGGGATGGTGTTCTTAGGGTCATAGTCAGCATATCCTTTCCTCCAAACACAACGAGTCAAACTAATGCCAAAGAGCTCAATTTTGGTCTCATCTGACCACAGCACTTTCTCCCAATCCTTCTCTGAATCATTTACATGTTCATTGGCAAATTTCAGACAGGTCTGTACATGTGCCTTCTTGAGAAGGGGGACCTCGCTGGCACTGCAGAATTTTAATCTATGTCGGTGTATCGTGTTACCAATGATTTGTTTGGTGACTGTGGTCCTAGCTGCCTTGAGATCATTCACAAGCCCCTACTGTCTGTTCTGCTCTGATTCCTCACTTTTCTCATGATCATCCTTACCCCATGAGGTGAAATATTGCATGGAGCTCCAGACCGAGGGAGATTGATAGTTATTTTGTATTTCTTCCATTTGCGAATAATCACTCCAACAGTTGTCTCCTTCTCACCAATCTTCTTGCTGATGGTCTTGTAGCCCATTCCAGCCTTGTGCAGGTCTACAATCTTGTCCCTGATGTCCTTTGATAGCTTTTTGGTCTTGCCCATGATGATAAGATTTGAATGGAAGAAAGAGATTCTGTGGACAGATGTCTTTTATACACATAATGAGTTGTCGTTAGGAGCACCTTCTTAAATTAACAAGTCTAATCTGTGTACCACATGAGCACACATTCTTGTTCCACTCTCCAGCCCTTTGTGAACAAACTGCCTCCTGCTACAGCCAAAAATTTCAAATTTTGACTCATCAGTCCAGAGTACCTGCTACCATTTTCTGCACCCCAGTTCCTATGTTTTCAGGCATAGTTGAGATACTTAGCCTTGTTTCCGTGTCCTATGCACAAAAGCATAGGAACTGGGGTGCAGAAAAATGGCAGCAGGTGCTCTGTACCGATGAGTCAAAATTTTAAATATTTGGCTGTAGCAGGAGGCAGTTTGTTCACAAAGGGCTGGAGAGTGGAACAATAATGAGTATCTTCAGGCAACAGTGAAGCATGGTGTCTGTAGTGTACTTCTGGTGAAGAAACTATATATGCCACGATTCCTGGGTCTCTCAGTCCACTGCTCTACAGGTGAAAACTGCATAGTAATTAGATCTGAAACATACTTTTCAGCATGTTAGTACTACCACCTTTGTGATCAACAAAGGGAAACGGCAAGGCATTGGCTGGACGCTGCATGAACCAGAACAAGAAATTGCCTGTCCCTTTAGTGAATAGGGACAAGCTAGGTGAATGAAGACATGGACATGGGGGTATTGACCAGCCACCATGACACACCAAACTGCAGCAGCAACATGTGAGCCCATCATTACAAGGCAAGGAAAGCAAACAACACAAGGAATTTAACTACACTATATAACTATATGGCACTATACCCCTACAAATCCAAATAAGTAATTTTTTTCAAATCTCTTCGATAAGGTCTTTCCTAAAGCCCCATACACACATGCCGAATGTCGGACAACATCGGCTGGTTAAAAAAAAACTGTCTGACATTCGGCCCGTGTGTATGCCACCCTGTCCGTTTGGCCAGCTTCTGTCAGATGAGCATGCTGGAAAAGCAGCAGCCGACCAACTCCCGATCAGCCCTCTCAGCCAATGGCAGAGAGGGCTGATTGAAGTGTTCTGGAAGGGGGGGCCGTCCCCCTGTTAGAACACAACAGCTCAACAGGGGAGTTCGCTAAACTAACTTTGCATAGTTAGTACAGCAGCTCCAACCAGAGCTGGCAGTTTTTGTTTTCGTACAACCCAGTCTTTAAAGACATTTGTAGGCTACCATCATTACTTTTTAGCAAGCCCATGCTTGGAAAGAAATAATTTGTAAGTTTAGGAAATTCATGTCATCTATACTTTCAAGCACAACTGTGGACAAAACACCACCCAGATTTGAGCCAGGGACCTCTTGATCTGCAGTCTCTACCACTGAGCTATACCCCCACATATTCAAATACATTTTTGAAAGCAATAATGGTAGCATCCATCTTTAGGGATTCTTTGAGTCTTGATTTTTGCAGTTGCATGGGCAAGATGGCAATAAAGAATGTTCCAAATGTAATTCCTAAGTCAATGGGACTGAACCAGATCCCTGGTTTCTTATACGGGGGAAAATAAAATATATTTTAGTTCAGAGTCATCTAAACCATCCTGATGCAGCCAGATTGAGGATAACAGCTTGGAGATTGATCGAAAGAGTCTAGAGGATATTACTCAGTCTACCACACACCTTCAAGCTAGGAAAAAGTCACCAAATGCTTATTATTCCAGCATTGGGGGGCATTTATGCCATTTTCCTCAAAGAGTTCATTGATACCTCTGTGCCTGTCAGTTAGCCAGGTGTTAGAATTCCTCCCAGGTTTCTACTGCTGGAAAAAATATTATTCCAGGGTAACTTAAACCTGCTACACATGGCCAGATTGTCCATCATTACATCCAGTGCATTATCACCCTTTGAGCAGCCATATTTGCATATTACTCCCAGGGGGTCTTGCTGGGCTGATTTGTTCATCTCTCGCTGTCTGTCTTTGATGGCGGTGGTTTCCATCCAGCTCGGGGGCTGCGATGTGCATAGGGGAGTAATTTTCCTGATCTCTTGCTGTCCTCCCCTTTCTGTAGATGGGGGTGGCTACATGCACATCGGTGCCATGTTTTCCACGCCCACACACGGACGTCTCCCTGATGTCACTGATGTGTGGGCTGTGTGGGTCACCCTGGACGGCTGTGTGGTTGCTGCAGTTGCGCACCCCCTCTCGTGATGGATGTCTCACTGACGCTTATGCGTCACCGCCTGTACATGATGCTAGGGGCGGAGCCTTTGGGCCCTTGTGGGCATATCTGGACGTTCAGCACGGCTGGGACTTTGAGTCACAACTTGATGATTGGATAGAGCGGTCATATCCTTAAGAACAAACTTTTATATTTTCTTGACACCCATTGGGTCTGTTACATTGTTTTTTTACACATGTAATATTTATATCATTTCCACATTGTCCCGTAGTCTCCCTGCCCATACCAGCTTGTAACCATGTTGGTATATACCATATCCCCATAGGTGTGCGCAGCCTATTGCATTAGGGGGTGCACCCTAAAGCTCAAAACACACGTACACACACACTCTTATAAAAAAACATTTTAAAATGTATTAAAACATGGATGGTGTCAGCAGAGCAGTGGGCGTGTCACTAGAGCAGGGGTTGGTATCAGTAGGGCAGTGGACTGTGTAGTTTATTTTTATTATTTTTATTTTTTTACAATTTTATTTTTATTTATTTAAAAAAAATGTAGGAGCCCCATTGGGGGGCTTTGGTGAAATATCAGCAGGGGGATCTGCGCCACACAGGGTGATTAGGGTGTGCTCAAGCACACCTGGCACACCCCCTGCGCACGCCTATGCATATGCCATATCTCAGTTCGTCCTTCATACCCACATACTTCAGTAAGCTTAATTTATTTATTTACATCTTTATATATAGATTAAATCTTATCTAGTAGAACCTTACACATTAAGCTCATTTTGCAACCATGATGCCTTCTGATACATGTGCATCCTTGCAGATATTTTCTAGACGTGATTTCAAGGGGCTTAGTGGAGACTGCAGTGAGAAATACCCCTATCCAGACCATGCTGATCCTCCGGATGTTCCCCTTTTGTGGCTTTTGTTTGCTCCGTCTCCTCAGTTCCCAAGCTGGATGCACTACATGGCCGCCATCTTGATATCCAGCGTTTGGCAATTCATTTCAGCCCATCAGTAAGTATGTGGTCCCTCTTCAGACCTCTCTTGCCAATCATTCTGCCTGCCCCCATTTATTAACAACATACATTTATTGATTTTATCACTTACATTGCAGATACAACATTCATGCATCCGCCTCTGAAGAAGCCTCTGAAGAAGCGAGCAGGGTCTCGCGAAACTAGTAGGGCTTCATTGATGCTTGTTTTATGCCTGTGCATGCTGGGTATTATCGATGTCTGCATTATGTCTACATACAGTCAGGTCCATAAATACTGGGACATCAACACAATTCTAATCTTTTTGACTCTATACACCACCACAATGGATTTGAAATGAAACGAACAAGATGTGCTTTAACTACAGACTTTTAGCTTTAATTTGAGGGTATTTACATCCAAATCAGGTGAATGGTGTAGGAATTACAACAGTTTGTATATGTGCCTCCCACTTTTAAAGGGACCAAAAGTAATGGGACAATTGGCTGCTCAGCTGTTCCATGGCCAGGTGTGTGTTATTCCCTCATTATCCCATTTACAAGGAGCAAATAAAAGGTCCAGAGTTCATTTCAAGTGTGCTTTTTGCATTTGGAATCTGTTGCTGTCAACTCTCAATATGAGATCCAAAGAGCTGTCACTATCAGTGAAGCAAGCCATCATTAGGCTGAAAAAACAAAACAAACCCATCAGAGAAATAGCAAAAACATTAGGTGTGGCCAAATAAACTGTTTGGAACATCCTTAAAAAGAAAGAACGCATTGGTGAGCTCAGCAACACCAAAATACCCGGAAGACCACGGAAAACAACTGTGGTGGATGACCGAAGAATTCATTCCCTGGTGAAGAAAACACCTTTCACAACAGTTGGCCAGATCAAGAACACTCTCCAGGAGGTAGGTGTATGTGTGTCAAAGTCAACAATCAAGAGAAGACTTCACCAGAGTGAATACAGAGGGTTCACCACAAGATGTAAACGATTGGTGAGCCTCAAAAACAGGAAGGTCAGATTAGAGTTTACCAAACAACATCTAAAAAAGCCTTCACAGTTCTGGAACAACATTCTATGGACAGATGAGGCCAAGATCAACTTGTACCAGAGTGATGGGAAGAGAAGAGTATGGAGAAGGAAAGGGACTGCTCATGATCCAAAGCATACCACCTCATCAGTGAAGCATGGTGGTGGTAGTGTCATGGCGTGGGCATGTATGGCTGCCAATGGAACTGGTTCTCTTGTGTTTATTGATGATGTGACTGCTGACAAAAGAAGCAGGATGAATTCTGAAGTGTTTCGGGCAATATTATTATCTGCTCATATTCAGCCAAATGCTTCAGAACTCATTGGACGGCGCTTCACAGTGCAGATGGGCAATGACCCGAAGCATACTGCGAAAGCAACCAAAGAGTTTTTTAAGGGAAAGAAGTGGAATGTTATGCAATGGCCAAGTCAATCACCTGACCTGAATATGATTGAGCATGCATTTCACTTGCTGAAGACAAAACTGAAGGGAAAATGCCCCAAGAACAAGCAGGAACTGAAGACAGTTGCAGTAGAGGCCTGGCAGAGCATCACCAGGGTCTGGTGATGTCATCGCGTTCCAGACTTCAGGCTGTAATTGACTGCAAAAGATTTGCAACCAAGTATTAAAAAGTGAAAGTTTGATTTATGATTGTTAATCTGTCCCATTACTTTTGGTCGCTTAAAAAGTGGGAGGCACATATACAAACTGTTGTAATTCCTACACCGTTCACCTGATTTGGATGTAAATACCCTCAAATTAAAGCTGAAAGTCTGCAGTTACGGCACATCTTGTTTGTTTCATTTAAAATCCATTGTGGTGGTTAGGGATGAGCTTCGAGTTCGAGTCGAACTCATGTTCGACTCGAACATTGCCTGTTCGCCCGTTCGCCGAACAGCGAACAAATTGGGGTGTTCGCGGCAAATTCGAAAAATCTATGGGAGAAATCTAAAGTGCTAATTATAAAGGCTTATATGCAAGTTATTGTCCTAAAAAGTGTTTGGGGACCCGGGTCCTGCCCCAGGGGACATGTATCAATGCAAAAAGAAGTTTTAAAAACGGCCGTTTTTTCGGGAGCAGTGATTTTAATAATGCTTAAAATGAAAAAATAAAAGTGAAATATTCCTTTAAATTTCGTACCTGGGGGGTGTGTATGATATGCATGTAAAGTGGCGCATGTTTCCCGTGCTTAGAACTGTCCCTGCAAAAAGTGTCATTTTTGAAAGAAAAAAATGCATTTAAAACTGACTCGCGGCTATTAATGAATTGTCGGCTCCCGGCAATACATACAAAAGTCATTGATAAAAAAAAAAAAAAAAGCGTGGGGGTTCCCCAGAATTCAATTACCAGGCCCTTCAGGTCTGGAATGGATATTAAGGGGAACCCCGCCGCAAATAAAAAAAAAATTGACGTGGGGTTCCCCCAAATATCCATTCCAGGCCCTTCAGATCTGGCATGGATTTTAAGGGGAACTCCACCCCAAATTAAAAAAAAATGGCGTGGAGTCCCCCTAAAAATCCATACCAGACCCCTTATCCGAGCATGCAACCTGGCCGGCCGCAGGGGAAAAGGGGGGGACGAGAGAGCGGCCCCCCCTCCCTCCTGAACCGTACCAGGCCACATGCCCTCAACATGGGGAGAATGTCCCCATGTTGATGGGGACAAGGGCCTCATCCCCACAACCCTTGCCCGGTGGTTGTGGGGGTCTGCGGGCGGGGGGCTTATCGGAATCTGGAAGACCCCTTTAACAAAGGGGACCCCCAGATCCCGCCCCCCCCTATGTGAATTGGTAACGGGTACATTGTACCCCTACCATTTCACGAAGAAAGCGTAAAAAAAATGTTTAAAAAAACACACAAACACCTTGAAAAAGTCCTTTATTTAAAAAAATAAATAAATAAACATTCCAGCGGTGAAATCCAGTGTCCCGCGGCGATCCCGATGTCCAGCGCTGTCCTTCATTGGTTGTGCCTGAGCGGACCTGATGGGGAACTCCCTCTCAGTATTTTAAATGTATAGACCCGCCCCTTCTAAAGTTCCCCATCAGGTCCGCTCAGCGGACGAGATGCGGAACATGAGAAGGGGCGGGTCTATACATGTATTGCCAAAGTGAGAGCAGTTCCCCATCAGGTCCGCCTCCTCGGTATGTCAGACCCGCCTACGTCATTGGCTTGAGCGGGGAACTTCCTTTAAATTTAAATTTACATAGTGAAGGAAGTTCCCCGCTCAAGCCAATGACGTAGGCGGGTCTGACATACCGAGGGGGCGGACCTGATGGGGAACTGCTCTCACTTTGGTAATACATGTATAGACCCGCCCCTTCTCATGTTCGGCATCTCGTCCGCTGAGCGGACCTGATGGGGAACTTTAGAAGGGGCGGGTCTATACATTTAAAATACTGAGAGGGAGTTCCCCATCAGGTCCGCTCAGGCACAACCAATGAAGGACAGCGCTGGACATCGGGATCGCCGCGGGACACTGGATTTCACCGCTGGAATGTTTATTTATTTATTTTTTTAAATAAAGGACTTTTTCAAGGTGTTTGTGTGTTTTTTTAAACATTTTTTTTACGCTTTCTTCGTGAAATGGTAGGGGTACAATGTACCCGTTACCAATTCACATAGGGGGGGCGTGATCTGGGGGTCCCCTTTGTTAAAGGGGTCTTCCAGATTCCGATAAGCCCCCCGCCTGCAGACCCCCACAACCACCGGGCAAGGGTTGTGGGGATGAGGCCCTTGTCCCCATCAACATGGGGACATCCTCCCCATGTTGAGGGCATGTGGCTTGGTACGGTTCAGGAGGGAGGGGGGGCCGCTCTCTCGTCCCCCCCTTTTCCCCTGCGGCCGGCCAGGTTGCGTGCTCGGATAAGGGGTCTGGTATGGATTTTTAGGGGGACTCCACACCATTTTTTTTTTAAACTTGGGGTGGAGTTCCCCTTAAAATCCATGCCAGATCTGAAGGGCCTGGTAATGGAATTCTGGGGAACCCCCACGCTTTTTTTTTTTTTTTTTCTCAATGACTTTTGTATGTATTGCCGGGAGCCGACAATTCATTAATAGCCGCGAGTCAGTTTTAAATGCATTTTTTTTCTTTCAAAAATGACATTTTTTGCAGGGACAGTTCTAAGCACGGGAAACATGTGCCACTTTACATGCATATCATACACACCCCCCAGGTACGAAATTTAAAGGAATATTTCACTTTTATTTTTTCATTTTAAGCATTATTAAAATCACTGCTCCCGAAAAAACGGCCGTTTTTAAAACTTCTTTTTGCATTGATACATGTCCCCTGGGGCAGGACCCCGGTCCCCAAACACTTTTTAGGACAATAACTTGCATATTAGCCTTTATAATTAACACTTTAGATTTCGAACGTTCGAGTCCATTGTATTTAATAGGGTTCTAAAGTTTACACGAACATTTTGTCTGTTCGCAGGTTCTGGTGCGAACCGAACAGGGGGGTGTTCGGCTCATCCCTGGTGGTGGTGTATAGAGCCAAAAAGATTAGAATTGTGTCGATGTCCCAATATTTATGGACCTGACTGTATTTCCCTGTTTATATGTATGCACATTTTATTTCCTTATTGTATATGTGTATCCACTGGCCCAGCAACTTTCAAGTTTTACTGTTGCTCATTGATGTATAACATTTGTAATAAATCTTTATATATTTACTTTCATCTGTGCTGTGTACATTGGCTATTATGCCGGGCAACTCACAATCATTGTTGTTGCCGCTTCGTTACATAACACTTTGAAAAAAATAAATTGATTTTGTCTCATTGTTCGCTGTGAACATTGGCTAAACCTCTCTCACCTCATTCTAAGTCCCAGGGCGACCTCTTTTGTCTTTTTGTGCACAAGGCCAGATTGAGACTTGAAGATTAAGAGTAGTCTAGAGGAGAAGGTTATTCCTCAGTCAGTCATCACTAAACTCCTACAAGCCAGGATAAAGTCCACTAAAGCCGCGTACACACGATCGGTTTTACCGATGAAAACAGTCCGATGGATTTTTTTCATCGGACAAACCGATCGTGTATGGGCCCCATCTGTCTTTTTTCCATCGGTGTCAAAAAACAGAACATGTTTTAAATTTTTCCGATGGATAAAAAACCGATAGCAAATTAATATCGTCTGTGGGGAACTCCATTGGATAAAAAACACACGCATGCTCAGAATCAAGTTGACGCATGCTCAGAAGCATTGAACTTCATTTTTCTCGGCTCATCTGAGTGTTTTATGTCACTGCGTTTGAAACGGTCGGTTTTTTGACTGATGGTGTGTAGGCAAGACTGATGGAAGACAGTTACATTGGATTTCCGATGGAAAAAAACATCGGATTAGAATCCATAGGATATCCGATCGTGTGTACAGGGCTTTATACTTCTTATTTCAGTCTTTGGAATATATTTTCCACATTTGCCTCAAAGAGTTCATGCAATTCCAGATGCCCATTGGTTACTTTGGTGTTAGAATTCCTCCAAAGAGGTCTGGATAGAGATCGAACTTACAATACCATCAAGTTTATAATGCCTTATTAACAGTCACTCACTAGTACCAGATGGGTACAAAAGGAAGGGTTTTGGGGCTTTATTTGAAGTGCGTGTGTATATGCTCCTCCATCCCTATATCTAGAGCAAAAAGAGGATTGGTGGGACTTTAAGTGAGGCATAAAACCAGCAACTTAGAAAAAATATAAACATATTATTTGTCATCAACACATGACATGGCATGTAGCAGTTAATACGTATTTCAATAATGAAAATTTCATGCATATACACATAACAAAGACATAAAAACGATTCATGTATGTACACATGGATAACATAATTACTTAAACGTAATTCAAATATAGACATAGATCACATAGTGACATGTTGCAGTAATCGGTAGTATAAACCAGTAATGCTGGATATCATATGGTCAATTAAAAAAAGCAAGATTGTTGTATCAAGATGGAAAATGAACTGGATGTAAGGGACATGGCTGCATCCAATAAGCTTAACGCGATGCGTGGATTCGCTCCACTTCCTCAGGAGCGGACACATGGCATGTTAGGTCGGTAAGATCAAATAAAAACCATGCGGTACTGCAAGCACAAGGTTTCTGGGGTTGTCTATCCCGGGAGCCACGGGGAAAACCGGGCGCAAGAACACCCACCCATGGGAGAGAGTGTCCCCATGTGTTCTGCGGTGGTGCAAGGAAGTGACTCCAACCATACCTTCGGTTCCCACTGAGCCAAGCTCCGAAATGTGATGTGAAGTGTGCCCAAATGAACACAGTGAGGACCAGATGGGTTTTGGATTAATTGATAGTCTAAATCTTAAGGCATCTTTTAAAGTTTAGGTTGTAACTCTTCCTTCTTTTGAACCTATTGAGTCTTTATGGTATCTTAACTTTAAAACAGCTTTTTAATAGCTGCCAGCTCAGCTACGAGAGTTTCGGAACTTCAAACCCTAATGGCATCAGAAACATTTTGCATAACATTCGAAGATAAAGTGGCTCTGTGACCAGCTCTAGAATTCTTGCTCAAGATTTGTCTAAAAATTCTTCTAAACATAGAATAGACTCTATTATATATTGTCAATTGTATATTGTTGATCTTCAGTCAGCTCTAGTGTCCAACCATGGCGGACACCATTTTTTCTGTAGATTGTTTTTCAATCAATGTCCGATCACGTGACTGGAGCAGTCTATAAAGTTGTCTTTTTTTTGGCATCACACATTCATGCCCCTGTTTCCCCGAAAACGCGATGTGACGAAAAATGCGTTGAATGGGGCCACGAACGATGCCGGCTTTTGTCGAGGCTCCGTGCTGTTTGGTTACTTATGATTTTTCTGAACCATGTGAGTAACTTTTGAAGGTATTAACAATAAATGTGTACTAGCAGTATTCACGCTATGTGTGGCCTATGATCCTTTTCCTCTATGGCGGCTATCTGAGCCTGATCCAAGGTTGTGGCGACTGTATTGGTGATTATTATATGTTGGCATCCGGTGGACCATACTTACCCTACTTAGAGACACCGGGAGGGATCCATTGCTTCTTATGTGTGCTTGATCTCTGTAAATGGGGATCATAATCATCTAGTAAGAGGCTTTATTATGGTGGAGGGCATGTGTGTATAGTGTATTTACCTAACATTTTCATGTGGCTTGATACCTGGTGGGATACTCTGGGAAGAATTAGAAATATTTTAATTCCACTACATACTTCATTTGCTGTTGGCACATGGACTAATTACATTCATATTGAATTTTATGGATCATTTAATTTACTGTTTGATTGAATATTGACACATTTTCATACTATTTTTTTTTGTTTTGTAACAAGAAGCGCATTATTATTTGTGTGTGTATAGAATGGACTCTACCTGTTATTTTTCTGAACCTCAGAACAAGAAGAGCTTTGATACAAGCTTGATTTGCCCCTTTTAGTCTCCACCCATTGTATCTCCATGGAGCACTCTCACAGGTTCTTTGTTCTCCAGGAAGGTTCAAGAACGGGTGAAGCCTACACCTAGGGCTAGTTTATCTTATTTCATACACATACAAGTATTATTGCAATTCAAACTGTTTCCAGCCACATTTTAAATCTGCAAAAAAATACAGACCCTGAAGAAAACCCTGAAACGCATTGGATTTTTTCAATTGAATATTTATTAAAATGAAGAAAAACACTTCATAAGGGCCCAGCGCTAAAAAATAAAAAAAAATCCACAATGGCAGAAAATGGACAATAAAGTGTTAAATCCAACAACAAAAATATGTGTTGACTTCCCACTACAATCAAGAAAATAAAAAATATTTCCATCAAAGTCTCACTCTTTTATTAGCCACTTGACCTCCGTGAGATTTACCCCCCCCCCTTCATGACTAGGCCATTTTTTTGCAATACAGCACTGGGTTACTTTAACTGACAATTGCACGACGACACTGTACCCAAATAAAATTGATATCATTCCCCCCCCCCCCTCAAATAGAGCTTTCTTTTGGTGGTATGTGATCATCTCTGCGTTTTACATTTTTTGTGATATAAATAAAAAAAGACGGACAATTTTGAAAAAGAAAACAATATTTCTTAATTTCTGCTATAAAGCTTATACAATAAAAAAAAATTAAATATCAAATTTCTTCATAAATGTAGACCAATATGTCTTCTGCTACATATTTTTGGTAAAAAAAAAAAATCCCGATAAGTATTGATTGGTTTACGCAAACTTTGTAGCGTCTATGGAAATTTTCATTTTTTTTATATAATAGTAATGGCAGCAATCAGCGACTCATAGCAGGACTGCAATATTGCGCTAGACATAAATAAAAAAAAGGCTAACAATTTTGAAAAAGAAAACAATATTTTTAACTTTCTGCTATAAAGCACATCCAATAAAAAAATTTAAAAATATAATTTCTTCATAAATTTTGGCCAATATGGATTCTGCTACATGTTTTTGGTAAAAAAAAGAATCCCAATAAGCTTGTATTGATTGGTTTACGCGTACGTTATAACCTATACAAACTATAGGATGCATTTATGGAATTTTTATTTATTTTGTACTAGTAATGGCAGCAATCAGACACTAACTGACACGTTTAACACTTTGCGGGAAACAGTGACACTAATACAGTGATCAGTGCTAAAAATATGCACTGTCACAGTACTAATGACACTGGCTGGGAAGGGGTTTAACATGTAGGGTGATCAAAGGGTTAAATGTGTGCCTAGCCAGTGTTTGTGTGTACTGTATGTGCTACTTTTCCTAGGGGAAGATATAGATTGTTGTCCCTGCTTTGCAGGAACACAGAATCCATCCCTTCCCCCCTGTTCGAACCGGGATCTGCCTTGTTTACACAGGCAGATCCCTGTTCTGTGTGGTATACACAAGACCGTCAGGTGCGGGAGAACATCAAGTCCCTGGGACTTGGTGCGCGCACATGCTCCCTGCAGGGCGGAACTCTGGAATCATGTATATACCATATACGTGATCCGGTACACAGTTGCCACACTGTAGCAGTAAACTGCTACAAGGCAAAGTGGTTATACCTCTGAAACAAAGGGGGAGATTTACCAAAACTGGAGGACGCAGAATCTTTTGCAACAATGCATAGTAACCAATTAGCTCCTAGGTTTTATTGTCAAAGCTTAATTGAACAAGCTGAAGTTAGAAGCTAATTGATTACTATGTACAACTGCACCAGAGTCTGCGTGCCCCCATTTTAATAAATATCCCCCAAAGTGTCCATCAATATTTACAGTGGCCACTAATGTTCAACGTGTGTACAGATCCATTCTAGCAAGAGCTTATCGGCTGCATGCAAAGGATCCATTGTGCGCCCTCCCCCTAGAACACACTACTGCACTCCTCAGATCTCTATGCCTATCTTTCCCAAGAAAAACATTCAGGCTTTTACTAATCCCCAGGGCACAATCTCCTTGGCATAGGCGTGCGCACAGGGTGTGCCGGGTGTGCCTGGGCACACCTTATATAAATAAGAACATAAGAAGTTGCGCTAATAGTGAATCATCAAAAGTGTTTACATGTAAAATGAAACAGCTTACCGTATATACTCGAGTATAAGCCGAGTTTTACAGCCCTTTTTTTTTAGGGCGGAAAATACCCCTCTCAGCTTATACTCCAGTCAGTGTACCTTGGGCGTCCATTTTTATAACGGACCTTCTCTTGTCCGAGGATGAAAGAACGTCCGTGATAGGCGGAACACTGAACACAGTGTAAAACGCCTATCACGGAACAGGACGGGACCAGGAGGAAGCCGCGAGTTTTAAAAAATGGACGCCCGCAGCGCAGCCTGTCAAGAATTTCAGGTACGCTGCAATGGGCACAGTGAGGTTGTAATGGGCACAGTGTGGTTGTAATGGGCACAGTGAGGTTGCAATGGGCACAGTGAGGTTGTAATGGGTACAGTGAGGATGGGCACAGTGAGGTTGCAATGGGCACAGTGAGGTTGGGCACAGTGAGGCGTGCAAATGGGCACAGTGAGGCGTGCAAATGGGCATTGTTGACCCTCTTTTCCGCTTACAGTAGCTGCTGCATTCTCACCCTAGGCTTATACTCGAGTCAATAAGTTATCCCAGTTTTTTGTGGTAAAATTAGGTGCCTCGGCTTATATTCGGGTCGGCTTATACTCGAGTATATACGGTAATAATAGAAATCAATTTGTGTAATAAATACAACAATACATAAACCAAATAAGGTGTGCTCGCTGGTCTGTGAGGATGGAAGCTGCCTACCGGAAGTGGCTGCTGTTGGTGAAATTGTTAGAGGTTCAGAGCGGTGTACAGGTGTAGTCTGCTGCTGTATTCTCGTCAGTGCTTTCCCCAGTAATGCCCGGCTCATTTGTCGTTAGACACGTTGGGAGGATCAGAGGACCCAGGCTGGAGCTCCAGGAACGCCCCGGCCGTTAGCCGTTTGATGCGTTGGGAGGATCGTAAGACCCAGGCTGGGTATGAGTGACAAGCCTTTACAGCTTGTATAGCTAGTAAGCCTTCATTCCGTGTAGTGGTGGATTCACAGGGTCCCTTGTTTATTGAAGACCTCTCACAGGGTGTTGCAACATTCATTCCTTCTTGAATATATATGAAAGAGACTTTTGTTATTTGGTTTATGTATTGTTGTATTTATTACACAAATTGATTACTATTATTAAGCTGTTTCATTTCACATGTCACAACACATTTGATGATTCACTATTAGCGAAGCTTCTTTTGTTCTTATTTCTGTTGGTGTGTATTTCACTTTTGAGTTGCAGCTTGTTCTATTTGGTGAAATAGCGCAGTTTTTCTTTTTAACACCTTATAAAAAAAAAACATGTGTGGCACAGATTGCCCAGGCTGTCTAGGCCCCCACGCCCCCGCTATGGTCCCCCCTGCAGCGCTGCTGGCTTCCCTCCTCTCCTTTCCTGCAGAATGCTGCGGCCGATCGTTTCAGGATGGAGAGCGGGGAAGGGGCCAGTAAATATGTAATTTAGCAGCCCCTTCCTTTTCTAAATAAACACAATGAGTGATTGGTACCGATCACTCTCTGTGTTCATACATAACTTAACAATAGTAAACTGTTTACTATGCTTTAGTTTGTGAATAAACAGGAAGCCGTTCAGCGCAAAGCACTTGCCATTCATTCACTGTCCAGTGCAGTTGAGGCTTCAGAGAAAGGGACTGGGAAATTTCTGCCCTCAATCCCTTTCTTTGTCTCAAAAGTGAGAAAGTTTGAGCTATGGGGTGCACACCCTAATGCAATAGGCTGCGCACACCTATGCTCCTTGGTCAATATGTAATCTCCCTTAGGATGTCAAGTCCTTTAAGTTCCATACCAGAAAGGAGGAATCTCAGGGACGGCCTGTCCATTAAGGGAGCACGGGCACCACCCCCCCATGTCAATCACCGCCTCCCCTATACATCGCCGCCTCCCCTATCCATCACGCCTCCCCTATCCATGCGTCCGGCCCCTTTCAGGACACCGGCGCATGGATTCCAATGTTGTAACACTGATCCTCCTCCCGGCCAATCAGGAAGCGGGTTTTGACACGGTCGCCCAATTTTCTGAAAGGACAGGCGATCCTATTGGATGCCTAAAAGGAGGAGAAGCTGGAAGCTGCCATGGAGGAGAGGACTCGGAGCCGAGCCGCTGCACCACGCTGCTTGTCACCCGCCACCCACCACAATGGGGTAAGTGCTGACAAACAGCGGAGGGGTGGGTGCCGCTTGGGGAAGATGGGTGGTTGTTTGCCGCCTCCCAGCCCCCAAACAAAACATCAGCCGCCACTGATGTAGTATGTATATAAGTTGGCCTGCTGGAGCCCTCAGTTTGATCCCTATTTGATCACTATTTAAGCTCTGTGTTGCAACAGCCAACTCCACTTCATCAGGACAGTATGGTGTGTATAAAATAAAGGAAAGGCAGCTCAGGGAGGGCCCACTAGTCTTACGGGTGGGCACAGGGGCCAGAAAGGCTACAGGAGGCAGCAGTCACACAGAGAAAGCAGATTATTACACAAACTGACACCCACCTATAGGGAGTCCTATTTGTTTTTGAATGAATCCAGGTTGTAATATCCTCAAAGTTTTATCCCATCCATAGAAGGCCTGACTATCCCCAATATAAGATGGAAAATCACTAAATATTTTCCAAAAAGGATCTAAGCATTGGATGTCACAAACACCCAGAGTCACTAGTCCCGACTCCCAGGTTGAAAATCTCTGTGTCAATCCCTTATAGAATGTAGAGGGTTCCCAAGGCCCTTATAGTTCTGTTGTTTGTGTGGTTGGTTGCTGATAGGGGACTGTTATGGCCGGCCTATCTCTATATTTTTTTATCTTTTGCTTTTTTAACTTAGGTGTTATGAAAGTACCCTTAGTGGTGTATTATTATTTTCTGCAGTTGCGGCTGTGTGGCCGGTCGTGGCCTTTGTCTCCCCTCTGACTAGCCCAGTGCCTGGCTTACCTCCCCTATGCTTGGTCCTTAGGGGATTGGTATTCAGATCTTGTGTGTGGCTTCTTCCCCAAAGTTAGAGGTTGATATACATGTCATACATCTGTCATATTTAAACTTTGATGATGTCTGTACTTTTCAGATGCTTCTGCGGTCTCCATGATGAAGCAGTTGTGGACAGCAAAACGCGGTGGTACAAACCAGCAGGATATATCAGCATCCATTCTATCTATACATTTGTATTGTTATTCATTTTATGTATCACAACGCTCCTAACTTTTGTGTGGCAGTTTTGTTTCATTCCACCATCATTTTTTAATGGTTTGTTAGTTTGAGTACAATGCCTTTAACTGTGTGCCGACCACCGCACGCAGATATACGTCTGCAGCATAGCACGGCCAGGCAAAAGGACGTGTATATATACGTCCCTTTTAAGAAGCCGTCATTGTGGACGCGCGCACAAAAAATTGTCAGAATGCATTGGTCAGACGGCCACCTTCTCCACCGCTCCTTCTGTGACTGACCGAAGCCTCAGCAACACGTTGTCCAGGACCAGGAAATTGTAACCTCCCAGGCTCTGGAAACGCATTGCACAAACCTTTCTGCAAGGCCTCCCGAAGATGTTTCATCCTCTGCTCCCTCTGCAACAGCTGGATAAGTTCCACAACCTTACCCTTGTAACGTGGATCAAGAAGGGTTGCCAGCCAGTAATGATCCCTCTCCTTGATACAACGAATCCAAGGGTCCTCTCGCAGGCTTTGCAGGATCAGGGAGGCCATGCAGCGTAGATTTGCTGAGGCATTCGGTCCGGAGTCCTCTTGGTCACTAAGGACGACATGACCCACAGCCACCTCCTCCCAGCCACGTACAGGTCCATGGGTTTCTGGGGACTGAAAACGATCCCTTGAAGACCGCTGCTGATGCTGAGTGCTAGGCTCCACCTCCATGCTGACACAATCCTCATCCTCCTTCTTTTCCTGTGAGATCGGCGGGCCCGCAGGAATACTGTCTGGATAAAGGGGGCCTTGAGAGGTAAGGAAGTCCTCCTCTTCCTCCCTCTGTTCTGCCTCAAGTGCCCTGTCCATTATTCCATGCAGCGTGTGCTCCAACAGGTAGACAAGAGGGACAGTATCACTGATGCATGCACTGTCACTGCTCACCATCCTCGTGGCCTCCTCAAATGGTGACAGGACAGTGCATGCATCCTTGATCATGAGCCACTGGCGTGGCGAAAAAAAGCCAAGCTCCCCTGACCCTGTCCTGGTGGAATACTCGCACAGGTACTCATTGATGGCCCTCTGCTGTGTGTTCACCTGCTGCAGCATTGCCAACGTTGAGTTCCACCTGGTGTGGCGTTTGGGAACCTGCCACTGAGGTACCGCACATTCCACAAATTCACGAAAGGGGGCAGAGTCTACCAGCTGAAAAGGCAGCAGTTGGAGTGCTAGCAATTTAGCCAAGCTAGCATTCAGCCGCTGGGCATGTGGATGGCTAGGACCAAATTTCTTTCGCCGGTTTAGCAACTGGGGTAGGGAAATTTGCCTGCTACAATTGGACGTTGGTGTAGCGATAGCAGATTGCCCGCAAGTACTTGGCACACCTAATTCTACACCTTCATTCCTCTCAGTGCAGGTTTCTGAGAGGACTGAAGGTATAGTGGGGTTGGAGATCCCAGCTGATGAGGAGCAAGGAGAGGTACGCCTTGTTATTTGGTGTGGGTCTTTTAAGTACTGTTGCCAACGGACTGCATGGGACCTTGACATATGTCTGGTCAAGCATGTGGTGCCCAAGCGGCTGCTGTTTTGGCCACGCTTGATACGCTTCAGACCTATGTTGCAAACAGCAACGGTGCGATCTGCTGCACACGTCTCAAAAAAGGCCCAGACCAAAGAACTTTTGGAAAAATGCGCGGAGTCAGCAGCGCCCTGCACATGCGGAGCTCTGTGGTGTGATGCAGTCGGTTGGCTGCCCCTGGAGGGCATCCTGCCTTGTTTGGAGACGTGCCTCCTCCTCCTCTCTCCTATGAGGCACCCACATAGAGTTAGTGACCTCATCATCCCCTCCCTCCTCGTCACTGGAGCAAACCTGGCAGTATGCTGCAGCTGGGGGAACATGATTGCTAGTTTGTTGTCCTTCTTGGGCACCCCCTCTCTCTGGGCTCACGTTACTGCCTTCCTCAAGCTGGGTAACATCATTGGAGCCTTCAAAATGCTGCGCATCCTCCTGCAGCATGTACCCAACACTATGGTCGAACAGAGACGATGGAATAGGCCATTTGGCAGCAGCATTGGCAGCCAAAGTACTGTGAGCCTGGGTGACAGAGGATGAGGAGGATGAGGATGGCTTTGTGATCCACTCTACCAACTCTTCTGCATGTTGTGGCTCAACGCGGCCAGCTGCCGATAAAAAGGACAAGCGTGCCCCACGGCCACGTGCTGAGGATGCACCATGTCCACGACCAGTACTGTTGGCTGTAGACACAGAGTCTGCTTGCCCTCTTTTAGTGGCCTGTGAGCATCTGCCTCTCCTTGTTGGCCTTCCAGACATACTATAAAATTAGACTAGCAAAACACCACCTGAAGTTTACCAGAAAAAGTACACCAGGAATGGCCTGCAGTCAGATATAGGCTTGGTTAGACTGGATGCAGTGGATATATATATGTAGGAGACAGTATATATATTCTATGCACTGCAGATCACTGAATTACCTGCCTGGCCTGCCTGCCTGGAAGTGTATTTAAATAGGTACACCAGGAATGGCCTGCAGTCAGGTATAGGTTTGGCTAGACTAGAATGCAGGGAATATATATATGTAGGAGACAGTATATATATTTTATGCACTGCAGATCACTGAATCACCTGCCTGCCTAAAAGTGTATTTGAATACGGACACCAGGAATGGCCTCCAGTCAGGTATAGGCTTGGCTAGACTAGAATGCAGTGGATATATATGTAGGAGACAGTATATATATTTTATGCACTGCTGATCACTGAATCACCTGCATGGCCTGCCTGCCTGAAAGTGTATTTGAATACGTACACCAGGAATGGCCTGCAGTCAGATCTAGCTACACAGGATACAGTGAATATATATATATTGTGAGGGGGTTAGCTCGGCAGCGGGTGTGTGTGACCCCCGGGATGGGCTCCCCACACAAAACAGGCCCAGCAAACGGAGGTTGTGGTTTTCAAAATCAAAAAAGGTGCGGTTTATTTTCTATTTACAGTGACAAAACACAGCAAAGCAAAAGAAACATAACCAAAATAAATCCTGGTCAAGTTGACCTCTGACTAAACAAACAGGTTTCCTAACTAACAACTGGGATCAGCCTAGTGCTGTCCTAGTCCCTAAGTCCCTGGTTTAGTAAAAGTCCAAACAAATAGCCACACAGGCTTTGCCTCACCGCACAGGGGTTCACTCTCCCTAGACAGTCCACACAGGTCTGGTTCCAGGCATGAGCTAACATCTAATGAAGCTGGGAGTTCTTATAGAGGCCTAAATGAGCTGACCAGGTTCAGCTGGTCTCCTCATCTCTGTCTGCACGACGCCCCACACTCTCCCTAGAGGTATGAGTCATCCATGAGCCCACTAGCCTTATACAACTCTCCACCTAGTTGTATAAGTCGGCGTAAAGCCTGAATCTGGGCGAAATATATCTACCCCCCTGGATGCAACCAGGTGACTTTACCTTCCTGCTGTCACATACCCCCCCCTCTTGTTTTAACCTCGGAGTTGGAACACCAGCAATCAGGCATTCATGTACTCGAGACAAAGCATCCACATTCCCCATTTGAATGCCAGGGCGATGCTTTACTGTGAAGTTGAATTCCTGGAGGGCCAGGAACCACCTATTCACTCTTCTATTTGTTTCCTTGTTTTGAGCCATCCACTTTAACGGAGCGTGATCCGTAACCATGTCAAAGTGCCTACCTAGCAGGTAGTACCGAAGGGAATCTAGAGCCCACTTCACCGCTAAACACTCCTTTTCAACGGTGGCGTAATTTACCTCATGGGACTTCAACTTCCTGCTGAGGTAAATGACTGGGTGCTCTTCCCCGTTCCAGACCTGGGACAATACTGCTCCTAACCCCACATCTGACGCATCACTTTGTACGACAAAGTCTTTAGAGAAGTCGGGTGAGTACAACACTGGCTGGCTACATAAGGCTTGTTTCAAGAATTGGAATGCTGCCTCAGCCTCGGGGGTCCATTTAATCATGACCGACCCTTTCCCCTTCGTCAGGTTGGTTAGGGGCACAGCCTTAGAAGCAAAGTGGGGAATGAATCGCCGATAATACCCAGCGATTCCCAGAAAGGCTCGTACCTGCTTCTTGCTGTTGGGACGTGGCCAACTCTGGATGGCCTCGACTTTGTTGAGTTGGGGTTTTATTACTCCCCTCCCAATGGTGTACCCAAGATATTTGGCCTCCTCCTGCCCAATGGTACACTTCTTGGGGTTAGCCGTAAACCCTGCTTCCCGAACAGAGTCCAGGACTGCTTGCACTTTTGGCAGATGTGAGGCCCAATCTGTGCTATGGACAATTACGTCATCCAGGTAAGCCGCAGCATACTTCCGATGGGGCCTCAGCATCTGGTCCATTTTCCGCTGGAATGTGGCCGGCGCATTCTGTAACCCGAACGGCATTCTTTTATATTGGAACGCCCCGTCTGGGGTTACAAATGCGGTTTTCTCTTTGGCCGACTTGGCCAGGGGGATTTGCCAATACCCTTTTGTGAGGTCAAGAGTCGTCATGTATCGGGCTGTTCCCAGCCGGTCGATCAACTCATCTATACGTGGCATGGGGTAGGTGTCAAATTTTGTAACTTTGTTCAACTGACGAAAATCGTTACAAAATCGCCAGCTCCCATCCGGTTTAGGCACCAACACGATGGGACTAGACCAATCACTTTGGGACTCCTCTATCACCCCTAAGTTCAGCATTTTCTGTACTTCCTCCCGTATTGCCTCCCGTCGAGCCTCTGGGATCCGATAGGGTTTTAACTTCACCCTTTCACCGGGCGGGGTAATGATGTCATGCTCTACCCCAGATGTTTGTCCCGGCAGCTCAGAGAATACCTCCTTGTTGCGAAGCACAAACTCCTTAACCTCCTGTTGTTGGGGTTGTGACAAGGTGGCTGCTATTCCAACCTCAGGAATCACGCAACCAGTTTGAGCTGGTGACCAAGTGTCTGCGACTAGGGACTCTCTATCCCTCCAGGCTTTCAACAGATTAACGTGATAGATCTGTTCGGGCTTTCGCCTTCCTGGTTGTCTGACCTTGTAATTCACTTTGCTCACTTTTTCCATTATCTCGTAGGGGCCTTGCCATTTGGCAAGGAATTTACTTTCAACCGTAGGGACAAGTACCAATATCCTATCCCCCGGGGAAAAGGTACGGGTCTTGGCTCCACGGTTGTACACTCTCTGCTGTGCCAACTGCGCTTGGGCCAAATGTTCCTTCACGATGGGCATTACCTGTGCAATTCGATCTTGCATCAGGGCGACATGCTCAATCACACTCCTGTGGGGAGAACTCTCACTTTCCCAAGTTTCCTTGGCAATATCCAACAGCCCTCTTGGGTGTCTCCCATACAGTAACTCAAAGGGGGAGAATCCCGTAGAGGATTGGGGCACCTCCCTAATAGCAAACATCAAATAAGGAAGTAAACAGTCCCAATCCTTTCCATCTCTATCCACCACTTTCTTCAACATTTGTTTTAGGGTTTTGTTGAATCTTTCAACCAGCCCATCGGTTTGGGGGTGATACACAGACGTACGCAATTGCGTCACTTTGAACAATTTACACAGCTCTTTCATAACCCGGGACATAAAGGGTGTACCTTGGTCCGTAAGCAGTTCTTTACAAATACCCACCCGGCTAAAAACAAGAGATAGCTCTTTGGCTATGGTTTTGGCCGAGGTATTTCGGAGAGGGATCGCTTCTGGATAACGGGTGGCATAGTCCATTATAACTAATATGTACTGGTGCCCCCTAGCGGACTTGATTATAGGACCTACCAAATCCATGGCGATCCTCTCAAACGGGACCTCAATGATGGGTAGAGGGACCAGCGGGCTACGGAAATGTGGCATCGGGGCCAACCTCTGACACACAGGGCAGGAGGAACAATAATTTTCTACGTCCTTCATCACCCCCGGCCAATAGAATCTCTGTAATACCCTCTCTCGGGTTTTCTCTGTCCCCAGATGACCTCCAAGAATGTGCCCATGGGCCAACTCCAACACCAACTTCCTGTAAGGTTTGGGCACCACAAGCTGCTCAACGGTTTCTTCTGCCCTTTTTGCCACCCGATACAGTAGGTCCTTCTCTACGCTGAAGTATGGGTAAGTGCAGGTATTATCTGGGTTCACTAACTCACCATCTATTTTCACTACGTTTTCCCGTGCCTTTATTAGGGCGGGGTCTTTCAACTGTTCTGTGGCAAAGTTTTCCCTGTGAACCTCAAGATCAGAAAACTCCACAGACGGTAGGTTTTCGTCTGAGGAGGTGGTCTCCTCTCCAGTTTCTTGAGTCTCCCCTGCCAATACTGATAAGGGAAATTCCGGAGAGTCCTCACCACTCTCAGGGGAGTTCTGGCTATCACATTCCTGGTACATAGGGGCACCAGTGAGGGGCTCAGGATCATCCCACAGTTCCCAGAACTTCGGAAAATCCCTTCCCACAATGGCGTCATGCGGTAACTGAGATACTAAGCCCACTGGATGAGAGAGGGTACCTTTGGGGGTCTCGAAACACACTGTAGTCACTGGATACTCTCGGGTGTCCCCATGCACACAAATAACAGCTACCTTGCTATTCCCAGAGACCTCTGTTTTAACTAACTCAGCCTTTATCAGGGTCACAAGGCTACCTGAATCCAGCAATACCACAACATTTCTACCATTAACACACATTTTGCATAAATGTTTCTCAGTTCCTCGAATGGCAGTGCATGCGACTGTCGCACACAGCGACTGACGTCTGCCCGTCAGAAAGTCACACTGCATGGGTTCCTCCACAACCGGGCAATTGGCTGCAATATGTCCCGCTTGCCGGCAGCGGTAGCAAACGATCCTTCTTGCCGCCTCTTGAGCCGCTGATTTCCCAGGCTGTTCTCGCCAAACTTGGGGTAGAGCTCCCACCCTCTCACTCTCTCCACCCTCACCCCTTGGAATCCTCTTATCCGCCCCTGGGGATGGTCTGGTCTTAGGGTGGAAAGTCCGAGTGTCTCTGGAAGAGGCCGTCAGGTTCTCTGTAGCCAAGTATTTCTCCACACGATCCACAAGACCATCGGCCGTCTCTGGGTCTCCATGGCTTACCCACTTTTGGATGGCAGTAGGAAGAGCTCTCAAAAACCGATCCATTACAACACGTTCCACAATCTTTGGTGCGGACAAAGTCTCTGGCTGTAGCCACTTTCTGCTCAGGTGAATGAGATCATACATTTGAGACCTGGGGGGTTTTCCAAGCTGGAAAGTCCAGTTATGCACACGCTGAGCCCGGACAGCCTGGGTGACACCCAGCCTTGCCAATATTTCAGCTTTTAGCATCACATAGTCTTTTGCTTGGTTAGGCTCTAGGTCATAGTAAGCTTTCTGCGATTCACCAGTTAACAGAGGAGCCACCAGTCCAGCCCACTGCTCCTCAGGCCACTTTTCTCTTTCAGCGGTCCTTTCAAATGTGGTCAAAAATACCTCTGGATCATCCTCTCCAGTCATTTTTGTCAATAAACGACTCACCCCAAAGGACGCGGTATTAGTGGGACGGCTTTCCTCACTGGTCTGCGGACGTTGCTGCATTACTGCTTCCATCTGTTGTTGTAGTCTCTGCTCTTGCTTCTGCAACAGGTCTATGAAGCGGGCCTCAGATTGCTGCTGGGCTCGTTGCTGAGCCTCCAGACTCTGTTGCAAAGTTGCGTTTGTCTGCTGCTGGGCTGCAAGGCTCCTTTGCAAACCTGCATTTGTCTGCTGTTGATTGGCATTTGCTAGAGCCAGCTGCTTCAGTATCTCCTCCATGCTGGCTTAAAAAAAACTGCCACTGGTTCTCCACCAACTGTGAGGGGGTTAGCTCGGCAGCGGGTGTGTGTGACCCCCGGGATGGGCTCCCCACACAAAACAGGCCCAGCAAACGGAGGTTGTGGTTTTCAAAATCAAAAAAGGTGCGGTTTATTTTCTATTTACAGTGACAAAACACAGCAAAGCAAAAGAAACATAACCAAAATAAATCCTGGTCAAGTTGACCTCTGACTAAACAAACAGGTTTCCTAACTAACAACTGGGATCAGCCTAGTGCTGTCCTAGTCCCTAAGTCCCTGGTTTAGTAAAAGTCCAAACAAATAGCCACACAGGCTTTGCCTCACCGCACAGGGGTTCACTCTCCCTAGACAGTCCACACAGGTCTGGTTCCAGGCATGAGCTAACATCTAATGAAGCTGGGAGTTCTTATAGAGGCCTAAATGAGCTGACCAGGTTCAGCTGGTCTCCTCATCTCTGTCTGCACGACGCCCCACACTCTCCCTAGAGGTATGAGTCATCCATGAGCCCACTAGCCTTATACAACTCTCCACCTAGTTGTATAAGTCGGCGTAAAGCCTGAATCTGGGCGAAATATATCTACCCCCCTGGATGCAACCAGGTGACTTTACCTTCCTGCTGTCACAATATATATATATATATATATATATATATATATATATATATACAAAGCCGGGATGTATATATATACTAAATACACTGCAGCTAACTGAATCGCCTGCCTGCTCAAAGTAAATGAAATGACATTCTCTCTCTCCACCAGCAACACACTACACAAGGCCGACGTGCAGGCGGCCTTATATAGTGTGGGGCGTGGACTTAACCCCCTGAGCCATAATTGGCCAATTATGGCTCTCTTTGCTGACGGCGCTGTGATTGGCCAAAGCATGCGGGTCATAGTGCATGCTTGGCCAATCATCAGCCAGCAATGCACTGCGATGTCGCAGTGCATTATGGGGCGTGACGCGCCGCTCGAATTTGGCGGGAACGCCCCATAATGTTCGAATTTCTTCGAACGATCGAACAGCCGATGTTCGAGTCGAACTCATGTTCGACTCGAACATAAAACTCATCACTAATCCTGAGAAAGCATATCTGGTTAGTGCGGTGAAGGCTGTGGTCAGAGGTCATTCGAAATGGACCCCTTTTTGCATTCCTCCACCAGAGAAGCCAGTCTGTCTCAAGCAGTACAGACTTTCTGGAGGCCACAAAGAAATTGGGAGACTATTCAAGAACTGTTGAGAGTAGTGATCCTTAGACCTGTAAGTCCTTTCTTCTCTCCAGTGTTCCCGGTAAAGAAACCTGATGGGACATATAGAATGACTGTGGAAGACTCTAGTCCCTCTTCACAGTTAAGGTACCTCTCCAAAGCCAGCATGTATGGTTGTTTCTGAGTTGGGGTGAGCAGCGACTCGCACACCATTAAAATACCCCCTCTAGTATCCTGGTCCCTAGTGTACTCACCAGTATTTAAGTCCATGAATATCCCATGTGCTTTTCCTCTGATCATGTTTTATGTGTCAACGTAAGTACATTCAAAAATGCCCATTGAAAGTCACACTGATTTGATGTCTACAATGACATTCAGCCATCTATGAAAGACAATAATATTCGGATGGGATGACGTATCATGTTTTTTTCTCATCAGTTTTTTTGAAAGGACAGTAACTCAAAACTACAGAGGACCGCAGGAAGACCTAAAAGTCATTTTTATTTTTGTTTTGTTTTCAAGCCAGATATAACAAAAACCAAAATACAATTTATGTGCCCAGGCTTTGGACAATGTTATCATCAAGATACAGCTAGCAGCATCCAGGGAGATTGTTATCCTGAGCTTGTGAAAGTTACTGTCACCTGCAAAGTTATCACAAAGACAATGAATGACCAACTACAATTATCTCTCTGAATTGAAAACATAGATTCCCAGGGATCAAATTATCTTCCTTGAATGCTCTGCCCGGGGCCACAATAACTGGAGTGAACAAATCTTTTTAATACATTTTACAAAAACAGACCTCAAGCAAGCAGAAATCCTGCTGCTTTTTGATTTAAAGCAATGCCCCATCTTCATTGTTTGGTCACAATAAAATGTATTTCCCATCACTGGCAAAAATGTTCTTTTTTTTAATAGGGATTATTCCCAGTAATACACTATATTACCAAAAGTATTGGGACACCTGCTTTTACAAGCACATCATTTTATTGGCATCCTAGTCTTAGTCCGTAGGGTTTAATATTGAGTTGGCCCACCCTTTGCAGCTATAACAGCTTCAACTCTTCTGGGAAGACTGTCCACAAGGTTTAGGAGTGTCTATGGGAATGTTTTACCATTCTTCCAGAAGCGCATTTGTGAGGTCAGGCATTGATGTTGGACAAGAAGACCTGGCTCGCAGTCTGCGCTCTAATTCATCCCAAAGGTGTTCTATCGGGTTGAGGTCAGGACCAGTGGCGGCCTGTCCATTAGGGCCCATGGGCACCGCCCCCCCTATCCATGCGTCCGACACTCTAATTTACAGTCGGGCGCCGGATGCATGGATTCCAATCGGGGGAGGGGTTGAAGCACGTGATTAGAGCCAGGGGCTCTAATAGGCCCCAAAAAGAGGTGGGCTCGGGGCGTAGAGCACTGTGCTCTGAGTGATCATTACCATAGACACACCCCTAAACCTTGTGCACAGCCTTCCCAGAAGAGTTGAAGCTGTTCTAGCTGAAAAGGGTGGGCCAACTCAATATTGAACAGTACGGACTAACACTGGGATGCCATTAAAGTTCATGTGCATGTAAAGTCAGGCATCCCAATACTTTTGGAGTCTAAGGCTCTACCACTAAGCTATACCTCCCACGCTTTACCAACTTTATAAAACCTCTCTTTTAACACTTTGATACTGAATTCCTTTCTAGCTGCCATCTTTCCTTTAATGCACAACAATGGATTAAAGCTACCAGGGGAAATACATTTGGATCTGAGCTTTCTCATTTGAATGCCCTATTACTGAGCTATAAACCAACATTGCTTACGTTTTTACAGGGACTCAGATTTGGATCTGGACTTCACATCGTGCAATTGAATGCTCTGCTACAGAGCACTAAACCTACTAGTGTTGCCACATTTTTGATGAGTTTCTTTTTATGAACGTTGCACCCTCCTCCACGACCGTGTTCAGTGAAGTGTTTTTGATAGGTAAATTTAGCTTGCCTCGCTGTAACCAGTGTGGCTGTAATCATTGTGTTAGGTAAATTTAGTTGAGCTCACTGTAACCAGTACAACTGATTAATCAGGTCTGTTTAGTGTTCTCAGCTGCTGCCAGTCTGATAGCTCCCTCTGCTTTCCAGAGAGCTGTAAGAACTTTCTGGAACATAGGCGTGGAGCTATGCAGATGGCAGTATGAATATTTATGCAGCCCTGGCCAATTACAGGGAGCAGGGCCCTGAGCGCTGCTGGGAAACTGCATAAATACTCTGAGAGACTGAGCTTAGGGGTCTTTTTCTGCAGAGGATCAGCCTAGCTAGGAGGGCTGTTGCCCTCCAGGGCAACACTGCCATGTGTTTGCTGTTAAAGAGGCCTCAGGGAGTGACATGAGGGTCTGGATTCTGAAGCTACAGAGAGCTGACTGAGGGCTATCTGCTGAAGATCTAGTCTGGTATCACTGGGAACAGTATCGCTTGGAAGAAGGCAACCAACTGTCCCTGGACATTTTGTAAGTACAGACTGCTGAGAGATCTTAGAGACTTTTTGGGCTGCTGCCAACCCTCTTGACTAGAGAGTCAGCTATGTGTGTTTGACCAAAGTTGACATCGGCTCAAATCCTGAAGAGCTCAGTCTATCTAGTTCTCTGTGAAGGGACTCTTCTCTAAAGAAAGAAGTCTGCTTCTATTACAAGCCAAGTCCACAGTTTGCTATATGCAAGGGCTTCTACTTCAGCTTTTCAGAAAGGAGTCCACTGTCCTCAACCTGCACACAGTTTCTGTTTTTGAAGTATCCCACTTAATTCACTCAACCTTATCCACGTTCTCCAAAAATAAAAACAACAAGAACAAAACCCCTAGACTGGTTACTGAGGAAAAGTGTGGTGGCTGAGATTGTGTGCCTGGCTGTGGGACAATCTACTGGGGAAGAACCTGGGTAAATTTCCAGCAGCTCCTACGGGAGTAAGCACTACACCTCTTTGATACCTCCTTCCTTTTACGATTTTTGCAAGCTGCCTTTTTGCTTTCAAGCACAACTGTGGAAAAAAACTAATGTCAGGGATCAGCGGCTAAGGAGACCAGACGCGTAGCTACACAAGGGAATTGAGACCAAACAAAGTATATATCATTAAAGTGATATTTACTTACAGTGAAACACAGCAAACCATAAACACAGCAAACACAGTACACAGTAAACATGAACATAAACAAACCCCAAAACACAAAATAACAAATGAACCTAACTACTATCTATATACAAAAAACATCTAAGGGACAAGGGTACAGGGAATTAATATGTAGCGCCCTGCTCCTGTTGACCAGGCGCTATTATCTAAATTCAGTGGGATGTCTGAACTGTAGTTAGTTCAGATTCTATGTTTTGGCTAAATTGGCCTATGTTCCAGCCTTGGCTGAGTTGGGTGTATTTCCCGCGGTTACCAGCAGGTGTCGCTGCCACCTCTGGTTCGTGTTGGAAGGTACAACAAGCCGAGGCGTATTGGGTACTTTTTCCCAGAGGCAACCTAGCGGGAGGTTGATACGGCTGGGCATGCTGGAAGAGGGTACTTAAGGGGCGGACGCCATTTCTGGGGAAGCTCTCTTACCTCAGGGCCACCATGGCCGGAGGTATGTGACAACTCCTCTTCTGCCTCGGGGCCTGCTGGCCCGAGGTTTCGTTACTGGAAGTAGGCCCAGAAGCTATCTGGGGCCTGCTGGTTCGAGGGTGATCCTGTGCTGTCTGTCCTGCAGGAAGAAGCAGAGCAGTTGAAGGAACCAGGGGAGGACTTGTCTTGGAGAATACGTAGCGAAAGGCTGGTATCTCGAGAGGAGCCTGGGACCTCAATTGGAGGATGCATCCAAACCTATCTGCCTCACAGTATTGCCGGGTCGGCTTAAAGCACTTTCTCATAATGTGCAGTTGCGCTTGAACTTTGAAATTCTGATTACCAAGTCTGTGGCAGAGACTTTTCATTTTTGTCCGTGCATCATCCCGGCTGCTAGGCCGGTGAGAGGGACCTATCTGGGTGAGCAAGATCCAATGACAGCAAGAGTACCTGTCTCCAGGATCTCAAGTTTTCTCAGTGATCTGCATCAGGTACCTGAACTTCCCCTATACCTCCATCCCTCATTCTGCCAACGTTGTGGTAAAAAAAAAGCATTGGAAAAGACTCAGTGACTGGCGACTGTGTTTTATATAACTTTTTTTTTTTTTTTTGCAAAATCTTTTTTATTGAAATTTATATGAGCATGTAGATTTACCCACGCAGGGGCTTAACATTTGCCCACGCAGGGGCAGTTTCATCTTTGTGGCAACTCGCCGCAACAGTGTACAAACACAAACATCCTAACTTAGCTTACACTATAACCCCAATTATAGGGAGAGGGTTAGGTCAAGATAATCTGCGCTCAAATTGATATTGACAGGATAAGGCTAGATGAGACAAGTTGGGTCAATAAACTAACAAAAAACAAACAAAAAAAAACACATTATCAATCTAGGTATTGGTCACTGCATCATTTGCCGTAGTACTATCATCTAGCCAACAACTCCAGACCTTCTCAAATTTTTGTGGGCATCCCCTGTCCGAGTAGGTGACTTTATATAGGGGCAAACTGGCATTCACTAGGCTTTTCCAGAACCTGACAGAGGGGGGAGACGATTGTTTCCAAATCATTGTAATGGCTTTGCGAGCATAGTATAGTAACATGGATATGAGTATTTTCCTGGCTCTGACCATCGACATTTGTTCAACCAGCCCTAGCAAACAATATATAGGTTCATAAGGAACACTAGTCTTAGTGACCCTAGTAATCACCAGGAATACTTCTTTCCAATAAAGTGCGATTGCCGGGCAAACCCAGAAAATGTGGAAAAAGTCCCCCGGTGGATATGAGCAGCGCCAGCACGCCGGAGAATGCGCCGGCGACATCTGGTGCAACCTGTGAGGTGCGTAGTGAGCTCTATGTACAATTTTGTATTGGACCAATTTGTCCCTTGCTGAGACCAGAGGGGAGAAGGGGAAGTCCCAAATCTCCCTCCAGTCGTCCTCATCCAGCCCCGGTATGTCCTCCACCCATTTCCTGCGGAGGGAGGACAGCTCGGGGATGGACACAACCAGCAGGGATCCATAGAGCTGAGACGTGGGTTTCTCCAGGTCCTTTACTCGGAGGGTGGATTCTAACTCAGAGTATACCAGTTCAACTGGTTGGCCCAAAAATTTACACCTGTAGGCATGAGCAATTTGAAGATACCTAAAATGAGCCCGTGCCGGCACATTAAATTTGGTGCATAAAGTGTGAAAGGAGGTGAGATCCCCGTTAGTGACAATATGTTTAAGGGTCAGTATTTTGTATTTGGCCCAGGCCTGTGGATCCGGGATAGTGTTGAAATGCGATAGGTTAGAATTCAGCCACAGGGGGGTGTGAGGAGACCAGGAGTTCGGCTGGTGTGCCCTCAGCGCCTCACCCGCCTTCCATGCCTGCATAGTGGTACGCATCGAAGGGGTGAGATTGTGAGGCGTTTTAGGCCCCCTGAATAACAAACCCTCCAGTGCCTCCAAAGACCCCACTATGGCCGCCTCCAACACCGTTGCAGAGTTGGTCAGGTCCGGCTGCAGCCACCAGTGGGCGGTCACAAGCTGAGTAGCCAAGTAATACTTGTGGCAATCAGGGAGAGCCAAGCCCCCACTATCCACAGGCCTGGTCAAGGTGGTATATTTGAATCTAGGTGGTTTGGGCCCCCAAATAAAGGAGAGGAAGAGTTGCCTGAGGGAATTAAAGAAAACTTTAGTCAGCCATTGTGGGGAGTTCCGAAAGATGTATGTAAGTTTAGGGAGGACTTTCATCTTGAGAAGATTAATGCGCCCAATGAGAGAAAGAGGAAGATTACTCCACGCCTTTAGCTTCGTTTTAATGACTGCCAAGACAGGGTCAAGATTGAGCCGCACAAAGTCCCCACTCTCCCTTGAGACAACAACCCCTAAATAAGTGAACTGTTCAACCCACTGAAGTGAGAGAGAGGAGGGTGAGGAGGACCTGGCCCCCGCATCCACTGGAAACAACTGAGACTTGTGCCAGTTCACTCTCCAACCCCGTGAAGGCGGAGAAGGCATCTATGACACCGAGTGCGCCCCGCAGAGAGTCACCAGCGTCATTCAAAAAAAGCAGCAGATCATCCGCATAGAGAGCCACTCTCTCCTCCAGCCAGCCCACCCTAAGACCACGGACCTCGGCGAGCTCCTGAGGGCCTCAGCAATAGGTTCCATGGCCAGGGCGAAGAGGGCCGGGGAGAGAGGACATCCCTGTCTGGTGCCCCTCTGCAGGGGGAATGGAGGAGACAGGGAGCCATTCAGCTTAATGCACGCCGTGGGACCAGTCTAGAGTGTGCGCATCCAACCTATAAATTTCAGCGGGAAACCCATTCTTCTAAGCACCTCCCACAGATAGACCCACTCCACCGTGTCAAATGCCTTCTCCACATCCAGGGAGGCAATGGTCCTAGACCCTGGTTAGTATGGGGTGCATGTATATTGGAGAACAATCTACGGATATTAATGTCCGTAGACCTGCCAGGCATAAAGCCCGTTTGATCAGAGTCAATCAAGGATTTTATTACTGTATTGAGTCTAGTGGCCAGCAACTTGGTTAAAATTTTGAGATCACAGTTGAGAATTGCGATTGGCCTGCAGGAGGCGCACAGTTTAGGGTCTTTATTAGGCTTTGGAATGAGAACGACATGGGCTTCTCTCATAGAGGGCGGCAAGGAGTCATGTTGCAAACAGGCTTGGAACATCTGTGCTAGTTTGGGGGCGAGTATTTCTGTATGGGCCCTATAATACTCTATGGGCAGGCCATCGGGCCCTGGGGTCTTACCTGCCGGGAAGGACTTAATGGCCAGTGCGACTTTTTCTGGAGTGATCTCCTAGACATGGAGTTGCCTCTCCAAGTCAGAGAGCCATCCCAGGGCCAGTGTGTCCAACAGAGAGATCATAGGTGCAGGGTCAAACCCGTCAGGAAGTGAAGAAACATACAGAGAGGTATAAAACGTGGTGAATGCAGATAGAATATCCTCCTGAGAGGTGATAGCAACGCCATCCGTCGTGAGGATTTCTGATATTACCGCTGAGGGCCTGTCCTGCTGAGCAAGCAGCGCTAGTAGTTTGCTATTTTTGTCTCCATGCTCAAAGTATTCCTGTCTGCTACGTTGTATACCAAGCCTAGTGATATCCGAAACATGGAGATGTAGTTCTTGCCTAAGCGACGAAAGGTGCTCAAAATTAGGGACCGTTGCCGAGGCTGAATATTGAGTCAAGGCCTCATCCACCTTGTGCTGCAGGTCAGAGACCCTGTCTCCCAGCTACGCCTTTACCGCCGCCACAGCCGAGATATATTGACCCCTGCTGTGAGCCTTGGAGGGTGTTTTATGCAACTTTAACCCTAGACTTTGAGTCAACACGGAGAACAGTGGGGTAACGGCAGACCAAAACTAACCAGCAGCTCCTACGGGGGTAGTGCTACACGTGGAGGCTCGTCTGGGATATTGCCGTTGCCTCTAGCAACTTAAAGTCATTCACTGAGGGTTCGCACCAAAGAGGACCCTGGACTGTTTTTTTTGTACGAAAAGAAAGGGGTTAAGTGTGGATCACTCTCTGGCTACGTAGGCTACGGGCAGAGCCAAGAAAACCCGGGAGCTACGTGACCAGAGGAACAAGTGGGAGGATTTCCCACTCATTGCTGCGTGAGACGCGTGTGTGTGTCTGTCGCCAAAGAGAAGAAGTCGCATGATCATACAGAGAAGGTCGGAGTGCAGCTATGTCTTCCTTTTCTCTGGTGCCATCGGCCATGGGGCCCAGGATGTTGTCTCCTAGCACCATTGCAGGTGCCATGTCATCCGGAACTCTACTGACGGATACTTGTATTCGTTTGAAGCCGCGGGGGCGGTTCGCGCTGTACGTGGTCGGAGATGTCGAAGCCTTATGTATGCTGTGTAACAAGTGCGAAGGATTGGCTGTAAACCCCCGTCCATTTGTTCGGTGCCTATACTGTGGGGAGTACCTGTTTGCTATGGAGCAACCCACCATGCCACCCCGTGCCTACTGGTAGGACTGGGCCACGGGCATCGCTGCCGAGGAGGCTGCGGCCTTTGTTTCTGCAGCTTGACCTGCGCTTGCCACATGCGCTACAGTGACTATTCCAGAGGGAGATGGCGCTGTTACTACCCTTGAGGAGTCATCAGCGGACATTGCCACTGCTGTTACCGCCACTGTATCTACCTCCGCTACACCTGTCCCCGCTGCACCTGTCTTCAAGAAGGTGGGATATGTGAAAGCTTACCAAAGCCGAAGCCTACCCCAAGGACTACCCGAACCGGAGCCAGAGGAGAGCCGGAACCCTATACAATCTATGTCAGGAATGGGTGAGAGATCAAGGGGGAACATATCTGGGACTGTTAGCAAAAATTTGCCTGCAGAGGAGTTAAGGGACTCTGAAATAGACTCCCTGTCTGATGTATCAGGGGACGATGATCTTTTTGAGACAATGTCACAAGAACTGCTGTGGGCTCAGGGTGAAGATGTTGCTTCCACCTATGCTTTCACAGATTGGACAGCTATGGACGCTGAGAGAACATCGCCTAGTGTGGAGCCACACAGTACTACTAATGAGACTATGTCTAAAGTTGCCAGTAGTCTTGCACCTGAGAAGCTGTCTGCCAGGCCCATGGTACATAAGTCTCCTAACTCGTGTGTACCTCCGGGACTGGGAAGCACCCGATCCTTGCCGAGGCTTGCCCGTTTGCAAAGGGTTCTCATTAAGAGAACTGCCACGGAATACGGACTGGAATTCCCCTATGTTCCTAAGGAAGTAATGCAGGAAATTGCATCCAACCGAGAGCAGTGGTATGGTGAAGTTATTTGGGACTACTTGTCAGTACCAAAGCCCTTCAGGGGAGTTGGCTATTCTTCCAAGATGGATGAGCGTTTCAGTGGGTGCCTGTTACACTTGGGTTACGGCCGGAACATTTATGCTGACAAGGTGGTCATTTGCAGGCCCGGAAAGGACAACATTGTATACTTTATCACCACACTGGATAAAGAGGGGAAACCAGTGACTCTACCAGATCCCCAATTTTATTGGTAAACATCCAGAGGGGCTATTCTGACTATATATTTTTTTGCTTTACTAAAAGAGTCTCTATGCCAAAAATGGACTGTGGGGTTACATAGTCAGATAGTGTTGGGGGTGGGGAGAGCTTCAAGATCAAGATCTTTCACCTACTTCACCACTTGGCATTAAAAAAGGACTTTTGTTATGTTGTAGATTTCTGCCACTAGGTGGTGGAAGTCTCTCCTCTAGGAAGGGATTGGACTTCTTAAGTTTGCAATTTAGTGGTTGCTAAGGGTAACAGAGGAAGAGATTCTTGATTCTTAGCAGCAGCTCTGACTTTATGTGACTCATCTAGCACTGGGGACATGATCTCTGAACAAGCTTGTAGCAGAGGGTTAACTAAAGTTAGTTTGTCTCTCCCTTGCTCACATTTCTCAATTAAACAGTGCGCAGCAGCAAGACAATCCAACACCACCTGTTGTGAAGAGGCTGAATACCAAAGTACCTGCAAAATGTTATAGCCAGGGGCGTGCTGGGCCGGGGGGGCAGGGTGGAAATTTCCCCCCAGGCTGTCACGACTTATATGCAAAACGGCCGTGGCCCTCGCTGCCGTTTTTTTTTTTCTGTGATAAAGTCGGCCAGATGCACGGCCGCATGCTGTGGCATTCTGGGAATTGTAGGCCACACAAACGCCCTGTGATTGGCCGAACAGGGTCATGTGCGGCCGCACGCTGTGAAATTCTGGGACTTGTAGTCATGATGCGAGAGCCCTGCAAATGGATCGACGGAGCTGGTCACGCGTGGATGCGGCCAAGCGGGGCTGGTCGTGACCACTTGCTGGAGTCCCACCTCTCTGCCTGGGGCACTGTGTGTTTCTGAGGTCTCTCTCATCTACCCCCCTCTCTGCCAGCGCCCCTCCCCCAGCCCCCTCTCTGTCAGCGCCCCCCCAGCCCCCTCTCTGTCAGCCCCCCTCTCCTCTGTCAGCCCACCCCCCCTTTGTCAGCCCACACTCCCTCTGTCAACCCAGCCCCTCTGTCAGCCCACCCCCCCTTTGTCAACCCACCCCCTATCTGTCAGCCCACCCCCTCTCTTAGCCCACCCTCCTCTGTCAGCCCACCCCCCTCTCAGCCCACTCCTCCTCTGTCAGCCCACCCCTCCTCTGTCAGCCCACTACCCCTCTCAGCCCACCCCACCTCTGTCAGTCCACCCCCTCTCAGCCCACCCATCCTCTGTCAGCCCACCCCCCTCTAAGCCCATCACCCCTCTCAGCCCACCATCCCCTCAGCCCACCCTCCCTCTGTCAACCCACCCCCTCTGTCAGCCCACCCCCCTTTGTAAACCCACCCCCTCTCTGTCAGCCCACCCTCCTCTGTCAGCCCCCCGCTTTGTCAGCCCACCCTCCCTCTGTCAACCCACCTCCTCTCTGTCAGCCCACCCCTCCTCTGTCAGCCCACCCCCCTTTGTCAGCCCATCCCCCCTCTGTCAGCCCGGCCCCTCTCTGTCAGACACAGCAGAGAGCCAGGCCAGCCACCTGCAGCAGGGTGCACTGTGCAAGCCAGCCCCCCACCCAGTGACCCACAGCAGGGAGCCAGGCCAGCCACCCCCCCCCCCACAGCAGGGTGCACCGTGCAAGCCAGCCACTGACCCACCCACTGACCCACAGCAGGGAGCCAGGTCAGCCACCAACAGCAGGGTGCACTGTGCCGGGCAGCCACCCACCCACTGACCCACAGCAGGGAGCCAGGCCAGTCACCCACAGCAGGCTGCACCGTATCAGTCAGCCACCGACCCACCCACTGACCCACGGCAGAGAGCCAGGCCAGCCACCAACAGCAGGGTGCCAGGCAGCCACCCACAGAATCCAGCCACACCAGGAAACCAGCCAGCCACAACAGAGTGCCAGCCAACCACCCACAGGAGCCAGCCAGCCACGGTGACCCACCCACAGCAGGGAGCCAGCCAGCCAGCCACCCACAGGAGCCAACCAGCCACGGTGACTATCCACAGCAGGATGCCAGCCAGCCACCCACGGTGACCCACCCACACCAGGGATCCAGCCAGCCACAACAGGGTGCCAGCCAGCCACCAACAGGTGCCAGCTAGCCACCCACAGGAACCAGCCACAGAGGATGCAGGAGCCAGTCAGCCACCCACAGGAGCCAGCCACAGAGGACGCGGGAGCCAGCCAGCCACAGAGGATGCGAGAGCCAGCCACAGCTAGGGAGTTGGGACCCACGTGACTGGCTTGGGCTGCAAGTTTACTTGACCCCAGGACAGGAGCGTCACTTCACACCCCCAGGATCGGAGGAGGCAATGCAAGGACCTGCTGAGCTGGCACTGGCAAGGACAGCTGCCATCACTGAGGTGAGAGACCCTGACACCCGCAGCTGAACCCCACATCCCATCTACCCCCCCATACACCATATTTACCCTGCCTCAGGCCAGTGCCCACCCAGTAACCTAAAAATAGCCCTCAACACTGTGGGTCCTGCTGGGAGCTGGCCATGGCCAGCAGGACCCACAGGCCATGGCCAGCGGCCAGCAGGACCCACAGGTCCATAGCCAGCAGGACCCCCAGGTGCACGGGCAGCTCTCAGCAGGACCCACAGTGATTTTTAGTGGGCTTTGTCAGCACATTATTTCTATTATTACATTGTAGTAATAAATTTAAATAGTTCAACTCACCATAATGCAGAATTAATGGGAGCCCTGAGCATGTCAATTGCCACGTCGCCTGCCACCAGATGCAGAATTTCACTTGCCACGTCACCTGCCATGTTGCCTGTCACCAGATGTGGATTGTCACCTGCCACTTCACCTGCCACGTCACCTGCCACCAGATGCGGAATGTCACTTGCCACGTCACCTGCCATGTTGCCTGCCACCAGGTGTGGATTGTCACTTGCCACGTCCCCTGCCACCAGATGCGGAATGTCACTTGCCAGGTCACCTGCCATGTTGCCTGCCACCAGATGTGTCACTTGCCACATCACCTGCCACGTTGCCTGTCACCAGATGTGGAATGTCACTTGCCACATCACCTTCCACGTTGCCTGTCACCAGATGTGGAATGTCACCTGCGACATTGCCTGTCACCAGATGCGGGATGTCACTTGCCATGTCACCTGCCACACTGCCTGCCACAAGATGCGGAATGTCACTTGCCATGCTGCCTGCCACTGCATTGGTGGCAGCACTGGTCCATTTAGCACAGAGGGGTGCCGAGTGAACGCAGGAGAGTGGTGAGAGATGATGTCATCTCTCTGTTCCCCGCCGTTCCTCCGACATTGAGGCTGACAGGGCGGAAGAGCAGCGATGCGGGGGCGGAGAGAGATTATGTAATCTCTCTTTTCCCTGCCGCACCTCCGACATTGAGGCTGACAGGGCGAAAGAGCAGCAATGCGGGGGGGGGCGGAGAGAGATGATGTCATCTCTCTGTTCCCCGCCGCATCTCCGACATTGAGGCTGGTAGGGCCGAAAAGCAGCAATGCGGGGGGCGGAGAGAGATGATGTCATCTCTGCTTGCCCGCCCGCTCGCTTATCTCTTCCACCCGGCGCTCATATGCTGGCCGCCCAGCTGTCTCATGCCGGCCGCCGGGCTCTCTCATGCCGCCCGCCTGCACCCGCGGCCCGGTGGTGGGCCGCGGCCCAGGGGGTTGACGACCCCTGATCTAAGGGACAAGGGTACAGGGAATGCAAGGTTCAAAGGAAGGGGGATCTAAACAGGGTACTCGAACAGACGCAAGGCAGAGGGAGGTGGGAACAAGGCAGAGGTGTACAGGCTGGATCAGGCTAGGGAACAGGCAGCAAGGAAGGGACCAGAATCGCGACGCGCCGAAGGAAGGGAGGGGCAGCCCTAAGTAGCCCCCCGGCAGCTGAACACTAATGTGACTGATTAGTACAGCCTGCTGGCTCCTGAGAGACACCAGCTGGTGGACACTGGAGCTGCAGCAAACCGCCCAGAACAGTATAGTGCTACCAGCAGGTGAATGCCATCCTAACACCTAACAGGAAACTTCCTGATCTGCAGTTGCATGCTCTACTACCAAGATATGAGCCCACATTTGTTGCCACATTTTTTTTTATTATTATTTCTGCACTTGACTGCTCTGCTATTGATCTATACACCCCCCCCCCCTCTTTGTTTTTACTACGTTTTCAATGTGTTCTTTTTAATTTACCTCTTCTACTGTGCCTTGAAAAAGTATTCATACCCCTTGGAATTTTCCACATTTTGTCATGTTACAACCAAAAATGTAAATGTATTTTATTGGGATTTTATGTGATAGACCAACACAGAGTAGCACATAATTATGAAGTGGAAGGAAAATGATAAGTGGTTTTCAATTTTCTTTTTTCACAAATAATTATGTGAAAAGTGTGGTGTGCATATGTATTCAGCCCCCTTTACTCTGATACCCCTAACTAAAATCTAGTTGAACCAATTGCCTTCCAAAGTCACTTAATTAGTAAATAGAGTCCCCCTGTGTGTAATTTAATCCCAGTATAAATACAGCTGTTCTGTGATCACCAAGTCAATGAAACTCGGGTGATAACCGATCCTGGCCCCTTACCACGTGACCAGCTGTAAGCCAATGACAGCTGATCACGTGATGTAAACAGAAGCTAGGTAATCGTTTCTTTTTCTCCTCGCGCTGTCAGCGTGAGGAGAAAAAAAGCAGATTCCCGGCTTCTGTTGAAGGGACATCGGTCCCGAAGAGGAAGAGGCACAGCCGCCTCATCTGTGCCAACCAGTACCGCCTGCCAGTGCCACCTGGCAGTGTCCACAGTGCCATCAATCAGAGCCCACCAGTGAATGTCAGTGCAACCAATCAGTGCCACCTATCAATGCCAAAGAGTGCCACCTATCAATGCCCACCAGTGGTGAAAATCAGTGCCTCATCAGTGTCATCTAGCAGTGCTGCCTATCAGTGTCACCTACCAGTGCCCATTACTGCCACCCATCAGTGCCAGCTATCAGTGCCACCTATCAATGCCCTTCAGTGACGCCCATCAGTGCCACCCATCAGGGCCGCCTCATCAGTGCCCACCAGTGCCGCCTCATCAGTGCCCACCAGTGCCGCCTATCAGTGCCGCCTTATCAGTGCCCATCAGTGCCGCCTTATCAGTACCCATCAGTGCTCATCAGTGCATATTAGTGCCCATCAGTGCAGCCTTATCAGCGTACATCAATGAAGGAGAAATATTACCTGTTTGCAAAATTTTATAACAGAATATAAAACCGTTTTGTTTTTTTGTTTTAAATTTTCAGTCTTTTTAATTTTTTTTAACAAAAAATAAAAAACCCAGAGGTGATCAAATACCAACAAAAGAAAGCTCTATTTGTGGGGGGGGGGGGAATTATAAAAATGTTATTTGGGTACAGTGTTGTATGACCGCGCAATTGTCGTTCAAAGAGTGAGAGCGCTAAAAGCTGAAAATTGGTCTGGGTAGGAAGGGGGCTTAAAGGGTTTGTAAACCCTCGTGCTTTTTCACCTTAATGCATCCTATGTGATCAAATACCACCAAAAGAAAGCTCCATTTGTGTGGAAAAAAAAATGACATAAATTTCCCGCCCGGCCCATAGTCAAATGACGGCAGCAGGAACCTTTCGTCCCTCTGGGCGGCCGTCTTATGATGTCCTGGGATTCCCGCAGTGTGGAGCGCGCTCGCTCTCCGCATTACTGGGGACCCGATGCGCGTGCCCAGCGACCTCGATGTACGTCAGGCACCCGTGATTGCTCGTCACAGAGCCAGCCAGGGACGTGGATCTCTGTGTGTAAACACAGAGATCCACGTCCTGTCAGGGAGAGGAGACCGATGGTGTGCCCCTTGTACATAGGGACACCGATCGGTCACCTCCCCCAGTCAGTCCCCTCCCCCACAGTAACAATCACTCCTAGGGAACACATTAATCCCTTGATCGCCCCCTACTGTTACCCTTCCTTGCCAGTCACATTTATACAGTAATCAATGCATATTTATAGCACTATTCGCTGTATAAATGTGAATGGTCCCAAAATAGTGTCAAAAGTGTCCGATCTGTCCGCTGCAATATCGCAGTCCTGATAAAAATCGCAGATAACCATCATTACTAGTAAAAAAAAAAAAAAAAAATGTCATAAATCTATCCCCTATTTTTTAGGCGCTATAATTTTTGCGCAAACCAATCAATAAACGCTTATTACAATTTTTTTAACCAAAAATATGTAGAAGAATACGTATCGGCCTAAACTGAGAAAAAAATCGTTTTTTTTTTTAAATTGGGATATTTATTATAGCAAAAAGTAAAAAATATTGGTTTTTTTTTCAAAATTATCGGTCTTTTTTTGTTTATAGAGCAAAAAATAAAAACAGCAGAGATGATCAAATACCACCAAAAGAAAGCTCTATTTGTGAGGAAAAAAGGACGTCAATTTTGTTTGGGAGCCACTCCGCACGACCGCGCAATTGTCATTCAAAGCGTGACAGTGCCGAAAACTGAAAATTGACCTGGGCAGGAAGGGGATGAAAATGCCCGGTATTGAAGTGGTTAATTTGCGTGGAGTGTTGTATGACTGCGCAATTGCCAGTTAACCACTTTCGGATCCCAGTTCTGACAGGGAACAACATGGAAATCTGCTGTTCCTAGTGATCAGGAACAGCGATCTCTGTGTTGTCCCAGTAAGCCCATCCCCCACACAGTTAGAACACACCCAGGGAACCTAGTTAACCCTTTGATCGCCCCCTAGTATTAACCCCTTCCCTGCCAGTGTCATTAATACAGTGTCAGTGCATTTTTTTTAGCACTGATCGCTGTATTGGTGTCACTGGTCCCCAAAAAGTGTCACTTGGGGTCAGATTTGTCCTGCTAAAAATCGCAGATCACCACCATTATCAGTAAAGACAATAATAAAAAAGTCCCTAAATCTATCCTCTATTTTGTAGACACTAAAACCTTTGCGCAAACCAATGAACATACGCTTATTGGGATTTTTTTACCAAAAGTATGTAGAAGAATACATACTGCCTAAACTGATGAAGAAATTATTATTTTTCTGTTTTTCTTTTGGATATGTATTATGGCAGAAAGTAAAACATTTCAAAATTTACGGTCTTTCTTTGTTTATAGAACAAAAAATAAAACCCGCAGAGGTGATCAAATACCATCAAAAGAAAGCTCTATTTGTGGGGGGAAAAAGGACATACATTTTGTTTGGGTACAGCATCACACGGCTGCGCAATTGTCAGTTAAAGCAACGCAGTGCCGTATCGCAAAAAATGGCCTGGCCATTAAAATGGAGTTCCACCCAAAAATTGAACTTCCGCTTTTCGGAACCTTCCCCCCCTCCGGTGCCACATTTGGCACCTTTCAGGGGGGAGGGGGGTGGAGATACCTGTATAATACAGGTATTTGCACCCACTTCCGGGGAGAGACTCCCAGGGGAGTCGCTCCACTTCCTGTCCCCCCCCGCTGCCTTCTGAGAAACACACTGATCCCAGGAGAGAGCGGGGAGCACTGGAAACACGCCGCGCTACTCGCGCATGCGCAGTAGGGAACCGGGCAGTGAAGATGGCGGCGGGGGCAGCCGAGAGACGAGCGATTGCTCGGCTTCGGCTGCCGACATCGCGGGCACCCTGGACAGGTAAGTGTCCATTTATTAAAAGTCAGCAGCTGCAGTATTTATAGCTGCTGGCTTTTAATTAAAAAAAATTGCGCGTCCTCCGCTTTAAGGGGGTAAATCCTGCCGGGGCTGCAGTGGTAGTGTAGTGAAAAAAACAAAAAAATGCTCTGGTCACGAAGGGGGAAAAATCTTCTGGAGGTCAAGTAATTATACAGTGAAGTTCTGCTTTAATGTAAAAATCAGGAAAGAAAAGTACATTAAAAAGGTTTTTAAATAAATATAAAAACTGTTAAATGTATTATGCGTTTTCAAGAACATCTCTGTCCATTTAACAGGATATAGTAAAAAATAAAAAAAGTATGACATATATAATAAAACAGTGTGCCAAATAAAAGATTTACAAGTCGTAGGAAAACAATGTAAGACTAATTTAGGTTGACAAATTAGAGCAGCCTTTCTCAACCTTTTTACCCCAGAGGAACCCTTGAAATAATTTTCAGGTTCTTGGGGAACCCCTGCTAAAAAGAATGATGCCTACAGCTCTTGATACATTAGCGTGATTATATATCAAAGAAAGTTTTTAATATACAGTAAGAATAAATAATGTAGGGTACCTAGTGTCCACTCTAACATTAATGGTCAGTTTGGAAGTAATGGGAAATTATCCACTTGCATTGGTGATCAGTGAAGGTGGGAGATCAATCCACCATTGCTCAAGGCTCAAGGAACCCCTAGCAACCTCAGGAGGAACCCTAGGGTTTCATGGAACCCTGGTTAAGAAACACTGGATTAGAGGTACAGTTGTCAAGTTAAAGGGGTTGTAAAGATATATATATATATTTTTTAAAATAACAAACATGTTATACTTACCTCCATTGTGCAGCTCGTTTTGCACTGAGTGGCCCCGAACCTGGTCTTCTGTGGTCCCTCTGCGGCTGTCTCAGCTCCCCCCCGCAAGAACTCCTCACCTTCATGCGAGCTCGCAGAGTGGTGAGTTCTTGCAGGCGCGCTCCTGTGATACAGCCGGTGGCCATAGCAGCTCACTGTATCACTTGGCCCCGCCCCCCGGCGCACCGCGTCATTGGATGTGATTGATAGCAGCGCGAGCCAATGGCTGCGCTGCTTTCAATCCATCCACTCTAGCCAATCAACGGCCAGGCTGAGCGGCAAAGAGGACGTCGGGGGCGAGCGCAACAGGTGAACGGGCTCAGGTAAGTAAAACGGGGGTGCTGGGGGGGCCGGTATTGTCAGATGTTTTTTCACCTTAATGCATAGGATGCATTAAGGTGAAAAAACGTGTACCTTTAGTGTCCCTTTAACTGATGCTACTGACATTGCTAAATTTGGCTTGGAGATCCATAGCCATGACCTCTGCAAAAAATAACAAATCCCCACCAACACAATAATTTTATTTGTAAACTGAACAGCTTTATTACAAAATAGAACATAAGATATTATTTGTATTTATTTATTTATTTTTATGGTTGAACTAGATTGTCCTTTTTCAACCTGACTAACTATGTAACAGTGGCAGTGCGTCCATAGTGGGAGCAGGAGCGCCGCCCCCTCTCGCTCCTGCGCCCGTCACTCACAACAATACATAGGTTCATGCATTGCATGAACCTATGTATTATCGCCGCCGCCGCTGCCGCCCACTATTCAGAATAACAGCGGCTGGTTGATCTTTGAAAGTGCCTATCAGAGCCACTGGCTGCATTTGGGGACAAACTGTCTGTATTTTGGGGGGAATCTGTCTATATATGGGGGAAACTGGCTGCATTTGGGTCAAACTGGCTGTATATGGGGGAAGCTGTATATGGAGGAAGATGGCTGTATATGGGGGAAACTGGCTGTATATGGGGACAAATTGGCTGCATTTGGGGGGAAACTGGCTGCATCTGGGGACAAACTGGCTGTATATGGGGACAAACTGGCTGCATTTGGGGACAAACTGGCTGCATTTGGGGACAAACTGGCTGTATTTGGGGGGAAACTGGCTGTATTTGGGGGGAAACTGGCTGCATTTGGGGACAAACTGGCTGTATTTGGGGGGAAACTGGCTGTATTTGGGGGGAAACTGGCTGTATTTGGGGGAAACTGGCTGTATTTGGGGACAAACTGGGTGTATTTGGGGGGAAACTGGCTGTATTTGGGGGGAAACTGGCTGCATTTGGGGACAAACTGGCTGTATATAGGGGAAACTGGCTGCATTTGGGGGGAAACTGGCTGTATATGGGGACAAACTGGCTGCATTTGGGGACAAACTGGCTGCATTTGGGGACAAACTGGCTGCATTTGGGGACAAACTGGCTGCATTTGGGGTGAAACTGGCTGCATTTGGGACAAACTGGCTGCATTTGAGGGGGGCAAACTGGTGGCTTTTGGGCACAGTGGCTGCGTTTAATGGGCACAGTGGCAGCAATTGGTGTTTTTTTTTTCTTTTCAGTTTGTTTGCGCCCCCCCAAAGATTTTGAGCACCAGCCACCACTGCTATGTAACTATATAAAATATTAGATTAAAGCTCTTTCGGGCATTGGTCCTCCTAGCCCTCTTGTATTGAATTGTACTGCAAACTGTTTATGTGATATAAATCTTCTACAATAATGTCGAATGTTAGATCTATTGTAGTGCTGATTTGTCAATAAAAAAAAAAAAAATGTTAAAAAAAATAATGACAAAAGTACAATAACTCATATGGCTCTGAAACAAAATCAGAAAAGCGGTCTTATTCTTTAACCTCCCTGGCGGTATTCCCGAGTCTGGCCCGAGTCGGGCTCGAGGTGAGTTTTTCATGCCAAGAGCGGTAACCCCGAGCCAAACTCGGGCTGCATTCCAGGTTACAGGGAAGTTACTTACCTTGTTCCCTGGATCCTGCGATGTCCTCCCGCAGTGTGTGCGAGCCGTGTCTCCTCGCTCGATTCACACTGCCGAGTGCCGAGCTCCGTTCCCTGCGACATTGCGGCGCACAGGGCGGAGTTCGGCGCCAAATTCAAAAAAGTAAAAACACAATACACATACAGTATACTGTAATCTTACAGATTACAGTACTGTATCAAATAATAACACGACAGCGATAATAAAATAAATTAGAATCACTCGCAGAATTGAGCGATAGCGATTTGTGGGGAAATTCGTCATCAAACACTAAATCTAATGACAGCGACAATTCTGCAACTGAGCAAATGTCAGTGTTTTTGATTTGATTACATTATTGAATTTTTTTTATTATAATTACATTACTATTTGTTATAATTATTTATAGTTATTTATTATATTATTATTTATGATTTTGTGTTTCAAACTTTATCATTCCCGGGATGTCTACTAGACTCTTGTTTGGTCAGGTTTAAGTAAGTAATTACTAAGAATCGCAGGCCTACAATACATAACAACAAATTTCCATGCAAAATAATTGTACCGCTTTTGGTACAAAATTCCAGACAGAATCATACCGCCAGGGAGGTTAAGACTTAAAATGTGATTCTTCCGAGAAACATTTACCTCCCCAATTCATTGTAGGCTGTTATGGAGAACAAGCGGTGGAATTCTCATACACAATGTCCCTCTTGTCATAATACTTCTGTGAAGAGGCAAAGCGCTAATCACAGGTCAGAAATAGAATAGGATTGTTAAAGGTCAAAGTTCAGATCAGTGACCCAGTGAGTGGCATTACCCAGCACCTGTGTGACGGCCCTCCGCCATCGCAATTAAGAGCAGGTGTGCCCCACTAAACCCAAAGGAGACCGAGGGAAAAAAAAAAACATGAACCTGCTCAAGTGACTACAACAATCAAGATTGGAATGGAATTATTTTTGCAAAATTACTTAAAGAGACCCTGCCAGGTTTCTAAAGATCTAACCATTTGTTGCGATACGGCACTGCGTTATTTTAACTGACAATTGTGCGGTCATGAGACGATGTACCCAAATAAAATGTATGTCCTTCTTTCCTCACAAATAGAGCTTTCTTTTGGTGGTATTTGATCACCTCTGAGTTTTTTATTTTTTGTGCTATAAACAAAAAGACCGACAATTTTGAAAACAATAAAAATTCTGCTACAAATTTATTTATTTTTTCACTAGTAATGGCGGCAATCAGGGACTTATATTATTTATGATATTGCGGCGGCCAGTCAGACACTAACTGACACTTTTTGGGGACCAGTGGCACTAATACAGTGATCAGTGCTAAAAATATGCACTGTCACTGTACTAATGACACTGGCTGGGAAGGGGTTAACATCAGGGACGATCATAGGTTAACTGTGTGCCTAGCCAGTGTTTTACTATACTGTGTAGGAGGTGCTTTTACTAGGGGAAGAGTTGAAATTTATTAATGTAATGGGACACAAATTCCATCTCTTCCCTCCTATCAGATTGGCAATCTGCCTTGTTTACATAGGCCGATCGCAGTCCTGTCTCTCTGTCTGACGATTGGGGGTGCCAGAGGACATCGGGTTCTGTGCACCCGCTGATCAGCTTCCGCTGTAATAACAGCGGAAGCAAGTGCGCCCCCTACCCGGAAGTTTTGGATCACGTGTTTATATGTATATACTGCTCCAAAAAATTAAAAGAACACTTTGAAAACACATCAGATCTCAACGGGGCAAAATCTCATGCTGGATATCTATACTGATATGGACTGGGTAATGTGTTAGGAATGAAAGGATGGCACATCCTTTGATGGAAATTAAAATTATCCACCTACAGAGGGCTGAATTCAAAGACACCCCAGAAATCAAAGTGAAAAAATTATGCAGCAGGCTAGCCCATTTTGCTGAAATTTCATTGCAACAACTCAAAATGGTCCTCAGTAGTTTGTATGGCCCCCACGTGCTTGTAGGCATGCCTGACAACATCGGAGCATGCTCCTAATGAGACGACGGATGGTGTCCTGGGGTATTTCGTCACAGATCTGGACCAGATCATCACTGAGCTCCTGAACAAACCGAGGTGCAACCTGGCGGCACCGGATGGACCGAAACATAATGTCCTAGAGATGTTCTATTGGATTTAGGTCAGGCAAGTGTGGGGGCCATTCGATGGTATTAATTCCTTCATCCTCCAGGAACTGTCTGCATACTCTCGCCACATGAGGCTAGGGATTTTCGTGCACCAGGAGGAACCCAGGACCCACTGCACCAGCGTAGGGTCTGACAATGGGTCCAAGGATTTCATCCCGATACCTAATGGCAGTCAGGGTGCCATTGTGCAGCCTGTAGAGGTCTGTGCGTCCCTCCATGGATATGCCTCCCCAGACCATCACTGACCCACCACCAAACCGGTCATGCTGAACGATGTTACAGGCAGCATAAAGTTCTCCAGACCCTTTCGCGTCTGTCACATATGCTCAGGGTGAACCTGCTCTTATCTGTGAAAAGCATGGGGCACCAGTGGCGGACCTGCCAATTCTGATGTTCAATGGAAAATGCCAATCAAGCTCCACAGTGTCCAGAAGTGAGCACAGAGCAGACTAGAGAACGTCGGGCCCTCAGGCCACCCCCATGAAGTCTGTTTCTGATTGTTTGGTCAGAGACATTCACACCAGTGGTCTGCTGGAGGTCATTTTGTAGGGCTCTGGCAGTGCTCATCCTGTTCCTCCTTGCACAAAGGAGCAGATACCGGTCCTGCTGATGGGTTAAGGACCTTCTACGGCTCTGTCCAGCTCTCTTAGAGTAACAGTCTGTCTCCTGGAATCTCCTCCATGCTCTTGAGACTGTGCTGGGAGACACGGCAAACCTTCTGGCAATGACACGTATTGATGTGCCATCCTGGAGGATATGTACTGCCTGTGCAACCTTTATAGGGGCCAGGTATGGCCTCGTGCTACCAGTAGTGACACTGACCCTAGCCAAATGCATAACTAGTGAAAAACAGTCAGAAAACATGTGTAGGGAAAAAAATTATCAGACACCTTCACCTGAAAAAACATTCCTGTTTTGGAGGTCGTTTCATTGTTGCCCATCTGGTGCACCTGTTGTTAATTTCAATTAACAGCAAAGCAGCTGAAACTGATTAACAACCCCCTCTGCTACTTAACGGACCAGATCAATATCCCAGGAGTTCCCAGGAGTTCCCAGGAGTTCTGATTCAAAAGTATTCCTTTAATTTTTTTGAGCAGTGTGTATATATATGTAGCGGGGTCCCCAAATTTAACCCCGCTATACCCAAATTTAGGGGAATGTTTGAGCTGTAGTTGGGCTCAGACCACCTTAATTGTTAGGCCATTCTATTTTACACCGCAGGTAGTATACTGGTGTGTAGTTCCCTGTGGCCTGTAGGTGGCGCTGCCATAATGGGCCAGGGTTAAACCGCTGGTATAGTGCTGTGCCTTGGATGTCCTCTCTCGGCGGTTGTGTGGTGGGCGTGGTCGGCCTGCTGTGCACGCCGGGAGAGGATATAAAAGGGGCAGACGCTGCTTGTGAAGGGTTCGCCTGTCTTTGGTGGTCGGTTCCGGTACGAGCCCAGGGAGCCATTGTGGAGCGTGGTACATGGCCCTCCTGGCCAGGGGCCCACGTACACATCAGTCCCAGGCACCTTTAGCCCTGGGGCCGCAGCAACAGCCTTGGGCCCAGCACCTTTAGCTGGGGCCCGTGTCCTGGAAGGAGAAATCCCATGGTGCCTCTGGCATGAGGACCCGTTCTGAGATGAGGAGGCTGGGAGAGGACCCTTCTGAAAGACCGGTGAAAAGTTCACGGAGAAAGAAGGGCCCGGTAACTCTCTGGAGGGATTAGATCCATCCAACACTAGAGGATTGGGATTAACGGTTCTGTGGCAGAGAATCTCCTAGTCGCATCTAAAAAGGGGAAAACTATAGAAACGTCCGAGCATCCCTTCGGCTGCTAGGATCCGCTTTCATAGGGAACTATCCGGGTGAGCTAAGCCTACTTGAGGAACTAGTAGTAAATTCATAATTTGTCTTGTGCCTGGACTTATATCCAAACTCTTAAGCCCTGTACACACGATCGGATTTCCTATGGATTTTAAACCAATGGATTTTTCCATCGGAAATCAGATGAAGCTGACTTCCATCAGTCTTACCTACACACCATCAGTCAAAAAACCGATCATCTCAAACGCCGTGACGTAAAACACTCAGACGAGCCAAGAAAAATTAAGTTCTATGCTTCTGAGCACGCGTCGACTTGATTCTGAGCATGCGTGGGTTTTTTATCCGATGGTAATTTGCTATCGTTTTTTTTTTCCATCGGATAAATTTAGAACATGTTCTATTTTTTAACACCGATGGAAAAAAGACGGATGGGGCCCATACACGATCGGTTTGTCCGATGAAAAAAGTCCATCGGACTGTTTTCATCTGTAAAACCGATCGTGTGTACACGGCTTTACTGTCCTGTCTTCTATCCACCCTTTTCTATCCATTGACTTTGCATATAAAGAAATAAACTCTACGTTGGAGTTTAGTACTGGTGTGGACCTTGGAGTTACTTTGGGATATAAAGACTTGTCCTTACATTCTAAGAGATGGAACCAACTAAAGGGAGAACCTTGCTTCAGGACCCTAGTTTGTGACACCGCTCAACCTCTTCACACAAGAGGGTACAGGCAGGTAGCATGGTGTGCCTTTCCTGCAAGTGAGCCAAAGGCAGGTAAAAAGAGCATGCATGTGCTACATATATATATATATATATATATATATATATATATATATATATATATGTAGCGGCCACCCCCTCACCCCGTCCTCTTTAGCCTAGGGGTATGTCACGCGACAGGGGTGAGGGTGCGCTACGGCCCATGTCCTCCCCACTACTTGCAGGCGAGGTGAAGGCCAATACCTAATGTTTCCTCGGGCCGGTGTCCTGAACATGTACCGAGTCTGTCGTGCAGAAACCTCCCTTTGCTCCCATTAACAGAGTCCATACACCAATCACAGTCCAACGTTTAGATTTATTTCGTATCTTCAGTTACAAGGCAATGCGATGGCATGATACGGTGGAATGAGCAGGTCGAGGCACTATACTGATCTGGGTCCCTACACCCTCTATACTGTGACCAAGGGCTGTAGGGGTCTCGACATGAATACCTCCGTTGCGCTGCGGGCCTCTATCAGGGGAAGATGTCCTCCAAGGGAGTTACTGCAGGCCCATCCGTCACCGGGTTGACACTACACCGGGTCTTCGAACGAGTGACCTCCCCAGCCTCCTCACCTCAGATGCGGGTCCCCTCGCGAGGGGCGCCCTGGAGCAACTCCACCCTCGCGGGACCCAGTCGGAGTCACCGGGTCCCAGGCCTCCTCAATAGTACCTCATCCCAGGCTGAAGGTGCCTGGGATGGACTCCATCTTCGTCCCGGCCAGGCCTAGGGCGCCTGGGCCGGAACCTTGAACCGCCCGCACCCAGGCTGAAGGTGCCTGGGTGCGTGAAGAGATGATCCCCGAAGAAGACCTCGTGGCGAGGGCGTCTCCCCCTTTTATCTCCTCCCGTCGATACCACGGCGGGTTCCCCGCCCCGGCCGTACCATCTCTCGGAAGAGACAAAGAAGGGTAGCACTGCGGGTGTGATTCTACCCCGAGCCAGTAGGTACACTGACACCTACTGGTCGAAGAGAATATTATACCACCCAATCCTCCACGAATAAGAAAAAGGGGTCTGAACCCTAACATAATTACACACTGGGGTCACACTACTCCCCAGTGTACCCCACTAAATTGAGGACCCCACTACATATATATATATATATGTGTGATCTGGCACACAGGTGCTGCCCTGTAGCAGTAAAAACTGCTATAGGGCGGACCTGAAGTAGTTAAAACCTATACTACAACAGAAGGCATTGGGGGTAATTTATCTTCCCATTTAGCAGTCAATGTGACAGTTTTACAGTGTATGTGCAACCCCTGTAATCTTAGGCTGCCAACTGTGGCAGATTTGCAAAATTCCGAGACATTTATTACTGTAGATAAGACAGATTTTAACTCTAAATCAGTGTTCTCCAAACTACGGCCCACAGGCCACGTCCGCCCTGCAGCTACGGCCAGTGGCATATCCTCAGTGTGCACTGATTGAGGATTAAGGTCAACAAAGGCTGCCTTTGTTATATATAGTGCTGTGCACCCGCGCTTAGGAGAAATAATAAAGTAAGTGTAAGTGATAAGAGCTGCAGCCCCCCTATTTGGACCCTCACTTCCAAAGAGAGAGTGTCCTAGCAATAACCAAAGTATTTGATATGGGGTGTGGCGCTGCTCACTAGTCCTAATGGGACCAGTAATGTGAAAACTTGTGAAATAAATAAAGTATCACCCCAACTGGGGTGCTGGAAATTAAACACAAAACAGTGAACACAGAAAATACTTGAAAGTGAGGCGTGCAAATGGCCGTGGCCAAGGCCTCAATTAGTGATCTGATGTGATACCAGCAATATACAAAGAGTATATATATATATATATCATATATATATATAACTACGGTACATACTCATATACATATATAGAGGTGGTGAAAAAAATATAATCCTCATAATCTTTACAATCTAAATAAATTAATGTGCAGTGCCTCCAGGCAAGAACCTCCAGGCAAGAACATCAGTAAAGGTGCCAATAGTCTCTGTAACTGACCCACTAGCTTATATAATAAAGAAATGAAAAATATATATAGAAAAGTCTATAGTGGCAGACGAGTGGTTTAAACTTGATTCTGGGATAGCAGATCCTTCTTCATATACAAATGGCAAGGTTAAATCCAGTTCTTCAATTATAGCAGACAATTCATCCCCCACATGTGTCCCCACTCACCAGCTCCCTTCACCCCCACGAGGGTAAACAGCGTAGAGCGATATTCCAGGTCAGCAACCAGGGGCTTCCACTAATGCAGAGCGGGATGTATCAGCGGTGTCCTCCAATTTCCTCTCTTCAGCTGCTCCAGAGGGTCCAGGTGCCGTCAGTGGGCTCTCCAATTACTTTAAGCCACTTCATCAAACTTCAATTACACAGTAAATCTGATTCACTTCTCAATACCACTTGCAGCCAACGTCCATGGCTGCCTTTGGTCTTCACTTCTAATATAAGGGGGATCTTGATGGGGATCCTGATGTAAGGTGGGACTCTGATGGGGATTCTGATGTAAGGGAGGATTTCTTTCGGCCCACAAATATTTGTAAAATATATGATGAGTGTGACTGAAAAGTTGGGAGACCCCTGCTCTAAAAGTTGGGAGACCCCTGCTTTAAACAGATGCACAATTAAAGCCTAACTGCAGGTTTTGTGTTATTTTAAGCAGCCAAGCCAGCCAAGCTCTAATTAGCTGAGGTGGAGAGGCAGGCACATGACATCACAATCTCTACCTCAGCCAATCAGAGAAAGCCTAGTATTCATTGATGAAATACAAAGCTTCCTGTGAATGGCTGAGTAGCTCTCGGGGAAGGCCCCGCACCACTGCCAGAAAACATACCTGTATACCATGTGTAGCTGATGCTACATACAGTTTATACAGCACTGACAGCAGGTGCATTTCATAGCAATGGAAATAATTAATTTGGGACAACTTGGAGTTAAGCATTAAAGTGTATCTAACATGCCAAACTGAAAAAGTCAAATGCAGGGGAATGGTGCTGTATCGTTAATAGTACCACTGGAGGGTCTCATCCCTAAATAAAGCAATTCAAAAACAAAATACCCATCAAAATAGGTTAAAAAATCTACGTGTCTTTATTACATCAATTTAAAAGCTCATTGTCTTAAAACCGAATTATTTTACATAAAACGTCAAATCTACCACTTGTCTTCCACTTAGGGAAGCAAAGTGTAGGTCAACGTGTTTCGTGGAAAAGTCCACTTCATCAGGACCTTAAATCTCACGTGCAACTACAAATGACCACTGAAATAATATTAAAGGAAGATATACATAGGTTATATATAATATGATATACAAGGTGAATAGTAGTAATCACATCTTTATCAGCAGTGAAAACAAATTATCCCCATAACTATCTTTCTTTCTCTTTCCCTTGTTTTGGGGATAGTTTTCACTGCTGATAAATATGTGATTTTCCAGGGCAATGCTGCCATGTGCTTGCTATTCGTGAAGCCTCAGGTGGGTAACCTGGGGGTCTGGATGCTGAAGCTACAGAGAGCTGACTGAGGGGCAGTCTTCTGAAGATCTAGTCTGGTATCACAAGAGAAAGGTATCGCATGGATGTTGGAAGGAGGCAACCAACTTCCCCTGGACACTTGTAAATACAAACTGCTGTGAGAGATCTTAGAGGCTTTTGGGCTGCTACCATCCTTCTTTTGCTAGAGAGTCAGCTGTGTGTTTGACCAAAGGGGACATCAGCTGGTGTCCTGAAGTGCTGTATGTCTAGTTATTTATAAAGGGACTTTGCTCTGGTTGATCCAAAGACAGAAGCCTACTTTTAAGTGCTTCTACTATAAGCCAAGTCCACAGTTTGCTATATGAAAGGACTTCTGCTTCAGCTTTTCAGAAAGGTTTTACTGTCCTCAACCTATACATAGTTCTCATTTTTGGAATATCCCCCTCAATTCCCTCAACCCTATCCCAGTTTCTCCAAAAATAAAAACAACAAAAAGAACACCCTTTAGAGCCCTTTCACACTTGGGCCATCCGTGCATTAGCGGTAAAGCGTTTTAGCTTAAGGTGACCAGATTTTAAAATGAAATCCGGGGACATAATATTTTTTTTTACTAATGTAGCGATACCCTCACTCTCCCTCTTTCCTACGGTGTATGGCTTGCGTCTAGGGGTACCTGGGAGAGGAGAGTGCAGGGACACTACACCAAGCTCTTCCCTCGTGTGTATAAGAGGGTTGAGCAAAGTTAGTTGAATTACTTCCGGGTCTGTCCACTGCATACAAAGCCTCAGTTGTCCCATGGAGATGTGTCTGCCAATAATAGAGCCCCACACCAATCGAAAGTCCAACACTCCTTTATTTCTCATACAGTACGGTGAACACACTCAGTTGAACTTCCAATAACAAACGAACATGGGGTGTGGGAACGAGTAGGCCCAGGCACAACTAAGCTCTCCTATTCCTTTTTAGCGAATAGGCCTGGCGCACGGTCTCTGCCACCGACCGTGAGGGTGGTCTCTGCCACAGACCGGATGAACTGTTGAGGCCCCTGCCACGGGCCTAATAGCAGGCCCCTGCCACTGACCTGAGTGAAATAGTTGGACCGCTGCCACCGGTCATTGCACATGAACCACCTTCCTCTTTGAACTTGGCCCCTGTTCGGGAAAGATATCCCTCCGGGCGGTCTCCAGAGGTACACCCGGCACTGGCAATCTGCTGCACCAGGTCTTCAGGTGAGTCCCTCCTCCGGTCCCTTACACCTCTGGATTCGGGTGCCCCACTCCCGGGGCCCCCTAGGATGATCCCTCCCTCGCGGGACCCAGCGGAAGGTACTGGGCCCCAGGCTTCTGGCTGAGTACCTCACCCCAGACTGAAGGTGTCTAGGATGAAACGCGAACTCCAAGTGTCCAGGCCTAGGCCGCCTGGACACTAACCGCAACCACAGCCCTCAGGCTGAAGGTGCCCGGGACTTCAACCTCGTGGCGAAGATGTCTGCCCCCTTTATACCCTCCCCCAGGATGCACGGTGGGTTCCCCGCCCCGCCGTACAACCGCTGCGAGAGGTCACAAAGGGTACGGCACTGCAGTGATGGTTCAACCCCGGCCCAAAATGACAGCGCCACCTGCTGGGCCGCAGGGAACTATGCATCACTAGTGTCCTCACCAGTTTAAAAAGTACATACCCGCTACACTCTCCCCCCTGTTATTTGACACTGGTCCCCAGTGTCTGGAGAAAACCATGCCCAAAAAGGGCCATCATAGCCTGATCCAGAGACCGACTAACGAATTTCAAAAATAAAAAAAGTTTTTGAAAGCTAACCAAACAGTTGTGCCTGAACCTGACATGAAAGGGAAGGGAAGGAAACAAACAACACATAACCACATTATCAGAATCACATGATCACATCAACATTCCCTTACACCCATCCTGACTAAGACCCACCCCATTCTCAGTGGTCTTGATGAGATGTTCTCCTGCAGAGGGGAAAAGAACGTTAAATACACATATCCCTGACACATACTGTATGTTTGTGTAAGAATGAAAGAACCTCTCCGTAGATAAACCCTTTCCTTCTCTAAGTGTGTGAGTGAACAGTGAATATCGATGCGCAACACTGCCACCTGGTGACAGTGTCACGGTAACTGCACTGGTTGAAGATCTTCTCTTTTTGAACTTTCTAACTACCCCAAAGTCCATGGTCACTTTGCAGGATGGAAGAATGAAGAACAAACAACGGTAACAGTCCTTCAATTCCTCCAGAGAGCACATACACCCATAACACGGGTACTGTCACTGGGTTCCCCGGGAAACAACCCCGGAAAGTTCAGCAGCAACAAACACTAGGCAAGGAGTCTTTTCTCCTACAAGTAGAACCTCGGATACGGCAAGACAAGGGGCTTGAAGTGCTTATCCACAGTCTCTATGTGATATTCAACATCCTCCCCTTCTTTCCGTCGAATCAACACTTTGTCAGCATGGATGTGCCGACCCAACATCCACTCTGCTTTACAGTCCTTGAAACGCTGAGAGGCTTTGGGGGAGCACGCTAGGTACCAGCGGGCGTGTGGGACCTGAAGGTGTGTCCACACAAATTCATTGTACCAGCGGTCCCGGCAGACTTCCACTTCATACAGAAGCTCTTTAGGTAAGTACGGGTACTCCCACCCATACTCGGTAGCAACTTTTTGACCGAACAGATGCTGAAGTCTCGCCAGCGGAGGCATAGTGGCCCGGTCTCCCTCACCCGGTTGGAAGATGGCGTCTGGGTGGCGAGGTGCCTTGACCACCTCCACTCTAGGCATCGGCGGCCGCAACATCAGTCTCTTTTCCCCAGTGCCAGATGCAGGAGGCACCGAAGGTAGAAGGGCAGACTGGGGACTGGATCCCTCCTCAGGTGCTGGTGCCTCCACCCGGGGTGCACTATCCCCTGTAGACATGGGTGGATCCCTGACTTTACGGGACGAGGAGAGAGGCATCTTGTCCCAGCCCTTCTTAGCAAAAAGTTCATCAATGATGACATCGTCTCCCGGATCGGAGAGCGATTCCAGGTCGGAGGTGTCACACTCCTCCGCAGGCAAGTAACTTGTAGTGGAGGCTGAATTGCTACCTCCCGCGGGCACACAGGACCGTGATTCCCGGACACCTTCGTCCAAACACCAAGACCCTTTGTCTGGCTTACCTTGGCCCAAAGCTGAGAAGGGATGTCCGTGACTCTTCCTACCGATCCATCCGGGACGGGCGTAGGCAAGCAGGGTGATCCACCGCGACCGCTGGACGGGGCAACCAAGCCGGTCTTCCTCTTTGGCGGCGGACGTTGGGAAGCAGTGGCGACCGAGTCAGCATCCTCGGATATCTCCCGTACCTCTGTAATTGCAACCTCCCCTGAGGTCGCTGCAGTCCGCACAGGGATGGCTGTAAAAGCAGCAAATCCTCCTTCCTGAGTGGTGTGGCCCGTAGCGCGGTTGAGGTAGATGGTTCTGGGTTTTTCAATGGTTGGCTCCACCTCAAATAAGAACTCTCCGCAGGCCTCGCAGCGTTCAAATGGCTTTAGCTGGCACACCAGTCCCGAACATCCGGGACAAATCAAAACCAGGGCCTCAACGTCCATGCATGAGTACAGGGCGAATCGTCCCCGGGGCTTTAGCCGAATCCCCGTATCCGTTATTGGAGCAGCGGTAGTCAGATTCGTGGTAGTGGGATGAATAGGAATCCACGATGCGTTATTGAACATGGCGACTCTCTGCTGATCCATTGCGCACTGCCCTGTTGGCGCCAAAGTCTCCACGTGTAATCCTTCACACGATTGGACTCCTCCCTTCTTGTACTCCAGTTCGCAGGCTTTCTCCTTCCCTGAGTCACACCCACGAACTGAGCAGGGAGGGTGTGCCTGATGCCGCAGTGGCCAATATGGCCGACCTACTCTGTACTCTTTCGGGCAGACACTTTCAAATTCCAACAACTGAGCTCCATTGTAGCACGAACACATCCCGGACCAGAGCCCCCACGTGTAGCAATACCCTCACTCTCCCTCTTTCCTACGGTGTATGGCTTGCGTCTAGGGGTACCTGGGAGAGGAGAGTGCAGGGACACTACGCCAAGCTCTTCCCTCGTATGTATAAGAGGGTTGAGCAAAGTTAGTTGAATTACTTCCGGGTCTGTCCACTGCATACGAAGCCTCAGTTGTCCCATGGAGATGTGTCTGCCAATAATAGAGCCCCACACCAATCGAAAGTCCAACACTCCTTTATTTCTCATACAGTATGGTGAACACACTCAGTTGAACTTCCAATAACAAACGAACATGGGGTGTGGGAACGAGTAGGCCCAGGCACAACTAAGCTCTCCTATTTCTTTTTAGCGAATAGGCCTGGCGCACGGTCTCTGCCACCGACCGTGAGGGTGGTCTCTGCCACAGACCGGATGAACTGTTGAGGCCCCTGCCACGGGCCAAATAGCAGGCCCCTGCCACTGACCTGAGTGAAATAGTTGCCACCGGTCATTGATCGTGGACTGAACTTCCTCTTTGAATTTGACTCCTGTTCGGTAAAGATATCCCTCCGGGCGGTCTCCAGAGGTACACCCGGCACTGGCAATCTGCTGCACCAGGTCTTCGGGTGAGTCCCTCCTCCTGTCCCTTACGCCTCTGGATTCGGGTGCCCCACTCCCGGGGCCCCCTAGGATGATCCCTCCCTCGCGGGACCCAGCGGAAGGTACTGGGCCCAGGCCTCCGACTGAGTACCTCACCCCAGACTGAAGGTGTCTGGGATAAAACGCAAACTCCAAGTGTCCAGGCCTAGGCCGCCTGGACACCGACCGCAACCACAGCCCTCAGGCGGAAGGTGCCCGGGACTCCAACCTCGTGGCGAAGATGTCTGCCCCCTTTATACCCTCCCCCAGGATGCATGGCTGGTTCCCCGCCCCGCCGTACAACCGCTGCGAGAGGTCACAAAGGGTACGGCACTGCAGTGATCAACCCCGGCCTAAAATGACAGCGCCACCTGCTGGGCCGCATGGAACTATGCATCACTGGTGTCCTCACCAGTTTAAAAAGTACATACCCGCTACACTAATAATGGCGGCAATCAGCGACTCTCTGACCGTCGCCGCCCGCCTCACAGACAGTCAAGTCTTACTCTCCGGGCCCCAGCTACTACTGGGTGGGGAGCGGAGGAAGATCACTCCACCAGGGAAGGCAAGGAGATAAGCAGGCAGGCGGCTGGCCGGGACTTGAGCCAAGGCAGAAGAACATGCGAGCGGAGCTGAATGGGCACCCGAAACTGAAGAAATATTCCCTCCACTCCGACCAGCACATGATCATCAGAAAGGGGCACAGATAATGGGGAAAAAACACACCCCCCTAAGCTAGTAGAAGTGGCGGAGCGGGGGGGGGTGTAATTCAGATTTTTTTTTTAAATTCTGCACTGACTGTCTGAAATTGTCCCGGCCCCTGTTCAAGTCCAATCCGGGGACAAAACCCGGGACAGACTTGGTCCAGGGACAGTGTCCTCAATCCGGGGACTGTCCCCTGAAAACGGGGATGTCTGGTCACCCTATTTTAGCTGCGCTTTACCACTGTTTAAGCAGCACTTTTTGGCCGCTAGCGGGGTGCTTTTAACCCCTGCTAGCAGCCGAAGAAGGGGTTAAAAACAGCCGTGTTGTGGCGCTTCCGAATCACTTTTCAGGTGCTGCCCATTCATTGCAATGCGCAGGGAGAGTTTTGGGAGCGCTGTATACAGCGCTCCCAAACCGCTCCAAAGATGCTGCTTGCAAGACTTTTTCTAACGTCCCGCAAGCGCACCGCCCGGGTGTGGAAGCACTCAGACTCAGGGAGGCTGTTTTCAGGTGCTTTACAGGCACTATTTCTAGAGCCAAAAAAACATGAACACTGCCTCAATGTGAAAGGGGTCTCAGACTGTTTTTTGAGGCAAAGAGTGACTGTGATCGTGTGCATGGCTGGGCAATTTTCCAGCAGCTCAATTGGGAGTAGCTCTACACGTATATGAGGTTTTAGTGATTGGATTTACACCAATCAGACATAATATTCAGACCACTGACAGGTAAAGTGAATGACACTGGTTATCTCATTACAATGGCATCTGAAAGTGGGTAAGATATTTTAGGCAGTAAGTAAACATGTTGCCCCTGAAGTTGATGTGTTGAAAGCAGAAAAATGGGCAAGTGTAAAGATTTAAGCGATTTTAACAATGACCAAATTGTATTGGCTAGACAACTGGGCCAGAGTATTTCCAAAACATCTCCGCCACGAACTGAGCCAAAGGTTCGGCCCCCCCTCCTTACCCTGCAGTCTTCTGGGACACTTCACAGGTCCCAGAAGACTGCAGCCAATTCAAAGAGTGACGTGCGCTGTAAGAAACTGGCTGTGAAGCTGCACGGCTTCACTGCCGGTTTTCCTTAGTTAAGATGGCAGAGCCAGCACCCGATAGCCGATTGAAGAATTGGGTTGGGTGAGGACAATGTTGGATGCCTGGACAGGTAAGTGTTCTAATATTAAAAGTCAGCAGCTACAGTATTTGTAGCTGCTGACTTTAATTCTTTTGAGGGGAAGCCTGGAGCCTCTTTTTAAAGAACATCTGTAGCTCAAATTGTTGAAAAAAGTTAAAGCTGATTTCTGTCAGAAAGGTGCCAGAACACAAATTGTATCACAGTTTGTTCCATAGGGGGCAGTGTAGCTGCAGATCAGTCAGAGTGCCCATGCTGACCCGTGTCCACATCCAAAATCACTTACAATGTGCATGTAAGCATCAGAACTTGACCACGAAGCAATAGAAGAAGGTAATCTTGTCTGATGAATTCAAGAATAGTTTGAGTTGTTGACTTGGCCTTCAAATTTTCCAGATTTGAATCCAATCGAGGATTTGTGGGATGTGCTGCAAAAACAAGTCTGATCCACGGAGGCCCCACCTCACAATTTACAGGACTTAAAGGATCTGCTTCTAACAGCATACCTTCAGAGATCTAGTGGAGTCCATGCCTTGATGGCTTATGGTGGGTGGTCATAATGTTACAGCTTATCAGTGTACATAATCTTTAACAGTTCGAAGGATGTTGTGTGAGGACAAGTACTTATCCAATTATATAGACTGAATTATTGGGGGTGCTTCAGAGGGATGGGGGAATTTTACATTTCGCCAGTTGGAGTTGGAACATTCCCCCTGCCTGTTGGGTCAGTGGTTTAATATGATAATTAGGGATGAGCCGAACACCCCCCTGTTCGGTTCGTACCAGAACCTGCGAACAGACCTAAAGTTCAAGCGAACTTTAGAACCCTATTAAATACAATGGACTCGAACGTTAGAAATCTAAAGTGCTAATTATAAAGGCTAATATGCAAGTTATTGTCCTAAAAAGGGTTTGGGGACCCGGGTCCTGCCCCAGGGGACATGTATCAGTGCAAAAAAAAAGGTTTAAAAATGGCCGTTTTTCCAGGAGCAGTGATTTTAATAATGCTTAAAGTGAAACAATAAAAGTGAAATATTCCTTTAAATTTCGTACCTGAGAGGGGGTGTATAGTATGCCTGTTAGGCCCGGTTCACACCTATGCGAATTGGTTGCGGCTTACACCGCATCCAATTCTCATAACATTATAAAATACATTGATTCCAATGAGGCTGGTTCACATATGTGCGATGCATTCGCACTGCGCATTGCCGAAAAAACGTGTGCGTGCTTTAGGCATTGCGGTGCGGCTCAGGTGCGAATTCAGGCCCATTATGTTCTATGGGCACGCATCTGATTCGCACATGTGTTGCGTTCTGAACAGGGATCTTGAGGGGGAACTCCACGGCAAATAAAAAAAGAAAAAACGGCATGGGTTCCCCTCCAAGATCATACCAGGCCCTTAGGTCTGGTATGGACTTTAACGGGAACCCCTACACCGAAAAAAAACGGCGTGGGGGTCCCCCCAAAGTCCATAGCAGACCCTTATCCGAGCACGCAACCTGGCAGGCCGCAGGAAAAGAGGGGGGGACGAGCGCCTCCCTCCCTCCTGAACCGTACCAGGCTGCATGCCCTCAATATGGGGGGGTGGGTGCTCTGATACAGTTACGTTCTGCCTTACAAGTCCAGTTTTTGGAGAGAATGAACCAGTATACACAAACAACATGACAACAGTTTAATAATCAGTGGTGCGGTTTTATTGACTGAACATTAAAAAAATCAGATAAGAATTACCCATTGCATAATATATATTGAATATTCATATTTTTTACTTTTTTTTTTTCAAATATCGGACAGTGTCAGAATAGAAATTACACATACTGTTTAAAAAGTACAGTAAAATAATAAATAGCACTAAAGGCCACTTGTATAAAATTGTGTTCCCTTATCAACCAAAATCTGAAAAGCGTCTCAGTAGCATGAAGAATTAGCAAGCAAGGCACAAATACAAATATTTATCTGATGCCCTAGATGAAAAAGCTGACCGCATTGAAATCCATTTATTTTATTATCCTATTTTGGAACTGTTATTAGAAAAAAAAAAAGTGTCACCCATACCAACCAGATTTCAGCTGTTATATTTCTATTTCATGTTATTAAAAAAGTTTACTTTTTATAAATCTGATTTCACTCACCGAGTAATCCCACCAATAGGATGTTGGCTTTCATTTTCTCACCTATGGTAGAAAAATATTCGCTGAAATATGGTTGGCAGGTATGGGCAACAGACCATTTACATTACGTCCAGTTTTTATACGCCGGCCCTTTTGACCGCAGGAACTGATGGAAACTATAGTTTTAAAAGGGGCAGACCAACCCTCAAAATTGTAAGTTCTTAGTAATATCATTAAAGTTAGATGAAGACTATTTAAACACTGGATTCAAAACAACAGCTGCTGAAATCAAGCATAGATCTTTCTTCCAATTAATGTCTGACCCACCTGATCCAACACCACATAAAGCAACTCAGGGTAATTTATGGTAGATATGAGTTGGCACACAGTTGGAATGCCCCCCCCCCCCAATATACATATACTGTAAAATAAATAAATGCACTTGCTCTATAGCACAACACAATGCACAGATGCTAACAGACTTTGCATTGTGCAGTGCCTGCATTGCCAAAAATAGTGCAGGGATTTCTTATTTTGTACATTGAGGTTTGTGGAAGTGTATCTAAACCCAAAAATAAGATTTGTTGTACTAGATTACTAGATCCGAACTAAGCATCGGCTATGTTCGGGTCTTCGGCCAGCCGGCGGACGTGTCGGCTGGTTGCTCGGGCCTCCTGGTGGGACGGGAGAGCCCGGGCGAGCGGCGGAGGGGGGGGATGTCCCCTTCCGCTACTTGTAATAACAGCTGAGCGGCTGCTGAGCTGCATCGGTAGTTATTACAATAAAGCTGACCGTCCGCTCTAAAGAACGGTACTGGGGTGATGCCTGCTGCTGCAGACATCACCCCGGTAAAACCCCTTGAAGCAATATCGATAATATCGGTCAGGTTTTTGGCTGATACTTCTGAATATTGGCCGCACCGTAAAATAATTTTCACTTTCGTTCATTGAAGAACACAGCGAAGATCTTGATCTCTGTCCATTGGGTTATGGCGCCACCTTCAAGGAAAAAAGCCCAATGTTTGGAGATCAAGATCTCCGCTGTGTCCTTCAATGAACGAAAGGGAAAATTATTTTACAGTAAATACAACAAATCTTATTTTTGGGTTAAGGAAGGAGAAAATAGGATTTTTTGTACTCACTGTAAAATCCTTTTCTCTAAGTTCATTGAAGGACACAACGGAGATCTTGATGTCTGACCATTGAGTTTTTTGCTTGAAGCCATAACCCAATGGTCAGAGATCAAATTCTCCACTGTGCCCTTCAATGAACAGTGAGTACAAAAAAAAATCCTACTTTCTCATCCGTTCGTTGAAGAACACAGCGGAGATCTTGATCTCTGAGCATTGTTCAAGATCTCCACGGTGTCCTTCAATAAATGAAAGAGAAAACGAATGTAATGTCTTTCACAATGAAAGGCAATTAAAGATTGTTTAAACCCAACAACAAAAAATTTTGTATATTGCAGCTTACCATTCCTTAGGTGTGATGGCTGCATTGGTTTGCTCTTTTTAGGCTAGGAACATGTTTCAGCAGGTACAGAAAATACATATAGATCTTGCCAAAAATAAAGTGTGAAGTCCTTGGTGATAGGCCAAATTGGCACCCAGTGCGGTCACATGATGACAAGGGAAGGGTCCTTAGTCCGTTATAAGCTCATCACTTGGAGCTTACACAGAAATTCTCCCATGCAGTATAAGGACAGTAAAAGGAAGGTAAGTATAAGTAGCTGGGGAGGGAGTATTACAGTGTACCGTATATACTCGAGTATAAGCCGACCTGAATATAAGCCGAGGCACCTAATTTTACCACAAAAAAATGGGAAAACGTATTGACTCGAGTATAAGCCTAGGGTGTCCATCTGCATGCCTCACTGTGCCCATGCCTCACTGTGCCCATGCCTCACTGTGTCCATGGCTAGACTGACGTTTAACATGGGAGTCAATGGAAGGGGGGCCCGGCTTTGAAAAATCGGTGCTCCCCGGCTGTAGATCCCCCAGACAAAAATGTGTGTACATTTCGGGTCCAAGGGACCTACGACCGGCCGGTACTGGGTCCCCAAAGTCACCAGAGAAATGACCGTTTAACATGGGAGTCTATGGAAGGGGTTCCCAGGTTTGAAAAATTGGTGCTCCCCGGCCGTAGGTCGCCCGGACAACAACCTTTGCACACTTGTAGAGGAAGAGCTAGGGTACATGTGGGCCAAGTTTGGGGTCCAGGGGACCTACGGCCGGCCGGTACCGGGTCCCCAAAGTCCAGGAGATCAGGCGCAAAAAGTTGACTCGAGTATAAGCCGAGGGGGGCATTTTCAGCACACAAAAAATGTGCTGAAAAACTTGGCTTATATTCGAGTATATATGGTACATGTTTTTTGCTCTGCATGAGTAAAGCACTGGTTCACTTTAACACCAGAATATGTGTTTTACAATAGCTCATAGAAACGTTTAATTCAAATCATCAAGCGCTACTACCCCTATCCAGCATCTGAACAATGATGGTAAGAAAAAATTTCTTAGTGTATTTTTCTCTTCATCATCAGGCATCCTGCAGTAGGTTTGTTTGGGAATCCGTACCCTGCATCACAAATTGGACATCACCAACATACCCACGAGGAAGTGGGGTGGCTGATGCATTACAGCAGTGCTGAAGAATTGTCACAGTAAAAATGTGAGGGTTATTATTTATTTAGCAAGGCCTTTCCAATGTACAAAAGAGAGATCCTAATTTTGACCGCCCCTATGTTTAACTTGGTGCCCATCACCAATCACATTAAAAGAAAGTCCTGAAATGAAGCAGGATCATAAGACGTCATATATTGAAATGGTTGAGCTACTCTTTCCATATTTCCCCATCTGTGGCATATACAGCAGTCTACAGATCTCAAATTCCAGCTCGGTTTTTCAGTGTAGGGAAAGTGCAAGGAAGAAAAAAAAAATGAGTTGCATTCCATTTGGTCCCTATAGGACAATTCCCATAAATGCCCATTAATCACAATGGAATTTACCTATACTGTTTTGCTATTTTATATAGCTATATTATTTTGCAATGTCATTCCTTAGCAATGTAAAGTTCTAGAGGACATAAAGGAAGCTGTGCACTGACAGCATCATGGCAGTTTTCTATTAGAAGCTTAGAGGGTCTCTGAACTTCTGACACCTATTCATATAAACAGAATGCCCTGAGGTTGTTCGGAATGTATCTCGTGCGTCTCATTTCCAAACCAAATAAATTGCAGTGGAGGAAACAACAGTCTAGTGACCACAAAAGCAATAGCTTTGGTTTATGACCTTGAAAAATACAGTCTGACATCCAAAAGAAAAACCTAAAAACGCTTGTCCCCAACTAGTCGAGCAATTAGGAATAGAAGAAAAACATAAAACAAAAACATGAAAGTTAAGACAAAAAACTTGGCAGTAAATGATATACAAGGCGAAACAGTTTCAAATTGTGGAAGGTAAAATATATAAATTAAACCATAAATAAATAAAAAATAAAAAATGAGCCCATCATCACGAATGGGATCTGCTCCTGCCCCTTCTCAACCCGTTGCTTTAAAGTGAATTTTAAATGAATGAAGGTATTATTGAGTAAATAGTGAATAATGTTTATATTTGAATGATCTGCCTAAGAACGGGCAAAAATAAATACCCACAATTACGGTACTATTTATTGGCCAAAAAAAGCCAAATCCGACTTCACTTTCACCAGTTTCCACCAACTGCCACCTCCCTGTCCAGCGAGAGTGCCCATAAGCTAATGTCACACTTGGTTTCCTGTCCTGAACCAGGAAACGCTGTGCAGGAAACGGCAGGGCAGAAGAAAACTCTCCCGTTTTTACAGGACACTCCCTTGCCGGCTAGATGAACAAGGTGTCTCTCTCTCTCACTGGTGAGTGATATTCATCAGCATTTCCATCAGTTGGAAGCAATGCTTCACTCATCCAGCAAGGGACAGAGCGACTTCTGGAAAAAGGTATTTTCACAGCACTTTTTATCACTCTTATCCCCAGTGAAAAGATAGTAAAAGTGTGAATTCAGCCTTACTAGCCACTGGGGCATTGAACAGTGGAATGGCAGTTGCTGTTTTTCTGTAACGTGAAAACAAAGACAGAAAGTAGGTAATAGCCCACATGGAAACCATGTAAAGTCCACATGCAAGTCAGGATTCCAAAAATCTGATACCTATTTTGTGCATGTACATTTCCCATGATTTCCCTATACCAAGGGTGGGGAACATACTTTGAGTCTCAATTCCATAAAGATATTGATGTTCCTTGCAGCCACTCAGAAAGTTATTATGACTCATATTCACTATTTCACTTTTTTTTAGGTGGACCTGATCGGAAGGTCTATGCATTCCTATGGACAGGAGGGTTTAAACAGATGTGTCCGTTTACACCTGCCTACCTCCTGGTGCGATTCGGTACACAAAAAAAAAGGAAGGGGATCAGTTCTCTTCTGTTTAGGTCAATCGGATCAGAGCGTAGTTGGGTGTAAACGGACAGTGGAGTCCATTAAATCCTGGCCACCTATGGAGCAGAGCAGGCTATGTCTGTGTCGACTCTTCAGAAACTGGGCGGACATGGATGTGTTATCCCCCCTTTCTGCTCCAATCTCCAGGGGATCTGTGAGCTGGTCCCCTTATCGGAACAAAATACATCCGATGTGAAAGGGGCCTTTATGTGCTTAGTGTGTTAAGGTGACCGTTAAAACTACTTCAAAGTCTCCCGAAACACATCAACAATGTGCAGAAAAGTCTCTACACAACTCATCTGAGTTCAGTTTCACCACATTTTTAATAACACATAACACTGCAATGAAGGGCCAAACAAAAGAGAAGGCACCAAATGCTTCTAGGTGGGCAAGGGGAAATGCTCTGCAATTAAAGAACTCTGGTCAAATGGAAATGCAAGAGATTTTTTAAAGGAAACCTGTCATAAAAAACAATAAAGCTTGGCTTTGTTGACCTCTCGTGAAACTCTTGCTTCAATGCTTTGAGTCACCAATCTTCATAATATTTTCTGATTGGCAACACAGAAAGACCTAAAGCTAGAGGAACAACATAACAGTCAAGAGAAAAGGGTCAACTCAATCTAATGCCAAGAATCAGAGGGTTTATTGTGAGTCAGGTGACAACCGTCAACAAGTATCACGCAACACCTTAATCATAGGACATCAGGTGATATCCACTTTCACGGCGGTTTGACTTTCATCTACATTCCAGCATTCAACACCTCCAAATATCTTGACCCACCCCCTCCACTCTAGGACTATAACTTTTCTGCTCTGCTATATCTATACATTTTTTAAGCTGCAGTGCCCATATATAAGTCTTAATCTTTTGAAATGTCTCCCTTTATCCCTGAGGGTTAGAAGCATGAAGATACCATAAACAGTAACACGTAAAACCGTAACAGTTTTTTGCAAAAACCTAACCAGGGTTACATTATGTTGTCAAATTTAGGTGCAAAGAAAGCTCAATGGAGTACTTTATTAACATAATTGTATACAAGGCAGTATTGACAGTTTTGGGTGCCAATGAACTTTCTTCACCAATCAGGAAAAAAGTTTTCCAGCTGTATGCTACAGTTGAGGAGAACCTGTCAGAATACATATAAGGGGGCCCGGCTAGCACTGCCAATTTGTTTTGGAAGGTACATGCTACAGCATGCATCTCAAACCTAAATGAAGCAGTGGGCTGAATTGAGAGGGCTAATTCTTCAAAGGGACCACAGTATGTCTATTGAGGGCCACACCTACTTTAAACAAATGATGGCACTGTGGAACTTGAAGATGAATTTTAGGTATGGTATATTTGTACATAGTTACTGTGGTCTAGCTTGAACCAATGTAACTATTTATATACCACACATGGCCATGCCGTTGGAAGCTGGAAATCACTGAAGTAGACACTGCTACTCCAGTGATCTCTACCTGCTTCTGGGTCCCGTGCTAAGCAACTGGCCTGATGCATTTTGAATACAGGAGGTTGGCTGCCCAGCATAGATGCCATTCAGATAATGCCTTATATTTTTTGAATGAATGAAAGCATTCTCTGATTGGACGATGTGGAGATGCCGACCTCCTATATCTGGCTTCCAGGGGTATTGGGCAGGTATAGCATATACATAGTTACATTGGTCCAAGCTGGATCAATGTAACTATGTAAAAAATAACAATACCTGGAATTCTTCTTGAACGTTCATCAAATCTTGAATTTTACAATATTTAATCTCAGAGAAAAAGTACATTAACCACTTAACGACCGCCCACAGCATATATACGTTGGCAGAATGGCTCATACAGGCACAATCACGTACCTGTACGTCGCCTTTAACTGCCTGCCGTGTGGTCGCGCGTGCCGGTGCGGCGCGCTCGCGACCCTGCCGCCATCCCCGCGATCGTCTCATGGAGGCATGGAGTGGGGAGATGTTAGTGTATACACAACATCTCCCCGCTCGCCTACTGGCACTGTCACCGATCTCCGCTCTGTGTAATGAGAGCGGAGATCAGTGACGTGTCACTCGTAGCCACGCCCCCTAACAGTGAGAATCACTCCCTTAGGCACACTTAACCCCTTCAGCGCCCCTAGTGGTTAACCCCGTCACTGCCAGTGTCATTTTTATAGTAACCAGTGCATTTTTATAGAACTGATCGCTGTAAAAATGACAATGGTCCCAAAAATGTGTCAAAAGTGTCCGAAGTGTCCGCCATTATGTCACAGTCATGAAAAAAATTGCTGATCGCCGCCATTACTAGTAAAAAAAAAAAATGTTTTTATAAAAATGCCAGAAAACTATCCCCTATTTTGTAAACACTATAACTTTTGCGCAAACCAATCGATAAACGCCGATTGCGATTTTTTTTAACCAAAAATATGTAGAAGAATACGTATCGGTCTAAACTGAGGAAAAAAAATGTTTTTTTATATATTTTTGGGGGATATTTATTTTAGCAAACAGTAAAAAATATTGAATTTTTTTCTAAATTGTCGCTCTATTTTTGTTTATAGTGCAAAAAAAAAAAAAAAAACGCAGAGGTGATCAAATACCACCAAAAGAAAGCTCTATTTGTGGGAAAAAAAGGACGCCAATTTTGTTTGGGAGCCACGTTGCACGACCGCGCAATTGTCAGTTAAAGCGACGCAGTACCGAATCGCAAAAAGGGGCCTGGTCTTTATGCTGCATATTGGTCCGGGGCTTAAGTGGTTAAAGCACTTTCTTAAGTATTTAGCTGCAAAATAACATAAGGAAGTGTAACTTCATAACTGGAGACTAGCTGGAAGTGCATTTGAAATTGTTATCCTTAAACCACCGAAGGTCACAAAGAAGAAACGAGAGGGTCGCTTGAGGCCCATAAATCAACAATTTGACATGCCTGAGAATTGCTGCATGATAGCAATATTTCAGGCTGGAGTTTCACTGGTTATGTACTTGTCCAAAGTCACAGACTCATTAGCATCAACTGACAAATTGGGTATATTTTACATGTACTGTACTTGTTACTTTGTCAGTTTTGACATCAAAGTGTTCGGTTTTTAGATACTGCCAATATTGCTGCCACCTAGATCTCCCATTGAAGAATGGAAAATAAAGTTGATGAGTGAATGGCAGTGACAATCTTTTTAGAGTAGAAAAGAATTGAATAGTGTTGGAATTGATCTTTCACTGCTTCATAACTATGCCCTAGTAGATTAGAAGAGTTGATATCCCAGGGAGACTCAAACTGTTCTAGATAAGTCAAATCCATAACCTCTGCAGCCCTCGGGAAACAATCAGCAGCAGATTGAAGGGGAATAACATATTATTACACCTTTTACAGCAGATAAAGGACACTTATCAAGGCCTGCATAGCAAAGGCTTCAAGATCGACTGTAGGGGCTATGCTACTTACTCAGAGTGGTTATTATCAAATATAGGTCCTTATTGATATCCTTACAGTGAATTTGAGACTCACTAAAACAAGCAGCTGGAATGTTTTTGACCTAATTGAATGAGAATTAGTCTAATATGCCCTTTTCTCTGATTTAAAATGCACTAGGCACTGCAGTCCTTGGATTTCAAACGTAGTTTAAAGGGAGCGAATTGCAAGTACACAGCTTCCAAGGAGACATTTTCTCAGCTAGTTTATAATTAATTGAAGAACTAATTTCAAAGATATTTTATGCTGTTAAGCTCTACGTTTAAAACAGTGTTTCTCAACTGTTTTTTGAGTTACAGCACCCTTTAAAGTATGAAAAATCTCAAGGCACCCCAGTCAAAATGTAGATGACCTAAATGCTACTTATCAATAGGAAACCTGAGTCTGGGACAATGAACACAACCTCCTTGATGAAATTACCTTCACGTCAGAAGCCCCCCTTCACATTCAAACCCCCCTTTCACATCAGAAGCCCCCCATCACATCAAAGTCCTCCCTTCACAACTGAGGTCTGCTTGCACCATGGCAACTCATGATGCTGATCGGAGGCAAACTGGGTTCCATGCTTAGGGCACCCCAGGGGAACTCAGAAGGTACCTTGGTTGAGAAACACTGGTTTAAACAACTGTTAAAATGCATGAATGTGTGCAGGCACATAGAGGGCTAAGATGGCCATACACTGGTTGATTTTTTAACTAATGTTCGTATTAAAAAATCTCATTAGTACATTAGTTAATGCCAACCGAGACTTGAAGAATTGTCATTCAAATTTTTGTCTGCTTTTAACATTCAAATCTGAACATAAACCACATAAAGTTCGAATTTCATTAATTTTGGAAAAAAGTTTTCCATTCCACTGCTTCAAATTTTCTCGTTACTTCGGTAAAATATGAACGTTGATTTGACAGCACTAACCATTAGAAAATTGAATGATCATTCATTAAAATGAAATATTTTTAAACAAAATTCTACTAGTCTATGGCCAGCTTTAGGGTCTATGTTCAATGGAAGGGCTAAATAGCACTAGAAAAAGCAGAGGTGTTTATTGTTTCTTGGCCGGTTTACTTTTGTTACTACAAGGGAACTACAGCATGTTGGCAGGGGACAGACCTTTCTACTCAAGCTGCAGCTTTTTTTTTTTGTAAGGCAAACTTAAGAGTTAAACTGAAATTTCAGTTGGGCTTTAAAGGAGAAGTACAGCCAAAGCTTGTTTGGCTGTACTTCCCCCTATGGATCACAGGAGTGCAGTTTGTTTAGCACTCCTGTGACCCATTTTCAGTAGAGTCGGCTGAATTCACAGAGCCGGTCCAGGCTCGGACAAGATCCCAACAATCAAGTCGGGATCCGCTCCCACATGCCTGGACCGGCACCCGGCTCAGACTCTCAGCGAGCCGTTGCGAGTCTGAGCCAGCCACTCCCGCCCCCTCCACAGCCCAGAAGTGAGTGGGGGGGCAGAGCAGAGTGTCAGTGGATGAGAGTCACCAGCTCTTTGCTCAGGGAGCACTAAGAACCAAGTGTTTGATTGCTCAGTTCTCAGTATTAGAGCCGGTGGGGGACAGATACCACCTAGGTAAGTATGATTCTGCAAATAAAAAAAAATTAAAAAAAGATACTTCTCTTTTAACAGGTCAATCATCTCAAAAGAGAGCTTCACTTATCAACAGAGTACAGTCAGATGAGCCAAGATAAATACAATGGGGACACCAGTTCCTGACTCATGCTATATCAGGAGTACTCCTATTTCCACTATTGCCTCAACTAACAAACAGGCAGAGCATATGTAGCCCAATCATCATGCACACAGCAAGTGTGCACACTTTAAGAGCAAGAATCTCATCACATAAGTCCATAAAACACATGGGAGATCAAAACTCCCCATGTAGACTTTATCTAGTTTCCATGTGTCAAATTGTGAACAAAGCACAGATGTTCAGAGGCTGAAAAGCAGTTCTAATTGTTTGCTAGCATTGTTAAGTAGTAGAGTTATCTAATACCCGCATTTAAATCCCTCTCTATGCCCAAAGACCCATCAATCAATCATGTTGCGTTAGACCAATGGTCGGTCTCTTCACAAATTGTGAAGAAGTAGGTATCAAAATATACATGTGCCTTTGGTTCAGCAGTCCTTTTCAACTACAGTACAAGTAAAAAAATTGCATACAGACCCTAAAGTACAACCATCAGATACACCCTACCTGCTTGTATACAGCGAAGATGAAATAATGACATTGGCAAGATTTTCTGTTTGAACATACAGCCAAAAAAAACAAAAAAACAATAAAAGTATGCACACAAAAGAAGTGGACTTTGTCTTAAAGTAGAATTTGTGGCCAGGTTATGGACATTCAATTATGTACATACTCCTAATGGGTGGTACAAATTCTTTAGTTCCTACTGACCTTTCTAGCTGGAGACACCATGGTGTAATGTATCCTCAAACCTCTGAGAAAAATATTTTTTCTTTCATATTATATCACTAGATCATTGGTTCCCCCCTACCGGCAGTGACTTGGCAGCCTTCCAACCTTCTAATGTCTAAGGTAAACACAGAGCGGGAGCACAGGAAGAGGGGAGAAAGTAGAGTGCCGAGACCCACCTTGAACAAGGTCGGTGCTTCTCTTGTGAACTTTGAGGATGAATGGCTCCATGGCATCTGTAGCTAAAGAAGTCAGTGAGGGTTTGGTTTAAAGTTTATATACTGGCTGTTATGAATATGTAAACACTTGATTGTCCATAGCCTGGCCATGGTCCTGCTTTAAGTAAAGGATATATTTTTTACTAGTAGTGCAAAACAGTTTTAATTTCTGTCTCTTTCTGAGAAGGGATAAATCTCTTCCATTAAATCATTTTAAAGAAACAACATTTTTCGTTATTTTCGATTACCAGAAATATTTAAATCTCAAAGTGTAACTTAAAGCAGAAGTAAACCCATCGATATAACGGTTTAAAAAAACAGTTACATTCCTGTCACGTGTCAGGATTATAACTGTCACTTTGGTTGTGCTCTCAACCAAACTGTCAAACCATCCAATGGCTGGTGCCATAACTAATCAGTTGTGCAGCATCATGGTATTTGAAGATTAAACAGAGGCCAAGATGGCAGCTTGCTTGGCTGAAAACGATAGGAGGGTTTACTTATACTTAAATAACAAATAATTCTCCGTCTCTGAAGGTGGGAGGGGTGCTATTAACTGATCTCCTAAACTAGACACCCATATTATTTTTTTGTCTATGCCAACTCTAATGTAAGATCATTGGGTGTTAGTGGAAGGCAAGCTGTGTCTCCACCATTTCATTATCATGACTGACACCAGGGGCACGAGAACACAATTCTATTAGTCCATGACAACAAAGCATTTCTTATTGGGCTTCATTCAAACAGGATCACATATATCATGCTAAATAAAGAGGAGGAGTGGCCACACACAGGTCCCTATTTTTTTTTCTTCCACATATTTATGACTGTTATGCCCTGTACACGCGATCGGTTTTACCAATGAAAACAGTCCGATGGACTTTTTTCATCGGACAAACCGATCGTGTATGGGCCCCATCGGTCTTTTTTCCATCGGTGAGAAAAAATAGAACATGTTTTAAATTTATCCGATGAAAAAAAAAACAATAGCAAATTCCGATCGTCTGTGTGGAACTCCATCGGAGAAAAAACACACGCATGCTCAGAATCAAGACGACGCATGCTCAGAAGCATTGAACTTAATTTTTCTCGGCTCGTCAGAGTGTTTTACGTCACGGCGCTTGGGACGGTCGTATCTTTGACTGATGGTGTGTAGGCAAGACTGATGGAAGTCAGCTTCATTGGAATTCCGATGGAAAAATCCATCGGATTTGAATCCATAGGAAACCCGATCGTGCGTACAAGGCTTTAGAAGCAGAAGGACCAAGTGGGTTATTCATAAACAGGAGGAGACAAGTCTTTTTCCAAGCCAAGAGCAAACACAAAGTCATGGTCAAATGCTTTAGATCAAAATAATAGAATTCTAAAAGGAGTCCATGTAGCAGGGTTCCCTGGGCATCTTGTCTGCTCTAAAGCTCTAAAGCTGAACAAGACATCTACGGGATGGCATAAAAATGAGAGGAGTGAGCTCTATCATATAAAGAGAAAAGGAGGGCGCACCGACCTTGTGCATTACCAAATATAAATTTTTATTAAAAAAGCTATAACAGCAATAGCCATACTCACAAACAAACGTGATAAAAAAGGCTTGTCGGTACACCGGCAAGTGGAACAGTGCTTCTAGACACCTGCAACCTGGACCAGATAGTGGGGGGGGGGGGGACCAGATGGCATCCAGACCGGCTTACGCGTTACGAGGGAGGATCCTCTTTGTCAGAGCCAAAGTGGTCCCCCCCACTATCTGGTCCAGGTTGCAGGTGTCTAGAGGCACGGTTCCACTTGCCGATGTACCGACAAGTCTTTTTTATCACGTTTGTTTGTGAGTATGACTATTGCTGTTATAGCTTTTTTAATAAAAAAATTCATTTGGTAATGCACAAGGTCAGTGCGCCCTCCTTCTCTTTATATGTTTCAGTTTTAAGGATACCCATTGTTCTGAGGAGGGCAGCAAGACCACTGACATTCCACATTTTAACCAAAGGGTTGGCTGCACCACCTACCTATAGACTAAGCTCCCAAACGCACAGGAGATTGTTTTTTTACTGAGGAGTGAGCTCTAGCATGGAAACTGCATTGGTGCAGTCCTAAAATTATATCACCAAGCTGTTCCACAAGACTTATTGTTAATGGTACCGGTACACATTGACCTCAAGAGGCTGCAGAACAACAATGATCCTTATTATGAGAAAATATCATACAAACAATATCTTCCATTTTTCTTCACTCTATTTTCATTAAAAAATATTTAATAATCGACTCCTAAGGGCCTCCATCATGTGGTGAAAAATGTCTCTTCCCAGCAAGCTATAACAAGTTACCCCAATAGGGTCCATCAATTACTGAAACATTAGTGGATTGAACCATTCAGAAATGTTTGCCCATAGTTTGTCTTTTCACTTTATGATCTGTAAACAGAATAAAATATATTATACAAATAAACGCTTTGGGATTTCTAGCAACCTTTTAGCTTTTGATCAACTACAAGTCAATGGTTGGCTACTCTTCCTGGTGAAGCCATGCCCTGGAGAACATGAAAGGGTCCCATAAAAAAGAAGGCCCAGATTTTGTTAAAAGCTGTCACAGTAGGGGAGACCAGCAATTGGAGAATTAACTGTGTTGGCACTGCTGACCAATTCTGAAAATGTTAGTTACCAGGCTGTCAATTTCATGCTCAACACATTCGGAAGTTGCTAACTTGCATGCTGCCATGGTGCTGTTCAAGTTTTTAAATTTCATGGGTCACTGATAGGGAACAGGAATGTAGCAGGACCCAGAAATCCTAACCCAGTCTCACTAAAAAATAAATTCAGATGGTCAACATGTCAGCCACGCAACTAGCATGTTCAGCAAGGGTTTGCAAATAGCAGCACTGACATTTGTCTCATGACAGGTTCCCTTCAAGTTCCATTAAAGTTTACTGACATCTTTTACAGCCAGCAGCTAAAGAACTCATTATAAAAAGAAGACACCATATTTTCTTTACAGCAACAGAGACACCTGCAGCCAATATGGTGGTACTGCACAGCATCTGAAAAAAAACAAAACAGTCAAAAAACCCAAAGTAACATTAGATATGACAATTGTTGTATTTAGCCTTAAAACAACATTTAAAAAAAATTATATTTTATATAACAGTACTTATGTAAACTTCAGACCACAATGAAAATAACCGCTTTCCAGAATATAAATAAGCAATTTTCCCTTGGCATGTCTAAATAGAAATTTTAAATACATTTCAGATTGGTGACCAATTGATAAGGTAAAGAAAATAAATAGGTTTTATGCTGTCCAGTGAATTTTTTTTGTTTTTCTTTTTTGGTATAGGGGGATGAAAATGAAGAAGCTAGACCATTCTTTATGCAACTTTAATTGACTGGCTTCCGTACAGCCTATTTTAAACGATATCAGATACTTTGCTTTGCTGTTATATATACCTTAAGCTATAACTTTATATCATAAGGTAGACATTTACCTTTTTTTTTGCCCTAGGATATGACACAGAGATGCTGTGTGGTACTGTTATTTGCCATGGAGGAAAGCAGAACTATGTCATGTCTAGGGGGGCAGCAACTTTGTTTATGAGATAAAGTTATCCTGAAACTAAAGGCCTTGTATACCTGGGCTTCACTTCAGAAACATAACAATGTCACATTGATAAGGGCCTCTGCCGGTGATAATGCGGGCATCACTTGTGTATGGCCAGTATCCGTGCAAAAGCAACATAGGCTAAGCCTAAAGCAGTTAAGTTTTTAGGATGGAGGAGTAATAATATAAGGTTATAGTTGAAACTTGGTAGACTGAGTCAGCCTCTGGCTTCTTTGATGAGTTGGGTATGCCAGCAGCGAGAATGCCCTGCCATAATTAACAATTTGGCTCCTATCCACTTGGGAGGATTTGGGTGTGTCCATCCAACTTTTTCCGATCTACATTCCCCTTTTATTTTACTCCTCATAGTATAAAATAAAGAATTCAACAGGGAGTGTGGGAACTCCTCGCAATGGCCATAGCATGTGTGCAGGTCTAGGAACTTATACCTATTATAAAAGTTTTATTTGTTTAGGTCATGGTCTCGTGAATAGTAGTTGGCCACATTTAAGTGGACTTGGATGAACAGTGAAACATCCTCACGATTACTCAGGAGGCTTCCTCAGTTCTAATGAGTGTAGGGAACCTACTATAGCAGGGGTGTCCAACCTTTTGACCTTTCTGGGCCATATTGAAGGAATGATCTTGGACCATACATAAAATGCACTAACCATAAGGACAGTTGATGAGCAGAAAAGTCAGGCAGATCACAAGTTAACGATCGCTGATATAGATGATGTACCCGACTCTGAGTAATAACATTTTTTGGTAATATTTTTTATTATAAAAGTAAAAGAGGTCGACATAAAACGTGTGCGATATTTGACTTCAATATCTGGTTGGATGGATAGAGTAGCAATTCTCAATGAATTCTCAAGGTGCTCATCAGATATTTTGGTTCTAATTTTGGCCTTCATGTGCTTCATACTTTAAAACAGTTGCTTACAATTATAGGTGCTGCCAAACACTGATGACATGAATAAGGCGTGATTGTGAAGAGTGGGAGATTTTTCTTTGGGAAGATAAAATTAAAAGTCCAGTAAAGAGACACTGTCAAATTTTTCTTGGGCCACATGTGTTTGCTACAGTAAGTGTAAATTAATTTTTACAAAAAATGAAAAAAAAATCAACATTTTTAAGTAAGTTTACAATTTTGTGTTGGGCTGCATTCATAGCCATTTAGGGCCACGGGTTGGACAACCCTGTACTACAGCATTTAAGTCACAGGGACAATGTAGGCACCTTAATAGAAAAGACAGGGGAACAAAACAGGAAGCGCCACCTAAGTGCAATATTTATTAAAGACAGAGGAGATGCACTTACAGACATATGTAAAAAATGGGCTCTTGAAGGGTCAGATAGCTCCGAGCGCGTAGCCTGGTTTCTCAGTGGTGTGCTGAACACCTGTCTTTCCTTCCGGTGATCTCTCTTGTTCCGTTTCCGGTGACGTCATCATCCTCGTTCCCTGCTGGTTCTGGCTGGCTTCCAGGTGGCCACAGGATGGAAACAACACACTGCTCTGCCTACCCGTGAGCCTGGATGCACCTGAGACCGGATCACACCGCAAACTACACACACAGATGAGCCCATTTTTTACATATGTCTGTAAGTGCATCTCCTCTGTCTTTAATAAATTGTGACTAAAATATTGCACTTAGGTGGCGCTTCCTGTTTTGTTCCCCTGTCTTCCCTGTGCAGAGCCGACTTTCTCTGAGGACAGCTGCCTCCTATCATCCTTCCATTGCTCCCTTTACCAGCAAATGGACTAAAAAGAACTGTGACTGGACTTTTTGAGATCCAAATTCCTGGCCATCTATCATGCATTAGTCTTTTGTGCTAACAGTTTATTCCATTGTTTTTACCTTAATAGAAAACCTTGTTGCCCATTTTAGTTTAAATGTTGGATTATGTTTCTGACGCTCAACAGAACTGTAGAAGTCACTTGGATGATTGGTCCACTTGAATGTTATTAACTACTACCATAATGCTCTGTTTCCTACCAACATTGGCAGCAAATTTCATTTATACTAGCCAAGCTGATAGAATCCTAAAGCAGTGGTTTGGGAACCACACGTAGATCACAGGTTCTTTGGATGTTACTACTGGTATACTCTCAGCAGATGTCTGCCAGTATTAAAGCTTTTTGGAATGCTATTTTTTCCTACATCAGTAGCTTCTCAGCAGGTGATTGCCCTTATAAATTAATTTTTAGTGCAATTGTTACCTACATATACAACAGCGGTCACTAAGCACGATTTAAAGACCTCTGACACTTTGCATGCAAATGTCAAATGTCAAAGCTCTCTCAGGTTCTCCTATTGTTTGTGCCTACTGTGCCTTGGCTGGTGGTGCCTTACAGTCCAAATATTTTAAAGGCATACTTAGTTGCCCTCTGTCTTTTCAGTCTTGAAGAAAAACCCATGTACACATAACTAGACATGTATTTTTAAACTGTATCTATTGATGTCAAATAAAGTTACCCAAAGGTGGCGAAAAAATAAAATAAAAATGCAGCTCTGAAAATGAAAAGGATGCCATGTTTACAATGAAATGTGAAATACCACGACCACATTACCCTCTGCATAGTTCCTCCCAAAGGTTATGTGCCTTTTTTCGTTACAAAATATAAAATATAATTATTTTTTTTTAACATTTATATCGTGTAAATGCATGCAACTCATGCTGGAGTCTAAAAGCTGTTCCTGTTAGTGATAAGCAACCAAAAGTGAGGGGGAAAAAAAAAAGTGGCGCGATGCAGTGACTACAAATTGAAGCATGCATCGTATGTAGCCATCGGTGATCTTAACTATTCAACTTTGGAAAGTGTATAGTGACTTGTACAAATAGTACATCATACGAAAAGATAAATTCCCCCCTCCCTCTCCCCTCATTTTCTTTAAGTAGGTTTAGATGGTGTCCATGCCGAATCGGAGATACCCTCTCCTGTTGACGACAAAGTCATGGGGCCGCTCGGTGTGAATGGGTCTGTATCGGTGTCCGTTTCACCTTCCGCTAAGAAGCGTTTATCTCTCATCCACGTTGAGCCATTAGGACCAAAATTAAAGTCTTCTTTTTCTTGGGAAATGCTGAACCCACTGGGGGACCTTTGAAGTTCATCATGGGTCACTGATAGAAAAGATAAAGGGGTGTCACTGTCCCTTGTAAAACTTCTTCTATGGATGGGGGAACCCCTCTCGTTATAAGGACTTGATGCCTCTCCTTCGTGACGAAAATCCATCCGTGTGTCTATTAAAGTCTGAATAGGCAAAACAGTTGGCCTTTCAGTGTAGTTGGCTGAAGAGGACATCGACCTTCTGGAACAATTGTCACCATTAAAAGGCATAGGTGAAGTAAAATCCACGGGGTAGTCCTCAAAGAACCCATACTGGTCCATTTTGTTAAATGAAACTTGGTGCAAGTTGTAGGGATCCACATGGGCGCAAGACTCTGTGTAGTTATAAACTACCCTCCCGACTTCAGAGTATCGGTTTTCTTCTCCTTCTTCTTTAACTGTTGCCTCTGGGAGTGGATAGTATTCTGTAACTTGGACCTGTAGCTGATCCATGTGTTGCATGTGCATGTCAACCAGAAAATCCAGTTTCCTTTCCATGTCTTGGACCTGATCCAGGATTCACAGAAGGAAAAAAAAATGAACACAGAAAATAAAAAGTTATTAAACATGCAAATTGAATCTCCATCCAGCTGTAGACTTATTTACAACCTAATTGTATCAGGTAACATGTACAACTTATCCCTTGAGTTTTTTATTCTGATTGTCAGTTGAATGTCAGGATAGCTGATTAAGCGGTAAAGAGGACAAACTATGGAAATAGCTAGATTTCAGTTTTTGTCAAAATCAAAAAGCAATCAAAGACTTTAAAATAGTGGTTTTGATGAACCGAAAGGCGATGGAATTTAATTAGCCTGATCAAACCCATTGGAAAAAATCAAGTAACTTTTAAAGACATTACCATACAGTTTTTTTGTTCATATTTTAATAAACTGTATTAAAGCTGTCAACGTATTGTCCAGTTTCGGCTTCCCAAACAACTGAATTCCAGTGGTCGATCAAACTGACGATTACTCGTTTTGTGTTTGCATTCCTGGTGAATAAAAATTTACTGAAAATTGACAAGTGTTTCAATTATAACACGGGCTGAATGGATCACGGCAATGAAAACTGTTGGTGGCAAGTTCCCTTGATATATTTGATTGTTTCTATTACGAAAAGCATTAAAGGAAACTGCCAGAAATTCATTGCATGCAGGAATGAGCAAAATTAAAAGTGGTGCACACATCAGAAATACAATGACAGCTTGAATGATAAATTCATGGCATTGATGTGGCTATTTTTGATCACCAAAGCCATTCATTCCATGTCAGTTAATACCTACATTTGGTTCACATGGCTTTGCTTAACAACATAGCCGTGTCACACAACTCTGGAGTCCAACATGGATTTGGTTTGAACAAAGGCAATTTTTGACAACGTTTTGACGAATGCTAAATCCATTCACTGTGAGTCGGGGAGCTCATCCCTATATCTGGGTATGACCAGCATCAACCCTGTCCTTCTACAGGCTGTTTGAACATTTCACAAATAAACACCATTGCCTAAAATGTTGGTTTATACTGTACCTGTCTTTCCACTTTCACAAATTTTCCCATCATACTTTGGTCTTCATATTCTGATGATTTGGAACCGTACGGATCATGCCTGAAAGAGAAAAATTAAGTCTCATGGATGATATTTTGTGAAGTAAAAAGAACCTGTTTCTATTTTATCTCTTGCTAACAATTATTTTTTCTACATAATATCCTATTGGTGATTTCCCTTGGCTATGTCGGCTGGTAGTCAGTTCTGGGCTCCTGCTACTTAGACTCCATGCACACTGTAGCTCATAAACTGCAGTTTATTGGCGTTTGTTTTAAAAGCCCATTAACTGCACTCTATGTTAGCCTATGTGTCCATGCACACATGGAAGTTTTTTAGCGTTAATGGGCAGTGGAGTTTATGGTCTTTTTTTCTGAACGCAAGAAATTTGCGTTCAAAGTGGCGTTTTTCGGCAGGAAAAAATGCCAAAAAAGCCAAACGCTGATAAACGCACATAAACGCGCATAAACGGCCGCTAATTAGCATTAGGCTTTTCTCTGGCTCTATTCAAAATCAATGGTTCCCTATGGTAGCCCATTGATTTGAATAGAAGTCGCACCGCAAGTCGAATCATCATGATCCGACTTGCGGTGCGACATGCGTGCTGAGGATGAACGGGAACCCCGCCAAAAAAATGAAAAAAAAATTGGCGTGGGGTTCCCCCTCGGACGATACCAGGCCCTTCGGGCTGGTATGGATTTTAAGGGGAACCCCCTACGCCGAAAAAACGGCGTGGGGGTCCCCCCAAAATTCATACCAGACCCTTATCCAAGCACGCAGCCTGGTCGGTCAGGAAAGGGGGTGGGGAAGAGCTAGCACCCCCCTCCTGAACCGTACCAGGCCGCATGCCCTCAACATGGGGGTAGGTGCTTTGGGGCAGGGGGGCCCTCTGCCCCCCACCTCAAAGCACCTTGCCCCCATGTTGAGGACAAGGGCCTCTTTCCGACAACTCTTGCCGTTGGTTGTCGGGGTCTGCGGGTGGGGACTTATCAGAATCTGGGAGCCCCCTTTAATAAGGGGGCCCCCAGGTCCAGACCCCCCCACCCTATGTGAATAAGTAAGGGGTACATCATACCCCTACCCATTCACCTGGGGAAAAATGTGTCAAAAATAAAACACACTACAAACGTTTTTAAAGTAATTTATTAGACAGCTCCGGGGGTCTCTTCCGACTTCTCCGCGCTCTCCGGCCTCTTCTCCTGCTCTCCAGTTCTTCTCCCCGCTCTCTGGTATTTCTCCCCGCTCTCCGGTGCCTTCTGCCGGGCTCCTCCGCTATCTTCTGCCCGCTCTTTTGCTAGCGTTGGCTCTGTCTTCTTCTTCCCTCTTCTCTTCCGATGTTGACACGATGCTCTCTCCCGCTGTAATGCCCTGTGCGCAGTGCGCAACGACTTATATAGGAATGGGGCGTGGTCACTGGGTGATGTCACCCGGTGACCCCGCCCCGTATGACGTCACTGCCCGAGGCATGCTGGGACTTTGACGTCATAATGGGGTGGGGTCACTGGGTGACATCACCCGGTGACCATGCCCCATGCCTATATAAATCATTGCGCACCGCGCACACGGCATTACAGCGGGAGAGATCGTCGTGTCAACATCTCAAGAAGAGAAGAGGGAAGAAGACGACGAAAAAGACTGGGCCACCGCTAGCAAAAGTGCTGGCAGAAGATAGCCCGGCAGAAGGCAGAAAGTACCAGAGAGCGGGAAGAGAACCGGACAGCGCGGAGAAGGCACCGGAGAGCGGAAGAAGAGGCCAGAGAGTCGGAAGAGACCCCCGATGTCAGAAGAAGACCCCTGAAGTCGGACGAAGACCCCCCGGAGCTGCCTAATAAATTACTTTAAAAACCTGTCTAGTGTGTTTTTTTTTATTGACACTTTTCCTCCAGGTGAATGGGTAGGGGTACGATGTACCCCATACTCATTCACATAGGGTGGGGGGCCGGGATCTGGGGGCCCCCTTATTAAAGGGGGCTCCCGGATTCTGATAAGCCCCCGGCCCGCAGACCCCGACAATCAATGGCCAGGGTTGTTGGGAAGAGGCCCTTGTCCTCATCAACATGGGGACAAGGTACTTTGGGGTGGGGGGCGCAGGGCCCCCCTGCCCCAAAGCACCTACCCCCCATGTTGAGGGCATGCAGCCTGGTAGGGTTCAGGAGGGGGTTGCTCGCTCGTCCCCACCCCCTTTCCTGACCGAACAGGCTGCGTGCCCGGATAAGGGTCTGGTATGGGTTTTGGGGGGACCCCCACGCCGTTTTTTCGGCGTAGGGGGTTCCCCTTAAAATCCATACCAGACCGAAGGGCCTGGTATCTTCCGAGGGGGAACCCCACGCCAATTTTTTTTTTGGCGGGGTTCCCCTTCATCCTCAGCACGCAAGTCGCACCGCAAGTCGGATCATGATGATCTGACTTGCGGTGTGACTTCTATTCAAATCAATGGGCTCCCATAGGGAACCATTGATTTTGAATAGAGCCAGAGAAACGTGGCTGAAAGCTAGCGCCGCTAAATGTGCATTGTCGGCAATGCAAAACGCTGATAAAATCTCGTTTTTAAAGCAGCGTTTTCCTGCCAGCAATCCGGCGTTCAAAACTTCAGTTTTTGAGCTCCAGTGTGCATGGAGCCTTAATGAGCAGCTCTTTTCTTTCAGTGCTCAGAAGCTGCTCAGCTGTCTATTAATTATCAGTCACTCGTTACCACAGTGACTCACCTGGTTACCATTAACCTGCCTCATTAGTCCAGCCTACAGCAAGCCTCTTTTTACAATTTAAGCAGCTTAGCCGATTTCCTCCTTTCCCTTGCGTGGTCTATGATCTCTAAGTGCTTCCTTCCAGTGCTCCTGTGTATGACTTGGCCTGGCTGATTTCCCCTCCAATTCATGTTCCTGAATTTTGATCCTGAATATGCTGACTTCTGGTTTCCTGACCCTGGCTCATCTATTTACCTGCTCTGGCATCCAAACCCTGGCTTCTGTTTTTTGATTACGTTCCTAAACTGTTATTTCTGCCATTTCATTAAAGGTGAGATTTTAACTTTACTTTCTGTCTCCATCTGGTTTTTGGTTCCCGACACTGGTTTATTTGCTCTTAATAGATGCAAGCCAGCACTCTGAATATTCAAATGCCTGATTGGTTGATAGAGTCTTGTACAAAGCGCTCTGATTGGTGGGTCTATTTTGTGGAATGTTGCTCCAGATCAGTTCGCCTTTAGTATAGAACCCAAATGCAAAAGCACTAGAGAATGGCTGGTTCATCTAGGAATATTGCGTGTATGCTTGGAAACAGTAACCGCTTCAAACAATAAAAAAAAGTCAAGATCTCAAATACATTTTGTAGTAAGGAAATAATATTTTCTAGAACTTCTGGTCATCCTAACATATAATAAACTGCATAACATTAATGGCTTGAGCATCAGGGCCATATTACCTTGGAGACTGTTGAGATGGGTAGCCGTAAACTCCACCAAGTCCACCCATTCCTTTCTGGGACTTTTTATGTTTGGGGGTGGAAAGAGGACCTGGAGCAAAAACCATATCTATTCTGGAGAAGAAGAAATGAAGACAGGAATTTTGTATTTATTCTGAAAAATTAGCCGTAGCACAAGTCAACAACAGAAAATATAGGATCAGCCCGCCCCAAATAAATATTTTGGTAATAGGTGGAGCCTAAGAGCCCATTTACACAGGGGCGACTTTGGATCCGACTTGAAGTCGCCCCAAGTCACCCCAAGTCGCCTCAAGTCGTGCGGCATGAGAAAATCAATGTAGGTGCATGAGAGCCGTCTTAATGCACAGTACTGCAGTCGCTCCGACTTCAAAAAAGGTTCCTGTACTACTTCAATCCGACTTCTAGGCAACTTGTACCCATAGATTTCAATGGAAGTTGCCTCCAAGTCGGATCCCCTGTCTTAACTGAAGCAACTTTCCAGGAAGTAAAAATAGTTTTCCAGGCAAACCCCTCCCTCCCACAGAGCTGATTATTTTTTGATTGGCCACTGGAAAGTAGCCTGTCCTGGAGGCAACTTGAAGTTGCCTTGTAAGTTGCCTGGAGTCGCGCTGTGATTCATACTCAAGTCGTGTCCAAGTTGCCTCCCAAATTCGCGCTGGAAGTCGTGTTGCTCCTGTGTGAATGGGCTCTAATTGAATGAGACAGTCCTTGGTTACTTTTAGGTTTTTGTAGTCCAGCAGTGCAATCTCTGTCATAATGCCTGACTCTACAAACCCATAGGAAAAGATATTCAAACTTATTCAAATTTAATTTCTGGTAACTTTTGTAGCACTACCCTGCAGGGGTTGCAGATGACTGGGTTCCCAACTCACATAGCCAGGCAACAAGCATTTTCCACACTTCCTCCAGACACAAGGAACAGTTTTGAGCTTGGTTTTTGTTGTTTTATTAGGGGTAATAACTTGGATGGGGAATAGGAATCATGGGATGCCCAGCTTGATTGCAACATAAACAGGGACAACTTCCTTCTTATGCATACGCTCCAGAACTGTCTTCCTCCCGAACACTGACAGTGTGATAATCAACAGATGCAAGAGCCCCTTAAGGACTAGGAACTTTTAGTACCTTGGAAAGTAGCATAAAGTGTTGTAGGCTGCATACCGGAGTATCTCCAACTCCACTATAGACACTGATCCTAGCTCTACCGACTGCAGGAACTACCAGCTCTCTTGGCTGCTCCTTCACCAGCCTACCCTGCTACTCTTTCACCAGCCCACCCGGCTGCTTCGAAGATCTCCCAGGGCAAGGGAAAGGAAAGATTAAGCACAACGCTGTCTTCTAGAAAGGCTTGCTACATGTGGCAGTCTCTCCCCTTGTGTATCTCTAGGTGTGCTGATGTACTCACACTGTCCCCCTTGCTCCCTGCTGCTCCTTAAGAAAGATTCCTTTCAAACTGCACTGCTGCCAGGATCCTCCCAAGCCAGCCAGAGCTCTAGCCTGAGGACAAGGGGCTCCCCTCCAAGGCCACCGACGGTCTCCTCAGCACTCCATCTTCCACCCGACTCTCCTACTGGCATGACTCATCAATATTTAAGGGCTGGCTCAGCCACCCTGCCAGGCTCACTGCCTGCGAATTGGCCAACCCCCCCCTAAGTATGCAGATCAACCCTCCTGGCCTCCGCACTATAGTTTCTAGAAATTTCTTCAATTTTCCAGGAACCAGGGGGAGGCACCAGAGACCTGCATCTGTGAGTCATTCAGCCTGACCTGCAGTAAACCCATGACCCAATTAAGACTCACAAGTTATCTATGATTCAAAAGATAAATGTGCCTACACTTACACTAGTAGCACACTAGATAGTGCTACACTTTATTCATCAGGACAACATGAGCAGAGAGTACACACCGGGCACTTCCTCCTCCATAAGGAATTCCTGGTTGGACTCTTTGTTCATGCTGTATGGATAAATAAAGTTACCAGCATTTGGATTTCCTGCAGAGTGCAGCTGGTCTTTTCTGTTAGATTTGTGTTGTCTGTGGGGCATAGGATGAGCCCCTGCTGGCTTTTAGCACTTGATCTTCTATGATGGTGACCCCGGATTTATGGCTTGGGAGTAGCATATTTTATATGTTTGCCAAGATAATGCCTGAGTTTCTTCCTGTCCACCTGGAGGTCCCCTGATGAAGTCACGAGGTGCATGACGTAACAACGTAGGGACATCACGAGGTACCGCAGACCGGAAGTACCCGGAGGACGAGTAAGACGGCGTACAACACCGCTGTTGTTTCTCTTTTAATGCTGCACAATCGCTGTTTTAATGTACGAGCACTACAATTAATTTTATAATAAACCAGTTTTGGACCTAAATACTACACTATTGGAGGCCCTTTTCTCTTCCTTATTCCTACCCTATCCCTTTGGAGTTGCACTCCTCTCCCCCTCCTCCCCCTCTCTCTCCCCTTAGGGACTACAATAATACTACAAACAGAGGAGACGAGGTTGGGAGTAGCAACAATATATACCAGAAGAACCATCATTAAGGAGATATATTGCTTAAACATACATGTTATGTTTTAATGGAGGTGAGAGTTGTGTGAGACCACTGCATGGACATATTAGAGATATTATTATCCATTTATTCAGCAGAGGATCTATACTTTACACCAATCCATTTTGTTTGAACATTCACGTTTAAGGACTTTTGAGCACGGACTATTTTTTACCTTTCACCTTTTCTCTATTCCCAACATCAATTGTTTGCAATGTATATATAGTATCGCTGTGTTTTATACATATATAGATAGCACTGTGTGCACTTTAACATTTATGTTATTACACCAAGATTTACTCATTCATATACAATCATAATACTTGTGCACTTTATTTATCACTGGATATTAATTAATCTAGGACCATCAACATAGACCTAGATATTTTAGCACTTTATTTAGTTTTAGTATTGGCTTTCGGCACTTTATGTAGTTCAGCTGCTGGCTTTCAGCGCATGACCAGGCTAGGATCTCTTCCTCTGATTTTTTTTCTCTTAACCACTTAAGCCCCGGACCATTTGGTAGCTAAAGGACCAGAGGTGAATTCAGAATTTTGCACTGCGCTGCTTTAACTGTAAATTGTGCGGACATGCAATGTTGTACCCAAACGAAATTTGCATCCTTTTCTTTCTTTTAATGGTATTTGATTGCCTCTGCGATTTTTATTTTTTGCGATATAAACGGAAAAAGACCGAAAATTTTGAAAAAAAAAGATCTTTTCTACTTTTTGTTATAAGGAAAATCGAATAAACTCAATTTTAGTCATACATTTAGGCCAAAATGTATTCAGCCACATGTCTTTAGTAAAAAAAATGTCAATAAGCGTATATTTATTGGTTTGCGCAAAAGTTATAGCGTTTACAAACTAGGGTACATTTTCTGGAATTTACACAGCTTTAAATTTATGACTGCCTATCTCATTTCTTGAGGTGCTAAAATGGCAAGGCAGTACAAAACCCCCCAAATGACCCCATTTTGGAAAGTAGACACCCCAAGGAAATTGCTGAGAGGCATGTTGAGCCCATTGAATATTTTTTTTTTGTCCCAAGTGATTGAATAATGACAAAAAAAAAAATTACAAAAAGTTGTCACTAAATGATATATTGCTCACACATGCCATGGTTATATGTGGAATTGCACCCCAAAATACATTCTGCTGCTTCTCCTGAGTACGGGGATACCACATGTGTGGGACTTTTTAGGAGCTTAGCCGCGTACGGGACCCCGGAAACCAAGCACCGCCTTCAGGATTTCTAAGGGCGCAAATTTTTGATTTCACTCCTCACTACCTATCACAGTTTTGAAGGCCATAAAATGCCAAAATAGCACAAACCCCCCCAAATGACCCCATTTTAGAAAGTAGACACCCCAAGGAAATTGCTGAGAGGCCTGTTGAGCCCATTGAATATTTTTTTTTTTTTGTCCCAAGTGATTGAATAATGACAAAAAAAAAAAAAATTACAAAAAGTTGTCACTAAATGATATATTGCTCACACATGCCATGGTTATATGTGGAATTGCACCCCAAAATACATTCTGCTGCTTCTCCTGAGTACGGGGATACCACATGTGTGGGACTTTTTAGGAGCCTAGCCGCGTACGGGACCCCGAAAACCAATCACCGCCTTCAGGATTTCTAGGCACAAATTTTTGATTTCACTCCTCACTACCTATCACAGTTTCGAAGGCCATAAAATGCCAAAATAGCACAAAACCCCCCCAAATGACCCCATTTTGGAAAGTAGACACCCCAAGCTGTTTGCTGAGAGGCATGGTGAGTATTTTACAGCTCTCATTTGTTTTTGAAAATGAAGAAAGTACGATTTTTTTTCTTTTTTTTTTCAATTTTCAAAACTTTGTGACAAAAAGTGAGATCTGCAAAATACTCACAATACCTCTCAGCAAATAGCTTGGGGTGTCTACTTTCCAAAATGGGGTCATTTGGGGGGGTTTGTGCCATCTGGGCATTCCATGGCCTCCGAAACTGTGATAGGCAGTGAGAAGTGAAATCAAAAATTTACACCCTTAGAAAGCCTGAAGGCGGTGATTGGTTTTTGGGGTCCCGTACGCGGCTAGGCTCCCAAAAAGTCTCACACATGTGGTATCCCCGTACTCAGGAGAAGCAACAGAATGTATTTTGGGGTGTAATTCCACATATGCCCATGGCATGTTTGAGCAATATATCATTTAGTGACAACTTTGTGCAAAAAAACAAAAACAAATTGTATTTTTTCCGCAACTTGTGTCAACATATAAAATATTCCATGGACTCGACATGCCTCTCAGTATATAGCTTGGGGTGTCTACTTTCCAAAATGGGGTCATTTGGGGGGTTTTGAACTGTTCTGGCATTTTATACACAACATTAGGAAGCTTACATCCACTCTTCTAACCACTTGAAGACAAAGCCCTTTTTGACACTTTTTGTTTACATGAAAACATATTTTTTTTTGCAGGAAAATTATGTTGAACCCCCAAACATTATATATATTTTTAAAGCAAAGGCCCTACAGAATAAAATGGTGGGTGTTGCATTTTTTTTTCTACACAGTATTTGCGCAGCGATTTTTCAAACGCATTTTTTGGGGAAAAAATACACTTTTTTAAATTCTAATGCACTAAAACACACTATATTGGCCAAATGTTTGATGAAATAAAAAAGATGATCTTAGGCCGAGTACATAGATACCAAACACGACATGCTTTAAAATTTCGCACAAACGCGCATTGGCGACAAACTACATACATTTTTAAAAGCCTTTAAAAGCCTTTACAGGTTACCCCGTTAGATTTATAGAGGAGGTCTACTGCTAAAATTACTGCCCTCGATCTGACCTTCGCGGTGATTCCTCACATGCATGGTGCAATTGCTGTTTACATATGACGCCAGACCGACGCTTGCGTTCGCCATTGGGCAAGAGCAGGGCAGGACAGGGGTGCTTTTTTTTTTTTTTTTTTTTTTTATTATTAATTTTGCTTTTCTATTTTATTTTTAAATTGTTCCTTCCATATTTTTTTTTTTTATCATTTTTATTGTTATCTCAGGGAATGTAAATATCCCCTATGATAGCAATAGGTAGTAACAGGTACTCTTTTTTTGAAAAAACTGGGGTCTAGACCCTAGATCTTTCCTCTGCCCTCAAAGCATCTGACCACACCAAGATCGGTGTGATAAAATGCTTTCCCAATTTCCCAATGGCGCTTTTTATATCCGGGGGGGGGGACATTCCCTCCCACTGCTTGTAAAAGCAGTCCAGAGGCTAATTAGCCACTAGGATTGCTTTTACATGAAAGCCGGCCGCTGGCTGAAAAGAATGATACCAAGATGATACCTAAACCCGCAGGCATCAATCTGGTATAACCATTCAAAGTCCAGCATAATACCAGTACGTTGCTGGTCCTTGTTGGACATGTATTGTAATCTTTTTTTTTCATGCAGCCAGGTGGCTGAACGAAAAAAGAGATTGATCGGTGGGTATGCCCACCATTAGAATACCGCCCTTCATCCACCCACTTCTAATGATGGGCATACATGCACCATTTATATATGCCGAAGCATGGGGGCATCCTCCCGCAAAAAAGTTATGCCGCACACACATGGTCGGACTTTTCCATGGGCAAGCCTCCGTCGGAATTTCGACCGTATGTACGCGGCATTAGGAGCAAAATCGCTCCTCCGCCCCTGCTGCCCCAATGCTTCGGCATATTTGCTTTTTTTTTTTTAACGATGGTGGTGAAATCACCTCCTACAGCACTGGAGTCGCAGGGATCAGGCCTGTCTCTGCGAATGCTGCAGTTATGTGTGTTGTGTTTTGTAAGTGACAGTGATCGATCGATACTGCACTTGGGTGGCCTGGGCTGGACGGAGGGGCAAAACGCAGGTGCCAGCAGGTATCTGGGCTGATCCCGCTAACACTGCGTTTTTGGGAACCCTAAACTGCTGGGGACACTAGTATAGATCTGATCAGATCAGATATTGATCTGTTCAGATACTATACCACTAAGGGAGGTGTATGCTTCACGCGTGGGTGTTAGCGTTACTGGCACTAACCTGACGCTGCCTGGGGTGTGACGCAGACCCTCTCTGACGCTAAAACCTAATTGATATCACCCGCTGGGCGATCAGGGGGTTAAACCTTTATTGGGTTATATACGGCGGGTGCCCTGACACTATAAAAAGCAAACTAACTAACCAGCGTCACTCGTAACACTTATATGATGATCACTGGTGAAGGGGTTAACTAGGGGCAATTAGGGGGTTAAAACCTTTATTAGATAATATATGGGGGTACCTGACGCTATAAAAACCTGCGGCGAACCTAAAAAAATTTACTGGCTACCGATCTGCATCACCGACGCTAAGACAGCGATCAGAAAAATGATCGCTTAGCGACAGTGGTGATAGGGGGTGAAAGGGTTACCTGGGGGGCGATAAAGGGGGTTAAACCTTTATTAGATAATTTATGGGGATACCTGAAGCTATAAAAACCTGCGGCGAACCTAAAAAAAATTACTGGCTACCGATCTGCATCACCGACGCTAAGACAGCGATCAGAAAAATGATCGCTTAGCGACAGTGGTGATAGGGGGTGAAAGGGTTACCTGGGGGGTGATCAAGGGGGTTAAACCTTTATTAGATCATTTATGGGGGTACCCGACGCTATAAAAACCTGCGGCGAACCTAAAAAAAAAATACTGGCTACCGATCTGCATCACCGACGCTAAGACATCGATCAGAAAAATGATCGCTTAGCGACAGTGGTGATAGGGGGTGAAAGGGTTACCTGGGGGGCGATCAAGGGGGTTAAACCTTTATTAGATAATTTATGGGGGTACCCGACGCTATAAAAACCTGCGGCGAACCTAAAAAAATTTACTGAGTACCGATCTGCATCACCGACGCTAAGACAGCGATCAGAAAAATGATCGCTTAGCGACGGCGGTGCTAGGGGGTGAAAGGGTTATCTGGGGGGTGATCAAGGGGTTAAACCTTTATTAGGGGGGGTTAGGGGGCTACACTGGACCTAAAACTAAATGTAGTGACACTTTTACAGTCACAAATGTCACTGATTGCAGTGATCAGTAAATAAATGGTCACTGCAATCAGTGACACTGTGACTGGGGGCTGGGGGGTGATCTGGGGGGGGCGATTTATGTGCCTATGTGTGCTGTTGTTAGTGTAGTGTTAGTGCACTGACCTGTGTGTCTTCTCTTGTACGGTGCTTGGTATATGTGAGCGCCGCACAGGAGATGACATCACTTCCTCCTGCTTTCTCTGTCTGTGTGTACATTCCACAGACAGAGGGGGCATTTCTATTCGCCGGGAGCGATCGCGGGGGGTGGCCGGAATCGAACGGTCGTCCCCTCATGTCGGATCGCTCCCCAATGAATTCTGACCGCTCACTGTACAGAAGGGGGGTCCGATTGGACCCCCCAACTGTACAAAGGCAATCACGTACACTGTACGTGATTGTGCCTGTCGGTGCCATTGTGCCGACGTATATATACAGTGAGCGGTCGTTAAGTGGTTAAAGTGTATGTCCAGGCAAAATAAAATAAAAACATATTAAACATATCTCTGCAATACATATACAGTGGGGATCGAAAGTTTGGGCACCCCAGGTAAAAATGTGTATTAATGCGCATAACGAAGCCAAGGAAAGATGGAAAAATCTCCAAATGGCATCAAATTACAGATTTGACATTCTTATAATATGTCAAAAAAAGTTAGATTTTATTTCCATCATTCACACTTTCAAAATGACAGAAAGCAAAAAAATGGCGTCTGCAAAAGTTTGGGCACTCTGCAGAGTTAATATCTTGTACTGCCCCCTTTGGCAAGTATCACAGCTTGTAAACGCTTTTTGTAGCCAGCCAAGAGACTTTCAATACTTGTTTGAGGTATCTTTGCCCATTCTTCCTTACAAAAGTCTTCCAGTTCTTTGAGATTTTTGGGCTGTCTGTCACGCACTGCTCTTTTAAGGTCTATCCATAGGTTTTCAATAATGTTGAGGTCAGGAGATTGTGAAGGCCATGGCAAAATCTTCAGTTTACGCCTCTTGATGTAATCCCCGTGGATTTTGAGGTGTGTTTAGGATCATTATCCATTTGTAGAAGCCATCCTCTCTTTAACTTCATCTTTTTCACAGTTGGCATCAAGTTACCATCCAAAATTTGCTGAAATGTTATTGTATCCAATTTTCCTTCTACTCGTAAAATGTTCCCTGTGCCACTGGCTGCAATACAACCCCAAAGCATGATTGATCCACCCCCATGCTTAACAGTTGGACAGAGGTTCTTTTCATTAAATTCCGTGCCCTTTCTTCTCCAAACGTACCTTTGCTCATTCCGGCCAAAAAGTTCTATTTTAACCTCATTGGTCCACAGAACTTGTTTCCAAAATGCCTCAGGCTTGTCTATATGTTCATTTGCAAAGTTCAAACACTGATTTTTGTGGTGAGGACGTAGAAGAGGTTTTCTTCTGATGACTCTTCCATGAAGACCATATTTGTACAAGTATCTCTTTATAGTGGAATAGTTTACCACAACTCCAGTGTCTGCCAGATCTTTTTGGAGGGATCGTGCAGTCAAACGTGGGTTTTGAATTGCTTTTCTCACAATCCTGCGAGCTGTTCTGATATTTTTCTTGGTCTTCCAGATCTTGCTTTAACTTCCACTGTTCCTGATGACTGCCATTTCTTAATTACATTCCGAACAGAGGATATTGACATCTGAAAACGCTTTGCTATCTTCTTATAGCCTTCTCCAGCTTTTTGAGCGTCAACTATTTTCAGTTTCAGTTTTCTAGACAACTGCTTAGAAGAACCCATGGTGCTGATTGTTGGGGCAAGGTCAGATGAGTCTGGCCATTTAAAACCTTTGAGATTGACATCACCTGGTCTTCCCAGACGATGATTGAGAACAATCCATGACACTGGCAGGTCTCAGCTTTGCAAAGGGGGCAGTGCATGCTATAAATTCTGCAGTAGGAAAAAACGAAAGTAAAAGCTGCACTATCTACACCAATAAAATGACAGCAGCACCTGTGATTATGTGATAACATAAAAAAGACAAAAAATGGTCAACAAAGTGAAATATGACATGTGTCAATGAATGAAAAGTTCCATCAAGGCCAAGGATGAAGAGAGACAGTGGAGGAATAGGCAGTTGTAAACTTGATGAATGGTGCACGGGTGTTGCATGGAACTTTTCATTCACTGACACACGTCATATTTCACTTTGTTCACCTGTCATCATAGATGGACTTTCTGATTCATCAGTGTGTTTGTGGATTTCACTTAACTGGCTTTATTATCAGTTAATTACTCACATTGTAGCGCATTTGTTTCTCCATTTTTTTATAAATTCTGCAGGGTGCCCAAACTTTTGCAGACGCCATTTTTTGGTTTTCTGTAATTTTGAAAGTGTAAATGATGGAAATAAAATCTAACGTTTTTTTACATATTATAAGAATGTCTAATCTGTAATTTGATGCCATTTGGAGATTTTTCCATCTTTCCTTGGCTTCGTTATGCACATTAATACACATTTTTACCTGGGGTGCCCAAACTATCGATCCCCACTGTACAATACATACACATTTCCCCATATTTTATTCCTATAAAAACACTAAAAGTAAAGTAAAATAATTGTTTACGTGCCAGAAACCTATCTAACAATTTTCCTGTTTGAGCTGACAATACAGTGCATTTTGAGCTTCGAAATCTTAAGATGTGTGGTGTCAGCCCTGCCTCCTTCATTTCTGATGGATTACAAAGAACACAGGCATCTCCTCATCTCATCCACCATCCTAATCTCAAAAAACGTTCCTCATCACCTCCAACCTCTCTATCTCATCCTCCCTCCTCATCTCCAAACCCCTCTTCATCTCCTCCCCCTCCCCAACGCATCCTCCCTCCTCACCCGCCCCCCCCACACCCTTTAATCTCATGCTCCCTCCTCATCTCCAATACCCCTCCTCATCTCCCCCCTTTATCTCATCCTCCTGCCTCATCTACAAAACTCCTCCTCATCTCCTCCTCCTCCCCAACTCATTCTCCCTCATCATCTCCAAACTACTCCTCATCTCCCCCCCTTCATCTCATCCTCCCTCCTCATCTACAAAACCCCTCCTCATCCCCCCCTCATCTCATCCTCCCTCCTCATCTACAAAACCCCTCCTCATCTCCCCCCCCTCATCTCATCCTCCCTCCTCATCTCCAATACCCCTCCTCATCTCCCCCCCCCTCATCTCCCCCCTTTATCTCATCCTCCTTTCTCATCTCCAATACCCCTCCTCATTTCCTCCTCCTCCCCAACTCATTCTCCCTCCTCATCTCCAAACTACTCCTCATCTCCCCCCCCTTCATCTCATCCTCCCTCCTCATCTACAAAACCCCTCCTCATCTCCCCCCCCCCCTCATCTCATCCTCCCTCCTCATCTACAAAACCCCTCCTCATCTCCCCCCCCTCATCTCATCCTCCCTCCTCATCTCCAATACCCCTCCTCATCTCCCCCCCCCCTTCATCTCATCCTTGCTCCTCATCTACAAAAACCCTCCTCATCTGCTCCCCCTCCCCAACTCATCCTCCCTCCTCAGCTCCAAAACCCCTCCTCATCTCTCCCCTTCATCTCATCCTCCCTCCTCATCTACAAAACTCCTCCTTATCTCCTCCCCCTCCCCAACTCATCTCACCCCCTCTTCATTTCATCCTCCCACCTCATCTACAAAACCCCATCTCATTTCCTCCCTCCTCCCCATCTGCTCTTCACCCTAACCCCTACTCTTCTCTTCTCTCCACTTCATCTCCACAACAGCTAGGTAACTGGAACACAGAGCCCCAAGTAACTGGAACACAAAGATTTAAAGCCCCAAAGCAACTGGAAAACAATGCACATTTGTGAAGCACAATTTTTTTTTTCTCTTTTCTTTTCTTTAAGCAGGGGTATGGCCACATTTCATCTCTATTGTTTCTATATACATGGAGCCCTGAGAGTCAAAAACAATATGATAAAATAAAATTTGTATACTTTGTAGTCATACATAATTGTCAAAACACAAGAAATGCCAAGATAGTAGCTTATAGTAGCACCATTCAGACAATGGTTAGAGATTTCTGATAGCTGTCACCAGGGCCACCATTGGAAATCAGGGGGCCCCATACAGCCTGCCTAAGGCCCCTTTCACACGGGATGGATCCGTGAGGATCCGCCCAGTGAACCTCCGCTTGCTCTGCGGGGAACGCTCCGCTGACGCATTGTGCAGGGACCGCCCTGTCAGATCTCCGCTCTCCCCTATGGTAGGGTGACTAGTCATCCCCTGTTTCAGGGGACAGTCTCCGGACCAAGTCTGTCCCCGGTTTTGTCCCTGGATTGGATTTGAACAGGGGCTGGGGCAATTTCAAAGACAGTCAGTGCAGAATTACAAAAAAATAATAATTCTGAATTACACACCCTCGCCGCTCTTACTAGCTTAGGGGGGTGTATTTTTTCTATTATCTGTGCCCCTTTCTGATGATCATGTGCTGGTCGGAGTGGATGGAATATTTCTTCAGTTTCGGGTGCCCATCCAGCTCCGCTCGCATGTTCTTCTGCCTTGGCTTAAGTCCCGGCCAGCCGCCTGCTTATCTCCTTGCCTTCCCTGGCTGAGTGATCTTCCTCCGCTCCCCACCCAGTAGTAACCGGGGCCCGGAGGGTAAGACTTGACAGGCTGTGAGGCGGGTGGCGGCGACGGGCAGAGAGTCGCTGATTGCCGCCATCACTAGTAAAAAAAAAAAAAAATGTCCCCAGATTTCATTTTAAAAATCTGGTCACCTTACCCTATGGGGGGATCGGATGAACACGGACCGTCTGTCCGTGTTTATCCGATCCGCTCTACAGACGGATAGGAAAATAGGATTTTCCTCTGTCTGCAGAATCGGAGGATTGCGGACACGGAGGAGATCGGGTGTCAGCGGATGTTCATCCGCTGACACCCGCGATCTCATAGGGACCAATGTATGTCCCTTTTTTATCCGTAAATGGATGGATGAAAAAGCGGACATATGGTCCGCTAGTGTGAAAGGGGCCTTTTAGGGGACTTGCTTGCTGATCCATGGTACACAGGACTTTAAATACATTATTATGCATGCACAGTAATCCCTCCAGCCATGGTTCCCAGAAATTAAATACAATTTCCTTGGGCAGCCAGGCCCCAATAACTTCAGCAGCAGAGCCAGATTCTCAGGATCAGGTGGAGTAATAATCAGTGTTGCAGCTCCCAACAATTAAATTAATATAGAGAAAGAGACCAAAACTTTAATTTAACGGAGGATTACTCTGTCAGCTCCCGCAAATGAAAAAAAGTCCCTTCTCTGCCCCTGATGCTGAACTGATGGGTCCTGGGGAACTTTTGGAGCCACGGCTCCAGGAATTACTGTGCATGTACCCAAAGGCATTTGAACCGTCCCCTTTCTACCCTTGCTGAATTGATTGGGCCCAGGCCCCATAAAAGAGGGCCGACTTTACCACTCTTTTGGTGGCCCTGGCTGTTGCTATGCAAAATACACTATATTGTCAAAAGTATTGGGATGTCTGCCTTTACACGCACATGAACTTCAATGGCATTCCAGTCTTAGTCCATAGGATTCAATACCCACCCTTTGCAACTTTAACAGCTTCAACTCTTCTGGGAAGGATCTCCACAAGGTTTAGGAGTGTGTCACCATTCTTCCAGAAGCGCATTTGTGAGGTCAGGCACTGATGTTGGACGAGAAGGCCTGGCTCACAGTCTCCGCTCTATTTTATCCCAAAGGTGTTCTATGGGGTTAAGGTCAGGACTCTGTGCAGGCCAGTCAAGTTCATCCATGTCTTTATGGACCTTGCTTTGTGTACTGGTGCACAGTCATGTTGGAACATGAAGGGGCCATCACCAAACTGTTCCCACAAAGTTGGGAGCATGAAATTGTCCAAAATGAAACTAAGGGGCCAAGCCCAACCCCTGAAAAATAACAACACACCAAAAATCCCCCATCCACCAAATGATTTGGATCAGTGCACAAAGCAAGGTCCATAAAGACATGGATGAGCAAGTTTGGGTTGGAGGAATTTGACTGGCCTGCACAGAGTCCTGAGCTCAACCTGAGAGAACACCTTTGAGATTAATTAAAGCGGAGATGGCAAGCAAGGGCCTTCTAGTCCAACATCAGTGCCTGACCTCACAAATGTGCTTCTGGAAAAATGGTCAAACACTTCCTTAGACACACTCCTAAACCTTGTGGACGGACTTCCCAGAACAGTTGAAGCTGTCAAAGCTGCAAAGAGTGGACCAACTCAATATTGAACCCTACGGACTAAGACTGGGATGCCATTAAAGTTTATGTGCCTGTAAAGGCAGGTGTCCCAATACTTTTGACAATACTTTTGGTGTGTATGAAAGCCACACCATTTCATAAATTATACAAACCAGTGTTCCTCTATTCTAAAAATTGCCCTTACCTTGACTGGAGGTATTTAATCCTAGAGAGCATATCCAGATGTCCGGCAGAATATTGCTCTATCACATCCTTCACATCATAAGGCCGCAAAGTCTCCTTAAACTTCTTCTTATGTAGCAGGAACTGCATTATTCTGTATGGGAGACAACCAACATAAGAACATACACAAAACAAGCAATTTCAGTTCAACATCAGCCAGCAACATCATTAAAGTGAACCCATCAGTCAATTCAAAGCGGAGTTCTACCCAAAAGTGGAACTTCCGCTTAAACCACTCCTTACATGCCACATTTGGTATGTAATTTTTTTTGGGGGGGGGAGTGGGGGCTTCAGTAGGAGTGGGACTTCCTGTCCCACTTCCTCCTTCCGCCCTGGGACCGCTTAGGCGACTCGTCATATCGCCTAAGGCGGCCCCTCCCTGTAGGCGATCACCTGGGACACGTGACAGGTCCCAGGTGATCGCCTGTCCATTCAGGGAGTGCAGCGCCGCTCGCGCATGCGCAGTGAGTGCCCGGCCGTGAAGCCGAAAGCTGTCACGGCCGGGTGCCCACAGTCAGAATGGAGGCGCCGGCGGAGAAAGGGGGGAGAGGAGCGAAGCTCCGGGCGTCGTTGGACAGGGGAACAGGTAAGTGTCTGTTTATTAAAAGTCAGCAGCTACACTTTTTGTAGCTGCTGACTTTTAATAAACATAAAAAAGGCTGGAACTCCCCTTTAATTGTAGAAAAGTACAAGTCCTGCTTCGAAGCAGGTAACACAAGATGTCTGCTAGGACCTAATGCAAAGATGTTTCTAGCAGTTGTGGGCACCACTTTGCTCATGGTAAACTGTTTTGCCAAGCAGAGTTTGACTTTGAATTTAGGGTGATCAGCAACACTTTTCGTATATCCATCACCATTGCATTAAATTTTATTATGCAATGTATAAATATCTTTGTGCTGACATCTAGAGGTAATTCAGCGAAACTACAACTTATTACTGTATTTCTGAAATGGCATTTTCCAGTTTACCTGTATGATGTGGTTAGTTGGTTTGGTCCTTAGACAAACACCTCTCTTCTTTGTCATTTTCCATTAGTTAGTTACTAGTGATGAGCCGAACACCCCCGGGTTCGGTTCGCACCAGAACCCGCGAACGGACCGAAAGTTCGTACGAACATTAGAACCCTATTAAATACAATGGATGCGAACGTTTGAATTCTAAAGTGCTAATTATAACGACTATTATGCATGTTATTGTCCTAAAAAGGGTTTGGGAACCCGGGTTCTTCACCAGGGGACATGTATCAATGCAAAAAGAAGTTTTAAAAACGGTCGTTTTTCGGGAGCAGTCATTTTAATGATGCATAAAGTGAAAAAAAAAAGTCAAATATTCCTTTAAATATCGTACCTGGGGGGTGTCTAAAGTATGCCTGTGAAGTGCCACGTGTTTCCTGTGTTTAGAACTGTCCCTGCACAAAATGACACTTCTAAAGGAAAAAAAAGCCATTTAAAACTGCTTGCGGCTTTAATGTAATGTCTGGTCCCGGTAATATGGATGAAAATCTTTAAGAAAAATGGCATAGCTACCCCATGACCCCCCCCCCCCCCTACCCCAGCCCATTACCAGCCCCTTTGGGTCTTGTATGGATATTAAGGGGAACACCGCACACAAAATAAAAAAGGCCCTATATACTCTGAACAGCCGTATACAGGCGGTGCATACAAGACAGGGACTGTAGGTTTGTTCTTATGTAGAATCTGTTTGTAATTTTGAACAGGTACATTGTTTAAGTGTAGCTCCAGCCCAAAAATCTATTTTTAAACTTTTTGGAAAACATAGGTAAGGGTTATCACCCCTGTAACATTTGTTTTGCTGTCTGTGCCCCTGTTCAGAACATTTCACCTCACTTTCCGTCCCAATGACAACTGTTTTTGAAATGTGGTGTTTTTCTTGAAACAAGGATTGGTGATAAAGCATCAGTACAGAGGAGACACCTTTCTCCCATATTAATTCTTACAGGAGAGAATTTTCCTTCCTAGGGGTAGATTTCCTCTCACTTCCTGTTGTCTTCTTGCGTTTGCAAGTAGGAGTCGTTTGTAAGTTGGATGTTTGAAAGTAGGGACCTGCCGTATATACTCTGCAGAAATAGGCCCCTTAGTTGTTGGTGTTGGCACAACACTGAAAGCACTCACAGTTACTCTTGGTTGGTGCTGGAACGCCCTGCTGTCAACTATTATATCAGGAATTGTAATTACATATAATTGTTGAACAGTGGTAGTAAAAATTGGGCCTTTGATGGTGGTGCTGGTGCCACAACACTGTAAGCCCTGACAGTTACTCTTGGTGGGTGCAGCAATGGGCCCTGCTGTGAATTATTAGATCAAGAATTGTAATTGCATGCCCCTGTTGAACAGGGGCTGAAAAATTGGGCCTTTCGTGGTGGTGGTGGTGGTGGTGGTGTTGCCACAACACTGTAAGCCCTCAGAGTTACTCTTGGTGGGTGCAGGAATGGGCCCTGCTGTGAATTATTAGATCAAGAATTGTAATTACATGCCCCTTTTGAACAGGGGCTGAAAAATTGGGCCTTTCGTGGTGGTGGTGGTGGTGGCGTTGCCACAACACTGTAAGCCCTCAGAGTTACTCTTGGTGGGTGCAGCAATGGGCCCTGCTGTGAATTATTAGATCAAGAATTGTAATTACATGCCCCTGTTGAACAGGGGCTGAAAAATTGGGCCTTAGGCACTGGTGGCACAACACTACAACCCCTCACAGATACTGTACTTGGAGCACAGCAATGAGCCCTGTTGCAAAGTATTGCTTCAAAAATTGTAATGACACGCCCCTGTTAAACAGGGGCTGAAAAATTGGGCCTTAGGCACTGGTGGCACAACACTCCAACCCCTCACAGATACTGTACTTGGAGCACAGCAATGAGCCCTGTTGCAAAGTATTGCTTCAAAAATTGTAATGACACGCCCCTGTTAAACAGGGGCTGAAAAATTGGGCCTTAGGCACTGGTGGCACAACACTCCAACCCCTCACAGATACTGTACTTGGAGCACAGCAATGAGCCCTGTTGCAAAGTATTGCTTCAAAAATTGTAATTACACGCCCCTGTTAAACAGGGGCTGAAAAATTGGGCCTTAGCCACTGGTGGTGGCACCCATAAACAAAAATGATCTTCCAAGCTATCATCATCAATCGTATCATTGAGGACTCGGAGGAGGAGGAAAGCCAGTCAACATAACAGCACAGGCACTCAGCATCAGCATCAGTCTTGAAGGGATGTGACATGTTAAAATCAATTAGTCTGTTATATCAGCATCAGGTGTGTGGTAGCTGGTGGTGATCCAAGACTGGTTCATCTTGATGAAAGTCAGTCGATCAACCGAGTCGGTGGACAGGCGCACCCTGTGATCCGTGACAAATCCTCCAGCAGCACTGAATGTGCGTTCCGAAAGAACGCTGGATGCAGGACAGGCCAGTAGCTCAATTGCATACTGTGCAAGCTCTGGCCAGTGATCCATCCTCAAGACCCAGTAAGCCAGAGGATTTTCGGTGGGGAAGGTGTCCAAGTCTGACCTTGCCCCTAGATATTCCTGCACCATGTTTATCAGACGCTGGCGATGGTTGCTGGAACCGATCATACTTTGGGGCTGCGGACTAAAGAATTGTCTGAACGCATCGGTCAGATGGCCACCTTCCCCACCGCTCCTTCTTTGACTGGCCGAAGCCTCAGCAACTCGTTGTCCAGGACCAGGAGTTTGTAACCTCCCAGTCTCTGGGAACGCGTTGCACAGACCTTTCTGCAAGGTCTCCCGGAGTTGTCTCATCCTCTGCTCCCTCTGCGACGGTAACATAAGGTCCGCAACCTTACCCTTGTACCGTGGATCAAGGAGAGTGGCCAGCCAGTAATGGTCCCTCTCCTTGATCCGAAGAATACGAGGATCCTTCCGCAGACTTTGCAGGATCAGGGAGGCCATGCAGCGTAGGTTTGCTGAGGCATTCGGTCCGGAGTCCTCTGGGTCACTAAGGATGACATGATCCGCAGCCACCTCCTCCCAGCCACGTACAAGTCCACTGGTTTCTTGGGACTGTAAATCATCCCTAAAAGACTGCTGCTGATGATGCTGAGTGCCAGCCTCCACCTCCATGCTGACACAATCCTCCTCCTCCTCCTCCTCCTCCTCTTCCTGTGCGATGGGTGGGACAGAAGGAACACTGTCTGGGTAAAGGGGGCCTTGAGAGGCAAGGAAGTCCTCCTCTTCCTGCCTCTGTTCTGCCACAAGTGCCCTGTCCATTATTCCACGCAGCGTGTGCTCCAACAGGTGGACAAGAGGTACAGTGTCACTGATGCATGCACTGTCACTGCTCACCATCCTCGTGGCCTCCTCAAATGGTGCCAGGACAGTGCATGCATCCCTGATCATGCCCCACTGGCGTGGAGAAAAAAAACAAGCTCCCCTGACCCTGTCCTGGTGCCATAGTCGCACAGGTACTCATTGATGGCCCTCTGCTGCGTGTGCAGCCGCTGCAGCATGGCCAACGTTGAGTTCCACCTGGTGGGCATGTCACATATAAGGCGGTTCTTGGGCAGGTTCAACTCCTTTTGCAGCTCAGCCAGGCGAGCACTGGCATTATAAGATCTGCGGAAATGCACACAGACTTTCCTGGCCTGCCTCAGGACATCCTGTAAGCCCGGGTACCTGCCCAAGAACCGCTGCACCACCAGGTTAAGGACGTGAGCCACACAGGGCACATGGGTCAGTTGTCCCTGTCGGAGGGCGGAGAGGAGGTTGGTGCCATTGTCACAAACCACCATTCCTGGCCTAAGCTGGCGTGGCGTCAACCACCTCTCGGCCTGGCCCTGCAGAGCAGACAGGACCTCTGCCCCAGTGTGGCTTCTGTCCCCCAAACACACCAGCGCAAGCACGGCATGGCATCTTTTTGCCTGCGTACTTGCGTAGCCCCTTGAACGGCTACGGAGCACCGCTGGTTCAGAGGACAAAGCACAGGAAGAGGCCATGGAGGAAGAAGAAGAGGACGGGGTGGAGGAGAGAGGTGTGTCACAACCAGTAGTAGCATTTTGGAGGCGTGGCGGTGGAACAACCTCCAACACTACTGCACCTTGTCCTGCATCCTTCCCAGCTGCCAAAAGAGTGACCCAATGGGCCGTGAAAGAAAGGTAACGTCCCTGTCCATGCCTGCTGGACCATGAGTCAGCGGTAATATGCACCTTACCGCTGACCGCCCTGTCCAGCGAGGCCAAGACATTGCCTTCCACATGCCGGTAGAGAGCCGGAATAGCCTTCCGTGAGAAAAAGTGGCGTTTGGGAACCTGCCACTGAGGAACCGCACATTGCACAAACTCACGGAAGGGGGCCGAGTCTACCAACTGAAAAGGCAGCAGTTGAAGCGCTAGCAATTTAGCCAAGCTAGCATTCAACCACTGGGCATGTGGATGGCTGGGAGTGAACTTCTTTTGACGGTCCAGCAGCTGGGGCAGGGAAATTTGCCTGCTAGAATCGGACGTCGGTGTACTGCTAGCAGAGTGGCCGCAAGTACTTGGCTGTGACACACCTAATTCTACACCTTCATTCCTCTCAGTGCATGTTTCAGAGAGGACTGAAGTTATAGTGGGGTTGGAGATCCCAGCTGATGCGGTGCAAGGAGAGGTCCGCTTTGTTCTTTGGTGTGGGTCTTTGAGGTAGGCTTGCCAACGAGCTGCATGGCAGGTCAACATATGTCTGGTCAGGCATGTGGTACCCAAGCGGCTGATGTTTTGGCCACGCGATATACGCTTGAGACATATGTTGCAAACAGCAGCTGTGCGATCTGATGCACTAGCCTCAAAAAAGGCCCACACCAAAGAACTTTTTGAATGACGGGCAGAGGCAGCGCCCTGCACAGGCGGAGCTCTGCGGTGTGATTCCGTCGGTGTACTGCCCTTACGCTGGCCACCAAAGGGCATCCTGCCTCGTTGGAGATGTGCCTCCTCCTCATCCTCCTCCTCCTCCTCCTCTCTCCTATTAGGCACCCACGTGGAGTCAGTGACCTCATCATCCCCTCCCTCCTCATCACTGGAGCCAATCTGGCAGTATGCTGCAGCTGCTGGAACATGACTGCCAGATTGGTGTCCTTCTTGAGCATCCCCTCTGTCTGCTGTCACGCTACTGCCTTCCTGTAGCTGGGTTTCATCATCAGACCCTTCGAAACGCTGGGCATCCTCCTGGAGCATGTACCCAACACTGTGCTCAAACAGTTCGGGGGACTCCTCAGGAGGAGGACATGGTGGGTCTAGGGAAGGAGTGACTGATGATGAGTCTGACATTGATACCAGGGAAGAGGACGCTTTGGCAGCTGCTTTGCCAGTACCCTGAGCCTGGGTGAGAGAGGATGAGGAGGAGGAGGAGGGCTTGGTCATCCACTCTACCAAGTCTTCGGCATGATGTGGCTCAACATGTCCAGCTGCCGAAAAGAAGGACAAGCGTGTCCCATGGCCATGTGCTGATGACAATGCACCGCGTCCACGACCAGCACTGTTGCCCCCAGACACAGAGCCTGCTTGCCCTCTTTTATTGCCTCCTGACTGTCTGCCTCTCCTTGTTTGCCTTCCAGACATTCTAATAGATGGCCTGCAGGGAGATGGGAAAAAAGCAATAAGGGCTACCTTCAGGTGTCCTTCTCTGTCCCTTTACTTAAGGATTTCTAAATATGGTTGAGGATGATTGCTTTCGCACAGAATAGCACAACGACAATTTCCCTAACTGTCCAAAAAACAAGGATTTCAAAGATGGTTGATGAGGAATGCTTTAGCACAGTATAGCACAAGGAGAATTTCCCTCACTGTCCTTCCCTGTCCCTAGAAACAAGGATTAGCACAGTGAAAGAAACTGACACTCTCCCTACCTATAGTTTTCTGTCCCTAGAAAAAATGTTTTTTTAAAGATGGTTGATGATCAATGCTTTAGCACAGTATAGCACAAGGAGAATTTCCCTCACTGTCCTTCCCTGTCCCTAGAAACAAGGATTAGCACAGTGAAAGAAACTGACACTCTCCCTACCTATAGTTTTCTGTCCCTAGAAAAAATGTTTTTTTAAAGATGGTTGATGATCAATGCTTTAGCACAGTATAGCACAAGGAGAATTTCCCTCACTGTCCTTCCCTGTCCCTAGAAACAAGGATTAGCACAGTGAAAGAAACTGACACTCTCCCTACCTATAGTTTTCTGTCCCTAGAAAAAATGTTTTTTTAAAGATGGTTGATGATGAATGCTTTAGCACAGTATAGCACAAGGAGAATTTCCCTCACTGTCCTTCCCTGTCCCTAGAAACAAGGATTAGCACAGTGAAAGAAACTGACACTCTCCCTACCTATAGTTTTCTGTCCCTAGAAAAAATGTTTTTTAAAGATGGTTGATGATCAATGCTTTAGCACAGTATAGCACAAGGAGAATTTCCCTCACTGTCCTTCCCTGTCCCTAGAAACAAGGATTAGCACAGTGAAAGAAACTGACACTCTCCCTACCTATAGTTTTCTGTCCCTAGAAAAAATGTTTTTTTAAAGATGGTTGATGATGAATGCTTTAGCACAGTATAGCACAAGGAGAATTTCCCTCACTGTCCTTCCCTGTCCCTAGAAACAAGGAATAGCACAGTGAAAGAAACTGACACTCTCCCTACCTATAGTTTTCTGTCCCTAGAAAAAATGTTTTTTTAAAGATGGTTGATGATCAATGCTTTAGCACAGTATAGCACAAGGAGAATTTCCCTCACTGTCCTTCCCTGTCCCTAGAAACAAGGATTAGCACAGTGAAACACACTGACACTCTCCCTACCTATAGTTTTCTGTCCCTAGAAAAAATGTTTTTTTAAAGATGGTTGATGATCAATGCTTTAGCACACTATAGCACAAGGAGAATTTCCCTCACTGTCCTTCCCTGTCCCTAGAAACAAGGATTAGCACAGTGAAAGAAACTGACACTCTCCCTACCTATAGTTTTCTGTCCCTAGAAAAAATGTTTTTTTAAAGATGGTTGATGATCAATGCTTTAGCACACTATAGCACAAGGAGAATTTCCCTCACTGTCCTTCCCTGTCCCTAGAAACAAGGATTAGCACAGTAAAACACACTGACACTCTCCCTACCTATAGTTTTCTGTCCCTAGAAAAAATGTTTTTTTAAAGATGGTTGATGATCAATGCTTTAGCACAGTATAGCACAAGGAGAATTTCCCTCACTGTCCTTCCCTGTCCCTAGAAACAAGGATTAGCACAGTGAAAGAAACTGACACTCTCCCTACCTATAGTTTTCTGTCCCTAGAAAAAATGTTTTTTTTAAAGATGGTTGATGATCAATGCTTTAGCACACTATAGCACAAGGAGAATTTCCCTCACTGTCCTTCCCTGTCCCTAGAAACAAGGATTAGCACAGTAAAACACACTGACACTCTCCCTACCTATAGTTTTCTGTCCCTAGAAAAAATGTTTTTTTAAAGATGGTTGATGATCAATGCTTTAGCACAGTATAGCACAAGGAGAATTTCCCTCACTGTCCTTCCCTGTCCCTAGAAACAAGGATTAGCACAGTGAAAGAAACTGACACTCTCCCTACCTATAGTTTTCTGTCCCTAGAAAAAATGTTTTTTTAAAGATGGTTGATGATCAATGCTTTAGCACAGTATAGCACAAGGAGAATTTCCCTCACTGTCCTTCCCTGTCCCTAGAAACAAGGATTAGCACAGTGAAAGAAACTGACACTCTCCCTACCTATAGTTTTCTGTCCCTAGAAAAAATGTTTTTTTAAAGATGGTTGATGATCAATGCTTTAGCACAGTATAGCACAAGGAGAATTTCCCTCACTGTCCTTCCCTGTCCCTAGAAACAAGGATTAGCACAGTGAAACACACTGACACTCTCCCTACCTATAGTTTTCTGTCCCTAGAAAAAATGTTTTTTTAAAGATGGTTGATGATGAATGCTTTAGCACAGTATAGCACAAGGAGAATTTCCCTCACTGTCCTTCCCTGTCCCTAGAAACAAGGATTAGCACAGTGAAAGAAACTGACACTCTCCCTACCTATAGTTTTCTGTCCCTAGAAAAAATGTTTTTTTAAAGATGGTTGATGATCAATGCTTTAGCACAGTATAGCACAAGGAGAATTTCCCTCACTGTCCTTCCCTGTCCCTAGAAACAAGGATTAGCACAGTGAAACACACTGACACTCTCCCTACCTATAGTTTTCTGTCCCTAGAAAAAATGTTTTTTTAAAGATGGTTGATGATCAATGCTTTAGCACAGTATAGCACAAGGAGAATTTCCCTCACTGTCCTTCCCTGTCCCTAGAAACAAGGATTAGCACAGTGAAAGAAACTGACACTCTCCCTACCTATAGTTTTCTGTCCCTAGAAAAAATGTTATTTTAAAGATGGTTGATGATGAATGCTTTAGCACAGTATAGCACAAGGAGAATTTCCCTCACTGTCCTTCCCTGTCCCTAGAAACAAGGATTAGCACAGTGAAAGAAACTGACACTCTCCCTACCTATAGTTTTCTGTCCCTAGAAAAAATGTTTTTTTAAAGATGGTTGATGATCAATGCTTTAGCACAGTATAGCACAAGGAGAATTTCCCTCACGGTCCTTCCCTGTCCCTAGAAACAAGGATTAGCACAGTGAAACACACTGACACTCTCCCTACCTATAGTTTTCTGTCCCTAGAAAAAATGTTTTTTTAAAGATGGTTGATGATCAATGCTTTAGCACAGTATAGCACAAGGAGAATTTCCCTCACTGTCCTTCCCTGTCCCTAGAAACAAGGATTAGCACAGTGAAAGAAACTGACACTCTCCCTACCTATAGTTTTCTGTCCCTAGAAAAAATGTTTTTTTAAAGATGGTTGATGATCAATGCTTTAGCACAGTATAGCACAAGGAGAATTTCCCTCACTGTCCTTCCCTGTCCCTAGAAACAAGGATTAGCACAGTGAAAGAAACTGACACTCTCCCTACCTATAGTTTTCTGTCCCTAGAAAAAATGTTTTTTTAAAGATGGTTGATGATCAATGCTTTAGCACAGTATAGCACAAGGAGAATTTCCCTCACTGTCCTTCCCTGTCCCTAGAAACAAGGATTAGCACAGTGAAAGAAACTGACACTCTCCCTACCTATAGTTTTCTGTCCCTAGAAAAAATGTTTTTTTAAAGATGGTTGATGATGAATGCTTTAGCACAGTATAGCACAAGGAGAATTTCCCTCACTGTCCTTCCCTGTCCCTAGAAACAAGGATTAGCACAGTGAAAGAAACTGACACTCTCCCTACCTATAGTTTTCTGTCCCTAGAAAAAATGTTTTTTAAAGATGGTTGATGATCAATGCTTTAGCACAGTATAGCACAAGGAGAATTTCCCTCACTGTCCTTCCCTGTCCCTAGAAACAAGGATTAGCACAGTGAAAGAAACTGACACTCTCCCTACCTATAGTTTTCTGTCCCTAGAAAAAATGTTTTTTTAAAGATGGTTGATGATGAATGCTTTAGCACAGTATAGCACAAGGAGAATTTCCCTCACTGTCCTTCCCTGTCCCTAGAAACAAGGAATAGCACAGTGAAAGAAACTGACACTCTCCCTACCTATAGTTTTCTGTCCCTAGAAAAAATGTTTTTTTAAAGATGGTTGATGATCAATGCTTTAGCACAGTATAGCACAAGGAGAATTTCCCTCACTGTCCTTCCCTGTCCCTAGAAACAAGGATTAGCACAGTGAAACACACTGACACTCTCCCTACCTATAGTTTTCTGTCCCTAGAAAAAATGTTTTTTTAAAGATGGTTGATGATCAATGCTTTAGCACACTATAGCACAAGGAGAATTTCCCTCACTGTCCTTCCCTGTCCCTAGAAACAAGGATTAGCACAGTGAAAGAAACTGACACTCTCCCTACCTATAGTTTTCTGTCCCTAGAAAAAATGTTTTTTTAAAGATGGTTGATGATCAATGCTTTAGCACACTATAGCACAAGGAGAATTTCCCTCACTGTCCTTCCCTGTCCCTAGAAACAAGGATTAGCACAGTAAAACACACTGACACTCTCCCTACCTATAGTTTTCTGTCCCTAGAAAAAATGTTTTTTTAAAGATGGTTGATGATCAATGCTTTAGCACAGTATAGCACAAGGAGAATTTCCCTCACTGTCCTTCCCTGTCCCTAGAAACAAGGATTAGCACAGTGAAAGAAACTGACACTCTCCCTACCTATAGTTTTCTGTCCCTAGAAAAAATGTTTTTTTTAAAGATGGTTGATGATCAATGCTTTAGCACACTATAGCACAAGGAGAATTTCCCTCACTGTCCTTCCCTGTCCCTAGAAACAAGGATTAGCACAGTAAAACACACTGACACTCTCCCTACCTATAGTTTTCTGTCCCTAGAAAAAATGTTTTTTTAAAGATGGTTGATGATCAATGCTTTAGCACAGTATAGCACAAGGAGAATTTCCCTCACTGTCCTTCCCTGTCCCTAGAAACAAGGATTAGCACAGTGAAAGAAACTGACACTCTCCCTACCTATAGTTTTCTGTCCCTAGAAAAAATGTTTTTTTAAAGATGGTTGATGATCAATGCTTTAGCACAGTATAGCACAAGGAGAATTTCCCTCACTGTCCTTCCCTGTCCCTAGAAACAAGGATTAGCACAGTGAAAGAAACTGACACTCTCCCTACCTATAGTTTTCTGTCCCTAGAAAAAATGTTTTTTTAAAGATGGTTGATGATCAATGCTTTAGCACAGTATAGCACAAGGAGAATTTCCCTCACTGTCCTTCCCTGTCCCTAGAAACAAGGATTAGCACAGTGAAACACACTGACACTCTCCCTACCTATAGTTTTCTGTCCCTAGAAAAAATGTTTTTTTAAAGATGGTTGATGATGAATGCTTTAGCACAGTATAGCACAAGGAGAATTTCCCTCACTGTCCTTCCCTGTCCCTAGAAACAAGGATTAGCACAGTGAAAGAAACTGACACTCTCCCTACCTATAGTTTTCTGTCCCTAGAAAAAATGTTTTTTTAAAGATGGTTGATGATCAATGCTTTAGCACAGTATAGCACAAGGAGAATTTCCCTCACTGTCCTTCCCTGTCCCTAGAAACAAGGATTAGCACAGTGAAACACACTGACACTCTCCCTACCTATAGTTTTCTGTCCCTAGAAAAAATGTTTTTTTAAAGATGGTTGATGATCAATGCTTTAGCACAGTATAGCACAAGGAGAATTTCCCTCACTGTCCTTCCCTGTCCCTAGAAACAAGGATTAGCACAGTGAAAGAAACTGACACTCTCCCTACCTATAGTTTTCTGTCCCTAGAAAAAATGTTATTTTAAAGATGGTTGATGATGAATGCTTTAGCACAGTATAGCACAAGGAGAATTTCCCTCACTGTCCTTCCCTGTCCCTAGAAACAAGGATTAGCACAGTGAAAGAAACTGACACTCTCCCTACCTATAGTTTTCTGTCCCTAGAAAAAATGTTTTTTTAAAGATGGTTGATGATCAATGCTTTAGCACAGTATAGCACAAGGAGAATTTCCCTCACGGTCCTTCCCTGTCCCTAGAAACAAGGATTAGCACAGTGAAACACACTGACACTCTCCCTACCTATAGTTTTCTGTCCCTAGAAAAAATGTTTTTTTAAAGATGGTTGATGATCAATGCTTTAGCACAGTATAGCACAAGGAGAATTTCCCTCACTGTCCTTCCCTGTCCCTAGAAACAAGGATTAGCACAGTGAAAGAAACTGACACTCTCCCTACCTATAGTTTTCTGTCCCTAGAAAAAATGTTTTTTTAAAGATGGTTGATGATCAATGCTTTAGCACAGTATAGCACAAGGAGAATTTCCCTCACTGTCCTTCCCTGTCCCTAGAAACAAGGATTAGCACAGTGAAAGAAACTGACACTCTCCCTACCTATAGTTTTCTGTCCCTAGAAAAAATGTTTTTTTAAAGATGGTTGATGATCAATGCTTTAGCACAGTATAGCACAAGGAGAATTTCCCTCACTGTCCTTCCCTGTCCCTAGAAACAAGGATTAGCACAGTGAAACACACTGACACTCTCCCTACCTATAGTTTTCTGTCCCTAGAAAAAATGTTTTTTTAAAGATGGTTGATGATCAATGCTTTAGCACAGTATAGCACAAGGAGAATTTCCCTCACTGTCCTTCCCTGTCCCTAGAAACAAGGATTAGCACAGTGAAAGAAACTGACACTCTCCCTACCTATAGTTTTCTGTCCCTAGAAAAAATGTTTTTTTAAAGATGGTTGATGATCAATGCTTTAGCACACTATAGCACAAGGAGAATTTCCCTCACTGTCCTTCCCTGTCCCTAGAAACAAGGATTAGCACAGTAAAACACACTGACACTCTCCCTACCTATCCTTCTCTTTCCCTAAACTAAAGGAATCCAGGTTAAGCAAGAAAAAAAAATGTCACTGTCCCTGCCTATGCTTCTCTTTCCCTGCTCCGGAACACACTACACTAGGCCGCCGTGCTGGCGGCCTTTTATAGTGTGGGGCATGTACTAAACACCCTCAGCAATAATTGGCCACAGGCATCCTGCCTGTGGCCAATCATTGCTCTCCTCGCTGCCGGCGCTGTGATTGGCCAAGCATGCGGGGTCACAGTGCATGCTTGGCCAATCACAGCGCCTGGATGACACTGCGATGGCGTAGTGCATTGTGGGCCGTTCGCGTCACTCGAATTAGGCGCGAACGGCCCAAATCGTTCGATCTTCGTCGAACGATCGAACAGCCGATGTTCGAGTCGAACGTATGTTCGTCTCTAACACCGAGCTCATCCCTATTAATTACCAGCCTTCATAATGGACTCAAAGCAAGGCTTAGATCATTGGTCTCTTTACATTTTTGTGTGATCGCTGAACAGCCCATGTATTGCATTTTGACAAGTAAATCTACATTGGATTAAACTGCCACGTCTTACTGGAGAGTTCAGTTGTCTGTGGAGGGTACTGTGGAAGTTGTGTTTTTTTTCCTCTAGCCCCCTACATCGCGAGGGGCTCATTCACACATGCTTTGATCGCTCTTTATAGAGCAATTGTCAGGCATTTAAAAGGCACTGTATCATCTCCCCACCACTGGCTTTAACCACTTGAACCTTGCACTAGCATGCCGGAACTGCGTGCATTGCATGTAGTTGGAGGGCACTTGCAGAGCAGCCCCATTTACTTGAATGCCTTGCCCTCAGCGGGTGCTATGCCTGCCTGACTGAGGGTATAATTCCTGTTTTGCTTTGCGGCTCAGGGTGTAATTAATGCTTTGTTTTGTGGCTGCAGCATGTGTATACACCTCTGCAGCTAAAGGTGGGGGGCAGTAAAAACTTGGTTCAACCATGGGATTTTACCGCCCCCTGTACCTGCTAGTGTGGGCAAGCCATAAAAGACTCAGCTATGACATAGGGGGTTATGGTACGGGATACAGGCTGCTGGAGAAGCAAACATAAAATGTATTCTAATGAAAAGGGATTTTTTTTTTTTAACCTGACAAGAAAACTTGCAATTTTGAAAACGGTTTAGTTATTAGTCAAGTATGTTTAAGTTACTTAGGAGGTGTATTTTATAACTTTACCTATAAATGTTAGTACCAATATTATGTACATTTAGGAAACTATCCAGGCCTTTCTTAAAGCAATCTACTGAGCTGGCCAGAACCACCTCTGGAGGGAGTCTGTTCCACATTTTCACAGCTCTTATGCCGCGTACACACGACCGGTTTTAATGTCATTGAAAAAAACGACGTTTTTCTCGACGTGATTCTTCTCAAGCCTGCCTTGCCTACACACTATCATGAAAAAAAATGCTTGAGCAAAGCGCGGTGACGTACGAAACGTACGATGGCACTATAAAGGGGAAGTTCCATGCGGATGGCGCCACCCTTTGGGCTGCTTTTGCTGATCCTTGTGTTAGTAAAGTTTAGTGAGAGACGATTCACGCTTTTCAGCCTCGTGCTCTTCAGTCCGTTACAGCGTGACGAATGTGCTATCTCCATTATGTACACTAGTTTTACCAGAACGAGCGCTCCCGTCTCATCACTTGCTTCTGAGCATGCTGGTTTTTTTCACGTCGTTAAAGCCTACACACGGCCGTTTTTCATGACGCGAAAAACGACGACGTGAAAAACGCAGAGAAAAATTAGAGCATGTTCCAAAATTTTAATTACCATTTTTCACGTCGTGAAAAATGCTCTGGAATCCACACACAATCGTTAATGACCAAATTAAAAAATGGCATTTTTTTCGGCATGAAAAACGGTCGTGTGTACGCGGCATTACTGTAAAGAAACCTTTCCGTATTTGGAGATGCCCCCTTGTCCTTTGTGTTGACCGTAAAGTGAATAACTTAACACCAAGTTCACTATATGGACCCCTTATATATTTGTACATGTTGATCATATCCCCAATTAATCTCCTCTTCTCAAGAGAGAATAAATTCAGTTCCTCTAATCTTTCCTCATAGCTGAGCTCCTCCATGCCTCTTATCAGTTTGGTTGCCCTTCTCTGCACTTTCTCCAGTTCCCCAATATCCTTTTTGAGAACTGGTGCCCAAAACTGAACTGCATATTCCAGATGAGGTCTTACTAATGATTTGTACAGGGGGGCAAAATGATATCTCTCTCTCTGGAGTCCATACCTCTCTAAGGCTACTTTCACACTGAAGCGCTGGCGGTATACCAGGCGCTATATTTAGCGCCGCTATACCGTAGTTTTTTCCGCGATTTGCGGGCGCTAGCAGGGTGATTTTAACCACCGCTAGCGGCCGAAAAAGGGTTAAAAATGCCTGCAATAACGTTTTGCGGGCATTTTGGAAGCGCTACCCCATTGATTTCAATGGGCAGGGGCGCTATAGGAGCAGTATTATTACCGCTCCTATCGCGCCTCAAAGATGCGGCTTGCAGGAGGTTTTTTTACCCTCCTGTCAGCGCACCGATCCAGTGTGAAAGCCCTCGGGCTTTCACATTGGATACAAAGTAGCGGCTTTTTCAGGCGCTATTTTTAGCGCAATAGTGCCTACAAAGCGCCTGAGTGTGAAAGGGGCCTTAATACAAGAAAGGACTTTGCTCACTTTGGAAACCGCAGCTTGGCATTGCATGTTATTATTGAGCTTATGATCTACCAAAACCCACAGATCCTTCTCCACTACGGATCCCCCCAGTTGTACTCCCCCTAGTATGTATGATGCATTCATATTCTTAGCCCCCAAGTGCATAACTTTACATTTATCAACATTAAACCTCATTTGCCACATAGTTGCCCAATTAGACAGAGCATTGCAGTCCTCTTGTAAGTTGGAGACATCCTGTAAGGCCTTATCCCACTGCATAGCTTGGTGTCATCTGCAAGGACTGATATGGTACTTTTAGTCCAAGACCCAATATCATTTATAGATACTGTATATTAATATATAAGAGTCCCAACACTGAATCTTGGGGTACACCACTGATAACCTTAGACCATTCAGAGTAAGAATCATTAACCACGACTCTCTGAATTCTGTCTTTTAGCCAGTTTTCTATCAATTTACAAACTGATATTTCCAATCCTGTAGACTTTAACTTACATACACAGCTTTGTGTGGGGAACTGTATTGAACGCTTTCACAAAATCCAAGTATACCACGTATATATTGACCTGGCCTGCCTTTGCTACTCCTGATATCCACCTGTGCCCACCATGGCTTGCACTTAGATTATGCTTCTACCTGCTCCTTCTGTTCTTGACCTGCTCATCCATTACTCTCCCCGGCCTGAATTCCACCTACACATCTGCCTACATGATTGTACTCGATTTGACCATCAGTTACCGATACGGCTGCCCAACCAGTATCTTCCTCCTGCCCAGCCAGTCTCTGCTATCACCTGCTGCCCAGTCACTCTTTGCTGATCATCTGCCTGCTGCCCAGTCAGTCTTAGCAGAGACTAGCTGGGCAGGAGACAGATGATCAGCAATCACCTGCTACCCAGACAGTCTCAGCTATCACCTTCTGGCCAGTCAGTCTTTGCTGATTATCTGCCTTCTGCCCAGCCAGTCTCTGCTGATCATCTGCCTCCTGCTCAGCGAGTCTCTGCTGATCATCTGCCTCCTGCCCAACCAGTCTCTAATGGTCAGGGCTGGTGCTTCCACTAGACTGCTGTCTAGGGCGCCCAGCCACTGGGGTTCTTACTCTCTTCTCTCTGCAACAATCAACTAAGTCTCAGCATCAGCAGGCAACCGTCGCTCAGTTCGCACATAGTTTCAGAGGCGCAGCGGTGGGGAAGGACTGTGTCTGTGTCCCGACTGCCTAATAAATGGAAGCAAGCAAACATTCACTGATGGGCAGGGTAGGCTGCATTGATGAGCGCTGGTAGGCTGCATTTGATGGGCGCTGTTGAGGCTGCATTTGATGGGCGCTGGTGAGGCTACATTTGATGGGCGCTGTTGAGGCTGCATTTGATGGGCGCTGGTGAGGCTACATTTGATGGGCGCTGGTGAGGCTACATTTGATGGGCGCTGGTGAGACTGCATTTTATGGGCGCTGGTGAGGCTGCATTGATGGGCACTTCATTAAAAAGGTGGGGTTTACATAGGCAGGGAAAAGGGGGTGGAGTCAGGGGTAGAGCCAAGGGGGGGGGCGGCAAACAGAGGTTTTGCCTAGGGTGTCAAAAAATCCTTGCACCAGCCCTGCTGATGGTCACCTGCCTCCTGCCCAGCCAGTCTTTGCTGATCATCTGCCTCCTGCCCAGCCAGTCTCTGCTATCACCTGCTGCCCAGCCAGTCTCTGCTGATCATCTGTCTGCTGCCCAGACAGTCTCTGCTGATCATCTTCCTGCTACCCAAACAGTCCCTGCTGATCATCTGTCTGCTGCCCAACCAGTCCTCGCTAATCATCTGACTGCTGTCTGGCCTGACCATGCTGATGTTCAGCCTATCTACCCCTACCAGCTGCTGGTAAGAACTACAAGGCATTTGTGCCACTCTGTGCCATTGCGCCACCTGTTCAATTCAACAGGTCCCTGAGCTGGAGGTGTACAAAAAGGCCGTCATCACTTCAGGTTCCTCCATCAAGTACATGACACCGGTACTGATTCTACTATAGACCTGTAAAGTCACAGTTTACTGAGTCTACCCAAGTGTTATCCTGCCTTGAGCCCTGATGAAGGGGGTGCCCATGGAACATATTTAATAATGTTAAAGGACCTATTTATCAACAATTAAACTGATCTTGGACTCTTATACCAAGATTTGGTCTGGTGTTCTTTTTTCTATAGACATCTCTTATAGACAGCGCAAGCCCCATAGGACACAATAGATCAGGTCTAGGAGTGGCTGCATCCAGTGGAGTTGATTAAATGAGGTAAAGCTCCATTTTGTGTATGATTACCCAATCACGTGGCGGGGAAAAAAAAAAAAACTTTTTGCTTGCACATGATTGGATGATAGAAGTCAGCAGATCTTTTACTAAGCTCTGGAGCAAATGCACTTGCAGAGTGCAACTGCACTTTGCAAAGAGCAAAGTCTATTTGCCTTTAGTAAATCAATCCCATTGTTCCTATAAAAGTTTCACAACTGTGCTGCTTGCTATGTGTGCTTACAACAAAGGGAAGACATTTACCTAGAAGCATGGATGACAACTTTTATCGTAGGGATTAAATCCTCCAACAGATATTCATTACTGTAGCCATCTGCCATAGGGTCCCCTGTTGTTCCGGCATCTACAGAGAAAGCAAGATAATTATCAGAAATAAGAGAACAATGCTGCCTCACCACGTCCTATCTGATCAGAGCAAGAAAACGCTTTTTTACTTTGTGGGTCCTTCTCGCTATAACCTTCTGGGTTATATTTTCCAAAGCATACCCCATAGAAGCCATGGTTTCCGTACACTGTAATAATGATGAACAACAATGCTAGAAAGCGTTTTTTTGCAGTTTGGAATAAATAGTTCTATAATATTAGGCTGTCTGTGTTACATATCAGTGGTTCCAGATGTATAGTTAGCATAGGTTCCCACCAGTGCTGCTGCCTAATTATTTGTTTCTTGTTTTTTTTATGCATTTTTTTGCTTCATTTGTTTGTTTTGTAGGAGGAGGATATTGGTTGTTAACCACTTCAGCCCCAGAAGGATTTACCCCCTTAATGACCAGACCATTTTTTTTTTATACGGCACTGCGTCGTTTTAACCACTCCAGCCCCGGACCATTTGGCTGCCAAATGACCAGGCCACTTTTTGCGATTCGGCACTGCGTCGCTTTAACTGACAAATGCGCGGTCGCGCGACGTGGCTCCCAAACATTGACGTCCTTTTTTCCCCACAAATAGAGCTTTCTTTTGGTGGTATTTAATCACCTCTGCAGTTTTTATTTTTTGCGCTATAAACAAAAATAGAGTGACAATTTTGAAAAAGAAGCAATAGTTTTGCATTTTTTGCTATAATAAAAATCCACAATTTTTTTTATAAAAAGCTAATTTTTTTCTCTGTTTAGGCCGATATGTATTGTTCTACATATTTTTGGTAAAAAAAAAAATCACAATAAGCGTTTATTGATTGGTTTGCGCAAAAGTTATAGCGTCTACAAAATAGGGGATAGTTTCATGGCATTTTTATTATTAATTTTTTTTTTTACTTGTTATGGCGGCAATCTGCGATTTTTATTGTGACTGCGACATTATGGCGGACACATCGGACACTTTTGGCGCTATTTTGGAACCATTCACATTTATACAGCGATCAGTGCTATAAAAATGCACTGATTACTGTATAAATGTGACTGGCAGGGAAGGGGTTAACCACTAGGGGGCGAGGAAGGGGTTAAGTGTGTCCTAGGGAGTGATTCTAACTGTTAGGGGGCGTGGCTTACTGTGACACATCACTGATTGCTGCTCCCGATGAGAGGGAGCAGATGGTCAGTGCTGTCACCAGGCAGAACAGGGAGATGCCTTGTTTATAAAGGCATCCCTCCGTTCTGCTGTTCCGTGACCTGATCGCGGGACACCGGCAGACATCGAGTCCGCGGTCACGGCAGGTTTAAAGCAACGTATATATACTTTGCTTTGCCTGCCCGTGCCATTCTGCCAATGTAAATGTGCGTGAGGCAGTCGGCAAGTGGTTAACTGACGTTGTACCCAAACAAAATGTATGTCCTTTTTTCCCCACAAATAGAGCTTCCTTATGGTGGTATATGATCACCTCTGTAGTTTTCATTTTTTGCGCTATAAACAAAAAAAAAGAAAACACAATATTTTGTACTTTTTGCTATAAAAAATATCCCCAAAAAAACAAACAAATTTCTTCATCAGTTTGGGCCGATATATATTCTTCTACATATTTTTTGGTAAAAAAAAATCGCAATAAGCGTTAATTGATTGGTTTACGCAAAAAGTTATAGCGTCTACAAAATAGGGGATAGATTTATGTAATTTTTATTATTACTTTTTTTTTTACTAGTAATGGCAGCGATTTGCAATTTTTATCAGGACTGCGACATTGCGGCGGACAGATCGGACACTTTTGACACTATTTTGGGACCACTGACATTTATACAGCGATCAGTGCTAAAAATAGCCACTGGTTACTGTATAAATGTCACTGGCAGGCAAGGGGTTAACACTAGGGGGCGATCAGGGGGTTAACTGTGTTCCCTAGGTGTGTTCTAACTGTGGGGGGAGGGGACTGACTGAGGGAGGAGACCGATCGCTGGTCCTACTTGGCAGGAACACACAATCTGTCTCCTCTCCCCTGAGAGAACCGGAATTTGTGTGTTTACACACACACACACAGCCCCGTTCTCGTTCTGTCACGAGCAATCACGGGTGCCCAGCAGACATCGCGCGCACCTGCTATGACGTCTTAAAGGAGCAATGCGCAGCCGCGCCAACTTGCCACAGTATAACTGCGGCGGCTGGTTGGCTAGCGGTTAAACACAAAACCCTGCCAAAAACTTACCAAAAATGTGTGTATGTGCGTGGTGCTTGGTTAGTTGTTTTGAAGAGCAGGGGAGACATCAGAAGTCAAATAGACCTTGAGGTCTCCGTAAAGAGGAACTGTCACTGCCCAAAGCTATCACAAGGGGGCAACCACAAACGCGCACGCAAGTCCAGCATGCATATGTAAACAGTTATAGCACCACACATAATGTATTGCTGCAAATGTTGGCATGAGAGCAATTATTCTAGGGCTATAATTCACAAATTAAATATAAACCGATAACCTGTAAAGCATCACCTATGGACAATTTTAGCTACCATAGCTTGTCGCCATTTCACAGGCATGCGCAATTTTAAATCTTGACATGTTTGGTATTTCTTTACTCAATGCATCATCATATTTTATACTTTACTAAGAAATTGGGTATTAAATTGTGTTTGTGTGCACCAGAATTTATCTTAACCACTTCAGCCCCGGAAGGTTTTACCCCCTCCATGACCAGGCGATACGGCACTGCGTTACTTTAACTGACAAATCTCGTGGTCATGCGACGCTGTACCCAAATAAAATGTATGTATTTTTTTCCCAGAAATAGAGCTTTCTTTTGGTGGTAATTGATCACCTCTGTGGTTTTTATTTTTTGTGCTGTAAACAAAAAAAAGACCGACAATTTTGAACCAAAACGTTTTTTTTCTCCCTTTCTGATATAATACATATCCAGTAAAAAAAATCGAATTTCTTCATCAATTTAAGCCAATATGTATTCTGCTACATATTTTTGGTAAACAAAATCCCAATAAGTGTATATTGATTGGTTTGCGCAAGAGTTATAGTGTCTACAAACTATGGGATAGATTTAGGGACTTTTTTTTTTTTTTACTAGTATTGGCGGTGATCAGCGATTTCTAGCAGGACTGCAACATTGTGGTGGACAAATCTTGACACTAAGTGACACTTTTTGGGGACCAGTGACACCAATACAGTGATCAGTGCTAAAAAAAAAAAAAATTGCACTGTCACTGTATAAATGACACTGGCAGGGAAGGGGTTAACACTAGGGGCGATCAAGGGGTTAAGTGTGTCCCTAGGAGGTGCTTTCTAACTGTGTGGGGGATGGTCTGCCTGGGTAAACACAGAGATTCGTGTTCCTGGAACACAAGATCCCTATATTCTCCCCTGACAGAATGGCGATCTGCAGGAAAGAGGAGAAACCCCTGGAAGTCTCACATCTATAATGTCCTACAGAGATAGATAGAGTGGCAACCTCAGCCTGGACGCCAACCAGGCCACGCCCCCAAGCTTATCTGGGGGGGGGGTGGAATGAAATGCGTTGGGGCGTGGCCTGGTTGGAGTCCAGGCTGAGGTTGCAACTCTTTCTCTGTAGGACAATAGGGGTTTCTCCTCTTTCCTTCAACTCTTGCATCACTTCAGCACTTTAGCAGCAGCTGCGGATGTACTACTTATATAGTTCCTCCCCATCGAGCCTGAGCGGCACACATACATTTTCCATGTCACAGAACGCCGATCTGCCTAGTTTACAGTAAAAATGCGGAAGGCGGTCAAAAAGCAGTTAATGAATTTTTCCTGAAAATTTACATTTGATAAATGGCTGTGAAAATATTGTGTGACATAAAAAATTGCAATAGCGCACCACTGTATTCTTCAGGGTCTCTGCTTTCAGGAAACATTTATTGTTTGGGTGTTCTATATAATTTTGTAGCAAAAAAAAAATGCTGATTTTAACATGTGCATGAAAAAAAATTAAAAAAACGTCCCTAGACAGCTAGTGGGTAAAATCATAAGCGTGCGCACAGGGTGTGCTAGGTGTGCCCAGGCACACCCTAATCACCCTGTGCAGCACAGATTCCCCCTACTGCCCTGTTCCCCCCGCAGCGCTTCTGGCTTCCCTACTCTCCTCTCCCTCCAGCTGTTGCTGCAGGGATGTTTTAGAATGAGTGGGGGAGGGGGCCGGTAAATATGTAACTTACCGGCCCCCTCCCATTCATCGTGAGTGATCGGTACTATGTGTTTGATCTTTGGGGTGCACACCCTAATGCAAAATATATGTGATCCCTTACCTTGTAAATCAACCCTTTCAGTTAAAAAAAAAATGTGTATATATATATATATATATATATATATATATATATATATATATATATATATATATAAATGTATTTGTTTTTATAAGTAGTACATCCGCAGCTGCTGCTAAAGTGCTGCAAGAGTTGAAGGAAAAAGGAGAAACCCCTATTGTCCTACAGAGATAAATAGAGGGGCAACCTCAGCCTGGACTCCAACCAGGCCACGCCCCCAACACATTTCATTTCACCCCCCAAGCTAAGCTTGGGGGCGTGGCTTGGTTGGAGTCCAGGCTGAGGTTGCCACTCTATGTTTCTCTGTAGGGCAATATAGATGTGAGACTTCCAGGGGTTTCTCCTCTTTCCTGCAGATCGCCATTCTGTCAGGGCAGAATACAGAGATCTTGTGTTCCAGGAACATGGATATATGTGTTTACCCAGGCAGACCATCCCCCACACAGTTAGCAAGCACCTCCTAGCGACACACTTAACCCTTTGATCGCCTTACCTTGTAAATCAACCCTTTCAGTTAAAAAAAAAAAGAGAAAAATTATATATATATGTACACCGCATTGTAAATAACCTTTTTTTTATAAGTGATCTGTTCTCAGCTGCATAAGGGGCTTAGAGAGCTGTGGGTGGAGAAATAGCAGGACACTGATCTTCCCAGTAAATGGCTGTGTGTGTGGTGGGTGTCAGCATGAGTCTTGGCCATTGGAGGACAGGCAGAATGTACTCCCAGCACAGGCAGAAAAATGAGCACGCTGAGAAGGATGTGCATGGTCAGTTTGATATGAGAGAGCAGGGGACTGGCGGGAACACCAGGTATTTCACACAAAGGAAGCAATGCAAAGAGAACAGGATCGATTAGATTAAAGATTAAATGTTGGGGTAAGATATTCTTTAATAAATACAGAGCTGAGTTTCTTGTGTCTTCTATATCTGCCTAGAGATTAGCTGTATATTTCACGTGATCAAAATTAATTTCAGTATTTTTCAACTCTGTGCTATAGAACACAACTTTATAAATTCCTTCTTAAAAGAGATGAAGTGTTTCTGCAAATATAACCAGACCCCTAAATACTACATACAATGTATAGGGTGACTAAGTGGAAATTCAAAGCTTTATTTTTAAAGAGCTGTGATTACCTTCTGAACTTTGCCAGAAGGCATAGGCTTTCATCCTTAGTGCAGTACGGAATCGCTCCTTGTTGCTCACTCCAATGTTTTTTGGCTCTTTGGAGGGACTTTCTTCCACGCCTTCAGTGTTCAGTGGGGAAAAAGTTTTGGCTTTTGGACTGGTTCCACGAGGATTGGACAGACGTACTCGATCTAGAAGACTCCACCTTTGACTGTAAAGCAAAAAAATTAAGTTTAATAGAGGCCTGTAAGCGCCTCGAGGAACTATTATTTGTAAATTAATTTGACCAAGCTATCTACAATATTCTCAGAAGGGCAGATGTCTCCAGAAGGATGACTTGAGAGACATCAGATGGTCCTCACATTGATGGCTTCATTGAGAAGATCTTTCCTAATATTAGGAAGGTTGGCTGTATGACACACAACTTTTAATTACATTTTTTCCAAAGCAGGGTGAAGAATATGCCTTCATTACAAAATGTTCCAACAAGTTGGAAAAGCTCTGAAGAACATCCTTAGAGGTTTAAAGTATTTAAATGTAAGTTATGCCAGCAAGATGAATATTAAAATATAAATACAGTATATATGTATGTAGCGCCCTACTCCTGTTGGGTAGATGCTTTATGTTAAATTTAGTTATCTGAGCTGTAGTTCAGCTCAGAAAGAATTATGTAAATTACTGGCTCTGTTTCAGTCTAGCTGGGCTGCGCGTTTTCCACCTGACAGTAGGTGTCACTGTCACCACGGGTCAGGGTTGGAAAAGCAGCAGGCTAGGTGTATTGGGTATTCCTTTCCCAGAAGTGGCTCAGGGGGCGTGGTCAACCGTCAGGGTAAACTGGGAGGGGGTACATAAGAGACAGAGACCGCTCTATCAGGGTTCGTTGCCGGGGGTCGTTGTCGGATCCTAACCTGAGGGCCCTCCTGGCCTCAGGGATGTGTGAGCCATTTTCGGCCTTTAGGGCCTGCTGGCCCGAGGCTCTGCAACTGAGAAGTAGGCCCAGGAGTTGCTGGGGCCTACTAGTCCAGGGATGGTCCTACGCAGTCTTGCCTGGGGGAAGAAGCGGAACAATTGGGGACTCCATTGAAGGACGCATCCTGGCCAGTTTGCCTCACGATGCTGCCGGACTGGCTGAAAGATTCTGGCACATGAGCTGTGCATTTCTGAAGGAACTTTTTGCAAAGTGTCAGTATGGTTACACGATCTTGTGGTGGAAGTTTGTGGAACGACACAACAGCACTCATCAAGTCTGCGGCAGAGACTTTGAACGAGTTTCGCACCGGTTGCTAGGCCAGTGAGAGTAGGCCTATGCGGTGGTTGCTGAATCCAGCGTGGAACTGTTTTGTCCTCTGGATCTGAGATTGTGCCTGATCCGCAAAGTAAAGTACCTGAAACTCCCCTCTCCCTCTATCCCTCTGTTGGAACTGGTAAAATAAAGCTCTTGAAGAAAGGTAACCAAGTGTTGGTGTGAACATTCATAAAGGCTCTTCAAGAGGGATCCCTGACACGAGTGCGGTGAACAGAAAAAGGTAACGGTAGGCCCAAAACTTTAAACCAGCAGCTCCTACGGGGGTAGTGCTACATATATATGAGTAGCAGTAAATTACACCAGCTTGACATCTTGACATCCCTGGAGAACTCAGGACATAGAAAAGTTGTATCTTAAACACACTACTGCTATGGTGCCCAAGGTACAGACCCAAGGACCACATGAAGTTCTTTAGTACTCAGTGACTGGTCTCCTGCAGTTTCCATTGACTAGGAGCCTAATTAGGTCTGTGAAGGAAAAATAATCAGACTGGCTTCTGCTGCCTAAATGGTTGAGGCCGGGTTCACACTGGGGCCACAAACGCTCCGACATTGGGAGCTCATGTCGCATGACGTGTGAAAATCAATGTTTCCCTATGGGAGCCGTCTTAACTGGTCCGACACATGTCGGTCCGACTTTGAAAATGCTCCCTGTACTACTTTGGTCCGACTTCAGCCCATTGACTATCATTGAAGTCGGATCAAATTCGGACCACAGTCTTGCATGATCCGACTTTGGCATGCGACTTGTGCTCTGCTGATCTTGAGGGGGAACTCCACGCCAAATTTTAAATTAAAAAATGGCATGGGTTCCCCTCCAGGAGCATACCAGGCCCTTCAGTCTGGTATGGATTTTAAGGGGAACCCCGTAAGCAAAAAAAACTGCGTGGGGGTCCCCCCAAAATCCAAACCAGACCCTTATCCGAGCGTGCAACCTGGCAGGCCACAGGAGAAGAGGTGGGGACAAGAGAGCGGCCCCCCTCCCTTCTGAACCGTACCAGGCCGCATGCCCTCAACGTGGGGGGTTTGGTGCTTTGGGGCAGAGAGGCGACCTGCGGCCCCCCCACCCCAAAGCACCCTGCCCCCATGTTGATGAGGACAGGGCCTCTTCCCGACAACCCTGGCCGTTGGTTGTCGGGGTCTGCGGGCGGGGGCTTTTAGGAATCTGGGAACCCCGCTTTAACCACTTAAGCCCCGGACCATTTGGTAGCTAAAGGACCAGCGGTGAATTCAGAATTTTGCACTGCGCTGCTTTAACTGTAAATTGTGCGGACATGCAATGTTGTACCCAAACGAAATTTGCGTCCTTTTCTTCCCACAAATAGAGCTTTCTTTTAATGGTATTTGATTGCCTCTGCGATTTTTATTTTTTGCGATATAAACGGATAAAGACCGAAAATTTTGAAAAAAATGATATTTTCTACTTTTTGTTATAAGAAAAATCGAATAAACTCAATTTTAGTCATACATTTAGGCCAAAATGTATTCAGCCACATGTCTTTAGTAAAAAAAATGTCAATAAGCGTATATTTATCGGTTTGCGCAAAAGTTATAGCGTCTACAAACTAGGGTACATTTTCTGGAATTTACACAGCTTTTAATTTATGACTGCCCATCTCATTTCTTGAGGTGCTAAAATGACAGGGCAGTACAAAACCCCCCCAAATGACCCCATTTTAGAAAGTAGACACCCCAAGGAAATTGCTGAGAGGCATGTTGAGCCCATTGAATATTTTTTATTTTTTGTCCCAAGTGATTGAATAATGACAAAAAAAAAAAAATTTACAAAAAGTTGTCACTAAATGATATATTGCTCACACATGCCATGGTTATATGTGGAATTGCACCCCAAAATACATTCTGCTGCTTCTCCTGAGTACGGGGATACCACATGTGTGGGACTTTTTAGGAGCCTAGCCACGTACGGGACCCCGGAAACCAAGCACCGCCTTCAGGATTTCTAAGGGCGCAAATTTTTGATTTCACTCCTCGCTACCTATCACAGTTTTGAAGGCCATAAAATGCCAAAATAGCACAAAACCCCCCCAAATTACCCCATTTTAGAAAGTAGACACCCCAAGGAAATTGCTGAGAGGCCTGTTGAGCCCATTGAATATTTTTTTTTTGTCCCAAGTGATTGAATAATGACAAAAAAAAAAAAAATTACAAAAAGTTGTCACTAAATGATATATTGCTCACACATGCCATGGTTATATGTGGAATTGCACCCCAAAATACATTCTGCTGCTTCTCCTGAGTACGGGGATACCACATGTGTGGGACTTTTTAGGAGCCTAGCCACGTACGGGCCCCCGGAAACCAAGCACCGCCTCCAGGATTTCTAAGGGCGCACATTTTTGATTTCACTCCTCACTACCTATCACAGTTTTGAAGGCCATAAAATGCCAAAATAGCACAAAACACCCCCAAATGACCCCATTTTGGAAAGTAGACACCCCAAGCTGTTTGCTGAGAGGCATGGTGAGTATTTTACAGCTCTCATTTGTTTTTGAAAATGAAGAAAGAACATTTTTTTTTTTTCTTTTTTTTTTCAATTTTCAAAACTTTGTGACAAAAAGCGAGATCTGCAAAATACTCACAATACCTCTCAGCAAATAGCTTGGGGTGTCTACTTTCCAAAATGGGGTCATTTGGGGGGGTTTTGTGGCATCTGGGCATTCCATGGCCTCGGAAACTGTGATAGGCAGTGAGAAGTGAAATCAAAAATTGACAACCTTAGAAAGCCTGAAGGCGGTGCTTGGTTTTTGGGGTCCCGTACGCGGCTAGGCTCCCAAAAAGTCTCACACATGTGGTATCCCCGTACTCAGGAGAAGCAACAGAATGTATTTTGGGGTGTAATTCCACATATGCCCATGGCATGTTTGAGCAATATATCATTTAGCGACAACTTTGTGCAAAAAAAAAAAAAAAATTGTATTTTTCCTCAACTTGTGTCAACATATAAAATATTCCATGGACTCGACATGCCTCTCAGTATATAGCTTGGGGTGTCTACTTTCCAAAATGGGGTCATTTGGCGGGGTTTTGAACTGTTCTGGCATTTTATACACAACATTAGGAAGCTTACATCCACTCTTCTAACCACTTGAAGACAAAGCCCTTTTTGACACTTTTTGTTTACATGAAAACATATTTTTTTTTGCAAGAAAATTATGTTGAACCCCCAAACATTATATATATTTTTAAAGCAAAGGCCCTACAGAATAAAATGGTGGGTGTTGCATTTTTTTTTCTACACAGTATTTGCGCAGCGATTTTTCAAACGCATTTTTTTGGGAAAAAATACACTTTTTTTAATTTTAATGCACTAAAACACACTATATTGCCCAAATGTTTGATGAAATAAAAAAAGATGATCTTAGGCCGAGTACATAGATACCAAACACGACATGCTTTAAAATTTCGCACAAACGCGCATTGGCGACAAACTACATACATTTTTAAAAGCCTTTAAAAGCATTTACAGGTTACCCCGTTAGATTTACAGAGGAGGTCTACTGCTAAAATTACTGCCCTCGATCTGACCTTCGCGGTGATATCTCACATGCATGGTGCAATTGCTGTTTACATATGACGCCAGACCGACGCTTGCGTTCGCCATTGGGCAAGAGCAGGGCAGGACAGGGGTGCTTTTTTTTTTTTTCATTATTAATTTTGCTTTTTTATTTTATTTTTAAACTGTTGCTTCCATATTTATTTATTTGTATCACTTTCATTGTTATCTCAGGGAATGTAAATATCCCCTATGATAGCAATAGGTAATGACAGGTACTCTTTTTTGAAAAAACTGGGGTCTATTGGACCCTAGATCTTTCCTCTGCCCTCAAAGCATCTGACCACACCAAGATCGGTGTGATAAAATGCTTTCCCAATTTCCCAATGGCGCTTTTTATATCCGGGGGGGGGGACATTCCCTCCCACTGTATGTAAAAGCAGTCCGGAGGCTAATTAGCCACTAGGATTGCTTTTACATGAAAGCCGGCCGCTGGCTGAAAAGAATGATACCAAGATGATACCTAAACCCGCAGGCATCATTCTGGTATAAACATTCAAAGTCCAGCAACATACCAGTACGTTGCTGGTCCTTGTTGGACATGTATTGTAATCTTTTTTTTCATGCAGCCTGTTGGCTGAACGAAAAAAAAAGATTGATCGGTGGGTATGCCCACCATTAGAATACCGCCCTTCATCCACCCACTTCTAATGATGGGCATACATGCACCATTTATATATGCCGAAGCATGGGGGCATCTTCTCGCAAAAGTTATGCCGCGTACACATGGTCAGACTTTTCCACGGGCAAGCCTCCGTCGGAATTTCGACCGTATATACGCGGCATTAGGAGCAAAATCGCTCCTCCGCTCCTGCTGCCCCAATGCTTCGGCATATATGATTTTTTTTTTTAACTGTGGTGGTGAAATTACCTCCTACAGCACTGGAGTCGCAGGGATCAGGCCTGTCTCTGCGAACGCTGCAGTTATGTGTGTTGTGTTTTGCAAGTGACAGTGATCGATCGATACTGCACTTGGGTGGCCTGGGCTGGACGGAGGGGCAAAACGCAGGTGCTAGCAGGTATCTGGGCTGATCCCACTAACAGTGCGTTTTTGGGAACCCTAAACTGCTGGGGATGCTAGTATAGATCTGATCAGATCAGATATTGAGCTGATCAGATACTATACCACTAAGGGGGGTGTATGCTTCACGTGTGGGTGTTAGCGCTACTGGCACTAACCTGACGCTGCCTGGGGTGTGACGCAGACCCTCTCTGACGCTAAAACCTAACTGATATCACCCGCCGGGCGATCAGGGGGTTAAACCTTTATTGGGTTATATATACGGCGGGTGCCCTGACACTATAAAAAGCAAACTAACTAACCAGCGTCACCCGTAACACTTATATGATGATCACTGGTGAAAGGGTTAACTAGGGGCAATTAGGGGGTTAAAACCTTTATTAGGTAATATATGGGGGTACCTGACGCTATATAAAAACCTGACGGCGAACCTAAAAAAAAATTACTGGCTACCTATCGGCATCACCGACACTAAGACAACGATCATAAAAACGATTGCTTAGCGACAGTGGTGATAGGGGGTGAAAGGGTTACCTGGGGGGCGATTAGGGGGTTAAACCTTTATTAGGTAATATATGGGGGTACCCGACGCTATAAAAACCTGCGGCGAACCTAAAAAAAATTACTGGCTACCGATCAGCATCGTCGACGCTAAGACATCGATCAGAAAAATTATCGCTTAGTGAAAGTGGTGATAGGGGGTGAAAGGGTTACCTGGGGGGGCGATCAAGGGGGTTAAACCTTTATTAGGTAATATATGGGGGTACCCGACGCTATAAAAACCTGCGGCGAACCTAAAAAAAATTACTGGCTACCGATCAGCATCGCCGACGCTAAGACATTGATCAGAAAAATTATAACTTAGTGACAGTGGTGATAGGGGGTGAAAGGGTTACCTGGGGGGCGATCAAGGGGGTTAAACCTTCATTAGGTAATATATGGGGGTACCCGACGCTATAAAAACCTGCGGCGAACCTAAAAAAAATTACTGGCTACCGATCAGCATCACCGACGCTAAGACATCGATCAGAAAAATGATTGCTTAGTGACAGTGGTGATAGGGGGTGAAAGGGTTATCTGGGGGGTGATCAGGGGGTTAAACCTTTATTAGGGGGGGTTAGGGGGCTACACTGGACCTAAAACTAAATGTAGTGACACTTTTACAGTCACAAATGTCACTGATTGCAGTGATCACTAAATAAATGGTCACTGCAATCAGTGACACTGTGACTGGGGGCTGGGGGGCTGGGGGGTGATCTGGGGGTGTCTGGGGGGGCCTGGGGGGGCGATTTATGTGCCTATGTGTCCTGGTGTCAGTGTGCTGTTTTGTGTACTAACCTGGCATCTTCTCCTGTACGGCGCTCGGTATATGTGAGCGCCCCAGGAGAGATGACATCACTTCCTCCTTCCTGGCAGGCAGGGGAAGCTCTCTCATTCGCCGGGAGCGATCGAGAGGGGGTGGCCGGAATCGAACGGCCGTCCCCTCATGCCGGATCGCTCCCGAAGGTAAAACGACCACCCACTGTAAAAAAGGGGGGTCCGATCGGACCCCCCAACTATACAAAGGCAATCACGTATATGTACGTGATTCTGCCTATCGGTGCCATTCTGCTGACGTATATTTACAGTGGGCGGTCGTTAAGTGGTTAATAAGGGGGCCCCCAGATCCCGGCCCGCCACCCTATGTGAATGAGTATGGGGTACATCGTTCCCCTACCCATTCACCTGGTGGAAAAAAATGTCAATAAAAAAACACACAAGGTTTTTAAAGTAATTTATTACACAGCTCCGGGGGTCTTCTTCCGACTTCGAGGGTCTCCGTTGTCAACTCCGCACTCTCCGGTTCTTTCTTCCTTCTGCCGGGCCTCCGCTATCTTCTTCCAGCTCTTTTGCTAGCGGGGCCCGGTCTTCTCCGTCGCCTTCTTCCCTCTTCTCCTCTTCGATGTTGACACGTCGCTTCCTCCCGCTGTAATGCTGGGTGTGCGGTGCGCTCCGATTTATATAGGCCTCTCATGACGTCACAGTCACATGCTCCGGGTGGCCACATGCTCCCATGACGTCACAGTCACATGCTCCGGAGCTTGTGACTGTGACGTCATGAGAGGCCTATATAAATCCGAGTGCACCGCACACCCAGCATTACAGCGGGAGGAAGTGACGTGTCAACATCGGAGAGAAGAAGAGGGAAGAAGGCGACGGAGAAGACCGGGCCCCGCTAGCAAAAGAGCTGGAAGAAGATAGCGGAGGCCCAGCAGAAGGAAGAAAGAACCGGAGAGCGAGAGAAGAAGAGGGAAGAAGGCGACGGAGAAGACCGGGCCCGCCAGCAAAAGAGCTGGAAGAAGATAGCGGAGGCCCGGCAGAAGGAAGAAAGAACCGGAGAGCACGGAGACGACACCGGAGACCCCCGAAGTCAGAAGAAGACCCCCGGAGCTGTGTAATAAATTACTTTAAAAACCTGTGTGTGTTTTTTTATTGACATTTTTTTCCACCAGGTGAATGAGTAGGGGTACGATGTACTCCATACTCATTCACATAGGGTGGCGGGCCGGGATCTGGGGGCCCCCTTATTAAAGGGAGGCTCCCGGATTCCGATAAGCCCCCGCCCGCAGACCCCTACAACCAACGGCCAGGGTTGTCGGGAAGAGGCCCTGTCCTCATCAACATGGGGGCAGGGTGCTTTGGGGTGGGGGGGCCGCAGGTTGCCCCCTGACCCAAAGCACCAAATCCCCCATGTTGAGGGCATGCGGCCCGGTACGGTTCAGGAGGGAGGGGGCCGCTCTCTCGACCCTCCTCTTTTCATGCGGCCTGCCAGGTTGCGTGCTCGGATAAGGGTCTGGTTTGGATTTTGGGGGGACCCCCCACGCAGTTTTTTCGGCGTAGGGGTTCCCCTTAAAATCCATACCAGACCGAAGGGCCTGGTATGCTCCTGGAGGGGAACCCATGCCGGTTTTTCATTTAAAATTTGGCGTGGAGTTCCCCCTCAAGATTCATACCAAACACCGTGCCTGGTATTGGCGGGGATCCAAGTCGGATCCCCGTTCATTGAAAGTCGGACATATGTCGGCTTCATGTCGCAGGGCAAAGTCGGATCCAAAGTAGGACGGTTGTCGTGTCGCAAAAGTGTGAACCCAGCCTTAGGTATATACAGTATCTGTAGTTTGTGCAGCTCATTCCCTTTTCTTTTATTTTATTTTTTACCCTATGTAGTAAATCGTGGTGAGCGGAATATCATAATGCTGCACCATATTTCTAAGTGATTGTAGGAAGCACAAATGTTAGAGCACCAATTTGTAAAAAAGGCTACCACAGTGTTTCTCAACCTTTTTTCAGTCATGGCACCCTTTAAAATTCTCACGGCACCCCATTCTAAAATTTAAAAAACAAACCTAAATAGTTTTACATAATGCTTTGGGCTCTACACATGGAGGACACCCAACATTAGAGGTCTTTTTTTTTTTTTACAAAGCAATATACCTTTGCACATGGGTACTGGCTATTATTCCTGTGTTCCTCTTCTCCCTCAGTTTCTCTCCCTCATTCAGCTAATGTGACTCCAGTGTGGATGGAGAGGGGCAAACAAGGATGTCCTCAGGCACCTGACATCTTCTTTATCAACATATGATAGCATTGGTTGTTAGGAAGCTGGCAGCTGGCCTGCACTGTGACCATGAATGTAATGCTGCACAAGAAAAACGTGGCTTTGGGTCACAAAAAAAAGGCAGGCTTGATTCACCCATCAGCTTGTTGACAATTTTTGGGCAATTTGTCAAGGCACCCCTGAAGTACCCAGGAGGAACACCATAGCACTCTGGTTGAAAAAGGCTGCACTAGAAGACAGATGTTCATTTGAACAATCATACAAAAGTTCTCATCAGTACAGTCAACAATGGATGCATTGTTTCCAATGGGTTTTTTTTTTTAGAAGCACATAAGAGCCTGAGGATCTAATTAACTTAAAAAAAGGGTCGGCTCGGGGCACAGTGCACTGTGCCCGGAGCCCACCCAGTTGTGTGACATTAGCGAATGAATATTCGCTAACGACTTTCTGTTTCTCCTCCCGGCCATGTGGCGATTGAGCGACTGGGGAGAGGTGGTTGGCTGGGGCGGATCGGTAAGCACCAGCCGCCACTGTTTAAAAACGATTTTGGAGTGAATGGACTTTCCCCAACAAAAAATACATTTGCTGTTAGAAATTTGTTCATTTCAGAAAAATTTCAGTCTTGCTCCTTTGAATTTGCTTGCCACTGTAGTGAAAAATGAAACATCGATTTGACCCCGCTAACCATTAGACAACACAAATGTTCCTAAATAAAAATGTTTTAAATGAAATTGCTGTATGTGCAACCCTTATATATCAAGGGCTGCACTTCTTTTATCAAGTAAGCTAACCGCCACTGCTCTAGAGGATTTTTAACAAGTCTATAGCATATACTGTATAAGCTCACTTACACAACAGTAGTTTTATTGGGCTCATCATTTAGTGTGGAGGGCATGACCCTGTGAAAGTACCAGAGCAATAAAGTACCAACAATGGATCGAGCATGGCCTGCTTCAACTATTCAGTAGACCAAGACCAAATTAAAATGATGCCACTCAGATGCCCCTGTTTGTTATCCCAGCTGATTGGCCACACTATCACGGTACCAGCTTAAACGTTGTAGACACAATGTTTGATAAAAATTAGCAATGCTTTATTATACATAACAGTAAAAAATCAGGATATCCAAATGGGAAAAAAGGGAAGGTAATCAGGGAGAAAAGATATGGGGGGAAAAATACAGGGGGGAATTTGGTGGCGCCCCAACTCTGGTTAGGCCAGGGTTTTGGGTAAGGGACTCTGCTCTATATACCTATGTACTTTGTTCATTTTATTATGTCTTTTCTGCAGTATTGATTATTTCTTCTATTATACAAATGACTTACCACAGATATTATCCTGAGGAAGCAGCAAATTCTGCGAAACATGTTGAGAACAATGACATCCGTGGGAATCCATCATACCCCTGTCCCCCCAAGTGGGGTACATGAATATTGGTGATATGCCTGGATTGTTAATCTACATTTTATTAATGTTTGTCATTTATCATTTGGATATCCTTATTTTATATTGTTATGTATTTATTATATAGCATTGTTAATTTTTATCAAACATTGTATCCAACAACGTTTAAGCTGGTACCGAGATAGTCCAAAACAATTTGTTCTTTAAGTGGGACCACTCTTCCAATCTTTTGCCTTTCAACTTCTGGATGATGGTACAATGTGTCCAATTGAACTACTGCTTATACCAATAGAGGATTCAGTCTTTGATTGGCCATACTGCTTGCAGGTGCTGGTTGGGCTGAATAGAGGCCCATCAGGCAAGTTCAAGACTACAACAAAATGGCGCCTGTCCACACCCTGTTTTAGCATACAGTAAACCTTTCTGTTAAAAATGGTATCATTATGATAGAGGTCTCCATACCATCTCCGCACACCTAATATAACTGAGACGCCCGGGCAGTTGCCAGGGGCACACGAGACACCCCATGGACAAGCTGTAATGTTTAGACCCATCATACCGTGTCTAGTGGTTCGACCTGTCGTTTTATTTGTCATGTACCAAGATTTGTAAAAGTGCTATTGTTTTGTTATAAGTATTACTTTGTGTTATGTCGGGCCATGTGGGCCCTGTCCCTGTTATAAATAAAAAAAATGGTTTCAGCATAGTCTCCTACTAATGGGAGAACCCAATGTAGGGGCTTAATCGTAGAGGGTAGGAGTCTGGCATGAAGCCATTTATGCGCTGCTGCACACAGTAGGTTTTTTACTTTCATGTATAGAATGCATGACGGTAAAAAACCTTCAAGCTTTACAACCACTTTACGTTCAATTATTTTATTGTGCAAGTCAAGACTGCAGGATGTTTGTGCACAGGCAACCTGGCACTAAATGTTTTTTGTCCAGCTGTTGGAAGAGGTTAATTATGGACCAATGAGATTGAGAATTACAAACTCTAAATATTATTTCCTGTACACACGATCGGTTTTTCCGATGAAAAAAGTCCAATGGACTTTTTCCATCAGAAAAACCGATCGTGTGTGGGCCCCATCGGACTTTTTTCCATCGGTGTCCTAAAACAGATCATGTTTTAAATTTTTCCGATGGAAAAAAAACTGATAGGAAATTCCGATCGTCTGTGTGGAACTCCATCTGAGAAAAAACCCACGCATGCTCAGAATCAAGTCGACGCATGCTCAGAAGCATTGAACTTAATTTTTCTCGGCTCGTCGGAATGTTTTACGTCACCGCATTTTGGACGGTCTGAATTTTTTTGATGGTGTGTAGGCAAGACTGATGAAAGTCAGCTTCATCGGAATTCTGACGGAAAATTCCATCGGAAATCCGATCGTGTGTACAGGGCATTAGGGGTCTAGGGAAGGCAACTGGGCTTTTTTTTTTCACAAACATGAATGTGTACTTTTCCTCCAGTGTCCAAAAAAAGCCTAATGCATTTTAAACAGATACATAATGTAGGCTTTTAGTCATATGGCTACCACTAGAGGGAACCCCCAAGCAGAATTTTCTTCTGGAATTTCTTAGAACTTTCTAAAAGAATTGCAAAGCTTCTAATGCTTTCCTACTCTTTCCAAAAATAAAATACATACACTGTATATACAGCATCTCACAAAAGTGAGTACATCCCTCACATTTTTGTAAATATTTTATTCTATCTTTTCATGTGACAACACTGAAGAAATGACACTTTGCTACAATGTAAAGTAGTGAGTGTACAGCTTGTATAACAGTGTAAATTTGCTGTCCCCTCAAAATAACTCAACACACAGCCATTAATGTCTAAACCTCTGGCAACAAAAGTGAATAAACCCCTAAGTAAAAATGTCCAAATTGGGCCCAAAGTGTCAATATTTTGTGTGGCCACCATTATTTTCCAGCACTGCCTTAAAGAGGAAGTAAACCCTGATGGATTTTACTTCCTCTCTATTTCCCTGCAAAGGTAAAGCATAATGGGCTACTATGCATCTCATAGTAGTACATTATGTGTCACTTACCTGAAACCGAAGCCTGCGATGTCACCGCTGTCCCCTCTTCCACGAAGCGTCCATCTTCCTTCCGGGTATCGTGGTTCCGGCGCTGTGTTTGGCTGGAGCCGCGATGACGTCACTCCGGCGCGTGGGAGCCGCCAGTCACGGCACGATCTCCTTCAGAAACGGCACGCTCGCCGTTTCTAAAGGTTTCTAAAGTGCGTCTGCACTGTAATGCGTTTACAACCACTTTAACCCTCTTGGGCATGGAGTTCACCAGAGCTTCACAGGTTGCCACTGGAGTCTCTTCCACTCCTCCATGATGACATCACAGAGCTGGTGGATGTTAGAGACCTTGTGCGCCTCCACCTTCTGTTTGAAGATGCCCCACAGATGCTCAACAGGGATGAGCCGAACACCCCCCTGTTCGGTTCGCACCAGAACCTGCGAACAGACAAAATGTTTGTGTAAACTTTAGAACCCTATTAAATACAATGGACTCGAACGTTGGAAATCTAAAGTGCTAATTATAAAGGCTTATATGCAAGTTATTGTCCTAAAAAGTGTTTGGGGACCGGGGTCCTGCCCCAGGGGACATGTATCAATGCAAAAAGAAGTTTTAAAAACGGCAGTTTTTTTGGGAGCGGTGATTTTAATAATGCTTAAAATGAAAAAATAAAAGTGAAAAATTCCTTTAAATTTCGTTCCTGGGGGGTGTGTATGATATGCATGTGAAGTGGCGCATGTTTCCCGTGCTTAGAACTGTCCCTGCAAAAAATGTCATTTTTGAAGGAAAAAAAGTCATTTAAAACTCACTCGCGGCTATTAATGAATTGTCGGCTCCCGGCAATACATACAAAAGTCATTAATAAAAAAAAAAAAAAAAAGCGTGGGGGTCCCCCAGAATTCAATTACCAGGCCCTTCAGGTCTGGAATGGATATTAAGGGGAACCCCGCCGAAAATGTAAAAAAAAAATGGCGTGGGGTTCCCCCAAATATCCATACCAGGCCCTTGAGATCTGACATGGATTTTAAGGGGAACTCCACCCCAAATTTAAAAAAAAATGTCGTGGAGTCCCCCCAAAAATCCATACCAGACCCTTATCCAAGCACATAACCTGGCCGGCCGCAGGGGAAGAGGGGGGGACGAGAGAGCGGCCCCCCCTCCCTCCTGAACCGTACCAGGCCACATTCCCTCAACATGGGGAGGATGTCCCCATGTTGATGGGGACAAGGGCCTCATCCCCACAACCCTTGCCCGGTGGTTGTGGGGGTCTGCGGGCGGGGGGCTTATCGGAATCTGGAAGACCCCAGATCCCGCCCCCCCTATGTGAATTGTATAGAGTCTATAGCAGTGAAGGGGTCTATAGACTCTATACATGTATTACGCAGTGAAGGAAGTTCCCCATCAGGTCCGCCCCCTCGGTATGTCGGACCCGCCTATGTCATTGGCCTGAGCGGGAAACTTCCTTCACTGTGTAAATTTAAATTTACACAGTGAAGGAAGTTCCCCGCTCAAGCCAATGACGTAGGCGGGTCCGACATACCGAGGGGGCGGACCTGATGGGGAACTGCTCTCACTTTGGTAATACATGTATAGACCCGCCCCTTCTCATGTTCCGCATCTGGTCCGCTGAGCGGACCTGATGGGGAACTTTAGAAGGGGTGGGTCTATACATTTAAAACACTGAGGAGGAAGTTCCCCATCAGGTCCGCTCAGGCAAAACCAGTGACGGACAGCGCTGGACATCGGGATCGCCGCTGGACACTGGATTTCATCGCTGGAATGTTTTTTTTTTTTTTTAATAAAGGACTTTTTCAAGGTGTTTGTGTGGTTTTTTTTTACATTTTTTTACGCTTTCTTCGTGAAATGGTAGGGGTACAATGTACCCCTTACCAATTCACATAGGGGGGGGCCGGGATCTGGGGGTCCCCTTTGTTAAAGGGGTCTTCCATATTCCGATAAGCCCCCCGCCCGCAGACCCCCACATCCACCGGGCAAGGGTTGTGGGGATGAGGCCCTTGTCCCCATCAACATGGGGACATCCTCCCCATGTTGAGGGCATGTGGCCTGGTACGGTTCAGAAGGGAGGGGGGCCGCTCTCTCGTCCCCCCCTCTTCCCCTGCGGCCAGCCAGGTTACGTGCTCGGATAAGGGTCTGGTATGGATTTTTGGGGGGACTCCAAGCCATTTTTTTAAAATTTGGGGTGGAGTTCCCCTTAAAATCCATGCCAGATCTCAAGGGCCTGGTAATTGAATTTGGGGGAACCCCCACGCTTTTTTTTTTTTTTTTTTTATCAATGACTTTTGTATGTATTGATAAAAGCCGACAATTCATTAATAGCCGCGAGTGAGTTTTAAATGACTTTTTTTCCTTCAAAAATTACACTTTTTGCAGGGACAGCTCTAAGCACGGGAAACATGCGCCACTTTACATGCATATCATACACACCCCCCAGGTACGAAATTTAAAGGAATATTTCACTTTTATTGTTTCACTTTAAGCATTATTAAAATCACTGCTCCCGAAAAAACGGCCGTTTAAAAAAAAAAAATTTGCATTGATACATGTCCCCTGGGGCAGGACCCGGGTCCCCAAACACTTTTTAGGACAATAACTTGCATATTAGCCTTCATAATTAGCACTTTAGATTTCTCCCATAGACTTTTCGAATTTGCTGCGAACACCCCAATTTGTTCGCTGTTCGGCGAACAGGCGAACAGGCAATGTTCGAGTCAAACATGAGTTCGACTCGAACTCGAAGCTCATCACTAACGCTCAATAGGGTTTAGGTCTGGAGACATGCTGGGCCAGTCCATCACCTTTACCTTCAGCTTCTTTCGCAAGGCAGTGGTCATCTTGGGGGTGTGTTTGGGGTCATTATCATGTTGGAATACTGCCCTGCGGCCCAGTCTCTGAAGGGAGGGGATCATGCTCTGCTTTAATATGTCACAGTACATGTTGGGATTCATGGTTCCCTCAATGAACTGTAGCTCCCCAGTGCCGGCAGCACTCATGCAGCCCCAGACCATGACACTCCCACCACCATGCTTGACTGTAGGCAAGACACACTTGTCTTTGTACTCCTCACCTGGTTGCCACCACATTAAACCCACAACAGTAAAAACAGTCTGTATATGCAGCATAGCATGCTTGTTATACGCACTGTGCAACCTAAGGGGTTAATCCTCCGAATTGTGTAAAAATGCTGTTTGATCCTGTCTCCTCTGATCCTCCCATTCTTCCCCTGTCCCCAATCCATCTCCTGATAAGATAGAGCCTTTGGAGTCACTCTGCACATGCTCAGTTTAGTGTGTATTGCTAAAGAGTTTTTGTTCTCTTGGGAGGGTGCATGTGATCAGCACAGGGCCAATCCGCACTGTCCAGACAGAGGGTCAGGGGTCCTGCAGCCTCATAGGACAATCAGGGGAGAATGAAAACTCCTCCTACAAGCTTTACCCAGAAACTGATAGAAGTCACGAGACTGCTTTAACTGCTGATGAGAAAAGGTATTTAGCAGTTTAAATTTACTAAAATAATTGCCTTTCCATGTTCTGTGTACTGTGAGAGACCAGATATAGTGAATGCAGGCTCCTGGGTTTAGAAACACTTTAAAGCCAAAAGATAACATTTATTATATTGCAGCTTATCAAATCTTATGCCCTGTACACACGATCGGAAATTCCAAAAAGAAAACCGTGTTTTTTTTCCGACGGAATGTTGGCTCAAACTTGTGTTGCATACACACGGTCACACAAATCTTGTCTGAAATTCCGAACGTCAAGAACGCGGTGACGTACAAGACGTACGATGAGCCGAGATCAATGAAGTTCAATAGGCAGTTCGGCTCTTCTGCTTGATTCTGAACATGCATGTTTTTTTCGCACGTCGGAATTGCATACAGATGATCAGAATTTCCGACAAGAACTTTTTCCGTCTGAAAAATACAGAACCTGCTCTCAATCTTTTGCTGGTGGAAATTCTGACAGGAAAAGTTGGATGGAGCATACACACGTTCGGAAAATATCCAACCAAAAGCTCACATCCAACTTTTTTTGACGGAAAATCCTATCGTGTGTACAGGGCATTAGACGTGATTCATTTTCTTTTTTAAGTGTAGCGGACCCCCCAAATTTGGGGGTCGCTATGTTCTAAATTTAGGGGTAGTATGAGCCATAGTTGGCTCAGGTTCTCTAATTTTGCTATGCATGGACTTTGTTCTGCCTACAGAGAACGGTGGTATGCGGACTTTGTTTGGGACTATTTGGGAGTACACAGAGGCCACAGGTACCTAAAATGTTCCGCTATTATGGACGATCATTACAAGGGGTGCCGTAAGGACTGGTCTTATGGTAGGCATATCCATGCGGAGCGGGTGGTAATTTGCTGTAAGGAAAAAGAGGATACCGTGTATTCGATAGAGACCCTAGATCAGGGGTCTCAAACTGGTGGCCCTCCAGCTGTTGCAAAACTACAAGTCCCATGAGGCATTGCAAGGCTGACAGTTACAAGCATGACCCCCACAGGCAGAGGCATGATGGGATTTGTAGTTTCGCAACAGCTGGAGGGCCACCAGTTTGAGATCCCTGCCCTAGATAGACAATGGAAGACTCTTATTCTCCCAGATCCAAATTACTATTTGTGAAATGGAACTTGGAAGAAGAAATGTTTCATTTTCTCTTTTTCCCACTGAACATTGGGGTAGGTTAGTCAGGCCAAAGTGAGAACCGTTGTGGTCAAGATGGAAAGTTTGTGTAAAGTACATGTATGCCCACACGCAGCATTGGAGTGTGATGACTTGAGTTGCCACTAGGTGGTAGTGTTTTGCAGAAAATTTCAGTCAGGCTAGGCTTAGCCATGTAAACTAGAAAATGTATATATCAGAGGATAATCATCTCTTCTCGGGGAGATGGTTCTGCTCTGCATAATCCTAGAGTTGTATGTTGTGTGTTTTTTTCTCTCCCTCTGCAGGTGATCTGCAATCAACTCTATCGGAGAATGGGTGGAGTAGTTATGATAGGAGGGGTGGAATTGTATATATTTTTTCAAAGCTATGCGTTTTATACTGAATGTAATGTATTTTTTTTTTACATGTCCTTTCTCTTCTTCCTCTGCTATTTCCCAAATATTTTGGTTCAGGTACGGCAAATGTTTTTCTTTCTCTGTATATAGTTGGAAAAGGCTGGAACCCACTCAGGATTGAGGGGTCTTTCTGGTCCCTTCCAGCCACTGGGGACAGTGGCTTTTTCAGGAGGGGGTGTGTGTAGCGGACCCCCCAAATTTGGGGTTTGCTATGTTCTAAATTTAGGGGTAGTATGATCCATAGTTGGCTCAGGTTCTCGAATTTTGCTAGGCATGGACTCTGTTCTGCTATGGTGTTGCCTGGTGTATAGTTCCCCTTGTCCTGTGGTGGCGCTGTTGCCCAGGTCTCGGGTTGAACCACGGGTGGCATTGTGGTGTGATTGGGTGTCCTCTCTCGGCTACCGTGTGGTGGGTGGGTTTCGCCTGCTGTGCATGCCGGGAGAGGGTACATAAAGGGCAGACGCCATGATCTGGGGTAGTGTGCTGGGGGGATTCCAAGGAGGACCCCTGGTGGCGAAGTCGTGCCCTTTGGCCCTGCTGGCCGGGGGGTGCGTGAACTGGCTGAGGGGTCTCGGGCACCTTTAGCCCGAGGCTACAACGTTCCAGGTAGGCCAAGTACTTTCAACTGGGTCTACAGCCAACACATTGGAGTCCAAGGGAGCCCATGTGAGGATGGCCCACTCTGAAAGAGAGGAAACCGGGGGAGGACCTGTCCGATGGATCGGTGATGGAGTTCACGATGAAAGAGAGGCCTGGTTACCTATCCGAGGAAGGATTCATGAGTTGCGATATAGCCCCTGTAGTGTGTCCCACTGACACCTATGGTCTCTACTAATCTACGGGGTTTTGTTCAGAAGTCATAATTCAATCATTAAGGATTCTGTGGCAGAGGATCTCTAGGACTTGTCCGGGAAGGGGACTAAATTCCGGTAGCAACTGTTCGAGCTTCACTCCGGCTGCTAGAACTGTGAGAGGGATCTATCCGGGTGAGCAAAATTCATACTCAGGCTTGAGTGGAGAATAGGGTAACTGGGTGCCGCGTGCCTGAACCTGTCTCCCTACCTACTTTGTCACTATCTTCAACCTGTTCCCAAATCTGTTTGAGCAAGATAAAAAATTAACTCGGCTGTTTGGAGTTTGAACACTGTTTGGACATTGAGTTTCTTTGGGGAAAGAACACAGACTTTTCCCTACATTCTAGGGACGAGAACCAGTGAACGGGAGATAATTCGCTGCAGAACCCAAAATTAAAGAACACCGCTCAACCTTCTAAACCAGGAGGATCCGGGCATGTGGCACGGTGTGCCTTTATCCCTGCAAGGAGAAGGTAGGCAGGAGAAAAGGGTCCGTGTGCTACATAAGCTTTGTTTCTTCTATTTTCCCCTGGTGATCTGACCATTAAGGCTTTTGTTTTTCAACAGAACAAGCTCTCCTGTAAATGTATTAGTTGAGAGTGTAGAGACAAACCATTTACCACTAAACAGGGGTACTTACAATGATCAGCTTTTATTTATGTAAAGCCTTTATCCCATACTTATAAAGTACTAACTGAAGTTTGGCTTCAATTTGCTAGTGTATCTAAATCTGTTAGTACACCGTCACCTAACACTCCTCTCCCCCCAGACTGAAAATGCTGCTGTCCAAAGGTGCCCCCTGTGCTCCTTCTTCCAGAGTGGGGGTGCTCTAATACAGGAAGTGTGTTACTGGCCAGATCACCAGGTAAAAACAGAGAGGAAAAAAGCAAAAAAAAATAAAATAAAGAAAAACGAATGCACCCACCACATCTGAGGATTGGTAAGCTCCAATATAATAAATGTTTGGTTTTGGGTTTAATACTGCTTGAACCTTTCTTTATTAGTGTAATGCAGTTAGACTGCATTGAGAGTTAGGCCCCTTTCACACTGGAGCGGTTTGCAGGCGCTATTGCGCTAAAAATAGCGCCTGCAAACCGACCCTAAACAGCGGCTGCTGTTTCTCCAGTGTGAAAGCCCGAGGGCTTTCACACTGGAGCAGTGCGCTAGCAGGACCGTTCCAAAAGTACTGCTAGCAGCATCTTTGGAGCGCTGAGAGGAGCGGTGTGTTTACCGCTCCTCCACCGCTCCTTCCCATTGAAAGCAATGGGAAACCGCGGCTATGCGCCTCTGCAGAGGTGGATTGCGGGCGGTATTAACCCTTTTTCGGCCGCTAGCGGGGGTTAAAACCGCACCGCTAGCAGACGAATACCGCCGCAATTCCGACAGTATAGCGCTGCTAAAAATAGCGGCGCTATACCGCCAGCGAACCTCCCGCACCAGTGTAAAAGGGGCCTAAAGGATGTATCCGTCTTTTTCATGCACTATTGTACTGATGTGCTGCAGCTAGGGATGGGCCCGGTGCTCGATTCGAACCCATGTTCGAATCGAGCATCGGGCGTTCGCTCGCTCGTCGAGCCCAGAACTATTTGGGCCGTTCGCATCACATTCGTGTGATGCGAGCGGCCCCGCAATGCATTGCGGCCGGCGCGGCCGGCGCAGTGCATTGCTGGCTGATGATTGGCCAAGCATGCACTGTGACCCCGCATGCTTGGCCAATCACAGCGCCCGAAACTCGGAGAGCAATAATTGGCTACAGGCAGGACGGCTGTAGCCAATTACAGCTCAGGGGCTTTAGTACACGCCCCACCATTTAAAAGGCCGCCACGCCATCGGCCCCGGTCACATGAGTTCCGGCTTAAGGAGAGATTAGTCTGCTGATTCTGTCTTTGCTTGATACTGAAAGATTTGCTCTTCTTTGCTAAACCATTGGCTATTTCTTTGCTAAACCATTGCTACCTAAGTCATTGATCGTTCATTGCTGCTGATTGCACAGTTAGTGTGTTATTAGCTGCTGCTGGGGATTAGTCTGGTGCGTGCTTACTGTTAGTACAGTATTGCAGTAGTACCAACCGCAGTGCTGTTAGCACAGCATTGCACCCCAACAGCACCCATAGGACTTCTAGTGTGTTAGTGGCAGCAAACAGAGCTCCTATATTTTCTTCTCAGCAGCACCCATAGGACTTCTAGTGTGTTAGTGGCAGCAAACAGAGCTCCTATATTTTCTTCTCAGCAGCACCCATAGGACTTCTAGTGTGTTAGTGGCAGCAAACAGAGCTCCTATATTTTCTTCTCAGCACCACCCATAGGACTTCTAGTGTGTTAGTGGCAGCAAACAGAGCTCCTATATTTTCTTCTCAGCAGCACCCATAGGACTTCTAGTGTGTTAGTGGCAGCAAACAGAGCTCCTATATTTTCTTCTCAGAAGCACCCATAGGACTTCTAGTGTGTTAGTGGCAGCAAACAGAGCTCCTATATTTTCTTCTCAGCAGCACCCATAGGACTTCTAGTGTGTTAGTGGCAGCAAACAGAGCTCCTATATTTTCTTCTCAGCAGCACCCATAGGAATTCTAGTGTGTTAGTGGCATCACACATAGCTCCTATATTTTCTTCTCAGCAGCACCCATAGGACTTCTAGTGTGTTAGTGGCATCACACAGAGTTCCTATATTTTCTTCTCAGCAGCACCCATAGGACTTCTAGTGTGTTAGTGGCAGCAAACAGAGCTCCTATATTTTCTTCTCAGCAGCACCCATAGGACTTCTAGTGTGTTAGTGGCAGCAAACAGAGCTCCTATATTTTCTTCTCAGCAGCACCCATAGGACTTCTAGTGTGTTAGTGGCATCACACAGAGCTCCTATATTTTCTTCTCAGCAGCACCCATAGGACTTCTAGTGTGTTAGTGGCAGCAAACAGAGTTCCTATATTTTCATCTCAGAAGCACCCATAGGACTTCTAGTGTGTTAGTGGCATCACACAGAGCTCCTATATTTTCTTCTCAGCAGCACCCATAGGACTTCTAGTGTGTTAGTGGCAGCAAACAGAGCTCCTATATTTTCTTCTCAGCAGCACCCATAGGACTTCTAGTGTGTTAGTGGCATCACACAGAGCTCCTATATTTTCTTCTCAGCAGCACCCATAGGACTTCTAGTGTGTTAGTGGCAGCAAACAGAGCTCCTATATTTTCTTCTCAGCAGCACCCATAGGACTTCTAGTGTGTTAGTGGCAGCAAACAGAGCTCCTATATTTTCTTCTCAGCAGCACCCATAGGACTTCTAGTGTGTTAGTGGCATCACACAGAGCTCCTATATTTTCTTCTCAGCAGCACCCATAGGACTTCTAGTGTGTTAGTGGCAGCAAACAGAGCTCCTATATTTTCTTCTCAGCAGCACCCATAGGACTTCTAGTGTGTTAGTGGCAGCAAACAGAGCTCCTATATTTTCTTCTCAGCAGCACCCATAGGACTTCTAGTGTGTTAGTGGCAGCAAACAGAGCTCCTATATTTTCTTGTCAGCAGCACACATAGTACCTATAGTGTGTTAGTGTCAGCACCCATAGGACCTACAGTGTGTTGTGAGCACACATAGGAGTTCTATTTTTTATACTATATACACTACCGACTACAATGGCTGGAAGACCGCCAAGGAGAGGCAGAGCGTGCCGAGGCAAGAACACAGGGCAGGCAGGCTCTGTTTCTAGAGACAACAGTGCTGGCCGTGGACGTGGTCGTGCATCGTCATCAGCACGTGGCCATGGGACACGCTTGTCTTTGTTTTCGGCAGCTGGACATGTGGAGCCGCATCATGCCGAAGGCTTGGTAGAATGGATGACCAAGCCCTCCTCATCCTCCTCATCCTCTCTCACCCAGGCTCAGGGTACTGGCAGAGCAGCTGCCAACGCGTACTCAATGGCATCATCAGCCACCCCTTCCCTAGACCCACCATGTCCTCCTGAGGAGTCCCCCGAACTGTTTGAGCACAGTGTTGGGTACATGCTCCAGGAGGATGCCCAACGATTCGAAGGCTCGGATGATGATACCCAGCTTGAGGAAGTCAGTAGTGTGCGCGCAGAGAGAGGGGATGCTGAAGGACAGCAATCTGGCAGTAGTGTTCCACCAGCTGCAGCTTACTGCCAGGTTTGCTCTAGTGGTGAAGAGGGAGGGGATGATGAGGTCACTGACTCCACGTGGGTGCCTGAAGGGAGAGAGGAGGAGGAGGAGGAGGATGCAGCGTCACATGTCCAACGAGGCAGGATGCCCCCTGGAGGCCAGCTAGAGGCCAGCACAGCAACTGTACCACACCGCAGAGCTCCGCCTGTGCACGGCGCTGCCTCTGCACGTTATCACAAAAGTTCTTTGGTGTGGGCCTTTTTTGAGACGAGTGCATCAGATCGCACCACTGCTATTTGCAATATTTGTCTCAAGCGTATCTCGCGTGGCCAAAACATCAGCCGCTTGGGCACCACAAGCATGAGCAGACATATGTCGACCTGCCATGCAGCTCGTTGGCAAGCACACATAAAAGACCCACACCAAAGAACAAAGCGGACCTCTCCTTGCTCCTCATCAGCTGGGATCTCCATCCCCACTATATCTTCAGTCCTCTCTGAAAGCTGCTCTGAGAGGACTGAAGGTGTAGAATTAGGTGTGTCACAACCAAGTACTTGCAGTACACCGACGTCCGATTGTAGCAGGCAAATTTCCCTGCCCCAGCTGCTGGACCGTCGAAAGAAGTATACTCCCAGCCATCCACATGCCCAGCGGTTGAATGCTAGCTTGGCTAAATTGCTAGCACTTCAACTGCTGCCTTTTCAGTTGATAGACTCGGCCCCCTTCCGTGAGTTTGTTCAATGTGCGGTTCCTCAGTGGCAGGTTCCCAAACGCCACTTTTTCTCACGGAAGGCGATTCCGTCTCTCTACTGGCATGTGGAAGGCAATGTCCATGCCTCGCTGGACAGGGCGGTCAGCGGTAAGGTGCATATTACCGCTGACTCATGGTCCAGCAGGCATGGACAGGGACGTTATCTTTCTTTCACGGCCCATTGGGTCACTCTATTGGTAGCTGGGAGGGATGCAGGACAAGGTGCAGTAGTGTTGGAGGTTGTTCCGCCACCACGCCTCCAAAATGCTACTGCTGGTTGTGACACACCTCTCTCCTCCACCCCCTCCTCTTCTTCTTCCTCCATGTCCTCTTCGAGTGCTCTGTCCTCGGAACCAGCGGTGCTCCGTAGGCGTACAAGGGGCTACGCAAGTACGCAGGCAAAAAGATGCCATGCCGTGCTTGCGCTGGTGTGTTTGGGGGACAGGAGCCACACTGGGCCAGAGGTTCTGGCAGCTCTGCAGGGGCAGGCCGAGAGGTGGTTGACGCCACGCCAGCTTAAGCCAGGAATGGTCGTTTCTGATAATGGCACCAACCTCCTCTCCGCCCTGCGACAGGGGCAGCTCACCCATGTGCCCTGTATGGCTCACGTCCTCAACCTGGTGGTGCAGCGGTTCTTGGGCAGGTTCCCAGGCTTACAGGATGTCCTGAGGCAGGCCAGGAAAGTCTGTGTGCATTTCCGCCGATCTTATAATGCCAGTGCTCGGCTGACTGAGCTGCAAAAGGAGCTGAACCTGCCCAAGAACCGCCTAATATGTGACATGCCCACCAGGTGGAACTCAACGTTGGCCATGCTGCAGCGACTGCACACGCAGCAGAGGGCCATCAATGAGTACCTTTGCGACTACGGCACCAGGACAGGGTCAGGGGAGCTTGGCTTTTTTTTCCCACGCCAGTGGAGCATGATCAGGGATGCATGCACTGTCCTCTCACCATTTGAGGAGGCCACGAGGATGGTGAGCAGCGACAGTGCATGCATCAGTGACACTGTACCTCTTGTCCACCTGTTGGAGCATACGCTGCGTGGGATAATGGACAGGGCACTTGAGGCAGAACAGAGGCAGGAAGAGGAGGACTTCCTTGTCTCTCAAGGCCCCCTTTATCCAGACAATGTTCCTTCTGTCCCACCCATCACACAGGAAGAGGAGGAGGAGGAGGAGGAGGAGGAGGATTGTGTGAGCATGGAGGTGGAGCCTGGCACTCAGCATCAGCAGCAGCAGTCTTTTAGGGATGATGTACAGTCCCAACAAACCAGTGGACTTGTACGTGGCTGGGAGGAGGTGGCTGGCGATCATGTCATCCTCAGTGACCCAGAAGACTCCGGACCGAATGCCTCAGCTAACCTACGCTGCATGGCCTCCCTGATCCTGCAAAGCCTGCGGAAGGATCCTCGTGTTCTTCAGATCAAGGAGAGTGACCATTACTGGCTGGCCACTCTCCTTGATCCACGGTACAAGGGTAAGGTTGCGGACCTTATCTTGCCGTCGCAGAGGGAGCAGAGGATGAGACATCTCAGGGAGGCCTTGCAGAAAGGTCTGTGCAACGCGTTCCCAGAAACTGGGAGGTTACAAACTCCTGGTCCTGGACGACAAGTTGCTGAGGCTTCGGTCAGTAGCAGAAGGAGCGGTGGGGAAGGTGGACGTCTGACCGATGCGTTCAGACAATTTTTTAGTCCGCAGCCCCAAGGTATGATCGGTTCCAGCAACCATCGCCAGCGTCTGATATACATGGTGCAGGAATACCTAGGGGCAAGGTCAGACTTGGACACCTTTCCCACCGAAAATCCTCTGGCTTACTGGGTCCTGAGGATGGATCACTGGCCAGAGCTTGCACAGTATGCAATTGAGCTACTGGCCTGTCCTGCATCCAGCGTTCTTTCCGAACGCACATTCAGTGCTGCTGGAGGATTTGTCACCGATCATAGGGTGCGCCTGTCCACCGACTCGGTTGATCGACTGACCTTCATAAAAATGAATCAGTCTTGGATCACCACCAGCTACCAGACACCTGAAGCGGATATAACGGAATAATTTATAATGTCACATCCCTTCAAGACTGCCTATGCTGATGCTGAGTGACTGTCCTGTTATGTTCACTGACTATCCTCTTCCTCCTCCTCAATGATCCATGCCACCACACCAGTGCCTAAGGCACAATTTTTCAGCCCCTGTATAACAGGGGCGTGTAATTACAATTTTTTAAAAAGATGCTTCGCAACAGGTGTGACTGCTGTGCTCAGAGTACAGTATCTGTGAGGGGTTGCAGTGTTGTGGCACCAGCACCAGTGCCTAAGGCACAATTTTTCAGCCCCTGTTGGGGCGTGTAATTACAATTTTTAGGCAATGCTTTGCAACAGGTCTCATTGCTGTGCTCAGAGTACAGTATCTGTGAGGGGTTGCAGTGTTGTGGCACCAGCACCAGTGCCTAAGGCACAATTTTTCAGCCCCTGTATAACAGGGGCGTGTAATTAAATTTTTTTAAAAAGATGCTTCGCAACAGGTGTGACTGCTGTGCTCAGAGTACAGTATCTGTGAGGGGTTGCAGTGTTGTGGCACCAGCACCAGTGCCTAAGGCACAATTTTTCAGCCCCTGTTGGGGCGTGTAATTACAATTTTTAGGCAATGCTTTGCAACAGGTCTCATTGCTGTGCTCAGAGTACAGTATCTGTGAGGGGTTGCAGTGTTGTGGCACCAGCACCAGTGCCTAAGGCACAATTTTTCAGCCCCTGTATAACAGGGGCGTGTAATTACAATTTTTTAAAAAGATGCTTCGCAACAGGTGTGACTGCTGTGCTCCAAGTACAGTATCTGTGAGGGGTTGCAGTGTTGTGGCACCAGCACCAATGCCTAAGGCACAATTTTTCAGCCCCTGTTTAACAGGGGCGTGTAATTACAAATCTTGATCTAATAGTTCACAGCAGGGCCCATTCCTGCGCCCACCAAGAGTAACTATGAGGGCCTACAGTCTTGTGGCAACACCGTCCACCACCACCACCACCACCAAAGGCCCAATTTTTCTGCCCTGTTCAACAGGTGCATGCAATTACAAATCTTGATCTAATAACTCACAGCAGGGCCCATTCCTGCACCCACCAAGAGTAACTGTGAGGGTTTACAGTCTTGTGGCAACACCGTCCACCACCACCACCACCACCACCAAAGGCCCAATTTTTCTGCCCGGTTCAACAGGTGCATGCAAGTACAAATCTTGATCTATTAACTCACAGCAGGGCCCATTCCTGTGCCCACCAGTCTTGTGGCTACACCAACATCTAATAGGGCAAATTTCTGCAGAGTATATACGGCAGGCCCCTACTTTCAAACATCCAACTTACAAACGACTCCTACTTGCAAACGGCAAGAGAAAACAGGAAGTGAGAGGAAATCTACCCCTAGGAAGGAAAATTCTATCCTGTTAGATTTAATTTGGGAAAAAGGTATCTCCTGTCTACTGATGCTTTATCACCAATCCTTGTTTCAATTAAAACCCCACTTTTCCAAAAACATTTGTCATTGGGACGGAAAGTGAGGTGACATGTTCTGAACAGATGTGCAAAGACAGCAAATGTTACAGGGGTGATAACCCCTCCCTATGTTCTCCAAAAAGCTTAAAAATTGATTTTTTTGGGATGTAGCTACACTTCATAATGTACCTGTTCAGATTCTACTTAAGAACAAACCTACAGTCCATGTCTTGTTTGCACCACCTATATACTGCTGTTCAGAGTATATAGGGTTGTAGGTATAGGGTTTTATTTTGGGTGCGGGGTCCCCCTTAGTATCCATACAAGACCCAAAGGGGCTGGGGTGGGGGGGGGGGGGGTGATGGGGTAGCCATGCCATTTTTCTCAAGGATTTTCAGCCATATGGCGGCCAGGACAAGACATGACATTAAAGCCGCAAGTGGTTTTAAATGGCTTCTTTTTTTCCTTTACAAATGTCATTTTGTGCAAGGACAGTTCTAAACACGGGAAACACATGCCACTTCACAGGCATACTTTAGACACCCCCCAGGTACCATATTTAAAGGAAAATTTCACTTTTTTTTTTTCACTTTATGCATCATTAAAATGACTGCTCCCGAAAAAACTTTAGTTTTTAAAATTTCTTTTTGCATTGATATATGTCCCCTGGGGCAGGACCCGGGTCCCCAAACCTGTTTTATAACATTAACATGCATATTGGCCGTTGTAATTAGCAATTTTGATTTCGAACGTTCGCGTCCATTATAACGAATAGGGTTCGAAAATTCGCGCGAACTTTCGGTCCGTTCGAAGGTTCTGGTGCGAACCGAACCCGGGGGTGTTCGGCTCATCCCTAGCTGCAGCCTTTGTTTAAATTCCCTGCGCATACAGATCCAGATTGCAGCTCTCATTCAGAGTGTAGTAGTCCAGATCTCCAGTGGTCTGACACCCCCTTGGCACAGTGCTCCAACTTTCATCCTCCATGAGCGGCATTTCATTATCACATGTGGGAGGCATGTTGGACCGCTGCACATTTGGACTGTAGGGTCTTGTGTTCGTGCAGCAGTCAAGATCTCCAGAGGCATGCTCTACTGATCTATGCATGCAAGATTCGATGCTTGTGGGATGTTAATTGGATATTACATGCAATGCTTAAAAAATAAAGATTTATTAGTTATTAGTTGATATAAATTATTTTAAATGCAACTAAAGTAAGTACCGTATATACTCGAGTATAAGCCGACCCGAGTATAAGCCGAGGTACCTAATGTTGCCACAAAAAACTGGGAAAACTTACTGACTCGAGTATAAGCCGAGGGTCAACAATGCCTCACTGTTCCCATCCTTACTGTTCCTATCCTCACTGTTTCCTATCCTCACTGTTTCCTATCCTCACTGTTCCCTATCCTTACTGTTCCCTATCCTCACTGTTTCCTATCCTCACTGTTCCTATCCTCACTGTTCCTATCCTCACTGTTTCCTATCCTCACTGTTTCCTATCCTCACTGTTCCCTATCCTTACTGTTCCCTATCCTCCCTGTTTCCTATCCTTACTGTTCCCTATCCTCACTGTTCCCTATCCTCACTGTTTCCTATCCTCACTGTTCCCTATCCTTACTGTTCCCTATCCTCACTGTTTCCTATCCTCACTGTTTCCTATCCTCACTGTTTCCTATCCTCACTGTTTCCTATCCTCACTTTTCCCTATCCTCACTGTTTCCTATCCTCACTGTTCCCTATCCTTACTGTTCCCTATCCTCCCTGTTTCCTATCCTCACTGTTCCCTATCCTCACTGTTCCCTATCCTTACTGTTCCCTATCCTCACTGTTTCCTATCCTCACTGTTTCCTATCCTCACTGTTTCCTATCCTCACTGTTCCCTATCCTTACTGTTCCCTATCCTCCCTGTTTCCTATCCTTACTGTTCCCTATCCTCACTGTTTCCTATCCTCACTGTTCCCTATCCTTACTGTTCCCTATCCTCACTGTTTCCTATCCTCACTGTTTCCTATCCTCACTGTTCCCTATCCTTACTGTTCCCTATCCTCACTGTTTCCTATCCTCACTGTTCCCTATCCTCACTGTTTCCTATCCTCACTGTTCCCTATCCTTACTGTTCCCTATCCTCACTGTTCCCTATCCTCACTGTTTCCTATCCTCACTGTTCCCTATCCTTACTGTTCCCTATCCTCCCTGTTTCCTATCCTCACTGTTCCCTATCCTTACTGTTCCTATCCTTACTGTTCCCTATCCTCACTGTTCCCTATCCTCACTGTTCCCTATCCTCACTGTTCCCTAGCTCACTGTTTCCTATAAATTTTACATTGTAAATAGTACCTGTAAAGAAGTTGCGGCTGCGGCGTCCATCGTTCAAATCTCTCGGTCTCTTCCTGGTCCCTTCCGTGATAGGCGATTCTCATCAGACACTCTCCGCCTATCACGATCATTCTCTCATCCTCAGTTTCCCAGCAGACACTGTGTTGGGTGTTCCGCCAATCACAGACGTCTGCTGGGAAACTGAGGATGAGAGAACGTTCGTGATAGGCGGAGAGTGTCTGATGAGAATCGCCTATCACGGAAGGAACAGGAAGAGACCGCGGAATTTGAACGATGGACGCTGCAGCCGCAACTTCTTTACAGGTACTATTTCCAATGTAAAAATTTCGCTGACTCGAGTATAAGCCGAGGGGGGGACTTTCAGCCCAAAAAAAGGGCTGAAAATCTCGGCTTATACTCGAGTATATACGGTACTTGGCTATGACTCCATTTCAGTCTTTTGTCGTCCTCTGAAAAGAAAAGGATAGGGAGGTTCAGTACTAGAAGTCAATCAGGTGTGCTGAAGTGCAGCGTGTGCTGCCATGGAACCCAATAATAGAAGAGTGCAGAAGGAGCAGAGAGACAACTTCATCAGTCTGATGCTTCTCCTTCATTGTCCAATTACAAGCTGGGCACAGTGAGGGGGCAAGGCTACCCTGGCATTGCTTAAACGCAATACAGAAAAATAAAGTCATCAATATCATTGCGTTGTCCAGAAGCAATGTGTAATGCCCCATACACACGATCATTTTTAATGTCATTTTTAAAACTGACGTTTTTCTTGTCATTTTTTTTCTTGTTTCCTCTCAAGCCTGTCTTGCGTACACACCATCATTTTAAAAAATGTTCAAGAAAAGCGCAGTGACGTACACCACGTACGATGGCACTATAAAGGGGAAGTTCCGTTCGAATGGCGCCACCCTTCATGTTAGTAAAGTTTGTTGAGAGATGATTCGCTCTTTTCAGTCTAGTGCTTTTCAGTCCGTTACAGCGTGACGAATGTGCTATCTCCATTACGAACGCTAGTTTTACCAGAACGAGCGCTCCCGTCTCATACTTGTTTCTGAGCATGCGCATTTTTTTTCACGTCGTTAAAGCATACACACTATCGTTTTTCACGTCGTTAAAAAAAACGACATGAAAAACGACGTGAAAAAAGAGAGCATGTTCGAAATTTTTAATGGCTGTTTTTCACGTCGTTAAAAATGCTCTGGAGCGTACACACGATCATTTTTAATGGGCATTTTTTTTAATGGCATTTTTAACGCCATGAAAAATGATCGTGTGTATGGGGCATAAATCTCTGAAATGCATAGGCAGAAATTGTTATATTTTGGCAGGTAAAACAGCTTCCAAATGCTTGGAGTTCAGATTTAGGCCTGATTCACACCTATGCAGGTTGCAGTTTGCATATTCCAGGTGCATTTTGCATTTTTCAATACACACTTTTGATCTATTGAAGTCTATGGAACCAAAAACAAGTCCCTGGCCCTTTCCATAAAATGCACAGATGTGAACATGACCCATAGGAAACCATGTTAAATGTGTGTTTCTGCAAAACTGAAAATGCACTAAAAAATGCATAAGTGTGAACCAGGCCTTAAGCTAATGTTTCTGTGCTTGTATTTTGGTTTGGAGTCTGTGATTTTACCGTTTTGTGATTTAATGTACAGAGCTGTATTAAATGTTGGCACAATAAAAAAAAAAAGGATAAAAATAATAATAACTGCTTTTGAATAATAGACCAAATGCAATAACCAATTAAAAATGAGCTTATATAAAAGAAATATGGCAGTCACTGCTACTAACTTGTAGATGGTATAGGGCTGTCATCTTGAACCTGTTGTCAGTAACTAGTATATCACATACGTGGTGCACAAAACACAGCCAGTAAAGACTAAAAAGTTTGGATTCCTTCTGTGCACCTTTGTTTGGAGTCAGCGACTCCCTAGGTAGAAAAACCAAGGTTAGGACCGCCTGGAACCTTTACAACCAAGTCTAATTGCATCTTCCATTTTTTATACCTACTCGTTTTTTAAGTACATTCGGGTACATTCAGACACCTTAACCACTTGTCCACCGCCCACTGTCAATTGACGGCGGGCGGAGGACACTCTCGTTCTGGGAGGACGTCATATGACGTCCTCCCTTTAAAACGAGCTAGAAGGCGCGCGCTCGCCGCCAGCGGCGCACGCCCGCCGCGTTCACAAGTCCCCGGTGCGCGTGCCCGGCGGCCGCGATTGCCGCCGGGCACCCGCGATTGCCCGGGAAACGAGCAGGAAAGTGGGTCTCTGTGTGTAAACACAGAGATCCACGTCCTGTGAGGGAGAGGAGGCTGATGGTGTGTCCCTTGTACATAGGGACAACCATCGGTCACCTCCCCCAGTCAGTCACCTCCCCCCACAGTAAGAAAACATTGAGGGAACATATTTAACCCCTTCCCGCCCCCTAGTGGTTAACCCCTTCCCTGCCAATCACATTTATACAGTAATCAATGCATTTTTATAGCAGGGATCGCTGTATAAACGTGAATGGTCCCAAAAATGTGTCAAAAGTGTCCGATGTGTCCGCCACAATATCGCAGTCACAATAAAAAAATCGCAGATCGCCGCCATTACTAATAAAAAATAAAAAATAAAAAAAATGCTATAAATCTATCCCCTATTTTGTACACGCTATAACTTTTGCGCAAACCAATCAATACGCGCTTATTGCGATTTTTTTTTTTTACCAAAAATATGTAGAAGAATACTTATCAGCCTAAACTGAGGAAAATTTTATTTAAAAAAAAAAAAATGGGTATTTATTATAGCAAAAAGTAAAAAATAGTGTTTTTTTTCCAAACTGGACGCTCTTCTTTTGTTTATAGCGCAAAAAATAAAAACCGCAGAGGTGATCAAATACCACCAAAAGAAAGCTCTATTTGTGGGAAAAAAAGGACACAAATTTTGTTTGGGAGCCACGTCGCACAACCGCGCAATTGTCATTCAAAGTGTGACAGCGCTGAAAGCTGAAAAATGGCTTGGGCAGGAAGGGGGTTTTCGTGCACAGTAGAGAAGTGGTTAAAGATATCTGACGAAAAGCGCAGGGCAGGGTTTAGGCAGCATTGCATGATTCCGGATTCTTCAGTCCATGGAACGCATGGTGTCCTCGACACATTGAATACTTCAAGCTTTTTACTTCCTGTAAGTGTATTTTTGGCTTATATATTGAATAAATGTTTGACGGATTCACGCTATGAGGTTTGCCTCTGTCCATTTACCCCTTGCAATACAAGGGACCTGGGACATCTAACCATGGTGCCTGCTAACCCTTTAGGGGTCTAGCCTTTCGGTGAGTGTGGTTTGGGAGGGGGGAGCACGAGTGACCTCACCTGTTCACCTACCAGTAATACAAGGCACAAATATTAGAGCACCAGCCTTGGAGTTGGAGGACTTTATATGGACCTTTGAACTTTTATTTTTACTCATATTTATGCATATGCTATATATATATATTTTTTTTTTTGGATGGACATTTTCCCTTGCTATGCCCATATTTTTGTATTTTACACTATAGCACTTTAAGATTATTCCCTGAGGGGAATATATTTGTTTACACATTTGGATTGTTTTCCACCTTAGGGAGTGAATTACAATAAGATTGCAAACAAATTTTTTTTCCCCTGTTTCCTTTTTTTTAAGATATATGTATTAATTTATCAATTATTATTATGCATTATAGTTTGCACATTGTCATCTATTTTGAGCACTAACAATAGGCAGTGCCACTTACCGTATATACTCGAGTATAAGCCGAGTTTTTCAGCACATTTTTTGTGCTGAAAATGCCCCCCTCGGCTTATACTCGAGTCACCTTTTTGCACCTGATCTCCCAGATATTGGGGACCCGGTACCGGCTGTCCGTAGGTCCCCAAACTTGGCACACATGTAGCCCCACTCTTCTTCTACAAGTGTGCAAAGATTGTTGTCCGGGAGACCTACGAACGGGGAGCACCGATTTTTCAAAGCCGGGCACCCCTTCCATAGACTCCCATGTTAAACGGTAATTTCTCCGGTGAATTTGGGGACGCGGGTACCGGCCGTCGTAGGTCCTTTGGACTCGAAACTTGGCACACATGTAGCCACATTTCCCCTCTACAAGTGTGCAAAGCTTGTTGTCTGGGGGACCTACAAACGGGGAGCACCGATTTTTCAAACCCGGGCACTCCTTCTATAGACTCCCATGTTAAACGTCAGTCTAGTCATGGACGCAGTGAGGCATGGGCACAGTGAGGCATGCAGATGGACACAGTGAGGCATGCAGATGGACACCCTAGGCTTATACTCGAGTCAATAAGTTTTCCCAGTTTTTGGTGGTAAAATTAGGTGCCTCGGCTTATATTCGGGTCGGCTTATACTCAAGTATATACGGTACATCCTTTTTTATTTTTTTATTTATACCATACTCTACCAATTGGTAGGAGCATGGGCGTAGCATAAGGGGTTGCAGGGGTCACAATCGCAACCCTGTCCCTAGCTCCAGGGGGCCCCAGCAGCCTCCCTGTCATATTATCGTATCCTCTACTAAGTCCAGCTCTGATCTGCCCTAGAGCCGCACAACCACGCTCCAGTACTGGGCTTTTACTTTGCCTTCTACAGTCCACACCCCTCCAATCTCATTGGCTGGGGAGAAGCTGTGAGGCATTTCCTGAATGGAGAGGAGCACGAGGTGAGAACAGCCCAGTAGGGATGAGCTCCGGCGTGTTCGCACAGTGCCTGCCAGGAAGTCGGCACCCCGCTGCCATAATGACAGGCAGGGAGACATTTCCCGATGCTCGGCTGCAGAGATCTGCACAGGGTGTATCTGCCTACTGCAACTGCACTGCTGTTCTGATCAGAGAATTTCACAGGTCAGAAGGGCAACTTAAAAGCCAGAAACAGCCTGTGAAGACTGAGAGACTGTGTGTAAAGGAATGTGATTTCAGCCCTGTGTAGTCTGGGGGGAGGAGCTGTATACAGTGCTGGGATGGGAAAGGAGCTCTGCCAAGTGACCTGCTTGGGTCCCTGTCCTCTGATTCTCCAGTGGTAATCCCTGTCCTCTGATGTAAAGAGGAACTCTGGGAACTCAAAACTCTTGAGCCACTTTGAGTATCTTGGCATGCGGTGGATATATCTGCACGCAGGGTGGAAGTAATGGGTGGTAATGAGGGGGGGGGGCCCAGGTCAACTTTTGCATTGGGCCGACAAGCTTCAAGCTACGCCTCTGGGTAGGAGAGTTGGGGTGAGGCAGCAGCCAGACCATAGATCCATAGCACAGAATCACCATTTTATAGACACCTCAAGGAGCCTACTATACAACGTAAAATGTCCGGGTTTGCTACTTAACTCCCTTCCCTTAGGTTGAAGGAAATGCTGGAGATCTGCTCCTCAGAACATGCATGTTATTGCCCATGACCGAAGGCACATGGAGGCTGCTGTAGGTATTTAGATCTCTACAATTTTTATCTGAAGCAGATTTTTGTTGTTGTTTTAGCAAGAGAGTCTCTTTAAAATCTAATTCCAGGCAGTAGAAAAAATAAATACATTTGTCCCCCCCCCCCCCCCCCAGTAAACCGAAGATTTTGCTTGTTTGTAGGTCAGGGGTCTCCAAACTTTCTAAGCAAAGGTCCAGTTAACTGTCATTCAGTGGGAGGAATAGTGCCCCATCATTGGTGTCAGTGGGAGTAATAGTGCCTCATCATCAGTTTAAGTGGGATAAATAGTGCAACATTGTTGGTGTCAGTGGGAGGAATGGTGCCCTATTGCTGGTATTTAGGGAAGGAATAGTGCACCATCATTGGTATCTGTGGGGGGACTGGTACCCCCAACACCAGTGTCAGTGGAAGAAATAGTGCCCCATCATTGGTATCATTGGGAGGAATAGTGCCCATGATTGGTGTCAGTGGGAGGAATAGTGCCCCATCACATTGGTATCTGTGGGAGGAATGGTGCCCCATCACATTGGTATCAGTCAATGGAATGGTGTCTCAAGGGGTGGATAAAGGCAAGCAAAGAACCACATCTGGCTCGCGGTCTGTAGTTTGGGGACCACTGGTCTAGGAGATGAGGTAACAAAAGGTAATGCAGTCCTGCAATCTGCCCCAGAAAATGAAACAGTGTATACATGATTGGGGGGACGGAGGGGGGGGGTGGAATTTTTTATGCTTTTAACTTTGCCTGGACTTCTTCTTTACGGCTAAGTCAACCTTAAAATAATCCATTGATTTACTTAAGCAAAACAATGAAATTAACTTGTTGCTTTAGGTTTACTCTACAGGTCTACCTGTTGCACCTATTAAACCACAGATGTAAGTACAAAGGTGTATGTGTGTGTAAAGTGATCGCCACTCTCCCATCCAGCCCATGCAGCCATAAAGTAAGGTTGCACGGGCTGGACGGGAGGGTGGCAATCACTTTACGCACATAAGGCTTTACTCTATGGATTGGTACATCATGGCACTCTTCTATCCTGAGGATCCAGGGTAGAGGCTCCTCTTGCTTTGAGCAGCGCCATAAGCATTACTAATTTGGTCACAAATGTGTATATATATATATATGGGTGTATCAGCGGACATGGGTAGTGAAGGTTGATAGTTTTCTTCATTGTGTCCTTTACAAAATGTTCAAAGACGTGGGCTGAATGAAGGAAAATACACGTCCATGTGTACCATACCTTCGTAACTTCCTATGTACTAAAAACGCTTTAATTTACGCCACGCGGTGTACAGAAAGTGTCTATGTCAATTTCTTTACTCCTTGAAAAAAAATATGATTCGAAAAAAAAAAAAGGCTATATTACAAAAAATAAAAACTAGATTAAAAGCTTCTTGAGGCTTTGTATGGAGTAAACAAGCAGAGTTTGTGCTGATAAACAACAATGTAGCAATCCCGGTTTTATCTTTGTTTTCCATTAAACACTGCAATTACATCTTCTTTCATGAAAATTAAAACAGGCCACGCAACATTACAGAGCAATATGAATGCAAATGTACTTTTCTTTATCCTTGACTTTCACAAATTTCTCATCTACACTGCCGCAGAATTACATTTTGTTTTGGAAGGGAGGAAAGGATAAAAAAAGAAAGAGGAGCTCCGAACACTTAAAGATGAGTCATTCTACAAGTCTTTTTTTTTTTTTCTTCCTCCTTCCATTATATTCCATCTTTGCCTTTCTTCCTCCCTTTTTGATAAAAACGTATGCTGGTCATGGAAAAAAGAAACACTAAAGAAGAACTGCACTTGCCAGCTACCTTTATAGAAGCTGCCCTCATGCTGGCCACAAGGCAAGGCATTTTCAAAAACTTTAAAGTGGAAGTAAACCCTCCTATTGTTTTCAGCCAAGGATGCTGCCATCTTGGCCTCTGTTTAATCTGCAACTGCCATAATGCTGCACATGTGATCCATTATGATATCGGTCATTGGATGGTTTGAGTTTGGAGAGCACAACCAATGTGACAGCTAGCATTTCCGGCATGCCGAGAAGTTTAACTGTTTTTTGAAACTATAAAATAGAAGGGTTTACTTCCGCTTTAAACTAGCTTGCAAAAACTGGGAAACTGAAGCTATTCTTTATTGGTCACGTCACACTTTCCCCCATCCTGACCAGTCACCAGTCCTGTCACTTGAGGGCCAGGAAAGAGTAATTAACTCTTCATAAGATCCAACCAGAAGGAACCAGAGCTAACCCAAGGCTACTTTTCTTTACTCCTCTAATGCCGCGTACACACAAACGGATTTTCCGACAGAAAAAGTCCGATGGGAGCTTTTTGTCGGATATTCCGACCGTGTGTATGCCCCATCTGACTTTTTCTGTCGGAAAATCCGATGGACTTGGATAGAGAGCAGGTCCTCTATTTTTCCGACGGAAAAACTGATTTTCCGTCGGCAAAAACTTGGATGGTTTTTCCGACGGAATTCCGTTCAATCCGTTCAAGCTTGTCTTGCATACACACAGTCACACAAAAGTTCTCCGAACATTCGACCATCAAGAACGCGGTGGAGAGCCGAGAAAATTAAGTTCTATGCTTCTGAGCATGTGTCGAACTGTTTCCGAGCATGCGTTGGAATTTTGCGCGTCGGAATTTTTTCCGTCAGAAAAATTAAGAACCTGCTCTAAAATTTTTGCTGGCGGAAATTCCGCCAGCAAAAGTCAGATGGAGCATACACACGGTCGGAATTTCCAACAAAAAGCTCACATCGGACTTTTGCTGGCGGAAAATCCAGAAGAATGATTTTGAAGAAGAATGGATAGAAAGAGGATGACACTAGGCTAAAATCTTGAAGTGCCATCATCCCAAACAAGCAAATGATTACAGCAGACAAATAACTAGGGACATTCTAGGATGGTATCCAAGGACATAAATTCAACACATAAATATATAAAAAAAAAATCTAGATTTATTAATCACATCATATTTTATTAGAATGAATGTCCAGTTTCAAAGGTAACAGACTGTGATCAATGCATTTTATAGATAGCTCCACTTCGGCTATACTTATTTCCACAAGGAAAAAGCTACTGGGTCCCTTTTGTATGTGACTAAAGCAGTGGTCTCAAATCTGCAGCCTGGGGGCCAGATGTGGCCCTTTGCCTTCTTTTATACTGCCCTTGGGGCAGTGTTCCTCTTGCTGATACGAGACACTATTCCAATCATTGACACCAACGATTAGGCATAATTCCTCCCACTGATACCAATGATGGGGCATTATCCTTACTACTAACAGCAGTGGTGGAACTCCTAGGTTTGCAAGGGTCACACTTGTGACTGGGCTCGGGCGTTCGGCCACTGTGGGTCCAAGACGGCAGAAAGGTGGCCCGTTGCTGGACCATATTAAAGGGTCCCACGATGGGAGTAAAGGGATCAGTGGGAAGGACCCCGGGCGGGGGCCAGGGGGGCCCTGAAGGTGCTAGTTATGCCTCTGGGGTGGCCAATGGAATATTCTGATTTCCAGGATATGGAGAGAGAAGCACACTCTTTCTCTCATCCCAAAATGCAGCACTCAACACATAACTGACCCATCTCTAAAGTCAAGCAATGTCATGGTGGGGTGTGGGGCGCAGAGCAGTGAGAAATAGTACTGCAACTCCACAAGTATGATCTTACTTGAGTTCTCGCTTACAGACCACCATCCATTCAGAGCACTGTGTGTGCATTACAGGCCCCCTATGACCACCGGCATCCAGAGCACTGTGCAATACAGGCCTCCTCAGACCTGAGACCACCATCCAGCACTGTGCAGTATTACAGGATTCTCAGACCACCGTCCCAGAGCACTGTGCAGCATTACAGACCTCCCCTCAGACTACCGTCCAGAGCACTGTGCAGCATTACAGGCCTCCCCTCAGACCACTGTCCAGAGCACTGTGCAGTATTACAGGCCTCCCCTCAGAACACCGTCCCAGAGCACTGTGCAGCATTACAGGCCTCCCCTCAGACAACCATCCAGAGCACTGTGCAGTATTATAGGCCTCCCCTCAGACCATCGTCCCAGAGCACTGTGCAGTATTACAGTCCTCCCCTCAGACCACGGTCCCAGAGCACTGTGCAATTCTACAGGCCTCCCCTCAGACCACTGTCCCAGAGCACTGTGCAGCATTACAGGCTTCCCCTCAGACCACCATCCAGAGCACTGTGCAGCATTACAGGCCTCCCCTCAGACCACAATGCAGCATTACAGGCCTCCTCAGACCATCCAGAGCGACTAAATGTGTATCTGTGAGTTTGCTCAAATCTTAATACCATAAATAATAATATATTAAAATTTCTTACTCCAGGAGTATATAATACATTTTGAAATTCTAGAGAAATGCTTAAATAATACATTACAATTGAACTAAACCCATTCAATTTTAGTCGACTAAAATGTAGGGCATTTTAGTCAACTAAAACGTACTGCAGATTTAGTCGACTAAACATGACTAAAACTAAAACAATTGCAGATAACTAAAATGGGACTAAAACTAAAATGGCATTTTAGTCAAAAGAATAAAACTAAAATCGAAAATTGCTACCAAAATTAACACTGCAGGGAAGTCTCCCCCGCTGCCACAATACAATGGCTCAGCAGGGAGGATTCCCCCATCCACTTTGAATTTGTTGATGGAGTAGATGTTTTCATTTAACCCGCTTGTAGGTAGGTGCAGTCTATTTTTTCCGCTGCAGGTGTCCGGAGCGGCAATGCATGTGAAGGAGGAAGTCGAGAGGAACCTAGTTCCTTTATGGTTTCCTCGGTCACAGGGAGGCAGCTATCCGGTTGGATGCTGGCACCCCATGTGACTTTGGTGGCCATCGAGTCTATTTAGGATTCTGGCTCCAGGGTTTGATGTGCATTTTGCAAGGCGCTAGAGAAGGGACAGGTCCCCCCGTCTGTGAGGGACAGTGCTTAGCATAAGGGAAAGGTTCCGGAGGAGTAGGGATAGTGCAGGGACCCGACACGTAAGGCTTCCTAGAAGCCTTACCGTTTGGGAGAAGACCGGCCAGGCTGCATTCCGTTCTTGAGACAGACGTTGTCGGCACCAACTTTTGAGTGCTCCCAGTCAATTTGCCTTCCCACTGGGCTTGTTTGTATTGCTGGACTTCTGTTGCTGCACTTGGACACGTGTTTTCTGCCTGCCACATCATGCTGCACCTACCCACACACTGGTTGAAAGAAAATAACTGACTCATCTATGGCTAGCTTGAGTTGTTATTGAAGAGTGGTCTACCATAGAAGTAGTTAACACATACACTATAATGTCAAAAGTTTTGCGACGCCTGCCTTTACATGCACATGAACTTTAATGGCATCCCAGTCTTAGTCCGTAGGGATCAATATTGAGTTGGCCCACCCTTTGCAGCTATAACAGCTTCAACTCTTCTGTGAAGGATATCCACAAGGTTTAACAGTGTGTTTATGGACCTTGCTTTGTGCACTGGTGTGCAGTCATGTTAGAACAGGAAGGGGCCATCCTCAAACTGTTCCCACAAAGTTGGGCACATAAAATTGTCCAAAATGTCTTGGTATGCGGACGCCTTAAGAGTTCCCTTCCCTGGAACTAAGGGGCCAAGTTCAATGCCTAAAAAAACAAGCCATAATTCCCCCTCCATCAAATGATTTGGACCAGTGCACAAAGCAAGGTCCATAAAGACATAGCTGAGTGTGTTTGGGGTGGAGGAACTTGACTGGCCTGCACAGAGTCCTGACCTCAACTCGATAGAACACCTTTTGGATGAATTAGAGTGGAGACTGCGAGCCAGGACTTCTCGTCCAACATCAGTGGCAACAGCCTCATGCCCTATTGGTACCCAGGTTTTCAACACCCATTCTTCAGCCCCTACCCCTACAGAACTCCCATCCACTCAGTCTCCTAAAATTCCTCCTTCCTTAGCCAATACTGCAGCCCACATGGGTATGGAGGTCCACTCACCTATCTCTACACCTGCATTGTCTCACACAGAGTTGTCCCAATCAGAAATCCCAATACCATTCCCTGTGGATCCCTCTGAACTTTATAGCACATCCTCTTCCACCGCATCAGATCCCTCTTCTTTTTTAGTCCACAACTCCACACCCCCCTGCCCGCAATGAAAAGAAAACTCACAGACGTGGCAGAAGAGGGGGAAGAAACAGACACCCAAAGAAAAATTTGGCAACTCTTATCTGCATTACCACAGTTGTCATTACCCTCGTTGGATCAGGAACATCTCCAAAAGCCAATACTGCCGCCTCAAACATACCGGTAACTGTACTAGAGATGGAGATTACGCTACACATGGTCAACATCTGAAACAAAAACTCCTAGAGAAAGGTTACCCACCCACCCTCATAGATGAAGACATCATGTTTTACACACAACAAAGCAATACCACAGATAGACAAAATAATAAAAACACCTCATCCATACAACCATTGAGATTCACGACCAATTTTCACACTAAATTTAGAAATATGGAACGCATTCTCCAAAAGCATTGGTCCATTCTACAAGAGGACCCACACCTTAAATCCATAATCTAAGCCTGACCCTTCATCTCTTACAGAAGAGCCAGGAACCTAAAAAACAAAATTGCACCAAGCAGATTAAAACCAACTTCTTCCTCCACCAGTGCCCCCCCCCTGAAGTTTTTCAACATGCAAGGCATGTATCAATGTCGTAAGTCTCAGTGCCTGACTTGCTCACATGTCAGTCCTAGATAAAAAGAATTCCAGTCCAAATATCCCATATCCGACTTTCACACTTGCTCATCAGAGTTTGTGGTGTATTGCCTATCCTGTCCGTGTGGCCTACAATATGGAGGCCGCACAATCCCCAAAAGGTTTGGGGAACACAGGTGCCTAGTGGACGCCGGGTCTGACAAACAGTGTCCCCAAATATTTTCTCATTCACCACGAACACTCCTCCCTTGACCTGAAAGTTCGGGTAATCGAAGCAATACCCAATAATTTCCCAGCAGCTGAACGCTTCAGGCGCCTTTACGCAGGAGAATCCTACTGGTTATACAGATTAGATACCCTTGCGCCGGGTGGGCTGAATGAGGAACTATAAATTAATCTTTTACTTTAAATATTGGTCTAGATTAACACCAAATAACCTCTAATCCCACACCCCATTCTTTCTTGTATAAATATGTACTCTTATTTATATATACACAACATTCCTCCCTGGTATAAACATGCACTACCATATATCATATACAGTATATTATGTTTGCCCTATTACAATCCTTCATTCGTTTTGGCTAACAACCTTCATCATCAATCATTTGTAGGCATAAGGACCCTTACGGTCTTATTCCTCCTCTTGATATCCTCCAATAGTAAATACCCAATGTATCTTACACCCATCGTCTAATTGGTTGTCCTCCATTCTTTCACCTTATTTCCTTAGTGACCCCTTTCTCTCTCACCACCCCCCCCCCCATTCCTTTTTTTTTCTCAACTTTTCGGTACCCTCCCCTACTTTTCTCCTCTTTCCCCTCTCTCCCTTATCCCTCTTACTGTCCACATCCATTCCATGTAACTACATTCCACATTTATAACTATTTTTATCTTCGTTTATATTTATTTTTACTTGAATTTTTTTATTTCAATTTTATTTTTATCTTTAATTTTTATTTCAAGTTCATCATTATTATTTTCATCCTTATATTTAGTTTATTTTGATCTCCACCTTTATATACATATATATATTGCCCATAATCATTGTCTCGATACTTACTGATTGGTTCATTGTTTTTAATCATAATTGTAAAACCTTGTTTCATTCGCAACCATCCAGCACACAATCGTTTTTATCAGAATTGCTATTAGATTACCTTGATGGTATCCAACTAGTTAATATGACACACGCGTGATCCACTAATTACCACCTTTAAAGGTTGCCAAGGTAATTCCTAATTAGTCCGGGCCACAACAGACTATATATACCTCCTCCAAAATGGCCACAGTCGACCCTGATGAAGGAGCGTGCATGCTCCGAACGCGCGCTCCTCCCTGCTCTATCGCCAGCCAGAAGTGACGTACACCGCTCTCTGTGAGCTGTCCTGAGTGTCTGGAAGCGATAAGAACCACCGGGTCCCTGGACCCATCAGCTGCCTTTTCACCAGTGAGAAGATTGTCTTTCCCATGAGCGGATGAACCATATTATTAATCCCACAAGCGCCGACATCTCATACATCTTGTGAGTTACCAATTGTCTTTTATGGAATAAAATGTCTTAATAATGCTGAACTTAGATGGCGCTGCTCTCCTTCTGTCTTTGCCTTCCACAGAGTTACTTCTAGCCTATCACGAGCTAGCAGCCATCCACAGTCAGCTTATCTAAGAACACTTCAACTGTCCTTATGCCACAAATGTACCCCACTACATGAAATCCATGTGAAAGAGACTGTGTGAATGAATAACTCCTGCGCTGTCTGAGAATAAAACTAAAACCTAGGGGACGCTGCTGCAAACACCTGAAAATCTGATCCTAAACAGAAAAAAGGGGGTAAGTGAATAAATGGTGGTATTTGCGCTGCGAAGAAAAGGGGAGAGAGTGATGGAAAGCAAACAATATTGTAGGTGTATAAAAAAAGTGGTGTCCGTCTATAACAATAAATGCAACGTGATGAATACTACGTGAAAGGAACGTGACCGGTTAGATGATCCAGTAGAAAAGTCTGTGTTACAATACAAATAGATAAGTGATAAATCCAGTAAACTCAGTGTCAAGTAAACAATCAATGTATACAAACTACATTGGTATAAACCTTCATACATAACGTAATAGATAGAGCATAATTAAACGTGAAAGAAACATGACCACATAAAAATAGAAATTTAATTAAACAGTTATCCAGTAGAAAAGTCTGTTGCACAGTACAAAGTGGTGGAAAGTAAGTCCAACAAAAATCCGTGTCAGGTATGTAAGATCAATCCCATCACCGGAGAAAGGGTAAGTGCTTGAAAACCTAGGATCTTCAGTGATGACACCTGTGTGTCTGCAAGCCGCTCACCTTACCGCCGTAAGGTATACGGCATAAATGGTCTCAGGCGCAGGATGCAATGATGTCTTCCTGTCTATGGTGGTCTTGGTTTTTTTCAACTCTCAATGGTGAGTGTGAACATAGGAAAAAAAACATAGAAAGGCTCATGGCACAATTCCGTATGATAGACAAGAGAGGAATGGATGGCAGCTGACCCAACAGAGATGCACTCACTTTTAGAGAATATAACAGGGACAACAATCCATGAACGCCTCTGCATAAAGTCCTTACGCTGCCTTGAAATCCAAACTCCCTCCCGCCCAGGCTCGATATATATACGAGGTAAATTAAGAAAGAGAGGTGCCCATAGCATAATCCCGTAGTAAAAACTGTTTATTAACCACTTGGAGCCCCGGCCATAGTCGAATGACGGCCTCAAGGTGGCTCTTAAAATCCGGGAGGACGTCAATAGACGTCCTCGGCTCCTCTGGCCACTGGGGGGCGCGCGAGCGCCGGCGGCGGCGCGTCACTGACATGCCGATGCGCGTGCCTGGCGGCCGCGATGTCCGCCAGGCACCCGCGATCGACCGGTACACAGACAAGGACATGGATCTGTGTGTGTAAACACACAGATCCATGTCCTGTCAGGGAGAGGAGACCGACGCTGTGTCCCTTGTACATAGGGACACAGATCGGTCACCTCCCCCAGTCACTCCCCTCCCCCCACAGTAGTAATCACTCCCAGGGCACACATTTAACCCCTTCCTCGCCCCCTAGTGTTAACCCCTTCCCTGCCAGTGTCATTTTTACAGTAACCAGTGCATTTTTATAGCACTGATCGCTGGATCAATGACAATGGTCCCAAAATGGTGTCAAAAGTGTCCGATGTGTCCACCATAATGTCACAGTCACAATAAAAATCGCTGATCGCCGCCATTACTAGTAAAAAAAAAATATTAATAAAAATGCTATAAAACTATCCCCTATTTTGTAGACGCTATAACTTTTGCGCAAACCAATCAATAAACGCTTATTGCGATTTTTTTTTACCAAAAATATGTAGAAGAATACGTATCGGACTAAACTGAGAATTTTTTTTGTTTTTTTAAAAAATTGGGATATTTATTATAGCAAAAAGTAATAAATAGTGTTTTTTTTTCAAAATCTTCGCTATTTTTTGTTTATAGCGCAAAAAATAAAAACCGCAGAGGTGATCAAATACCACCAAAAGAAAACTCAATTTTGTTTGGGAGCCACGTCGCACGACCGCGCAATTGTCATTCAAAGCGACGCAGTGTGTATGTTTTTTTTTTTTTTTTCTCTTTCTCCCCTCATAAGTATCTCTCCCCCCCCCCTTCTTCCCTTTTTTTATTTTTTATTTTTCCCTTCCCTTATTTTCTTCTTTTTCATTCGAGCTTAATTAGGAAATAATATGTTTTAGTATGTATCCTAGTATGTATCCTAACCTACCCGCTTAAAGGGGCGATGGTTTATATATTGCATTTAAAACAACTTGAGAATTAATTGGGTATATTTATTTTTGTATCTATCTTTTTTGAATAATGTTACTTGCTATGTTGCAGGGAACACATCTCGTGGTTTTGATTCTTGTATATATTTTTTTTTTCTTTCTCTTTGTTTACCCCCTACATAGGACAGGCACAGTTAGTGCCTATTGTGTGGTGGAACACACAGTGCACTGCGTTTTGCAGGCACACTAGGGTCTCCCTGTGACACTCCTACCCCCCCTTCCCCCCCCCCTTTTTTTTCCCTGGAGTGTCCCCTTTTTTCGGGAGTATTGATAAAAATTTTATATTTTCTCCCTTTTTTTTCCCTCTTTGGCTCCGGCTCCTCTCTCCACCATGGCTGTTACAATGGTGACTCAACCACTCCTGAATATATGCTCTTACAATGTTAAAGGTTTAAATATTGCTTCTAAGAGAGGGCAAATCTTGTACCAAATGCATAAATATAAAGTCAATTTACTTTTCCTACAAGAAACTCACTTTCAGACTGATTCTCTTCCCACCTGCTCCACCAGATACTTTAATCGGTGGTTTCATAGTACTAATCCTGTTCAGAAGGCTAAAGGAGTTTCTATTGCTTTTCACAAAACCTTGCCTATTGACTTAATGGACTATTTAGTAGATCCTCAGGGACGGTACGTCTTTGTTAAGTTCTCCCTTTGGGGAATTAAATTTACAGCGGCAAATGTATATCTGCCAAACACTAACCAAAGTCAAACAGCGATGGAATATCTGGAAACATTGTTTGGTTTCATGGAAGGGAGACTCATTATGGGTGGTGATTTTAATCTTCCAATGGACCCACAGTTGGATACCTCTTCATCAAGAACTGCGGTTCCACTATCTAGGTTGAAGATGTTGAAGCGTATCCTATACGACCACCATTTAATAGATGTCTGGAGGATATTGCACCCTAAATCAAGAGATTACACTTATTTCTCTCCGGTCCATCAATCCTATAGTCGAATTGACTACTTTTTTGTGGACCATAACTTTCTTGACTGGTCACCAACATGTGATATTGGCACTATGGTTTGGTCAGACCATGCACCTCTTTTTCTGACATTTAAAATTCCTTCGATTCCATTTAGAGAATGGACGTGGCGTCTGAATGATGCATTACTGGCAGATTCAGAATGTTCTACTTATATTACGGAAACTATCTCAAATTTCCTGGCTGACCATGCCTTAGACCCTACCACACTTCCCATTCAATGGGAGGCCCTGAAAGCAGTTTTGAGAGGGTCTTTTATTCAGTTGGGTGCTCGACTGAAAAAAAACGATTAGCAGATATTACAATGGCGGTCCAAAAGCTTAGAACTTTAGAAATAGAACATAAGTGCTCAAATACGACTGAAACACTACTGGAGGTTGCCTCCGCTCGGACGTGTTTGCGCAATTTATATGAATCTTCGGCCCGTTCATATGCGGGTAAATTGGCACTATATCAGTACAAATTTAGCGATAAATGTGGGAAGTCATTGGCTCGATCCTTAAATCCACAACAGACTCCTACCTTTATTTCACAGCTTCAGGGACCAAATGGAGAAATTATATCTTCACCCTCCTTAATTATGAAAACATTCAGCGATTTCTATCAGTCTCTCTACAATATACCCCCGCATCAACTACTAAGCCCATCTGTCACTGAAGAGGATAACGTGGCATCTTATATAGCAGATACTTCATTACCTTCCTTGGATGAAGATACGATAGAAGAACTAGAAACCCCAATTACTGAGGAAGAGGTCGCTAAGGCTATTGCTAACACTCCAGTGGGTAAAAGTCCAGGCCCTGATGGCTTTACGCCTAAATTTTATAAGAACTTTGCACCCTTTCTCATTCCTTTTCTGACTCGGGTATTTAATTCCATAGCAAATGGGTCTACTTTTCCTACACAAACGATGGAAGCACATATCTCACTTATCCCGAAACCAGAAAAGGATCTTTCTCTATGTGCAAATTACAGACCCATATCTTTAATTGGGGTCGATGTAAAAATTTTTGCTAAGATCTTAGCTACCAGCCTACAACCATTATTGCCCCAACTAATACATCTGGACCAGGTTGGTTTCGTCAGCGGTCGAGAGGCTAGAGATAACACGCTTAAAGCCCTCCTGCTGACGGATTATGCCCGTACCCAAGGTATTCCTCTTTGCCTACTAACGGTTGATGCCGAAAAGGCGTTTGACCGTGTTAGTTGGAAGTTTTTAAGATCTTCTCTTCAACAGATTGGCATTGGTCCCTATATGATAGCACGGATTATGTCCTTATATCTATCACCATCAGCTAGAATTAGGATGAATGGATCTTTGTCTCCTGCCTTCCCTATTTCCAATGGAACACGTCAGGGTTGTCCATTGTCGCCTCTGTTGTATGTTATTACGATGGAACATCTGGCAAATGCATTGCGACAAAACCAAAATATTACAGGCATTCAGGTAGGTCCTCTACATGCAAAATTGGCTCTTTTTGCAGATGATTTGCTTTTATTTGTAACAAAACCCCATACCTCTTTTCCTTCTATACTCTTAGAATTTCAGAGATTTAGTGAAGTCAGTAATTTTAAAGTCAACTATAGTAAATCAGAACTTCTTAATATATCTTTATCGCAAACAAACATCAAGCGAATATCGAAGAACTTTTCTTTCAGGACCTGTCCAGTGTCGGTTCGATATTTAGGGATTAATATACCAGCTTCAACATCACAATTATATTCCTTAAATTTTCTCCCGATGCTCCATAAAGTTCAAATGGCTTTGACATCTTATGCCTTTAAGAGACTTTCATGGTTTGGTAGAATTAATACCCTTAAGATGGATATACTCCCTCGCCTTCTATATTTGTTTCAAACTATTCCAATCCATCTTCCGGCCTTGTTTTTCCGTAAAATCCATCGGCTATTTTCGAAGTTTATATGGAATTCAGCTCAACCTAGAATTAGCTTTGGGACATTATCCCTTCCGAAAAATCAAGGTGGGGTGGGGGTACCAGATGTTTCTATCTACCATAAAGCGACTATATTAACACGTATTATTGATTGGTTCCACCACTCCTCATCTAAGCTATGGGTACAATTAGAAGGACACATAAACCCTATAGATCTCTGTGCCCTTCCATGGACTTCGTCTATTCTACGAAAAGGCCTCTCAATTCCAGCAGATCTTACTAGGCAAACACTACATATATGGGACCACATGATACCCATCTATAAAATATCAAAACAATTGAGCCCCATGACCCCCTTCTTTGGAACACCCGATTTTTTTCCAGCCTTACACCCAACTGTATTTGGCCCTTGGAATAAACAGGAACATAGAAGAATTGCTCAAGTCCTACAGTCGGACCCATTATTAACGGTAGCCTCTTCATCTACGATACCCGCTTATAATCCTACGCATTGGCTACAGAGGCATCAAGCCTTATGTTATATACAATCTATTCCATTAAAACAAGATATCTATGCCAAACCAACTGCCTTTGAATCTCTGCTTTTGCAAGAGGAGCCAATATTACACTCGGTTTCTGTATTATACGCTATCTTGCTGTTATCAATACATTCAGATCTTCCCCCATACACACGGAAATGGGAAAAAGACCTCCAACAGACTTTAACTATATCGGATTGGCAAAAAAGTTTTATTTTGACTCATAAAATGTCAATAGCTACAAAAACTCAAGAGAAGGGATATAAACTGGTGAGTAGATGGTATAGGTGCCCCTCTACCCTCCATCGATTTAACCAGGATATATCTGATATCTGTTGGCGTTGTCATGAGTCAAAGGGAAATATGCTCCATATCTGGTGGGCTTGTCCCCCAGTGAGAAGGTTTTGGAAATATATCTTTGACCTATATGGAAAATTAGTGGATACAACTATCCACGCATCACCCAGAGTGGCTCTCTTAACTATGATTCCAGGATCTTTAAAGAAAGCGAAGGAGGATGTGCTTAGACACTTCCTCGCTGCAGCCAGAGCAGTCATTCCACGACATTGGAAATCAACGAGAGTACCCTCCCTGGGGGAATGGGCAATTGAAATGGATTATATTAGAGATCTGGAAGGTCTGTTGGCGCGGGAAATGGGAAGAGAAGTACAGTTCTCTCATACTTGGTCCGTTTGGTCCAAGTTTCGACATTCATCTGAGTTTCCAAATTGGGTTTAGGGAAGTTCTACCACTGTTTAGCTCTGTTGGAGTGAACATAACTGTTTTTTTTCCCCTCTCTAGTGGAATAATATCCGATCCGCTCTATAACCTAATAGGGGAGCACCCCCCCTTTTTTTTTTCTCCCTCCCTTTCCTTTTTTTTTTTCTCTCGTAGATAGGGAAGATTTGTACTGAAGATTTGTAATGCCGCGTACACACGATCGTGATTCACGGCGGTGAAAACACCGCCGTGAATCACGACATGAAAAAAAATGAAAAACGAGGGAACGGCATTTTCCCCCACACACGACCGTTTTTCCCGTCATTTTTTTCTTTGTCGAGAAAAACGACCGTCTGTGGGCTCCGCGGCAGTGTCTCCCTATGGGAAAACTGCAGCGGAAAAAAATGATGTAAAAAACAATGAGAAAATTTAGAACATGTTCTAATTTTTCTCGTCGTTTTTCCTGCCGTTTTTCTCAACGAGAAAAACGGCATAAAGCCCACAGACGATCGTTTTTCTCGGCGAAAAAAAAAATGTCATTTTTCCCGACGGGAAAAATGATCGTGTGTACGCGGCATAAGAATATATACTGTATTCTGAAAGTATATGTAGATGGTCTCCATATATATATATATATATATATATATATATATATATATTTTTTTTTTTTTTTTGTTTAGGGTAAATCCCTGTAATATTTATATAAACTAATAAAATAATATTGAACCAAAGCGACGCAGTGCCAAAAGCTGAAATTTCGCCTGGGCAGGAAGGGGGTTTATGTGCCCAGTAAGCAAGGGGTTAAACCAACAATATAAAAAACAAACTCACTGCTCGTATCCTTCCTTCAGCTGAGAGTGTACCTAGTGCTCAAATCCTGACGCGTATCGTCACATCACGTGACTTCATCAGAGGAAGCCTCTATCACTTATCTATTTGTATTGTGACACAGACTTTTCTACTGGATCATCTAACCGGTCACGTTCCTTTCACGTAGTATTCATCACGTTGCATTTATTGTTATAGACGGACACCACTTTTTTATACACCTACAATATTGTTTGCTTTCCATCACTCTCTCCCCTTTTCTTCGCAGCGCAAATACCACCATTTATTAATGTGAAAGAGAGTTCTAATTACCCACTCTCTCTTTATTCAGCTGATCGAGAGCACATGATCAAATGTACTTTTTTACGTCCAACATCAGTGCCTGACCTCACAAATGCGCATCTGGAAGAATGGTCCAACATTCCCATAGACACACTCCTAAACCTTGTGGACAGCCTTCCCAGAAGAGTTGAAGCTCCAAAGTGTGGACCAACTCAATATTGAACCCTATGGACTAAGGCTGGGATGCCATTAAAGTTCATGTGCGTGTAAAGCAGGGCCGGCCCTACCATGGGACCCTGTGGTACCATGGGTCTCGAGCGGCACTTTCAGGGGGGCGGCAAACTGCCGCTCATGAGCAGTGGCAGGACTGCCGCCCGCAAGCCAGCCCGTTCGCTGCTTATTCCACAGTGAGGGAGCCCGGCGCCGCTGCTGTTAGAGGTGACAGGAGCGGGCTGGGACAGATTACAGCCACTACTTTATTGCTCATCACATCGCTGTAGATGGGGACTGGAATATCCGGCCCCTGTACCTCCCCCCTACCTCTCTCCTCCAGCAGTTTTTTCAAGCACAGCCACTGTCCTGCAGGAATACAGTGACATCCCTGAGGTGGAGCCTCTTGGCCTTGGCTGTTTGAGTGGGCGGGATGGGGGTGCACCTGACCTACGAGATCGCGCCCATCTGGTGTGATAGTGAGCAGAGGGAGACAAGCCAGTGTGTGCAGATGTAAAATCATCTTGCCGTACCTCGTGTAGCTTACAGGCACCTCTATGCTAAATCTGTTAGATTACTGCAGTTTAGCATGGAAGTGCTGCCTGTTAGCTGACAATTGGGCTTAATGATTGTCACTGTCTCCAGGTTTTCACTGCCCCCTGGTGTATACCCTCATGACCCTTCCTGGTACCCTCCTGACCCCTCTCTGGTGTATACCCTTCTGACCCCTCCCTGGTGTATACCCATCTGACCCCTCCCTGGTTTATACCCTCCTGACCCCTCCCTGGTGTATACCCTTCTGACCCCTCCCTGGTGTATACCCATCTGACCCCTCCCTGGTGTATACCCTCCTGACACCTCCCTGGTGTATACCCTCCTGACACCTCCCTGGTGTATACCCTCCTGACACCTCCCTGGTGTATACCCTCCTGACCCCTCCCTGGTGTATACCCTTCTGACCCCTCCCTGGTGTATACCCTTCTGACCCCTCCCTGGTTTATCCCCTTCTGACCCCTCCCTGGTGTATACCCATCTGACCCATCCCTGGTTTATACCCTCCTGACCCCTCCCTGGTGTATACCCTTCTGACCCCTCCCTGGTGTATACCCATCTGACCCCTCCCTGGTGTATACCCTTCGGACTCCTCCCTGGTGTGTGCCCTCCTGACCCTCCCTGCCGCTGTCAGAATCCCCCCACCACCACCATCACCACTGCCTCTGTATGAACCCCCCCACCACCACCGCAGCCTCTGACTGAATCCCTCACCACTGCCTCTGTCTGAACCCCCCCACCACCACCATCACTGCTGCCTCTGACTGAACCCCCCCCACCACCGCTGCCCCCACCACCACATCTGCCTCTGACTGAATCCCCCACCACCACCATCACCACTGCCTCTGTCTGAACCCCCCACCACCACCATTACTGCTGCCTCTGACGGAACCCCCCACCACCACCGTTGCCTCTGACTGAAACCCCAACCATCACCACAGCTGCATTGGATGGAACCCCCCAACCACCACCACTGTTGCATGTAAATCTAACTCCCTAATACATTACATTTTCGTTTTAATTGTCATGATATAAAATAATGTATGTGGGGGCCTTTTGGTGGGCGTAATTTTTTTGGGGGGGGCAGAATTTAATTCTTGGGCCAACCCTGGTGTAAAGGCAGGCGTCCCAATACTTTCGACAATGTAGTGTATGTCTGAACCAGCATTTGCATACCAACAATCAAGTCTGTCAATTGTTTGCTATAGGTTATTGTATATTGAATCATGTTGCTTTGATCTTATTTAAAAAAGGCCAAATAGCTACTACATGCAACTAAAAGTTTTCAGGCAACCGTTAAAACACATGCATTACTAAGAAACATTTAAACAAGCCCATGCATTAATGTAACTTTAATATTATACGGGCTGATCAAACCTAAACATTCCCTCTAAACAATATTCTTATGGTTATCATATTCTGTTATATAATCAGGTGAATCGTCTCACAGGCAGCTCAAGTACCAAAAAACCAGCACTACAGAAAACGAACTGTTAATAATAATGAATAATGAAATAGAACATTTAGAAATAAATATGCGTAATTTGCCATAGACCCCGGAGTTCTCACTCACTCGCACCTTTTTTTTAAATTGTTTTCCTATAGACTTCACATTAATGCAAATGGGAGATTGATAAGGAAAGCCTCCCCCCACTACTTCTGCTTGTAGTAAAAGTGAAATGTCAGCAAAAACAGTTTTCTTTGTTTTGTGTACAGGGGGGAAGAGTTACCTGTTTGATATATTCAGCATTAATAAAGGCCTGGATGCACTGGATAGTGGTACAGCTCCATGCACAGAAAGCAAAGTATCTTATACTACAGGGCTGCCCATGGGATTTTTGAATGAGTTGCACAACATAAAAGTAAAATGTAAAAAAAAATATATATATATATATATATATATATATATATATATATATATATATATACACACAGTGGGGCAAAAAAGTATTTAGTCAGCCACCAATTGTGAAAATTCTCCCACTTAAAAAGATGAGAGAGGCCTGTAATTGTCATCATGGGTATACCTCAACTAGGAGAGACAAAATGTGGAAACAAATCCAGACAATCACATTGTCTGATTTGGAAAGAATGTATTTGCAGATTATGGTGGAAAATAAGTATTTGGTCACCTACAAACAAGCAAGATTTCTGGCTCTCACAGACCTGTATCTTCTTCTTTAAGAGGCTCCTCTGTCCTCCACTCATTACCTGTATTACTGGCACCTGTTTGAACTTGTTATCAGTATAAAAGACACCTGTCTACAACCTCAAACAGTCACACTCCAAACTCCACTATGGTGAAGACCAAAGAGCTGTCGAAGGACACTAGAAACAAAATTGTAGACCTGCACCAGGCTGGGAAGACTGAATCTGCAATAGGCAAGCAGCTTGGTGTGAAGAAATCAACTGTGGGAGCATTAATTAGAAAATGGAAGACATACAAGACCACTGATAATCTCCCTCGATCTGGGGCTCCACGCAAGATCTCACCCTGTGGGGTCAAAATGATCACAAGAACGGTCAGAAAAAATCCCAGAAACACACGGGGGGACCTAGTGAATGACCTGCAGAGAGCTGGGACCAATGTAACAAAGGCTACCATCAGTAACACACTACGCCGCCAGGGACTCAGATCCTGCAGTGCCAGACGTGTCCCCCTGCTTAAGCCAGTACATGTCCGGGCCCGTCTGAGGTTTGCTAGAGAGCATTTGGATGATGCAGAAGAGGATTGGGAGAATGTCATATGGTCAGATGAAACCAAAGTAGAACTGTTTGGTAGAAACACAACTCGTCGTGTTTGGAGGAGAGAGAATGTTGAGTTTCAACCATAGAACACCATACCTACTGTGAAGCATGGGGGTGGCAACATCATGCTTTGGGGCTGTTTCTCTGCAAAGGGAACAGGAGGACTGATCCGTGTACATGAAAGAATGAATGGGGCCATGTATTGTGAGATTTAGAGTGCAAACCTCCTCCCATCAGCAAGGGCATTGAAGATGAAACGTGGCTGGGTCTTTCAGCATGACAATGATCCCAATTACACCGCCCGGGCAACAAAAGAGTGGCTTCGTAAGAAACATTTTAAGGTCCTGGAGTGGCCTAGCCAGTCTCCAGATCTCAACCCCATAGAAAACCTTTGGAGGGAGTTGAAAGTCCGTGTTGCCCAGCGACAGCCCCAAAACATCACTGCTCTAGAGGAGATCTGCATGGAGGAACAGGCCAACATACCAGCAACAGTGTGTGACAACCTTGTGAAGACTTACAGAAAACGTTTGACCTCTGTCATTGCCAACAAAGGATACATAACAAAGTATTGAGATGAACTTTTGATATTGACCAAATACTTATTTTCCACCATAATTTGCAAATAAATTCTTTCCAAATCAGACAATGTGATTGTCTGGATTTGTTTCCACATTTTGTCTCTCATAGTTGAGGTTTACCTATGATGACAATTACAGGCCTCTCTCATCCTTTAAGTAGGAGAACTTGCACAATTGGTGGCTGACTAAATACTTTTTTGCCCCACTGTATATAAAAACTTTTATTGAGATACACAATAATAAAAAAATCTTGTCAAGATAGCATAAACTACACTACACAAGCATACATAATTATAAAACATAAGCAATAGAAAAGAGTCAGTTAGAGTCTAAAAACTTGACGCATTTCATGAAGCAACGTTCACTTCATCAGGAGACTGACAGTTTATATAGGACATCTGCAGAGAGACCAAGCCTATTAGTACATAAAAAATATATATTTGGTTTCCTGGTTGGTTTGGTATCCATAGCGACCTTCGGCCGCCAATGATTGAAGGGATCTTGAAAATATTTTTTATTATTATGTATCTCAATGAAAGTTTATATTTTCTTTAGACATTTTTGATTCACTTTTGTGTGGTGCAACTCATTCAAAAATCCCATGGGCAACCCTTTAGTATGAGATAGCTTGGTATATTCACTTTCACTTTGGGGTTGATCTACTAAAGGCAAATTGGCTGTGCACTTTGAAAAGTGCAGTTGCACTCTGGAAGTGCATTTGCCCCAGAGCTTAGTAAATTAGGTAAAACTTCACTTTGCAAAGAATACCCAATATCCAAAAACAGCATTTTTACTTGCACATGAATGGATGATGGACGTCAGCAGGGCTTCTACTCATTTACTAAGTTCTGGAGCAACTGCACTTGCAGAGTGCACAGTCTATTTGCCTTTAGTTAATCAAGCCCTTTCTGTCACCTTTTCTGGTATCAACGGTAAAAAATAGGATGTCCTCTGACTTTGGGGAGATGTCTTCTAAATTTCAGGAGATGTCCTCTGACTTACTGCTATGCTAGGACAAAGAATTATGGGAGAAATCTACCTAATAGACAGCAATAAAAACCCAACAGACATTTTAACTCTTTAACTCACTCTATCCAAATTTAGAAAAAAGCTTTTGCCTAAACGTCCACTTTAAACACAGACAGATGAGATCATGATTGGTTTTGGACAGTCAGATCATAAAAGATTAAGGCAGATACAGCAAATGACTCCTCTAAAATATTTCTATTTGGAATGTTTCATTGTGAGAGTACAAGAAATGGATTAAATAATGGGGACAATAAATGAGTTTAGTTCCATATGGATGGAATGATGATGTACAGAGCCCACGCTGATGTTGCTCTGACCTTGTGGACATGGATCTATAGTAATTTAGGGCCTGCAGCAAGATACTATATCTTTAGTCTGGTAATGGTACAGTAGGTGACCGCGATATTGTGTCAATCTCGCCACTATTATCGGCGAGATTGACACCCTACGAGCCCCTTCGCGGGAGCCAGCGCCAAGCTGGCTCATTCATCGGGAAAGGAAACCTTTTTTTTCCTTTCCCAAAGCCGACATACATCCGGCTTTTTAATGAACGGGGATCCGACTTGGATTCCCGCCAATACCAGGCACTGTGTTTGGTATGAATCATAAGGGGGAACTCCACGCCAAATTTATATAAAAAAACGTCATGGGTTCCCCTCCAAGATCATACCAGGCCCTTAGGTCTGGTATGGATTTTAAGAGGAACCCCTACGCCGAAAAAACGGCGTGAGGGTCCCCCCAAAATCCATACCAGACCTAAGGACCTAGTCTGCTCTCGGAGGGGAACCCATACCGTTTTTTTATTTAAAATTTGGCGTGGAGTTCCCCCTCATGATTCATTCCAAACACAGTGTCTGGTATTGGCGGGAATCCAAGTCGGATCCCCGACAATCCCATAGAGAGGGGACATTATTCGCTTTTTTCTCGCGCTCGTTGCAATAGGAAAATGTGCTTTTCCTATTGCAGCGAGCGTGAGATGTACCCGGTCGCCAAGAACCAGCATGTTTGGATCGCGCTGGAAACACATTTACACGGGCAGGTACTGTAATCTCACTACATGTTCCAAGCTAAACCAATGAGGTATCAAATTTTTTGCAGTTTGGGCAGAAAACCGATTGGTAAGGCAACCTGCAGACATTAAGGGGTGGTCATATATGTAGGCACCAAAACCCTCAGAGAAGCAAATATACAGAGCCCTGCCGAGTGCCCCATACACTTCCAATGTTGGCATCAATATGTAAGGGAAGGGAAGAACAGAGAGACAATGGCACATACTGCCAATGTTGCTTGTGATCATGGCAGCTTTTCTCATCTGAAAAGTGATGTGATGTCATCCAATTTTTACAGCTAAAGAGATTCCGTAGGATATACAGTATTAGGATTAACCCAATTACTGTGGGATCAGGTCAGACTGTCCATTTTTCAGGCGGACCCAAACTCACCCTCTATTTACTTCTATGAAGCGGCAAATGTAAACAAACTTATGTCCGTTTACACCCACCTACCCTCAATCTGATCTGCTAAAAAAAAAAAAAGCGGATCCGTCTCTTTCCAACTGTGGTGATGGGATGAGTCCAGTTTTTACTATGGTTCCCACAAACATTAGTAGATGACTTCCTAGGACAATATTCTATCCATGAGAGTTTCAGAATGTTGACCGGAAGATGTCATTGGAAATGATAGAGAACCCCCTGAGAATAGATGATTTATGCTCCCCCCCCCAGGCTGACCCCCCTGCCCCTCTGAAAATAAGTGGTATAAAAACCGTTGTATAACTTACCCATACCCTAGGCTCCTACCATAGCCGGTCACATGATTATATGTTTATATGTCTAGGCATTTAGGCAGGTGATCTCAGCTGAAGGGGATTGTCAAAATGTGGAAAAAAAGGCTGATGATTAGTGGGATTTATATGTATGGGCATCGATCATTTACCATTGCATAGATCATATGATCATGTGACCAGCCACTGTAGGTTTTGGAGCATGTGCAAGAGCTTTTATACCTTTTACTTTAAAAGGTTAGGGCGCTCAGGATGGGGAAGGAATCCAATGTATAATAAAAGTCAATTTTAACGAGAACCAGTGAAGATCCTTAGCTATTTGACTTTGAGTCTGGTATCAGCAAAGAAATGTGATTGGTCTGTTATAATCCAAGAACCCAAGAAGTGTTAGGTAGGGCTAGACCTTGTTGGTGGTGAGTAGGAGTAGCTCTGTGGTGGCTCGAATTGGATCCCTTTCAAGCAGAAGATTGTGAACATGTGCAGAAATAAAAAAGTCTTCAAAACTCCAGCTGGTTTAAAAATACAATGATCACTTTATTAGTTTCTAACAAACAAAATAGCCAACATGTTTCTGGAGGTAAGGGCTCCCCCTTCTTCAGTGTTTTGGAAGCGTTAAAGGCTGTTTTGCCATTGCAGGCACAAAAGACACCCCAAAACATTATCATCATATACTGCAGTGCCCACAACCAAAAGATATAATACTGCCAAAGAAGAGGAGAAAGCCCCAATCCCCCCAAAATGTGTTGGCTATGTCCTAAACCAATAAAGTGATCTTATTACAATTAGGAGGACAGATGTATATAATTACAAATGCCTATCAGAGTGATTATTTTTAAGCTGTGAACAGACTTGCCTGTTCTAATATATTGGGAGCTTACAATCAATCATTTAAGCAGCTGAATATTGGTGGGGAACAAAAAACCACATCGGTTGGCCTTGGACTAAACACATGGCAGGAGAATAGGCAAGTTCCACCTCCATCTCACAATGAATGCTTGGGCTGAGTGTTCAATCAGTACACCTAGGCATGGACACACTCTGGATGGGTATATATACAAATAGCGACCATCAGTCACTTTTGAATAGAAGCCACTTCCAAAAGGCTCTGGGATAACAAAAGATAAAGCTGAACTCCAGGAAACGTAAACATTCTCCTATACAGTGGAGCAGTACCCAAACTTCAAGGGTTGACTGCTTGGCTAGATCTGGGGGGCATGAAAAAGGAGTTTTATTTAATGATTCTCAGCTCCTGTAGGCTACTCGATGGGTCCTTGTAGCACATCTCCTTCCCCATGCTCTGGTGGTCTAAGGTACAGGTGCCATCATGTGCGACGCAAGGTACTGGTGCATTGGATGTGAGGGCTCTGAGAAACAGTCCATCGCTGGAGCATTAGGGAACACCCATCTGCTGGTGGGGAGCAGAAGATCAAGTAAAACAGCTTTTACTATTCCCTAGACCAGGGGTCTCCAAACTATGGCCCACAGGCCACAACTGATCTGCTACAAGGTTTTTTTTCAGCCCTCAGCTAGGATCAGTGGCATTTCCTCAATGTGCACTGTTTGAGGATTAAGGTCTACCTATGGTCTCCGCTTCTATAGGAGAGGAATCAAGGGGAATCCGATGGGTATCCCGAGTTCAGCTTTAATGTAAGACGTATGTGCTGACAGCTAATGCCATCAGCTACCCATTCCAGATGTTCCAATATTTCATGTTCTCTATAGGTAAACTTTAAATATGGAGACAATGCTTCAAATGTCTTAAAATAATAATCTAGTTGCAAGCGTACTTCAATACCACACATACGTCACCAGAGCCCCAAACCGTTTTCAGTATTGTGGCTGTGCTGAGATGTGGTCTACTAACTAAGTGATGCAACTACACATAAAGGAGCAAGCAAAGGCAAGCATGCAATGAATGACAATGTGCAATCAGTACACATATACCTAAGTTTTCTTTTGATGCTTGATCCAAAGAATGTATCGCTAACAATGACTTTACTGAAAAGTGAAGGAGAAGTTGTTAGGATGGCAGTGAAACACAACACAATGTAATGGACAAACAATGAAAGCAATGACATGATTTGATGTTTGTGAACTGCTGGCTTGTTTCATTAGGCAATCTGCAAAGTATAGTCACCCATTGAACAATGAGCAGTCATCTTTTGCTGTTCTAACGGGCATTCCCAGATTTGTCCATGGGAGCCTATGCCGTAAACTTTACATTGCACGGGCTTCAACTCATCACACAAGCGTCATTTCAAAAATTGCGCTGATGGAGGATTCTCTGTTTGCATACCCATTCATGCTGCTGCAAACGTACAGACGGCTATAGCTGTGCCATTTTGGATTGATGCCTGCACAATGTGATCAGTTGGAGCTCATACACTGCGAATTTTACAGTCTACCTTGCTCTCACAATGATGCTGGGCCCCAAGGAATACATACAAAAGCTGCAATCTTTGAGTAACTGAACAATGACCCCTGAACTCTGTGCATTACCTACTCTTGACCCCTAAATTTTGTGCACTACTAAATCCTGACCCCTGAACTCTGTGCATCACTTAGAGCCCTTTCACACTGAGGCGTATTTCATGCATTTTGCGCTAAAAATAGCGCATAAATAACGCCTGAAATACTCCTGCCCCAGCATTCTCAATGTGAAAGCCCGAGGGCTTTCACACTGAGGCGGTGCGCTAGCAGGAGACAAAAAAATCTCCTGCAAGCCGCATCTTTGGAGTGGTAAGGAGCGGTGTGTATACCGCTCCTTGCCATTGAAATCAATGGGACACCGCGGTAATACCGCCCGCGTTACCTAATCATGACCCCTGAACTCTGTGCGTTACCTAATCCTGAGCCCTGAACTCTGTGCGTTACCTAATCCTGACCCCTGAACTCTGTGCGTTACCTATCCTGACCCCTGAACTCTGTGCGTTACCTAATCCTGACCCCTGAACTCTGTGCGTTACCTAATCCTGACCCCTGAACTCTGTGCGTTACCTAATCCTGACCCCTGAACTCTGTGCGTTACCTAATCCTGACCCTTGAACTCTGTGCGTTACCTAATCCTGACCCCTGAACTCTGTGCGTTACCTATCCTGACCCCTGAACTCTGTGCGTTACCTATCCTGACCCCTGAACTCTGTGCGTTACCTAATCATGACCCCTGAACTCTGTGTGTTACCCATCCTGACCCCTGAACTCTGTGCGTTACTTAATCATGACCCCTGAACTCTGTACGTTACCTAATCCTGACCCCTGAGCATTACCTAATCAGGAACTCTGTGCGTTAAGAAATCTTGACCTCTGTTACATAACCCTGCCCCTTAAAAACTCTGTGCATTACTTAATCCTAACCCCTGACCTCTGTGCATTACATACTCCTGACCCCTAAGCCCTGTGTATTATTTAATCTTCACACCTGATCCTGACCCCTGAAGTCTGTGCGTTACTTAATCCTGACTCCTGGACCGTGTGCATTACATAATCCTGACCCCAGAAGTATGTACATTACTTAACTTGATCACTTGTCTCTTTGTGTTACTTAATCCTGACCCCTGAACTCTCTGTGTTACTTAATTCTGAACTCTGACTCTCTGCGCTTTTTCCCTCTCTTCACCCAAAGCACTATAGGTTCAGGTTTTATTGAAACGTGCCCTTTTAAGCCCCGACCATTGTTAACCTAACGTGGCTACACCCACAATTCACTGCAGGGCCCAACATATTTTGTCCTTATACTGTACCTCCAAAACCTGCTTCCTGCCCCAACAGTTTGTGACCAATGTTTCAGGGCATGTTAAACAATGGGGGGGGCATGAACTTTTGGGTGTGGCTACAAATGAGGGTGTGGTTTTGCAGACATGGTCCCTGGATTGTGTTTTGAAAGCCCAGTAAGTAACCTTAGTTTAGGCAACTCATGTGAATTTTTATTAGTAAAAGCAACCCTTGCAACAGGCAAACACCCCCAAAATAAGTTCTGTAAAACCGGTATTTTAGTCTCTTCTCATTGTACACACAATATTTAGTAGTGTATGTTGTTACATAGTAGGTGAGGTTGAAAAAAAAACATCAAGTCCAACCTATGTGTGTGATATTATGTTGTGACACTTGGGGTAGAAATGTGGCCAAGCAATGGACATGACGATATTTACAGATTCTTAACAAGCTGTAAATTTGAACACTTTTTATTTTGAATGGACTAGGAGGGGTTTAAGACCACTTTCCATTTTTTTTTTACCATCTGTGTCTCATTAGAGAGATTTCCCTTCATTTCCTGTCCTGTGGGTGAACCCATAGAAGAAAAGAAAAAGATTGGGGTCATGTCTGGCACACCACAGCCCATTGTTCTGTCAATACTGCTGCAATTGAATCCAACTTTTAACAACTAATTAGGTGGTATGTATAGAATTTTATAATTTTAACTTAATTTAAGTATAACATATTGTATTTTCTTTCCCCTATATTCTTAACCAGTTCCATCATTTTGCTATAGGCCAGGCGGGCCTTTTCGTTGATCAAGGTGAACTTCATACACCGGATCGCGCCTCAATGGCTGTGTCCATTGGACACAGCCAATGACTGACCAGTGTACCGGCTCACTGCCGGTGTCCTATCATTCTGGGTCCCCCATCAGATAGTGCCCGGGTTGGACTGCGCATGCGCCGGGTTGGAATGCGCATGCGCAGTCCCATGTCACAGAAATGCCCGAAAATAAACATCTGTTCCGCTCTGTTCAATCAGCTGTTGGCCGCGCTCCCTGCGCTCGCTCCCGCTGCTCGTTCTATCAGATGGGGACCCATTTGGATAGATACAACAGCGCTGGCCGCGCTCATGCCGCTCGTTGCATGCATTTTAGAATCATATCTGCCCCTTGCTGTATTTGAGTGAGCGTGGCCAGCGCTCTATCAAGATGGGTCCTCAATAATACACCCGCGGCCAGCGCTGTTCTATCTAGATGGGTCCCCCATCTGATAGAACGAGTGGCGGAAGCGAGCGTTAACTGCACATGCTCCAAACAACAGGTGATGTAATAGATGTTTTGTCTCGGAGATTTCCGTGATCTCCTATTGCGCATGCGCAGTCCACCCTGGGCACTATCTGATAGGGGGACCCATACTGTTAGAACACCGGTACCATGTGATCCCGGTGACTAATCACAGCAGATCACATGACAATTGTAAACAATGGGGGGCTTCCTTTCATGTCATCCATTGTGTTGTTAGCTGTGATTGGTCACAGTGATCACATGGTATAGACAGGACCAATCACAGACAATCTGTACCGTGTGATTAGCTATGGCCAATCACAGCTAACCACAACAAAACAAACTGAATGAATCGCGTTCATTCAGTAAAATGCTTGCTTATAGCAATGAAATTCACTGCTATTAGCAATCATAATGTGTAAAAAGAAAACCTGATCCTTTCCTTCAGAGTAGTACAATGTTACTATGGTAACATTATATTGCTCTGGCCACAGTGTGTTAAAATAAATCTTAAAAAAAAAAAAAAAAAAAAAATGTTTTAGTCATTCACCAGTCAGTGTCCCTGATCACCAGCACATCAGTTATATTTCCAAAAAATTATGACAAAAAATTAGAAATTCAAAAAACTTGCCATGCCTCTAACTAAATACCTTGGACTGTCTACTTTTAAAAAATGGGTTATTTTGGGGATATCTATATTGTCCTGACATTTTTGGGCCACAAGAAATTAGATGAAATGAGGCTGTCAGTACATTAGGATTGATCGTTTTTCAGATATATACCATTGTTTGTGGAGTCTTTGACTTTCCTACAGACTAAATAATATACACTGATTTGGGTTATTTTTACCAAAGAAATGTAGCAGAATACATTCTGGCCTAAATTAATGTAGAAAGATTATTTATTTGCAAAGTAAAACAAAGAAAAACATGGATTTTTTTTCAAAATGTATTTTTAGTTTATTAAGCAAAAAAAAAAAGTGATTAAATACCACCAAAAGAAAGCTTTAGCTGTGTGAAGAAAATGACAAAAATGTCATATGGGTACAGTGTAGCATGACCGCGCAATTGTCATTCAAAATGTGACAGCGCTGAAAGCTGAAAATTGGCCTGGGCAGGAAGGGGGGTGAAAGTGCCCGGTATTGAGTTGGTTAAACTCATAAAAATATATTTTGAAAAATAAATACATTAGGCTATCAATGACCTCTATAGCTGCAAGCACTTTAAGGTAATTCATCCTCAATGTTTACAGCAGAAACATTTGTACTTTTATTTTCTCTCGCTACATCATTTTGTTTCTTCCCCAATAACATTTAAAAAAAAAAAAATCTTCATAAATTAAGGCATTCTGCTAAATATTTTTGGTAAAAAAAAAATCCCAATAAGAGTAAATTGATTTATTATTTGACAATTATATTATATGATTATTTGCACAAAAGTTGTAGCCTCTACTGAGATTTTTATTTATTTATTTTACTAGTAATGGCGGACATCAGCGACTTATAGCAGGACTGCGATATTGCGGCGGGCAATATGACACTTTTTGGGAACCAGTGGCACGAATACAGTGATCAGTAGACATGTGCAACTTGTCTTGTTTCAAATTAATTAGTTAAAAAACGAAAACCCGTTTAATATTCGAGAATTCCCAATTCACAAATTTACGTATTGCCGGATATCAAATTTTCCAATTTACGAATTGACAAAATTAGAAAATCCTGAAATTTGAAAATCTTAAAATTCAAAAATTCAAAAATTCTAAATTCGAAAATCTGAAAATCCGAAAATCTGAAATAATAACTAATAATTACTTAATTATTACTAAAATTTTAATTCTAGGTATTGGAATTTCCTTTCAAATTTGGCTGTTAGTGATACGTAACGAATACGAATTTATCCAACGTTACGAAATTTCTGAAATAACGAATGCCGTATCTAAACGAATGGAACGTAATGAATTAACAATAATAAATAACAATAATAATAATTGAAATGGAAACAACTTGTCTTGTTTCAAATTAATTTGTTAAAAAAAGAAAACCCGTTTAATATTCGAGAATTCCCAATTCACAAATTTACGAATTGCCTCATATCAAATTTTCCAATTTACAAATTGACAAAATTCGAAAATCCTGAAATTTGAAAATCTTAAAATTCTAAAATCCGAAAATTCAAAAATTCTAAATTCGAAAATCTGAAAATCTGAAATACTAACTAATAATAACTTACTTATTACTAAAATTTTAATTATAGGTATTGGAATTTCCTTTCAAATTTGGCTGTTAGTGATACGTAACAAATACAAATTTATCCAACGAAAATTCAAAAATTCGAAATTAGAAAATCTGAAAAATCTGAAATAATAACTAACTAATAATAACTTAACTATTACTAAAATTTTAATTATAGGTATTGGAATTTCCTTTCAAATTTGGCTGTTAGTGATACGTAACGAATACGAATTTATCCAACATTACGAAATTTATGAAATAACGAACGCCGTATCTAAACGAATGGAACGTAATGAATTAATAATAATAAATAACAATAATAATAAAAACGTATTATTATTATTAATTAATTACATTCCATTTGTTTAGATGTAACGTTCATTATTTCAGATAATTCGTAACTTCGGAAAAATTTGTATTAGTTACGTTCACTAACAGCCAAATTTTAAAGGAAATTCCAATACCTATAATTTAAAAGTTAGTTATTATTTAGAATTTCCGGATTTCGTATTTTCTAATTTACGAATTTTCTAATTTATGAATTTACAAATTCATAAATTCGAAAATTCAAAAATTCATAAATTCATAGATTAGTAAATCCATAAATAAGAAAATTAGAACATTTACAAATTTTGATCATAACGAATGACCCGACAATCGAGAAAAAAAAAAAAGAAATGAAATAAACAAACAAATTTTTCGGCAGTGCACATGTCTATTGATCAGTGCTAAAAATATGCACTGTCACTGTACTAATGACACTGGCTGGAAAGAGGTTAAACATTTCGGGCGATCAAAAGGTTAAATGTGTGCCTAGCCAGTGTTTTGGTGTACTGTGTGTGGTGCTTTTACCAAGGGAAGTAAAAAATGCTTCCCTGCTTTGCGGGAAAGAAAATCCATTACTTCCCCGCTGACATAGGCAGGGCTCTGTCCTGTGTGTCTTCCTGACGATTGGCGGGTGTCGGCGTTCATCCATTGGCCGGCACCCACTGATCGGCATCTGCTGTGTATAATCACAGCACAGCTGGGTTGCTGGCAGCACGCGCCCCCGGATCACGTACCTAGTGTGATCTGGCACAGGAGAGCCGCCTTTCCACCATATATGTACGTTATACGTTCGGCAAGCGCTTAAACTAGAACTATAGGCAAATGTTAGGAATGTTAAGATTGATGTTAGGAATGGGAGGTTGTTGGTGATCGCAGAAAAATTCACATATTGTCTTTGCACCATAGAGTGCCTCTCCCAAACATACGATTCTTGGTTTGAAGCGCATAAAAAAAAAAAAAACTTACTTGGAAAAAAAGCGTTCTGACGAACAGCAAGTGAACTACCGTAATGCCGCGTACACACGACCGTTTTTCATGACAAGAAAACGGCCATTTTTTAAATTGGTCGTGAAAACCGGTCGTGTGTATGCTCCAAAACAGTTTTCTCGACGGGAAAACTGGCCGCAAAAAAATTAGAACCTGCTCCATTTTTTTCTCGTTGTTTTTCCCCTCGTTATTTTTCTCGTCACGAAAACCGCTCGTGTGTACGCTTTTCCGAGGGGAAAAAAAAATGCGCATGCTCAGAATCAAGTATGAGACGGGAGTGCTCGTTCTGGTAAAACTAGCGTTCGTAATGGAGATAGCACATTCATCACGCTGTAACGGACTGAAGAGCACGAAGCTGAAAAGCGCGAATCGTCTCTCACCAAACTTTACTAACACGAGATCAGCAAAAGCAGCCCAAAAGGGTGGCGCCATTCGAATGGAACTTCCCCTTTATAGTGGCGTCGTACGTGTTGTACGTCACCGCGCTTTGCTCGAGCGTTTTTTTTTTCCTGAACGTGTGTAGGCAAGGCAGGCTTGAGAGGAAACACGACGAATCACGTGGAGAAAAACTTTGTTTTTTTGCATGACAGGAAAAACGGTCGTGTGTACGCGGCATAACGAGTGAGCCCATTCCTCGTTACTCCCAGTTTTACTGTAAATAGCTCCTTCTCTGCTGGCGGAAGGTTAATCAATACGGGCTCAAAATATCAAAGCTGCGATCGCCTGTAGTTTTTTTGCCCGCGGCACAGTCTGTTCCTTCCAGCTAATGATGTTAACAACTCTCAAGACCTTGATTACTCCATGACCGCCGTGTGACTCCGCGCCCTGTCTTGGGCACTTTTCTTGAATTGAAAGAACTTTCCATTTAATGATGAACATTGTGTAATGATAGAAACTTTCCGACTGCGTCATTGCTGCGTCAGCCGCTGACGCCAATCGTTCAATGAATTGCGTATAATAAAATACAATTTTAATAGCATTGGTCAATTTTGTATGACTGTTTCTTTAGCAGTAAAGTGCTAAATTTGTATTAAAAATGAAATAATTTGGTTTACTGAAAGGTGCCCTTGAAAATCATTCACAAATATGTTCAGAATTTAAAGTAAGAATTTCAAGGTCTTCGCTAGGAGAAAACTGCTGCAGCAAAGGATCCAACATTCTGGTGCTATAACAATTCAATACAGAACAAAATATGGAATAAGTTCTGTGTAGTTCAGTTAAAGCTGTACTCCCTTCTTGTTAAAAAAAAAAAAAAAAAAAGCTGTACTCCAGTCAAAGAGCCAAATTCGCAGATGAAATTCATACAGTGCCTTGAAAAAAGTATTCATACCCCTTGAAATGTTCCACATTTTGTCATGTTGCAACCCAAAACTTTGTAGAACCCCCTTTCTCTGCAATTACAGCTGCAAGTCTTTTTGGGGATGTCTCTACCAGCTTTGCACATCTAGAGAGGGACATTTTTGCCCATTCCTCTTTGCAAAATAGTTCAAGCTCTGTCATCAATTTTCAAGTCTTGCCACAGATTCTCAATTTGATTTAGGTCTGGACTTTGACTGGACCATTCTAATACATGAACATGCTTTGATCTAAACCAGGGATATGCAATTAGCGGACCTCCAGCTGTTGCAAAACTACAAGTCCCATCATGCCTCTGCCTCTGGGTGTCATGCTTTCTGCTGTCAGAGTCTCGCTATGCCTCATGGGACTTGTAGTTTGGCAACAGCTGGAGGTCCGCTAATTGCATATCCCTGATCTAAACCATTCCCTTGTAGCTCTGGCTGTATGTTTAGGGTCATTGTCCTGCTGGAAGGTGAACCTTCTAAGATTGTCCTGTATTTCGCTCCATCCATCTTCCCATCAACTCTGACCAGCTTCCCCGTCCATGCTGAAGAAAAGCATCCCCACTAGACATGTGCATGACGAAAAAAAACGTTTTGTTTTGTTGTGATTCATTAATCTAGTTATTTCGTTCAGTTAAATTCGGTTGATTTGTTCAATTTGTTTTCGGAATTCGTATTCGGAATTTTCTTCGAATTTACCAATTTTTTTCAATTCTAAACGATCAAATCGATACATTTTCGAATTGGTCGAAACGAAAATGTTATATTGTTTTCGATTCGAATGCAACAAAGTGAACAAACAAAAGAAAAATCTTCATCAAATGATTACAATGACTCTTTAAATCACCTTTGGTTTAACAAAAACAGCATTTAATCTAAATGGTACTCTAATAACACACACAGTCTTTGATTTCAGCAATATGTGAAGTGAGAATTCGACTGGAGCTCAATGTAGAATTTGATTCAAATCTCAGTCAGAATTTCGTTACGTTATTCGGAGCATTCAGGAAACTTTGTTTATACAGTATTGTAATTCGGGTATTCGGATATATCTGAATCACCGAATAACGAAAAATTTGGCAGAATATTAAGTCGGAACAAAACGAACCGCACATTAGACATGTGCGATTAGTTTCGTACGAATCGAAAATTCGTACGAATTTTTCGAAATTCGTACATTTGTACGAATCCGAAATACGAATTTTTACAGATATGAATTCTGTACGAAATACGAAGTTTCGTTTACGAAGTTTCATTTACGAATTTCGGCTCCAAATTGAAAAGATTCGACATTATAGAGAGAAAAGATTCGGACATAGAGAGAAAAGATTCGACATTATAGAGAGAAAAGATTCGACATTATAGAGAGAAAAGATTCAGACATAGATAGAAAAGATTTGACATTATAGAGAGAAAAGATTCGACATTATAGAGAGAAAAGATTCGACATTATAGAGAGAAAAGATTCAGACATAGATAGAAAAGATTCGACATTATAGAGAGAAAAGATTCGACATTCGGACGGTCGAATCGTTCGTTATACGCGTCGAACGAAATTCGTATTTCGTATGAATCCGAATTGAATTCCGTAAACGAATTACTAATTACAATTTTTTTTTAATACGAAACGGAACGGAACGAAACAAATTTTTCGACGGCTCCCATGTCTACCGCACATGTCTAATCCCTACAACATGATGCTGCCACCCACCATGTTTCACGGTGGGGATGGTGTGTTGAGGGTGATGTGCAGTGTTAGTTTTCCACCACACATAGCGCTTTGCTTTTAGGCCAAAAAGTTCAATTTTGGTCTCATTTGACAAGAGCACCTTCTTCCACATGTTTGCTGTGTCCCCCACATGGCTTCTTGCAAAGTGCAAACAGTACATCTTATGGCTTTCTTTCAACAATGTCTTTCTTTTTGCCACTTTTACATAAAGGCCAGATTTGTGGAGAGAACGACTAATAGTTGTCCTGTTGACAGATTCTCCCACCTGAGCTGTGGATCTCTGCAGCTCCTCCAGAGTTACCATGGGTCTCTTGGCTGCTTCTCTGATGAATGCTTTCCTTGCCCGGCCTGTCAGTTTAGGTGGACGGCCATGTCTTGGTAGGTTTGCAGTTGTGCCATACTCTTTCCATTTCCGGATGATGGATTGAACAGAGCTCCGTGAGATGTTCAAAGATTGGGATATTTTTTTTCAACCCAACCCTGATTTATACTTCTCCAAAACTTTATCCCTGACCTGTCTGGTGTGTTCCTTGGCCTTCATGATGCTGTTTGCTCACTAAGGTTCTCTAACAAACCTCCGAGGGCTTCACAGAACAGCTGTATTTATACTGAGATTAAATTACACACAGGTGGACTCTATTTACTAATTAGGTGACTTCTGAAGGCAATTGGTTCGACTAGATTTTAATTAGGGGTATGAGAGTAAAGGGGGCTGAATACATATACACGCCACACTTTTCAGATTTATATTTGTAAAACATTTTGAAAACCATTTATCATTTTCCTTCCACTTCACAATTATGTGCCACTTTGTGATGGTCTATCACAAAAATTCCAATAAAATATACCGTATATACTTGAGTATAAGCCGAGTTTTTCAGCACATTTTTTGTGCTGAAAAAGCCCCCCCTCCGCGTCTCCCGCTGTTGACACAGTGCAGTCAGTCAGTGGCCGTCCAGTGTAACAAAGCCCCGCCTCCTCCTCGTCCTCATCCGTGATAGACGGAACACTGACTCACTGCTGGGAAACTGAATCAGTGTTTCGTCTATCACGAACGAGGAGGAGGCGGGGCTTTGTTACACTGGACGGCCGCCGACTGCAGTTAAGATGCACGACACAGCAGGAGATCAGGTACATGAGGCACAGTGAGGCATGCAGATGGGCACAGTGAGGCATGCAGATGGGCACAGTGAGGCATGCAGATGGGGACAGTGAGGCATGCAGATGGGGACAGTGAGGCATGCAGATCGGCACAGTGAGGCTGAAAATGGGCACAGTGAGGCTGCAAATGGGCATTGTTGACCCTCTTTTCCACTTACAGTAGCTGCTGCATTTCCCACCCTAGGTTTATACTCGAGTCAATACGTTTTCCCAGTTCTTTGTAGTAAAATTAGGTGCCTCGGCTTATACTCGAGTATATACGGTATTTACATTTTTGGTTGTAACATGACAAAATTTGAACATTTCAAGGGGTATGAATACTTTTTCAAGGCACTGTATTTGGGAGCTGTTTTACCTGCCAAAGCATTTCTGTTTATCCAGTCCTGCAATTTACACAGCTTTATCACACAGCACAGCCCTGTTTATGTAAAAGCTGAAGCCTCCAGGCTTCATGTGATCACTAGATCATTGCTGATATAGCCATCAAATGATTGGGAGTCACTCTGAAAGATTCCCCATCATCAGTGTGGACACCAGCTTTCAAAGACAGCCAGGATTTAGAGCCACCAGCCGCACAAAGTGCTGGCTAGTAGCTCTCAAAGCAGGGACATTTATTACCTAGTTCCAGACTTTGGGCATGCTACGCATGACCAAAAAAAGATCATCATTGTACACAGGACATGTCTAGCATGTCCTTTCCTTCTGCCCTGTTCCCCTGCCCCTCCCTCTCCCCTCAGTACACAGCAATTCTGCTGTGATTATTCAAAGCCGGCATTCCTGTGTACATAGTAAAGGGGCAGCTTTAGCTGTCTAAAAAAAAAAAAAAGCCGTCTGTTTATAAATAACACTGTTTAGATGTTACAGAAAGATGCAATGTAACACTTTTGTATCGTTCTGTTTATTCATCTGCAGGGATGAGCCAAACACCACCCTGTTCGGTTCGCACCAGAACCTGCGAACAGACAGAACGTTCGCGTGAACTTTAGAACCCTATTAAATACAATGGACTCCAACGTTCGAAATCTAAAGTGTTAATTATAAAGGCTTATATGCAATTTATTGTCCTAAAAAGTGTTTGGGGACCCGGGTCCTGCCCCAGGGGACATGTATCAATGCAAAAAGAAGTTTTAAAAACAGCCGTTTTTTCGGGAGCAGTGATTTTAATAATGCTTAAAATGAAAAAATAAAAGTGAAATATTCCTTTAAATTTCGTACCTAAGGGGTGTGTATGATATGCATGTAAAGTGGCGCATGTTTCCCGTGCTTAGAACTGTCCCTGCATAAAATGTCATTTTTAAAGGAAAAAAAGTCATTTAAAACTCACTCGCGGCTATTAATGAATTGTCGGCTCCCGGCAATACATAGAAAAGTAATTGATAAAAAAAAAAAAAAAAGTGTGGGGGTTCCCCAGAATTCAATTACCAGGCCCTTCAGGTCTGGTATAGATATTAATGGGAACCCCGCCGCATATTTAAAAAAAAATGCGTGCGGTTGCCCCAAATATCCATACCAGGCCCTTCAGATCTGGTATGGATTTTAACCACTTAACGACCGCTCACTGTATATATACGTCGGCAGAATGGCACCGACAGGCACAATCACGTAGAGTGTACGTGATTGCCTTTGCATAGTTGGGGGGTCCAATCGGACCCCCCTCCTATACAGTGAGCGGTGGCTAAGTGTCCGGGAGCGTTCCGGGATGAGGGGGCAGCCATTCGTTTCCGGCCACCCCCTCGCGATCGCTCCCGGCGAATGGAAATGCCCCCTCTGTCTGTGTCAGACAGAGGAAGCAGGAGGAAGTGATGTCATCTCTGGTGCGGCGCTCACATATACCGAGCGCCGTACAAGAGAAGACATCAGGTCAGTGCACACAACACTACACTGACACCAGGACACATAGGGACATAAATCGCCCCCCCCCAGGCCCCCCCAGATCAACCCCCCAGCCCCCAGTCACAGTGTCACTGATTGCAGTGACCATTTATTTAGTGATCACTGCAATCAGTGACATTTGTGACTGTAAAAGTGTCAGTACATTCAGTTTTAGGTCCAGTGTAGCCCCCTAACCCCCCCTAATAAAGGTTTAACCCCCTGATCACCCCCCAGATAACCCTTTCACCCCCTATCACCACTGTCGCTAAGCTATCATTTTTCTGATCGCTGTCTTAGCGTCAGTGATGCCGATCGGCAGCCAGTAATTTTTTTTAGGTTTGCCGCATGTTTTTATAGCGTCAGGTACCCCAATATATTATCTAATAAAGGTTTAACCCCCTTGATCGCCCCCCAGGTAACCCTTTCACCCCCTATCACCACTGTCGCTAAGCGATCGTTTTTCTAAACGCTGTCTTAGTGTCGGTGATGCAGATCGGTAGCCGGTAATTTTTTTTAGGTTCGCCGCAGGTTTTTATAGCGTCAGGTACCCCAATATATTATCTAATAAAGGTTTAACCCCCTTGATCGCCCCCCAGGTAACCCTTTCACCCCCTATCACCACTGTTGCTAAGCAATCGTTTTTCTAAACGCTGTCTTAGTGTCCGTGATGCAGATCGGTAGCCAGTAATTTTTTTTAGGTTCGCCGCAGGTTTTTATAGCGTCAGGTACCCCAATATATTATCTAGTAAAGGTTTAACCCCCTTGATCGCCCCCCAGGTAACCCTTTCACCCCCTATCACCACTGTCACTAAGCGACCATTTTTCTGATCGCTGTCTTAGTGTCGGTGATGCAGATCGGTAGCCAGTAATTTTTTTTAGGTTCGCCGCAGGTTTTTATAGCGTCAGGTACCCCCATATATTATCTAATAAAGGTTTTAACCCCCTGATTGCCCCTAGTTAACCCTTTCACCAGTGATCACCATATAAGTGTTACGGGTGACGCTGGTTAGTTAGTTTGCTTTTTATAGTGTCAGGGCACCCGCCGTATATAACCCAATAAAGGTTTAACCCCCTGATTGCCCGGCGGGTGATATCAATTAGGTTTTAGCGTCAGAGAGGGTCTGCGTCACACCCCAGGCAGCGTCAGGTTAGTGCCAGTAACGCTAACACCCACGCGTGAAGCATACACCCCCCTTAGTGGTATAGTATCTGAACAGATCAATATCTGATCTGATCAGATCTATACTAGCGTCCCCAGCAGTTTAGGGTTCCCAAAAACGCAGTGTTAGCGGGATCAGCCTAGATACCTGCTAGCACCTGCGTTTTGCCCCTCCGTCCAGCCCAGGCCACCCAAGTGCAGTATCGATCGATCACTGTCACTTACAAAATAAAAACACACATAACTGCAGCGTTCGCAGAGACAGGCCTGATCCCTGCGACTCCAGTGCTGTAGGAGGTGATTTCACCACCACAGTTAAATAAAAAAAGCATATATGCCGAAGCATTGGGGCAGCAGGAGCGGAGGAGCGATTTTGCTCCTAATGCCGCGTACATACGGTCGAAATTCCGACGGAGGCTTGCCCGTGGAAAAGTCTGACCATGTGTGTGCGGCATAACTTTTTTGCGGGAGGATGCCCCCATGCTTCGGCATATATAAATGGTGCGTGTATGCCCATCATTGGAAGTGGGTGGATGAAGGGCGGTATTCTAATGGTGGGCATACCCACCGATCAATCTCTTTTTTCGTTCAGCCAACTGGCTGCATGAAAAAAAAAGATTACAATACATGTCCAACAAGGACCAGCAACGTACTGGTATGTTGCTGGACTTTGAATGTTTATACCAGAATGATGCCTGCGGGTTTAGGTATCATCTTGGTATCATTCTTTTCAGCCTGCGGCCGGCTTTCATGTAAAAGCAATCCTAGCAGATAATTAGCCTCTGGACTGCTTTTACAAGCAGTGGGAGGGAATGCCCCCCCCCCCCCGGATATAAAAAGCGCCATTGGGAAATTGGGAAAGCATTTTATCACACCGATCTTGGTGTGGTCAGATGCTTTGAGGGCAGAGGAAAAATCTAGGGTCTAGAAGACCCCAGTTTTTTCAAAAAAAGAGTACCTGTCATTACCTATTGCTATCATAGGGGATATTTACATTCCCTGAGATAACAATAAAAATGATAAAAAAAAAAAAATACTTGGAAGGAACAATTTAAAAATAAAATAAAAAAGCAAAATTAATAATAAAAAAAAAAAAGCACCCCTGTCCTGCCCTGCTCTTGCCCAATGGCGAACGCAAGCGTCGGTCTGGCGTCATATGTAAACAGCAATTGCACCATGCATGTGAGGTATCACCGCGAAGGTCAGATCGAGGGCAGTCATTTTAGCAGTAGACCTCCTCTGTAAATCTACTGGGGTAACCTGTAAAGGCTTTTAAAGGCTTTTAAAAATGTATGTAGTTTGTCGCCAATGCGCGTCAGCAAATAGCTTGGGGTGTCTATATTCCAAAATGGGGTCATTTGGGGGGGTTTACAAAAACAACTTTTTGTAATTTTTTTTTTTTTGTCATTATTCAATCATTTGGGACAAAAAAAAAATATATTCAATGGGCTCAACAGGCCTCTCAGCAATTTCCTTGGGGTGTCTACTTTCTAAAATGGGGTCATTTGGGGGGGTTTTGTGCTATTTTGGCATTTTATGGCCTTCGAAACTGTGATAGGTAGTGAGGCGTGAAATCAAAAATTTGCGCCCTTAGAAATCCTGAAGGCGGTGCTTGGTTTTCGGGGTCCCGTACGCGGCTAGGCTCCTAAAAAGTCCCACACATGTGGTATCCCCGTACTCAGGAGAAGCAGAAAAATGTATTTTGGGGTGCAATGCCACATATAACCATGGCATGTGTGAGCAATATATCATTTAGTGACAACTTTTTGTAATTTTTTTTTTATTTTATTTTTTAGTCATTATTCAATCACTTAAGACAAAAAAAAAAAAAATTCAATGGGCTCAACATGCCTCTCAGCAATTTCCTTGGGGTGTCTACTTTCCAAAATGGGGTCATTTGGGGGGGTTTTGTACTGCCCTGTCATTTTAGCACCTCAAGAAATGAGATAGGCAGTCATAAATTTAAAGCTGTGTAAATTTCAGAAAATGTACCCTAGTTTGTAAACTCTATAACTTTTGCGCAAACCAATAAATATACGCTTATTGACATTTTTTTTAATAAAGACATGTGGCTGAATACATTTTGGCCTAAATGTATGACTAAAATTGAGTTTATTCGATTTTTCTCATAACAAAAAGTAGAAAATATCATTTTTTTTCAAAATTTTCGGTCTTTTTCCGTTTATATTGCAAAAAATAAAAATCGCAGAGGCAATCAAATACCATTAAAAGAAAGCTCTATTTGTGGGAAGAAAAGGACGCAAATTTTGCTTGGGTACAACATTGCATGTCCGCACAATTTACAGTTAAAGCAGCGCAGTGCAAAATTCTGAAATAACCTCTGGTCCTTTAGCTACCAAATGGTCCGGGGCTTAAGTGGTTAAGGGGAACTCCACCCCAAATTTTAAAAAAAAATGGCGTGGAGTCCCCCCAAAAATCCATACCAGACCCTTTTCCGAGCACGCAACCTGGCAGGCCACAGGAAAAGAGGGGGGGACGAGAGAGCGCCCCCCTCCCTCCTGAACCGTACCAGGCCACATGCCCTCAACATGGGGAGGATGTCCCCATGTTGATGGGGACAAGGGCCTCATCCCCACAACCCTTGCCCGGTGGTTGTGGGGGTCTGCAGGCGGGGGGCTTATCGGAATCTGGAAGACCCCTTTAACAAAGGGGACCCCCAGATCCCAGCCCCCCCTATGTGAATTGGTAAGGGGTACATTGTACCCCTACCATTTCACGAAGAAAGTGTAAAAAAAACAAAAAAAAAACACACAAACACCTTGGAAAAGTCCTTTATTAAAAAAAAAAAAACATTCCAGCGGAGAAATCCAGTGTCCCGCGGCGATCCGATGTCCAGCGCTGTCCGTCATTGGCTGAGCCTGAGTGGACCTGATGGGGAACTTCCTCCGCAGTCTATTACATGTATAGACCCGCCCCTTCTAAAGTTCCCCATCAGGTCCGCTCAGCCAATGACTAGGTGTAAGGCTGAGGACCTGAAGCGGAACATGAGAAGGGGCGGGTCTATTCATGAATTACACAGTGAAGGAAGTTCCCCATCAGGTCCGCCCCCTCGGTATGTCAGACCCCGCCTACGTCATTGGCCTGAGTGGGAACTTCCTTCACTGTGTAATTTACACAGTGAAGGAAGTTCCCCATCAGGTCCGCTCAGGCCAATGACGTAGGCGCGGTCTGACATACCGAGGGGGCGGACCTGATGGGGAACTTCCTTCACTGTGTAATTCATGAATAGACCCGCCCCTTCTCATGTTCCGCATCAGGTCCTCAGCCTTACACCTAGTCATTGGCTGAGCGGACCTGATGGGGAACTTTAGAAGGGGCGGGTCTATACATGTAATAGACTGCGGAGGAAGTTCCCCATCAGGTCCGCTCAGTCTCAACCAATGGCGGACAGCGCTGGACATCGGATCGCCGCGGGACACTGGATTTCATCGCTGGAATGTTTTTTTTTTGTTTTTTGTTTTTTTAATAAAGGACTTTTCCAAGGTGTTTGTGTTTTTTTTTTACATTTTTTGACACTTTCTTCGTGAAATGGTAGGGGTACAATGAACCCCTTACCAATTCACATAGGGGGGGATCTGGGGGTCCCCTTTGTTAAAGGGGTCTTCCAGATTCCGATAAGCCCCCCGCCCGCAGACCCCCACAACCACCGGGCAAGGGTTGTGGGGATGAGGCCCTTGTCCCCATCAACATGGGGACATCCTCCCCATGTTGAGGGCATGTGGCCTGGTACGGTTCAGGAGGGGGGGGGGCGCTCTCTCGTCCCCCCCTCTTTTCCTGTGGCCTGCCAGGTTGCGTGCTCGGATAAGGGTCTGGTATGGATTTTTGGGGGGACTCCACGCCATTTTTTTTTTAAATTTGGGGTGGAGTTCCCCTTAAAATCCATGCCAGATCTGAAGGGCCTGGTATGGATATTTGGGGGAACCGCACGCATTTTTTTTAAATTTGCGGCAGGGTTCCCCTTAATATCCATTCCAGACCTGAAGGGCCTGGTAATTGAATTCTGGGGAACCCCTACGCTTTTTTTTTATTTTTATCAATGACTTTTCTATGTATTGCCGGGAGCCGACAATTCATTAATAGCCGTGAGTGAGTTTTAAATGACTTTTTTCCTTCAAAAATTACATTTTATGCAGGGACAGTTCTAAGCACGGGAAACATGCGCCACTTTACATGCATATCATACACACCCCCCAGGTACGAAATTTAAAGGAATATTTCACTTTTATTGTTTAATTTTAAGCATTATTAAAATCACTGCTCCCAAAAAAACTTCAGTTTTTAAAACTGTTTTTTGCATTGATACATGTCCCCTGGGGCAGGACCCGGGTCCCCAAACACTTTTTATGACAATAAATTGCATATAAGCCTTTATAATTAGCGCTTTAAATTTCTCCCATAGACTTTTCGAATTTGCCGCGAACACCCCAATTGGTTCGCTGTTCGGCGAACGGGCGAACAGGCAATGTTCGAGTCAAACATGAGTTTGACTCGAACTCGAAGCTCATCCCTATTCATCTGCAGATCAAAGGTATAAAGATCTGCAGATGAAGTAATTTAAAGCAACCTGACAAGTAAAAATAAAAGTTTTTCTTTTTTTTAAATAAAAGGTTTCTCTGTTTAACTCCTTATTAACCTTTAGTTTACTCTAATCAGCCCTAATTAGTTTCCTTATACATTCAATTATTATTTTCCTGCTGATTTTTTTTTTTTTTTTATTTCTATTCTATTAACTGTTATTATTTAAACTTGTTTGGTTTTGTTAGTTTTCTTCATAAATTTTTTTTACACCCATAACATACATTTACACATTTCCCATTAAAACAAAGTGCAAATTTAAAAAAACAAAACAAATACTTTCTTATTTGTAAATAACTTTGCAATGCTTTGTACCAGAAACGAACACTGGTCAAAAATAAGGGGAAAAAAAAGGGCATTTTGTTTCAATTCATTGCATTTAATTATCTAGGGTTGCGAAAAAAAAAAATTACAAAAAGCCTTATGAAAAAAAGCCTTGTTTGTCTTTAACAAAAATATATGTATATACTGTATGTATTACCTTGTTACCTTAAATAATGACAAAGTCATCACTGAATTAACAGTTCTATAGCAGAATTGTAAAAATTGGGTTGGTCCATGTGAGAGGCAAAGTGGTTAAAGTGGTATTAAAGGCAAAATAAAAAAAATAAAAAAATAAAAATGTGTCATACTTACTTGCTTTATGTAATGGTTTTGCTCAGAGCAGACCTGATCCTCTTCTTGGGTCCCCCGCTGGTGCTCCTGGCCCCTCCCTCCTGCCAAGTGCCCCCAGAGCAAACAGCTTGCTATGGGGGCACCCAAACAGGCTTGCTCCCAAGTCCCTGCTCCGTGTGTCCATTCCCACACAGAGACGTTTTTTGTCCTTGCCCCCTCTCTCTTCTCATCGACTTACTGGCTGTGATTGACCGCAGCAGGAGCCAATGGCCAATGAGGAGGGAGAGTACCCGGAGAGCCGAGGATCTCATGCACATCGCTGGATCGCAATGGGGCTCAGGTAAGTATTAGGGGGTGGGACTTTTTTTACCTTCATGCAGAGAAAAAACTGAACTGATTGATTACAATTTAAGAAGGTAAAATGAGGACATGGTAATGGGCCTATGTGCCCTATTTGATATATTATCGGAACTGGAGACATTTATGTTTTTTCTACTTGATCCGTACTGTTTGAATATTCTTAATAAAAATTATTCAAAATAAAAACGGAAAGGCTGTCAGAAGAACAAGGGGGCTTTTTGTCCTCCAAGGACAGAAGGTCCTGAGATAAGAGTTGTTTCACAGGCTCAGATATACAAAATCCATTGTAGCAGACACTGAAGTCAGAGGTAAATGCCCTCTATGCCCCTTTATTAACACGGCCATGCTGATTTTTCTTTTTGATGCCTTCCAGGAATTACTTACAAGTATACTATAATGATGTTGCCAATTATTAAATGATTAATGTATATATTACCAAGATACGATGAGGACTGGTCCATGAAATTAGATGCAGAGATTAGGCAGAGGCAGTAAGTGACCTTTTATAAACTAATTAAACTGAATTATTGTATATATCATTTTCAATCTCACTAAAAATAACATAAGGTTAAGTTCTAATAATACAGCCGGAACTCAATCTAAAAGTGGTTAGGCTTAAAGACACACTCGGCCAAAACTGAAAATTAGACCCAGACAAGGGGGATCAGCCTGCATGCCCAAGGCTTGTAGACCTTCAGACAAAACTTTAGTGCCACCCCACCTATTAAAATGTGGTTTGTTGGTGAGCAAAGTGAATCTGCTGTTCAGGTATTTCAATCCCATCCATTACAGGCCTGGGCATTTTATAACCCCCCCCCCCCCCCAGGCCACACATGGCCCTTTGGCTGTCCCTATCCGGCCTGTGTGCGGTCAATTGGAAATTAGAAATCCCTGGATCCAGACTGGTCAGTCACCAAGATGGCGGCGGCTGTGCTACTGCCCTTGTTTGGCCACTGGTCACCAAGATGACAGCAGTTGCACAGCAGGGGTGGTGCCACCACTCACTTGAGTGACATGGCAGTTGGACAACAAAGATGTGATGCAGGTGAGGGTGTGTGGGGAGGTGTTGCCACAGGTAAGGGGCAAAACCTACATCCCCACTAGGAAGCTTTAAAGGGGTTGTAAAGGGTCGTGTTTTTTCACCTTAGTGCATCCTATGCATTAAGGAGAAAAAACACCTGTCAGTCACCGGCCCCCCCAGCCCCCCTGTTTTACTTACCTGAGCCCGTTCATCTCCTCAGCGGGGACGCGTCTTTCTTCTCTCCACGGAGTCCAGGCTTTGATTGGATAGATTGATAGAACCACAGCTATTGGCCCCCGCTGCTGTCAATCAAATCCAATGATGCGGGCACTGGGGGGCGGGGCCGAGTCCGACATTCGTGTCTGTGGATGCAAATGCTGTACTCGGGAGCGCGTCCGCAAGGTAACCCCCTCGGGAGAGCGCTTCCCCTAGGGGGTTATCTAATGCAGGGAGGAGCCACGAGAGCCGCCGAGGGACCCCAGAAGAGGATGTTTGGGGCCACTCTGTGCAAAACGAGGTGCACAGTGGAGGTAAGTATGACATGTTTGTTATTTGAAAAAAATAAAATACGATCCTTAAGTATCACTTTAACTTTGGCCTTTGCGGCGGAAGTGTGTTACAGTGAAGGGAATATATAAATACCCTCATGGAGTTCCCATAGACAGGCTGCCCTGCTGACTGTATGTATGTTTTGGCCCAAGAAGGTGCTAGCTCACAATGTACATAAGGGTTGGTTCCCTTTACGGATTTGTATTTTATATTTTATCAAGCAATAACATTAAAGTTATATTAAAAGCAAGTTTTATTTTTTATTTTTTTATAACAAGCATGTTGTACTTACCTGCTCTGTGAAGTGGTTTTGCACAGAGCAGCCCCGATCCTCTTCTCCTCGGGTCCCCCGCTGGCGCTCCTGGTCCCCCCACTTATGCCAAGTGCCCCCAGAGCAAACAGCTTGCTGCCAAGCCACCACCCTGCCTGTACATTCAGACACAGAGCCGCGGCTTGGCCCCTCCCCCTTCGTTGCTTGGTCCCTCCCCCTCTGATCTCATTGGCTCACTGGCTGTGATTGACAGCAGCTGGAGCCAATGGCTCCTTCTTCTGTCTTAGCCAATGAGAAGGGAGAGTCCCCGGAGAGCCGAGCGCTCTTGTGCACAGCGTTGGATCGCGATGTGGTTTAGGTAAGTATAAGGGGTGGGGGGGGGCTGCTGCACACAGAAAGTTTTTTACCTTCATGCATAGAAAAAACAGAACTGATTGATTACAATTTAAGAAGGTAAAATGAAGACATGGTAAGTGACTTATTATGCAGTCATAAGGCTTTGTTAACAATACCTTGGGTGCACGCGCATTTCCATATATTTTCAGTGTGTTCCCACACATTGCGTGTAGGGCAGCCCTACACGCAAGAAATGCAGGGAAAAAAAGTCCCCGACCCTTTTGCAAAATCGTGCCACACCAAACCGCATGCTTCTGCAGCACCATGCAGTTTGGCACTTGCATGGTTGCCAATGCGTGGGAGTGCCATTAGGAATTAATGACACCCCAGGGCATCTGATAAAGAGCAGTGCAGCTTGGTAAAAGCCTTACCTTTGATAAACAGCGGAACAATTCATTTAAAAAAAAAAAAGTTTATGCCTTTTACTGTAGATTTATTTTGTTGAAATTTTTTTAGACAATGGAAAACAATTCAGCAACCTTGGCTTTGTCCACACTTGCTAAAAATACTGATGCTTAACCAACACACCTATAGGCTATAGCGTAAAAATGCACGTTGGTTGGTGTGTTTAACGCATGTTAGAGGCACATTAGAAATGCACCCCAGATACACTATACGTGTTGTTTGGTGTGAGTGACGGATGTTAAAATTCACACCAGATGCCAATTTTTTTTACACCTCACTGATATGTTCCTAATGTGCTGCAAATGTGCCACAAACATGTACAGGTGTGTTTATGGCACATTACAAAAGACCTGAATGGAAGGAGTTGAGATGTCTCCATTCCTTCCAAACTCAACATGGAGCGTCATTTTTGAAGTGCAGCAAGACGATGGAACGCAAACCCTTCATGTTTTCATAATGTGAACAGCACTGTCCATATTATCAATTGCAGACTGCTTTACTAGGAATTTGAGGGAAGTAAAAAAAGCATAAACGCCCGCTTTTAAAGTGGAAGTAAAGGCCTTCCTTTTCATGAGTTATACCTACAGGTAAGCCTGGACCCCTTCACATTACAAAGCCTCTGCAACTCTGGACCTCTTTACATTACACACCCGCGCACCTCTGGACCCCTTTACATTACACAGCCCCTGTACCTCTAGACCCCTTTACATTAAACAGCCCTCCCTGCATATTACACAGTCCCCCCTGCATAGTGCACAGCCCCCCTCTACACACACCCCCTGCATATTACACAGCCCCCCCTACACACACCCCCTACATATTACACAGCCCCCCCCCCCCCCCCCCGGAAGCTACTTAAGCTACTACTTAAGCCACTTTGTTATGTTTACACGAACATCGCTGTTTGCTAATGACAAGTGTCCCAGTGCCTGTGCTTTATAAATAAAATGCCGCTATATACCTGATTTTCGAGCGCCGCTTTGTGCTCACGAGACCGGCCCACTCTCTCCTACTACCCTCCCTGCTGAAGTCAGCGGGGGACTCTCAGCCCCTCTTGCTCTAGCTGTCAGATCGGAAGAGGGAAGAGCCAGCCGGTCATGTGAGCGACTAGCCGCACTGGAAATCAGGTATATAGTGGCATTTTATTAATAAAGCACAGGCACAGGGAAACTTGTCATTAGCAAACAGAGACGTTTGTGTAAACATAACAAAGTGGCTTAACAACCACTTTAAAATGTCCGCGGGCCAAGTGCACGTGAATTCATTGCATGCACTGACGGGCCGGACATTTAGCAGCGGTGGGCTGGGTGCGGCCCACGGGCTGTAGGTTGCCGACCCCTGGTTTAGGAGATATTTACTTTAGCAGTGCCGGTGCTCTTAATGGACGGCGTGCCATCCATAGAGAGAGCTGTGCCGTAGCAGCCATGACTCCCGCGTACATTCACAAGAGTGACGTCATTACGGCTCGGCTGCACCCCATGAACCCGGAAGGAAGATCAGATGAAGATGGAAGCCCAAAAGGTAGCCGTGACAGCGCGCCACTGGAGGCCTTCGTTTTCAGGTAAAGCCTCGTACACACGACCGGTTTTCTCAGCAAGAAAATTTCTGGGAGAGCTTTTTGCTGTGAAAACCATTCGTGTGTATGGTTTCTCGACAGGAAAACTGCCGGGAATCTCAACGAGAAAAATAGAGGACCTGCTCTCTATTTTTCTTGTCGTGATTCTCAGCAGAGTGTTTCCTGCCGAGAAAACCGGTCGTCTGTATGCTTACCTGTCCGAGGTAAACCTGCGCATGCTCGAAAAGACTTTGACGCATGCACGGTAGCATACAAGGTTAGTGTGGGGTGTAGCAAGATGGCGGCGACGGCATCGAATGTGATGAGCGCCGGCTCGTCGTAGTCAATGACGTCACCGCATTCTTGCCATTCAAAAGACTGGCGTTTTTTTGGAGTGGCCGTCTGTACACAGGGCTTGGCAAGACAAGCTTTCCAGGAATCCCGTTGAGAAAACCGACGGGTTTTTTTCAACGGGATTCCCGCCCGTATGTACAGGGCTTCAGTCTTATATAATGTGCTAGTATGTGATGCACACTATCACATTATGCTCTTGACTTGTTTTCTTTTTTTTTTTTTTTTTTTGCATTTTACTACCACTTTAATGCCAGTGTGAATAGGGCCAAAAAAAAGACAGTAACACACGCATACACCAGGTGCAAAGTGCAAAACTTGCTATTGTGCAACATCTAATAATGTGTGCCTACTTTCACACTGCTCCATTGCAAAAACTCAGGAAAAACGCATATGCATTTTAGCTGTGTTTTTGTTGAGTTTCCCATGCAGGTTTAGAAGATATCCACGGTACCTACAGGAAAGCCTTATTATAGGCTTACCTGTAGTGAAAAGTGGTGTGTAAGGGTTTACAACCACTTTAATGTGCTTCTTCTTGAGCCACTCCTTTGTTGTTGTATGTTGTATGTTTTGGGTCATTGTCATGCTGGAGGACCCATCCATGACCCATCTTCAGTGTTCTGGCTGAGGGAAGAAGGTTTTCAATCAATATTTTACAATATATGGCCTCGTCCATTCGCCCCTAATTGCGGCAGAGTCACAGTTTGTACCTGTAATGGCACCCCAAGTATGAAAGGGGTTAACGCCGTTTAGGATATTCCCTCTCCTGAACACACATCCGCCGGCGACACTTCACAGTTAGGCGACCGCTTCCCATAGGAATAATTCTTCCAGAGATACGAGACAAACGCTCTGTATATTTCCAACTGGTCTGACAATCTTTAATGACAAACTCCAAGTTTTATACACACAGAGAGGAGGTTCTTACATTCTCCTCATTTTCCTCTGACAATACACCTTTGACCAGACCTAATTTACATGAGCTAATTAACTACAGCTGATGACTCAGACACATGACCTTTAGGCTAGCCTCACTGTCTCCTAAACTACAGTACCCATTATCAAAGGACTTCTTTACACAATACAGGGCCAATTATCACAATGAAAGATCCTCAGAAGCCATCCTGGATTAATTTACATCACAACAGGCAGGGGGGCTGGAGTTGGTGACATTAGCATCTAACAGTATGTGTTCCAACATTATGAAGGAGTCACTTTTTCAGTTAACCTGTTGAGTTCATAATCAAAACAGTAAATAGTTCTTTACAGATATCCTGGGGAATATTGTGGAAAAATATTACTGTCCCATTTTAAAGCAATCCAAGACATATTCTTAATGTCCATTATTTTCTTGCTCACCCTGTGCCCAAAGTGACCCCTGTCACAGTACCTTTAGCAGAGAAACAGCCCCAAAGCATTATGTTTCCACCTCCGTGCTTGACTGTAGGGATGTTGTTCCTAGGCTCATAGTCAGCATTTTTTTTCCTCCAAGCACGTTGAGTCGAGTTAATGCCAAAGACCTAAATTTTGGTCTCATCTGACCACAGCCCTTTCTCCCAACCCATCTCTGAATAATTTAGATGTTCATTGGTATGACTGTACATGTGCCTTCTTGAGGAGGGGGACTCGCTGTGTTTGGAGGAAAAAAGATGTCCCTAAGTACACCATCCCTACAGTAAAGCACGAATGGTAGAAACATTATGCTTTGGGGCTGTTTCTCTGCTAAAGGTACAGGCTGACTTTGCCGCATTGAGAGGCCAATGGACGGGGCCATGTATTGTAAAATATTGGATGAGAACCTTCTTCACTCTGCCAGAACCCTGAAGATGGGCCATGGATGGCTCCTCCAGCATGACAATGACCCAAAACATACCGCCAAGGCAACAAAGGAGTGGCTCAAGAAGAAACACATCAAGGTCATGGAGTGGCATAGCCAGTCTCCAGACCTTAATCCTATAGAAAATTTATGGAAGGAGCTGAAACTTCAAGTTGCCAAGCGACAGCCAAGAAACCCTAATGCCGCGTACACACGACCATTTTTCATGACGAGAAAAATGCCATTTTTTAAATTGGTCATTAAAAACGATCGTGTGTGGGCTCCAGAGCTCGTCGTAAAAAACGGCTGTGTGTACGCTTTAATGATGGGGAAAAAAACGCGCATGCTCAGAAGCAAGTGATGAGACGGGAGCGCTCGTTCTGGTAAAACTAGCGTTCGTAATGGAGATAGCACATTCGTCACGCTGTAACGGACTGAAAAGCACGAGGCAGAAAAGCACGAATCATCGCTCAACAAACTTTACTAACACGAGGATCAGCAAATGCAGCCCAAAGGGTGGCACCATCCGAATGGAACTTCCCCTTTATAGTGCCGTCGTACGTGTTGTCGAACGTGTTGTACCTCACCGCCCTTTGCTCGAGCGTTTTTTTTTTTTTGGCGATAGTGTGTAGGCAAAGCAGGCTTGAGAAGAATCACGTCGAGAAAAGCGTTGTTTTTTTCAATGACATTAAACACGGCCGTGTGTACGCGGCATAAGGATTTAGAGAAGATCTGTAAAGGGGAGTGGACCAAAATCCCTCCTAAGATGTGTGCAAACCTGATCACCAACTACAAGAGACGTCTGACCTCTGTGCTTGCCTACAAGGGTTTCTCCACTAAGTAATAAGTCATGTTTTGCTTGGGGATAAAATACTTATTTTACTCACTGAACTGCAACTTATTTTATAGCATTTGTTTTATGTGTTTTTCTGGATTTTTGGTTGATATTCTGTCTCCATTATTTAAAATACACCTATGATAAAGATTATAGACCCTTCATTTCTTTGTAAGTGGGCAAACGTACAAAATCTGCGGGGGATCAAATGCTTATTTCCCCAACTGTGTATATATATATATATATATATATGTGTGTGTGTGTGTTTGTGAAACCAACTTTAACCAGTCACTTAAAAGAAAAAAAGGATTATTTCCAATCGTCCAGCCATGTGAAAGGCTGCGTGCAACATACAAGGACTTAATTAGACAGAAGAGTGACTTTAAGTGCCTTTGCTTAAACTTCTGGATAAATGTCAGAACTTATCCCCTTAATTACATTTCAATCACTAATCAATTGGATAACGATCAGACCTATCACAGCGGCAGAGACTTGGCCTTCAAAGGAAATAACCCCATTGTCAGGAAATGTGTCGCTGTCATCCTAACTAGGGCTCAGTTTCTTAATTAAGATGTAACTCCAAAAGTAATTATGTATTTTATTTTCCAAGACAAGAAGCAGAATATCTTGTCTGCAAAATCTCAGATGAAAATAAAATATGATCTATTATTACTGAGAAGTGGAACCAGGGTGCCACCTAGTGGCTAGTTGGAGCGGGGAATAGATAAAAAAGAAAAAAAGAAGAGAGCGATGGGGGGGGGGGATGATAAAGGGAGGAATGGAAAGGTGAAGAGAGAGAGAGAGAAAGACAAAGGGATGAAGAGAGAGAGATGGAGAGACAAAGATGTATATATATTATATTACAAAAGTGAGTACACCCCTCACATTTTTGTAAATATTTTATTATATCTTTTCATGTGACAACACTGAAGAAATGACACTTTGCTACAATGTAAAGTAGTGAATGTACAGCTTGTATAACAGTGTCAATTTGCTGTCCCCTCAAAATATCTCAACACACAGCCATTAATTTCCAAATCGCTGGCAACAAAAGTGTGTACACCCCTAAGTGAAAATGTCCAATTTGGGGAAAATTAGCCATTTTCCCTCGCAGTGTCATGTGACTCATTACAAGGTCTCAGGTGTGAATGGGGAGCAGATGTGTTAAATTTGGTGTTATCGCTCTCACTCTCTCATACTGGTCACTGGAAGTTCAACATGGCACCTCATGGCAAAGAATTCTCTGAGGATCTGAAAAAAAGAATTGTTGTTCTACATAAAGATGTCTTAGACTATAAGAAGATTGCCAAGACCCTGAAACTGAGCTGCAGCACGGTGGCAAAGACCATATAGCGGTTTAACAGGACAGGTTCCACTCAGAACAGGCCTTGCCATGGTCAACCAACGAAGTTGAGTGCACGTGCTCAGCGTCATATCCAGAGGTTGTCTTTGGCTTTGGGAAATAGACATATGAGTGCTGCCAGCATTGCTGCAGAGGTTGAAGGGGGGGGGGTCAGCCTGTCAGTGCTCAGACCATACGCTTCACACCGTATCAAATTGGTCTGCATGGCTGTTGTCCCAGAAGGAAGCCTCTTCTTAAGATGATGCACAAGAAAGCCCGCAAACAGTTTGTTGAAGACAAGCAGACTAAGGATATGGATTACTGGAACCATGTCATGTGGTCTGATGAGACCCAGATAAACTTATTTGGTTCAGATGGTGTGAAGTGTGTGTGGCGGCAACCAGGTGAGGAGTACAAAGACAAGTGTGTCTTGCCTACAGTCAAGCATGGTGGTGGGAGTGTCATGGTCTGGGGCTGCATGAGTGCTGGCAGCACTGGGGAGCTACAGATCATTGAGAGAACCATGAATGCCAACATGTACTGTGACATACTGAAGCAGAGCATGATCCCCTCCCTTCGGAGACTGGACTGCAGGGCAGTATTTCAACATGATAACGACCCCAAACACACCTCCAAGACGACAACTGCCCCGTTAAAGAAGCTGAGGGTAAAGGTAATGGACTGGCCAAGCATGTCTCCAGACCTAAACCCTATTGAGCATCTGTGGGGCATCCTCAAACGGAAGGTGGAGGAGCGCAAGGTCTCCAACATCCACCAGCTCCGTGATGACGTCATGGAGGAGGGGAAGAGGACTCCAGTGGCAACCTGTGAAGCTCTGGTGAACTCCATGCCCAAGAGGGTTAAGGCAGTGCTGGAAATTAATGGTGGCCACACAAAATATTGACACTTTGGCCCCAATTTGGACATTTTCACTTAGGGGTGTACTCACTTTTGTTGCCAGCGGTTTAGACATTAATGGCTGTGTGTTGAGTTATTTTGAGGGGACAGCAAATTTACACTGTTATACAAGCTGTACACTCACTACTTTATATTGTAGCAAAGTGTAATTTCTTCAGTGTTGTCACATGAAAAGATATAATACAATATTTAAATAATGTGAGGGGTGTACTTACTTTTGTGAGATACTGCGTATATACTATCTATATATATATATATATATATATATATATATAGAGAGAGAGAGAGAGAGAGAGAGAGAGAGGGATCAAGAGAGGGAGGGATCGAGAGTGATACAGAGAGAGAGGGATAAAGAGGGCTATAGAGAGAAAGGGAGGGATGGAGAGGGATGCAGAGAGAGAGAGAGAGAGAGGGAGGGGGAATAAAGAGAGATAGAGAGAGGGTGGAGGGATAGAGGGATGGAGAGAGAAAGAGAGAGAGCAATGGAGAGAGAGCGTGAGGGATAGAGAGGGGTGGATGGATGGAGAGAGGGGGGAGAGAGAGAGGGGGGATCGAGATAGGGAGGGATCCAGAGAGAGGGATCGAGCGGGATGCAGAGAGAGAGGAAGTGAGAGGGAGGTATCAAGAGAGAGGGGGGGAGAGGGAGAGAGAGAGGGGGGTAGAGAGAGAGGATAGAAAAGGATTGAGAGAGGGAGGGAAGTAGAGAGAGAGAGAGGTGTGGGGGAGAAGGAGGGATGGAGAGAGAGAGGGGGGATAGAGAGAGAGAACAAGGGATGTAGGGAGAGAGAGAGAGAGAACAGGGGATGGATGGAGGGAGAGAGAGAGAGAGAGCGAGAGAGAGAGAGAAACGAATGGAGGGAGAGAGAGAGAGAACAATGGATGGAGGGAGGATACAGTTATACATTCATTAGAAAAATCCCTCAGCATGGTCTAATTACAAATAAATACCTATTTTTACATTTGATATCTGTATACTGCTAAATAGATATATAGATAGATACTTGCATAAGAATGTAAAAGAGGTACAAGAACCTGATGAAAACCCCTTTATTAATGGGCCATGGAGGCAGACTGCCACCTTGTGGCCAGTAGCGGGAACACCGGACTAATAGACATGCACATACAGTATTTATAGACATAAGAACAGTTCCAGTAGAAATCTTGTATTTCAATACTCTGCACTGTAAATATTACCTAACATCACATGTTCATTTGGTTCCTTGCTGTGGCCATGTCAATTATTTATAACCAGAACAGCACAAAGCCAAGAATACAGAACATTTTCAGCTTTGGGAAACATAAATCATTTAGAATGAATATTACTGACATACCTAGCAGCTCCATCCATCGGCTCCTTCCTTCAGACGAAAGCAAGAAAAGGGGAAAAAACACACACGTTAAATCCAGCTCATCCACGGGTTTGCCGCCATATGCTTCTATGTGCAATATGAAGAGCTGCCACCCTCCCAGCACCCCTGTAGGATTGCAGAATACTGAACATGAAAAGTAAAAGTGTGTTTCATGCTGAGATTCTGACAATCTCTGAGCTGGTTTACTGCTTTGAGTGGAGAAATAAAAGGTGTTTTGAAGCTAAACTGCAATACACAGCTGAAATACATCTACAGGAATGCAAAAGGACTGTGATTTCTGTTCGGCCACCATTCTTATACACACTGACTAAAGGCAATTCCTTACTGTGTCTGATATTGCTATTTTATATTGTTTTCCATTTTTACTTGAAAACTCAAAAAAAAATTTGAAACAGTCCTGTTTGACTAGTTTCATGTGTAGCACACCCCCGTAGGATAAGGTGACCAGATTTTTAAAATGAAATCCGGGAAAATAATATATATTTTTTACTAATAATGGCGGCAATCAGCGACTCTCTGACCGTCGCCGCCCGCCTCACAGACAGTCAAGTCTTACTCTCTGAGCCCCGGCTACTACTCAGTGGAGAGCGGAGGAAGATCACTCCGCCAGGGAAGGCAAGGAGATAAGCAGGCAGGCGGCTGTCCGGGACTTGAGCCAAGGCAGAAGAACATGAGAGCGGAGCTGAATGGGCACCCGAAACTGAAGAAATATTCCCTCCACTCCGACCAGCACATGATCATCAGAAAGGGGCACAGATAATGGAAAAAAAACACACACCCCTAAGCTAGTAGGGGTGGCGGAGCGGGGGGGGGGTGTAATTCTGATTTTTTTCTTTTAATTCTGCACTGACTGTCTTTGAAATTACCCCAGCCCCTGTTCAAATCCAATCCGGGGACAAAACCGGGGACAGACTTGGTCCGGGGACAGTGTCCTCAATCCGGGGACTGTCCCCTGAAACCGGGGATGTCTGGTCACCCTACCATAGGAGCTGCCGGTTTAGATTTTGGACCTTGCACATTACCTCAATATTCGTTGTCTAGGGGTTGAGAGTCTACAGTAACTTTAATGTCCACACAAGTTATGAATCCTTTTCTTCAGACTTTATTTCCAAATAAACTTGCATAGGAAGACAGATAGAGAGCCAGGGGAAGGTTCAGGCACACACAGCAGATCACTGGGGAAAACTTCTAATATACAAAGTCTCACTCACCACTCTCCTTTGAGTGGGTATTGCTCACCCGGATAGGCCCCTCTCACTTGGACTAGCAGCCGGAATGATGCTCGAACAGGTAAGAGATAACAGTCTCTGCCACAGACCTTTTTGATGGTTATGTTGAACCGTTCAGTTATCCTCTGCTACAGGATTTTAGTACCCAGATATCAAAGCCTTACAGTCTAAGAGCCTTTAAGCCAACCCAGCAGACTGTAAGGTTACTTTAGTTACGGTGCATTCCTCAATAAGGTCCCCAGGCCTTCCACAAGATACCGGCTTTCCGCTCGGTCCTCTCCTGGACAGGTCCTCCCCTGGTTTCCTCCATTGAGTGGCTTCCTCCCTCAGGACGGACAGCACAGGATCACCTTCAAGCGTAGGCCCCAGTTAAGCCAACTGGGCCTATCTGGCATAGTTACAGCCTCGGACCAACATGGCTCCGAGGCTGAATTTTCAGTAACAAATCCCTCAAGCCAGGAGGGCCACGAGGCGAAGAAGAGCCCAGAATAATGGTGTCTGCCCCTTAGGTACCCTTCCCCAGCATGCTAAGCGGGTAGACCACTCCCACTGAACTGTTCCCGGGGAAAGGCACGCAATGCACTTTGGCCTGTTAGTCTTCCACATTGGCCTGGGGTGGTAACGCCACCTACAGGCAAACAGTGGGAAGTCTCCCAACACAGCCATAGCCGGAACAGAGGCTGATTTAGCCTTAATTATTTACAGAGTCTGAGCTAACTACCAGCTCAGACACCCACTAGATGTTAACATAGCGCCTGGTCATCTGGAGCAGGGCGCTACACACACCCATTCCAGCCATCATCATGGTTCTGTTTCAAATGCTGCTCTAGGCATGGACATACCTCCTTAGACCCAGTCTGTCTGGACAGTATGGCTGCTCTAGGCATGGACATACCTCCTTAGACCCAGTCGGTATGGACAGTATGGTCACCTGCTGACTTGGCACCTGGGCCCTCTTAATAGCATTATGGGTCGGCCCCTGAGCAAAGTAATGCACTGGGGCCCCTACCAGCCTGGCCCAATTTACACACCTACTCTCAAGAATTAAAGTATAATTGGTTGATAGAATTAAACATTCATTTATTAGTACAATAAAATTGAATGTAAACAATAATAAAACATGCCATCCATCAAAGACTAATCAACACAAAGTGCACAGTATGGGGGGTGGGGGCAGAAGGGCACAGTACAGGGGGAATAAGGAGGGCACAATACTGGGATCAGGAGGGCACAGTACAGCTTCTGGGACACTGCCATACCGGGATAGCTTAGTAAAAAAAAGGTGGCTATCCCGGCAAATCCGGGACAGTTGGCAAGTATGATGTAATGCAAGATTATCACGGGGCCCACATGCACCTGGGGCCCCTGGGCAATGCCCAAGGGTGCCCATGCATTAAGACCGCTCTGTTTAGCACCATCCACAGGCAGCTTAACTCTTCAATAAATCACAGAAGTTGAATCCAACAACAATTTTACTTCAGCTTGTAGCAGGTGCCTATTTTGTGTCTTTATTCCGTTGTGTTGTGCCATGTTTCTGCATTTCCAGTGTGATGTCTCTTGAAAGCAGTATAAAACCCAAAACAAACATTTTTTTATATCGCAGCTTACCAATTCCTATACAAGGGCTGCATTAATTTTCTTGAATTTTCATCTGGTGATCTGGCCAGCAGGTCTAATGTTTTTCAAAAACTCAATCTCTCCAACAGAATGTATCAGTTTACATGGATGAGACAAACCTATTTAACCTTTATCTTAACTGATTATAAAGCATAAGCGGGAGATTGGCTTCAGTTTGTTAGACCCCCCATACACACTATTAGATTTTCTGCAGATTTTTGGTCTTCAGATTTACCAAACCCATATATAATATGAGGTCAAACCTTAAAAGTTTCAATTTGTATGCAATCAGGCAGGCCCTTGCACTACATGGTTTTGGTAAATCTGAAGACAAAATTCTGCAGAAAATCAAATAGTGTGTATGGGGTCTTAGTTTAATCAAATCTGCTAGTACACCTAATGCCCTGAACACACGAGCGGAATTTCCGTCAGAAAAAAGTTGGATGGTTTTTCCGATGGAATTCCGCTCAAGCTTGGCTTGCATACACACGGTCACACAAAAGTTCTCGGAACTTTCGAGCGTTAAGAATGCAGTGACGTACAACACTACGACAAGGCTAGAAAAAGGCGTTCAATGCTTCCGAGCATGCGTCAAATTGTTTCCGAGCATGCATGTTTTTTTTCCCGTCGGAATTGCATACAGACGATCGGAATTTCCGGTAGGAACTTTTTCCGTCTGAAAAATAGAGAACCTGCTCTCAATCTTTTGCTGGCGGAAATTCCGACAGAAAAAGTCTGATGGAGCATACACACGGTCGGAATTTCCGAACAAAAGCTCACATCAGACTTTTGCTGGTGGAAATTCCGCTCGTGTGTATGGGGCATAACACTTCCCTCCCCCCAGACTGATAATGCTGCTGTCTGCTGTGCCACCTGTTCTTATTCCTCCAGGAGGGGTGCACTTTAATACAGGTGGTGTGTTACCGGACAGATCACTAGGTGAAAACAAAGCCAAAGAAAAGAAAACAAATGCAGCCACTACATCTAATGATTGGTAAGCTGCAATATATAATTTTTTTGGTTTTGGACTTAATACCGTTTTAAGTATCTGGCTGAATCCTGCAGAGTCAGGTGGTATGTGACTACTTTCTCTGCAGATGTGTCACATCCTGCCTGTAGTTTGAGTATAAATACATCTGGCTGCAGGCTAAGCTGTTTCTCCATGCCTTCTAGTGGACTTTAGAATGTAGTGGGCTGCAAGGGACAGAGACACAGCCTGAACATGTATGTAGTCTCAGCCAATCCCTGGGGGAGAAAGCTCAGTAGGTGGCTGGGGGGGGGGTGCATAAATAGTCTGAGGCCTGGAGCAGCAGGGTCCTGTCCAGGAGGAGAGGTTCCCAGCCCGAGGGGCTCCTGCCCTTCTTGGCAGCACAGCTGAAGTTCTACTTGTGCTCATAAAGGTCCCAGCATTGCTTAGCTGGGGGGGGGGGCTATTTGCTCAGAATCTCTGGAGCTTAACCACTTAAAGACCGCTCACTGTATATATATGTAGCGGGGTCTCCTTTAAGACTCCCGGGACTACATTTCCCAGAGTCCCGTTTGGCACCCAGGGTGCAATGTTGCCACCGCAGAGACTTGTGGGAGGGAGATAAAAGGAGGAGGCGTGGAGAGCTCGGCCTCTTTGGGACACCGCGCGGCTGCTGACTGGTCTTCCTGTGCGGATCTGCTGGAGTGCAGGGCCTGAAGTCTGGGGCCTTGCGCAACTTCCGAAGAGCCTTCCATCCCACTGCAGAGCCTGGGTGGCATCTGACTTTGTTTACCGCGGACATCAGTTGGATCGGGGACCCGACCGTTGCAGACGCTGTGTGCGGAGACACAGCAAGTGGAAGTCCAGGACTGGGATCGCGTCCGGAGTGGTGAGCGAGCACCTGCTCAATTCAATAGGCTGTACTGTGTTTAGGCCTATAGACTGCCTTGGCCCACCGATCCTTTATTTGCTGTTCCACTGGAGACCGGTAGCAGGACAGAGTTAAAGGGTCTCCAGTATAGTGTTCCTTGTGATTGCCTACTTTGTGGATTACAAATATTGTTCCTGAACGTGCACCACCATTTCAAGTTTGCATGCGAAGAAATCCTTATTCAAAAGACTGAGTTTAATTCTGTGTCAGGCCTGACCAGGGAGGGGAGATAGAATATTGTTTAGTGCGCCACAGGGCGCGTAGATAATAATAGCTGCGCGTGGTGGATTACCGCTCTGTGCTATTACTGTATGTCATACCTATTGCTGCAGGGCTCTGTAAGCAAGTTATATGTTATGTTTAACCTATGCCTTTTAGCCTAAAGTAAAGCCGTTATACCCTACCACTTGCTATCACTGTGTTATTATTGCCCATAGTGCTTATATCTCATCTGAATTTGGGGTGTGTGTATAATCAGGTATAGATTGTGATAGATAACATCCGTAGACTAATGAGATGTGACAAGATTGCCGGGGGGTTGGTGGAGCTGTACTCAGGGCCCGAAATCAAACCAGCGGCTCTCTTAACTGGGGGTAGCGCTACATATACGTCAGCAGAATGGCTCATACAGGCACAATCACGTACATGTACGTCCCCTTTAACTGCCCGACGTCGGCGGCACGCTCGCGACCCCCCTGCCTTCCCCGTGAGTCGGACCGATCGTCTCACGGAGGCATGGAGCAGAGAGATGTTAGTGTAAACACAACATCTCCCCGCTCCCCTACTGACAATGTCAGCGATCTTCGCTCTGTGTAATCAGTGACGTGTCAGTCGTAGCCACGCCCCCACACAGTAGTAATCACTCCCCTAGGCACACTTAACCCCTCCAGCGCCCCTAGTGGTTAACCCCTTCACTGCCAGTGTCATTTTCACAGTAACCAGTGCATTTTTATAGCACTGATCGCTGTGAAAATGACAATGGTCCCAAAAATGTGTCAAAAAAAACGCTGATTGCCACCATTACTAGTAAAAAAAAAAAAAAATTATAAAAATGCCATAAAACTAACCCCTATTTTATAAACGCTATAACTTTTGCGCAAACCAATCAATAAACGCTGATTGCGATTTTTTTTTACAAAAATATGTAGAAGAATACGTATCGGCCTAAGCTGAGGAAAAAAATTTTTTTTATATATTTTTGGGGGATATTTATTATAGCAAAAAGTAAAAAATATTGCATTTTTTTCCAAATTGTCGCTCTATTTTTGTTTATAGCGCAAAAAATAAAAACCGCAGAGGTGCTCAAATACCACCAAAAGAAAGCTCTATTTGTGGGAAAAAAAGGACGTCAAAATGTTTTATATATTTTTTGGGGATATTTATTATAGCAAAAAGTAAAAAATATTGAATTTTTTTCAAAATTGTCGCTCTATTTTTGTTTATAGCGCAAAAAATAAACACCGCAAATGCCACCAAAAGAAAGCTCTATTTGTGGGGAAAAAGGACGTCAATTTTGTTTGGGAGCCAAGTCGCACGACCGTGCAATTGTCAGTTAAAGCGACGCAGTGCCGAATCGCAAAAAGGGGCCTGGTCTTTATGCTGCGTATTGGTCCGGGGCTTAAGTGGTTAAAAGGAATTTCACTGAGGAAAATGTCTGGCTGATATATATATATATTTTTTTCCTAATATCATTTTATTAAATTTCCAAAAAATAGGGCAATGCCCACAAAATACAAGAGTAGCTTTCAACAGTGAAGGTCGCAGCCTCCTATCAGCTTGTCACAAGAAATGGTAATGTACATCAGAAAAAACAGTATACACCATGAAGGTTCCGCAGCCGACACGTACAGTTATCCCATAGCTACACAGTCCTGGTGTCACTAATATTAATGCAGAAGTATTGAAGTGGCGGGTAGCCCACATCCCTATACTCTAAAACAATTAATTACATATAATAAAAAAGAGAAAAAAAAATAGATAAATGAATGATAGATATAGAAGGCGGGAGAGAAGAAAGAGAGATACCGAAAGAGGGGGGAAGGAGAGAAGGGGGGGGAGGGGTGGCGTTAGGACGTAAGCAAATACATGGCCCAAGACCGTGGAGATCTCCTGGCCTGCATTAATTTGTTAGAGGTTCAAGTCCCATAAAGAGCCTTGCCCTCCTCTGAATATATAAATATATTCCAGAGAGTCCAAGTTTTCTTGTAGGTTTCGTGCCTATCTTGTGCTGTCATTATCAGGTCCTCCATCTTATTTATATCTTTCACCTTCCACAGCCACAGTGCCGTGGTCGGTGGACTCTGCTGTTTCCATAACAAGGAAATGCAGGCTTTAGCTGCATTTGTCAGGAGTCGTAGTAAAGAATTTTTATAGACTCTGGGAGAGAGAGTAGATAGGTGGAGTAGGAAAAATGCCGGATCGTTTGGAATCTGGAAGTCAGTGAATTTTTGGGAGATGGTGCGGACCGCATTCCAGAAAGTCGCCAGCTTAGGGCAGGTCCAGAATATGTGCAGGATCGTACCCCTGTCCTCGCGGCACCGCCAGCAATGTCGCTCTGCTGTGTACCTAACTTGATATTCAAAAGGCCAGGAAGAGATCCCATCCGAGTGTGTAGTCGGGACGGTGCCGAATTTATTAGCTATATAAAGGCTTTTGTATCCTTCCATGTTAACGAACCAGATATCCATTTAAGGGACAATTTGCCTCAGCTATTTCCATGCATAGCTAAGTGTCCCATTCAAGAGAAGGTGATGACCTTTGGTTTAATTCATTTCTCTTTAAATCTAATTTTCTTTCTCGTACATCACGGGACACAGAGCGACATAGTCATTACTAATGGGTTATATAGATACCGTCAGGTGCTGGCACTGGCAACTTCCAAAACCGGAAGTACCCTCCCCTATATAAGCCCCTCCCATCCGGGAGCACCTCAGTTTTTTGCCAGTGTCTAAGGTGTTGGCCAAGAAGAAACATGTGTTTTTCACTGAGCTTGCGTACAGGTTCTTTTGGGCCTCAGTAAGCTATTCCGGATCCGACCAAAAAAAAGCTTCATAGCTAAACGGTCGGTACCCGGGCCTTGCAGAGAAGAGCAAGGTTTTGCCTGTAATGCTTCTCTTAGGAGAGCTGGACCCTGGGATCCAGAGCTCTGGTCATACCCACGACCAAGATGTTTTCTGTGCAGGGTGCTATACAGGTCCAGGGGAGTGGAATCCTTGGGAACCCGGTCCCTGAAGGTTTGATTACAATGCCTGCCGTGATAGGTGAAGTTTGGGCTTTTGTGGACCAAACAAAGTCCTGCGGCGGGGAACAGGTAAGTGGGGGCCCCCAGGAACTTGGTTCTATTGGGGGACCCCCAAGCCTAATTTGTCTTTCTGTCTGTTACCTAATGGTATTCCCGCAAAATTCTGTGCATGCCTGTAACTACTAAAAAAATGTAATAATTTTTAATGGTGGTCAAGAAAAAAAAAAAAAAAAAAAAAATTATTTTTTTATGTGTATATATATTTAATATATTAGACTGCGGTACCTGTGTTTGTCCACTAGAGGCCGCTGTGGAACGTTTCTTGTCATGTGGACTAGTTTCTTTTCATCAGAGCGAGTCCAGGCAGATGGTGAGTTCTCTTATGGGAAACTGCTTCCTCTGCCATGTTGCAATGCTCGTCCATCCCCCGGCCTGCGGCAAAGGGGCCCTGGCTCTTGTCCCTGGTTTCCATTTTCGAAATTAGCGCCGAAGGCGCACGTGGCCGCGCGCGTGCACGCGCCTCTATATATAGAGGTGAGCCGGGAAAGGGGCGGAGCCTGGGGGATGACGCTCTGTGCGCGCCGCAGCGCTTCTGCGCATGTGCGGGCGTCCCAGCATGTTAAAAACCACAATTTTGTGTGGTGAGCTGGCTATGAAGTACAGAGACAGAGCTGGCAACATTTAAAAAAGGCATACAGCAAGCGGTTGATACAGGCATCCCCTAGAAAGGCACATTAGTAGACACCAACTGTTTCTTATAGCAGCATTTATGCTAGACTATTGTCAGTAACTGGTGTATTTCGGCTGGAATACCTCAGCTTTGTGGCTTAGGAATATGCCGTCTAAAAACTCCGGGACTAGAAATTCCAGGAGGAATAGGGGGTCTCCATCGGGCTCTGAGGATCTTGGGCATGCTTTGGCTGCACCAGTCTCCCCTGAAGAATCAGAGGTTAGTGACCGTAGAGCACCCTCAGGAGTACCTGGTACTGTGGCTGTCCTCAGTTCACCTGCTCCTGTGTATGTAACAGAGGAGGTTTTTTCCTCAGCTCTGGGAGGGCTGGAAGAGAGATTGTCAGCATTGATCGCGGCTTCCCTGTCACAGGAGAAAAGCGCCCGATCTCCTTCCTCAGAGTGCCTGTTAACAGAGCAACAGTCCCATACAGGGATCGACCTACCTGAAGGGGATCAGGATGAGGTTGATTCGGTTGTAGAGGAATCAACAGTGGAAGAGCCGTTCTCAGCATCACATGCTGAAAGGTTATGGGTTCAGTCCCTGACTAATATGGTCCGATCAGCATTTAAAATGCCACTTGCGGAGCCATCATCCACTTCTGTCTCCTCGTTGGGGTCGCTAAAAGCTCCCCAGACTGTTTGTTCCTTTCCGATCCATCCTTTACTGGAAGGGCTCATTTACCAGGATTGGGAGCATCCTGACAAAATATTTACTCCCCCCAAGAGATTTCCGGTGGTCTATCCCATGGAGGATAAGTTCATCAGAAAATGGAGGGTCCCTACAGTGGACGCAGCCATCTCTTGTGTGAATAAATCACTGACATGTCCGGTGGATAATGTCCAAATGTTCAAGGACCCAATAGATAAAAAATTGGAGTCCTTATTAAAATCTGCTTTTTCTACAGCAGGATTGGTGACACAACCAGCAGTGGCAGCTATTGGGGTCTGCCAAGCAGTGAAGGATCAGTTGAAACAGGTCTTAAGGGACTTGCCAGATCAGCAGGCTCTTGCCCTAGCTGATCTACCTAGAGCCTTATGCTTTGCGGTGGACGCTATAAAGGATTCAATCCATCAGGCCTCCCGCCTTACGCTGTCTGTAGTACATATGCGCAGGCTTCTATGGCTCAAAAACTGGTCTGCTGAAGCTCCCTGTAAAAAATTGCTGGTCAGCTTCCCATTTCATGGTGAACGCTTATTCGGGGAAGACCTGGACAAATATATCCAGAGAATTTCCAGCGGTAAAAGTACACTTTTGCCGGTTAAAAATAGAGTTAGAGGTCCCTCTTTTAAGAGGCCTGCTTCTCCAGTCCCTAGGACATCGGCTGTGAAACAGTTCCGACGGCCTCCTCGGTCAAATCCCGGAGGTAAAAATCAGGGACAATTGCAGGGTAACAAGAAGCCCTGGAGCAGGAGAGGTACAAAACCTCCCCCAAAGTCAAATGCATGAAGGGTTGCCCCCACCCAATCGGGTGGGGGGAAGACTTCAGTTGTTCACAGAGACCTGGCGGGACACGATCCGAGACAGATGGGTGCTCTCCGCAGTAAATCTGGGATACAAATTGGAGTTAAAAAACTCCCCTCCTTCCCGCTTTATAAGGTCAAACGTGCCAAGGGATCCCCAGAAGAGAGGATCCCTCCTGTTGGCACTAGAACAATTATTGCTCCAAGCAGTAATTATAGAGGTTCCCCTGGAAGAATGGGGGTTCGGGTTTTACTCAAACCTCTTTACAGTCCCGAAGCCAAACGGGGACGTGAGGCCCATATTAAATCTAAAAGGGCTAAACAAATTCCTACATATCAGGACTTTCCGGATGGAGTCGATCCGATCGGTAGCCACTGCCCTACAAGGGGAGGAATGGTTAGCCTCGATCGACATCAAAGATGCTTATTTGCACATTCCCATCTTTCCAGCCCACCAAAAATTTCTACGCTTTGCGGTAGAAGGGCGCCATTTTCAGTTCAGAGCCTTACCCTTCGGTCTGGCCACAGCACCAAGAGTGTTCACAAAAATTCTGGCCCCATTATTGGCCAATCTAAGAACACGAGGTGTAACGATAATGGCATATCTAGACGACTTGTTGCTGATAGACCACTCAGTGGAAAAACTAGAAGTGGTTGTTCACGAGACAATCAAGTATCTGGAATATCACGGTTGGATTATCAACCGAGACAAGTCAGCCCTAAAACCAGTCAAAAGTCTGGAATACTTGGGGCTAAGGCTGGATTCAGACCAGAGAAAAATTTTCTTGCCTCAAGAAAAGGGGTCGTCTTTGAGAGATTTGATCCACTTAGTGGGTTCAAAAAGACAGCCATCCATACGCCTGTGCATGAGGCTGCTGGGAAAAATGGTGGCATCATTCGAAGCAGTACCCTACGGTCAATTCCATTCAAGGAAGTTGCAAAGGGCCATACTGTCAGCCTGGAACAAAAAAGTTCGGGCTCTGGACTTACCAATGTCCTTGTCCCCTTCCGTTCGCAAGAGCCTCCGCTGGTGGTTGGTTCCCCAGAATCTGGAAAGAGGGAAATCCTTCAGTCCGATTTCCTGGAAGGTGGTCACTACAGATGCCAGCCTTATAGGCTGGGGAGCAGTACTGGAGCAATGGTCTCTCCAGGGCAGATGGTCGGATGCGGAAAAGGCCCTGCCCATCAATCTCTTAGAGATACGAGCAGCCCGGTATGCCCTAGTAGCATGGACATCCAAACTCCAAGGGTCCCCTGTCAGAATTCAATCAGACAATGCCACAGCAGTGGCATATATCAATCATCAGGGGGGCACCAGGAGTCGTGCAGCCCAGAGGGAAGTAAATTACATCCTGAGATGGGCAGAAAGATATGTCCCAGCCATATCTGCGGTATTCATTCCAGGAGTGGAGAATTGGAAGGCGGACTTTCTAAGTCGCCAACAATTATGCCCAGGGGAATGGTCCCTTCATCCCGAGGTTTTCCGGACAATATGTCAGCGGTGGGGAACACCGGATGTAGATCTGCTAGCATCCAGATTCAACACAAAAGTGGACAGGTTTGTCTCTTGGACAAGGGATCCCCTAGCTTGCGGCTCGGATGCCCTAGTGTTCCCTTGGGATCAGTTCAAGCTGATATATGCATTCCCACCGCCACAATTGTTACCTCGATTACTCCGCAGAATCAGGGTAGAAAAGAAACCAGTGATTCTGGTGGCTCCAGCGTGGCCCCGAAGAGCATGGTACGCGGAGATTGTAAAAATGTCTGTGGGGAGTCCTTGGACCCTCCCACATCGTCCGGACCTGCTTTCGCAAGGACCGATATACCACCCTTCCTTACCAGCCCTAGGTTTGACGGCCTGGCTATTGAAGCCCACATTCTAAAAAAGAGAGGGCTCTCTAATGCTGTGATATCTACCATGATCAATGCCAGGAAGCCGGTATCCAGGCAGATCTACTATAGAATCTGGAAGGCGTACATCGCCTGGTGTGAGGCCAAGAAATGGCATTCACGTAAATACGTAATAGGTAGGATTCTGGACTTCCTACAATGGGCTGTAGATAGGAAGCTTGCCTTGAGTACTATCAAGGGTCAGATTTCGGCCTTGTCAATATTTTTTCAAAGGCCCTTGGCTTCGCATTCACTAGTCAAAGCCTTTATACAAGGAGTGATGCGTATTAGTCCTCCGGTTAATATTCCCATATGTCCATGGGATCTAAACTTGGTTCTGTCGGTTTTACAGAAACAACCATTTGAACCATTACAGCATATTTCCTTGGTGCTTCTCACCAGGAAATTGATTTTTCTAGTAGCCATTTGTTCGGCTAAAAGAGTGTCGGAATTAGCAGCTATGTCCGGTAAAGAGCCATATCTGGTTATAGATAAGGACAGAGTAGTATTACATCCTCAGCCAGCCTTTCTTCCTAAGGTGGTATCGAGGTTTCATTTGAACCAAGATGTGGTTCTTCCTTCTTTTTTCCCCAAACCTACTTCGGTAGAGGAAAAGTTATTGCATTCTTTGGATGTAGTAAGAGCAGTTAAAGCTTATCTAAAAGCCACTGCTCAGATTCGCAGAACGGATACTTTGTTTATTCTGCCGGAAGGCCCCAGAAAGGGTCAGGCAGCGTCAAAATCTACTTTAGCCAGGTGGATTCGACAGGTCATAATACAAGCCTATGGCTTGAGAAGGAGACCGCCTCCGTTCAAAGTTAGAGCGCACTCCACGAGAGCAGTTGGAACTTCATGGGCAGTGCATCACCAGGCCTCCCTGGCTCAAATCTGTAAGGCCGCAACATGGTCTTCAGTTCACACGTTTACTAGGTTCTACCAGGTGGACGTTAGAAGTCAGGAGGATGTCGCCTTTGGGCGCAGTGTGTTGCAGGCCGCAAAAGATCCTCATGCCTGATAGCGCTCAGCTTATATATGGTGTATCCCCCCCCCTCATTTGGCATTGCTTTAGGACATCCCATTAGTAATGACTATGTCGCTCTGTGTCCCGTGATGTACGAGAAAGAAAATAGGATTTTTATAACAGCTTACCTGTAAAATCCTTTTCTTGGAGTACATCACGGGACACAGAGCTCCCGCCCCTCTTTGGGGACACTTATTGCTTTGCTACAAAACTGAGGTGCTCCCGGATGGGAGGGGCTTATATAGGGGAGGGTACTTCCGGTTTTGGAAGTTGCCAGTGCCAGCACCTGACGGTATCTATATAACCCATTAGTAATGACTATGTCGCTCTGTGTCCCGTGATGTACTCCAAGAAAAGGATTTTACAGGTAAGCTGTTATAAAAATCCTATTATCACTAACCCAAGTAGGGAAGGCGCTAGTGAGGGGAAATTAGGTTAAGAGGATATTGCCCATATTTGGAAGAGATACGCCCGGAGGGAGGAGAGTGCTAAGAGAGCTAACCAATCAGAGTGGCCCTGTTCACATCAATGAGAGATGGGCCTATATGAAGGGAGCCCCAAACAGTAGTTATCAGAGAGGAATCTGCCCTGGGCCCAGGAGCATTAATATAGGTAATTATCAGATCATCCCCCAGCACTTAAATGTATACACCTGCTATTTGTAGTGTGATGTATATACTTTGTATTTTAACCTAATATTTACTCCCTTGCTTAAGAAAAGATATTTTCTGTGTATTAGATAGACTTTTTAACAATACTCTAATAAAATGTTATTACGTTAAAGCTTTCACTTCTGGTCAAAAGAACTCTTATTTAACCCATATCATATCTTTGAGATATTAAATCTTAAATAGACATTTTAAAGGTTAACAATATGAAATGCAATGCAGCAAAATCAGATCTAACGTGCAACAATTCTCATTCATCCACAACCACCAATCATAGTTTATTAGGCCCACAATTCTTAAAACACCCCCAACATTTTCTATTGCTCAAAAATAAAAACGCACCTTATGCAATAGATAGAAGCAAGCAGGCACTTGTAGAATGTCCGCATGGGACTGCCCCATGGGAAAATTGTAGCGCCTCATGTATCAAAGTATTGTCTGGATTGGACAATATGTCCACAAGGCTGCGGCAGCAACTCACGCAACAATGACTTAGCTGCTGCAGCATGGACAAATTTATTATACCGTATTTTCCGGTGTATAAGACGACCGGACATATAAGACGACCCCCTAATTGTACTGTATTTCTACAGTTTTTGCCTATACTCACTGTATAGGACGACCCCCCTTCAGAGGCTTCATATTGCCTATATTTTCTTCTTCTTAATGGAAGTTTGAGCCGTATGGCGCTGAGCCAATCACAGTGAGCGATGTATTCTACTAATGAATACAAAGCCTCCTCGGAGTGGCAGAGGCTGTAACATCATCAGCCCCCGCCTCTCTGACTCTCAAAGCCAATCCGAGCAGGCTACTTTATGTAACCTGCTCAGATTGGCAGAGGTTGTTACTCCAATCTGAGCGGGCTCTGTATTCATTAATAGAATACATGGCTCGCCAGGATTGGCTCAGCGGTGTATACTGTATGTAGCCAAAGCTACATACAATATTACCGCACATCCGGCGGGCTGACATACAGCCGGCTGCATTTGATACCTGGCGTATAAGACGACCCCTGCTTTTTGGCCGTTTTTTTTAAGTGTAAAAGGTTGTCTTATAAGCCGGAAAATACGGTAATACAATTATTGTCATGTAACCAGACATACACTCACGGCCACTTTATTGGGTTCACCTTGCTAGTACCAGGTTGGACCCCCTTTTGCCTTCGGAACCGCCTTAAAGTGGATGTAAACCCAATTCATGAAGTTTGAGCTGGGCACATATATCTGCAGTATTTTGTTATCTCTCTTCAAAGAGCTAAGTCCCATAGCTCTCTCCTGAACCATTCCTCTGTTATCAGCCTGATAACTGCTGACAAATTCTCTGACACATCAGATAAAAGCAGCCCGAAATTTCTGTCAGGGGAGGTTGCTAAAATAGATTAGCAGGGAGCTGGCCCTGTTACAAAACACATCTGAGAGTCTCTGCCTATGATGAGAGGGGGTGTGTGCCTTTCCTCCAATCAGCAATTTTAGCTATCTTGGCTGTATGCCCAGACATCACACTCTATGTTAAACTTGAAGAGAAAATTTTCTAACACGATCTGAACTTTCTAAGCAGTATATACAGGTGAAACTCGAAAAATTAGAATATTGTGCAAAAGTTCATTTATTTCACTAATGCATCTTAAAAGGTGAAACTAATATACGAGATAGACTCATTACATGCAAAGCAAGATAGTTCAAGCCCTGATTTGTCATAATTGTGATGATTATGGCTTACAGCTCATGAAAATTTGAATATTGTGAAAAGGTGCAATATTCTAGGCTTAAAGTGTCCCCCTCTAATCAGATAATTAAGCCATAACACCTGCAAAGGGTTCCTGAGCCTTTAAATGGTCTCTCAGTCTGGTTCAGTAGGAATCACAATCATGGGAAAGACTGCTGACCTGACAGTTGTGCAGAAAACCATCATTGACACCCTCCATAAGGAGGGAAAGCTTCGAAAGGTAATTGCAAAAGAAGTTGGATGTTCCCAAAGTGCTGTATCAAAGCACATTAATAGAAAGTTATGTGGAAGGGAAAAGTGTGGAAGAAAAAGGTGCACAAGCAGCAGGGATGACCGCAGCCTGGAGAGGATTGTCAGGAAAAGGCCAATCAAAAGTGTTGGGGACTTTCACAAGGAGTGGACTGAGGCTGGAGTCAGTGCATCAAGAGCCACCACACACAGACGGATCCTGGACATGGGCTTCAAATGTCGTATTCCTCTTGTCAAGCCTCCTGAACAACAAACAAACGTCAGAAGCATCTTACCTGGGCTAAAGAAAAACACACCTGGTCTGGTGCTCAGTGGTCCAAAGTCCTCCTTTCTGATGAGAGCAAATTTTGCATCTCATTTGGAAACCAAGAAGCCGGAGTATGGAGGAAGAATGGAGAGGCACACACTGCAAGATGCTTGAAGTTCAGTGTGAAGTTTCCACAGTCTGTTGATTTGGGGAGCCGTGTCATCTGCTGGTGTTGGTCCTCTGTGCTTCATTAAGTCCGGGATCAATACAGCCGTCTACCAGGAGATTTTGGAGCACTTCATGCTTCCTTCCGCAGACAAGCTCTATGGGGATGCTGACTTCATTTTCCAGCAGGACTTGGCACCTCCCCACACTGCCAAAAGCACCAAAACCTGGTCACATGACCGTGGGATTACTGTGCTTGATTGGCCAGCAAACTCGCCTGACCTGAACCCCATAGAGAATCTATAGAGCATTGCCAAGAGAAAGATGAGAGACATGAGACCGAACAATGCAGAAGAGCTGAAGGCCGCTATTGAAGCATCCTGGTCTTCCATAACACCTCAGCAGTGCCACAGGCTGATGGCTTCCATGCCACGCCGCATTGAGGCAGTAATTGCTGCAAAAGGGGCCCAAACCAAGTACTGAGTACATATGCAGCTTCTACTTTTCAGAGGTCCGATATTGTTCTATGTACAAATATAAAACAGAAAAAATTGCGCCAAAAAAAACAACCAGGAGCTGATCTGTGTAAAGCACCGGGCAAAACACAGATATTCAGCAAAGACCAGTATTGTAGAAAAGTCCAAAGGGTGGCTATTGTGAAAACCCAAGAACTAATCCAATCAATTCAGTCCTGCATGCAGCTAGAGAACATCCATTGAGATGATTTTCACTGATGAATAGTGACAAACAGCACCCGGTGATCACAGCGACAGACAGTGCCCTCCACCACATAGATTGGCAGCTTACCAGAGGTAAGCCCACGGATAACAGTCGGCTGTGACCCAGCCGCGGCCTTGGGTTGATATATCAGCAGGATAGCATACAGCACCGCAACACCTCTTCCCCCGATCCTCCCGATCACGGGTATTCAATAAGCAGGACCAGTTGGGAGCGACGTGCTGACGTCACCACGCTGATCTAAGGGAAGGGTGTTCGTTTGTTTGCCGGCCGGCTTACTTTCAACATTTTTTATCTACTACATTGATGTAAGTTTTTTATCTTTTTATGCTATAAATGGACTGTACGTTATCACCCTATGTCCTCTCCTTTCCACTGGTCCTGCTTATTGAATACCCGTGATCGGGAGGATCGGGGGAAGAGGTGTTGCGGTGCTGTATGCTATCCTGCTGATATATCAACCCAAGGCCGTGGCTGGGTCACAGCCGACTGTTATCCGTGGGCTTACCTCTGGTAAGCTGCCAATCTATGTGGTGGAGGGCACTGTCTGTCGCTGTGATCACCGGGTGCTGTTTGTCACTATTCATCAATGAAAATCATCTCAATGGATGTTCTCTAGCTGCATGCAGGACTGAATTGATTGGATTAGTTCTTGGGTTTTCACAATAGCCACCCTTTGGACTTTTCTACAATACTGGTCTTTGCTGAATATCTGTGTTTTACGCGGTGCTTTACACAGATCAGCCCCTGGTTGTTTTTTTTTGGCGCAATTTTTTCTGTTTTATATTTTGCTTGTGTTTATACCACTATTATTGCTGCCTGTTTTTTTTTTTTTTTTTTTATTTAATTTATTAGCGCAGTTTTCTTTTTGTCCATATTGTTCTATGTACAATCCTTGTTTTATTGATTGCATGTAATATTCTAATTTTATGAGGTGGAGGATTTGGGGTTTTCATGAGCTGTAAGCCATAATCATCACAATTATGACTAATCACGGCTTGAACTATCTTGCTTTGCATGTAATGAGTCTCTCTCATATATTAGTTTCACCTTTTAAGTTGCATTAGTGAAATAAATGAACTTTTGCACAATATTCAAATTTTTCGAGCTTCACCTGTAAATGTGAAGACAGCAGATATACATGTAAAACTTATGTAGGGAGATTTGGTTCATCTCTGTGTATCATCTGAGGCTGTTCACTTCACTGTGTGTATGGAGGGTTTAAATCCACTTTAATTCTTTGTGGCATAAATTCAGCAAGGTGTTGGAAACATTCCTCAGAGATTTTGCTCCATAGTTACATGATAGCACCACGCAGTTGCTGCAGATTTGTCGGCTGCACATCCATTATGCAAATTTCCCATTCCACCACATCCCAAAGGTGCTCTATTGGATGAGATGTGGTGAGTACAGTGACCTCATTGTCCAGTGGTGAGATGATTGGAGGTTTGTGACACGGTGCATTATCCTGTTGGAAGGAGCCATCAGAAGATGGGGACACTGTAGCCATAAAGGGATGGACATGATCAGCAACAATACTCAGGTAGGCCGTGGTGTATAAACAATGCTCAATTGGTACTAAGGGGCCCAAAGTGTGCCAAGAAAATATCCCCCCTACACCATTACATCACCACCAACCTGAACCATTGATACAAGGCAGGATGGATCAATGCTTTCATGTTGTTTACGCCAAATTCAGATCCTACCATCTGAATGTTGCAGCTGAAATTGAGACTCATCAGACCAGGCAACGTTTTTTCCAATCTTCTATTGTCCAATTATGGTGATCCTGTGTGAATTGTAGCCTTAGTTTATTTGTTCTTAGCTGACAGGAGTGGCACCCAGTGTGGTCTTCTGCTGCTGTAGCCCATCTGCTTCAAGGTTCGATGTGTTGTGCATTCAGAGATGGTATTCTGCATACCTTGGTTGTAACGAGTGGTTATTTTATTGTTGCCTTTTTATCATCTTGAACCAGTCTGCCCATTCTCCTCTGACCTCTGACATCAACAAGGCATTTTCCTCCACACAACAGCCACTCACTGGATATTTTCTCTTTTTCTGACCATTCTCTGTAAACCCGAGAGATGGTTGTGTGTGAAAATCCCAGTAGATCAGCAGTTAGGCCCCTTTCACACTGGGGCGGTTTGCAGGCGCTATTTAGCTAAAAATAGCGCCTGCAAACCAAGCCTAAACAGCGGCTCCTTTCTCTCCAATGTGAAAGCCCCGAGGGCTTTCACACAGGAGCGGTGCGCTAGCAGGACGGTAAAAAAAGTCCTGCTAGCCGCATCTTTGGAGCGGTGAGAGGAGCGGTGTGTTTACCGCTCCTCCACCGCTCCTTCCCATTGAAATGCATGGAATACCGCGGTAATACCGCCCGCAAACCGCGGCTGTAGCCGCGGTTTGCGGGTGGTATTAACCCTTTATTGGCCGCTAGCGGGGGTTAAAACCGCACCGCTAGCGGCTGAATAGCTCAACAATCCCGACGTTATAGCGCCGCTAAAAATAGCGGCGCTATACCGCCACCGCCCCCACCGCCCCAGTGTGAAACCAGCCTTATTGAAATACTCAGACCAGCTCGTCTGGCACCAACAACCATGCCACGTTCAAAGTCACTTAAATCCCCTTTCTTCCCCATTCTGATGCTTAATTTGAACTTCAGCAAGTCATCTTCACCACGTTTAGATGCCTAAATGCATTGAGTTGCTGCCATGTGATTGGTTGATTAGCAATTTGTGTTACCAAGTAATTGAAGAGGTGTATCTAATAAAGTGGCCTGTGAGTGTATGTTCCTTGGAAAAATTGAAGCGCCACACCACTGCTAGGAGGTCCAGATAGGTCCAGATACAACTTTTTTCTATTAAAAGTCAGAGGTACAATCGAAAAAACTAGACAACACGTTTTGAGAGTCCAAGCTCCCCCTTCATCAGGGATAGAAAGAAGATAAAAGGATTTCTATATCAATCAATTTCTGTATCAATCTAAAACCGATACAATATCCTCAAGGGTGGGGGGTCATAATTAAAACCAAAAAGTTAATCGTAAAGGGAGTGTCAAAATTAAAGTATAACTGAAGGCAAAACGTTTTTTTTTTTATTGGATAGAGTGGAGAGGGATTAGAACACCTGTCAGTTTTTATTGCTCACTGTGGAACCTAAAGGGTTATACCTCTGCATTGTGTAAAAAGGCTGTTTGATCCTGTATTCTCTGATCCTCCCCTTTATTTACTGTCCCAATCCATCTCCTGATAGCATGGAGCCTTGAGAGGGAACTCTGCACATGCTCAGTTTGGTGTGTATTGCTAGAGAGTGTTTTTTTTTTTTTTTTGGGAGGATGCATGTGATCAGCACAGGGCAGGGCCAATTGCACTGTCCAGACAGAGGGTCAGGGGTTATGCAGCCTCATAGGACAGTCAGGAGAGAATGAAATCTTCTCCTACAAGCTTTAACCAGACACTGGTACAAGTCACAAGACTGCTATGTACTGCTGATGAAAAAATATATTTAGCAGTATATTTACTAAAATAATTGCATTTCTATGTTCTGTGTAGTGTGGGAGACCAGATATAGTGAATGCAGGGTCCTGGGTTTAGTAACACTTTAATTTGCATGGATTTCCTCTTACTTTCTGTTTGGCTATGGGACAGGAAGTGAAGGAAAATCTCCACAATAGGACACAGACGGCGGAAAATAATCTGACAGAGGTTATAACCCTCCCTTACTCCATCCAACATGAAAAAAAAAAAGTTTTGCCTATAGTTCTACTTTAATATTTAAAAAGAGAGAAGAGGATAGAACAAAAAACAATAATAATAATAATTATCACTATTATTAAAAGTATACATTCTGGGTGATATGATAACCTAATCAGACTCAAATATAAATAAAAAAATAAAAAAATTGGGTAAAATATATCTTAAAAATGGGTATGTGTATAATTTGAACCATACATTGTACAATCTGATTGTACAATTGTAAAATGATAAAAAAAATATATATATAATAATAATAGCATATTAATAATCATAATCACTTCTTTTAAAATGATATATTCTCTGGAATAAGTTGACCTAAAAAGGAATAAATATATGAAAACATGAGCAAAATTATGCTTGTATAAATTAAAACATGCATAATACAATCTGATTGTACAATTGTAAACTATACAAGAAGAAAAAAACAAAATAGCGATAATATTACTAAGAATAATAGGATTTTTATAACAGCTTACCTGTAAAATCCTTTTCTTGGAGTACATCACGGGACACAGAGCGGCATAGTCATTACTATGTGGGTTATATAGTTTACCTTCAGGTGCTGGCACTGGCAAATTCCAAACCGGAAGTACCCTCCCCTATATAAGCCCCTCCCATCTGGGAGCACCTCAGTTTTGTAGCAAAGCAATAAGTGTCCCCAAAAGAGGGGTGGGAGCTCTGTGTCCCGTGATGTACTCCAAGAAAAGGATTTTACAGGTAAGCTGTTATAAAAATCCTATTTTCTTTCTCGTACATCACGGGACACAGAGCGACTTAGTCATTACTATGTGGGACGTCCCAAAGCAATGCCCAATGAGGGGGGGATACACCATACATAAGCTGAGCGCTATCAGACATGAGGATCTTTTGCGGCCTGCAACACACTGCGCCCAAAGGCGACATCCTCCTGACTTCTAACGTCCACCTGGTAGAACCTAGTAAACGTGTGTACTGAAGACCATGTTGCGGCCTTACAGATTTGAGCCAGGGAGGCCTGGTGATGCACTGCCCATGAAGTTCCAACTGCTCTCGTGGAGTGCGCCCTAACTTTGAACGGAGGCGGTGTCCTTCTCAAGCCATAGGCTTGCATAATGACCTGTCGAATCCACTTGGCTAAAGTAGATTTTGATGCTGCCTGACCCTTTCTGGGGCCTTCCCGCAGAATAAACAAAGTATCCGTTCTGCGAATCTGAGCAGTGGCTTTTAGATAAGCTTTAACTGCTCTTACTACATCCAAAGAATGTAATAATTTTTCCTCTACTGAACTAGGTTTGGGGAAAAAAGAAGGAAGAACCACATCTTGGTTCAAATGGAACCTCGATACCACCTTAGGAAGAAAGGCTGGATGAGGACGTAACACTACTCTGTCCTTATGGATAACCAGATATGGCTCTTTACAGGACATAGCTGCTAATTCCGACACTCTTTTAGCCGAACAAATGGCTACTAGAAAAATCAATTTCCTGGTGAGAAGAACCAAGGAAATGTGCTGTAATGGTTCAAATGGTTGTTTCTGTAGAACCGACAGAACCAGGTTTAAGTCCCATGGACATATGGGAATATTAACCGGAGGACTAATACGCATCACTCCTTGTATAAAAGCTTTGACTAGTGAATGCGAAGCCAAGGGCCTTTGAAAAAATATTGACAAGGCCGAAATCTGACCCTTGATAGTACTCAAGGCAAGCTTCCTATCTACAGCCCACTGTAGGAAGTCCAGAATCCTACCTATTACGTATTTACGTGGATGCCATTTCCTGGCCTCACACCAAGCGATGTACGCCTTCCAGATTCTATAGTAGATCTGCCTGGATACCGGCTTTCTGGCATTGATCATGGTAGCTACCACAGGATTAGAGAGACCTCTCTTTTTTAGAATGTGGGCTTCAATAGCCAGGCCGTCAAACCTAGGGCTGGTAAGGAAGGGTGGTATATCGGTCCTTGCGAAAGCAGGTCCGGACGATGTGGGAGGGTCCAAGGACTCCCCACAGACATTTTTACAATCTCCGCGTACCATGCTCTTCGGGGCCATGCTGGAGCCACCAGAATCACTGGTTTCTTTTCTACCCTGATTCTGCGGAGTAATCGAGGTAACAATTGTGGCGGTGGGAATGCATATATCAGCTTGAACTGATCCCAAGGGAACACTAGGGCATCCGAGCCGCAAGCTAGGGGATCCCTTGTCCGAGAGACAAACCTGTCCACCTTTGCGTTGAATCTGGATGCTAGCAGATCTACATCCGGTGTTCCCCACCGCTGACATATTGTCCGGAAAACCTCGGGGTGAAGGGACCATTCCCCTGGGCATAATTGTTGGCGACTTAGAAAGTCCACCTTCCAATTCTCCACTCCTGGAATGAATACCGCGGATATGGCTGGGACATATCTTTCTTCCCATTTCAGGATGCAATTTACTTCCCTCTGGGCTGCACGACTCCTGGTGCCACCCTGATGATTGATATATGCCACTGCCGTGGCATTGTCCGATTGAATTCTGACAGGGGACCCTTGGAGTTTGGATGTCCATGCTACTAGGGCATACCGGGCTGCTCGTATCTCTAAGAGATTGATGGGCAGGGCCTTTTCCGCATCCGACCATCTGCCCTGGAGAGACCATTGCTCCAGTACTGCTCCCCAGCCTATAAGGCTGGCATCTGTAGTGACCACCTTCCAAGAAATCGGACTGAAGGATTTCCCTTTTTCCAGATTCTGGGGAACCAACCACCAACGGAGGCTCTTGCGAACGGAAGGGGACAAGGACATTGGTAAGTCTAGGGCCTGAACTTTTTTGTTCCAGGCTGACAGTATGGCCCTTTGCAAATTCCTTGAATGGAATTGACCGTAGGGTACTGCTTCGAATGATGCCACCATTTTTCCCAGCAGCCTCATGCACAGGCGTATGGACGGCTGTCTTTTTGTACCCACTAGGTGGATCAAATCTCTCAAAGATAACACCTTTTCTTGAGGCAAGAAAATTTTTCTCTGGTCTGAATCCAGCCTTAGCCCCAAGTATTCCAGACTTTTGACTGGTTTTAGGGCTGACTTGTCTCGGTTGATAATCCAACCGTGAGATTCCAGATACTTGATTGTCTTGTGAACGACCACTTCTAGTTTTTCCACTGAGTGGTCTATCAGCAACAAGTCGTCTAGATATGCCATTATCGTTACACCTTGTGTTCTTAGATTGGCCAATAATGGGGCCAGAATTTTTGTGAACACTCTTGGTGCTGTGGCCAGACCAAAGGGTAAGGCTCTGAACTGAAAATGGCGCCCTTCTACTGCAAAGCGTAGAAATTTTTGGTGAACTGGAAAGATGGGAATGTGCAAATAAGCATCTTTGATGTCGATCGAGGCTAGCCATTCCTCCCCTTGTAGGGCAGTGGTCACCGATCGGATCGACTCCATCCTGAAAGTTCTGATATGTAGGAATTTGTTTAGCCCTTTTAGATTTAATATGGGCCTCACGTCCCCATTTGGTTTCGGGACTGTAAAGAGGTTTGAGTAAAACCCGAACCCGCATTCTTCCAGGGGAACTTCCATAATTACTCCTTGGAGCAATAGTTGTTCTAGTGCCAACAGGAGGGATCCTCTCTTCCGGGGATCCCTTGGCACGTTCGACCTTATAAAATGGGAAGAAGGGGAGTCTTTTAACTCCAATTTGTATCCCAGACTTACTGCGGAGAGCACCCATCTGTCTCTGATCGTGTCCCGCCAGGTCTCTGCGAACAACTGAAGTCTTCCCCCCACCCGATTGAGTGGGGGCAACCCTTCATGCATTTGACTTTTGGGGAGGTTTTGTACCTCTCCTGACCCAGGGTTTCTTGTTACCCTGCGATTGTCCCTGATTTTTACCCCCGGGATTTGACAGAGGAGGCCGTCGGAACTGTTTCACAGCCGATGTCCTAGGGACTGGAGAAGCAGGCCTCTTAAAAGAGGGACCTCTAACTCTGTTTTTAACCGGCAAGAGTGTACTTTTACCGCTGGAAATTTTCTGGATATATTTGTCCAGGTCTTCCCCGAATAAGCGTTCACCATGAAATGGGAAGCTAACCAGCAATTTTTTACAGGGAGCTTCAGCAGACCAGTTTTTGAGCCATAGAAGCCTGCGCATATGTACTACAGAGAGCGTAAGGCGGGAGGCCTGATGGATTGAATCCTTTATGGCGTCAACCGCAAAGCATAAGGCTCTAGGTAGATCAGCTAGGGCAAGGACCTGCTGATCTGGCAAGTCCCTTAAGACCTGTTTCAACTGATCCTTCACTGCTTGGCAGACCCCAATAGCTGCCACTGCTGGTTGTGTCACCAAGCCTGCTGTAGAGAAAGCAGATTTTAATAAGGACTCCAATTTTTTATCTATTGGGTCCTTGAACATTTAGACATTATCTACTGGACATGTCAGTGATTTATTCACACAAGAGATGGCTGCGTCCACTGTAGGGACCCTCCATTTTTTGATGAACTTATCCTCCATGGGATAGACCACCGGAAATCTCTTGGGAGGAGTAAATATTTTATCAGGATGTTCCCAATCCTGGTAAATGAGCCCTTCCAGTAAAGGATGGATTGGAAAGGAACAAACAGTCTGGGGAGCTTTTAGCGACCCCAACGAGGAGACAGAAGTGGATGATGGCTCCGCAAGGGGCATTTTAAATGCTGATCGGACCATGTTAGTCAGGGACTGAACCCATAATCTTTCAGCATGTGATGCTCAAAATGGCTCTTCCACTGTTGATTCCTCTACAACAGAATCGACCTCATCCTGATCCCCTTCAGGTAGGTCGATCCCTGTATGGGACTGTTGCCCTGCTAACAGGTACTCTGAGGGAGGAGACGGAGATCGGGCGCTCTTTCCCTGTGACAGGGAAGCAGCGATCAATGTTGTCAATCTCTCTTCCAGTCCTCCCAAAGCTGAGGAAAAAACCTCCTCTGTTATATACACAGGAGCAGGTGAACTGAGGACAGCCACAGTACCAGGTACTCCTGAGGGTGCTCTACGGTCAGTAACCTCTGATTCTTCAGGGGAGATTGGTGCAGCCGAAGCATGCCCAAGATCCTCAGAGCCCGATGGAGACCCCCTATGCTTCCTGGGATTCTTAGTCCCGGAGACTTTAGACGGCATATTCCTAAGCCCAAAGCTGAGGTATTCCAGCCGAAATACACCACTTACTGACAATAGTCTAGCACAATTGCTGCTATATAAACAGTTGGTGTCTACTAATGTGCCTTTCTATGGGGATGCCTGCATCAACCGCCTGCTGTATGCCTTTCTAAATGTTGCCAGCTCTGTTTCTGCCTTCCATAACCAGCTGACAACACCTAATTGTGCTTTTTATCATGCTGGGATGCCCGCACATGCGCAGAAGCGCTGCGGCGCGCACAGAGCGTCATCCACCAAGCTCTGCCCCTTTTTCCAGCTCACCTCTATAAATAGAGGCGCGTGCACGCGCACGCACGTGCGCCTTCGGCGCTCTTTTTGAAAAGGAACTAGGGACAGAAGCCAGGGCCCTGTTTGCCACAGGGCCGGGGGATGGACGAGCATTGCAACATGGCAGAGGAAACAGTTTCCCATCCAGAGAACTCACCATCTGCCTGGATTTTGACTTGGAAAGAAAAAATCCACATGACAAGAAAACAACGTTCCACAGCGGCCTCTAGTGGTTTAACACAGGTACCGCGGTTTAACCATTTTTTTTTTTCTTGACCACTCTTAAAATTATTAAATTTTTTAGTAGTTACAGGCATGCACAGATATTTAGCGGGAATACCGTTAGGTAACAGGCAGAAAGACATATTAGGCTTGGGGGTCCCCCAATAGAACCAAGTTCCTGAGGGGCCCCCACTTACCTTTTCCCCGCCGCAGGACTCTGTTTGGTCCACAGAAGCCCAAACTTCACCTCTCATGGCAGGCATTGTAATTAAACCTTCAGGGACCGGGTTCCCAAGGATTCCACTCCCCTGGACCTGTATAGCACCCTGCACAGAAAACATCTTGATCGTGGGTATGACCAGAGCTCTGGATCCCAGGGTCCAGCCCTCCTAAGAGAAGCATTACAGGCAAAACCTTGCTCTTCTCTGCAAGGCCCGGGTACCGACCGTTTAGCTATGAAGCTTTTTTGGTGGGATCCGGAATAGCTTACTGAGGCCCAAAAGAACCTGTACGCAAGCTTAGTGAAAAAACACATGTTACTTCTTGGCCCACACCTTAGACACTGGCAAAAAACTGAGGTGCTCCCGGATGGGAGGGGCTTATATAGGGGAGGGTACTTCCGGTTTGGAAGTTGCCAGTGCCAGCACCTGAAGGTAAACTATATAACCCACATAGTAATGACTATGCCGCTCTGTGTCCCGTGATGTACGAGAAAGAAAATGATACTTATTATATAATAATACATTTCTATTATCAAATATTACATATATTCATTGGGGGTCTTGTCTACACTAAGCCCTACCCACTTGCTATTAGCCCCACCCACCACTTTAAATATTGAGAGGAAGTTAATGAACGGTCATCCCTCATGGAGGTGGAACGCCAGTTCATACATATGACTCGGTTAGTTCTCCTTGTGGTAGATACATTAAGGACCATGGTGGGAACAGTCTCTATCAGCTTGTAACTGTTCCCAAGCACCAAACATTGGCAGCGTTAGCAGCTTGGACCTAAGCAGTGCACATTTTGTAGGTGGTTTTACCCCCCCCCCCCCAAAGCCAAAGAAAACAATAGGCAGCTGCAGCCTAAACACCGCATGCCCGCCCCCACCACCACTACTCTTCATAAATACGGGAAACGGATGAAATCTATAAATAAGAAATTAGCAAACTGCTGGTTGAAGGATGAGGCCACCCAAAGGCTTTAAGTAAAAGTAATAGAATGGGTATGATATGAACTCTTTTACTTACCTAAAATACGGAAACTGGACGATAGATTCGTAGTGCTTCCATGTGGCTATGAGATCGAGCCTAGTCAGATTCGTAGCATAAAATCTCCAGGCAGACTAAAGTGATACAAAATCAACATAGTGAAAAAACGATACTTCCTTTAGCTGTAATACGTTATACATGTATGTGTACATTTTGTGGGGCACCTGCAAAGAGGCATTTTGACTTCCTAGGGCACTACAAGGTTAAAGTTGCAAAAATAATGCCGGCAACTCGATTGCTTCTTCTTAAATCTTTATTGAGCACAAACAGCAGTGCGACATCAAAACGCTAACATGTTTCGGCAAAAGCCTTCTGAGGAAGGCTTTTGCCGAAACATGTTAGCGTTTTGATGTCACACTGCTGTTTGTGCTCAATAAAGATTTAAGAAGGCTTTTGCCGAAACATGTTAGCGTTTTGATGTCGCACTGCTGTTTGTGCTCAATAAAGATTTAAGAAGAAGCAATCGAGTTGCCGGCATTCTTTTTTCAATTTTGATGTATGGGACACAATGGCCTGAGCACCATTATTCAGCTCATCATCCTACAAACATGCGGTACAGCTTGGGTGAGTTTTTGTCAACATTACAAGGTTAAAGGGTTTAAACCATGTGCTTAAAGAGTAAGAAAGACAAAAATCTCCTGCGCTCTCGGTGTATCGTCAAAACACGGGTAGTGTGGTTCCGTCTAAAGGCAAAGTCTAAAGTCTTGCAGCCCTCCTCAGAACAATGGGTGTTCATGTGGCTAGAAAAAAGAAAGAAAAAAGGAGGGCGCACCGACCTAGTGTATTACCACTTAGACGTTTTATTTAAAATATAAAAAAGCAGTAATCCTACTCACAAGCGGAGCTTAAATAAAAGCTTATCGGACAAATCAGCTGGAAATTCTTTGGCACCTGCCGACTGGACTCGATGACAGAGAGGGTCGGACAATACTTCAGACAACTGGATAGCTGACGCGTTTCTGGGGCGCACCCCTTTCCTCAGAGCCTAGATGGTCCAGAAACGCGTCAGCCATCCAGTTGTCTGAAGTATTGTCCGACCCTCTCTGTCATCGAGTCCAGTCGGCAGGTGCCAATGAATTTCCAGCTGATTTGTCCGATAAGCTTTTATTTAAGCTCCGCTTGTGAGTAGGATTACTGCTTTTTTATATTTTAAATAAAACGTCTAAGTGGTAATACACTAGGTCGGTGCACCCTCCTTTTTTCTTTCTTTTTTTTTTTTTCTTTCTTTTTTCTTAAAGAGTAAGAGCCCTTTAAAACAATGTACATGTATTCTTTTTACCCCCCCCCAACCCCGGACCCAAGTTAAACCACCCTTCCCTTTCACAGATGCGTACTTACCTGGCTGTAGTTCTGCTGCTTGTTTACATCCAGCACCACAACACCCAACATCCAGCTACATTGTGGTCGCACCTACGCATTAGTGCCCCATAGACTTCTATTAGACTGCCTCAAGTCATCTCCGGCCTTGTAAAACAGACCAATAGAGGTCTATGGAGCATTAATGTGCAGGTGCAGCCAGGACCGTGAAGACTTGCACCAGTCAATGTAAACAAACTGCAGAACTTTTGAGGACCACCACCCCCTGAGTCCCAAAAATTGGACGTGACTCTTTATTTGTAATGCAACACACACACTACCATGTATTTTGGAGCATAAAGATGCAGGTAAATTGCTTTTGTGCTTTGGGGTGACATTCAAATTGAATGACACTGTGACACAGCAATGCATGTAGCATGGAAATGTAAATAGGCTCTCTGTGGTTATAGATTGGTTTGGGCTTTACTGCTGGTTCACCATTTTCAGTTACACAATAGTCTCTCCAGTAGTTAACTCTAGGGATGAGCCCGATGTTCGAGTCGAACTTAAGTTCGACTCGAACATCGGGTGTTCGCCGAATAGCGAACATTATGCGGTGTTTGTGGCAAATTTGAAAGCACTGGAACACCATTTAAAAGTCTATTGGAGATTAACATGAAAAACTAAAAGTGCTAATTTTAAAGGCTTATATGCATGGTATTGTCATAAAAAGGGTTTGTGGACCCGGGTCCTGCCCCAGGGGACATGTATCAATGCAAAAAAAGTTTTAACAGCCGTTTTTTCAGGAGCAGTGATTTTAATAATGCTTAAAGTGAAATAAAAGTGAAATATTCCTTTAAATTTCGTACCTGGGTGGTGTCTATAGTATGCCTGTAGGGTGGCGCATTTTTCCCGTGTTTAGAACAGTCCCGCAGCAAAATTACATTTCTAAAGGAATCAAAGTCATTTAAAACTACTTGCGGCTGTAATGAATTGTCAGGTCTCGGCAATATAGATAAAATTAATTGAAAAAAAATGTCATGGGTTCTCCCCCCAGTCCATTACCAGGCCATTTGGATCTGGTATGAATATTTAGGCCCTTCAGGTCTGGTATGGTTTTTAAGGGGAACCCAGCACCAAAAAAAAATGGCGTGGGGTCCCCCCAAAAATCCATACCAGACCCTTATCTGAGCACGCATCCTGGCAGGCTGCAGGAAAAGAGGGGGAAACGAGAGAATGCCCCCCCTCCTGAACCGTACCAGGCCATATGCCCTCAACATGGGGAGGATGCTTTGGGGTCTGACCCACAAAGCACCTTGTGTTGATGGGGACAAGGGCCTCACCCTCACAACCCTTGCCTGGTGGTTTTGGGGGTCTGCGGGCGGGGGGCTTATCGGAATCTGGAAGCCCCCTTTAACAAGGGGACCCCCAGATCCAGCCCCTCCCATGTGAATTGGTAATGGGTACATTTTACCCCTACCATTTCACCAAAAAAGTGTCAAAAAAGGTAAAAAAGACAAGAGACAGCTTGGGACAAGTCCTTTATTATAAAATTGTCCAGCGATGTAAATCTACCTCGGCGACGACCGGAAAAAAGCCGCAACAGTTCTGCCGCCATGGAAGGCGGCCGCCGAGTGACGTTTCTCCCGCCATGACAGCTGTTATATAGCTGAGGCCGGGGCCACCCGGTGACTTAAACGGGTGACCCCATCCCCCTCTGACTCCCATGGAGGTGGAACTGTTGCAGCTTTTTTTTTCGGTCGTCGGCAACGTGGATTTACATCGCTTGACATTTTTATTTATTTTTAAAAAATTGGAGCAGGGTTCCCCTTAATATCCATACCAGACCTGAAGGGCCTGGTATGGAATTTGGGGGGACTCCCACGCAATTTTTTTTGTTTTTAATTTTGATTCGGGGTTCCCCTTAATATTCATACCAGACCCAAAGGGCCTGGTAATGGACTGGGGGAGGGAAACCCATGCCGTTTTTTTCAATTATTTTTATCTGTATTGCCAAGACAATTTATTACAGTGACTATGAAACACAGGCCACAGTACTCCAGAGATGCTTTATGGAGAAGGGGTATGAGTTTCATACCTTGGAAAAAGATCTCAGAGATGTTGCTAAACTGGATAGACAAAATCTATTAGTACCCAAAATCAAGGAAAAGAATACAACTACAGACTTGCAATGGTCTTTTCTGACCACCTTCTCTTCTCATTTCTGGTGGGTCAACAGAGTTATACGGAAATACTGGAGAGTGCTTAAGAGTGACCAGGCTTTGGGGCCTATGCTCCCTGAGAGACCTCAAATCATTTTTAGGAGAAATCAAAATCTGAAGGACCTTATAGCACCCAGTGTTGTAGACCCTCCTTTGCAAATGAGAATGTTCGGACAATTAAAAGGCTTTTTTCCTTGCCGAAGGTGCAAGGTTTGTAAATCATCTAAAACCCAGAAGACTTCCTCTTTTACCTCTCACATCACCTCTAGAGAGTATAATATTTCCAGTTTCATCACATGTGCGACTGTAGGGGTGACATATTTACTATGTTGTCCATGCGGGTTTCAATACGTTGGAAGGACCACCCGTGCACTAAAAATTAGGATAGGGGAACACCTTTCCAACATTCGCAGGGGTTTTAAAGATCACAGTGTCTCGTGGCATTTTCACTTATGCCATAATAGAGACCCCTCACTTCTTGAGGTGATAGGAATTGAGGCCTATACCCCTCATTGGAGAGGTAGTGATCTGAAGCGTCAAATATCCCGCAGAGAAACGCAGTGGATTTTTTTTTTACAATGTTATCGACCCTTTGGCCTCAATATAGAGTGGGACATAAATTGCTTTATCAACCATAGTTGAGTTCCCCACTCTGCCATTTTCCATCCATGCGTCTTTATCCTATTCTGAATTAATTAACCTTCATTATAAGATTTTAGTTGTAAAATTCCTTTGGAGATGATATCCTTCTTTAATACACACCTTTTGTGGGGTTATTCCCTTTTATATCACTACGTGATAGTATTCACATACACGTGGTGGGAATATCATGGAATACCCATAGTCCTAGTTTTGGCCCTTTCTTCATTATATGTTGTATATGTAGGCACATATGTACTCAGCCTAGGGGTGTCCGTTCTATTTACTGAAATCCTCGAGTTGTAGTGCAGGAATGGCAAAATTGCAGGAATTGCTAATAAAGTACTGTGGAACTAATAATGTTCTCAACATATTGGGTCTATGTATTGTGAGGGGGTTAGCTCGGCAGCGGGTGTGTGTGACCCCCGGGATGGGCTCCCCACACAAAACAGGCCCAGCAAACGGAGGTTGTGGTTTTCAAAATCAAAAAGGTGCGGTTTATTTTCTGTTTACAGTGACAAAACACAGCAAAGCAAAAGAAACATAAACAAAATAAATCCTGGTCAACTTGACCTCTGACTAAACATACAGGTTTCCTAACTAACAACTGGGATCAGCCTAGTGCTGTCCTAGTCCCTAAGTCCCTGGTTTTAAATGTCCAAGCAAATAGCCACACAGGCTTTGTCTCACCGCACAGGGGTTCACTCTCCCTAGACAGTCCACACAGGTCTGGTTCCAGGCATGAGCTAACATCTAATGAAGCTGGGAGTTCTTATAGAGGCCTAAATGAGCTGACAAGCTTCAGCTGGTCTCATCAACTCCCTGTCTGCACGACGCCCAGCACTCTCCCTAGAGGTATGAGTCATCCATGAGCCCACTAGCCTTAGCTGGGCTTATACAACTCTCCACCTAGTTGTATAAGTCGGCGTAAAGCCTGAATCTGGGCGAAATATATCTACCCCCCTGGATGCAACCAGGTGACTTTACCTTCCTGCTGTCACATACCCCCCCCTCTTGTTTTAACCTCGGGGTTGGAACACCAGCAATCAGGCATTCATGTACTCGAGACAAAGCATCCACATTCCCCATTTGAACGCCAGGGCGATGCTTTACTGTGAAGTTGAATTCCTGGAGGGCCAGGAACCACCTATTCACTCTTCTATTTGTTTCCTTGTTTTGAGCCATCCACTTTAACGGAGCGTGATCCGTAACCATGTCAAAGTGCCTACCTAGCAGGTAGTACCGAAGGGAATCTAGAGCCCACTTCACCGCTAAACACTCCTTTTCAACGGTGGCGTAATTTACCTCATGGGACTTCAACTTCCTGCTGAGGTAAATGACTGGGTGCTCTTCCCCGTTCCAGACCTGGGACAATACTGCTCCTAACCCCACATCTGATGCATCACTTTGTACGACAAAGTCTTTAGAGAAGTCGGGTGAGTACAACACTGGCTGGCTACATAAGGCTTGTTTCAAGAATTGGAATGCTGCCTCAGCCTCGGGGGTCCATTTAATCATGACCGACCCTTTCCCCTTCGTCAGGTTGGTTAGGGGCACAGCCTTAGAAGCAAAGTGGGGAATGAATCGCCGATAATACCCAGCGATTCCCAGAAAGGCTCGTACCTGCTTCTTGCTGTTGGGACGTGGCCAACTCTGGATGGCCTCGACTTTGTTGAGTTGGGGTTTTATTACTCCCCTCCCAATGGTGTACCCAAGATATTTGGCCTCCTCCTGCCCAATGGTACACTTCTTGGGGTTAGCCGTAAACCCCGCTTCCCGAACAGAGTCCAGGACTGCTTGCACTTTTGGCAGATGTGAGGCCCAATCTGTGCTATGGACAATTACGTCATCCAGGTAAGCCGCAGCATACTTCCGATGGGGCCTCAGCATCTGGTCCATTTTCCGCTGGAATGTGGCCGGCGCATTCTGTAACCCGAACGGCATTCTTTTATATTGGAACGCCCCGTCTGGGGTTACAAATGCGGTTTTCTCTTTGGCCGACTTGGCCAGGGGGATTTGCCAATACCCTTTTGTGAGGTCAAGAGTCGTCATGTATCGGGCTGTTCCCAGCCGGTCGATCAACTCATCTATACGTGGCATGGGGTAGGTGTCAAATTTTGTAACTTTGTTCAACTGACGAAAATCGTTACAAAATCGCCAGCTCCCATCCGGTTTAGGCACCAACACAATGGGACTAGACCAATCACTTTGGGACTCCTCTATCACCCCTAAGTTCAGCATTTTCTGTACTTCCTCCCGTATTGCCTCCCGTCGGGCCTCTGGGATCCGATAGGGTTTTAACTTCACCCTTTCACCAGGCGGGGTAATGATGTCATGCTCTACCCCAGATGTTTGTCCCGGCAGCTCAGAGAATACCTCCTTGTTGCGAAGCACAAACTCCTTAACCTCCTGTTGTTGGGGTTGTGACAAGGTGGCTGCTATTCCAACCTCAGGAATCACGCAACCAGTTTGAGCTGGTGACCAAGTGTCTGCGACTAGGGACTCTCTATCCCTCCAGGCTTTCAACAGATTAACGTGATAGATCTGTTCGGGCTTTCGCCTTCCTGGTTGTCTGACCTTGTAATTCACTTTGCTCACTTTTTCCATTATCTCATAGGGGCCTTGCCATTTGGCAAGGAATTTACTTTCAACCGTAGGGACAAGTACCAGTATCCTATCCCCCGGGGAAAAGGTACGGGTCTTGGCTCCACGGTTGTACACTCTCTGCTGTGCTAACTGCGCTTGGGCCAAATGTTCCTTCACGATGGGCATTACCTGTGCAATTCGGTCTTGCATCAGGGCGACATGCTCAATCACACTCCTGTGGGGAGAACTCTCACTTTCCCAAGTTTCCTTGGCAATATCCAACAGCCCTCTTGGGTGTCTCCCATACAGTAACTCAAAGGGGGAGAATCCCGTAGAGGATTGAGGCACCTCCCTAATAGCAAACATCAGATAAGGAAGTAGACAGTCCCAATCCTTTCCATCTCTAGCCACCACTTTCTTCAACATTTGTTTTAGGGTTTTGTTGAATCTTTCAACCAGCCCATCGGTTTGGGGGTGATACACAGATGTACGTAATTGCGTCACTTTGAACAATTTACACAGCTCCTTCATAACCCGGGACATAAAGGGTGTACCTTGGTCCGTAAGCAGTTCTTTACAAATACCCACCCGGCTAAACACAAGAGATAGCTCTTTGGCTATGGTTTTGGCCGAGGTATTTCGGAGAGGGATCGCTTCTGGATAACGGGTGGCATAGTCCATTATAACTAATATGTACTGGTGCCCCCTAGCGGACTTGATTATAGGCCCTACCAAATCCATGGCGATCCTCTCAAACGGGACCTCAATGATGGGTAGAGGGACCAGCGGGCTACGGAAATGTGGCATCGGGGCCGACCTCTGACACACAGGGCAGGAGGAACAATAATTTTCTATGTCCTTCATCACCCCCGGCCAATAGAATCTCTGTAATACCCTCTCTCGGGTTTTCTCTGTCCCCAGATGACCTCCAAGAATGTGCCCATGGGCCAACTCCAACACCAACTTCCTGTAAGGTTTGGGCACCACAAGCTGCTCAACGGTTTCTTCTGCCCTTTTTGCCACCCGATACAGTAGGTCCTTCTCTACGCTGAAGTATGGGTAAGTGCAGGTATTATCTGGGTTCACTAACTCGCCATCTATTTTCACTACGTTTTCCCGTGCCTTTATTAGGGCGGGGTCTTTCAACTGTTCTGTGGCAAAGTTTTCCCTGTGAACCTCAAGATCAGAAAACTCCACAGACGGTAGGTTTTCGTCTGAGGAGGTGGGCTCCTCTCCAGTTTCTTGAGTCTCCCCTGCCAATACTGATAAGGGAAATTCCGGAGAGTCCTCACCACTCTCAGGGGAGTTCTGGCTATCACATTCCTGGTACATAGGGGCACCAGTGGGGGGCTCAGGATCATCCCACAGTTCCCAGAACTTCGGAAAATCCCTTCCCACAATGGCGTCATGCGGTAACTGAGATACTAAGCCCACTGGATGAGAGAGGGTACCTTTGGGGGTCTCGAAACACACTGTAGTCACTGGATACTCTCGGGTGTCCCCATGCACACAAATAACAGCTACCTTGCTATTCCCAAAGACCTCTGTTTTAACTAACTCAGCCTTTATCAGGGTCACAAGGCTACCTGAATCCAGCAATACCACAACATTTCTACCATTAACACACATTTTGCATAAATGTTTCTCAGTTCCTCGAATGGCAGTGCATGCGACTGTCGCACACAGCGACTGACGTCTGCCCGTCAGAAAGTCACACTGCATGGGTTCCTCCACAACCGGGCAATTGGCTGCAATATGTCCCGCTTGCCGGCAGCGGTAGCAAACGATCCTTCTTGCCGCCTCTTGAGCCGCTGATTTCCCAGGCTGTTCTCGCCAAACTTGGGGTAGAGCTCCCACCCTCTCACTCTCTCCACCCTCACCCCTTGGAATCCTCTTATCCGCCCCTGGGGATGGTCTGGTCTTAGGGTGGAAAGTCCGAGTGTCTCTGGAAGAGGCCGTCAGGTTCTCTGTAGCCAAGTATTTCTCCACACGATCCACAAGACCATCGGCCGTCTCTGGGTCTCCATGGCTTACCCACTTTTGGATGGCAGTAGGAAGAGCTCTCAAAAACCGATCCATTACAACACGTTCCACAATCTTTGGTGCGGACAAAGTCTCTGGCTGTAGCCACTTTCTGCTCAGGTGAATGAGATCATACATTTGAGACCTGGGGGGTTTTCCAAGCTGGAAAGTCCAGTTATGCACACGCTGAGCCCGGACAGCCTGGGTGACACCCAGCCTTGCCAAAATTTCAGCTTTTAGCATCACATAGTCTTTTGCTTGGTTAGGCTCTAGGTCATAGTAAGCTTTCTGCGATTCACCAGTTAACAGAGGAGCCACCAGTCCAGCCCACTGCTCCTCAGGCCACTTTTCTCTTTCAGCGGTCCTTTCAAATGTGGTCAAAAATACCTCTGGATCATCCTCTCCAGTCATTTTTGTCAATAAACGACTCACCCCAAAGGACGCGGTATTAGTGGGATGGCTTTCCTCACTGGTCTGCGGACGTTGCTGCATTACTGCTTCCATTTGTTGTAGTCTCTGCTCTTGCTTCTGTAACAGGTCTATGAAGCGGGCCTCAGATTGCTGCTGGGCTTGTTGCTGAGCTGCAAGGCTCCTTTGCAAACCTGCATTTGTCTGCTGTTGATTGGCATTTGCTAGAGCCAGCTGTTTCAGTATCTCCTCCATGCTGGCTTAAAAAAAACTGCCACTGGTTCTCCACCAACTGTGAGGGGGTTAGCTCGGCAGCGGGTGTGTGTGACCCCCGGGATGGGCTCCCCACACAAAACAGGCCCAGCAAACGGAGGTTGTGGTTTTCAAAATCAAAAAGGTGCGGTTTATTTTCTGTTTACAGTGACAAAACACAGCAAAGCAAAAGAAACATAAACAAAATAAATCCTGGTCAACTTGACCTCTGACTAAACATACAGGTTTCCTAACTAACAACTGGGATCAGCCTAGTGCTGTCCTAGTCCCTAAGTCCCTGGTTTTAAATGTCCAAGCAAATAGCCACACAGGCTTTGTCTCACCGCACAGGGGTTCACTCTCCCTAGACAGTCCACACAGGTCTGGTTCCAGGCATGAGCTAACATCTAATGAAGCTGGGAGTTCTTATAGAGGCCTAAATGAGCTGACAAGCTTCAGCTGGTCTCATCAACTCCCTGTCTGCACGACGCCCAGCACTCTCCCTAGAGGTATGAGTCATCCATGAGCCCACTAGCCTTAGCTGGGCTTATACAACTCTCCACCTAGTTGTATAAGTCGGCGTAAAGCCTGAATCTGGGCGAAATATATCTACCCCCCTGGATGCAACCAGGTGACTTTACCTTCCTGCTGTCACAGTATGTTTTAAATATAACTGCATTAGGCGTAATATGTTTTTTTAGTGATGTAATGATATATGGTTCTTATTTATTGCACCATATGGATTTTAAATTTTTATGTGTTATATTAACCCTGTTTTTTAAATATGTTCCTTTTTCACATATGTTCTATACATGTCATTTTCAAATGTTATTTTTGAAATGTTATTTTTTATATATATGTCAATTTCTTACATATGTCAATTTTTTATATATATGTTATTTGTTTTAGTGAGATGGGTAATCATCTTCCGGCGGCCTGCCCGCTGATTGCGGGCACTGAAGGAACATGACACTTGTACACAGGTTGCCGGAAGACTTCTGAGTTCTTTCTGGCTTCCGGTGTCATCTCTCCTAGCCGACATATAAGCGTGGTAAGTGGCGTCCGTCTTCAGCCTCCTTTCCCAGTGGACGCCTCTTACGACGAAACGCAGCATCGGGTGGAGCTGTTGATCGTGACGTCACTACGCTACAGCTGATCGGCACAGACCGCAGCTGAAGTACTGTTTTCGTTTGAGCTTGCCGCTTACTTTTGAAACCTACATGATGTAATTTTTTACCCAGGATCAATAAAGGGTATCCTACTTTTAAGAAGTATTGCACCATGAGGTTTTTTTTCTTTCTTTCATTTTAAACATTTATCCCGCTGTGTGAGCAATTTTGCGCAAGCTGACACCTGGAGTGATTTTTCTCTTGGGAAGAACTTTTGAAGATCGAGATACCATCTGATTCTGGTGTTCCTTTGCTGATTGCCTGTGGGATTGCTACATGAGTCTGAGCACCTATAGAGCTCTGTTATAGAGATCCATCTGATCCAGTAAGCTGCTATTTCTTCCATTTTCTACCTGAACAAGTTGGATGTGGATTTCTGCCTATAGCTGTCTTGAAGAGTTCTTACACACTTATACCATCAGATGTGTTTGTTCTTCCTGCTCATGAACTAAACCTATTGGAATCTTTAGTTTTTTTCTCTTTTTTATATATGTGTATTCCACCAGTGGCACTTATATACAGGACATTATTATTTTAACACAGGACTTTGCTCCGTTTATCTCACGCGTGTGTATTAGCACTGTGATTGCTTTGTTTAAGGGGTTGCGCATTTATATTCCACTTTTTGCACAAATTTATTACAGCCGCAAGTAGTTTTAAATGACTTTTTTTCCTTTAGAAATGTCATTTTACTGTGGGACTGTTCAAAACATGGGAAAATGTGCCACTTTACAGGCATACTATGGACACCCCCCAGGCACTAATTTTTTTTGCATTGATACATGTCCCCTGGGGCAGGACCCGGGTCCCCAAACACTTTTTATGACAACACCATGCATATAAGCCTTTAAAATGAGCACTTTTGGATTTTCATGTTCGTTTCCCATAGACTTTAACAGTGTTCGAACTAATTTTTTGCCTGTTCGCAAGTTCTGATGCGAACCGAACTGGGGGGTGTTCGGCTCATCCTTAGTTAACACATGAGGGCTTTGTTATACAGTAGGATCTAGCTTGCACCATTAAACAAAAGAAAAAAAATATATATATATATATATATATATATATATATATATATATATATATATATATATATATATACATACAAATAAATATCTATGTCTGACCTGGATGAGCTCAGCTGCTGGTTTCCTTCGCTTTTCAAAATGTTTTTGCCGATGTTGTTCTTGTACCTTAAGAGCCAAACCGGAGCCCAAAATACCCTAAAAACAAACCAAAAAACTAGTTATTCTTGATGCTAAAATATAGACATGTGCACTGGCGAAAAATTTGTTTATTTTCATTTTATTTGTTTTTTTTCGTAAATTAGAAAATTCCAAAATTCGGAAATTAGAAAATTCGGAAATTCGGAAATTAGAAAATTCGAAAATTCGGAAATTTGAAAATCCGAAAATAAGAATAAAGATCTGAAAATTTGAAAGAACGAAAATCCAAAAATTCTAAATAATAATTTCAAATTCAAAAGTTAGTGAACGTAACGAATACAATATTTATATGAATTTATCCGAAGTTACGAATTATCCGAAATAACAAATGCCACATCTAAGCAAATGGAACGGAACGAATTAATAATAATAAAAAACTTTTTATTATTATTATTATTATTGTTATTTATTATTATTAATGTGTTACGTTCTATTCATTTATATACAGCATTCGTTATTTCAGATAATTCATAACTTCAGATAAATTTGTATTCGTTATGTTAGCTAACAGCAAAATTATTTCAGATTTTCAAAGTTTCGGGTTTTCAAATTTTCGTCTTATGAATTTCGGGATTTTCATTCTTCTTTTCAGATTTTCGAATTTCGAATTTCCAAACTAACGAATTTACCAATTTCCAAATTTCCTATTTCGTAATTTTCAAATGTCAAATTTCCGAATTTTCGGATTTCAGGATTTTCAAATTTTAGAATTTCCAATTTTCGTAACAAAACGAATTGCACGTCTACTAAAATACACTGACCCTGACTGTCTCTGAGGATGACCTTTGAACCTAGCTCTAACCCTGACACTGACCTAGATCAAACCCTGATTCTAGATATTTTATATCTTTTTTTTCACACTTTTTTTTTTACTATTTTCTCCTCTAGCAAGGAGAAAAACATACCTTGTATCTTTTTCTCCATTTAAAAGGAGAAAAAAACACATTGGTGGGCTGTACAGTGACTGATCACTGTGATTGCCAATCAAAGGCTATCACAGCAATCAGGTGGCTGGGAACCAGGACTCTCAGTTCCATATCAAGACCCATAGTTGTCACTGGCAGCTTGGTCTCTGTGCTGGGAGTGCACTGCGCAGCACACTCTCAGCACAAGACAGCAACGTATATATGTAGCCCCACAGATAAAAACCGACTTCCATAAGGCCACATATATACATACGCTCGGAGGGAAGGGGTTAACATTTATTACAATATGTCTATGGCTAGCAATAGTTACTAAAGAGAGCGCAAGTAAGACCAAACTAGATTAAAAAAGAACTAAATAAAAAATGCAAAATATAGATTAGGTTAAAAAATAACAATTTGGTTGAAACAAACATATGGCAACAATCTCAGCCTTGCAGAAGTTTCAACACATTGCAGTTTTCTTCTGAAACACCCCATCTTATATCGAGAGTATCTGTCTGAAGCTTTGACTCTGACAAATTTTATATAAACACTGTATTTGGAAATGATATTGTTGTGTTATCTGTTAGTGGGAAGCCCCCCTGGGCTCTGTGCTCCTCAGGCTTCAGTGGAGGCTGTTTGGCTGGGATGCATGCCCACTCCAATTCTTCATTTAGATTTTGTAAGTGGATGTTTTTGTACATTATGTTGTAATGCATATGGTATGCATACTTTTGATTATATTTTTTTGTTTATATATTTTAATATGTATTTATCTATGTTGCAGACTACACCACCCATTATCTATCCCCCTGATGAAGATCAATTGAATCGAAACACGTTGGAGGCAATTGCTATTTGTCGAAGTTTGGGTGATGTCTGTGTATTGTACCAAACTATATTGGTCATTTTACATTCATATGTGTTTTTAAATATGCTATTCTTAATAAAATTTTGTGATTTTATATACTTGTTATTTTTGGGTGCCTAAAAAAATCCCATCCTCCTATTATGCACTATTTTCTACAATAAGGGATTTGTCACCCTAGTTACCATCACTAACCTGGATCTATAATCTGGAGGCGTGCTTCTGAATAATCTAGAGATAGGGGCAGGTACCATCGTCCACAATGGTTTAGTTAAAGAGAGATACCTGGGGCTGCCCCAAACATGCCCCTGGCAAAAATGGAAGGGTACCCAAGGATTAGGCAAAAGATATGATAAAATATAACAATTTATTAATAGAAAAACATGATTAAAATAGGGAAAGAAGACAATTTACAAAAGGGGGCTATATACCGAAATGTAGATCTTAACACAGTCAAGAGGACTGTGTCGAGATCTACATTTAGGTGCCCACTTGTGATCCTTGGTGCTCATTGTTCATTCAAGAGGTTTCAAAGGGTCAATGTAACTACTGTTTTTACATAGCCCCTTCTGTAATTTGTCTTCTTTCCCTATTTTAATCATGTTTTTCTATTAGTAAATTGTTATATTTTTATCATAACTTTTGCCTAATCCTTGGGTACCAAGATAGTCCAATCCCTTCCATTTTTGCCGGGGGCATGTTTGGGGCAGCCCCAGGTATCTCTCTTTAATACTAACCTGGATCTATTATATATTAAAAAATTTAACTGAGGAACAAATATGTACAGTAGGTGCCTCCGATATTGTGTCAATCTTGCCTCTTCTAGCGGCGAGATTGACACCCTATGAGCCCCGTCGCGAGAGCCAGCGCCGAGCTGTCTCGTCATCGGGAAAGGAAAAATTTTGTTTTTCCTTTCGCAATGAGCGACACGCATTGCCGGTAGACGGAGATCCGACGTGGATTCCCGCCAATACCAGGCACTGTGTTTGGTATGAATCCTGAGCGGAAACTCCACGGCAATTTTTAAATAAAAAACCGGCATGGGTTCCCCCTCCAGGAGCATACCAGGCCCTTGGGTCTGGTATGGATTTGAAGGGGAATCCCCAAGCCAAAAAATCAGCGTGGGGTCCCCCCACAAAGTCCAAACCAGACCCTTATCCGAGCACGCAGCCTGGCAGGCCGCAGGGGTAGAGGGGGGACGAGAGAGCGGCCTCCCCTCCCTCCTGAACCGTACCAGGCCGCATGCCCTCAACATGGGGGGGTTTGGTGCTCTGGGGCAGGGGGCGACCTGCGGCCCTCCCACCCCAAAGCATCCTGCCCCCATGTTGATGGGGAAAAGGGCCTCTTCCCGACAACCCTGGCCGTTGGTTGTCGGGGTCTGCGGGTGGGGGCTGATAGGAATCCGGGAGCCCCCTTTAATAAGGGGGCCCCCAGGTGCCGGCCCACCACCCTATGTGAATGAGTATGGGGTACATCGTACCCCTACCCATTCATCTAGTGGAAGAAAATGGCAATAAAAAAAAACACGCAGCTTTTTAAAATAATTTATTGCACAGCTCCGGGGGTCTTCTTCCGACTTCGGGGGTCTCCGGTGTCGACGTCGCCGCGCTCTCCGGTTCTTTCCTCCTTCTGCCGGGCCTCCGCTATCTTCTTACAGCTATTTTACTAGCGGAGGCCCGGTCTTCCCCGTCGTCTCGGTCTCGTTCCGGCTCTCCGTTGTCCTTCTGCCGGCCCCTCCACTAACTTCTTACAGCTCTTTTCTAGTGGAGGGGCCGGTCTTCCCGTCGCCGTCTTCTTCTCTCTTCTCCTCCTTGATGTTGACACGTCGCTTCCTCCCGATGAAATGCTCGCTGTTCAGTCCGCAGCGATTTATATAGGCTTCTCATGACGTCACAGTCACATGTTCCGGGTGGCCCCGTAACATGTGACTGTGACGTCATGGGAACATGTGACTGTGACGTCATGAGAAGCCTATATAAATCGCTGCGGACCGAACAGCGAGCATTTCATCGGGAGGAAGCAACGTGTCAACATCGAGGAGGAGAAGAGAGAAGAAGACGCCGACGTATTTTTATTGCCATTTTCTTCCACCAGGTGAATGGGTAGGGGTACGATGTACCCCATACTCATTCACATAGGGTGGTGGGTCGGCATCTGGGGGCCCCCTTATTAAAGGGGGCTCCCGGATTCCGATCCGCCCCCGCCCGCAGACCCCGACAACCAACGGCCAGGGTTGTCTGGAAGAGGCCCTTGTCCCCATCAACATGGGGGCAGGGTGCTTTGGGGTGGGGGGGCCGCAGGTCGCCCCCCTGCCCCAGAGCACCAAACCTCCCCATGTTGAGGGCATGCGGCCTGGTACGGTTCAGTAGGGAGGGGGGCCGCTCTCTCGGCCCCCCCTCTTCCCCTGCGGCCTGCCAGGCTGCGTGCTCGGATAAGGGTCTGGTTTGGACTTTGTGGGAGGACCCCCATGCGGATTTTTCGGCTTGGGGATTCCCCTTCAAATCCATACCAGACCCAAGGGCCTGGTATGCTCCTGGAGGGGGAACCCATGCCTTTTTTTTTATTTAAAAATTGGCGTGGAGTTCCCACTCAGGATTCATACCAAACACAGTGCCTGGTATTGGCGGGAATCCACGTCGGATCCCGTTCAATGCAGTGCCGCATCTCCTCGCTATTGCAGCGAGCGCGAGATGTGTCGCCACCCTGTCTCCAAGATGTCAGGACCCCTGTCGCCGAGAATCTCCGTGATAGGATCGCGATGAATACACAATGTCGGCGGCACCTACTGTATACCTAAACAAATTATTACAATCTCTAAACTAGAATGAATGCCAAAGAGACAAACTATCCCCATGTAGTAATGCTTAATTTCTAGACATTTATGTAGAGAGAGAACTTACAGCAGGAAGGGCAAAAAACGAAACACCAATCAAAGAAAAGGTGGCCGCAATCAGTCGTCCTTCCCAAGTCTTCGGAGTCTTGTCCCCATAGCCAATTGTAGCGAGAGTGATCTACAAAACAAATGCAATAATTCAAACAATACCAAATTTTATAAATACAAAAACTACCATACTATGATAGATGTGCTGATAGATGTGCTGTCATAAAGGACCTTCCATAAACATTGGGCCAGCTGGCAGAGAGATCATGCCAGCCATGTTTTCAAGCATAGGAGCCTAACTAAGGCCCCATACACACTATTAGATTTTCTGCAGATTTTTGTCTTCAGATTTACCAAAACCATGTAGTGCAAGGGCCTGCCTGATTGCATACAAATTGAAACTCTTAGGGTTTGACCTCATATTATATGGTTTTGGTAAATCTGAAGACAAAAATCTGCAGAAAATCTAATAGTGTGTACAGGGCCTAATGCCGCGTACACACGATCGTTTTTAATGTCATTGAAAAAAACAGCATTTTTCTCAACGTGGTGTTTCCTCTCAAGCCTGCCTTGCCTACACACTATCTTAAAAAAAATGTTCGAGTAAAGCGCGGTGACGTACAACACATACGACGGCACTATAAAGGGGAAGTTCCATTCGGATGGCGCCACCCTTCATGTTAGTAAAGTTTGTTGAGAGACGATTCACGATTTTCAGCCTCTTGCTTTTCTGTCCGTTACAGCGTGACGAATGTGCTATCTCCATTACGAACGCTAGTTTTACCAGAACGAGCGTTCCCGTCTCATACTTGATTCTGAGCATGCGCATTTTTTTTTTTCACGCCGTTAAAGCCCACACACGGCCAGTTTTCATGACGAGAAAAACGACGATGTAAAAAACGACGTGAAAAATTAGAACATGTTCCAATTTTTCTCGTCCTGATTCTCTGCGTTTTTCTCGTCGGGAAAAATGCTGGAAAGCCCACACACGATAATTTTTAATGACCATTTTAAAAAATGTAATTTTTCTCGTCATTAAAAACGATCGTGTGTACGTGGCATAAGAGTGCAAGAATGTGCACAGAAACACACACAGAACGGCCTAAATGTGGATGCATGGGCACATCCACCACCGGTAATGGTGCTTAGCGGCCTATTTAAACCTGGGCCCTACATGGGATTATTTCTGGATGGTCTTTCAGCTTGTATCTCTGTTATCCTTCACCCTTGACTCCATTCGTGACCCGACTTTCGTCTGACCTGTCCCTGGATTACTCCGTCTGTTTATGTCTGCTTCCTACATGTGTTACCAGCAGTGGCTGCTGGTGCTTAATTTTTTGGCACCGCCAGGTTCGCATTCACCCCACCCGCGGTCACGGCCGGCTAATTTGGTCCTAAGATCCGCTTCTTGTCCTGATTGGCCAGGAGGAGAAGCCAGAGGATAATATCGAATATTGATTCACTAATGTCACAAGTTAGTGGAGCCCAATCATTTTGAACCCAATTAGAGCCTCAGGCTCTACTCATGTGCTTCCAAAAAGAAAAAAAAACTCATAGAAACCTATAAATCTGGTGCCCCACATGGAAATTAGGGGGCGGCCCCCCTGGGCCCTTTATAGACCTACCGCCACTGGTTACCAGCCTAGACTCTTGACCAAGAGTCTGCATCATTACCCGTTGCAAACCTCTGCTCATCTCTGACCTTGATCCTGCTCGTGATTTGGTACCTTCCTGCCTTTCTTTTACCAAAATTGGTTTGTGACCCGATTCTGCTCTCTACTGGTCTGGGTGAAGTGTCCTCATCTCTGCACTTCTGCTTATCTGACATCAGTGCTCTCAAGTTCTAGCCAGCGGTTCCAGCTTCCTGGCACCTGCGCTCTTCCATTGCCCTAGCAGACCAGGCTCATCTTCCAGGGGTGCTTGGACAGGAATTGTGCAAGACGCCAGCCTCATCATTTTCAAATTCCTCATACAAGTACACGACAGACCATTTGTCAGCGTGATGGGATTTTACGGGCAACCAAACATAGTTACGGAACCAATAGGTAGAAATATAATTTATTCAAAAATATAAAAAGTCAATAATGTGAACAACATTAGAATTGACTAGTTGATAAAAACAACATCAAAAGGAACAAGAACAGTTACAATAGTGTAAATTGACATAAGTGGTGTCTCCAAAATGAAAGTTTCGCCCAACGCGTTACAGGATATCGTCCTTTCCTAAGGGCCATTCCTTGATGGAGCAAAATATATATCTATAACAAGGGAGTACAAAAGAGAGTAGGTAAATATAGAGTCAAGGACCAAAGGTAAGAAACGTTGAGAGCAAAAAGGTAGATTTGAACAAGATAAAACAAAAGACATGCAAAGAAATGCCATCAATCAAAAAAATTATAAAAATTTTATATAACCTGATGTCAAAATCGATAATGGAATTGCTGCTGTCTGTAGCTCAAAGATTCAAAGCAATGGATCGTAGCCTCATGTTCAGGTGTACGTTGGTGAAAACTCCACGTAAAAAAGATGAAAAACAAAGCAAGAGAAAAAGAGGTCCCAAACCGCCTGTCAGAAAATCGCCGTATCCAAATAGGACAAGTAATCAGCCCCCAAAGTGGCCACGAATGGTCAAAAACAGAATGGTGGTGGGGGGTACTGCAATTTCTACAAAGAAAAAGGGACATGTAATATATTTGAAGTTATAATAGAAAAGTAATATTATATATGCCATGAATTATTAAGAAAAATACTATACTTTCGTAAAACAGCAATCATACAATATTGTTATAACGATTAAATATTTAAATAATTAATGTCGGTCAGGGGGCAGATAGCCAATTGAGCAACAAACAATACCCCCTATTCTGACCAAAACATATAGATAATCGCAAAGACAATAGTGTCTATATAAGACTAAATAGTACGGTAGTATTGCTGATTGCTGAAGAAATTTAATAAAGTATAATTAATAAAATAAACAAAGATTATAAATAGGTAGCAGCTAGTAAAGGCAGGGGGATATTGGGACAATAAAGTGTTTCAAGACAAGCATTTGTGGTACCTGAAGCTAAAAGTGGCTTAGTATAGAGGTCCATGCATCAAGCGTCAGCAGTGACACTGTGCTGTGAATGAACTGGGCTATATATAGGGACTTAGCAGGAGCGCTTCTGTGCAGTGAGACTCAAGTCACAGCTGTGCAGAGTTACAATGTGAGAGTGGGCGGTGATGCAATGACGCAAATGGCGCCGTCAGAAGTGTCAAGCCTCGTACACACGGCCGAGATTCTCGTCGGAAAAAACATGTCGTTTTTTTCGACGAGATTCTTGGACAAGAAACTTGTCCCGGCCGAGTGTACACACGCTCGATTCAAAGAACCCGCGGTTCTTTGAATGGAGCGTACGCGGTGACGTCATCGACTACGACGAGCATGCGCTCGTCACATTCGATGCCGTCGCCGCCATCTTGGTATACCCTACCTATGCCTAGGAAGCTACCGCGCATGCGTCGAATTCATTTTGAACATGCGCGGGCTTCCGGGAGGACAGGTAAGTGTACACACACTCACTTTTCTCGTAGAGAAACATGCCGACGAGAATCTCGACGAGAAAATAGAGAGCAGGTTCTCTATTTTCTCGTCGAGATTACTTGTCGGTTTTCTTGACGAGAAACCATACACACGAACGAGTTTCTCGGCAAGACATTTCTGCCAGCAAGTTTCTTGCTGGTTCTTGCCGAGAAACTCGGTCGTGTGTACGAGGCCTCAGACTCGAAAGCTGTGGCTTCAATTAGCGCATGCGCGGCCCGGAGACAGTGCGTGATGATGCAATGGCGCATCCGACAAGGAAATGCCAACCAGCATCAGCGTGATGAAAAGAACATCTCGCGAGAGCAGAAAAGAGAACGGTGCATGCGCACCAAGGAGCTGGACGGATGACAGTGTAAGCAGCCTCTACAGCAGTGCGCCATTGACTAACATAGTAGTCACAACTGTGCATGCGTAACAGAAAAAAAGCCCAAAAAGAGAAAAAGAAATAACCTGCAAGAAAGTCCTTCATTCTAGGCACCGCTGCTGATGATAGACAGACAATTAAGCAGAATCCGTTATGTTTGGTCATGGATGTTAGGTGTAAAATATTGGATAGATTGCAACTGTATTTTATAAAAAAATTATTTAAATAAAAAAAAAATAAACAATAATTAAACAAAAAACAAACTGATGGCAAAAAAGCATGTCGATTGAATATGATGAACAAACCACCTTTCCGCCATCAAGGGATAATGCATTTGCCACAAGAAACCGCACACAGTGCAGGTCAGTCATGGAATTCCCCACATGATAGAACAAAAAGGGGGGGGGGGGGGACAAGGCAGAGAACATAGGCAAGGCATGAACAGTAAATATCACATAGCAATAGAATAAAGTTTACAATTTTAAATTGCTAATAAAGAGTAATATTTAGTAATATTTACGGCATGCAATAGAGACCTAGCACATTACAAACAAAGGGATGTATAGAAGAAAAATGGAGATATCAGGCTAATTATATTTACAGATCCTTCTCGCCCCTATAGGAATGATCTATAACTTAGTACAGTGTTTAAGCCTGGTGGGTGAGTGGCGCGCAGCTCCATAATCCATCGGGACTCTCTTTGGAGAAGGATTTTTTCCAATCCCCGCCTCTCGTGTTTGGATGAATTCTGTCCAGGATTACAAAAGAGATCTTCAGAGTTTTACCTGCATGAAAATCCCTAATGTGTCTCCCAAGGGGTAGATCTGGGTTTACTGTGATTATACTCCTAATGTGTCTTCCAGCTCTTTTACGAAACTCAAGTTTCGTTTTGCCAATATAAAAGCTCTGGCATTGTAACATATAGATTACACCCAGAGTTTTGCAATTGGCAAAGTGCTGCGGTTTCAGCACTTTGCCGTTGGGTAACATAGTGTGGGGTCTAGTGTCCATATATTGGCAGATGGTACATCCCCCACATGTAAAAGTACCCAATCGTTTGCATGGGTCTTTTCTGAATTCCCCTATGAATTCAGTATGGACTAACCTATCTTTTAAAGATGTAGCTTTCCGGAATGTAATCGTTGGATATGTGGATATATGAGGGGAAAAAGAAAGTCAGCCTGTAAAATCTTCCAATGTTTTCTCAAGATATCCCTGATGTTCCCATGTTGATTTCTAAACTTAGTAATCAATCTTGTGTGTTGTGGTTTAGGCAGCCTATTGATCTCTTTAGGCAAGAGTAGAGTGGGTCTAGGTCTATCGCATGCACGTCTGTAGGCCTTCTTCAGGCAGGCATGAGGATAACCGTGTTTTAACAAACGATTTTTTAGGGAATCTGCCTCCAATTTAAAAGATTCCAATGTTGAACAATTCCTCTTAAGCCTAAGGTATTGACTAAAGGGAATGGAACGAATGAGCGATTGTGGATAAGCACTAGACGCATGGAGGCTTCCTAAAAAGCCCACTGGAGATACCACCAACCTCATTTTTTTGTTAAAAGGAAAAAAGGAAACATTGGAAGATTTTACAGGCTGACCCTCTTTTATGCCCCCATATATCCACATATCCAACGATTACATTCCGGAAAGCTACATCTTTAAAAGATAGGTTAGTCCATACTGAATTTGTAGGGGAATTCAGAAAAGACCCATGCAAAGGATTGGGGACTTTTACATGTGGGGGATGTACCATCTGCCAATATATGGACACTAGACCCCACACTATGTTACCCAACGGCAAAGTGCTGAAACCGCAGCACTTTGCCAATTGCAAAACTCTGGGTGTAATCTATATGTTACAATTGGCAAAACGAAACTTGAGTTTCGTAAAAGACCTGGAAGACACATTAAGAGTATAATCACAGCAAACCCAGATCTACCCCTTGGGAGACACATTAGGGATTTTCATGCAGGTAAAACTCCGAAGATCTCTTCTGTAATCCTGGACAGAATTCATCCAAACACGAGAGGCAGGGATTGGAATAAAATCCTTCTTCAAAGAGAATCCCGATGGATTATGGAGCTGGGCGCCACTCACCCACCAGGCTTAAACACTGTACTAAGTTATAGATCATTCCTTGAGGGGTTTAGCTCTGGAGTTTGCGAGAAGGATCTGTAAATATAATTAGCCTGATATCTCCATTTTTCTTCTATACATCCCTTTGTTTGTAATGTGCTAGGTCTCTATTGCATGCCGTAAATATTACTAAATATTACCGTTTACTAGCAATTTAAGGTTATCAACTATATTCGATCGACTTTGTGCTAGGTTTTTATCGCACACTGAAAATATTACTCTTTATTAGCAATTTAAAATTGTCAACTTTATTCTACTTTGATGTGATATTTACTGTTCATGCCTTGCCTATGTTCTCTGCCTTGTCCCCCCCCCCCCCCCTTTTGTTCCATCATGTGGGGAATTCCATGACTGACCTGTACTATGTGCGGTTTCTTGCGGCAACTGCATTATCCCTTGATGGCGGAAAGGTGGTTTGTTCATCATATTCAATCGACATGCTTTTTTGCCACCAGTTTGTTTTTTGTTTAATTATTGTTTATTTATTATTTTATTTTTTTATAAAATACAGTTGCAATCTATCCTATATTTTACACCTAACATCCATGACCAAACATAACGAATACTGCTTAATTGTCTGTCTATCATCAGCAGCGGTGCATAGAATGAAGGACTTTCTTGCAGGTTATTTATTTTTCTCTTTTTGGGCTTTTTTTCTGTTACGCATGCGCAATTGTGACTACTATGTTAGTCAATGGCGCACTACTGTAGAGGCTGCTTACACTGTAATCCGTCCCGCTCCTTGGTGCGCATGCACCGTTCTCTTTTCTGCTCTTGCGAGATGTTCTTTTCATCACGCTGATGCTGGTTGGCATTTACTTGTCGGATGCGCCATTGTGTCATCACGCACTGTCTCCGGGCCACGCATGCGCTAATTGAAGCCACAGCCTCCGAGTCTGACACTTCTGACTGCGCCATTTGCGTCATTGCATCACCGCCCACTCTCACATTGTAACTCTGCACAGCTGTGACTTGAGTCTCACTGCGCAGAAGCGCTCCTGCTAAGTCCCTATATATAGCCCAGTTCATTCACTGCACAGTGTCACTGCTGACGCTTGATGCATGGACCTCTATACTAAGCCACTTTTAGCTTCAGGTACCACAAATGCTTGTCTTGAAACACTTTATTGTCCCAATATTCCCCTGTCTTTACTAGCTGCTACCTATTTATAATCTTTGTTTATTTTATTAATTATACTTTATTAACTTTCTTCAGCAATCAGCAATACTATTATTTAGTCTTATATAGACACTATTGTCTTTGTGATTATCTATATGTTTTGGTCAGAATAGGGGGTATTGTTTGTTGCTCATTTGGCTATCTGCCCCCTTACCGACATTAATTGTTTAAATATTTAATCGTTATAACAATATTGTATGATTGCGGTTTTACGAAAGTATAGTATTTTTCTTAATAATTCATGGTATATATAATATTACTTTTCTAATATAACTTCAAATATATTTCATGTCCCTTTTTCTTTGTAGAAATTGCAGTACCGCCACCACCATTCTGTTTTTGACCATTCGTGGCCACTTTGGGGGCTGATTACTTGTCCTATTTGGATACGGCGATTTTCTGACAGGCGGTTTGGGACCTCTTTTGCTTTTACTTTGTTTTTGCGTTGGCTTCATCTTTTACGTGGAGTTTTCACCAACATACACCCGAACATGAGGCTACGATCCATTGCTTTCAATCTTTGAGATACAGACAGCAGCAATTCTATTATCGTTTTTGACATCAGGTTATATTTAATTATTTTTTTATTTTTTTTGATTGATGGCATTTCTTTGCATGTCTTTTGTTTTATCTTGTTCAGATCTACCTTTTTGCTCTCAACGATGCTTACCTTTAGTCCTTGACTCTATATTTACCTACTCTCTTTTGTACTCCCTTGTTATAGATATATATTGTGCTCCATCAAGGAATGCCCCTGAGGAAAAGATGATATCCTGAAACGCGTTGGAAAAACTTTCATTTTGGAGACACCATTTATGTCAGTTTACAACTATTGTAACTGTTCTCGTTCCTTTTGATATTGTTTTTATCAACTAGTCAATTCTAATGTTGTTCACATTATTGACTTTTTATATTTTTGAATAAATTATATTTCTACCTACTGGTTCCGTACCTATATTTGGTTGCCCGTAAAATCCCTCTGAGGGGGACCCCCTTTTTCTGTATATCCACAAACGGGATGTTGCCAACACTCTAGTCCATTTTTGGTGAAACATTTTCTAAGTTTGTCAGCGTGAGATGTCCTAACTTGATAAACATCACAGCTAGCCAGTACATCAGTTTTTTACTGTGCTCAGTAAACTCACTCATCCTTGTCTATGCTACCTAGCAGCTGTCCAAGTTTTGGCACATATAAGGGGGAATGACAGCCCAAATCCATTATATGCCTGGCCTAAAACTGAATGCCAGCCAACAACTACACACATAGGTGAACTATGTATTGTACTATGTACTGTATATAGATGTGTGCACGGCAGTGGTGGCCCGTCCATATGGGGCACAGTGGCGCCATTCCCCTAATCCATGCGCCCGGGCCCCTAATCTACATGCAGGGTGCTGGACGCATGGATTCCAATGGGGTTTTTTTTTTTCAGAAGCGCACGATTAGAGCCTGAGGCTCTAATTGGCTTTAAAAAAGGATAGGCTAAGGGCACAGAACACTGCGCCCTGAGCCCACCCAGTTGTGTGACAATGGCAAATTAATATTCGCTATTGTCTTCCTGATTCTTCTCCCGGCCAATCAGGAAGCGGGTCCAGAGACACTGGGTGAAGCCACCGCCCGGAGGAAGCGCCCACCGACCGACCGCGACCGACAGGGAGGGTGTGTTTGGCAGGAGGATTATGTTTCGCCGCCCCCCCAAAAAATATATAGCACCAGCTGCCACAGGTGCACGGGGTGTGTCAGATGTGCCTAATCACCCTGTGCGCACTTGCGTAGCTTCAGGGATCGGCCCCGGCCTTTTTTTGAAGGAACACAGGAGTTGATTTACTAAAACTGGAAAGTGCAAGATCTGGTGCAGCTGTGCACAATAGCCAATCAGCTTCTAACTTCTAAACTTGTTCAACTAAACTTTGACGATAAAACCTGGAAGCTGATTGGTTTCTATGCACAGCTGCACCATATTTTGCACTCTCCAGTTTTAGTAAATCAACCCCACAGTGTCATTTACCAGTCCTCATCTTTTTCTGAATGAACACAGTAAATGGCCTGTACTGATTACTTACTGTGTTCATTCATAACTGAAGCATAATAAACTGTGTTTTCTATGCTTCAGTTTGTGAATGAATGGGAAGCTCTGTACAATCATTCTGTGCAGCTGAGGCTGAAGAGATGGAGATTGAGGACTGTGTCCTCAATCTCCTTTTTCTGTATCAAAAGTGAAACATCAGGGGTCTCTTTAGACCCCTGATATTTCACCAAAGCTCCCCAACCGGGCTGCTAAATATAAATAAATAATATTAATGTAAAAAACATAATAAAAAGGGTAAAGGTAATTTTAAAAAAAATTAACAAAAATAAAAAACCGATACCGTCCCCTGCCCTACTGACACCATTCACCACTCTACTGACCAAGTCCACTGCCATACTGACACCGACCTCTGCCCTACTGACATATACATGTGTATTTGAGCTTTGCAGTGCACATCCTAATGCAATAGGCCGTGCACACCTATGACTACATTAATGTTAACTGTTGAGCCTAGCACAAAAAAAACAAAGTCCTGTTTAGTCTTGAGACTTTGGCACCCTGCTGGCTTACATTGGTAGATTGGTGACCTACATTTTCTTTACCACAGTTAAGAAATACAGTAGGTCACAGACCCACCCCTGATCTTTAAAAGACCAATGCCTTGTACACACGATCGGATTTTCCGTCGGGATAAACTCCGACTGATTTCTCAGACGGAATTCCATTCAAGCTGTCTTTCATACACACTGTCACACCAAATTCCGACCGTCCAAAACGCGGTGACGTACAACACTACGACGAGCCGAGAAAAATTAAGTTCAATGCTTCCGAGCATGCGTCGACTTGATTCTGAGCATGCATGTTTTTTTCTCCAAATTTCCAATAGGATTTTTTTCCATCGGAAAAAAAGAGAACATGTTCTCTTTCTAAATTCCGACGGAAAAAAGTTCGATGGGGCACACACACGGTCGGAATATCCGCTGAAAGAATTCCATCTGACTTTTTCCATCGGAAATTCTGATCGTGTGTACAAGGCATTAACCACACTACATTTAATCCTGTCAGCGGTATTAGACTGACACCATGTCACAATGTAACAGAGCCCAGCACTGCTGATCCTCCCAGTCTTTCTTTACAAGGGACTGCAGGAAGCTAAATTAAAAATACATGTTCAGGTACCTGAACTAGCTAGGGCAACAATGATTGGTTAGTAAAAAGTAAGTACATTTGTAAAAAGTAAAAGTAATTGTACTGCCTTAGTCAAAGTTTTTGTTTGTGCTGATGTGGTCTCCTACATGGTTAGTATCTGACCCTCCATACTTTTTTGGAGTGCCAAATCGGCCAGGCATTGTTCTGCATTGGCCTGCTGATGTGCTGCATTAGCCTAGCAGTTGCCTCATTATTTTCTCCATCTCTAAGTCAAAAGGGTATTGGTTTTTTAAATGTCCTTTTTTTCCAATGTCTGCCCGCATTCTCCACTAGTTGTGATATTTGATGTGATTAATTTAACATGATTTTGGGACTAAGCAGTCCAATTTTTTTTTAAACTCACAAGGCTTATCAGCCGAAAAACAAAATTCTACACCCACAAACCAGAACTCAAATGCCTATTTTCAGATCAATGTAGTCCCAGCAGCAGAACAATGTAGTCTTAAAAAGATAAATATGCTTTATCATCACATTCTCTCCTTCCTCTTTACCTCTCCACCTTCTTCTTTAAAAAAAAAAGCTTTCTAGATCATTCAGGGAAGATTTATCGCCTCAAACTATTTAACAGTTGCTCCACAGAGTTTGTGGTGTACTGTCTGTCCTGACCCTGTGGTCTCCGATATGTGGGCCTCACTGCCTGCACAGTGCGGGCCCATTTTGGGGACCACAGGAGGCTTATTGAGAAGGGGTCTGAAGACCACAGTGTCCCCAGGCATTTCCTTTCTCATCCCAGTCAACGTTTTAAAAGTTTTTACAAGTTACCTGTTTAGAGTTGCAGAGGAGGTCTTGGGCTAGAAATGGTACTCCTGCTCTAATGTTCGCAGCGATACCTCACACGTGTGGTTTGAATGCCGTTTACATATGTGGGCGCAACGTAAATATGCGTTCGCTTCTGTGTGCGAGTACGCAGGGACAGGGGTGCTTTTTTTTTTTATTGGTTACTTTATTCAAAAATGTTTATATTTACACTTTCCCTTTAAAAAAATGTTTTTATCACTTTTATTCCTATTACAAGGAATGTACACTTCCCTTGTAATAGGAATAGTGCGTGACAGGTCCTCTTTATGAAGAGTTGTGGGGTCTTATAGACCCCACATCTCTCCTCCAGCCAGGAAGGACCGAAATCAAAAGAAAAAATAAACAATTTCGGCCTTTCCAGCCGAGACCCCGGCAATGTTTACTTCCGCCGCGCCAGACTTGACATCATAACGTCGCACCCAGGCTTCTGAAGGTCATAGAGATTTGTTCAACTTCTGGCGCCAGTGGATTCCTTCTCCAGCTCGTCGATCGTATGGGCGAGCCCCGTTGAAGAATCGGAGGGCGGCAAGGGGGCGGGGGAATGTCTCCTCCCGGCGCCTGTAAGAACGATCAAGCGGCTGAACTGCCGATATGAATGTTCTTACGGTGCACAGAATCACCGGATGAAAAAGATGATATCTGGATAATGTCTATAGCTGCACCCATCATTCAGATATCCCCACTCAAAGTCAGACATCATATGAAGTACCTTGGGCAGGAAGTGGTTAAAGTGCACATGCAGTCAAAATGTTTTTAGTGGAGATTAGAACCCGTCAGGTTTTTTTGCTGTGTGCGCACCGGCTGGTAAGGCTGCCTCCTTCTTTTTGGACCAGTTACCATGGTCACTGAAGCTAAAAGGACTGGGAAACCAAAACTTTTCAGAGTTTAGCGTTTTCCCAAGAACAAGAGGTGAGGGGAAATTTTCCAATGGAAAACACCTATTCTGGGGACAACTGTCTAAGAGGAGTTCCCCTCACTTCAAAAAATATTTCCTCCTACTTCCTATTGAGGTCAGGATAAGAAGTAATCTGCTTTCTTCCAAAAAAGGTGAATCTATCTTTGCTTAAGCATTAAAAACTGGCAAACATAGGAAAACTGCCATGAGAGCGTTTGGCCAGGAAAACCGGCCGTGTGTATGCTCCATCGCAGTTTTCCCGACAGGAAAACTGCCGGAAAAAAATAGAGAACCTGCTCTCTATTTTCCCGTCGGGATTCCCGATGGACTTTTTCCCATCGTGAAAACCGCTCGTGTGTATGCTTTTCCGAGGGCAAAAAAAAACGTGCATGCTCAGAATCAAGTATGAGAGGGGAGCGCTCGTTCTGGTAAAACTAGCGTTCGTAATGGAGATAGCACATTCATCACGCTGCAAATGATTGCATTGTTTAATGCTGCGCATTCAAATCTTCTTTATAATGCTACCATAATGAACAATAATGAACTTGTTTTGCTGCTGATATTCATACAGAGTTCTGACAAACTTTTTTCTTTATTTTTATTACGATCTGAAAAGCAGGAAGACTGAAAAGCGCGAATCGTCTCTCACCAAACTTTTACTAATAAGCGATAACACGAGATCGGCAAAAGCAGCCCAAAGGGTGGCGCCGTTGGAATGGAACTTCGCCTTTATAGTGTCGTCGTACGTGTTGTACGTCACCACGCTTTGGACCAGTAGGATTTTGTATGACAGTCTGTACACAAGACAAGCCTGGCAGGAAACCCGTCGGGAAAACCAACGTTTTTTTTCCTGACAGGAAAACCGGTCGTGTGTACAGACAGGGCTTCACTCTATCATGTAAATCCCAGTTCTCAAATGAGCTGCAGCCCTTCACCTTTTAGCATGCTAAAAAAAGGTACAATGTTGCAGTCTGATCACCGGGGGAGAGGAGACAGAGGAAATGCTTTCTCCTGCCTGCAGCAGACTGATGCAGTCACTGCACTGGAGCTCAAGGATGACTTTTTAATGATAAAAGGTAGAACTTTTTACTGTTTCTGTATATCGTTAGAAGGAGGCCGAAAAACACAGTAACAAACGATTTCATGAAACATTATTTTAGACTCCATTCACACAGGGGCAACACGACTTCCAGCGCGACTTTGGGAGGCAACTTGGACACGACTTGAGTATGAATCACAGCGCGACTCCAGGCAACTTACAAGGCAACTTCAAGTTGCTTCCAGGACAGGAGGCTTTCCAGTGGCCAATCAAACAAGAATCAGCTTTGTGGGAGGGAGGGGGGAGGGAGGGGTTTGCCTGAGAAATGTATGTTCTCTTCCTGTATTGTTGCTTCTGTTAAGACTTCTGAGGCGACTTCCATTAAAATCAATGGGTACAAGTTGCCTACAAGCATAGTTGCCAACAGTCCCATTTTTCCCGGGACAATCACGGATTTGGGACCCTCGTCCCGGATTTATTTTGTCCCGCCTATTTACCCAGAATATTGCCTTTGTCCCGGCCGCCGGGAAAATCGGGAATGTTTGGGTAAAACGACGGGCTACAAAAAGATGGCCTCCGCTGCAGACACAAGGATTATTTCCTCTTGTGTTCAGTGGCGAGGGGAGGAGCAGCTAATTGGCTTCTCCCCTCTCTGTGTTCACACATGAGAAAGCGAGGCGGGGCGGAATTAGGAGCATTTGCATTCGTGAGGGACAGTAGGAGGCAGCGGCAATGTACAGGGCTGGGGAGGTGGTGTTCCGATAGGAGCCGAGAGCTAGGGGGAACAGAATCCAGCGGGGGAACCATTCTCGGCACGACACCGGGAAATGATCATGGACCGTGGAGCTGCCGCTGCCTCTGCCTCCAGCACACACAGGGAGACGCCGGGAGGTGAGAGCATCTGTTCCCCGGGGGCCAGTGAAAAATGCTGTGTAAATATGGCACTCAGCATAGATATCCCCCTGAACTCCGCTGTTCTCGTGTCGCTCTCTACTCCTGCCCAGTGGCTGCCGCTGCTAGGGGACACAGACCTGTAAGGAGGGCTCCGCTGCTGGGGGACACCAGATGTAAAGGAGGGCTCCGCTGCTGGGGGACACCAGATGTAAAGGAGGGCTCTGCTGCTGGGGGACACCAGATGTAAAGGAGGGCTCCGCTGCTGGGGGACACCAGATGTAAAGGAGGGCTCCGCTGCTGGGGGACACCAGATGTAAAGAAGGGCTCCGCTGCTGGGGGACACCAGATGTAAAGAAGGGCTCTGCTGCCGGGGACACCAGATGTAAAGGAGAGCTCTGCTGCCGGGGACACCAGATGTAAAGGAGGGCTCTGCTGCTGCCAGCTGTTGGGGACACTGAAGTAAGGAGGGCTCTGTTGCTGAGGGACACAGATCTGTAAGGAGGGCTCCACTGCCGGGGACACCAGATGTAAAGGAGGGCTCCGCTGCCAGGGACACAGTTCTGTAAAGAGGGGCTCTGCTTCTGGGGGCACCTGATGTAAGGACGGACTGCTGGGGAGGCACCTGATGTAAGGACGGACTGCTGGGGAGGCACCTGATGCAAGGACGGACTGCTGGGGAGGCACCTGATGCAAGGACGGACTGCTGGGGAGGCACCTGATGCAAGGACGGACTGCTGGGGAGGCACCTGATGCAAGGACGGACTGCTGGGGAGGCATCTGGTGACAGGCGACGTGGCAGATGACACGCTTCCACTGATTTGGCATTATGGTGAGTTGAATGATTTCATTTTATATTACAATGTAATAATAGAAATAATGTGCTTCAATCACCCTGACACCATAACAAACATGGTGCCGGGATGATTGAAGCGCCAACAACAGGTGTTTTGGAGTATCTTTATCTGCCGGTTTTGTTAAACTTTCTGGAATACACATATTTCTATTGTGGTGTAGGATCTGGCTTCTTTCTTTCTTCATCTCGGACTTCAACCACACCCCTTCTGAGCCACGCCCATTTAAGCCACGCCCAATACCGCACGTAAACCACGCCCATTTTCCGCCGTGACACATTTTTCTATTAGTGTGTGGCACCCCTACAAACGAATGCCCCGCCCCCTAATTATAGCAAGGCTCCGCCTCCATGCAAAAAAAAGTGTCCCGGATTTTTTTTCCAATGTTGGCAACTATGTACAAGTCGCCTAGAAGTCGGATTGAAGTAGTACAGGAACCTTTTCTGAAGTCGGAGCGACTTCAGTAGTGTGCATTAAGACAGCTCCATTCACTTACATTGATTTTCTAATGCAGCGCGACTTGAGGCGACTAGGGGCGACTTGAAGTCGGATCCAAAGTCGTCCCTGTGTGAATGGGCTTAGGGCCATGAAGGATATGTGTGTATCCTTTCTAGAGAAGAAGAATATTGTTTAGTGTGTGTAGCGGCACCCCCTTTTTCCCACTTCTCCCTCCTTCTCTCTTTGCGGCTGGCTGACTCGTCTAGGGGTACCAGGGAGAAGAATGGGGGGGGGGACGCACCACCAGCTCGTGCCCTCTGATGTGTGTTATGCAGAGGCGTGAGCTAAACCTTTACCTTTGGGTCTGTGTTCACGTCCGGAGCTTCTGCTTCTCTTGTGGAGGATGATTGTCACAGGCAGGGGCGCTTGGCTCCCAGTAACTTGAGTTCCACACCAAATAAAGTCCAACACTTATTTATTCTGTTAGAGCAACAAATAGTAGGCTGGTTGAACTTTAAGAACAGACAGGTGTGAGAAGAAGAAGGTCCAGGCACAATCAAAGAATTAAAGTTCTCTCCTGTTCCGTATAGTGCAAACAGGCTTGGCGCACAGTCGCTGCCACCGACCGTGAATTTGGTTTCTGCCACAAACCTTGGTGAAAGTAGAGGCCTCTGCCACAGACCTTGAATAGAGGTCTCTGCCACCGACCTGGTTCAGTTGGATCCCCGCCACTGACCACTAGTGATGAGCCGAACACCCCCGGGTTCGGTTCGCACCAGAACCCGCGAACGGACCGAAAGTTCGTACGAACATTAGAACCCTATTAAATACAATGGATGCGAACGTTCGAATTCTAAAGTGCTAATTATAACGACTATTATGCATGTTATTGTCCTAAAAAGGGTTTGGGAACCCGGGTTCTGCACCAGGGGACATGTATCAATGCAAAAAGAAGTTTTAAAAACGGTCGTTTTTCGGGAGCAGTCATTTTAATGATGCATAAAGTGAAAAAAAAAAAGTCAAATATTCCTTTAAATATCGTACCTGGGGGGTGTCTAAAGTATGCCTGTGAAGTGCCACGTGTTTCCCGTGTTTAGAACTGTCCCTGCACAAAATGACACTTCTAAAGGAAAAAAAAGCCATTTAAAACTGCTTGCGGCTTTAATGTAATGTCTGGTCCCGGTAATATGGATGAAAATCTTTAAGAAAAATGGCATAGCTACCCCATGACCCCCCCCCCCCTACCCCAGCCCATTACCAGCCCCTTTGGGTCTTGTATGGATATTAAGGGGAACCCCGCACATAAAATAAAAAAGGCCCTATATACTCTGAACAGCCGTATACAGGCGGTGCATACAAGACAGGGACTGTAGGTTTGTTCTTATGTAGAATCTGTTTGTAATTTTGAACAGGTACATTGTTTAAGTGTAGCTCCAGCCAAAAAATCTATTTTTAAACTTTTTGGAAAACATAGGTAAGGGTTATCACCCCTGTAACATTTGTTTTGCTGTCTGTGCCCCTGTTCAGAACATTTCACCTCACTTTCCGTCCCAATGACAACTGTTTTTGAAATGTGGTGTTTTTCTTGAAACAAGGATTGCTGATAAAGCATCAGTACAGAGGAGACACCTTTCTCCCATATTAATTCTTACAGGAGAGAATTTTCCTTCCAAGGGGTAGATTTCCTCTCACTTCCTGTTGTCTTCTTGCGTTTGCAAGTAGGAGTCGTTTGTAAGTTGGATGTTTGAAAGTAGGGACCTGCCGTATATACTCTGCAGAAATAGGCCCCTTAGTTGTTGGTGTTGGCACAACACTGTAAGCACTCACAGTTACTCTTGGTTGGTGCTGGAACGCCCTGCTGTCAACTATTATATCAGGAATTTTAATTACATATAATTGTTGAACAGTGGTAGTAAAAATTGGGCCTTTGATGGTGGTGCTGGTGCCACAACACTGTAAGCCCTGACAGTTACTCTTGGTGGGTGCAGCAATGGGCCCTGCTGTGAATTATTAGATCAAGAATTGTAATTGCATGCCCCTGTTGAACAGGGGCTGAAAAATTGGGCCTTTCGTGGTGGTGGTGGTGGTGTTGCCACAACACTGTAAGCCCTCAGAGTTACTCTTGGTGGGTGCAGGAATGGGCCCTGCTGTGAATTATTAGATCAAGAATTGTAATTGCATGCCCCTGTTGAACAGGGGCTGAAAAATTGGGCCTTTCGTGGTGGTGGTGGTGGTGGTGGTGTTGCCACAACACTGTAAGCCCTCAGAGTTACTCTTGGTGGGTGCAGGAATGGGCCCTGCTGTGAATTATTAGATCAAGAATTGTAATTACATGCCCCTTTTGAACAGGGGCTGAAAAATTGGGCCTTTCGTGGTGGTGGTGGCGTTGCCACAACACTGTAAGCCCTCAGAGTTACTCTTGGTGGGTGCAGCAATGGGCCCTGCTGTGAATTATTAGATCAAGAATTGTAATTACATGCCCCTGTTGAACAGGGGCTGAAAAATTGGGCCTTAGGCACTGGTGGCACAACACTACAACCCCTCACAGATACTGTACTTGGAGCACAGCAATGAGCCCTGTTGCAAAGTATTGCTTCAAAAATTGTAATGACACGCCCCTGTTAAACAGGGGCTGAAAAATTGGGCCTTAGGCACTGGTGCCACAACACTCCAACCCCTCACAGATACTGTACTTGGAGCACAGCAATGAGCCCTATGGCAAATTATTGCTAAAAAAATTGTAATTACACGCCCCTGTAAAACAGGGGCTGAAAAATTGGGCCTTAGCCACTGGTGGCGGCACCCATAAACAAAAATGATCTTCCAAGCTATCATCATCAATCGTATCATTGAGGACTCGGAGGAGGAGGATAGCCAGTCAACATAACAGCACAGGCACTCAGCATCAGCATCAGTCTTGAAGGGATGTGACATGTTAAAATCAATTAGTCTGTTATATCAGCATCAGGTGTGTGGTAGCTGGTGGTGATCCAAGACTGGTTCATCTTGATGAAAGTCAGTCGATCAACCGAGTCGGTGGACAGGCGCACCCTGTGATCCGTGACAAATCCTCCAGCAGCACTGAATGTGCGTTCCGAAAGAACGCTGGATGCAGGACAGGCCAGTAGCTCAATTGCATACTGTGCAAGCTCTGGCCAGTGATCCATCCTCAAGACCCAGTAAGCCAGAGGATTTTCGGTGGGGAAGGTGTCCAAGTCTGACCTTGCCCCTAGATATTCCTGCACCATGTTTATCAGACGCTGGCGATGGTTGCTGGAACCGATCATACTTTGGGGCTGCGGACTAAAGAATTGTCTGAACGCATCGGTCAGACGGCCACCTTCCCCACCGCTCCTTCTTTGACTGGCCGAAGCCTCAGCAACTCGTTGTCCAGGACCAGGAGTTTGTAACCTCCCAGTCTCTGGGAACGCGTTGCACAGACCTTTCTGCAAGGCCTCCCGGAGTTGTCTCATCCTCTGCTCCCTCTGCGACGGTAACATAAGGTCCGCAACCTTACCCTTGTACCGTGGATCAAGGAGAGTGGCCAGCCAGTAATGGTCCCTCTCCTTGATCCGAAGAATACGAGGATCCTTCCGCAGACTTTACAGGATCAGGGAGGCCATGCAGCGTAGGTTTGCTGAGGCATTCGCTCCGGAGTCCTCTGGGTCACTAAGGACGACATGATCCGCAGCCACCTCCTCCCAGCCACGTACAAGTCCACTGGTTTCTTGGGACTGTAAATCATCCCTAAAAGACTGCTGCTGATGATGCTGAGTGCCAGCCTCCACCTCCATGCTGACACAATCCTCCTCCTCCTCCTCCTCCTCCTCCTCCTCCTCTTCCTGTGCGATGGGTGGGACAGAAGGAACACTGTCTGGGTAAAGGGGGCCTTGAGAGGCAAGGAAGTCCTCCTCTTCCTGCCTCTGTTCTGCCTCAAGTGCCCTGTCCATTATTCCACGCAGCGTGTGCTCCAACAGGTGGACAAGAGGTACAGTGTCACTGATGCATGCACTGTCACTGCTCACCATCCTCGTGGCCTCCTCAAATGGTGCCAGGACAGTGCATGCATCCCTGATCATGCCCCACTGGCGTGGAGAGAAAAAACCAAGCTCCCCTGACCCTGTCCTGGTGCCGTAGTCGCACAGGTACTCATTGATGGCCCTCTGCTGCGTGTGCAGCCGCTGCAGCATGGCCAACGTTGAGTTCCACCTGGTGGGCATGTCACATATAAGGCGGTTCTTGGGCAGGTTCAACTCCTTTTGCAGCTCAGCCAGGCGAGCACTGGCATTATAAGATCTGCGGAAATGCACACAGACTTTCCTGGCCTGCCTCAGGACATCCTGTAAGCCCGGGTACCTGCCCAAGAACCGCTGCACCACCAGGTTAAGGACGTGAGCCACACAGGGCACATGGGTCAGTTGTCCCTGTCGGAGGGCGGAGAGGAGGTTGGTGCCATTGTCGCAAACCACCATTCCTGGCTTAAGCTGGCGTGGCGTCAACCACCTCTCGGCCTGGCCCTGCAGAGCAGACAGGACCTCTGCCCCAGTGTGGCTTCTGTCCCCCAAACACACCAGCGCAAGCACGGCATGGCATCTTGCGTAGCCCCTTGAACGGCTACGGAGCACCGCTGGTTCAGAGGACAAACCACAGGAAGAGGCCATGGAGGAAGAAGAAGAGGAGGGGGTGGAGGAGAGAGGTGTGTCACAACCAGTAGTAGCATTTTGGAGGCGTGGCGGTGGAACAACCTCCAACACTACTGCACCTTGTCCTGCATCCTTCCAAGCTGCCAAAAGAGTGACCCAATGGGCCGTGAAAGAAAGGTAACGTCCCTGTCCATGCCTGCTGGACCATGAGTCAGCGGTAATATGCACCTTACCGCTGACCGCCCTGTCCAGCGAGGCCAAGACATTGCCTTCCACATGCCGGTAGAGAGCCGGAATAGCCTTCCGTGAGAAAAAGTGCCGTTTGGGAACCTGCCACTGAGGAACCGCACATTGCACAAACTCACGGAAGGGGGCCAAGTCTACCAACTGAAAAGGCAGCAGTTGAAGCGCTAGCAATTTAGCCAAGCTAGCATTCAACCACTGGGCATGTGGATGGCTGGGAGTGAACTTCTTTCGACGGTCCAGCAGCTGGGGCAGGGAAATTTGCCTGCTAGAATCGGACGTCGGTGTACTGCTAGCAGAGTGGCCGCAACTACTTGGCTGTGACACACCTAATTCTACACCTTCATTCCTCTCAGTGCAGGTTTCAGAGAGGACTGAAGTTATAGTGGGGTTGGAGATCCCAGCTGATGCGGTGCAAGGAGAGGTCCGCTTTGTTCTTTGGTGTGGGTCTTTGAGGTAGGCTTGCCAACGAGCTGCATGGCAGGTCAACATATGTCTGGTCAGGCATGTGGTACCCAAGCGGCTGATGTTTTGGCCACGCGATATACGCTTGAGACATATGTTGCAAACAGCAGCTGTGCGATCTGATGCACTAGCCTCAAAAAAGGCCCACACCAAAGAACTTTTTGAATGACGGGCAGAGGCAGCGCCCTGCACAGGCGGAGCTCTGCGGTGTGATTCCGTCGGTGTACTGCCCTTACGCTGGCCACCAAAGGGCATCCTGCCTCGTTGGAGATGTGCCTCCTCCTCATCCTCCTCCTCCTCCTTTCTCCTATTAGGCACCCACGTGGAGTCAGTGACCTCATCATCCCCTCCCTCCTCATCACTGGAGCCAATCTGGCAGTATGCTGCAGCTGCTGGAACATGACTGCCAGATTGGTGTCCTTCTTGAGCATCCCCTCTGTCTGCTCTCACGCTACTGCCTTCCTCTAGCTGGGTTTCATCATCAGACCCTTCGAAACGCTGGGCATCCTCCTGGAGCATGTACCCAACACTGTGCTCAAACAGTTCGGGGGACTCCTCAGGAGGAGGACATGGTGGGTCTAGGGAAGGAGTGACTGATGATGAGTCTGACATTGATACCAGGGAAGAGGACGCTTTGGCAGCTGCTTTGCCAGTACCCTGAGCCTGGGTGAGAGAGGATGAGGAGGAGGAGGAGGGCTTGGTCATCCACTCTACCAAGTCTTCGGCATGATGTGGCTCAACATGTCCAGCTGCCGAAAAGAAGGACAAGCGTGTCCCATGGCCATGTGCTGATGACAATGCACCACGTCCACGACCAGCACTGTTGCCCCCAGACACAGAGCCTGCTTGCCCTCTTTTATTGCCTCCTGACTGTCTGCCTCTCCTTGTTTGCCTTCCAGACATTGATTCTAATAGATGGCCTGCAGGGAGATGGGAAAAAAGCAATAAGGGCTACCTTCAGGTGTCCTTCTCTGTCCCTTTACTTAAGGATTTCTAAATATGGTTGAGGATGATTGCTTTTGCACAGAATAGCACAACGACAATTTCCCTGACTGTCCAAAAAACAAGGATTTCAAAGATGGTTGATGAGGAATGCTTTAGCACACTATAGCACAAGGAGAATTTCCCTCACTGTCCTTCCCTGTCCCTAGAAACAAGGATTATCACAGTGAAAGAAACTGACACTCTTCCTACCTATAGTTTTCTGTCCCTAGAAAAAATGTTTTTTTAAAGCTGATTGATGATCAATGCTTTAGCACACTATAGCACAAGTAGAATTTCCCTCACTGTCCTTCCCTGTCCCTAGAAACAAGGATTATCACAGTGAAAGAAACTGACACTCTTCCTACCTATAGTTTTCTGTCCCTAGAAAAAATGTTTTTTTAAAGCTGATTGATGATCAATGCTTTAGCACACTATAGCACCAGTAGAATTTCCCTCACTGTCCTTCCCTGTCCCTAGAAACAAGGATTATCACAGTGAAAGAAACTGACACTCTTCCTACCTATAGTTTTCTGTCCCTAGAAAAAATGTTTTTTTAAAGATGGTTGATGATCAATGCTTTAGCACACTATAGCACAAGGAGAATTTCCCTCACTGTCCTTCCCTGTCCCTAGAAACAAGGATTATCACAGTGAAAGAAACTGACACTCTTCCTACCTATAGTTTTCTGTCCCTAGAAAAAATGTTTTTTTAAAGCTGATTGATGATCAATGCTTTAGCACACTATAGGACAAGTAGAATTTCCCTCACTGTCCTTCCCTGTCCCTAGAAACAAGGATTATCACAGTGAAAGAAACTGACACTCTTCCTACCTATAGTTTTCTGTCCCTAGAAAAAATGTTTTTTAAAGCTGATTGATGATCAATGCTTTAGCACACTATAGCACAAGTAGAATTTCCCTCACTGTCCTTCCCTGTCCCTAGAAACAAGGATTATCACAGTGAAAGAAACTGACACTCTTCCTACCTATAGTTTTCTGTCCCTAGAAAAAATGTTTTTTTAAAGATGGTTGATGATCAATGCTTTAGCACACTATAGCACAGGAGAATTTCCCTCACTGTCCTTCCCCGTCCCTAGAAACAAGGATTATCACAGTGAAAGAAACTGACACTCTTCCTACCTATAGTTTTCTGTCCCTAGAAAAAATGTTTTTTTAAAGCTGATTGATGATCAATGCTTTAGCACACTATAGCACAAGTAGAATTTCCCTCACTGTCCTTCCCTGTCCCTAGAAACAAGGATTATCACAGTGAAAGAAACTGACACTCTTCCTACCTATAGTTTTCTGTCCCTAGAAAAAATGTTTTTTTAAAGCTGATTGATGATCAATGCTTTAGCACACTATAGCACAAGTAGAATTTCCCTCACTGTCCTTCCCTGTCCCTAGAAACAAGGATTATCACAGTGAAAGAAACTGACACTCTTCCTACCTATAGTTTTCTGTCCCTAGAAAAAATGTTTTTTTAAAGATGGTTGATGATCAATGCTTTAGCACACTATAGCACAAGTAGAATTTCCCTCACTGTCCTTCCCTGTCCCTAGAAACAAGGACTGGCACAGTGAAAGAAACTGACACTCTTCCTACCTATGGTTTTCTGTCCCTAGAAAAAATGTTTTTTTAAAGCTGATTGATGATCAATGCTTTAGCACACTATAGCACAAGGAGAATTTCCCTCACTGTCCTTCCCTGTCCCTAGAAACAAGGATTATCACAGTGAAAGAAACTGACACTCTTCCTACCTATAGTTTTCTGTCCCTAGAAAAAATGTTTTTTTAAAGCTGATTGATGATTAGTGATGAGCCGAACACCCCCGGGTTCGGTTCGCACCAGAACCCGCGAACGGACCGAAAGTTCGAACGAACATTAGAACCCTATTAAATACAATGGATGCGAACGTTCGAATTCTAAAGTGCTAATTATAACAACTATTATGCATGTTATTGTCCTAAAAAGGGTTTGGGAACCCGGGTTCTGCACCAGGGGACATGTATCAATGCAAAAAGAAGTTTTAAAAACGGTCGTTTTTCGGGAGCAGTCATTTTAATGATGCATAAAGTGAAAAAAAAAAAGTCAAATATTCCTTTAAATATCGTACCTGGGGGGTGTCTAAAGTATGCCTGTGAAGTGCCACGTGTTTCCCGTGTTTAGAACTGTCCCTGCACAAAATGACACTTCTAAAGGAAAAAAAAGCCATTTAAAACTGCTTGCGGCTTTAATGTAATGTCTGGTCCCGGTAATATGGATGAAATTCTTTAAGAAAAATGGCATAGCTACCCCATGACCCCCCCCCCTACCCCAGCCCATTACCAGCCCCTTTGGGTCTTGTATGGATATTAAGGGGAACCCCGCACATAAAATAAAAAAGGCCCTATATACTCTGAACAGCCCTATACAGGCGGTGCATACAAGACAGGGACTGTAGGTTTGTTCTTATGTAGAGTCTGTTTGTAATTTTGAACAGGTACATTGTTGAAGTGTAGCTCCAGACCAAAAATCTATTTTTAAACTTTTTGGAAAACATAGGTAAGGGTTATCACCCCTGTAACATTTGTTTTGCTGTCTGTGCCCCTGTTCAGAACATTTCACCTCACTTTCCGTCCCAATGACAACTGTTTTTGAAATGTGGTGTTTTTCTTGAAACAAGGATTGCTGATAAAGCATCAGTACAGAGGAGACACCTTTCTCCCATATTTATTCTTACAGGAGAGAATTTTCCTTCCTAGTGGTAGATTTCCTCTCACTTCCTGTTGTCTTCTTGCGTTTGCAAGTAGGAGTCGTTTGTAAGTTGGATGTTTGAAAGTAGGGACCTGCCGTATATACTCTGCAGAAATAGGCCCCTTAGTTGTTGGTGTTGGCACAACACTGTAAGCACTCACAGTTACTCTTGGTTGGTGCTGGAACGCCCTGCTGTCAACTATTATATCAGGAATTTTAATTACATATAATTGTTGAACAGTGGTAGTAAAAATTGGGCCTTTGATGGTGGTGCTGGTGCCACAACACTGTAAGCCCTGACAGTTACTCTTGGTGGGTGCAGCAATGGGCCCTGCTGTGAATTATTAGATCAAGAATTGTAATTACATGCCCCTGTTGAACAGGGGCTGAAAAATTGGGCCTTAGGCACTGGTGGCACAACACTGCAACCCCTCACAGATACTGTACTTGGAGCACAGCAATGAGCCCTGTTGCAACGTATTGCTTCAAAAATTGTAATGACACGCCCCTGTTAAACAGGGGCTGAAAAATTGGGCCTTAGGCACTGGTGGCACAACACTGCAACTCCTCACAGATACTGTACTTGGAGCACACCAATGAGCCCTGTTGCAAAGTATTGCTTCAAAAATTGTAATGACACGCCCCTGTTAAACAGGGGCTGAAAAATTGGGCCTTAGGCACTGGTGGCACAACACTGCAACTCCTCACAGATACTGTACTTGGAGCACAGCAATGAGCCCTGTTGCAAAGTATTGCTTCAAAAATTGTAATGACACGCCCCTGTTAAACAGGGGCTGAAAAATTGGGCCTTAGGCACTGGTGGCACAACACTGCAACTCCTCACAGATACTGTACTTGGAGCACACCAATGAGCCCTGTTGCAAAGTATTGCTTCAAAAATTGTAATGACACGCCCCTGTTAAACAGGGGCTGAAAAATTGGGCCTTAGGCACTGGTGGCACAACACTGCAACTCCTCACAGATACTGTACTTGGAGCACAGCAATGAGCCCTGTTGCAAAGTATTGCTTCAAAAATTGTAATTACACGCCCCTGTTAAACAGGGGCTGAAAAATTGGGCGTTAGGCACTGGTGGCGGCACCCATAAACAAAAATGATCTTACAAGCTATCATCATCAATCGTATCATTGAGGACTCGGAGGAGGAGGATAGCCAGTCAACATAACAGCACAGGCACTCAGCATCAGCATCAGTCTTGAAGGGATGTGACATGTTAAAATCAATTAGTCTGTTATATCAGCATCAGGTGTGTGGTAGCTGGTGGTGATCCAAGACTGGTTCATCTTGATGAAAGTCAGTCGATCAACCGAGTCGGTGGACAGGCGCACCCTGTGATCCGTGACAAATCCTCCAGCAGCACTGAATGTGCGTTCCGAAAGAACGCTGGATGCAGGACAGGCCAGTAGCTCAATTGCATACTGTGCAAGCTCTGGCCAGTGATCCATCCTCAAGACCCAGTAAGCCAGAGGATTTTCGGTGGGGAAGGTGTCCAAGTCTGACCTTGCCCCTAGATATTCCTGCACCATGTTTATCAGACGCTGGCGATGGTTGCTGGAACCGATCATACTTTGGGGCTGCGGACTAAAGAATTGTCTGAACGCATCGGTCAGACGGCCACCTTCCCCACCGCTCCTTCTTTGACTGGCCGAAGCCTCAGCAACTCGTTGTCCAGGACCAGGAGTTTGCAACCTCCCAGTCTCTGGGAACGCGTTGCACAGACCTTTCTGCAAGGCCTCCCGGAGTTGTCTCATCCTCTGCTCCCTCTGCGACGGTAACATAAGGTCCGCAACCTTACCCTTGTACCGTGGATCAAGGAGAGTGGCCAGCCAGTAATGGTCCCTCTCCTTGATCCGAAGAATACGAGGATCCTTCCGCAGACTTTGCAGGATCAGGGAGGCCATGCAGCGTAGGTTTGCTGAGGCATTCGCTCCGGAGTCCTCTGGGTCACTAAGGACGACATGATCCGCAGCCACCTCCTCCCAGCCACGTACAAGTCCACTGGTTTCTTGGGACTGTAAATCATCCCTAAAAGACTGCTGCTGATGATGCTGAGTGCCAGCCTCCACCTCCATGCTGACACAATCCTCCTCCTCCTCCTCCTCCTCCTCCTCCTCCTCCTCTTCCTGTGCGATGGGTGGGACAGAAGGAACACTGTCTGGGTAAAGGGGGCCTTGAGAGGCAAGGAAGTCCTCCTCTTCCTGCCTCTGTTCTGCCTCAAGTGCCCTGTCCATTATTCCACGCAGCGTGTGCTCCAACAGGTGGACAAGAGGTACAGTGTCACTGATGCATGCACTGTCACTGCTCACCATCCTCGTGGCCTCCTCAAATGGTGCCAGGACAGTGCATGCATCCCTGATCATGCCCCACTGGCGTGGAGAAAAAAAACCAAGCTCCCCTGACCCTGTCCTGGTGCCGTAGTCGCACAGGTACTCATTGATGGCCCTCTGCTGCGTGTGCAGCCGCTGCAGCATGGCCAACGTTGAGTTCCACCTGGTGGGCATGTCACATATAAGGCGGTTCTTGGGCAGGTTCAACTCCTTTTGCAGCTCAGCCAGGCGAGCACTGGCATTATAAGATCTGCGGAAATGCACACAGACTTTCCTGGCCTGCCTCAGGACATCCTGTAAGCCCGGGTACCTGCCCAAGAAGCGCTGCACCACCAGGTTAAGGACGTGAGCCACACAGGGCACATGGGTCAGTTGTCCCTGTCGGAGGGCGGAGAGGAGGTTGGTGCCATTGTCGCAAACCACCATTCCTGGCTTAAGCTGGCGTGGCGTCAACCACCTCTCGGCCTGGCCCTGCAGAGCAGACAGGACCTCTGCCCCAGTGTGGCTTCTGTCCCCCAAACACACCAGCGCAAGCACGGCATGGCATCTTTTTGCCTGCGTACTTGCGTAGCCCCGTGAACGGCTACGGAGCACCGCTGGTTCATAGGACAAACCACAGGAAGAGGCCATGGAGGAAGAAGAAGAGGAGGGGGTGGAGGAGAGAGGTGTGTCACAACCAGTAGTAGCATTTTGGAGGCGTGGCGGTGGGACAACCTCCAACACTACTGCACCTTGTCCTGAATCCTTCCCAGCTGCCAAAAGAGTGACCCAATGGGCCGTGAAAGAAAGGTAACGTCCCTGTCCATGCCTGCTGGACCATGAGTCAGCGGTAATATGCACCTTACCGCTGACCGCCCTGTCCAGCGAGGCCAAGACATTGCCTTCCACATGCCGGTAGAGAGCCGGAATAGCCTTCCGTGAGAAAAAGTGGCGTTTGGGAACCTGCCACTGAGGAACTGCACATTGCACAAACTCACGGAAGGGGGCCGAGTCTACCAACTGAAAAGGCAGCAGTTGAAGCGCTAGCAATTTAGCCAAGCTAGCATTCAACCGCTGGGCATGTGGATGGCTGGGAGTGAACTTCTTTCGACGGTCCAGCAGCTGGGGCAGGGAAATTTGCCTGCTAGAATCGGACGTCGGTGTACTGCTAGCAGAGTGGGCGCAAGTACTTGGCTGTGACACACCTAATTCTACACCTTCATTCCTCTCAGTGCATGTTTCAGAGAGGACTGAAGTTATAGTGGGGTTGGAGATCCCAGCTGATGCGGTGCAAGGAGAGGTCCGCTTTGTTCTTTGGTGTGGGTCTTTGAGGTAGGCTTGCCAACGAGCTGCATGGCAGGTCAACATATGTCTGGTCAGGCATGTGGTACCCAAGCGGCTGATGTTTTGGCCACGCGATATACGCTTGAGACATATGTTGCAAACAGCAGCTGTGCGATCTGATGCACTAGCCTCAAAAAAGGCCCACACCAAAGAACTTTTTGAATGACGGGCAGAGGCAGCGCCCTGCACAGGCGGAGCTCTGCGGTGTGATTCCGTCGGTGTACTGCCCTTACGCTGGCCACCAAAGGGCATCCTGCCTCGTTGGAGATGTGCCTCCTCCTCATCCTCCTCCTCCTCCTCTCTCCTATTAGGCACCCACGTGGAGTCAGTGACCTCATCATCCCCTCCCTCCTCATCACTGGAGCCAATCTGGCAGTATGCTGCAGCTGCTGGAACATGACTGCCAGATTGGTGTCCTTCTTGAGCATCCCCTCTGTCTGCTCTCACGCTACTGCCTTCCTCTAGCTGGGTTTCATCATCAGACCCTTCGAAACGCTGGGCATCCTCCTGGAGCATGTACCCAACACTGTGCTGAAACAGTTCGGGGGACTCCTCAGGAGGAGGACATGGTGGGTCTAGGGAAGGAGTGACTGATGATTTGTCTGACATTGATACCAGGGAAGACGACGCTTTGGCAGCTGCTTTTCCAGTACCCTGAGCCTGGGTGAGAGAGGATGAGGAGGAGGAGGAGGGCTTGGTCATCCACTCTACCAAGTCTTCGGCATGATGTGGCTCAACATGTCCAGCTGCCGAAAAGAAGGACAAGCGTGTCCCATGGCCATGTGCTGATGACAATGCACCGCGTCCACGACCAGCACTGTTGCCCCCAGACACAGAGCCTGCTTGCCCTCTTTTATTGCCTCCTGACTGTCTGCCTCTCCTTGTTTGCCTTCCAGACATTCTAATAGATGGCCTGCAGGGAGATGGGAAAAAAGCAATAAGGGCTACCTTCAGGTGTCCTTCTCTGTCCCTTGAAACAAGGACTTTCACAGTGAAAGAAACTGACACTCTCCCTACCTACAGTTTTCTGTCCCTAGAAAAAATGTTTTTTTTAATCACAATATAGCACAAGGACAATTCACTCACTGTCCTTCCAGGTCCCTGGAAACAAGGACTTGCAGAGTGAAATAAACTGACACTCTCCCTACCTACAGTTTTCTGTCCCTAGAATAAATGTTTTTTTTAAGCACAATATAGCACAAGGACAATTCACTCACTGTCCTTACAGGTCCCTGGAAACAAGGACTTGCAGAGTGAAAGAAAAAAAACACTCTCCCTACCTACAGTTTTCTGTCCCTAGAAAAAATGTTTTTTTTAATCACAATATAGCACAAGGACAATTCACTCACTGTCCTTCCAGGTCCCTGGAAACAAGGACTTGCAGAGTGAAATAAACTGACACTCTCCCTACCTACAGTTTTCTGTCCCTAGAATAAATGTTTTTTTTAAGCACAATATAGCACAAGGACAATTCACTCACTGTCCTTACAGGTCCCTGGAAACAAGGACTTGCAGAGTGAAAGAAAAAAAACACTCTCCCTACCTACAGTTTTCTGTCCCTAGAAAAAATGTTTTTTTTAATCACAATATAACACAAGGACAATTCACTCACTGTCCTTCCAGGTCCCTGGAAACAAGGACTTGCAGAGTGAAATAAACTGACACTCTCCCTACCTACAGTTTTCTGTCCCTAGAATAAATGTTTTTTTTAAGCACAATATAGCACAAGGACAATTCACTCACTGTCCTTACAGGTCCCTGGAAACAAGGACTTGCAGAGTGAAAGAAAAAAAACACTCTCCCTACCTACAGTTTTCTGTCCCTAGAAAAAATGTTTTTTTTAATCACAATATAGCACAAGGACAATTCACTCACTGTCCTTCCAGGTCCCTGGAAACAAGGACTTGCAGAGTGAAATAAACTGACACTCTCCCTACCTACAGTTTTCTGTCCCTAGAATAAATGTTTTTTTTAAGCACAATATAGCACAAGGACAATTCACTCACTGTCCTTACAGGTCCCTGGAAACAAGGACTTGCAGAGTGAAAGAAAAAAAACACTCTCCCTACCTACAGTTTTCTGTCCCTAGAAAAAATGTTTTTTTTAATCACAATATAGCACAAGGACAATTCACTCACTGTCCTTACAGGTCCCTGGAAACAAGGACTTGCAGAGTGAAAGAAAAAAAACACTCTCCCTACCTACAGTTTTCTGTCCCTAGAAAAAATGTTTTTTTTAATCACAATATAACACAAGGACAATTCACTCACTGTCCTTCCAGGTCCCTGGAAACAAGGACTTGCAGAGTGAAATAAACTGACACTCTCCCTACCTACAGTTTTCTGTCCCTAGAATAAATGTTTTTTTTAAGCACAATATAGCACAAGGACAATTCACTCACTGTCCTTCCAGGTCCCTGGAAACAAGGACTTGCAGAGTGAAAGAAAAAAAACACTCTCCCTACCTACAGTTTTCTGTCCCTAGAAAAAATGTTTTTTTTAATCACAATATAGCACAAGGACAATTCACTCACTGTCCTTCCAGGTCCCTGGAAACAAGGACTTGCAGAGTGAAATAAACTGACACTCTCCCTACCTACAGTTTTCTGTCCCTAGAATAAATGTTTTTTTTAAGCACAATATAGCACAAGGACAATTCACTCACTGTCCTTACAGGTCCCTGGAAACAAGGACTTGCAGAGTGAAAGAAAAAAAACACTCTCCCTACCTACAGTTTTCTGTCCCTAGAAAAAATGTTTTTTTTAATCACAATATAGCACAAGGACAATTCACTCACTGTCCTTACAGGTCCCTGGAAACAAGGACTTGCAGAGTGAAAGAAAAAAAACACTCTCCCTACCTACAGTTTTCTGTCCCTAGAAAAAATGTTTTTTTTAATCACAATATAACACAAGGACAATTCACTCACTGTCCTTCCAGGTCCCTGGAAACAAGGACTTGCAGAGTGAAATAAACTGACACTCTCCCTACCTACAGTTTTCTGTCCCTAGAATAAATGTTTTTTTTAAGCACAATATAGCACAAGGACAATTCACTCACTGTCCTTACAGGTCCCTGGAAACAAGGACTTGCAGAGTGAAAGAAAAAAAACACTCTCCCTACCTACAGTTTTCTGTCCCTAGAAAAAATGTTTTTTTTAAGCACAATATAGCACAAGGACAATTCACTCACTGTCCTTACAGGTCCCTGGAAACAAGGACTTGCAGAGTGAAAGAAAAAAAACACTCTCCCTACCTACAGTTTTCTGTCCCTAGAAAAAATGTTTTTTTTAATCACAATATAGCACAAGGACAATTCACTCACTGTCCTTACAGGTCCCTGGAAACAAGGACTTGCAGAGTGAAAGAAACTGACACTGTCCCTACCTACAGTTTTCTGTCCCTAGAATAAATGTTTTTTTTAAGCACAATATAGCACAAGGAGAATTCACTCACTGTCCTTCCAGGTCCCTGGAAACAAGGACTTGCAGAGTGAAAGAAACTGACACTGTCCCTACCTACAGTTTTCTGTCCCTAGAATAAATGTTTTTTTTAAGCACACTATAGCACAAGCACAAAACACACTGACACTCTCCCTACCTATCCTTCTCTTTCCCTAAACTAAAGGAATCCAGGTTAAGCAAGAAAGAAATAACAGTCACTGTCCCTGCCTATGCTGCTCTATCCCTGCTCCGGAACACACTACACTAGGCCGCCGTGCTGGCGGCCTTTTATAGTGTGGGGCGTGTACTAAACACCCTCAGCAATAATTGGCCACAGGCATCCTGCCTGTGGCCAATCATTGCTCTCCTCGCTGCCGGCGCTGTGATTGGCCAAGCATGCGGGGTCACAGTGCATGCTTGGCCAATCACAGCGCCTGGATGACACTGCGATGGCGTAGTGCATTGTGGGCCGTTCGCGTCACTCGAATTTGGCGCGAACGGCCCAAATCGTTCGATCTTCGTCGAACGATCGAACAGCCGATGTTCGAGTCGAACGTATGTTCGACTCGAACACGAAGCTCATCCCTATTGATGATCAATGCTTTAGCACACTATAGCACAAGGAGAATTTCCCTCACTGTCCTTCCCTGTCCCTAGAAACAAGGATTCGCACAGTAAAACACACTGACACTCTCCCTACCTATCCTTCTCTTTCCCTAAACGAAAGGAATCCAGGTTAAGCAAGAAAAATAAATGTCACTGTCCCTGCCTATGCTTCTCTTTCCCTGCTCCGGAACACACTACACTAGGCCGCCGTGCTGGCGGCCTTTTATAGTGTGGGGCGTGTACTAAACACCCTCAGCAATAATTGGCCACAGGCATCCTGCCTGTGGCCAATCATTGCTCTCCTCGCTGCCAGCGCTGTGATTGGCCAAGCAGCAGGGGTCACAGTGCATGCTTGGCCAATCACAGCGCCTGGATGACACTGCGATGGCGTAGTGCATTGTGGGCCGTTCGCGTCACTCGAATTAGGCGCGAACGGCCCAAATCGTTCGATCTTCGTCGAACGATCGAACAGCCGATGTTCGAGTCGAACGTATGTTCGACTCGAACACCGAGCTCATCCCTACTGACCACATAGAACATAGAAAACCTCCGTTAGGATAAATGGCGGAGGGTGGAGGTAAACACATTTATTTTATTTTTTTAATCTTTTGCTTTTAAGGTAAAGGGGAGATATGAGGTCTTTTTGACCCCAGATCTCTCCATAAAGAGGACCTGTCATCCTTATTTATATTACAAGGGACGTTTACATTCCTTATAATAGGGATAAAAGTGATAAAAAAAAATAAAGAGAACTAAAATAAATAGGAAATTTTTTTTAAAGCGCCCCCCATCCCTCTGTGCTCATGCACAGAAGCGAACACGTACGTAAGTCGCGCACGCATCTGTAAACAGTATTCACATCAAGCATGTGAGGTATCGCAGCGAACGTTAGAGCGAGAGCAATAATTCTGGTGCTAGACTTCCTCTGTAACTCTAAATACATAACCTGTAAAGGTGCTTAAAATGTCGCCTATGGAGATTTTTAAGTACAGTAGTTTGACCTCATTCCACGAGCGTGCGCAATTTTAACCCTTTCATGCCTAAGCCTATTTCTGACATTTGTTGCTTACAAGTTAAAGAGGAAGAAAACCCTGATGGGTTTTACTTCCTCTTTGTTTCCCTGCAAAGGTAAAGCATAATGGGCTACTATGCATCACATAGTAGCCCATTATGTGTCACTTACCTGAAACCGAAGCCTGCGATGTCACCGCTGTCCCCTGTTCTACGAAGCGTCTATCTTTCACCCTCTTCCTTTCGGGTATCGCGGCTCTGGCGCTGTGATTGGCCGGAGTCGTGATGACGTCACTCCCACGTATGCGCCCGGGAGCCGCCAGTCACGGCACGATCTCCCTTAGAAACGGCACGATCGCCATTTCTAAAGTGCGCCTGTGCCGTTGACATTGCCACCCATCTCTTTTGTAAATATCTCCTAAACCGTGGAGGTTTAGGAGATATTTCGAGCACCTAGAGGTAAGCCTTAAATCTAGGCTTACCTGTAGGTAAAAGTGGTTGTAAAGGCTTCTACCGACTCACCGCTGCGATCGGTGAGTCGGAGAATGGGTCAGCCAGCTCCGGATGCTGATCCTAGGAATTTTCGGCGGACCAGATGGTCGCCGGAGTCTCTATGATCGTCGGAGGCCGGGCGCGATGTTATGACGTCACGCCCGGCCTCTGCATTAAAAAAAAAACATCTGGGAAGCAGTGATCTTTTTTTTTTTTTTTTTTATTTTAGGCTTCCCAGCCTAGTGGTGAGATGTGGGGTCTTATTAACCCCATATCTCACTGTAAAGAGGTCCTGTCCTGTCATATTCCTATTACAAGGGATGTTTACATTCCTTGTAATAGGAATAAAAGTGATCAAAGTTTTTTTTTTTTTTTTAAAGTGTCAAAATAAAAAAATGTAAGTAAAATTAACAATAAAAAAAAAAAAACTTTAAAGTGCCTCTGTCCCTGTGTGCTCACACGCAGAAGCAAACGCATACGTAAGTCCTGCCCACAAATAAAAAATGTATTCAAACCACACATGTGAGGTGTTGCCGCGAATGTTAGAGCGAGAGCAATAATTCTAGCCCTGGACCTCCTCTGTAACTCAAAACATATAACCAGTAAAAAAAAATTAAGCGCCGCCTATGGGGATTTTTAAGTACCAAAGTTTGACGCCATTCCACGAGCCTGTGCAATTTTGAAGCGTGACATGTTAGGTATCTATTTACTCGGCGTAACTTTATCTTTTACATTATGCAAAAAAATTGGGCTAACTTTACTGTTTTGTTTTTTTTAAAGCATAAAACAGTTTTTTTTTCCCAAAAAACGCGTTTGAAAAATTGCTGCGCAAATACCGTGCGAGATAAAAAGTTGCAATGACCGCCATTGTATTCTCTAGGGTCTCTGCTAAAAAAAACGTATAGTGTTTGGGGTTTCTATGTAATTTTCTAGCAAAAAAATTATGATTTTTACATGTAGGAGCGAAGTGTCAGAATTGGCCTGGGCCTGAAGTGGCTAGAGAATAAAATGGTGATTGTTGCAATATTTTATGTCACATGGTATTTGCGCAGCGGTCTTTCAAACAATTTTTTGCAATAAAAGACACTTTCATGAATTAAAAAAAAAAACAGAAAAGTTAACCCAACTTTTTGTATAATGTGAAAGATGATGTTACGCCGAATAAATAGATACCCAACATGTCAAGGTTTGAAATTGCGCAGGTGGAATGGCAACGGTACCTAAAAATCTCCATAGGCAACGCTTTAAATAAATGTAACGATTACCAGGTTAGAGTTACAGAGGAGGTCTTTTGCTAGAATTATTCCTCTCGCTCTGACGATCGCGGCGATACCTCACATGTGTGATTTGAACATATGCGGGCGCGACTTACGCATGCGGTTTCTTTGCTGCGCAAGCTCGTGGGGACTGGGCGCTTTAAAATATTTTTAATATTTTTTCTTATTTATTTTCTTATTTTTTTTACACCGTCACTTTAAAAAAAAATTCTAATCACTTTTATTGCTGTCACAAGGAATGTAAACATCCCTTGTGACAGTAATAAGTGGCGATAGGTACTCTTTATGGAGGGATCGGGGGTCTAAAAGACCCCAAATCCTTCCTTTGCACTTAAAAGTATTCAGATCGCCAAAAACATAATTTTTTTTTAAATCAGCGCCATTGGCCTAGCCGGCGGAAGTGCCGGATCGTGAATCGGGTCTCCCGGTGGGACGGAAGGCCCAGGAAGAGCGGCGGGAATTCCGAAAGGCAGGGGGAGGGGGGGGGGGACATCCCCTCCCATTCCTTTAGGATAACAGCCAAGCGGCTTTAAGTCGCATCGGTTGTTATCGCTAAAGAGCCAACCGTCCGTTCTAAAAAACGGTGACGGGGTGATGCCTGTAGCTGCATATCATCCCGGTATAACCCCTTCAAGCCGAGGCCGCGTATGTGCATACGGTTGGCGCTAAGAGGTTAAAGAGCTTTGTGTTAGGTATCTAGTTACTCAGTGTAACATCATCCTTCATATTATACAAAAAAATTGGGGTATGTATTGTGTTTTTTTTTTTTAATTCATTAAAATTTATTTTTTCCAAAAAAATTGCGTTTGAAAAACCACTGTGCAAATACCGTGAGACATAAAAAATTGCAACGATCGCCATTTTATTGGCTGGCCCTAGCCACTCCAACACTGCGCCAATTTTTTAATCTATTTTTAATCATTTGGATGTATACCATCGGAGTCATATCCGGCTGATGAATTTTTATGCAATACATTTTTAAGCTTTTTTACGCTATGAGGAGGCTTCTCTTCTTTCTTTTTTCCTTTTATATTATTTAACGTACCATGGTCAGTAAAGGTTGAATACCTTACCATTCCATGCTAAATATATCCGGATTGGGCATCCTGGACATCACATCATTACAACTACCATCTGAGAAGCCCTCCATCCTATTGGAAATGAGGAGCCTGACAGCAGATTCGACACGATCAATCTTTCAGCTTTCTATGCTTTACTGATTCACCGCCGTACGGTGAGTTGGATCCACAAGATCCGGTAAGAGTACCCATTTCTTCTCCCCTCTCCTTGAATGGATGGTGAAGGCACTCCTGGGTGTTGCTGATTTACGTTGTTGCTAGTGCACGTTCCAAGAACTTTCAGATGCACATGTCCATGCATTCCTTTTGCCAGTTGTGATGTTTTCAAACCATCATGTTTATGGACAATTTTTTTGATTGATTATTGTTTATCATTTGTTGTGGACTCATATTCACGTGCTAATTACGATTGGTTCATATGATCACATTTATTATGCAATAACTATGCACATTCACATGCTCATTATGTTTATTTTATATGAGTATACTTTTCTATTTATGGCTATTATGCAATTAACCATGCACTAACATTAGCCTTTATTGAGAGGTATTAACACATTCCTCACCGCATAGGTTATTTTCACTATTTTGTAGGTGCGCTACACTTTGCTTATGTATTTTGTCACATTTATCCTTTTGTTGTGCTGGCAGCCACTACAGATATACACATTTTGAGGGGTGCAGTATTTATAATATATACCGATCGCCATTTTATTCCCTAGGGTCTCTGCTAAAAATATATACATATATATATATATATATATACACATATATATATATATATATATATATATATACACACACATATATATATATATACATTATATATATTAGGGCTGTTACTGATTAAAACATTTAGATTCGATTAATCTTTTTTTTTTTTTTTTTTATCGATTAATCGACTAATTTCGATTAATTATAACGCACATACAGAGATCCAACTACTTTTAGCTGATCTCCTTGCAGGCCAATTCCCAGTGCAGCGACCAACCACTGGAAAAATGGATAGCAGGATACAAAAAACACACAAAGTCAGCGCTTGATGGGAATAGCATTAAAACTTTTATAGTCTATTATAGTAGGTAACAAAATAAGTATGATACTGGTAAAAATGTGTACAATGATACCACTGCTGAATCCAGATGAGGAGGGGTTAACATCAGTCCGTCGGCATGTAGATGTCCCGTGAAGGGAATTATCACAAATCCCAGTGGATGGCTGTAGAATCCCAGGTTGATAGAGGGGAGTGATAGAGGGAAGTGTAACAGCCCTTGCATGTGACAGATAGTAAGGTCCCGCCGGCATGCAGATATGAAGGCACAGCAAAGGAGCCCTTCAGATGGACACGGCAAGCCCCGCCGGTGTCCGTGACGTCACCGGATCTCCGACGGAACTCCCTGAAGACCCGGAAGCCGGCGGAGAGGTGAGTACCGATCAAAAGAATTTTGATCGATCAAAAACATTAATCGATTAATCGAGGAATATATAGTTAATTTCCACAGCCCTATATACATATATATGCATATATATATATATATATATATATATATATACACATATATATATATATATATATATATATATATATAATGTTTGGGGGTTATAAGTAATTTTCTAGCAAAAAATTCTGATTTAAACAAAAAGTGACAGAAAGGGGCTGGTCTTCAAGTGATTAAAAAAAAAAAAGTAAATAAAGGGAATAAAAACACAGCGCTATTTGTGTAGAAGAAGGGAGAAGATGTGGATAGGAGGGATGAGTGTTTTGAGGCTGAAGATCCACTTTAATATTGAGAAAAGTGATGAGAGCATAAAATTAACTTTCTTTCTCGTACATCACGGGACACAGAGCGACATAGTCATTACTAATGGGTTATATAGATACCGTCAGGTGCTGGCACTGGCAACTTCCAAAACCGGAAGTACCCTCCCCTATATAAGCCCCTCCCATCCGGGAGCACCTCAGTTTTTTGCCAGTGTCTAAGGTGTTGGCCAAGAAGAAACATGTGTTTTTCACTGAGCTTGCGTACAGGTTCTTTTGGGCCTCAGTAAGCTATTCCGGATCCGACCAAAAAAGCTTCATAGCTAAACGGTCGGTACCCGGGCCTTGCAGAGAAGAGCAAGGTTTTGCCTGTAATGCTTCTCTTAGGAGAGCTGGACCCTGGGATCCAGAGCTCTGGTCATACCCACGACCAAGATGTTTTCTGTGCAGGGTGCTATACAGGTCCAGGGGAGTGGAATCCTTGGGAACCCGGTCCCTGAAGGTTTGATTACAATGCCTGCCGTGATAGGTGAAGTTTGGGCTTTTGTGGACCAAACAAAGTCCTGCGGCGGGGAACAGGTAAGTGGGGGCCCTCAGGAACTTGGTTCTATTGGGGGACCCCCAAGCCTAATTTGTCTTTCTGTCTGTTACCTAATGGTATTCCCGCAAAATTCTGTGCATGCCTGTAACTACTAAAAAAATGTAATAATTTTTAATGGTGGTCAAGAAAAAAAAAAAAAAAAAAATTTTTTAGATATATTTAATATATTAGACTGCGGTACCTGTGTTTGTCCACTAGAGGCCGCTGTGGAATGTTTTCTTGTCATGTGGACTAGCTTCTTCTCAGCAGAGCAAAGTCCAGGCAGATGGTGAGTTCTCTTATAGGAAACTGCTTCCTCTGCCATGTTGCAGTGCTCGTCCATCCCCCGGCCTGCGGCAAAGAGGGGCCCTGGCTCCTGTCCCTTGTTACCATATTTAAAATTAGCGCCGAAGGCGCACGTGCCCGCGCGCGTGCACGCGCCTCTATATATAGAGGTGAGCCGGGAAAGGGGGCGGAGCCTGGGGGATGACGCTCTGTGCGCGCCGCAGCGCTTCTGCGCATGTGCGGGCGTCCCAGCAGTTTAAAAAAACCACAATATTGTAGTGAGCTGGCTATGAAGTACAGAGACAGAGCTGGCAACATTTAAAGGCATACAGCAAGCGGTTGATACAGGCATCCCCTAGAAAGGCACATTAGTAGACACCAACTGTGATATAGCAGCAATTGTGCTAGACTATTCTCAGTAAAAGTGGTGTATTACGGCTGGAATACCTCAGCTTTAGGCTTAGGAATATGCCGTCCAGAAGCTCCGGAACTGAATCTTCCAGGAAGCGAAGGGGGTCTCATCGGGCTCGGAGGATCTTGGGCATACTCCTGCTGCACCAGTCTCCCTTGAAGTTCAGAGGTAAGTGACCGTAGAGACCCCGCAGGGGTACTTGGTACTGTGGCTGTCCTCAGTCACCTGCTCCTGTGTATGTAACAGAGGAGGTTTTTTCCTCAGCTCTGGGAGGATTAGAGAGAGATTGTCAACATTTATCGCTGCATCCCTGTCAGGGAAAGCACGCCCGATCTCCGTCTCCTCCTTCAGAGTGCCTGTTAGCAGAGCAACAGTCCCATACAGGGATCGACCTGCCTGAAGGGGATCAGGATAAGGTTGATTCTGTTATAGAGGAATCAACAGTGGGGGAACCTTTTCTCAGCATCTCAAGCTGAAAGATTATGGGTTCAGTCTCTGACTAACATGGTCCGATCAGCATTTAAAAATGCACCTTGCGGAACCATCAACCACTACTGTATCCTCGTTGGGGTCGCTAGAAGCCCCCAGACTGTTTGTTCTTTTCCACTTCACCCTTTACTGAAAGGGCTCATTTACCAGGATTGGGAACGTCCTGAGAAAATATTTATTCCCCCAAGAGATTTCCGGTGGTCTATCCCATGGAGGATAAGTTCATCAAAAAAAAAAAAAAATGGAAGGTCCCTACAATGGACGCAGCCATCTCTTGTATGTATAAATCACTGACATGTCCAGTGGATAATGTCCAAATGTTCAAGAACCCAATAGATAAAAGATTGGAGTCCTTATGAAAATCTGCTTGGTGATACAACCAGCAGTAGCAGCTATTGGGGTCTGCTAAGCAGTGAAGGATCAGTTGAAACAGGTCTTGAGGGACTTGACAGATCAGCAGGCTTTGCCCTAGCTGATCTACCTAGAGCCTTAGGCTTTGCGGTTGACGCCATAGAGGATTCAGTCCATCAGGCCTCCCGCCTTACGCTGTCTATAGTACATATGCGTAGGCTCCTATGGCTCAAAAACTGGTCTGCTGAAGCTCCCTGTAAAGAATGGCTGGTTAGCGTCCCATTTCATGGTGAACGCTTATTCAGGGAAAACCTGGACAAATATATCCAGAAAATTTCCAGCGGTAAAAATACGCTCTTGCCGGTTAAAAGCAGAGTTAGAGGTCCCTCTTTAAGAGGCCTGCTTCTCCAGTCCCTGGGGCATCGGCTGTGTAACAGTTCCGACGGCCTCCTCTGTCAAATCCCGGGGGTAAAAAACAGGGACAGTAGCAGGGTAATGAGAAACCCTGGGTCAGGGGAGGTACAAAACCTCCCCCAAAGTTAAATTCATGAAGCCCCCACTCAGTCGGGTGGGGGGAGGACTCCAGTTGTTCGCAAGAGACCTGGCGGGACACGATCAAGACAGATAGGTGCTCTCCGCAGTAGGTTTGGGATACAGTTTGGAGTTAAAAGACTCTCCTCCTTCCCATTTTTGAGGTCAAACGTGCCAAGGGATCCCCGGAAGAGAGAGTCCCTCCTGTTGGCACTAGAACAACTATTGCTCCAAGGAGTAATTATGGAGGTTCCCTGGGAAGAATGAGGGTTCGGGTTTTACTCAAACCTCTTTACAGTCCCGAAGCAAACGCGGACGGGAGGCCCATATTAATTCTAAAAGGGCTATACAAATTCCTGTATATCAGGACTTTCCGATGGAGTCGATCCGATCGGTGGCCACTGCCCTACAAGGGGAGGATTGGTTAGCCACGATCGACATCAAAGATGCTTATTTGCACATTCCCATCTTTCCAGTCCACCAAAAATTTCTACGCTTTGCAGTAGAAGGGCGCCATTTTCAGTTCAGAGCCTTACCCTTCGGTTTGGCCACAGCACCACGAGTGTTTACAAAAATTCTGGCCCTTTATTGGCCAATCTAAGAACACAAGGTGTAATGATAATGGCATATCTGGATGACTTGTTGCTGATAGACCACTCAGTGAAAAAACTAGACGTGGTCGTTCACAAGACGATCAAGTATCTGGAATCTCACGGTTGGATTATCAACCGAGACAAGTCAGCCCTAAAAACCAGTCAAAAGTCTGGAATACTTGGGGCTAAGGTTGGATTCAGGCCAGAGAAAAATATTCTTGCCTCGAGGAAAGGTGTTGTCTTTGAAAGATTTGATCCACTTAGTGGGTACAAAAAAGACAGCCGTCCATACGCCTGTATATGAGGCTGCTGGGAAAAATGGTGGCATCATTCGAAGCAGTACCCTACGGTCAATTCCATTCAAGGAATTTGCAAGGGGCCATACTGTCAGCCTGGAACAAAAAAGTTCAGGCCCTAGACTTACAATGTCCTTGTCCCCTTCCGTTCGCAAGAGCCTCCGTTGGTGGTTGGTTCCCCAGAATCTGGAAAAAAGGAAATCCTTCAGTCCGATTTCTTGGAAGGTGGTCACTACAGATGCCAGCCTTATAGGCTGGGGAGCAGTACTGGAGCAATAGTCTCTCCAGGGCAGATGGTCGGATGCAGAAAAGGCCCTGCCCATCAATCTCTTAGAGATACGAGCAGCCCGGTATGCCCTAGTAGCATGGACATCCAAACTCCAAGGGTCCCCTGTCAGAATGCAATCAGACAATGCCACAGCAGTGGCATATATCAATCATCAGGGGGGCACCAGGAGTCGTGCAGCCCAGAGGGAAGTAAATTACATCCTGAAATGGGCAGAAAAATATGTCCCAGCCATATCTGCGGTATTCATTCCAGGAGTGGAGAATTGGAAGGCGGACTTTCTAAGTCGCCAGCAATTAGGCCCAGAGGAAGGGTCCCTTCACCCCGAGGTTTTCTGGACAATATGTCAGCGGTGGGGAACATCGGATGTAGATCTTCTAGCATCCAGATTCAACGCAAAGGGGGACAGGTTTGTCTCTCGGACAAGGGATCCCCTAGCTTGCGGCTCGGATGCCCTAGTGTTCCCTTGGGATCAGTTCAAGCTGATATATGCATTCACACCGCCACAATGGTTACCTCGATTACTCCGCAGAATCAGGGTAGAAAAGAAACCAGTGATTCCGGTGGCTCCAGCGTGGCCCCGAAGAGCGTGGTACGCGGAGATTGTAAAATTTCAGTGGGGAGTCCTTGGACTCTCCCACGTCGTCCGGCTTTCGCAAGGACCGATATACCACCCTTCCTTACCAGCCCTAGGTTTGACGGCCTGGCTATTGAAGCCCACATTCTAAAAAAGAGAGGGCTCTCTAATGCGGTGGTATCTACCATGATCAATGCCAGGAAGCCGGTATCCAGGCAGATCTACTATAGAATCTGGAAGGCGTACATCGCGTGGTGTGAGGCCAAGAAATGGCATCCACATAAGTACGTAATAGGTAGGATTCTGGACTTCCTACAGTGGGCTGTAGATAGGAAGCTTGCCTTGAGTACTATCAAGGGTCAGATTTCGGCCTTGTCAATATTTTTTCAAAGGCCCTTGGCTTCGCATTCACTAGTCAAAGCCTTTATACAAGGAGTGATGCGTATTAGTCCTCCGGTTAATATTCCCATATGTCCATGGGATCTAAACTTGGTTCTGTCGGTTCTACAGAAACAACCATTTGAACCATTACAGCATATTTCCTTGGTGCTTCTCACCAGGAAATTGATTTTTCTAGTAGCCATTTGTTCGGCTAAAAGAGTATCGGAATTAGCAGCTATGTCCTGTAAGGAGCCATATCTAGTTATCCATAAGGACAGAGTAGTGTTACGTCCTCATCCAGCCTTTCTTCCTAAGGTGGTATCGAGGTTTCATTTGAACCAAGATGTGGTTCTTCCTTCTTTTTTCCCCAAACCTACTTCGGTAGAGGAAAAGTTATTGCATTCTTTGGATGTAGTAAGAGCAGTTAAAGCTTATCTAAAAGCCACTGCTCAGATTCGCAGAACGGATACTTTGTTTATTCTGCCGGAAGGCCCCAGAAAGGGTCAGGCAGCGTCAAAATCTACTTTAGCCAAGTGGATTCGACAGGTCATTATGCAAGCTTATGGCTTGAGAAGGAGACCGCCTCCGTTCAAAGTTAGAGCGCACTCCACGAGAGCAGTTGGAACTTCATGGGCAGTGCATCACCAGGCCTCCCTGGCTCAAATCTGTAAGGCCGCAACATGGTCTTCGGTACACACGTTTACTAGGTTCTACCAGGTGGACGTTAGAAGTCAGGAGGATGTCGCCTTTGGGCGCAGTGTGTTGCAGGCCGCAAAAGATCCTCATGTCTGATAGCGCTCAGCTTATATATGGTGTATCCCCCCCCCTCATTTGGCATTGCTTTAGGACATCCCATTAGTAATGACTATGTCGCTCTGTGTCCCGTGATGTACGAGAAAGAAAATAGGATTTTTATAACAGCTTACCTGTAAAATCCTTTTCTTGGAGTACATCACGGGACACAGAGCTCCCACCCCTCTTTAGGGACACTTATTGCTTTGCTACAAAACTGAGGTGCTCCCGGATGGGAGGGGCTTATATAGGGGAGGGTACTTCCGGTTTTGGAAGTTGCCAGTGCCAGCACCTGACGGTATCTATATAACCCATTAGTAATGACTATGTCGCTCTGTGTCCCGTGATGTACTCCAAGAAAAGGATTTTACAGGTAAGCTGTTATAAAAATCCTATTTTTCACTCAATTGCACTACTTACCAAACCCCACCAGAGGGCATCGGCGTACGTTTCAAAATCCTCTTTGGTTTCCCCTTTCTCGTTCAGTTCATGATCATCTTTCTCCACCAAGTAAACAAGAAAGGAGGACAAGATCAGAGTCAGAAATCCGATGTACCAGGCTGTGATGAGTTCCTGAAAATAAAAAAGTTTTGCATGATGAGAATTGCCCATGTGTACATACTGGAGACATCACACCAATCAGAATACCACCATTCATAACTATACTGTCACTCCAAGGAAGCAAACAACATTTTGCACATGGATTTAATTATAGAGTATTCTCCCATCCTGAGTTAGGCTAGAATACAGGTACACCTGAGCGCGTGCGCGTTCCCGTGCGTCACGTGCAGGACAAACCATTCATTTCAATAGACATGCAAGTAACGGGGAAAATAAGTCCTCGACCCTTTTAAAAAAATCTGCAACACCATGTGGTTAGGTGCCTGTGAAAACACGTTCATTAACGCCCATTAACAGGGGGGGGGGGGTGGCACTAACAATTAATGGCACCGCCGTGCGCCTGCTAAAGGGCAGCAGATTTCCGATATTTTGTGTGTTCCCAACCTAGCCTCAACGATTCTATAGTTATAAAAAGATCGTTTTGATTGCTTTCACATTTCTTTTCTATACTTGCTCAGCAATATTTTTGTATTACATTTAGAGGTTTGAAGGCTCAATACTAGAGGCAAAGTAGCTACTGATTTTACCTGTTCAGCAACTCGGATATCAGCCATTGCTTTCAGCGAATCAGTTGACTCACAGAGATATAAAAAGTTACAGAGGTATGAGAAGTTCACTGAACGAACCTGACACACACTGGTGCAGTCCCAATGAAACTTAAGCCTCGTACACACCAGAACGATTGTTGGCCAACCGAGCGTCTGATTTTTGTCAAGAGGGCGTGTGCCAGGATCTTGTCTTGCATACTAACGGTACACAATTGTCGTGCCACAAACACGAACGTAGTGACATAGTACGAGGAGTTTCAGCTCTTGAGCGCCACCCTTTGGGCCCCTTCTGATAATTTCGTGTTTGGTGAGCATTGATTCCGAGCATGCGTGTTTGTACTTTCGACTTTTGTGTGATGCATTTGTGTTCGGACCATTAGAAAATCAGACGTGGAGCCGTTGTCCGCCGAAGATTTACTAGCCTGTCATCCAACATTTGTTGGCCTGAAAGTTGGACAACAACTGTCAAAAGGAGCGTACTAACGGTAAGAATTTAGGACAACAGTCTATCAACAGACAATCCCCTTCCAAAAATCGAACCGTAAGTACACAAGGCTTTACACTATTCTGTGTTACAGGTAGGATCATAAGCGCCATCTAGTGGCCATAATGCAGTATTTGTTTTTGAATACCTCGGTTAGGAGTTTTGGCCACTAGATGGCGCCTACAAATCATATAGTTCTAAAACAGGGAATACGGAAATATTCGCTGTAGCGGTGCAAATGTGTGTCATACTTATTCATAAAAAAATGTATACATAGACTTGCATTGTGAGAAGGAGCAGCAAAGCACAACCATTGTGCAGCATTGAAAAACCGGTATCAGAACCTGAGTATGTAATAAGCATACTGTATATGCCATGGCTGCCATATATATATATATATATACACACACACACACACAGTATCTCACAAAAGTGAGTACACCCCTCACATTTTTGTAAATATTTTATTCTATCTTTTCATGTGACAACACTGTAGAAATTACACTTTGCTGCATTGTATGGTAGTGAGTGTACAGCTTGTATAACAGTGTAAATTTGCTGTCCCCTCAAAATAACTCAACACACAGCCATTATGTCTAAACCTCTGGCAACAAAAGTAAGTACACCCCTAAGTGAAAATGTCCAAATTGGGCCCAATTAGCCATTTTCCCTCCCCGGTATCATGTGACTCGTTAGTGTTACAAGGTCTCAAGTGTGAATGGGGAGCAGGTGTGTTAAATTTGGTGTTATCGCTTTCACTCTCTCACACTGGTCACCGGAAGTTCAACATGGCACCTCATGGCAAAGAACTCTCTGAGGATCTGAAAAAAAGAATTGCTGCTCTACATAAAGATGGCCTAGGCTATAAGAAGATTGCCAAGACCCGAAACTGAGCTGTAGCACAGTGGCCAAGACCATACAGCAGCTTAACAGGACAGGTTCCACTCAGAACAGACCTCGCCATGGTCGACCAAATAAGTTGAGTGCAGGTGCTCAGCGTCATATCCAGAGGTTGTCTTTGGGAAATAGACGTAGGAGTGCTGCCAGCATTGCTGCAGAGGATGAAGGGGTGGGGGGTCAGCCTGTCAGTGCTCAGACCATACGCTGCACATTGCATCAAATTGGTCTGCATGGCTGTCATCTCAGAAGGAAGCCTCTTCTAAAGATGATGCACAAGAAAGCCTGCAAACAGTTTGCTTGTCTTCAACAAACTAAGGACATGGATTACTGGAACCGTGTCCTGTGGTCTGATGAGACCAAGATAAACTTATTCGGTTCAGATGGTGTCAAGTGTGTGTGGCGGCAACCAGGTGAGGAGTACAAAGACAAGTGTGTCTTGCCTACAGTCAGGCATGGTGGTGGGAGTGTCATGGTCTGGGGCTGCATGAGTGCTGCCGTCACTGGGGAGCTACAGTTCATTGATGGAACCATGAATGCCGATATGTACTGTGACATACTGAAGCAGAGCATGATCCCCTCCCTTCCGAGACTGGGCCACAGGGCAGTATTCCAACATGATAACGACCCCAAACACACCTCCAAGACAACCACTGCCTTGCTAAATAATCTGAGGGTAAAGGTGATGGACTGGCCAAGCATGTCTCCAGACCTAAATCCTATTGAGCATCTGTGGGACATCCTCAAACGGAAGGTGGAGGAGCGCAAGGTCTCCAACATCCACCAGCTCTGTGATGTCATCATGGAGGAGGGGAAGAGGACTCCAGTGGCAACCTGTGAAGCTCTGGTGAGCTCCATGCCCAAGAGGGTTAAGGCAGTGCTGGAAAATAATGGCGGCCACACAAAATATTGACACTTTGGACCCAATTTGGACATTTTCACTTAGGGGTGTACTGACTTTTGTTGCCAGCGGTTTAGACATTAATGGCTGTGTGTTGAGTTATTTTGAGGGGACAGCAAAGTTACACTGTTATACAAGCTGTACACTCACTACTTTACATTGTAGCAAAGTGTCATTTCTTCAGTGTTGTCACATGAAAAGATAAAATAAAATATTTACAAAAATGTGAGGGGTGTACTTACTTTTGTGAGATACTGTATCAATAAAAACAACAACGTTTTAATGTAACCGTTTTAACCACTTGACCTCCGGAAGTTTTTACCCCCTTCATGATCAGACCTTTTTTTGCTTTTCAGCACTGCGCTGCTTTAACTGATATTGCGCGGTTATCCAACACTGTACCCAAATGACATTTACAGTGCCTTGAAAAAGTATTCATACCCCTTGACCCTTGAAATTTTTCGCATTTTGTCATCTTACAACCAACAATGTAAATGTATTCTAATGGGATTTTATGAGATAGACCAACACAAAGTGGCACATAATTGTGAAGTGGAAGGAAAATGATAAATAATTTGCATAATTTTTTACAAATAAATATGTGAAAAGTGTGGTGTGCATTTGTATTCACCCCCCTTTACTCTGATATCCCTAACCAAAATGTAGTGGAACCAATCGCCTTCAGAAGTCACCTAATTAGTAAATAGAGTCCACCTGTGTGTAATTTAATCTCAGTATAAATACAGCTGTTCTGTGAAGCCCTCAGAGGTTTGTTGGAGAAGCTTAGTGAACAACCAGAATCATGAAGGCCAAGGAACACACCAGACAGGTCAGGGATAAAGTTGTGGAGAAGTTTAAAGCAGGGTTAGGTTAGAAAAAATATATCAAGCTTTGAACATCTCATGGAGCACTGTTCAATCCATCATCCGAAAGAGTATGGCACGACTGAAAACCTACCAAGACATGGCCGTCCACCTAAACTGACAGGCCAGGCAAGGAGAACATTCATCAGAGAAGCAGCCAAGAGGCCCATGGTAACTCTGGAGGAGCTGCAGAGATCCACAGCTCAGGTGGGAGAATCTGTCCACAGGACAACTATTATCGTGCTCTCCACATATCTGGTCTTTTTATAGAAGAGTGGCAAGAAGAAAGACATTGTTGAAAGAAAGCCATAAGAAGTCCTGTTTGCAGTTTGTGAGAAGCCATGTGGGGGACACAGCAAACATGTGGAAGAAGGTGCTCTAGTCAGATGAGACCAAAATTAAACTATTTGGTCTAAAAGCAAAACGCTATGTGTGGTGGAAAACTAACACTACACATCACCCTGAACACACCATCCCCACCGTGAAACATGGTGGTGGCAGCATCATGTTGTGGGGATGCTTTTCTTCAGCAGGGACAGGGAAGCTGGTCAGAGTTGATGGAAAGATGGATGGAGCCAAATACAGGGCAATCTTGAAAGAAAACCTATTAGAGTCTGCAAAAGACTTGAGACTGGGACGGAGGTTCACCTTCCAGCAGGACAACGACCCTAAACATACAGCCAGAGCTACAATGGAATGGTTTAGATCAAAGCATATTCATGTGTTAGAATGGTCCAGTCAAAGTCCAGACCTAAATCCAATTGAGAATCTGTGGCAAGACTTGAAAATTGCTGTTCACAGACGCTCTCCATCCAATCTGACAGAGCTTGAACTATTTTACAAAGAAGAATGGGCAAAAATGTCCCTCTCTAGATGTGCAAAGCTGGTAGAGACATCCCCAAAAAGACTTGCAGATGTAATTGCAGTGAAAGGCGGTTCTACAAAGTATTGATTCAATACTGCTGAATACAAATGTACCCCCCACACTTTTCATATATTTATTTGCAAAAAATTGTTGAAAACCATTTATCATTTTCCTTCCACTTCACAATTATGTGCCACTTTGTGTTGGTCTATCACATAAAATCCCAATAAAATACATTTACATTTTTGGTTGTAAGATGACAAAATGCGAAAAATTTCAAGGGGTATGAATACTTTTTCAAGGCACTGTATGTCATTGTTTTCACACAAATAGAGCTTTCTTTTGGTGGTATTTAATTAATTGTTGTTTGTTTTGTTTTTTTGCTATATAAACCAAAAAATATTGAAATTTTTCTGTTATAGAGTCTTGCAAATAAATAATCTTTCTTACTGTAAATGGAGGCCAAAATGTATTCTTATACATTTCTTTGTTAAAAAAATAACCCAAATCAGTGTATATTATTTAGTCTGTAGGAAAGTTATAGAGTCCACAAACTATGGTATATACAGTTGTGCTCATAAGTTTACATACCCTGGCAGAATTTATGATTTCTTGGCCATTTTTCAGAGAATATGAATGATAACACAAAAACATTTCTTTCACTCATGGTTAGTGTTTGGCTGAAGCCATTTATTATCAATCAACTGTGTTTACTCTTTTTAAATCATAATGGCAACAGAAACTACCCAAATGACTCTGATAAAAAGTTTACATACCCTGGTGATTTTGGCCTGATAACATGCACGCAAGTTGACACAAATCGGTTTGAATGGCTATTAAAGGTAACCATCCTCTCCTGTGATCTGTTTGCTTGTAATTAGTGTGTGTGTATAAAAGGTCAATGAGTTTCTGGACTCCTAACAGACCCTTGCATCTTTCATCCAGTGCTGCACTGACGTTTCTGGATTCTGAGTCATGGGGAAAGCAAAAGAATTGTCAAAGGATCTGCGGGAAAAGGTAGTTGAACTGTATAAAACAGGAAAGGGATATAAAAAGATATCCAAGGAACTGAGAATGCCAATCAGCAGTGTTCAAACTCTAATCAAGAAGTGGAAAATGAGGGGTTCTGTTGAAGCCAAACCACGGTCAGGTAGACCAACTAAAATTTCAGCCACAACTGCCAGGAAAATTGTTTGGGATGCAAAGAAACCCCACATATACCTTCAGGTGAAATACAGGACTCTCTGAAAACATGTGGTGTGGCTGTTTCAAGATGCACAATAAGGAGGCACTTGAAGAAAGATGGGCGGCATGGTCGAGTCGCCAGAAGAAAGCCAATACTACGCAAATGCCACAAAGTATTCCGCTTACAATATGCCAAACAGCACAGAGACAAGACTGAAACCTTCTGGCACAAAGTCATTTGGACCGATGAGACCAAAATTGAGCTTTTTGGCCACAACCATAAACACTACATTTGGAGAGGAGTCAACAAGGCCTATGATGAAAGGCACACCATCCCTACTGTGAAACACGGAGGTGGGTCGCTGATGTTTTGGGGATGTGTGAGCTACAAAGGCACAGGAAATTTGGTCAAAATTGATGGCAAGATGAATGCAGTAAGTTATCAAAAAATACTGGAGGAACATTTGCATTCATCAGCCTGGAAGCTGCGCATGGGACGTACTTGGACATTCCAACATGACAATGATCCAAAACACAAGGCCAAGTTGACCTGTCATTGGCTACAGCAGAATAAAGTGAAGGTTCTGGAGTGGCCATCTCAGTCTCCTGACCTCAATATCATTGAGCCCCTCTGGGGAGATCTCAAACGTGCCGTTCATGTAAGACAGCCCAAGAATTTACAGGAACTGGAGGCTTTTTGCCAAGAGGAATGGGCAGCTTTACCATCTGAGAAGATAAAGAGCCTCATCCACAAATACCACAAATAACACAAATAACACAAATAACTTCAAGCTGTCATTGATGTTAAAGGGGGCAATACACAGTATTAAAGCGGAGGTTCACCCTAAATCTAAACATTTGCTCATCCCAATTAGTATAACATTTATAACAACATTTGGCAAATAATTATCTTGTTCGTTTTTTTATTTACCTTGATTTTCGTATTAAACAGGGACACTTCCTGGTATCCCTCCCGCGGGAGTGGGCGTTCCTTTACTTTCCCCAGCGCCCCAATGCCTCCTGGGAGTGCAGTGTCATGCTTTCCCAGGAGACAATTCACCACCTCGTCATCAGCTTCATCAGCTTGACAGTCTCAGAGCGCTCGTTCTGAGCTGCAGCTGATGTTAGCATACAGGACAGGAGCCAGAGTATAGGAGACAGGAGCGCTGATTTCACTGAGGAATGTGAAAAGAAAACACATCTCGCAGCGGCGCGGCACCCCCCATCCCCCCCCCCCCCCCCCCGCTGCGAGATGTGTTTTCTTTTCACATTCCTCAGTGAAATCAGCGCTCCTGTCTCCTATACTCTGGCTCCTGTCCTGTATGCTAACATCAGCTGCAGCTCAGAACGAGCGCTCTGAGACTGTCAAGCTGATGACCTGTAAAATGTAAAAAGAAAAGCACATCCCGCGGCGGCTCCCCCCACACCCCCCCCCCTCTCAACAACTTCACAGTATGTGTCCGTTGTGATGGCAACAGTGCAGTGGGAGAAAAGCATTCACGCTTCCCGGAAGTATTTGCTTGTGGGCTTCACAATGCCCACAAGCAAAATGGCAATTTCCAAAAGGATTTTTATAAGTTCTAATTTAGAACTGATTCTGACTGGGGAGACTGGGAAACATCTGATACGTGAGTAAATACATGAGAAAGTAATACTCAACCAATGCAATGTAAAAAAAAAAAAAGATATACCGCGGAACCTCTGCTTTAAGAACTGGGGTATGTAAACTTTTGATCAGGGTCATTTGGGTAGTTTTTGTTGCCATTATGATTTAAAAAGAGTAAACACAGTTGATTGATAATAAATGGCTTCAGCCAAACACTAACCATGAGTGAAAGAAAAGTTTTTGTGTTATCATTCATATTCATTCATATTCTCTGAAAAATGGCCAAGAAATCATAAATTCTGCCAGGGTATGTAAACTTATGAGCACAACTGTATCTGAAAATTGATCATTCCTGCTGTACTGATGACTGATCTAATTTCTTGAGGCCCTAAACTTCCAGGAGAGTACAAATATCCCCCAAATGACCTATTTTTGGAAAGTAGACAGTCCAAGGTATTTAGTAAGTTGCATGGCGAGTTTTTGAAGTTGTCATTTTTTTGTCACACTTTTTTGGAAAATGAAGAAACACGCCCATGGTGTGTGTGATCTCAGCAGGGAGATCGCTGCTTCCACATCAAGTGTAAGATTCTCCTCTACAGCATGCTGGTAGAGTTTGAGCTTTTCAGCTCTACAGCTGCTTTCTTAAAACGGAGTTCCAGCCTGTATTAAAAACAAAAATAAAAGTCAGCAGCTACAAATACTGTAGCTGCTGACTTTTAATAGAAGGACACTTACCTGTCCAGGGATCCCGCAATATCCTCACCCCATGCCGATCCATCCATTGGCTCCGGGTGCAGGCGCCGGCATCATTACGAGTATAAGCCGAGTTTTTCAGCACATTTTTTTGTGCTGAAAAAGCCCCCCTCGGCTTATATTCAAGTGAGGGTCCCACTTACTGCTCTCCGGTCTCTCTGGGGCCGCTTTGAGCAGTTGCTGCGACCGCCTCTAGAGGTCTGGATAGCGCTGACGATCTGCCTCTAGAGGTCTAACAGTGGCCTGCAGTGTTTCCGCCATTTTGTTGTAGCCGCGGTTCAAACCCGACAGTACAGTGGACAGCGGGAGACAGTAAACAAGGTGAGGCTGCAAATGGGCATAGTGAGGCTGCAAATGGGCACAGTGAGGCTGCAGATGGGCACAGTGAGGCTTCAGATGGGCACAGTGAGGCTGCAGATGGGCATTGTTTACCAGTAGCTTATATTCGAGTCAATGCGTTTTCCCAGTTGTCTGTGGTAAAATTAGGTGCCTCGGCTTATATTCGGGTCGGCTTATACTCAAGTATATACGGTAGCTGTCCAAAATACAAAGCCATTGACTCTGATTTAAAGCACCCGTGCAAGATAAAGGAAAACCTGCAAACATGGCCTGTAGGGGGTACTTGAGGACAGGGTTGAGAACCACTGCTCTACAGGAAGCTGGATGAAGCCAAGCTTGGCCAACCACATCTGAGGCATTTTCTACCAGTTTCAGTTGGCTCACCCCTATTACGACCTTTGATGACCCCTGATTCCACAATAACAATTTTTAGGTGTCACCTGAACAGTAATAGAAGGAAATTGTCCCGTGGGAACACTTTTTGCAGTGACAACCAAGTCTGAAGCATCTTCCACCAGTTTAGGTTTTTACAACCTCTGCTGACCCCCGATTCCACCTTGCAGCACTGACCTTGCTATGTGAACAGATGGCTGAGCCCAGGAGCTTCCAGGTCCCTCCTCTCCTGTCCATACGCAGCATCCGCAGGATTTGAAGGAAACGCAAACTCCGAAGAGATGTGGCCAAGACATTTCCCTGATTTTTCCCCACGGCCACCACAGGAATGGAGGCCACCAGGACAAAAATATCTGCAAGAAAGAAAAATAACAAAAAGTGATTCAGCAACAGCAGGAACTGAGCTGCTTGTTTCTTGTCATCGCACATTCCTTTACATGACCGGATGTCCTGTGGCGACCGCCTTTCTTACATTATGCAATGCTGGTTTTAACTTGGATACTTGTAAAGTGCAATGCTTTTTAATAAATACATGCCCTAATGCCGCGTACACACGATCGGTTTTTCTGATGAAAAAAGACGATGGACTTTTTTCATCGGACAAACCGATCGTGTGTGGACCATCGGTCTTTTTTCCATCGGTATAAAATAAAATAATGTTTAAATTTATACCGATGGAAAAAAAAACGATAGCAAATTCCGATCGTCTGTGGGGAACTCCATCGGAGAAAAAACCCACGCATGCTCAGAATCAAGTCAACGCATGCTCAGAAGCATTGAACTTCATTTTTCTCGGCTCTTCGGAGTGTTTTATGTCACATCGTTTGGGACGGTCGGATTTTTGACTGATGGTGTGTAGGCAAGACTGATGGAAATCAGCTTTGTCGGATTTCCAATGAAAAATTCCATCGGATTTTATTCCATCGGAAATCCGATCGTGTGTACAGGGCATTAGAGGTTTTATTCTATCCAGCGTTTATGTTTTGTTTGGATCCGGCTATATGGTCGCTGTGTGGGTGGAGTCCTTTGGATACTTTGGAACTATTTCTGACGTATTCCTTCATACATCCCCTGTTGGTGATCTCTACTGGGATTATTACATTAAGCCTGTTTGGCCCTTCATAATAAAGGGTCCAGGCTCTCTGGTAAGAGTCCAACTTACTGTGGTGGTGGCATACTCACCTGATAGAGGGATTTGGATCCATTCTTATCTACAGTTGAATCACAGAGTTTGATATTTTGATTATTATGGTCCATCCGAGAGACTGACATTTTTGGACTGTTTTAAATTTTATTATATTAGATTTTTTTTGATCTATCACTTATTTTCAGCGCAACACTTTTTTTGTTCTTTGGGATAGGATATGCCTAGGTATAAAATGTCTAAGTCATTTGATATGTTGAATGTTTCTATGGGTTTTTTTTTTTAGTTTATTTTTTGTATATATATTTGATTATTATTATTTGTATATATTTTTTCTTGGTTGCTAGCTTTAATATTCTAATCATCAGTTCCTTCCTTACAATTATTTTATTTTATTTCGATTATAATAGACCCCTTTCACACTGAGGAGTTTTTCAGACGGTTTAGCGCTAAAAATAGCGTCTAAATAACGCCTGAAAACTCCTGCCTCTGCAGTCTCAATGTAAAAGCCCGAGTGCGCTAGCAGGACCGCTCCAAAAGTCCTGCTAGCAGCATCTTTGGAGCGGTGTGTTTACCGCTGCTTCATTGAAAGTAATGGGAAACTGCGGTAATACCGCCGGCAATGTGCCTCTGCAGAGGTGCATTGCCGGCGGTATTAACCCTTTTTCGGCCGCTAGCGGGGGTTAATACCGCATCGCTGGCAGCAGAATACCGCGAGATTCCGCGGCAATTCCGACGGTATAACGCCGCTAAAAATAGCGGCGCTATACCGCCACCGCACCCACCGCCCCAGTGTGAAAGGGGCCTATGGGTTAGGGTTTTGGAGTGCAGTTATGTGAATAAAGATGACTATTTTTTAATAAAAATATTTTTATTTGATGTATTTTTTTTATGTATTGATTTTGCCAAGGCACTCGATAGCCTTTAAAGCAATCCCTTAAGTTGTTACTAAACCCAGGAGCTTGCATTCACTATATCTGGTCTCCCACAGTACACCGAACATACAAATGCAAATATTTTAGTAAATATCAGTAGACACGTGCACTGCCGAAAAATTCATTCATTTTGGGGGGGGGGGGGGGGGGGGGCTTTCGTTATGATCGCAATTTGTAAATTAAAAAATTCGTAAATTTGAAAATCCAAAAATAGGAAAGAAATAGGAAAGAAAATCCGAAAATTCTAAAGAATAACTAACTAACTAATAATTACTAACTATTAAATTATAGGTATTGAAATTTTCTTTCAAATTTGGCTGTTAGTGAACATAAGGAATACAAATTAATCCGAAGTTACGAATTATCCAAAATAATGAATGTCGCATCTAAACAAATGGAACGGAATGAATAAATAATAATAAAACATTTTTATTATTATTATTATTTGATATTAATTCATTACGTTCCATTCGTTATTTCGGATAATTCGTAACTTCAGATAAATTCGTATTTGTTACGTTCACTAACAGGCAAATTTTTAAGGAAATTACAATACCTATAATTTAATAGTTAGTATTAGTTATATATTCTATATATTTTTTCTTGGTTGCTAGCTTTATAATTCTATTCATCAGGTCCTTCCTTGCAATTATTTTATTTGATTTAGATTATGGGTTAGGGATTTGGGGTGCAGTTATGTGAATAAAGATATCTATTTTTTATTAAAAATATTTTTCTTTTATATATATTATCTTTTGGAGACATGGTGATGCCCCTAGTTTTGGGCATTGTTTTTTGTTTTGAGAGCATTTTTTTAAATTTGGGAATTGGTCCTCCTATCGAGTTATTTACCTTCAATTTTCTTCTGACACAAATTTGTTCAGTTTGCACAGAACAAAGATGGAACGGTCACTAAAATGAAATGCATGCACAGTTAGCTGTTCCTATTTCTCTTATCGTCCATGGACTGACACAGCTGGATACTGTAAACGTGTGGGTATATGTCCCTGCTCGCAGGAGAAGATCTAGGCAGAATGTTAGATGTTAAAACATTCTAGAACAAACCAGAGCTGAACAGCCCCGCCCAGGGGGGCGGTCCCTCCGGACATTACCCTCCCACCTGCAGCTAGCAGACCTCAGTTTTTTTCTGCCTAGCAGAAGGAGAAGACGTGGCTCTCTCAGGAGCCAGTCTCCTGGAAGATTTTACTTTTAAATTTTATTCCTTTGGGAATTTTATTATTTTATTTTTGAGACCTTCAATCAACTGTCGGCTGGGCAACAGGCTGGGTACACTGGTATCCTCGTAGTCTTCCCTGTCCGACCATCGAGCGTGCTGATCCTCGCCTTGTGTGCGTGAGACTCAGTTCACGACATACCCCATGACTCCAGGGGTGGCCGGGTTGCTTTCATGCTCCCGCGGTCCTCTCAAGATTGAACAGTACTTGACTGACTGTATCTCTCGCGGTGGACCGGGCCGACAGCTACGCAGTACGACTCTGTGATAGGTCTGTCTGAAACAAGCCAGTGGGTCCCTGAAAGGGACGGGTAAGTAGTCTTTCCTACTGCAGGTGAGTACATGCTGGCTGTGTTTCTGTGTGTGGGGGTTTCTCCCTGTCTCCCCCCTGTTATGCTGCTCTCTGCACCCTGTACTGGTGCTGTGCTGTGGGGAGCTTGGGGGTCACTCTGGCCTGGCTGGGCGCTCATGTCTGCAGTTTTTTCTGGTGTGTGGGGTGATTATTGCGTGCGCCATTGGCGTGCATTAGAGCTTTGAATTTCGCGCTCGGTGGCCATCTTGGCGTTCAGTGGCGCAGTTATAGCTGCGGCCGTTTTCTTGTGGCCGCCGCGCATTTATTTCTGTCGGCGGCGCGAATCCCCTCACAATCTCCTCACAGACTGAGCGGTCCTTAAGGGTTGGTGGGTCCTCCCGGGTATCCCCTCCTCAGCGTAGCCAGTGGGTGGACTGTATATTCACTGTATAGTGTATAAGGTCTCAGAGGGTGGCGTTATGGAGTCTGATACACCTGCTCTCCACACTTGCCTGGGGCAACTGGCAGTGCTGCACAGTTAAACATGTTCATATGTTTCCTGCACCTGCGGTCCTTATGGACCAGTTGTCAGCAGTCCTGGAATAATTCCTGTCAGAATGGAAGCGGTGTGCGAGCAAAAGGAGCTATAAGCCCCCTCCCCCCACAAAAATCTTTACTGAAGGGGTGCTCTGAGTCAGATATGGGCCTAGCTACTATGCTCAGGACCCGACCTCTGAATATTTAATGTTTATGAACAGGACATTCCCTTGTGAGGAAGACTCCAGTTCTGTGTCAGTGAATGACAGGGCGCTTGTAAGTGATCTCATTGATGTGAGGAACACTCTCAGGCTGGAATTGCTGTGACAAGCTTTTCTTTTACACAGTTTCCTCACTGTTTTCCTCACACTGCCTCAAGAGCAGCATGGATGAGGGAGGACTTTATTCATTTATGTCTGTAGTCCCTGTGAGCCTTATGTGTGATACCTGAGGTAACATTTCCCGCCATTTCCTGGGGAATGATTTGAGCTCTGACAGACACACGGTCTGAGGATCAGAGGTTACCTGTTACCTGCATGCTGCTTCAGCAGCACAGTCAAGCAGGTTGGAATGATACAGAGAAGATTATGCGCCTCTGCACCATAATTTAACTCATCCTATACCTCTACACTGCATACATTCACAGTGTATGTATGTGTTATTGGTCTCTGTGTCTGCGTGGCTGTCCCCACGTTCCAATGCTGTGTTTCAGTGCCATACATGATATAAACGTACAAAATATGTTTATGAACGACTCCAGATACATTCACAGTATATGTATGTATTATACTCTCTGGGTTGGCGGGGGCTCCGGTGTCCTCCCGCACTCTCATGGTATGTGCGCTTTGGCTCTCTGCACAGTATAGACATGTTCAATATGTTTATTGCACATATTATACATGTTTACAGTATGGGTATACTGTTTGCGTGGGGTTCCTCCGGGTACTCCGGTTTCCCCCCCCACGCTCCAATGGAAATGCACAGCATAAACATGTGCAATATGTTGATTCACATGCTATCATTCCTACACGGTATCTGTGTGCTGTCTGCGTGGAGTTCTTCCGAGTGTTCCGTTTTCCTCCCACGCGCTGACGGTATGTGCGCCTTTGGCCTTCTGCACAGTTAAACATGTTCAATGTTTATCACGCATGCTATAATACCTACACGGTATGTGTAGGCAGTCTGTGTGGTTTTCCTTCGGGTACTCCGGTTTCCTCCCACACTCCATTGGTATGGGCGCTTCGGCGCTATGCACAGTCTAAATTTTTGCGATTGGATATCCACATACTAACATACCTACCAGGTATGTCTTTGCACTCTGCTTGGGTTTACGCCCACGCTACATGACATGCATGCCTTTGGTGCAATACACAATGTAAACATACACATTATGTTTATACACTACACTAAATACATTCACAGTAGTTGTAGGTATTGCATTCTCTGAGTATGCGTGGGGTACTTCAGTACCTCCCACGCGCCAACGGTGTGCGCGCCTTCGTTGCTATGCACACATGAGCTTGTGCAAAATGTTTAGCACTCACACTATAATACCTACACGGTATGATATGCAGTCTGCGTGGGTTTCCGCCCACGCTATATGACATGCATGAAGGCTTTTAGTGCAATGCACTACACTCGGAACTCTTCAAAACTACTCTATCAAATAAAATAGGAACGCAAAATCTCAACCACTCAACGGAACAAACACTCAACTCCTTAAACAAAGCATTACTACAAACAGCAGACACAGTCGCTCCGGGACGCAGGGCCCTCATTCGCAGAAACAACTCCGGCTGGTTTAATGACACTCTTACCCTACTGAAGCAAGAACGCAGAAGAGCCGAAGGAGCCTGGAGAAGAAACCCAACTAAGGAAAACCACATTAATTACAAAGCACTCACTAAGAAATATCACAAAGCAATTTTCAAAGCAAAAAAGGAACATTTCTCAAACACCATCAAAAAAGGCCTAAACCGACCTCGTGAACTCTTCAAACTAGTAACTCAAACTATGAACCCCACCTGCCTAGAACCTTCAGCAAACGAAACACAAGAGTTCTGTAATGAGCTATCGGACTTTTTTATCGACAAAATCGAAAACATTCGAGAATCAATTCAACAGAAAAAAACAACCAACCCTGCTCTGCCAAAGCAAATAGAGGAAATCAATATGAACACTGTACAATTGACAAAATTTTCGCTGGTCCCGATCACCATCGACACCACCAAAAATATAATCAGAAGCCTCAGAGACAGCACATCTCCAAATGACATAATCTCTACAAAACTCCTGAAAGAATGTACCGACATTTTAGCACCCACCATAACACACCTCGTAAATCAATCATTCAAAGAAGGTATTGTTCCAATCTCTCTCAAGCAAGGCATAATCAAACCCCTCCTAAAGAAACCCAACCTGGACCCCAAAGACCCAAACTACCGCAGACCGGTAACAAGCCTCAACACCATCTCCAAGATCATGGAGAAAGCAGTAGTACAACAGCTACAACTCTATTTGGACACCCACAAACTCTTGGATCCACTACAATCAGGCTTCCGCCCAGGCCATGGCACAGAAACAGCACTTCTTAAAATATGGGATGACACCCTCGAAGCAGCAGATGACGGAGAATCATGTCTCCTGGTGCTGCTGGACCTCAGTGCAGCGTTCGACACAGTAGACCACAAAACTCTACTCATTCGCCTTAAAGAAGTAGCCGGAGTCGCAGACCCTGACCTACACTGGTTCGCATCCTTCCTAGACAATCGTTCCCAGACAGTGAAACTAGGAGCCTTCACCTCTGAAACTCGCACAATTTCTTGCGGAGTCCCCCAAGGATCACCCCTGTCACCCGTGCTCTTTAACATCTACCTCCGCCCACTCCTCAAAATCATCAGCAAACAGGGCCTGTGCTACCACTCATATGCTGACGACACCCAACTCTACTTTCGTATCACCGGGAAAAAAGACCAATATCACGGATTGGAAACCTGTCTCACATTGATCGATGAATGGATGACTGAGAATTCCCTCAAACTCAACGGATCCAAAACAGAACTCCTTCTCCTCCACGCAAACCGAAAGACAAAAACTAAGACTTCTTGGACACTCCCCACTATCCTTGGACAGACCGTTACCCCGAGCACCAAAGTCAAAAGTCTCGGAGTCATCTTTGACTCGGAGATGTCGATGGACGCACAAATTGGATCAGTAGTCAGCGGAGCTCACCATCTCCTCCGTCTACTACGTAGACTCATCCCCTTCATCCCAAAAGAGGATACAGCAGTAGTAGTTGGAACAATTATCAACTCCCGACTCGATTACGCAAACGCCCTCTACCTCGGACTACCCAAATACCAGATTTCGCGCCTACAAGTCATCCAGAACATGGCTGCCAGGCTGGTAACGGGAAAAAAACCTTGGGAATCCATCACCCCATCACTAAGGACCCTTCATTGGCTAACCGTAAAGGATCGGATCACATTCAAGACCCTCTGTCTCACCCACAAGTGCACACAGGGAAACGCTCCACAATATCTATGCGAGAAGATAAAACACTACACCCCCAATCGCAATCTCCGATCAACCAACCAAAACCTCCTTCACATCCCCAAGTCCCGCTACAAATCAAAGGGAGAACGAAGATTTGCAGTCCAAGGACCACGGCTATGGAACGCTCTACCCACCAACATCCGCATGGAAGAAAACCACCGGGCCTTCAGGAAAAAACTTAAGACCCACCTATTCTGAAGGGTCAGGATGTCACTGGATGCAAAGCGCCTTGAGGCGATTTAGTTCGCATTTGTAGCGCTATACAAGTTATTCACTCACTCACTCACTCACTCACTCACTCAATACACGGTGTAAACATACACATTATGTCTATACACTACACTAAATACATTTACAGTAGCTGTAGGTATTGCATTCTCTGAGTATGCGTGGGGTACTTCGGTTCCTCCCACGCGCCAACAGTGTGCGCGCCTTCGGTGCTATGCACACATGGGCTTGTGCAAAATGTTTAGCACACATACTATAATACCATACACGGTATGCGCATGCAGTCTGCATGGGTTTCATCCGGGTGCTCAGGTTTCTCCCCTGCGTTCCAATGGTGTGCGCATTCTCGGGCTAACATACCTACACGGTTGTGTACGCAATCTGCGTGGCTGGTTTACGTCCAAGCCCCGATGATGTGCGCGCCTTCGTCGCTGGCACAGTATATACGTGTTTAATAGGTTTATCCACAAATACTAAACTACATACGCCGTATGTGGTGGTATTATGCTCTTTGTGGCTGGGTGGGTTTCCTCCCACACTCTCCATTTGTGCGTTTGACGCAATACATAGTATAAACTATGTGTTTGCACAATCGGCACCTATCCATGGGTAGCTGCTGGATGGAGCATTGTCACAAGGATCCCTGGTTTCAGGGGTATCACTTTCCACCTGCTTTCAGTGGTGATCAGAAGCGCTGGCTTGGACTGTGTTCGCCAGGTTGGGGTTAGCGTTACGCCCATTAGTGGCTGCGTCTCTGGCATTTTTTATAGCTCAATGACTGGGCAAAAGCCTCTGCTTCATCCATCAGTCGTCTAGCAGGTGCACTACAACTGCTTTAGCCTTTAGGGTCTCTGTGCCCGGAGTGGGTTTGCGCCACCTGTGGAGGCTGAGGTACTAGTCCTCTGACCGAGTTTCTAGGGAAGTTCCATCAAGTTGCATTTATTGGCCAACATTTGAGGCACCCTGTACACTGGGGCCTCCCTTCTCCGATACATTGCGGAGTCTCTTTGGGATTTTCATACATCTCGCTGCAAGACAGACCTATCGGCCGTGTGCATTGCAGGCAAAGGGTCCTTGCATCCGGAGGTGTTTCCACCTTCTTTACCGGAGGTGGGGAACCGGAAGTGGACCTTGTGGCCTCTCGACTCACTCGCAAGGTGGCAAGATCGTGGTCAGGTCCAGGGATCCCTGGGCGGACGCGTCTGACGCGTTGGAAGCCCGTGGGGGCAGTATCACCTGATATATGCTTACCCTCCGCTACTGTTGTTGCCTCGCCGGCTTCGCAGAGTAGGGGCTGAGGCCATTCCAGTGCTCTGGAATGGCGACATTGGTACGCCGATCTACTTCGGCTAGTCGCAGACATTCCTTGCGACGGCCTATTGGGGTGGACCTTCTGTCTCATGATCCCATACTTCATCCTGCTTTACAGTCCTTGGCTTTAATGGCATGGCTGTTAAAGCCAGGTGCTGAAGGACCGAGTTCTCTCGTATTCGGTCATCTCTTCTATGTTGTTGACACAGGAATCTTCCTCCAGAAAGATATCTCACCGTACCTGGAAGGCTTACATTGCTATGTGCGAGGAACTTGAGTGGCATCCTCGGATGTATTCCGTTCCCAGGATTTTGCTGTTCTTACAGTGTGGTGTGACCCAAAAGCTGGCCTTGCATACCTTTTTTGAGGGTCGGATTTCGGCCCGGGCTGTCTTTTTCAACGACCGCTACCGGGCCATTCCTTGATTAGCACCTTTTGTGCAGGGGGTTCGCCATGTGATCCCCCCTGTCAAGCCTCCTCTCCCTACTTGGGATCTGATTTTGATGCATCTCGGTTCTCCAAGAACATCCCTTTGAGAATATCAGAGAGATTCCTCTCTTGACCTTGTCCCGGAAGTTGGCCTTAGTGGCCATTGCTTTGGTTAGACGGGTGTCTGAGTTGCTGGCCTTGTCCGGCAAGTCGCCTTAGTTGGTCCTCCATAAGGATATGTTGGTGTTGCGCCCACGACCATCCTTCTTTTCTAAGGATGGTCTTGGCCTTTCACCTTAAGAAGGACATTGTTCTTCCGTCCTTGTGTCCTTACCCATCGCATCCCTGAGAGTTTGCGCTTCATACATTAAGATGGGTACAAGCCTTACGAGTGTACCTGTCTGCTACTGTTTCCATTCGGAAATCTGTGTCCGGTCCAAAACAGGGCCGAGCGGTGTCGTCTGCCACCGTCTTTAGGTGGATCAGGCAGACCGTCATACAGGCCTATGCCCTTAAGGGGCGGGCACCTCCCTTTCCGGTTGTGGCGCATTCCACCAAGGCAATTGGTGCTTCCCGGGCCTTCCGACATAAAGCGTCGGTTGCACAAGTGTGCAAGGCGACGACCTGGTTGTCCGTTCATACCTTTTCAAGATTTTATAAGGTTGATGTGGCTGCATCTTCGGATGCTCCCTTCGGCCGCAAAGCATTGCAGGCCGCTGTTTAATGTCGCAACTCCTCCGTTGAGGAGCTCTGCTTGTTTGGAGTGAAGTTTTGGTTGTTCCTTTGCTACCGCTCCCACCCTTCTGATACTGCTTTGGGACGTCCCACACGTTTACAGTATCCAGCTGTGTCAGTCCATGGACGATAAGAGAAAATAGGATTTTTGTACTCACCGTAAAATCCATTTCTCTGACGTCCATGGACTGACACAGCACCCACCCTTCCTTTTAAGGTTTGTACTGCTTAGTTACGAACTGAGGTCTGCTAGCTGCAGGTGGGAGGGTAATTTCCGGAGGGACCGCCCCCCTGGGCGGGGCTGTTCAGCTCTGGTTTGTTCTAGAATGTTTTAACATCTAACATTCTGCCTAGATCTTCTCCTGCGAGCAGGGACATATACCCACACGTTTACAGTATCCAGCTGTGTCAGTCCATGGACGTCAGAGAAATGGATTTTACGGTGAGTACAAAAATCCTATTTTTTTCCACAAGATGGCAGAGTAGGACATATTTTTTGTTACAGAGGAAGTCGTTTTTTTTTTTTTTAGGGCTGAAAGGCAGTTTTTTTTTTTTTTTTTTATAAATCCCTGTGTTAGCTACGACTTCAGCCACTCTTAATTTACACAGTACAATACTTCACTCCCGGCAGCAGATGGAGCTGTAGGGGATTGGAATGATATTATGTTTAGCCAAGATCTGCATACTGAGGTCCACCACTATTGCTTGGAGGAGTTTTCTGACCATAAGTGGTGTACAATAACAGTAGCTGACTGGTAACCAACACTGAATAGGTACTCTATCGATCTGTTTGCAGGCTAGTTAGTGCCGCATTCAACGTTTCCTAACTGCAAATCCCACATCAGCAAAGATGCCCAACCAAAATGGCCACCGCTCTGAATCTGAAAAATAAGCTTACCCAGCATGCATAATGGCTTTCTGGCAAACTTCAGTCTCCCCCTCCAGCCCTTATAGCGACAGCAGCATCCTGCTGCCCAAATTCTTAAGGCAAATTCTGCTCCAAAAATAACCAGGGCGAACCTTTCCTGTAAGATAGAACAAGAAATACGATAAGTGGACATTCATATTTTACAAAAAAAACAAAAAATAAACATCATCAGCGTTAAAGAGTCATTCCAGCCTAGACAGATATTTCAGCATTTGGTGGATCCCAGAGAACAAAACCTAATGGTTGGACTCCATTGGAAACATCTCAGCACTTGAGCTTCAGGTCTGCACATCAGCTCATGATGGGTCTCCACACTGCTTTCTGGGTCATTTATTGTAAAGAAAAGAAGAAAGAAAGAAAAAAGCAGAAGAAAAGAAGAAGAAAGGAAAAGAAGAAGAAAGGAAAAAGAAGAAAGAAGAAAGGAAAAAAAAAAAAGAAAACAAGGGGGAAAAAAATTAGAATAAAGGAAGAAAGAGGAAAAAAGAATAAGACGATAGAAAAAGAAGAAAAAAGGAAAGAAGAAAGAAAAAGAAGAAGAAAGGAAAAGAAGAAGAAAGGAACAAGAAGAAAGAAAAAGAAGAACTAAAAAAAAAGAAGAAAGAAGAAGAAGAAAAAAGAAAGTAGTACAAAAGGGGGGGGGGAAAGAAAAAAGGAAGAAAGAAGAAGAGGAAAGAAAAAGAAGAAAAAAGGAAGGAAGAAAAGAAGAAGAAAGGAAAAGAAGAAGAAAGGAAAAAGAAGAAAGAAAAAGAAGAACTAAAAAAAAAAAGAAGAAAGAAGAAGAAAAAAGAAAGAAGAACAAAAGGGGGGAAAAAAAGGAAGAAAAATGGAAGAAAGAAGAAGACGAAAGAAAAAGAAGAAAAAAGGAAGGAAGAAAGAAGAAGAAGAAATAAAAAGAATAAAAAAGGAAGAAAAGAAGAAGAAGAAAGAAAAGAAGAAAGAAAGAAAAAAGCAGAAGAAAAGAAGAAGAAAGGAAAAAGAAGAAAGAAAAAGAAGAACAAAAGGGGGGAAAAAAAGAAGAAAAAAGGAAGAAAAAGGAAGAAAGAATAAGACGATAGAAAAATAAGAAAAAAGGAAAGAAGAAAGAAAAAAGAAGAAGAAAGGAAAAGAAGAAGAAAGGAAAAAGAAGGAAGAAAAAAAAGAAGAAAGAAGAAGAAGAAAATAGAAAGTAGAACAAAGGGGGGGGGAGAAGAAAAAAGGAAGAAAGAAGAAGAGGAAAGAAAAAGAAGAAAAAAGGAAGGAAGAAAAGAAGAAGAAGAAAGAAGAAGAAAGGAAGAAGGAAAAAAATAAAGAAAAAGAAAAGAAGAAAGAATGAAAAAGGAGAAAATCAAAAACAAAAAGAAAAAAGGAAGAAGAAAAGAAAAGCTGCATTCACATCTAGGCATACTGAAAATGTACAATGTAATCGTGCCACATTTGTATGTCTTTTTTTGTGTGCGTTCGCCATACACATGTAGGGCAGCCCATTAATTTTGATATTCTACATGCAGCAAGCGCATCAAAGCAGCTCATGTAGCTTACTGTGAGTTGAATTTCGCACGTTTTGACGTGTTGTTGAAATCCTAGCACAGCAAAATCACATTCAGAGGAACATTTAGGCAGAAAAAAACGCCTGATGTGCCTAAACGCGTGTTAACACATCTAAACGCGCCAAAACATTAGTTGCATTTAGCGCTGGAGCGTTTATTCATTTCAATAGCCAGAATAAATCTTATGGGAAGATTTTTGTTGAATGGCCTGGTGACAGGGTCTCTTTAAGCAAAATAGAGTACTCCATAGGATATCACACATGTGAAGGGTACAGCATAGGCCCAGGAGAACCCTAAAGGGGCTTATGCCTTGGAAGTTTCCTATTATTATTCTTACTAGTATTATAACACAGGACGTATATAACTGGATATTTATAGGTGAAGTTGATCCGGGGAATATCCAATTGCCTCTTGGGGGATTAGGAAGATTTTTTTTCCCCTGCTGTAGTAAAGTGGATCATGCTCTGCTGGGGTTTTTCACCTTCCTCTGGATCAACTGTGGGTATAGGATTGTGTATATGGGATTGTATGATTTTTTTATTTACTGTTTATTGGTTGAACTAGAAGGACTTGTGACTTTTTTTAACCAGACTATATATATATATATATATATATATATATATATATATATATATATATATATTGTGAGAGTGAGAGCCCCTGTCTTAGTGAAAATGTGTTTAAAATGGACACAGGACTCTCAAAGAAGCTATTTGAGAAGTTCCAGCAAAAGATTGGTGAGCAGAGAAAACTATGCTTTAAAGTGGAGCTCCACCCTAAATAGCAACTTTTGCTATTTGGAACCCTCCCCCCCTCCGGTGTCACAATTGACACCTTTCAGGGGGGAGGGGGGTGAAGATACCTGTCTAAGACAGGTATTTTCACCCACATCCGGGAGTCCTGTCTCCGGGAATCTGCGGGAGTGACGTCACTTCCCGCAGACTTCCCTTGGTGTTCTGGGAGACACTCGGCTCCCAGAACACAGGAGCACCAATCAGAACGGCGCAGCGCGACTCGCGCATGCGCCGTAGGGAACCGGGCATGAAGCCGCAGGGCTTCACTTCCTGGTTCCCTCAGCGAGGATGGCGGAGGGAGCAGCAGAGCGACGAGCGGTCACTCGTCCTCTGCTGCGGACGTCGCTGGACTCCAGGACAGGTAAGTGTCCAAATATTAAAAGCCAGCAGCTGCTGTAGCTGTAGCTGCTGGCTTTTAATTTTTTCTTTCCGGTGGAGCTCCGCTTTAAGTTTTCCCTGGATTTTGTAAGCCTGGATTGGGGCTGAAAACTTGAAGACTTCAAAGTGCATTGGGAGGGATGGAGTCTTCAGTCATGTGTCCGGGTTTTCTAGGAGCTCTGCAGGTTGTGTGTGGCCAGGTGCACACACTCGTTATAAGGCAGGGCTGAACATGGCTCAGTGTGTGTGGGAAAGGAGTTGGTGTTACAGCAGTTGCTGGAGGGAAGTGTGCTACTGATAAAGAACTCAGGCAACATCCTTAAGACGTTTCTCCATGTGGGAGAGGCTCCAGGTCAGTAGACTGAGAGAGTTGGGCCAGCTAAGAGAGTCGGGGAGACTATAGCTGAGACAACTGGAAGAGAGTCTTGGGGACCAGAGGGGACTGTAAGTCTTGGAGGAGTGTGGAAGCCTGGAGTGTCAGGAGAGCCCTTCCTAGAGGCCAGGAGTGGGCCTGTGCAGCAAGGAACTGCGCCCAAGGCTGAGCGAGCCTTAAGAGCCAGGTGGATTGGCATTTTCATGTGTTGATGTTTTTGGGAGAAGAACACAGCAGCACAAAAGGATGATATAAAAATTACTTCAATAACATTCTGTATATTAGGAAAGATCAATGTGGTGACATTTTTTTTTTTTTTACATTAAAAATAAAATAGTTATAAGAAAATTGCTACTGAAATGCATGAACAGGGAGCTGTATATATTCTTACCACTAGATGGCAGTGCAAGACTATTTTTGTTTCTGAATAATGTAACCCCTTTAAAGCCTGTGGCTAAGAAAACCCACACAATTTACTTTAGTGTAACTATACAGGGCAATGTTAATACAATATCTAACCCTTTTAACCAGCTTTTGATTGAAAAAGCAACAAATAAAACCTAATCATAAATGGACTTCACATGGTCAGCTTACTTCTATCTTGCACTATTGTCCCAAAAATCAAAAAGAAAGAAAAATTAGAGGACTTTTCAGGATCCAACCTACAACTCCATACAACACTCTCTTAGATAGAACTACATTTATTACATAGAAACGTTTTTTTATATATATAATATTTAAAAATAACTTTTTTATATCTGTCCATCCACCAAAACTGCATGTGAATTACAAAATCAAATGTTCTCAGGCTACTATATTCTCTGCAGATCGAAGGTTATTCATTGAAGAAAAAAAAAAGGGCGAATAGGGAAAATACTGCATTATGACCACTAAATGGAGAGGAGGAACAAAGGAAATAAATACTTAATTCCTTATTTCCAGTTCATAGGAAAAGAAACTGAAGGTAAGTAAGATTAGCTCTAATTTGGCATACAGAGGTAGACTAGTGCTTGGACTGTGACCACTGTGTAGTAATGATCAGGGAAATGTTTGCATGTACCACCCCTCTTCCCCACCCTGTCACTGCTTGCTAGGATGCTGTTGGGAGCACAGTGTTGTTGGTTGCTAAGATGCTATTTGCTGCACAGCCGACAGTATCTAGAAACCAGTGACGCTGTGCTAAAAGTGTTCTAGCAAACAATGTTGCCATGCCCCTGACAGCGTCCTAGCACTCATTGACGCTATGCAGCTGACCGCATCCTCGTAATCAATGAATCTGTTGCTGACAGTGTCTCTGCAACCAGTGATGCTATGCAGCTGACAGCGTCCGAGCAACCAGTGATGCTATGCAGCTGACAGTGTTTTACCAAGCAATGTTGCTGTGCTCCTACCAGTGTCCTAGCAACCGGTGATTAGTGATGAGCCGAACACCCCCGGGTTCGGTTCGCACCAGAACCCGCGAACGGACCGAAAGTTCGTACGAACATTAGAACCCTATTAAATACAATGGATGCGAACGTTCGAATTCTAAAGTGCTAATTATAACAACTATTATGCATGTTATTGTCCTAAAAAGGGTTTGGGAACCCGGGTTCTGCACCAGGGGACATGTATCAATGCAAAAAGAAGTTTTAAAAACGGTCGTTTTTCGGGAGCAGTCATTTTAATGATGCATAAAGTGAAAAAAAAAGTCAAATATTCCTTTAAATATCGTACCTGGGGGGTGTCTAAAGTATGCCTGTGAAGTGCCACGTGTTTCCCGTGTTTAGAACTGTCCCTGCACAAAATGACACTTCTAAAGGAAAAAAAAGCCATTTAAAACTTCTTGCGGCTTTAATGTAATGTCTGGTCCCGGTAATATGGATGAAAATCTTTAAGAAAAATGGCATAGCTACCCCATGACCCCCCCCCCCCCCCCTACCCCAGCCCATTACCAGCCCCTTTGGGTCTTGTATGGATATTAAGGGGAACCCCGCACATAAAATAAAAAAGGCCCTATATACTCTGAACAGCCGTATACAGGCGGTGCATACAAGACAGGGACTGTAGGTTTGTTCTTATGTAGAATGTGTTTGTAATTTTGAACAGGTACATTGTTGAAGTGTAGCTCCAGCCCAAAAATCTATTTTTAAACTTTTTGGAAAACATAGGTAAGGGTTATCACCCCTGTAACATTTGTTTTGCTGTCTGTGCCCCTGTTCAGAACATTTCACCTCACTTTCCGTCCCAATGACAACTGTTTTTGAAATGTGGTGTTTTTCTTGAAACAAGGATTGCTGATAAAGCATCAGTACAGAGGAGACACCTTTCTCCCATATTTATTCTTACAGGAGAGAATTTTCCTTCCTAGGGGTAGATTTCCTCTCACTTCCTGTTGTCTTCTTTCGTTTGCAAGTAGGAGTCGTTTGTAAGTTGGATGTTTGAAAGTAGGGACCTGCCGTATATACTCTGCAGAAATAGGCCCCTTAGTTGTTGGTGTTGGCACAACACTGTAAGCACTCACAGTTACTCTTGGTTGGTGCTGGAACACCCTGCTGTCAACTATTATATCAGGAATTTTAATTACATATAATTGTTGAACAGTGGTAGTAAAAATTGGGGCTTTGATGGTGGTGCTGGTGCCACAACACTGTAAGCCCTGACAGTTACTCTTGGTGGGTGCAGCAATGGGCCCTGCTGTGAATTATTAGATCAAGAATTGTAATTGCATGCCCCTGTTGAACAGGGGCTGAAAAATTGGGCTTTTCGTGGTGGTGGTGGTGGTGTTGCCACAACACTGTAAGCCCTCAGAGTTACTCTTGGTGGGTGCAGGAATGGGCCCTGCTGTGAATTATTAGATCAAGAATTGTAATTACATGCCCCTTTTGAACAGTGGCTGAAAAATTGGGCCTTTCGTGGTGGTGGTGGTGGTGGCGTTGCCACAACACTGTAAGCCCTCAGACTTACTCTTGGTGGGTGCAGGAATGGGCCCTGCTGTGAATTATTACATCAAGAATTGTAATTGCATGCCCCTGTTGAACAGGGGCTGAAAAATTGGGCCTTAGGCACTGGTGGCACAACACTACAACCCCTCACAGATACTGTACTTGGAGCACAGCAATGAGCCCTGTTGCAAAGTATTGCTTCAAAAATTGTAATGACACGCCCCTGTTAAACAGGGGCTGAAAAATTGGGCCTTAGGCACTGGTGCCACAACACTACAACCCCTCACAGATACTGTACTTGGAGCACAGCAATGAGCCCTATGGCAAATTATTGCTAAAAAAATTGTAAGTACACGCCCCTGTAAAACAGGGGCTGAAAAATTGGGCCTTAGCCACTGGTGGCGGCACCCATAAACAAAAATGATCTTCCAAGCTATCATCATCAATCGTATCATTGAGGACTCGGAGGAGGAGGATAGCCAGTCAACATAACAGCACAGGCACTCAGCATCAGCATCAGTCTTGAAGGGACGTGACATGTTAAAATCAATTAGTCTGTTATATCAGCATCAGGTGTGTGGTAGCTGGTGGTGATCCAAGACTGGTTCATCTTGATGAAAGTCAGTCGATCAACCGAGTCGGTGGACAGGCGCACCCTGTGATCCGTGACAAATCCTCCAGCAGCACTGAATGTGCGTTCCGAAAGAATGCTGGATGCAGGACAGGCCAGTAGCTCAATTGCATACTGTGCAAGCTCTGGCCAGTGATCCATCCTCAAGACCCAGTAAGCCAGAGGATTTTCGGTGGGGAAGGTGTCCAAGTCTGACCTTGCCCCTAGAGATTCCTGCACCATGTTTATCAGACGCTGGCGATGGTTGCTGGAACCAATCATACTTTGGGGCTGCGGACTAAAGAATTGTCTGAACGCATCGGTCAGACGGCCACCTTCCCCACCGCTCCTTCTTTGACTGGCCGAAGCCTCAGCAACTCGTTGTCCTGGACCAGGAGTTTGTAACCTCCCAGTCTCTGGGAACGCGTTGCACAGACCTTTCTGCAAGGCCTCCCGGAGTTGTCTCATCCTCTGCTCCCTCTGCGACGGTAACATAAGGTCCGCAACCTTACCCTTGTACCGTGGATCAAGGAGAGTGGCCAGCCAGTAATGGTCCCTCTCCTTGATCCGAAGAATACGAGGATCCTTCCGCAGACTTTGCAGGATCAGGGAGGCCATGCAGCGTAGGTTTGCTGAGGCATTCGCTCCGGAGTCCTCTGGGTCACTAAGGACGACATGATCCGCAGTCACCTCCTCCCAGCCACGTACAAGTCCACTGGTTTCTTGGGACTGTAAATCATCCCTAAAAGACTGCTGCTGATGATGCTGAGTGCCAGCCTCCACCTCCATGCTGACACAATCCTCCTCCTCCTCCTCCTCCTCCTCTTCCTCTTCCTGTGCGATGGGTGGGACAGAAGGAACACTGTCTGGGTAAAGGGGGCCTTGAGAGGCAAGGAAGTCCTCCTCTTCCTGCCTCTGTTCTGCCTCAAGTGCCCTGTCCATTATTCCACGCAGCGTGTGCTCCAACAGGTGGACAAGAGGTACAGTGTCACTGATGCATGCACTGTCACTGCTCACCATCCTCGTGGCCTCCTCAAATGGTGCCAGGACAGTGCATGCATCCCTGATCATGCCCCACTGGCGTGGAGAAAAAAAACCAAGCTCCCCTGACCCTGTCCTGGTGCCGTAGTCGCACAGGTACTCATTGATGGCCCTCTGCTGCGTGTGCAGCCGCTGCAGCATGGCCAACGTTGAGTTCCACCTGGTGGGCATGTCACATATAAGGCGGTTCTTGGGCAGGTTCAACTCCTTTTGCAGCTCAGCCAGGCGAGCACTGGCATTATAAGATCTGCGGAAATGCACACAGACTTTCCTGGCCTGCCTCAGGACATCCTGTAAGCCCGGGTACCTGCCCAAGAACCGCTGCACCACCAGGTTAAGGACGTGAGCCACACAGGGCACATGGGTCAGTTGTCCCTGTCGGAGGGCGGAGAGGAGGTTGGTGCCATTGTCCCAAACCACCATTCCTGGCTTAAGCTGGCGTGGCGTCAACCACCTCTCGGCCTGGCCCTGCAGAGCAGACAGGACCTCTGCCCTAGTGTGGCTTCTGTCCCCCAAACACACCAGCGCAAGCACGGCATGGCATCTTTTTGCCTGCGTACTTGCGTAGCCCCGTGAACGGCTACGGAGCACCGCTGGTTCATAGGACAAACCACAGGAAGAGGCCATGGAGGAAGAAGAAGAGGAGGGGGTGGAGGAGAGAGGTGTGTCACAACCAGTAGTAGCATTTTGGAGGCGTGGCGGTGGGACAACCTCCAACACTACTGCACCTTGTCCTGCATCCTTCCCAGCTGCCAAAAGAGTGACCCAATGGGCCGTGAAAGAAAGGTAACGTCCCTGTCCATGCCTGCTGGACCATGAGTCAGCGGTAATATGCACCTTACCGCTGACCGCCCTGTCCAGCGAGGCCAAGACATTGCCTTCCACATGCCGGTAGAGAGTCGGAATAGCCTTCCGTGAGAAAAAGTGGCGTTTGGGAACCTGCCACTGAGGAACCGCACATTGCACAAACTCACGGAAGGGGGCCGAGTCTACCAACTGAAAAGGCAGCAGTTGAAGCGCTAGCAATTTAGCCAAGCTAGCATTCAACCGCTGGGCATGTGGATGGCTGGGAGTGAACTTCTTTCGACGGTCCAGCAGCTGGGGCAGGGAAATTTGCCTGCTAGAATCGGACGTCGGTGTACTGCTAGCAGAGTGGCCGCAAGTACTTGGCTGTGACACACCTAATTCTACACCTTCATTCCTCTCAGTGCATGTTTCAGAGAGGACTGAAGTTATAGTGGGGTTGGAGATCCCAGCTGATGCGGTGCAAGGAGAGGTCCGCTTTGTTCTTTGGTGTGGGTCTTTGAGGTAGGCTTGCCAACGAGCTGCATGGCAGGTCAACATATGTCTGGTCAGGCATGTGGTACCCAAGCGGCTGATGTTTTGGCCACGCGATATACGCTTGAGACATATGTTGCAAACAGCAGCTGTGCGATCTGATGCACTAGCCTCAAAAAAGGCCCACACCAAGGAACTTTTTGAATGACGGGCAGAGGCAGCGCCCTGCACAGGCGGAGCTCTGCGGTGTGATTCCGTCGGTGTACTGCCCTTACGCTGGCCACCAAAGGGCATCCTGTCTCGTTGGAGATGTGCCTCCTCCTCATCCTCCTCCTCCTCTCTCCTATTAGGCACCCACGTGGAGTCAGTGACCTCATCATCCCCTCCCTCCTCATCACTGGAGCCAATCTGGCAGTATGCTGCAGCTGCTGGAACATGACTGCCAGATTGGTGTCCTTCTTGAGCATCCCCTCTGTCTGCTCTCACCCTACTGCCTTCCTGTAGCTGGGTTTCATCATCAGACCCTTCGAAACGCTGGGCATCCTCCTGGAGCATGTACCCAACACTGTGCTCAAACAGTTCGGGGGACTCCTCAGGAGGAGGACATGGTGGGTCTAGGGAAGGAGTGACTGATGATGAGTCTGACATTGATACCAGGGAAGAGGACGCTTTGGCAGCTGCTTTGCCAGTACCCTGAGCCTGGGTGAGAGAGGATGAGGAGGAGGAGGAGGGCTTGGTCATCCACTCTACCAAGTCTTCGGCATGATGTGGCTCAACATGTCCAGCTGCGGAAAAGAAGGACAAGCGTGTCCCATGGCCATGTGCTGATGACAATGCACCGCGTCCACGACCAGCACTGTTGCCCCCAGACACAGAGCCTGCTTGCCCTCTTTTATTGCCTCCTGACTGTCTGCCTCTCCTTGTTTGCCTTCCAGACATTCTAATAGATGGCCTGCAGGGAGATGGGAAAAAAGCAATAAGGGCTACCTTCAGGTGTCCTTCTCTGTCCCTTGAAACAAGGACTTGCACAGTGAAAGAAACTGACACTCTCCCTACCTACAGTTTTCTGTCCCTAGAAAAAATGTTTTTTTTAAGCACAATATAGCACAAGGAGAATTCACTCACTGTCCTTCCAGGTCCCTAGAAACAAGGACTTGCACAGTGAAAGAAACTGACACTCTCCCTACCTACAGTTTTCTGTCCCTAGAAAAAATGTTTTTTTTAAGCACAATATAGCACAAGGAGAATTCACTCACTGTCCTTCCAGGTCCCTGGAAACAAGGACTTGCACAGTGAAAGAAACTGACACTCTCCCTACCTACAGTTTTCTGTCCCTAGAAAAAATGTTTTTTTTAAGCACAATATAGCACAAGGAGAATTCACTCACTGTCCTTCCAGGTCCCTAGAAACAAGGACTTGCACAGTGAAAGAAACTGACACTCTCCCTACCTACAGTTTTCTGTCCCTAGAAAAAATGTTTTTTTTAAGCACAATATAGCACAAGGAGAATTCACTCACTGTCCTTCCAGGTCCCTAGAAACAAGGACTTGCACAGTGAAAGAAACTGACACTCTCCCTACCTACAGTTTTCTGTCCCTAGAAAAAATGTTTTTTTTAAGCACAATATAGCACAAGGAGAATTCACTCACTGTCCTTCCAGGTCCCTAGAAACAAGGACTTGCACAGTGAAAGAAACTGACACTCTCCCTACCTACAGTTTTCTGTCCCTAGAAAAAATGTTTTTTTTAAGCACAATATAGCACAAGGAGAATTCACTCACTGTCCTTCCAGGTCCCTGGAAACAAGGACTTGCACAGTGAAAGAAACTGACACTCTCCCTACCTACAGTTTTCTGTCCCTAGAAAAAATGTTTTTTTTAAGCACAATATAGCACAAGGAGAATTCACTCACTGTCCTTCCAGGTCCCTGGAAACAAGGACTTGCACAGTGAAAGAAACTGACACTCTCCCTACCTACAGTTTTCTGTCCCTAGAAAAAATGTTTTTTTTAAGCACAATATAGCACAAGGAGAATTCACTCACTGTCCTTCCAGGTCCCTAGAAACAAGGACTTGCACAGTGAAAGAAACTGACACTCTCTCTACCTACAGTTTTCTGTCCCTAGAAAAAATGTTTTTTTTAAGCACACTATAGCACAAGCACAAAACACACTGACACTCTCCCTACCTATCCTTCTCTTTCCCTAAACTAAAGGAATCCAGGTTAAGCAAGAAAGAAATAAATGTCACTGTCCCTACCTATGCTGCTCTATCCCTGCTCCGGAACACACTACACTAGGCCGCCGTGCTGGCGGCCTTTTATAGTGTGGGGCGTGTACTAAACACCCTCAGCAATAAATGGCCACAGGCATCCTGCCTGTGGCCAATCATTGCTCTCCTCGCTGCCGGCGCTGTGATTGGCCAAGCATGCGGGGTCACAGTGCATGCTTGGCCAATCACAGCGCCTGGATGACACTGCGATGGCGTAGTGCATTGTGGGCCGTTCGCGTCACTCGAATTTGGCGCGAACGGCCCAAATCGTTCGATCTTCGTCGAACGATCGAACAGCCGATGTTCGAGTCGAACGTATGTTCGACTCGAACACGAAGCTCATCCCTACCGGTGATGCTTTGAAGCTGACAGCATCCTAGCAACCAGTGACACTATACATTTGACAGTGCTCTATCAAGCATTGTTGCTGTGGTCCTGACAGTGTCCTAACAATCAGCGATGCTATGTAACTTACAGCGTCCTAGCAACCAATGATGCTGTGTTCCTGACAGCATCCTAGCAACCAGTGATGCTATTCAGCTGATAGTGTCCTAGCAAACACTCGCACTATGCAGCTGACAGCGTCTTAGGAACCATTGGTTGAACTGGATGAACTTGTGTCTTTTTTCAACCAGACTAACTATGTAACTATGTAACCAGTGATGCTATGTGGTGACAGTGTTCTAGCAAGCAGTGTTGCTATGTTCTTGACATTGTCCTAGCAACCAGTGAAACTATGTAGCTGATAGGGTCCTAGGAACCAATGGTGCTGTGTTCCTGACAGCATGCTAGAAACCAGTGCTGCTACGAAGCTTACAGCATCCAGGCAACTTGATTCTATGCAGCTGACAGTGTTCTAGCAAGAAATGTTGCTCTCCTCCTGACAGTGTCATAGCAACCAGCGACACTATGTCCCTGACAGCATCCTAGCAACCAGTGACGCTATGCAGCTACGGGGGCTGTACATGCAACTGAGGCTGAAGTGTTCAGTATGGATATTCTGGCATCTGTGCAGCCCACCGCTAAGCCTCCATGCAACAAATTCATGTACATGTTTTCCAACAGGTACGTAAATTTGTCACACTATTGTATGATGGTTTTCTACGATATTTTGATATGAATTTCAAAGTGCGTGTTTTGTTATTTTAAATAAAAGTATCACCAGCAGTGCATATAAAAGAAAATCCACATCATAATGACATCTAACGTTTTATATTGGGCATCATCCCAATCAGAAAGAATGCAGTCATTGATTATTCCAAACATTGACCCCAGACAAAGCTATGTTCCCAAATGGATTCTTATCCAATGTCAGGAATTACCAGGGCAGCTGGTCCCCCAGTAGGCAGAGGTTAAAAAAGTGGGTCAAGCCATTCAATTTACCAACATTTTCTATCAAAGCCATAAAACCATCATCATAGCTGTAGACACACTGCTAGTGTAGCACCCTCTAGTGTGCTACTAGTGTGAGTGCAGGAAAACTTATCTCCGATTCATGTTTAACCGCTTCACAGTAGGGTGACCACGTGTCCTGGATTGCCCGGGACAGTCCCGCATTTTGCAGGTCTGTCCCGGGCACATTCATTCCAGGACAATACAGTGTCCCAGAATGAAACTGACACAGCCACCCCCTGGGCCAATCTGATGCCCCCAAAAAAGGCCGCCACATCACCGCTTTACTCACTGACAGTACTTGTCCTGGCCGGGAATGCCTGGGGGAGCACAATCCCTGCCCCCTGCTTGTGATTGGAGAAATCATAAATCCCGCCTCTTGTGTCCAATCACTGATGTGATTCGATACAGCACAAGCTGATTTTTGGGAAGGGAGGGTGTCCCTGAATGGTAGTTTGGAAATGTGGTCACCCTACTTCACAGGAAACGACGTACCTGTACGTTGCTTTGAGGAAGTAGTTGTACTGGGGTGATATGCAACTGCTGGCTTCACCCTGTTACCCTTATTTAGATATGGCGGTCGGCTTTCTGGTGATAACAATCGATGAGGCTCAGCAGCCACTGGGCCATCCCACCGGGAGACCCAATCGACCAGCCGGCACGAAAAAAAACGGAATCAGGTCTCAGATGTAGTAACCCTGAAGCAACGTCACTTTTGGTTGACTCGGCTGCCAATGGCGCAGATTTAAAAAAATCCAAGATATTCAAAACCGCAGATTTTGGCACTTTGAATACTTTTACGTGCAAAGGAGGGATTTGGGGTCTTTTGGACCCCCGATCCCTCCATAAAGAGTACCTGTCACCACCTATTAGTGTCACAAGGGATGTTACCTTTTATTGCTGTCACAAGGAATGTAATCAGATTAAAAAAAAAAATTAAGGGAAAGTGTAAAAAAAAAAAAATTAAGCGATGCCGTCCCCACGTGCTTGTGCACCAAACACAACGCATATGTAAGTCGCGCCCGCTAATGTAAACAGTGTTCAAATCACACATGTGAGATATCACCTCCTCTGTAACTCTAAACAGGTAACCGTTAATTTTTTTTAAAGTGTCACCTATGGAGCTTTTTAAGTACCGTAGTTTGTCGTGATTCCAGTGTGTGCGCAATTTTAAACCGTAACACATTAGGTATCTATTTACTTGGTATAAAATCATCTTTCACAATATACCAAAAAATTGGGCTAACTTTACTGTTTATTTTTTTTTTATTCTGTGAAGTGTATTTTTTCGGCAAAAATTTGCGTTTGAAAGACTGCTGCGCAAATACTGTGTGACATAAAATATTGCAATGACTGCCATATTATTCTCCAGAGTCTTTTAAAAAAAATATATACTGTGTGTGTGTGTGTGTGTGTGTGTGTGCCGAGGTACCTAATATTACCCCAATAAACTGGGAAAACTTATTGACTCAAGTATAAGCCTAGGGGGGGAAATGCAGCAGCTACTGTAAGCGGAAAAGAGGGTCAACAATGCCCATTTGCACGCCTCACTGCGCCCATTACCACCTCACTGTGCCCAACCTTACTGTGCCCATTGCCAGCTTACTGTGCCCAACTTCACTGTGCCCATTGCCAGCTTACTGTGCCCAACCTTACTGTGCTCATTGCCACTTCACTGTGCACAACCTCACTGTGCCCATTGCCAGCTTACTGTGCCCAACCTCACTGTGTCCATTGCAGCTTCCCTGTGCCCGAGTCAGTGTACCTGAAAATCTTCTTAGACTGCGAGCGGCGTCCATTGTTTAACCACTTCAACACCGGGCTTTTTATACCATCTCAATACCGGGCCTATTCTTGCACTTCTCTCCTACATGTACAAATCATCATTCTTTTGCTAGAAAATTACTCAGAACCCCCATATATATGTATGTATGTATGTGTGTGTGTGTATGTATGTGTATATATATATATATATATGTGTGTGTGTGTGTGTATATATGTTTTTTTTTCAGCAGACACCCTAGGGAATAAAATGACGGTCATTGCAATTTTTATCTTGCACGGTATTTGTGCAATCATTTTTCAAACGCCTTTTTTTGGAAAAAAAATTGTTTCATGAATTAAATAACAAAACAGTAAAGTTAGCCCAATTTTTTTGTGAAAGCTGATGTTACGCCGAGTAAATAGATACCCAACATGTCACGCTTTAAAATTGCGCACACTCATGGAATGGCGCCAAACTTCGGTACTTAAAAATCTACATAGGCGACGCTTTGAACATTTTTACAGGTTACCAGTTTAGAGTTACAGAGGAGGTCTAGTGCTAGAATTGTTGCACGCGCTCTAACGCACGCGGCGATACCTCACATATGTGGTTTGAACGGCGTTTTCATATGTGGGCGGGACTTGCGTGTACGTTCGCTTCTGATCGCGAGTTACAGAGGACAGGGGCGTTTTTCTTTTTTTTTTTTTTTTATTTATTTTACTTCATTTTTTTTACACTTTGGTTTTTTTAATCACTTTTATTCCTATTACAAGAAATGTAAACATCCCTTGTAATAGGAATGGTGTGTGACAGGTCCTCTTTATGGAGAGATGTGGGGTCAATAAGACCCCACATCTCTCCTCCAGGCTGGAAAGCATGAGATCGGGAAAAAAAATTCACCGATCTCATGCTTACTAGCCGCAATGGCGGCTTTGTTTATTTTTGAGAACCCGGGCGTGACGTCATCACATCGCACCCGGGCCTCCGACGGTCATAGAGATGACTGGTGACCATCTGGTCACCAGTCATCTCTATGCTTCCTATCTGGCGCTGGACGATTCATTCTCCGGGCCCCCGATGGCACAGGAGAGCCCGGAGAAGCACCAGATGGTGGCGGGAGGGAGGGATGTCCCCTCCCGCCGCCTATAAGAACGATCAAGCGGCAGAACCGCCGCTATGATCATTCTTATAGTGCGCAGAATCGCCGGCAGAATAGAAGTGTAGCGGGGTCAATTTTAAGGCCCCAGGACTATGTTACCCAGATCCCCATTCGGCCCCAGGGCGGAGGTTCCACCACAGAGACTCATGGGAGGGGTTACTTAAGTGAGAGGCGATGCGGAGCTCGCTCTCTTGGGACATGGCGCGTCAAGTGACAAGTCATCCTGTGCGGATCGGCTGTGAAGCAAGGCCTGAAGCCTGAGGCCTTGCTTGAAGTCCGAAGAGCCTTCCACTATACTGCGGAGCATGGGTGGATCCTGACCCGTCGTGATAGGACGTGAGTTGGATCGAGGACTTGATCGGAGCAGACGCTGTGTGCGACACACAGGAGGTGGAAGTCCCAGGCTGGGATCGCGCCTGGAGTGGTGAGCGGGCACCTGCCCATATCAATAGACTGAGTTGTGTTCAGGCCTATAGACTGGCTAGGCCCGCTGTTCGCTCACCAGTGTTTCTTGGGGAGTCCGGTAGCGGGACAGAGTTGAAGTACCTACCCCTCCCGTTTTACCCTGTTATTTCAAGTTAACACCCAATGTGGATTACAAATGGTTATTTCTTTAAGTGCACCAACGAAAGCTGGCCGGTGAAGAAACCTTCCTTCCTTAGGGAAAAGAGACTCAGTTCCATCCCATGTCAGGCCTGACTTAGGCGGGGAGTTTAGAAAGTTTGTGTTACTACGCCATAGGCGAGCGCACGCCATAATAGCTCCGCGTGGTGGACCCTGCGCAGCGCCATATTATTGTGCTGCACCTAGTACATTGATTGATGCAGGGCTCTGCAGGCCCATGTATATGTTGCATGTTATATCTTGAATCCTTCATTACCAGTAAAGCTGATATATATCTTTTATATTCTTGCCTCAGCGTGTTGTCTGACTGTTTAGAGATTATTAAATATAATACACCTGAGAGTGATAGGAGTTTAACCCTAGACTGACTGTGCCAGAGTGGGTCGAGTAAGATTGCCGGGGGTTGGCGGTACTGTATACAGGGCCCGAAATCAAATCAGCGGCTCTCTTAACTGGGGGTAGCGCTACAGAAGGATATCTGAATGATGCCTTTAGCTGCAGGCATCATTCAGATATCCCCCCACAAAGCTCAGGACGTCATATGACATCCACCCAGGATGGGAGATCCCATCTGTGGACGTCATTTGACGATGGGCGATATTGAAGTGGTTAAATATTGCGGCTTCCTCCTGGTCTTGTTCCGTGATAGGCGTTTCCAGCAAACACTGTGAGTGTTCCCCCTATCACGGAGGTCCTCTCATTCTCGGACTCCGTTTCCCAGCAGGCACTGTGTGTGGAAACGCCTATCAAGGAAGAGATCAGGAGGAAGCCGCGATATTTAAACAAGTGTTTGTGGAATGATTGTATGATATATACATTATTTCTCACATTTCGTCCATAAATAAAGATAAAAAAAAAAAAAAGATGCTGCTGCTTAGAATTAATTTGAGATATGACTGCCAAATGTCATGAGGATAAGACAGAGAAAAAAAGAGTTCAGGGTTCAGGAGTGCACTACATAAAGAATGCAGCTGTGCCCATCTATGCAGCCTGACCAGTGCCCCCCTCCCCACCACACGTTCACCCCATGGTCACTCGCCAATCAATGTTGATAACATGTGGGAGGCGGTGATCGGCTGCTCTTCAGTGTCCACGGGTGGTGGGATCTCCCTGGGGCTTGTAGTTCTCTTCCTGAGTCTATACAGTGGAGAGCGGAGGGGCCTCTGACCCGAGCATGTATCAGCAAGAGAGTACAAGCAGAGCGATTTACAATTCTAATGCCGCGTACACACGATCATTATTCACGGCGGTTTAAAAACAGCCGTGAATAATGACATTTTAAACGAGGGAACAGCTTGTTCCCCACACACGGTCATTTTTCTCGTCATTTTTTAAAATGACGAGAAAAACGATCGTCTATGGGCTCCGCGGCAGTGTTTCCCTATGGGAAACACTGCCGCGGAAGAAATGTCAGGAAAAACGACGAGAAAAATTAGAACATGTTCTAATTTTTCTCATCGTGATTAATGCCGTTTTTCCCGTCGGGGGGAAAAACGGCAAAAAGCCCACAGACGATCGTTTTTCTCGTCCAAAGGAAAAAATTTCATTTTTCCCGACGGGAAAAATGATCGTGTGTACGCGGCATGACTGTTTAGATCAGGGATATGCAATTAGCGGACCTCCAGCTGTTGCCAAACTACAAGTCCCATGAGGCATAGCGAGACTCTGACAGCAGCAAGCCTGACACCCAGAGGCAGAGGCATGATGGGACTTGTAGTTTTGCAACAGCTGGAGGTCCGCTAATTGCATATCCATGGTTTAGATGTTGATTTTTGAAAGCAGCGGCAAGCCTGCTGATCTCACAGGTTTTCTGATCCGACAGAACACCGCTGCTTTCAAAAATCAACATCTAAACAGTCAGACAGACGTGTAAATACTGTATTTCACGATATAAGCCGAGTTTACTGTTAAAAATACCAGTGAAATGTATAACTCCATTGGGTGTAACAATATTTCCCTTTTCCCGCCTTCACACTGTATGTTTACTGTGGCCGAGTGTGGGGTGTAGCATAAGGTGACCAGATTTTTAAAATGAAATCCGGGGACATTTTTTTTTTCTACTAGTAATGGAGGTAATCAGCGACTCTCTGCCCATCGCCGCCACCGCCCGCCTCACAGCCTGTCAAGTCTTACGCTCCGGGCCCGGCTACTACTGGGTGGGGATTGGAGGAAGATCCTTCTGCCAGCAAAGGCAAGGAGATAAGCAGGCAGGCGGCTGGCCAGGACTTGAGCCAAGGCAGAAGAACATGCGAGTGAAGCTGAATGGGCACCCGAAACTGAAGAAATATTCCCTCCACTCCGACCAGCACATGATCATCAGAAAGGGGCACAGATAATGGAAAAAAATACACCCCCTAAGCTAGTAGGAGCGGGGGGGGGGGGTGTAATTCTTTTTTTATTCTGCACGGACTGTCTCTAAAATTGCCCCAGCCCCTGTTCAAATCCAATCCGGGGACAAAACCGGGGACAGACTTGGTCCAGGGACAGTGTCCTCAATCCGGGGACTGTCCCCAGAAACCGGGGATGTCTGGTCACCCTAGTGTAGCAAGATGGCGGCAACGGAACATCACTTCCTTTACACATTCTGATAAAACACCGGTCTATCGCCTCTACTTCTCATTTAAAGTAATCAGAAGTCAGTTTCTGGGGTCAGCAGTGTGTGTAATACAGAGACCCCACCAGGAGAGACTACGAGGAGAGCTGGCATGCTGGGACTTGTAGTTCATGCACACAGAATCCTCCATAGAGCTCTATGGGGACATGCTGGGACTTGTGGTTCATACACAGAATCCTCCATAGAGGTCTATGGGGACATGCTGGGACTTGTAGTTCATACAGAGAGCATTCTCCATAGAGGTCTATGTGGACATGCTGGGACTTGCTATACTATACTGTACATGGACAGACTTTTCACTAAGCGAACATTTCTGTATTAAAAATCCTTTTATTGGTCTTATGTAATATGATATTCTGAGATACTGAATTTTGGGGTGTCACTAGCTGTAAGCCATATATATCACTCCGTGTGTAACATATCTATCTAAAATATATGAGTTTCACTTTTTGAACGCAATTACTGAAATAAATTAACTTTTTGATTATATTCTAATTTCATGAGATACACTTTATTGATTACAGGTTCATCTGAATACTTTTTTTTTTTTTTTAAAGTGTAAAAAAATATATTTAAATGAGAAACAATTTATTTTTATTTTATTTCAGACGTGAACAATTATTAAATCTTGACTTATTGGGTATCTATTTACTCATCGTAACCTAATTTTTTATATTTTATAAAAAAAATAGGTATTATATGGTGTTTGTGTGCACTAAAATGCATTAAAGTGTATTTTACCCTGAAAATTTGCATTTAATAAACAGCTGCGCGAATATCGTGCGACATAAAATATGGCAACAACCACCATTTAAATCTCCAGGGTCGCTGCTTTCAGAAAATATATAATTTTGGGTATTATAAGCCATTTTCGTTCTGGAAAAACTAGCGATCTTAATGGAGATATCACATTCGTCACGCTGTAACAGACTGAAGAGCATGAGGCTGAAAAGTGCGAATCGTCTCTCACCAAACTTTTACTAACACGAGGATCAGCAAAAGCAGCCCAAAGGGTGGCGCCATCCAAATGGAACTTCCCCTTTATAGTGCCGTCGTACGTGTTGTACGTCACCGCGCTTTGCTCGAGCATTTTTTTCCATGATAGTGTGTAGGCAAGGCAGGCTTGAGAAGAATCACGTCAATAAAAACGCAGTTTTGTTCAATGACATTAAAAACGGTCGTGTGTACGCGGCATTATACTCGAGTATATACGGTGTATATGTATGTGTGTGTGTATATATATATATATATATATATGTATATATATATATATATATATATAATGTGAGTGGCTGGAGCCGCGATGTCGTCACTCCTGTGCATGCGTGCGGGAGACTTCTGTCCGGCGTCTGCTGGGCCTTAAGCCGAGAATCCCCTGTGTGCATGCGCCGCTGCAGTCAGCGGCTCATTGCGAGGGGAATATCTCCTAAATTGTAAAGGTTTAAGAAAAATGTATTTACCTACAGGTAAGCCTAAAGTCTCGTACACACGGTTGGACTTCCATCTGACTTTTCCGTGGTTTTTTGTCCGAACGGAGTTGGCCGGGCACACCCATAGCATAAACACCACAGGACTTTTCTGCAAACTTTCCCAAAACTTTTTGCAACATCACGTGGTTTTTCTGCTCTTTTCTGCTCTTTACCGCCACCCTTTGGTCAACTTCTGCTATTGTTGGTTGATATTAACATTAGTTGTTTTGTCCATCGGACAAAAGTCCGATTGGTTTTCTGTACACACGGTCGGACTTTGCTCCATCGGACTTTTGTTGGGCAAAAGTTTGTCCATTTGCAGACCCAACTTTTGTCCGATGAAAACAAGAAAAAAGTAAAAAAAGTTTGTCTGATGGAGCGTACACACGGTCGGATTGTTGGTCCAACTTGCTTAAAACGAAGTTTGTTGGCCAAAAGCTTTATGCTTACCTGTAAGTAAAATAAAAAAAAAAGACTATACAACCACTTTAAGTCCTCATGTACACTGCTGCTGGTAAACGGAGGTTTAGGATCAGTTGGGCGTTTTTTTTTTTTTTCAGCTGCCCCTGAACTCTCCTCTGTTATCTTATCAGTACATGTACGGGGGGGGGGGGGGGGGCATTTATAGTCCTTTCTAGGCAGTTGAGTTTTGAAGCATTTTTTGGAAAGCAAAACATAAATAAAAAATGTGTTCAGGATGGATGTGAAACGCCAAATGCCTGTAACAGCTTGTAATCGCGGTATCTTGCGTTTCATTTACAGGCATTTGCGCGGCAAATCAGACATTTTTTTTTAAACGTTGGTTACTATCTGTCAAGTTAAATCGCTCAGGAGAGGTTTTAAAACATCCCGTGTACATTAGGGGCCGCTTCACACCATAGAAACGCAGTCCGGATGCGTTCCAGATGCTTTTCTGCATGTGCGTTTTTGATGCAGTCCAGTGCATTTTTTTCTCCCTTTTTATACTTAACCTTAAATGAGGACATCTGTGTTCCATTGTGTTTTTGGTGCATTACGGTGCGTTTTTGATGTGTTTACAGAGTTCCAGTGCAGGAAAAATGCAACATGTTCAACTTTTTTTTTTCTGGAAAAAACTGCAAGCTGCAAGCACTGATGTGAACTATGTCATTGAAACCATATAACCTACTTTCTATGCGTTTTTGATGAAGAAAAAAAAAAGGGATTTTTATAACAGCTTACCTGTAAAATCCTTTTCTTGGAGTACATCACGGGACACAGAGCGACTTAGTCATTACTAATGGGTTATATAGATTACCTTCAGGTGTTGGCACTGGCCAATTCCAAACCGGAAGTACCCTCCCCTATATAAGCCCCTCCCACCCGGGAGCACCTCAGTTTTGTAGCCAAGCAATAAGTGTCCCAAAAAGAGGGGTGGGAGCTCTGTGTCCCGTGATGTACTCCAAGAAAAGGATTTTACAGGTAAGCTGTTATAAAAATCCCTTTTTCTTTTTCGTACATCACGGGACACAGAGCGACTTAGTCATTACTAATGGGACGTCCCAAAGCAATGCCAAATGAGGGGAGGGATACATAAGCTGGGCGCCATCAGGCATGAGGCTCTTTTGCGGCCTGCAACACACTGCGCCCAAAGGCGACATCCTCCTGACTTCTGACGTCTACCTGGTAGAATCTAGTAAACGTGTGTACTAAGGACCATGTTGTGGCCTTACAGTACTTGAGCCAGGGAGGCTTGGTGATGCACTGCCCATGAAGTTCCAACTGCTCTTGTGGAGTGCGCCCTAACTTTGAACGGAGGCGGTCTCCTTTTCAAGCCATAGGCTTGTATTATGACCTGTCGAATCCACTTGGCTAAAGTAGATTTTTGATGCTGCCTGACCCTTTCTGGGGCCTTCCGGCAGAACAAACAAAGTATCCGTTCTGCGAATCTGAGCAGTGGCTTTAAGATAAGCTTTAACTGCTCTTACTACATCCAAAGAATGCAATAACTTTTCCTCTACCGAACTAGGTTTGGGGAAAAAGGAAGGAAGAACCACATCTTGGTTCAAATGGAACCTCGATACCACCTTAGGAAGAAGGCTGGATGAGGACGTAATACTACTCTGTCCTTATGGATAACCAGATATGGCTCCTTACAGGACAAGGCGGCTAATTCCGATACTCTTTTAGCCGAACCAATGGCTACTAAGAAAATCAATTTCCTGGTGAAAAGAACCAAGAAAATGTGCCGCAATGGTTCAAATGGTTGTTTCTGTAGAACCGACAGAACCAGGTTTAAGTCCCATGGACATATGGGAATACTAACCGGAGGGCTAATACGCATCACTCCTTGTATGAAAGCTTTGATTAATGAATGCAAAGCCAAGGGCCTTTGAAAAGAAAAATATTGACAAGGCCGTCTGACCCTTGATAGTACTCAAGGCAAGCTTCCTATGTACAGCCCACTGTAGGAAGTCCAGAATCCTACCTATTACGTACTTACGTGGATGCCATTTCCTGGCCTCACCCCACGTGATGTACGCCTTCTAGATCCTATAATAGATCTGCCTGGATACCGGCTTCCTGGCATTGATCATGGTAGATACCACAGGATTAGAGAGCCCTCTCTTTTTTAGAATGTGGGCTTCTATAGCCAGGCCGTCAACCTAGGGCTGGTAAGGAAGGGTAGTATATCGGTCCTTGCGAAAGCAGGTCCGGACGATGTGGGAGGGTCCAAGGACTTCCCACTGACATTTTTACAATCTCCGCGTACCATGCCCTTCGGGGCCACGCTGGAGCCACCAGAATCACTGGTTTCTTTTCTACCCTGATTCTGCGGATTAATCGCGGTGGGAATGCATATATCAGCTTGAACTGATCCCAAGGGAACACTAGGGCATCCGAACCGCAAGCTAGGGGATCCTTTGTGCGAGACACAAATCTGTCCACCTTTGCGTTGAATCTGGATGCTAGCAAATCTACATCCGGTGTTCCCCACCGCTGGCATATTGCCTGGAAAACCTCGGGGTGAAGAGACCATTCCCCCGGGCATAATTGCTGGCGACTTAAAAAAGTCCGCTCTCCAATTTTCCACTCCTGGGATGAAAACCGCGGATATGGCTGTGACAGACCTTTCTGCCCATTCCAGGATGCATTTCGCTTCCCTCTGGGCTGCACGACTCCTGGTGCCACCCTGGAGATTGATATATGCCACTGCTGTGGCATTGTCTGATTGAATTCTGACAGGTGACCCTTGGAGTTTGGATGTCCATGCTACTAGGGCATACCGGGCTGCTCGTATCTCTAAGAGATTGGTGGGCAGGGCCTTCTCTGCTTCTGACCACTTGCCCTGGAGAGACCATTGCTCCAGTACTGCCCCCCAGCCTATGAGGCTGGCAACTGTAGTGACCACCTTCCAAGAAACCGGACTGAAGGGTTTCCCTTCCCAGATTCTGGGGCACCAACCACCAATGGAGGCTCTTGCGAACGGAAGGGGACAGGGACATTGGTAAGTCTAAAGCCTGAACTTTTTTGTTCCAGGCTGACAGTATGGCCCTCTGCAAGTTCCTTGAATGGAATTGACCGTAGGGTACCGCTTCGAATGAAGCCACCATTTTTCCCAGCAGCCTTATACACAGGCGTATGGATGGTTTTTCTTTTTTGTACCCACTAAGTGGGTCAAATCTTTCAAAGACGACACCTTCTCTGGAGGTAAGAAAATCTTTCTCTGATTTGAATCCAGTCTTAGCCCCCAAGTATTCCAGGCTTTTGACTGGTTTTAGGGCTGACTTGTCTCGGTTGATAATGCAACCGTGAGATTCCAGATACTTGATTATCTTGTGAACGACCACTTCTAGTTTTTTTCACTGAGTGGTCTATCAGCAACAAGTCGTCTAGATATGCCATTATCGTTACACCTTGTGTTCCTAGTTTGGCCAATCGTAGGGCCAGAATTTTTGTGAACACTCGTGGTGCCGTGGCCAGACCGAAAGGTAAGGCTCTGAACTGAAAATGGCGCCCTTCTACTGCAAGGCGTAGAAATTTCTGGTGGGCCGGACAGATGGGAATATGCAAATAAGCATCCCTTATGTCGATCGAGGCTAACCATTCCTGCCCTTGTAGGGCGGTGGCCACCGATCAGATCGACTCCATCCGAAAAAAGTCCTGATATGTAGGAACTTGTTTAGCCCTTTTATATTCAATATGGGCCTCATGTCCCCATTTGGTTTGGGGACTGTGACAAGGTTCGAGTAAAACCCGAACCCGTTTTCTTTCAAGGGAACCTTCATGATTACCCTTGGGGCAATAGTTGCTCTAGTGCCAGAAGGAGGGATCCACTCTTCTGGGGATCACTTGGCACGTTTGACCTTATAAAATGGGCAGAAGGAATGTCTTTTAACTCCAGCTTGTATCCCAGACTTACTGCGGGGATCACGCATCTCTGATGGTGTCCCGCCAGGTCTCTGTGAACAACTGAAGTCTTCCCCTCACCCGACTGAGTGGGGGCAACCCTTCATGACTTAGGGGGAGGTTTTGTACCTCTCTTGACCCAGGGTTTCTTGATACCCTGTGATTGTCCCTGATTTCTGCCCCCTTGATTTGACCGCGGAGGCCGTCGGAACTGTTTCACAGCCGATGTGCCAGGGACTGGAGAAGTAGGCCTCTTAAAAGAAGGACTTCTACCCTTGTTCTTAACCGGTAAGAGTGAACTTTTACCGGCAGAAATTTTCTGGATATATTTGTCCAGATCTTCTCCAAATAAGCGTTCTCCATGAAATGGGAAGCTAACCAGCAGTTTTTTACAGGGAGCTTCAGCAGACCAGTTTTTGAGCCACAGAAGCCTGTACTATAGACAGCGTAAAGCGGGAGGCCTGTTGGATTGTATCCTTTATGGCGTCCACCGCAAAACACAAGGCTCTAGGCAGGTCAGCTAGGGCAAGAGCCTGCTGATCTGGTAAGTCCCTTAAGACTTGTTTCAACTGATCTTTCACTGCTTGGCAGACTCCAATCGCTGCTACCGCAGGTTGTGTCACCATGCTTGCTGTAGAGAAAGCAGATTTTAGTAAAGACTCCAATTTTTTATCTATTGGGTCTTTGACATTGGAACATTATCTACTGGACATGTCAGTGATTTGTTAACAGAAGAGATGGCTGCGTCCACTGTAGGGACCCTCCATTTTTTTATGAACTTATCCTCCATGGGATAGATCACCGGAAATCTCTTGGGGGGAGCAAATATTTTATCAGGATGCTCCCAATCCTGGTAAATAAGCCCTTCTAATAAAGGGTGGATTGGGAAGGAACAGACAGCCTGGGGAGCTTTTAGCGATCCCAGCGAGGAAACCGTAGTGGATGGTGGTTCCGCCAGAGGCATTTTAAATGCTGATCGGACCATATTAGTCAGAGACTGAACCCATAATCTTTCAGCCTGAGATGCTGAGAAAGGTTCTTCCACTGTTGATTCCTCCATAACTGAATCAACCTCACCCTGATCCCCTTCAGGTAGGTCGATCTCTGGGACTGTTCCTCCACTAACAGGCACTCTGAAGGAGGAGACGGAGATCGGACGCGCTTTTCCTGAGACAGGGAAGCAGCGATCAATGCTGTTAATCTCTCTTCCAATCCTCCCAGAGTTGAGGATAAAACCTCCTCTGTTATATATACAGGAGCAGGTGGACTGGGGACAGCCGCAGCACCAGGCATTCCTGCGGGGTTTCTACGGCTACTGACCTCTGAATTCTCAGGGGAGATTGGTGCAGTACAAGCATGCCCAATATCCTCAGAGCCCGATGGAGACCCCTTTGGCTTCCTGGAAGATCTATTTCCGGAGCGTCTGGACGACATATCCTTTAAGCACAAAGCTGAGGTATTCCCGTCGTCATACACCAATTTTGCTGGTAATAATCTAACACAGGTGCTGCTATATACCAGCTGGGGATGCCTGCATCAACCGCCTCTGTGTGCCACTGTTTGTTGCTAGCTCTGTTTGCATCCAGCTGACACTTGTACTGTGTCTTTTAAGTATGCTGGGACGCCCGCACATGCGCAGAAGCGGCGCGCATCGAGCGTCATCCACCCGCCCCGCCCCTTTTTTTCATAGGAGGCGCGTGCACGCGCCCGCGCGCCATTGGCGCCCTTTTCGAAATCAAACAGGGGACTAGGAGCCAGGGCCCTTTTTGCCGGAGGGCCTGTGCGGTGGATGAGCGCAGCAACAGGGCAGAGGAAGTGGATTCCCACAGAGAAACTTACCAGCTGCCTGGATCTTTTGACTTGAGAAAACCAAAGATCCACATGACAAGAAAAATGGACTACAGCGGCCTCTAGTGGTTTAACACAGGTACCGCGGTCCCTTTTTTTTTTTTTTTTTTTTTTTTTTTTTTTCTTGACTACTATTAAAATTTTACATTTTCAGTAGTTACAGGCAAACACAGATATTTAGCGGGAATACCGTTAGGTAACAGACAGAAAGACAAATTAGGCTTGGGGGTCCCCCAATAGAACCAAGTTCCTGGGGGCCCCCACTTACCTGATCCCCCCCGCAGGACTTTGTTTGGTCCACAGAAGTCCAAACTTCACCTATCACGGCAGGCATTGTAATTAAACCTTCAGGGACCGGGTTCCCAAGGATTCCACTCCCCTGGACCTGTATAGCACCCTGCACAGACAACATCTTGGTCGTGGGTATGACCAGAGCTCTGGATCCCAGGGTCCAGCCCTCCTAAGAGAAGCATTACAGGCAAAACCTTGCTCTTCTGCTGCAAGGCCCGGGTACCGACCGTTTAGCTATGAAGCTTTTTTGGTGGGATCCGGAACAGCTTACTAAGGCCCAAAAGAACCTGTACGCAAGCCCAGTGAAAACACATGTTACTCTTTGGCCAACACCTTAGACACTGGCAAAAAACTGAGGTGCTCCCGGGTGGGAGGGGCTTATATAGGGGAGGGTACTTCCGGTTTGGAATTGGCCAGTGCCAACACCTGAAGGTAATCTATATAACCCATTAGTAATGACTAAGTCGCTCTGTGTCCCGTGATGTACGAAAAAGAAAAATGCACTGGACTGCATGTGGTTTGAACTGGCCCTAAGGCTGGATTCACACCTATTGCATTTTTTGTGCTTTTTGCATTTTGCAGATTTGCACTACAGTCCATTTACCATGGTTTCCTATGAAACATGTTCTGTAGTGCAAATCTGCAAAATGCAAAAAGCATTAAAAATGCAGAGGTGTGAATCCAGCCTAATGCCGCGTACACACGATCGTTTTTAACGACGAGAAAAATTACATTTTTTAAAATGGTCATTAAAAATGATCGTGTGTGGGCTTCAGAGCATTTTTCACGACGTGAAAAACGGGCATGAAAAAATTGGAACATGCTCTAATTTTTCACGTCATTTTTTACATCGTCGTTTTTCTCGTCATGAAAAACGGCCATGTGTAGGCTTTAATGACGTGAAAAAAAAATGCGCATGCTCAGAATCAAGTATGAGACGGGAGCGCTCGTTCTGGTAAAACTAGCGTTCATAATGGAGATAGCACATTCCTCATGCTGTAACGGACTGAAGAGCACGAGGCTGAAAAGTGCGAATCGTCTCTCACCAAACTTTACTAACATGAAGGGTGGCGCCATCCGAATGGAATTTCCCCTTTATAGTGCCGTCGTACGTGTTGTACGTCACCGCGCTTTGCTCGAGCATTTTTTTCCTCGATAGTGTGTAGGCAAGGCAGGCTTGAGAGGAAACACGAAAAATCACGTTGAGAAAAATGCCGTTTTTTTTTCAATGGCATTAAAAACGGTTGTGTGTACGCGGCATTAGCCTAAGGCCCCTTTCACACTGAGGCGCTTTGCAGGCGCTATTGCGCTCTAAATAGCGCCTGCAATGCGCCCCAAAAAGCCTCTCAATAGTATCCAATGTGAAAGCCCGAGGGCTCTCACACTGGAGCATTGCGCTTGCAGGAGGCTCAAACTCCTGCAAGCCGCATCTTTGAGGCGCAATAGGAGTGCTAAAAATAGCGCTCCTATAGCGCCCCTGCCCATTGAAATCAATGGGGTAGCGCCTCTAATACGCCCGCAAACGCCTCAAAGAGGCGTTATTGCGGGCGTTTTTAACCCTTTATCGGCCGCTAGCGGGGGTTAAAATACCCCCGCTAGCGCCCGCAAATCGCGGCCAAAAAAACGGTATAGCGGCGCTAAAAATAGCCCCGCTAAACCGCCAGCGCTTCCAGTGCCTCAGTGTGAAAGTAGCCTTAAGGCTCGATTCACACCTATGCATGTTGCTTTTGAGCGTTTTTGCCTTGCTTTTTGCGGTGCTTGCCGCGTTTTTCAACATGCGTTTTTACCGCGATTTGCATTTTGCGTTTTTTTTTTTTATAGATTTTTTTTTTTATTATACAGTAATTTTTAATTTTTTACACTTCCTTTAAAAAAAAGAAAAAATAAACGCAAATTGCGGGAAAAACGCGGCACTTTCGTTTTGGATGCAGGTCTATTGACTTCTATTACATGCAAAACGCTGCTTTTTGCAGGAAAAAAAGTCCCTGACCCTTTCCAAAAACGCAGAGGAACAAAAATGCATTGATGTGAACATGTTCCATAGAAACCCATGTTAAAAAATTTCCATGCATTTCTGCAAAATGCACCAAAAAACGCATTAGTGTGAATCAAGCCTAATGCCCAAACATCAATTCCTTCCACTCAGGTCCAGTTCACACCACATGCAGTCCAATGTGCTTTTTTTTTTCTGCATCAAAAATGCATAGAAAGCAGGTTATGTGATTTTCAATAGCATAGTTCACACCAGTGCTTGCAGTTCCAGAAAAAAAAAAGTAGAACATGTTGCATTTTTCCTGCACTGGACTGTACTGGAACACTGTAAAAAGCATAAAAAATGCAACGGAACGCACCTAAACACATTAAAAACACACTAGAGCACACATGTTCTTATTTAAAATTAAGAAAAAAAGAAGGGAAAAATGCACTGGACTGCATCAAAAACGCATCAAACACACGGATGCATAAAAGCATCTGGAATGCATCCAGACTGCGTTTCTATGGTGTGAACCGGCCCTTAATCTAATTTCATCATTCTGCTATAATCCTAAATAATAATGTTCCCAGTATTCTGTATATTATTACATTAGTTATGCAGCAAGGGTGCGATCTGAACTTTTTTCTCATGATCTAGAGTCATCTATATATACTGGATGTGCTGTGTGTATAATATATGTATGTATGTATGTATGTGTGTGTGGTGTGTGTGTGTGTGAGTAATATATAGAGATTGTAAATATAATATATATATATATATATATATATGTGTGTGTGTGTGTGTGTGTGTGTGTGTGTGTATATATATGTGTGTGTGTGTGTGTGTGTGTGTGTGTGTGTGTGTGTGTGTGTGTGTATGTATGTGTATATATATATATATATTACAATCTCTATATATTACTCACACACTATATATATATATATATATATATATATATATATATATATATATATATATATATATATAAAAACACACGCGCGCCTTTACAATATATATATATATATATATATATATATATACATATATATATATATATATATATCTACATAGTCTGTAGAGGCACATATAGTATATATAGATGATATATATACTGTATATGACTCTAAATCACGAGCACCCTTGCGGCATAACTAATGTAATAATATACAGAATTGGGATCATAGCAGAATGATGAAATTGAATTGAGAGGAAGCACTACTAAATAATACATAATGAACCAATACACAGACAAAACTAATACAAATATAACAGCGCTAATTAATTATCCCTTTAACCTAAGTGCTGTAATTAAGAGTCTGTGCTCCTAAAGCCGGCGATAGACAGTTCAAATCTCGGTGGGCTCAGCAGGGACCAGCCAAGATTCTAACCATGTATGGGCAGGCTGATTACGGGCTGGGTACAACCAACCCGTCTGATTTTTCATGCGATTATTGCCATCCAGTGGGTTGGGATGAGTGGCAGGCAACCAGCATTTTTATACGAAGGCCAACAAGAGTCATCCTTGTGTCCCTGTCATGTCGAGTTTATTCACTGTCTCTGGTACAAGCGTTTTGAACTTTAATATATTAAATGTAGGTGAAGGTGCTAAATCTAATTCCTCTTTTTTTTTTTTTTTTTTCTGAAGATGTACGCAGTATTTACTGCAGACAAGGCTCACATGGCAGACCTGTTGATCATCACATTGAGACTCCACCAGAGTGCGACCGTGACATGGCCACTCCATCAGAGGGCGACCGTGACATGGCCACTCCACCAGAGGGCGACCGTGACATGGCCACTCCACCAGAGGGCGACCTAGACATGGCCACTCCACCAGAGGGCGACCTAGACATGGCCACTCCACCAGAGGGCGACCTAGACATGGCCACTCCACCAGAGGGCGACCTAGACATGGCCACTCCACCAGAGGGCGACCTAGACATGGCCACTCCACCAGAGGGCGACCTAGACATGGCCACTCCACCAGAGGGCGACCTAGACATGGCCACTCCACCAGAGGGCGACCTAGACATGGCCACTCCACCAGAGGGCGACCTAGACATGGCCACTCCACCAGAGGGCGACCTAGACATGGCCATTCCACCAGAGGGCGACCTAGACATGGCCACTCCACCAGAGGGCGACCTAGACATGGCCACTCCACCAGAGGGCGACCTAGACATGGCCACTCCACCAGAGGGCGACCTAGACATGGCCACTCCACCAGAGGGCGACCTAGACATGGCCACTCCACCAGAGGGCGACCTAGACATGGCCACTCCACCAGAGGGCGACCTCCACAAGCAGACTCCACCAGAGGGCGACCTCCACAAGCAGACTCCACCAGAGGGCGACTTCCACAAGCAGACTCCACCAGAGGGCGACTTCCACAAGCAGACTCCACCAGAGGGCGACTTCCACAAGCAGACTCCACCAGAGGGCGACTTCCACAAGCAGACTCCACCAGAGGGCGACTTCCACAAGCAGACTCCACCAGAGGGCGACTTCCACAAGCAGACTCCACCAGAGGGCGACTTCCACAAGCAGACTCCACCAGAGGGCGACTTCCACAAGCAGACTCCACCAAAATTCCAGGGGAATGTCTCCAGTGAAGTTGGGGGCAAGGTTACAAGAAAGGATAGGCATATACTAGTGGTAGGGGATTCAGTAATTGGAAGGATACAGAGGGCAATCTGTCACAAAGACCGGTATCGCCGGACAGTATGTTGTTTACCGGGCGCTCTGGTTCGGAACATTGTAGATTGCATAGACAGATTGTTGGATGGGGCTGGAGTGGACCCAGCTGTCATGGTATATATTGGTACCAATGACAAAGTTCGAGGAAGATGGGGTGCTCTAAAAAAATGATTTCAGGGACTTAGGGGCTATATTTTCAGAAATACTGCCTGTACCTCGAGCCACACCAGAGAGGCAGCAGGAGCTTAGGGAGCTTAACATGTGGCTGAGGAACTATTGCAGGGAGGAGGGGTTTGGCTTCATGCCGAACTGGGATGACTTTTCAGTCGGTTACCATCTTTATAGCCCTGATGGATTGCACCTAAATGGGAGGGGTGCAGCTTTTTGGGGAATGAAGATGACCAAAAGGTTGGAAGAAATGTTAAACTAGGAGATGAGGAGGAGGGATCAGAAGATGATTTGCTAGTGAACATGAGGGAGAAGATCTTCAAGTCAAGCCATCATCACCGGAGTCCACTATGTCATCATTCTCTTGAAAGATTCTATTCAGCACCTGTCTTCAAGAGAGCAATACCACCAGCTATTTTCACCAACAGGAGTGCCACATTATCTTTTCAGCATAGTTCAAGTTTTGTGCGTGGGGATAGAGTTATACAAGACTCAGTGGAAAGTCTGGAGGAACCCTCCCAGGGACCAAGTACAACTGTACCAACACAGCTCCCTACACTGGTGGCAGCTGCCACTTCAGTAATCGGGGGGTCTTCCCATCAGCCCTCCATTTTTTCGTTTTTGGAACTTCTGAATCACCAACTATCAATGTAATTGGACAAACAAGACAATTGACTGTTCCTAGAAGAAGACTCAACAGAAAGTCTGAGGAACCCTCCCAGGGACCAGGTACGGCTGTACCAACACAGGTCCCTACACTGGTGGCGGCTGCCACTCCAGCAACCGGAGGGTCTTCCCATCAGCCCTCTATTTAGCTTTCTGCAGCTTCTGCAGAAGCTCTAAGGTTCAACAATACATCACCCAAACATAATCACCTGTAAAAAAAAAAGTGCCTGAGATGTTGGTGGTAATCAGCCTGCTAGGCCCAGGGGGGAACCGAACCAAGTCCCCCAAAAGCTGCCTCATATCCAAAAGTTGGCAAGAGTGTAAATGTAGACATTAAGTTCTAAGGTTAATCAAAAATATCACATTCTAAAGGGAAAGGTAGAACAAGGGGGAGTATGGAAGAGGGAGAGAGGGAAGAAAAGGGGGGGGGGGAAGGAAGGTTGGAGAAAGAAGGAAGGTGAGGGTTGGGGGGAACCCCCACACCCCTTCCTAACCCCCAACCCCCCCTCCTTTTTCTCCCCCTCCCCCTTGTTCTACCGTTACCAAGTACCAAGACAGATCTCTGCATCAACGCTTCATCTACTGACTCACCTATAAGGTATTTCCAATTTTTCAGCCACATTTTTTACACCTACTTTATATTGTTTACTTGTTGCCATTCACATAGCATATGTTTAAGAAAATGTAAAAAATTGCTGATCACAATTAATGGCGGAACCCCATGGAAAACAAAACAAAACAAAAAACATGGCCACCCAAAATCCAGACCCCCTCCTAAGCACACATCCTGACAGGCCAGGAAAGGGGGGGAGGGGGTGAGCATGCACCCATACCAGCGCACATGACCTCAACATAAAGAGGTGCCTAGTCAGGGGGTGGGGGGTTCCCCTTTGCAAGGTTCACTCCCCATGTCGAGGGCACGTGGCCTGGTATGGCTTAGGAGTGGAGGGGGGTGCACGCTCATCCCCCCTTTCCTGGCCTGCCAGGCTGCATGTTCGGCTGGGGTTCTGGTATCAGATTTGTAGGAGCCATGTTTTGTTTGTAATTTTTCACACGTGATTCCCTCTTTAAAAGGCGAGCAGCAAACTTTACAATTTTTATCAAGTTTTATTCTGTGAATGAGAACATGTAACAGATATAAAGTAGGTGCTATCCCAATATGGCTGTAAAAGTGGAAATACCTTTTAGGTGAGCGTCAAATAAGTAGCGCTGGTGCCCCACTGAAGTGGTGACCATTAAGACGCCCATAAAAACAGCAGAGACCGGCCAGCAGACCTGGCCACAGTAGGTGGAGCTGGTAGCAGCTCCACAGATAGACAATCATAGACAACGATGATGGGCATCTTTGTTGCCCAATCCACCATACTGGGAATGGACTCTCTACAATCTATGAAAAGCCAGGCTTCCACATTCAAGTGAGTTATCCTGTCCCTGCCTGTCTACATTTCAGGTTACACCCATGGCTAGCTCATGTCCTCTTATATAAGACGCACTATACAGACCAGAGGACATGTATTTGTCCCATTCCACACAAAGGACATCACCAATATTGGAGAAGTGACCACTGAGGCCTATAACAGCTAAAGGACTCTGTAGCTCTTGTTCACTCTACAAAAAGGATCTGCATCTCTAGGTCACTTAAAAATATCATAACCCAAGGGGAAATATGGACGGCTCAATGGGTAGGTTGGATGGAATGAGAACCATTCAGAGTCTCCCGCTACAGGACAGAATATGAAAGATTCATAACACTACAATATGGACCTGTATCTCGAGTTACTTTAGGAAATTTAAAGCCAAATGAGGAAGAGGATGAAAAGCGGAACTTCCCTTTTATAGGTGAAGTTCTGCTTTAAGATCGGGCAGCACAGAGGCTTAGTAGTTAACACTTATGCCTTGCAGCACTGGGATGGTTTGGTTCATATCCTGACCAGGACACCGTCTGCATGGAGTCTGCATGTTCTCCCTGTGTTTGCTGCGTGGGTTTCCTCCGGGTACTCTGGTTTCCTCCCACACTCCAAAGACATGCTACCTTGCGTTGGTGGTGCAGTGGTAAGCATAGCTGCTTTCCAAACAGCTGACCCGGGTTCGATTCCCGGCCAATGCAATCTCACAAGATGGCTGCCTCATCTGGTAAGTGTTACCCCCCCCTTCTTATAATATCTGTATATACAATGTTCCCTCTACAGTACTGTGCAAAAGTTTTAGCCAGGTGTGAACAAATGCTATAACCAAAGGGGCCATGTGATCCCTTCCTGGCTATGTCCTGGTTGGAGATCACTATGAACCTACCATACGGGCCATGTGATCCCTTCCTGGCTATGTGGGGGGATCCATAGCAGAGAAGAATCTGGAGGTTTTGGTAGATCATAAGCTTAATACATTGCATTGAAAAAGTATTCATACGCCGGTAGCACACGTGTAGAGGGCAAAGCGACCTCGGGGCTTCAGCCGGATCCCTGTATCCATTAGGGAGGCCACAACAGAGGCAACGTTCATGGTTGAACCGGGCAAAGGAACACGAGATCCCGGTGAAGTAGACATCCATGGAGCAGAAAACACGTTGCCTCGTCAATGGTTCAGTTGCACTGTCCCTTTGGCGCCAACCGCACCACGTGGAACACACAATTTGGCTGGGGCTCCTCCCCTTTTTGTTCCTTGCTGCAAGCAACTCGCAGGCTTTTACAGACTTTGAGACACGCCCACGAACTACGCAGTTGGAATTTACAGCCAGGCCTGTACTTTCTCTCACTTGTGGCGCAGTCCAATTTCCAAAAATGGCCGACCTCCAAAGAGCCATGCGGGAAAGTAAAGTCCAGCTCCCAGGAATTACTGCAGAATCCTGGACTCGAGCCCCCACGTGTAGCACACGGATCTTTTTCCCCCTCTTACCTTCTCAAGCAGGGGGATAAGACACACCATGCCACATGCCCATGTCCTCTAGATTATAAAGGTCAGGCGGTGTTACATACTTGGGTCCTGCAGTTAGTAACTCCCTTCTTCTGGTTCTCCCCTCTATGTTTATAGAGGCGAGTCTTTATCTTTCCCAAATGAGGTCAATGTCCACTGTCCACACAACATATCAACTCCAACGTAAGTTTATTTTATCTTGCCTTCAGGAACCAGAGAATTGAAGTGAGAGAAAGAGGTTAGCAAATAGATGTGGATTCAGGCACACTCTTTGCTTCATCGCCACTCGATCCCGAGTGGGTACAGCTCACCCAGATAGTCACTCAATAGAACTAGCAGCCGGCGTGATGCTGGAACAATGACTCAGTCCCCTGCAAGGACCAAATCAAGGAGATCCCTCCTGATACTTCAACACTCCGCAGAGGCAGTCTGCGAAGCAAGGAATCCTTCCCTCCGACAGGTCACCAGGCCTTTCCCGAGTCAGCAATACTCTATTACTCGCCCTCTTGTTATGGGATCGATCCTCCCCTGGTTTCCTCTGTGTCAGAGCGGTTACCCTCACGCGGGTTCCCTGGGACTCCTCCTTGGCTGTAGACCCAGTCAAAGGTACTGGGCCTACCTGGAACTCTGCAGCCTCAGGCTGAAGGTGCCTGAGACTCCTCGATCAAGATGGGGCGCACCCCCCTCTGAGGGGTAGCTCCCTCCGGGCAGTGGGTCCCGGAATTGTCTCTCCTCCGGGCATGGGCCCGGGAATTCGCCCTCCGGGCATGGGCCCGGGGGAATTCGCCCTCCGGGCATGGGTCCCGGGAATTGGCTCTCCGGGCATGGACCCCGGGAATTGGCTCCCTGTGTAATGGTGTCTGGCCCTTATATATCCTCTCCCGGCATGCACAGCAGGCCAGAACCGCCCACCAACGGCAGCCGAGAGAGGACATCCAATACCTACTCCATCACCTGTGGTTCAACCCCCGGGTATAGGTGATAACACCACCTATACGTCCAAAGGGGAACTGCACGCCAGGTGACACAGCAGTAAGGCAGAGTCCAAATAATCAAGAGACCCGAGCCAACTATTGCTCTGGTCACCCCTAAATTTAGGTATAGCGGGGTTAAATTTGGGGACCCCACTACACCCCATAAAATTTTCCACATTTTGTCATGTTACAACTAAAAACACAAATGCATTTTATTGGGATTTTATGTGATAGACCAACACAAAGTGGCACATAATTGTTAAGTGGAAAGAAAACGATTTTCAACTATCTTTACAAATAAATATGTGAAAAGTGTGGCATGCATTTGTATTCAGCCCCCCTTTACTCTGATACCCCTCACTAAAATCTAGTGGAACCAATTGTCTTCAAAAGTCACCTACTTAGTAAATAGAGTCCACCTGTGTGTAATCTAATCTCAGTATAAATACAGCTGTTCTGTGAAGCCCTCATAGGTTTGTTAGAGAACTTTAGTGAACAAATGGCATCATGAAGGCCAAGGAACACACCAGCCAGGTCAAGGATAAAGTTATGCAGAAGTTTAAAGCATGGTTAGGTTATAAAAAAAAATATCCAAAGCTTTGAACATCTCACTGAGCTCTGTTCAATCGCTCATCTGAAAATGGAAAGAGTATGGCACAACTGCAAACCTACCAAGACATGGCTGTCCACCTAAACTAACAGGCCGGGCAAGGAGAGCATTAATCAGAGAAGCAGCCAAGAGGCCCATGGTAACTCTGGAGGAGCTGCAGAGATCCACAGCTCAGGTGGGAGAATCTGTCCACAGGACAACTATTAGTCGTGCTCTCCACAAATCTGACCTTTATGGAAGAGTGACAAGAAGAAAGCCATTGTTGAAAGAAAGCTTTTCTTCAGCAGGGACAGGAAAGCTGGTCAGAGTTGATGGGAAGATGGATGGAGCCAAATACAGGGCAAGCTTAGAAGAAAACCTGTTAGAGGCTGCAAAAGACTTGAGACTGGGATGGAGGTTCACCTTCCAGCAGGACAACGACCCTAAACATACAGCCAGAGCTACAATGGAATGGTTTAGATCAAAGCATATTCATCATGTGTTAGAATGGCCCAAAGTCCAGACCTAAAGCCAATTGAGAATCTGTGGCAACACTTGAAAATTACTGTTCACTGACACTCTCCATCCAATCTGACAGAGCTTGAGTTATTTTGCAAAGAGGAATGGGCAAAAATGTCACTCTCTAGATGTGCAAAGCTGGAGAGACATCACCAAAAAAGACTTGCAGCTGTAATTGCAGTGAAAGGAGGTTCTACAAAGTATTTACTAAGAGGGGCTGAATACAAATGCCCCCCACACTTTTCATGTATTTATTTGTATAATTTATCATTTTTCATCCACTTCACAATTATGTGCCACTTTGTGTTGGTCTATCACAGGGATATGCAATTAGCGGACATCCAGCTGTTGCCAAACTACAAGTCCCATCATGCCTCTGCCTCTGGGTGTCATGCTTGATGCTGTCAGAGTCTCGCTATGCCTCATGGGACTTGTAGTTTGGCAACAGCTGGAGGTCCGCTAATTGCATATCCCTGGTCTATCACATAAAATCCCAATAAAATACATTTATGTTTTTGGATGTAACATGACAAAATGTGGGAAATTTCAAGTGGTATGAATACTTTTTCAAGGCACTCTAAGCAAGCGGCCCGGTTCAATCACAAGCCTTGGACCCCTAATCCCCCAAACCTGCAGACAGGTCCCCTTAAACATCCTGAAGGGACGCCCCCACTTTCCTAAGTGGGGGTAATGTCTGTTGGCCATTGGGGACATCTGGTCTACAAGCATCTCGGATGCTCAGGTAAGAGATTTGGTGATCAGGGGCTGCAAGCTAGAGTCCCGCTCTTTGTCCCCACCCCGCTTTGTGTTGTCCAGCCAGTTACACAGGCAAGTTGGACAGCATAAAGCGCAGTTGGGGGTGGGAGGAGAGATTGGGACTCTAGCTTTTAGCCCCTGGACACCATGTCTCTTAACCACTTAAGCCCCGGACCAGGCCACTTTTTGCGATTCGGCACTGCGTCGCTTTAACTGACAATTGCACAGTCGTGCGACGTAGCTCCCAAACCAAATTGATGTCCTTTTTTCCCCCCCAAGTAGAGCTTTCTTTTGGTGGTATTTGATCACCTCTGCGGATTTTATTTTTTGCGCTATAAACAAAAATAGGAGGAAAGGGAGTTACCGCTCCAGGTGGATAGGCTTAGTAATCAGTGTCCTCTCAGGAAATCGTAGGTGCTGGCAATGCACAAGGCAAGAAAATAGAAATTGGTATGGACAGCTGCACTTCAAAAAAAAACCTTTAGAGCCGGTTCACACCAGGGCGACTCAGGATCCGACTTCAGGTCGCCCCGAGACGCCCCAAGTCGCGCTGTAATGTTAGTCTTTGGAGCTGTCTTTATGCACACTACAGAAGTCGCTCCGACTTCAAAAAAGGTTCCTGTACTACTTGAAAACGACTTCTAGGCGACTTGTACCCATTGATTTCAATGGAAGTTGCCTCCAAAGTCGGATCAGTGTCTTAACTGAAGCAACTTTACAGGAAGAGAAAATAGTTTTCTCAGGCAAACCCCTCCCTTCCACAGAGCTGATTATTGTTTGATTGGCCACTGGCAAAGTCGCCTGTCCTGGAGGAAACTTGAAGTTGCCTCGAAGTTGCTTTGAAGTTGCCTTGTAAAGTCGCGCTGGAAGTCGTGTTGCCCCAGTGTGAACCGGCTCTTACGGTTTGCCTTTATTGGTAAAAGGATAAAAGCACTACAAATCACAGCAAGAGTGGGGACATACAGACGACGCGTTTCGCACTATTATCTAGTGCTTTCTCATAGCTAGCATATATAAAAAGCACTTCAAATATATATAGTATCATTAAAAGAACATGTGATCAACACTGACCACTAGTAAATTTAGACCAATCAATAGATGGAATAAACAGTGATTAAACCGTGATTGAAACCACCTGTATGCATAAAATTAACCCATTGTGTATGTAAATTTTGTCACTCTACGAAAGACATGTCTGATTTAAATAGCAAGACCATATATATATGTACGTCTAATGCCCTGTACACACGATCGGTTTTACCGATGAAAACAGTCCGATGGACTTTTCTCATCGGACAAACCAATCGTGTGTGGGCCCCATCTGTCTGTTTTCCCATCGGTGAGAAAAAATAGAACATGTTTTAAATTTATCCGATGGGAAAAAAAACGATAGCAAATTCCTATCGTCTGTGTGGAACTCCATCGGACAAAAAACCCACGCATGCTCAGAATCAAGTCGACGCATGCTCAGAAGCATTGAACTTAATTTTTCTCGGAGTGTCGGATTTTTGACTGATGGTGTGTAGGCAAGACTGATGGAAGTCAGCTTCATCGGATTTCCGATGGAAAAATCCATCGGATTAGAATCCATAGGAAATCCGATCGGGTGTACAGGGCTTTAGTGTACAGACATCAATGTGTCTAAATCTAAAATAACTGATAATTACTACGTGAAAAACATAATATATGTATGTCTGTGTAAAACCATCAATGAGAAGTGGCCGACACCACCAGTGAAAGTGTAAATATAGCCACCTGGCAAAGATATTTGAAAATAAATCTTTTTAAACCAAGAACGTGTAATGGGTTATACGTGTAAAAAAATTATTAGTGAAGTAACAGGGTAGAAATCGTCCTATTTTGGACCTATATAGTGTAAATGAAAATACAAAAAATGCATGTGAATGAATGATCAAAGTCTGCGGTGCAAAAAATGTATTGAGATGTGAAAATAAGTCATCGTACACACATCATGTGAATAATGATCCGATGGTATGGGTAATATTGTAAATAAGTGTTAAATAGGATTATTGTGTATTGATTGGCCATAAACATGATATCTGATGCAACGATGTATACTAATAATGAGTGTTGTATCCATATACGCATGCATGTACATATAAGTAAAAAAGCAAAAGTAAATAGAAATATATGCATGTGAATATATAACTAACTCTTAACAATAAGGCTGGTTTTTCTCCATGTAGTCATAGGAAAAATGTATGGATGTGTAGATTAGGCTTGTGCAATTCGTTTCGTAACGAATCGAAATTCGTCCGAATTTAGCAACTTTCGGACATTCGGAAGCATTCGAATTTCCGAACAAAGCAATTACGAATAAAACCGAATCCGAAATAAATTATATCGCAAATAGCGAATGCCCGAATGTCCTCGGCATAATTCGTTATGAAAAAAGTTACGAATGTACGAATCCATTGGAAGCACAATAACACTCACTCTGCTCTCTGCTTCTCCCTCACCGTGCTGAACTCCCTCTCAAAATGGTGTACAGGGGCGGAGGTTATAGCCGCATGTAAACATGATATCTGATGCCATAATGATATATCTCCCAATTGTCCCTCATTTTAAGGGACTGTCCCTGATTTGAAAGAAAGTCCCTCTGTCCCTCTTTCCTCTGATCTATATAGTTGTATAAAAAATTTACTTTTTACCGTTCAAAAAGTGTTTCCCAGTGCTAAACCTTTCATCTAATTTCTGAATTGCTGCATTTGTACATTTAAAAATCCAGTAAAAACGAATAGTATGGGGTTCAAAAAAAGTACTTGTGGGTTTAACTCATATTTTTTTTTTTATATATAATTCTTCTTAACCACTTCCCTAGCCGCTCATAGTCATATGACGTCCACAGGTGGGATCTCCCATCCTGGGCGGGCGTCATATGACGTCCTCGGCTTCCCGCCACGTCACTCGGGAGCCCATGACCGTGGCTGGCGGCCGCGATGTCCGCTGGGCACCCGCGATTGCTCGTCACAGAGCAGGAACATGGATCTGTGTGTGTAAACACACAGATCCACATCCTGTCAGGGGAGAGGAGACAGATCATGTGTTCCTAGAATATAGGAAAACCCAACAAATTTCTTCATAAGTTTAGGCCAATATGTATTCTTCTACATATTTTTGTTAAAAAAATCCCAATAAGTGTATATTGATTGGTTTGCGCAAAAGTTATAGTGTCTACAAAATAGGGGATATATTTATGGCATTATCATTATTATTATTATTATTATTTTTACTAGTAATGGTGGTGATCAGCAATTTTTAGCGGGACTGTGACATTGCAGCGACTTTTGACACTTTTTTAGGACCGGTGACATTTATACAGCGATCAGAGCTAAATATAGCCACTGATTACTGTATAAATGTCACTGGCAGAAAAGGGGTTAACACTAGGGGGCGATCAAGGGGTAAATGTGTTCCCTGGGAGTTGTTTCTAACTGTGGGGGGAGGGGACTGCCTGGGAGTAGAGACAGATCACTGTTCCTGATCAATAGGAACATCAGATCTCAATCGGTTTACATTTACAGATCCCCGTTCTGGCTATCTGAGGAGCGATCGCGGGTCACCAGCGGACATCGCGGCTACGCACATCGGCTCCGGCCTCACGCCACTTAGAGCTCTTAAAGTGGCTAACGTACACCTACGGCAATTCACAAGGCCGTGCCAACCTGCTGCAGTATAATGACGGTGGCTGGTCCGCAAGCGGTTAAATAACAAACATCCCTATACTTACCTACTCTGTGCAATGGAATTGTTGGTGCTCCTGGCTACTCCTCTCTGTCCAGTGTCCCCACGAGAAGCCGTATCCCATGGCGGGACTAGTGCATGCTTCCGAGCCCTGCTACCGTGTCTATTAACACAGGCAGCAGGACTCGACCACACCCACCGCTCCCTCATCACTGGCTTTGAATGACAGCAGCGGGAGTCAGGGGTTCTCGGTGCCCCATCAAATCCAGTTAGACCCGGACGTGAGGGGGGAAAAGAGCTGCAGACGTGCACATCACTGGATCAAAGAAGGGCTCAGGTAAGTAAAAAAGGAGATGAGGGGCCAAAACCCATTTTTTACCGTAGTGCAAGTCACTTTAAACGGCCTATGCCATTCAACAACACTTGATTTCTGCATTGTTTGTTCACCATAAGCCTGTTGTAAAAGAGCTAAAGTTTCACTCACACGTTTGCCAATTTTTTTTTTTTATTGGAAAACCAACTTTATGGAAAAGTATATGCATGGTACATAAATCGATATAAACCATTGTGACCAAAAAAGTAATACATACTGTACATAAACGCATTGAAGTATCTGAGTGACATAAAAATAAATACCCAACAGAAGTGGAGCCAGCACACACTAAAGAAACAAAGAAGAAGAGAGAAAAAAAGAAAAAGGAGGGGAAGTGAGGGATAAACATATCAAGTACACGTTTCACCATTCGCCAACCATCTGCTCCAGACCTTCTCATACTTAAGCGGACACCCTCTATGTACATAAATCCGTTTCTTATATGGAAGAGTGTCGTTAACCTATTTTTTCCAGCACTGAATTGTGGGGGGCAGGGCCTGCGCGTTTGCCAATTTTCACGTAAAATTTGATGTTAATCTGCTGCTCCACATTCCTGTCACTCATTTTCCACCAACAGCGCAATGCACAAACGTGTTATTTCTTCTACTACTCCATAAAGACTGAGTCAACTGGTCTGCGACCCAAGCGAGTGCAAGTTAGAATATGTCCGAAAACTCTGGAGTGTGAATGCCTGTGCGACTCACCACCATAGTGCTATGCCGCGGGCAATCTGGAAATCAAATTGTCCCACCTCGTAGACTAACAAGGAATTGTATTGGTAGGCCCTCGGAGTACACAGTTTTTGGTAGATCTAAAGGAGATTGTACGGAAATGATAAAACCAGGTTGTAAGATATATCAGCCTGGCCTCCATAGGAACCCCTAAACCCAGAGCCCTTAAGCGTACATTCATTGACCTCAGTATCAAAAGTCACACCTCCTCCCACATCCTGTACCCTGCTATTGGTCATGTGACGGACCAATGATAATGGCTAGACTAAGAAGGTTGGGGAGTTGTACAATCCTCATACTTACTATAAGCAACAGCCAGTCACCAGAAATATCTTCATACTCCCTAAACGTTGTTAGAATCGCCAGGACCAGACACCCCAACACTATTAGGAACCTGGAACACAAAGATAAATGCATTTGATTATAAAAGTGTGCTTATCGTTTTGAAATTCAGAAGTTATTAAACTTTACAAAATAATTATTATTTACCCTAGCATGTACTTATGAATTTGTTTCTGAATGAACCGCTGGGAATAGAAGTGTTTAAAGTGTTGGGTCTGTAATAGACCCAGAAGTTGGTCTACTAGCTGGTCTCATTTTTCTAATCGGTAAGTGCAGACTGACAACTTGGAATAGTGGCAACAATTTATGTCAGCGATCCTACTTCATTGATAAGGAACAGAATGAATTCTCATGGGTCACAGTCATGATTTTTTGCTGAAGTGGAGAATGAGCCCTTTGCAACCTTTTCAACAAAAATTATATGACCAAATGTCTAGGGTCTTCACATCCACAACCCTAATTTTAGTTCCTAGTGTATTTAACACAGTTATATGACAAACCCAAGTTCATGCATTGTCTTCTCCAGCTTTGACAGTCATCCTATACTGTACTGCATTCCAAAGTGAGTCCAGGCTGTGCAGTGACGTTCCCCTAAGATAAGGTAACCAGATTTTTAAAATGAAATACGGGGACATATTTTTTTTTTTTTTTTTTACTAGTAATGGCGGCAATCGGCAACTCTCTGCGCGTCGCTGACGCCGCCTGCCTTGCAGCCTATCAAGTCTTAAGCCTAGTACACAAAAACCCGTTGTTTTTCCTGACGAGATTCTTGACAAGAATCTTGTCCCGGCCAAGTGTACACACACTCCATTCAAAAGAACCGCCGTTCTTTTGAATGGAACGAACGCGGTGACATCATTGACTACGACGAGCATGCGATCATCACATTCGATGCCGTCGCCGCCATCTTGCTACAACCTACCTATGCCTAGGAAGCTACCGCGCATGCGTCAAAGTCATTTCGAGCATGCCCGGGTTTCCACGGCGACAGGTAAGTATGCACACTCTCGGGTTTCTTGTCGGGAAGCAGGCCGACAAGAATCCTGACGAGAAAATAGAGAGCAGGTTCTCTTTTTTTTTTTGTCGAGATTCTGGGCAGTTTCCTTGATGAGAAACCTGAAAGCCTCGTACACACGCACGTTTTTCTCGGCAAGAAAGCTCTGCCAGCAGTTTTCTTGTCGTTTCTTGCTGAGAAAACCGGCCGTGTGTACGAGGCCTTACTCTCAAGGTCCCGGCTACTACTGGGTGGGGAGCGGAGGAAGATCACTCCGCCAGGGAAGGCAAGGTGATGAACAGGCAGGCGGCTGGCCGGGACTTGAGCCAAGACAGAACATGCGAGCGGAGCTGAATGGGCAACCGAAACTGAAGAAATATTCCCTCCACTCCGACCAGCACATGATCATCAGAAAGGGGCACAGATAATGGAAAAAATACCCCCTAAGCTAGTGGGAGTGGCGGAGCGGGGGAGGGGTGTAATTTAGAATTTTGTTTTTTATTCTGCACTGACTGTCTTTGAAATTGCCCCAGCCCCTGTTCAAATCCAATCAGAGACAAAACCGGGGACAGACTTGGTCTGGGGACAGTGTCCTCAATCCGGGGACTGTCCCCAGAAACCGGGGATGTCTGGTCACCCTACCCTAAGAGATTTGTCCATTATGCCCTGGGCTCACCAGAAGTGGCCGAATTATGCTAGGCATCATTCAACCTGGAAGAAAACTTATGACCAGCAGCAGAGGGTACAAAGGGCAGCACAGCAGCATGGAAAGGGTCAATAATGCTTTACAAAGATTTTTTGATTCAACACAAAAGGAGAGGGAACAAAACTTTTTTTTTTTTTAAATCCAGGAGTTGAGCCTCAACCCCTTTCCAAAGGCTATTTGTATTGTAATGTTCCCCGCTATGATACCCTACGCCAAGGACACATTAAAAAACGTTCTTAACTTTTGAGAGCCAGAAGCCGCCACTTTGGGTAGCTGCTGGCTCTCCATCCACAGCTAAAAATACTATTGACAATTAGGAATCAAACAAAGTGGTTCCTGTTTATGTGATCATGAATTATACACTTCATAAAATATAAGGTATGGTTCACGAAATACTATATCTTCTAGAGCACTTATGTCAAACAGAAGGCCTGCGGGCCGAATACAGCCTGCCAGGCCTTGTCATGTAGTCCTTGCACCCAGTTTTGCAGCGAGAAAGTAGCGTAAATCCATTCTGTCATTTCTGGCTCTCACCCAGGTTGGAGAGAGAGAGATTGAATGAAGATTGGGGGGGAAGGGGTTGGGGTTTCACACTGTGCATAGCGCACCCCTAAACCCTGAACTCTCTACACAGCACACCCCTGAACTCTGCACTCTGTATGTAATGCACTCCTGAACTCTGCACGTAGTGTAATTTTGAACTCTGCACTCAGTATGCAACGCACTCCTAAACTCTACACTCGACACATAGAGTAATTTGAACTGCACTCGGTACGTAACATAATTTGAGCTCTGCTCTCTGCATGTAGCATAATCCTGAACTTTGCACTCTGTATGTAGTGTAGTTTGAACTCTGCACTCTGTACCCAACGCACTCCTGAACCCTGCACTCTGTACATAGCGTACCCCAGATACAACCTAACAGGCCAGATTTTATGTATTACCTTGGGGAGATGCAGACTAGAATACTGCAATCACTGAGCAGCAAATGATATCACCTGTGATGTATTTCACTTTTCTTGCAAACCTGGCCTGTTAGTGGGCCCTGAGGACAGGGTTGATGGCCACTGGTCTACAGAATGTTCGGACCTCTCCAGGCCAAGTCTTTTTACACACTTGGATAAATATCTTCCAGTTGATGAATCAGCACAGTGTGTCTACAATCTACAGAGGATGACCTTCCTCCAGTTAGTGATTGCTGTACCCAAAAGGCGAAGATGTAACGGATAAATTATATCATATCTGAATAGACCCAGATGAGATATTATCTTACATGAGTGACAATTTATCTTACAATGAGCACTTAAGGAGAGGAAATGAAATGTAGCCTATAAAATTATTTTTCTAACCAATAGGGATGCAAGAACCCGAAGGATAAGATGGTAACATATTAATGGCCTGGTTCAGGCTTTTGCCGATAGTCACAGTTTGAGATAATTCAGAACTCATTTGTGGGTGGGTGCAGCGGCAGAAAACAGGTGCAAAGAAACAAGAATATACTGTAATTTAGGTTCGGCCATACACAACAAGCCCAGCAGGAAGGCAACACAACCGGGAGCACTCACAGGATGTAACAGCAATACAATCATCTGTCTGGAGGATAAGAATGTGGCCTGGCCAGTCCGTATACATTTGGGTAGGCTTACAGGTAGGATGGTGTGTCTCTGCACTTTCCCTGCTCCTCAGGAACCTCTCCCTGACACTATACACTGTCCCTGACAGACAGCTAACCTGTCCCTACTTTAGCCACCCTCTGCATGTAGCGCAATTTGAGCTCTGCTCTCTGTATGTAGCGTAATCCTGAACTCTGCATGTAGCATAGTTTGAACTCTGCACTCTGTACGGAACACACTCCTGAACCCTGCACTCTGTACGTAGTGTACCCCAGATACAACCGGCCCTTTGAGAGTAACCATACCGCTGATTTGGCCCCACAATGAAATTGAGTTTGACACCACTGCTCTAAGGAATATACCAACATCCCATCTACTGAGTTAATTTAAAAACAAAAACACAAATCTTTCAGACTTTTTCGATACTATACTGAATACAACTGAACATCAGAGTATGTACTATGTCAACCCTTGTCAAACTGGTTGCTGGAGGAACTTCTGGACACGTTTCCTGGGCCAACTCTGTCCCACGTCCTCCAGAGAAACTCAGAGGTATTTTGAACAGCAATAATGTTATTACAGCAATATCATAAAACTATTACAGTGGCATTCAGATCGCCAACTGCACCTTAATGCACCATATAGTAAGCCAATAGGGGGGAAGAAAGGTGGAGGGGCTATCTCAAGAACAAGTGTGGATGTAATAACCCCTGGATGTTAATTCTGTGCATAACCTGGTCAAGAGGACTGTAACTGCCTCGCAGTTGTCCTTGATATGTCTGAGATCACCCAGATGTTTGGTAGATGACCCTATAGAGGTATATGGAGTCAGAGGAAAGAAGATTGTAACCAAAAGACTAGAGGCCCCTTGGCTGTTGCAGTCTTCCAATTTAGGTAAGCATGCATCTGGGGTGGGGGAACGGGGTTTCTTTAGATCAGGAAAAAAAGTAGGTTCAAAAGGTTAACTCTACTTTATTACAATTATCCTTTATTAAAATGATCTATTTCAATCTACAGGCAACTGCCATTTTCTGAAGTTCTATCGGGGCTGCCTCTTGTGAGGGCATTCTGTACATGGCTGGTGTATACAGTGCCTTGCAAAAGTATTCACCCCCTTGGCATTTTTCGTGTTTTGTTGCCTCACAACCTGGAATTAACATAGATTGTTTGATGATTTGCATCATTCAATTTACAGAACATGCCCACAACTTTGAAGGTGTTTTTTTTTTTTTATTGTGAAGCAAACAACAAATAGGACAAAATAACAGAAAAAGTAATTGTGCATAACTATTCACCCCCCTAAAGTCAATACTTTTTAGAGCCACCTTTTGAGGCTATCACAGCTCCAAGTTGCTTTGGATAAGTCTCTATGAGCTCGTCACATCTTACCACTGCCATTTTTGCCCATTCCTCCTTGCAACACTGCTCCAGCTCCTTCAAGTTGGATGGTTTGCGCTTGTGAACAGCAATCTTTAAGTCTGACCACAGATTTTCTATTGGATTGAGGTCTGGGCTTTGACTAGGCCATTCCAACACATTTACTTGTTTCCCCTTAAACCACTCAAGTGTTGCTTTAGCAGTGTGTTTGGGGTCATTGTCCTGCTGGAAGGTGAACCTCCATCCTAGCCTCAAATCACACACAGAGTGCTACAGGTTTTGCTCAAGAATATCCCTGTATTTAGCACCATCCATCTTTCCCTCAACTCTGACCAGTTTCCCAGTCCCAACTGCTGAAAAACATCCCCACAGCATGATGCTGCCACCACCATGTTTCACTGTGGGGATGGTGTTCTTTGGGTGATGTGATATGTTGGGTTTGCGCCAGACATAGCGTTTTCTTTGATGGCCAAAAAGTTCAATTTTAGTCTCATCAGACCAGAGCACCTTCCTCCATACATTTTGGGAGTCTCCCACATGCCTTTTCGCAAACTCAAAACGTGCAATTTTGTTTTTTGCTGAAAGTAATGGCTTTCTTCTGGCCACTCTGCCATAAAGTCCAACTCTATGGAGCGTACGGCTTATTGTCGTCCTATATACAGATACTCAAGTCTCTGCTGTGGAACTCTTCAGCTCCTCTCTGATTAATGTCCTCCTTGCCCGGTCCGTGAGTTTTGCGTGTGCAGCCGTCTCTTGGCAGGTTTGCTGTTGTGCCATGTTATTTCCATTTGGTTATGATAGATTTGATGGTGCTCCTAGGGATCATCAAAGATTAGGATATTTTTTATAACCTAACCCTGACTTGTAATTCTCAACAACATTGTCCCTTACTTGTTTGGAGAGTTCCTTGGTCTTCATCGCAGTGTTTGGTTAGTGGTGCCTCTTGCTTAGGTGTTGCAGCCTCTGGTGCCTTTCAAAAAAGTGTGTATATGTGTAGCGGGTATTTAAATTTAGGGGGAGCATCTGTGTGGTAGTATGACCCAGATGCTCTGATTGTTAGGGAATTTGGGACCCTTTTTATTCGTGGAGGACTCCAGTGGTGTGCAGTTCCCTGCGGCCTGTGGGTGGCGCTGTCGCCCTGGGCCGGGGTTGAACCATCACTGCAGCGCTGTGCCCTTTTTGTCCTGTTTTGGCAGCCGTGCAGCGGGGCGGGGAACCCGCTGTGCCTCTAGGGAGAGGGGATAAAGGGGAGAGACGCCCTCAACACGAGGTTCAGAGTCGGAGGTCACAGCCGCGCCCAGGCACCTTCAGCCTGGGTGCTGGTGTTCCGGAGTTCCAGGCCCGGGTGCCCTTGACTTGGCCAGAGCGGGAGATGGAGTCCATCCCAGGCACCTTCAGCCTGGAGTGAGGTACTACGGAGGAGGCCCGGGGCCCAGTACCTTCGACTGGGTTCCGCAGGGGTGGAAGAGTCCGAGGGGCCCTAAGGTGTTGAGTGCCCGAATCTGAGACGAGGAGGCCAGGGAGCGTAACCTCTCCGAACAGTCCGGTGCAGCATTTACCGGTGACGGCGGGGCCTCTGGTAACTCTCTTGGAAGGATGTCTTCCCTCTGACAGGGGCTGCACTTAGCGAAGGTAAATTCTGTTCCTGTTCTACACGGTCGGTGGCAGCGGCTGTGCGCCATAACCGTTGATGACACCACAATGGTTAGTTCTATTTGAGGATTGTGCCTTGACCTACTCCCCACTTATACTGAACTGTTCTTTGGGTCACAACCTGTCTGCTGTTAAAGGACGATTTATTGCTGTCAGAGAATAAATAAGAGTTGGACCTTTTCAGTGGTGTGGAACTCCAGTTACTGGGAGCAAAGCGGGGTCATCTGCAGAACGGACTTGGCTCTGGGTTATGCACACGACCCGAAGGTAAACAGGTGTTGGCTTTCACCTCTACACATTAGAGGACATAGGCCGTAGTGTACCGCACCCCTCCTCCCTGATCCCCCTAGACAAGACAACAAGCCGAGAAGAAGAAGGAGTGAGAGGGGTTAGGCCGCTACATATGTAATGACAGATCATGTGACGCTTAGATTGCACACAGGTGGACATCATTTCACTAATTATGTGACTTCTGAAGGTAATTGCTTCCACCAGAGCCTTTTTATGGGCTTCATAACAAAGGGGGTGAATACATATGCACATGCAAATTATCATTTTTTTATTTCTGAAAAATCGTTTTATGTATATGTAGCGGGGTCCCCTTTAAGACTCCCGGGACTACCTTGCCCAGAATCCTTTTCGGCAAGTTTCCACCCCAGAGACTCATGGGAGGGGTTATAAAAGGAGGAGGCGAGGCTGGGCTCGGCCTCTTTGGGACACGAGACTTCAGTGACTGATCCTCCTGTGCGGATGTGCCGGAGTGCAAGGCCTGAAGCCTGAGGCCTTGCGCAGCACCAAAGAGCCTTCCACCCCACTGCGAGCCTGGGTGGCATCTGACTTCGCTCATCTACAGCCTTGGTTGGATCGGGGACCCGATCGCTGGAGACACTGTGTGTGAGGACACAGTCGGTGGAAGTTCCCAGACTGGGATCGCGTCCGGAGGTGTGAGCGAGCGTATGCTCAGACCATATACTGTTTGTTGCTGATGTGCCTGTAGACTGCCGTGGCCCACAAGTTCATATTTGATATTCTCGCTGGAGATCCATATCAGAGCTGAACTCAGAGGTTCTTCAGTAAAGTGTTTATTCCATTACAATCTTCCCACTGGATTACAAATGTTATTCTGTTATGTGCACCACCTTTAAAGAATTGCCGGTGAAGAAACCATCATCCCCTATAGACTGAATTTTAGATATCTGAGCCAGGCCTGGCCAGCTAGTTAGTTCATTTAGTTACTGCGCCACAGGGCGCCTAGTTAACGGTCGCCCACGCGGCGCACCTTTACTGTTCATTCAATGCATAGTATGTTTATTGCTGCAGGGCTCTGCAACTTATTACCTGTAAACTGTTACCACTGTTAACCTTTTTTACCATAAGCTTAAAGTAAATTAGATACCCCCCTTTCATTATTGCCTTGGTGTCTGAGTTTACTCATACAGTATAAGAAATATATTGGTGCCATAACTAACCGTGCCAGTAGGGGGTCGAGTACATTGCCGGGGGTTGGCAGAGCTGTCTTCAGGGCCCAAACTAAATCTGCTGCCTTCTTAGTTGAAGGTATCGCTACATATATATTTTTCTAATTTTACTTCACCAACTTAGACTATTGTGTTCTGATCCATCACATATAATTCAGATAAAAAACAAACAAAAAAACATTGAACTAAAGGCTGTAATGTAACAAAATAGGTAAAAAGCCAAGGGGGTGAATACTTTTGCAAGGCACTGTAAATCTCCTTGAGTAATGAAGTTTCCTGCTGAGGTGATCGGCTCACTGATGTTCCCAGGAGTTCTTCTCTTATCATAACATTGGGAAGGATCACACGATTGTAGCACTCAAGAAGCATTCAAGGAGCTGCTGCAGGAAATGGATATGACTGGCAACTACGTACACATTCTAATACAAACAGCAACAGGTAGGACTGCTCAAAGTTTGTTAAAATCCTTATAATATCCTTATGATATGTAAATTGCACTGTATGTAGTATATCTTCAGCTTAAGAGGAGTTCTACTTTAACTGCATTAAGTAGCACACAAGTGACCTAAGTGCAATGTGGCTGAACATTGTGTACTTCCCGCACTGTCTCCAGCAGTAGTGGTCTACAGAATGTTCGGACCTCTCCAGGCCAAGTATTTTTACACACTAATGCCCTGTACACATGATCGGATTTCCGATGGAATACAATCCGATGGAATTTTCCGTCGGAATTCCGATGAAGCTGACTTTCATCAGTCTTGCCTACACACCATCAGACAAAATTCCGACCGTCCAAAACGCGGTGACGTAAAACACTCCGACGAGCCGAGAAAAATTAAGTTCAATGCTTCTGAGCATGCGTTGACTTGATTCTGAGCATGCGTGGGTTTTTTCTCCGTTGGAGTTCCACACAGACAATCAGAATTTCCTACCGTTTTTTTTTTTTTTCCCATCGGGAAAAATTTAAAACATGTTCTATTTTTTAACACCGATGGAAAAAAGTCCGATGGGGCCCACACACGATCATTTTTTCCAATGAAAAAAGTCCATTGGATTTTTTTCATTGGAAAAAACGATCGTGTGTACAGGGCATTAGATAAATATCTCCCAGTTGATGAATCAGGGCAGTGTGTCTACAATCTACAGGAGATGACCTTCCTCCAGTTAGTGATTGCTGTACCCAAAAGGCGAAGATGTAAAGGATAAATTATATCATATCTGAATAGACTCAGATGAGATATTACCTTAAATGAGTGACAATTTATCTTACAATGAGCGAAATGTTGCCTATAAAATTATTTTTCTAACAAATAGGGATGTAAGAACCTGAAGGATAAGATGGTAACATATTAATGGCCTGGGTTAGGCTTTTGCCGATGGTCACAGTATGAGTTCATTCAGAACTCATTTGTGGGTGGGTGCAGCGTGGTGCGGCAGCAGAAAACATTTTGAGTCCAGGTGCAAAGAAACAAGAATATACTGTAATTTAAGTTCGGCCATACACAACAAGCCCAGCCGGAAGGCAACACAACCGGGAGCACTCACAGGAAGTAACAGCAATACAAGCATCTATCTGGAGGATAAGAATGTGGCCTGGCCAGTCCGTATCTATTTAGGGAGCCTTAGAGGTAGGATGGTGTGTTTCTGCACTTTCCCTGCTCCTCAGGAACCTCTCCCTGACATTATACACTGTCCCTGCCAGACAGCTGACCTGTCCCTACTTTAGCCACACGGGAAATGCACACCAAGCCCAGGAGCCAAGGTCTTAAATAGACTCTGCCTGTCTCAAGATGGCTGCCAGAGTCACATGGGGCGCAGGCATCCAATCGGATAGCTGTACCCTGTGACCCAGGAAACCATCAAGGAAATAGGTTCCTCCTGACTTCCTCTCCCTCTGAAATGGCGCTGCTGTTGAGTGCCACCTGCAGTGGAGAAAATAGACAGCGCCTGTCTACACATTGACAGATGCTTGTGACCTATCATTGACCTTCTTCTGACCATGCTGATTGGTTCCCGATCTGACAAGGAAGTCGCTGTCAGATACAGCAAAATCACATACTGTACCTAGCAGCCAACACAGTTCTACTATGGGATCCCTGTTAAAAAATGAGCATTTCACCAAATTTAAAAGCCCCGTTTACATAATCACTTCACTTATTTCTTTCTTAGTAAATACCCTTTTTATTATCCTCACAATTCTGCCTCCTTGGTCTTGTGACTCAGCCCTTGTCATCCCCTCCAAGTACAAAGCTGCAAGGCCATAGGTGCCAAACTCGTATTTCGTCTTCAAAGGTTTCCAAGTTTACAAGCTTTCAGCAGACTTCGATGGGATTTTTGCAAGCTTCAGGCCGGGTTCACACTGGGGCGACAAACTCTCCGACATTGGGAGCTCATTTCGCATGACGTGTGAAAATCAATGTTTCCCTATGGGAGCCGTCTTAACTGGTCCGACACATGTCGGTCCGACTTTGAGAATGCTCCCTGTACTACTTTGGTCCGACTTTGATCTGACTTCAGCCCATTGACTATCATTGAAGTCGGATCAAAGTCGGACCGCAGTCTTGCATAATCCGACTTTGGCATGCGACTTGTGCTGTGCTGCTCTTGAGGGGGAACTCCAGGCCAAATTTTAAATAAAAAAACGGCATGGGGGTCCCCCCCAAAATCCAAACCAGACCCTTATCCGAGCACGCAACCTGGCAGGCCGCAGGGGAAGAGGTGGGGACGAGAGCGGCCCCCCCTCCCGAACCGTACCAGGCCGCATGCCCTCAACATGGGGGGTTTGGTGCTCTGGGGCAGGGGGGCGACCTGCGGCCCCCCCACCCCAAAGCACCCTGTCCCCATGTTGATGAGGACAGGGCCTCTTCCCGACAACCCTGGCCGTTGGTTGTCGGGGTCTGTGGGCAGGGGGCTTATTGGAATCCGGGAGCCCCCTTTAATAAGGGGGCCCCCAGATCCCGGCCCCCCACCCTATGTGAATGAGTATGGGGTACATCGTACCCCTACCCATTCACCTGGTGGAAAAAAAAATGTCAATAAAAAACACACACAGCTTTTTAAATTAATTTATTGCACAGCTCCGGGGGTCTTCTTCCGACTTCGGGGGTCTCCGGTTCTTTCTTCTTCCGGGCCTTCGCTACCTTCTTCCAGCTCTTTTGCTAGCGGGGCCCGGTCTTCTCCGTCGCCTTCTTCTTCTCCCGCTCTCCGGTTTTTCTCTCGCTCTCCGATTCTGTCTTCGCCGGGCCTCCGCTATCTTCTTCCAGCTCTTTTGCTAGCGGAGAGGCCCGGTCTTCCCGTCGTCTCGTCCGGCTCTCCATTGTCCTTCTGCCGGCCCCTCCACTATCTTCTTCCAGCTCTTTTGCTAGTGGAGGGGCCGGTCTTCCCGTCGCTGTCGCCTTCTCTCTTCTCCTCCTCGATGTTGACACGTCGCTTCCTCCCGCTCTAATGCTGGGTGTTGCGGTGCGTGCCGATTGATATATCGTCTCATGACGTCACAGTCACATGCTCCCATGACGTCACAGTCACATGCTCCGGGGCCACCTGTGACGTCATGAGAAACCTTTATTAATTCGGAGCGGAGCGAACAGCCAGCATTACAGCGGGAGGAAGCGACGAGTCAACATCGAGAAGAAGAGAGAAGAAGACGGCGACGGGAAGACCGGCCCCTCCACTAGCAAAAGAGCTGAAAGAAGATAGTGGAGGGGCCGGCAGAAGGACAACGGAGAGCCGGACGAGACGACGGGAAGACCGGGCCTCTCCGCTAGCAAAAGAGCTGGAAGAAGATAGCGGAGGCCCGGCGGAAGAAAGAACCGGAGAGCGGGAGAAGAACCGGAGAGCGGGAGAAGAAGAAGGCGACGGAGAAGACCGGGCCCCGCTAGCAAAAGAGCTGGAAGAAGATAGTGGAGGCCCGGCAGAAGAAAGAACCGGAGACCCCCGAAGTCAAAAGAAGACCCCCGGAGCTGTGCAATAAATTAATTTAAAAAGCTGTGTGTGTTTTTTATTGACATTTTTTTTCCCACCAGGTGAATGGGTAGGGGTACGATGTACCCCATACTTATTCATATAGGGTGGGGGGCCGGGATCTGGGGGCCCCCTTATTAAAGGGGGCTCCCGGATTCCGATAACCCCTCCGCCCGCAGACCCCGACAACCAACGGCCAGGGTTGTCGGGAAGAGGCCCTGTCCTCATCAACATGGGGACAGGGTGCTTTGGGGTGGGGGGGCCGCAGGTCGCCCCCCTGCCCCAGAGCACTAAACCCCCCATGTCGAGGGCATGCAGCCTGGTACGGTTCAGGAGGGAGGGGGGGCCGCTCTCTCTCGCCCCCCCTCTTCCCCTGCGGCCTGCCAGGTTGCGTGCTCGGATAAGGGTCTGGTTTGGATTTTGGGGGGGACCCCCACGCCGTTTTTTCGGCGTAGGAGTTCCCCTCCAAATCCAGACCAGACCCAAGGACCTGGTATGCCCCTGGAGGGGGAACCCATGCCGGTTTTTTATTTAAAATTTGGCCTGGAGTTCCCCCTCAAGATTCATACAAAACACAGTGCCTGGTATTGGCGGGGATCCAAGTCGGATCCCCGTTGATTGAAAGTCGGACATATGTCGGCTTCATGTCGCGGGGCAAAGTCGGATCCAAAGTAGGACGGCTGTCGTGTCGCACTAGTGTGAACCCAGCCTCAGCACAACTTTGAAGATTATTGAAAAATTGTTTAAAGCTGCAACCAATACTCTCATCAAGCTCTGTTCAGTACTCCTGAATTGAAGAGTGCTTTAAAGCTGAACTCCAGTTAAAAGTAGTAATACTCTGGTGTAACAGTGTACCCCTACCTTAGATCAGGCTTTCTCAGCCAGGGTTCCTCCAGAGATTTCTAGGGGTTTCTTGACCAATTCGTTGTTTCTGCTTCTCAAATAAGCTACCATTGACACTAATGCCCCATACACACGATCGTTTTTCATGTCGTTAAAAATGCCATTAAAAAAAATGGCCATTAAAAATGATCGTGTGTAGGCTCCAGAGCATTTTTAACGACGTGAAAAACGGCCATTAAAAATTTCGAACATGCTCTCTTTTTTCACGTCGTTTTTCATGTCGTTTTTTTTAACGACGTGAAAAACGATAGTGTGTATGCTTTAACGACGTGAAAAAAAAACGTGCATGCTCAGAATCAAGTATGAGACAGGAGCGCTCGTTCTGGTAAAACTAGCGTTCGTAATGGAGATAGCACATTCGTCACGCAGTCACGGACTGAAAAGCACGAGACTGAAAAGAGCGAATCGTCGCTCAACAAACTACTAACATGAAGGGTGGCGCCATTCGAACGGAACTTCCCCTTTATAGTGCCGTCGTACGTGTTGTACGTCACTGCGCTTTGCTTGATCGTTTTTTTAAATGATCGTGTGTACGCAAGACAGGCTTGAGAGGAAACATGAAAAAAACGACGTGAAAAACGGCAAGAAAAAAAATGGCAAGAAAAACGATCGTGTGTATGGGGCATAATGCTCTTTTTAGCTTTCTGTAATGCCCCATACACACGATCGTTTTTCATGCCGTTAAAAATTCCATTTTTAAAAATGGGCATTAAAACCGATCGTGTGTATGCTCCAGAGCATTTTTAACGGCGTGAAAAACGGCCATTAAAAATTTCGAACATGCTCTATTTTTTCACGTAGTTTTTCATGTCGTTTTTTTTAACGACGTGAAAAACTATAGTGTGTATGCTTTGACGAGGTGAAAAAAACGCGCATGCTCAGAATCAAGTATGAGACGGGAGCGCACGTTTTGGTAAAACTAGCGTTTGTAATGGAGATAGCACATTCGTCACGCTGTAACGGACTGAAAAGCAGGAGGCTGAAAAGCGCGAATCGTCGCTCAACAAACTTTACTAACATGAAGGGTGGCACCATCCGAACGAAACTTCCCCTTTATAGTGCTGTCGTACGTGTTGTACGTCACTGCGCTTTGCTCGAGCGTTTTTTTTAATGATCGTAAGACAGGCTTGAGAGGAAACATGAAAAAAAAACGACGTGAAAAACGTTGGTTTAAAAAATGGCATGAAAAACGATTGTGTGTACGCCGCATTAGAGGGACATTTTTTCCATTCTGCCCACTGATCACCAGTGTAATGGGACACTTCTTCCACTGACCATCAATGTAAGGACCATTCCTCTTACTGACTACCAATGTAAGGAGCATTCTTCCCACTGACCACCAATGTAAGGAACATTTTTCCCACTGACCACCAATGTAAGGAACATTCTTCCCACTGACCACCAATGTAAGGAACATTCCTCTTTCTGAGCACCAATGTAAGGGGCATGGGAGAAGAATAGATGTCACAGCCTCTTCCAAAAGCAATTTCTCCAAACAGAAATAAGGTATAGAAATACTGTACTTTCTGCTTGTATTATAAACCAAGAAATTCCAGCACTCATTGTACAGTTTGTCACAACCTGGACAGCGTCCAGGCTCTCTTCTTCTCTTGTGACGAAACGCATAGGCTGGAGCTTTGGTTGGTGACATCTTCACGCTCACCAGTTGCATCTCGGCAAAGTTCTGTATATGCTTGCGATTTCCTCAACATTGTTTTCAATTTCTTTTTATTTATCTTTTTTCCAGTACAAAAACAAAAACTTTTACATTTATACAAGATTCACTTATAATTACATTATTCCCCTGAGTTATTCAACATGCCGAATCTTGATATATATCAGTTACTTATCGTTTAAAAACAATATACCTTCTATCAATCTACGGCATTATTCCTTTTTATCTTCCCTATCCAGTCATCCTATCATTCATTCACAAATGAACCAAAGAAAAAAAAAAAAAAAAAGGGTGGAAATTTCCCTTCCCCCCCCCCCCCCACTCGTTTCAACCTTTTCCCTTCTCCCCTTCATATTTCTCCTTATTTTCCACTTATATATATTCCTTCATTCCTTCCGAGAGCCAAAATTCCTCCCATTTTTGCCAAATTTCTGGCATTTGGCTATTTATATATCCTTCTTCTCTTATCTGTCTTTCCATATATTGTATTTCGTTCAATTCACATATCCATTATATTTTATCCTGAACATTGTGAGTGATATTCCATTAATAAAGATATGCCTTTTTTATTTGCTACACTGTTATGTTTACTCCTTCTCCCCCATGGTATATGTGGTGTTCTTATTGTCATACTGCTTTTGGATGAATCGTTTATGGTGCATGATGATGCCACGTGATATACACTATATTACCAAAAGTATTGGGACACCTGCCTTTACACGCACATGAAATTTAATTGCATCCCAGTCTTAGTCCGTAGGGTTCAATATTGAGTTGGCCCACCCTTTGCAGCTATAACAGCTTTAACTCTTCTGGGAAGGCCGTCCACAAGGTTTAGGAGGGTGTCTATGGGAATGTTTGACCATTCTTTCAGAAGCGCATTTGTGAGGTCAGGCACTGATGTTGGACGAGAAGGCCTGGCTCACAGTTTCCGCTCTAATTCATCTCAAAGGTGTTCTCACACACTCCTAAACCTTATGGACAGCCTTCCTAGAAGATTTGAAGCTGTTATAGCTGCAAAGGGTGGGCCAACTCAATATTGAACCCTACGGACTTAGACTAGGATGCCATTACATTTCATGTGCATGTAAAGGCAGGCGTCACAATACTTTTGGTAATATAGTGTACATCCTAATCTGAGATCCTTTAAGTCCAGGAGAAGACTTTTCTTTCATCTGGAGGAGAGGATTTTCTCAGCTAAGCACACCCTCCTGCCTGTATGCCTAAGCTAAGGGCAGATGGATTCCAGGAAGTAAATATTACATGAATCATTTGCCCTTACTCAAGATGGCCACAGCTCAAAATGCTAGGGAAGTGTTTTTCAAAGTGATTCCACCCCCCCCCCCCCCAAAAAAAAAGCATGAAGTCCTGGACGGATAGGGGAGTTTGAATATTAAAAATTATTCAAAAAGCTTTTTCAGTTTGTGGTACTCAGATATGGTTTAGTTCTACTTTAAAGGGCTTCACACGCAGCTGCTGTAAACTTGCTGAAAGCTTTGGACATTCTTGCTGTCAATTACACCCTTTAGACAAATGTTTACAAGCTGGGTTCTGTGTGAACTAGGCCAAAGGCAAGCCGTGTTCCTGAAATTGCTCCAAGGTCATGTCATGTGGTCATTTTAGAGGGAGATATCACGTATTTCTCTTCCTTCAGTTACAGTTATGTATGTGATAACCTGAACAAAAATTCCAATATGAAAAAAATATGAAGCTCTGGAGGAAAATCTAGTCTTTGGACTAAATATAGCATTTTAAGCACCGTGTGGTCATTCCCAGCTCCACCATACCATACAAGGCTGGGAATTATCTAAGCGCTAAAAATTTTATGAATTTGTATTACCATGACAATCCTGCTTTACAATGCGGGTCCTAAATATAGTGCAAAGTACCTTCTGTTAAAGGGAATCAGGGAAAAGAAGCTCCTGGAGGTACATCAGTACACTAATTCAGGTGATGTCGCTGCAGAGAGTACCAGTGTTTGAGCTGCGGCCTATTAAAATTTTTATTTTTTTTTAAAGAGGAGCTCCAGTCTGAAAAAAATAAAAATTAAAAGTCAGCAGCTACAAATACTGTAGCTGCTGACTTTTATTATACGGACACTTACCTGTCCAGGAATCCCGCAATGTTGGCACCTCAAGCCGAATTGTGAATTCAGGTGGCTTCGGGTGCAGGCTTCAGCATTGTAAGTAAGGGAAACCGGCAGTGAAGCACTCACTTCACGGCCGGGTTTCTTGCTGCGCATGCGCAAGTTGCGCTGCGCTTTCCGAATGGTCCCGCCGTCTTCTGGGACCTGTGTGTGTCCCCCAGAAGGCAGCGGGGGGAAGGAGGAGGGGCCAGACATGTCAATTGCCGATCTTACCTAGAAGTGGGAGCGGGTACCTGTCAAAACCAGGTACACGCCCCCCCCCCCCAAGTGTAAAATGTGGCAGTGGAAGGGGGGGGGTGCGAACAAGTGGAGCTTCCCCTTTTGGGTGGAGCTCCGCTTTCAATTTTAAAATTTCAGTACCAGTGTCGGAAGGGTGAATGTGAACAAGTCACCTGGAGCACCCCAAACTTAGAAAAGGTATTATCAACATAAAATAAAAATTAAGGAAATCCACAGAATATGAACCAGTTTTCAAAGAATGCCTTGCTGCAAAGAATAATAATAATAAAATAAAATCCCTACCAACCCCACCCCCCCCCCAAAAAAAAGTTACCCCTGAAACAAAGGCCACACTTTTTTTCAAAGCGAGGTCTTACACCAAAAAATAATGTTCCTATGGATGGGACAGCAGCTAAAAGTGACTACTGACCTCAAATCAACCACAAAATAAAATGAAAAAACTAAAAAGTCCTCAATAATAGGAAAAAAAAAAAGAAGGCAGCAAACGGCTACCTAGTCAAAGAGTCAGGCCTCGTACACACGACCGATTTTCTCGTCGTAAACAGTCAAGAAAAGTGCCGCGAGAGTTTTTTTGTCTAGAAAAACATTCGTGTGTATGGTTTTACGACGAGAAACTTGACGAGAATCTCGACGAGAAAATAGAGAACCTGCTCTCTATTTTCTCGTCAGGAGTCCAGATTTCCTCGTCGTGTTTCTCGTCGGCCTGTTTTGTGACGAGAAAATGGTTCGTGTGTATGCTTTTACGACTCTTCCAAAAGCGTGCATGCTCACAAGCAACTATGAGACGGGAGCGCATCTTCTGGTAAAACAAGCCTTCATAATGGAGAGAGCACATTCGTCACGCTCATAAATATTTCATAGTTTAAATGTTCTGCATTGAATTCTTCGTTAGAATGTTACATTAATCAAAACGAGAGACCTTCTTTTGCTGCTGATATGCACACAGAGTTATGCCTTATTTTTAACCTTTTTCATGCTGCTCTTTATAAGATTTATGTGTATTATATCGTGCAAGTTTTTAGGAATAATTTAAATGGTTAGATTTTTCAAAATGATGTTAATTATAATTTCTCAATGTTTTGATAGCGATCTCCCATTTAATTTTCTAATCTATATTTTTAAAATTTCACACCATGTTTTTGAGCTAATCAGATTTAGTTATTCTTTTGGGGGGGTGATATCTGTGCCTTTTATTGTCAGTCAAATGTATCTGCTTACTCCAAAGCTTGTTTTTTTTTATTTAAAAATACACATAGTCAAGTATGAACTTAAACAAAAAACACATTTATTCATGTTTATAAATTAAATAAAGAGAAGGCAGCGCTGGAGAAGCTGCTGCCATTTGTGCATCCCAGGGACCCCAGAGCACACAGCAACCCTGTGTGGACACTAAAATTGGGAGCTTGAGAAGGCCCACATTTCAGAACACAATCTGATGCTGGCCTCCCAGAGGTCAGGAACAGCAGCAGGTGAGATATATGTCCCAAGTGTGTGGTACTACAACAGGCTGCCTTCTGTCCGACCAGTGCGACCACAATGAAGCAAGGCCATCACTTCCTCTTCTTCCTGGCAACCTTCCCTGCAGCCTTTACTGAAGCCTTCCTTCTTCGTTTAGCTGGAGGCTGGCCCACTGGAGGGGTACTCCTGTCAGGAGGAGGAGGTGGAGGTGTAGCAGAAGGGGGTGGGGCAGAAGAAGAAGGTGGAGGTGTAGCAGAAGGGGGTGGGGCAGAAGGTGGAGGTGTAGCAGAAGGGGGTGGGGCAGAAGGTGGAGGTGTAGCAGAAGGGGGTGGGGCAGAAGAAGAAGGTGGAGGTGTAGCAGAAGGGGGTGGGGCAGAAGGTGGAGGGGTAGCAGAAGGGGGTGGGGCAGAAGAGGAAGGTGGAGGTGGAGGTTGAGGTTGGGTCAGTTGGGCCACCTCACATATGGCGGTATTGGGGGTAATTTGCTCCATCACCCCCTTGTTGAGCAAGGTGATGAGCAGGGGTTCGCATAGGAGGCGTTGCTCCATGCTCATCACCTTGAACTTAGCCTCCACTAGGCCGGCAATGGCCTCTTCAGGGGATGTGGGCTCCTTGAGGGTGGCATGGGCCTCTTTAATAAGGGCCATTGCTGCCTCACTGGTGGTCCTGTCCCTCCTGCCTCTTTTGTGAAGCCTGATGGGAGGCACCTGGGATCTGTTGCTTCTCCTTTGCCCTGCCACCTCCTGTCTGCCACTGGGCCCTGCCACCTCCTGGCTGCCACTGGGCCCTGCCACCTCCTGGCTGCCACTGGGCCCTGCCACCTCCTGGCTGCCACTGGGCCCTGCCACCTCCTGGCTGCCACTGGGCCCTTCCTCCTCCTGCCTGACAGTTTCCAGACCCTCCTCCTGGCTGATTTCATCCTGTGTATGAAAAAGAAACATAGTTTAATATGTTGGTTTAATCTTTGCATCAAACTTTGTAATCCTGATGGAAGCAATTAGAATGTAAATGCATAAATCCTTGCTTTAAATTTACCACTACATCAGCTTGACTATTTACCACACAATTAAGTGCAGAATAATGTCTACAGATCATGATTTCACTTGTTGAATACAAAATAATGTATGTTTCTCATCCTGACATATTTGGGAAACATTAATTTTATCCCACTACATTTTCAGTTAATACTATACCTGGCTCCAGATGGCCAAATCAGGATCATCCAGGATGGCTGCCTCCTCTTGCTCCAGAGAAGGCTCAGGTTGGCTGCAGGGAAGTCTGGGGGGAAGAGTGGAGAGTGATGGCCTTGGCTCAATGTGGTCATCCAGGAAGGACATCCTGCTGTAGTACCACAAAACCGGGACATAAACATCATCTGCTGCTGCTCCTGACCTCTGAGAAGCCAGCACCTTAGAGCGTTCAGTCCTGTAGGTACCTCTCAAGCTCCCAATTTTAGTGTCCACTTGTTTTGCTGTGGCTGTGGGCACCTTGGTATGCACAAATGGGAGCAGCTTATCCAGCGCTGCTTTTCTCACCCCTTTTTTTTTATGGATGGGGTTTTTGGTCTCCCACAGAGCCGGCAGCTCCCTTACCCGGTCAATAAATTCCGCCAGGAACTCTTTGTCGCTAATAAATACATTCATATTGTATCTGCAAGTAAAATAAATTATATTTAAATAATGTGAGGCAAACAGTCTAACCTCCTTCACATCCTAGTCACCATATATATCCTCCAACAATCTCAAGACAGTATAGGCCAACAATTTTAACAAGTCTCACAAAATCACATACCTTCGTTCGCACGTCCGTCACTTGAACTCCTCTCTCCGCACACCGAACGTACTATAGTCACATGTGTGTTTGCTATATACACACCACGCATGCGTCCAAATTGGAACACGTCGCTCCGCACACGTCGCCCGCCCATGACGTTCTAACTAACATCTTTTCCCCGCCCCTTCTCTTTCGGCGCGCAGACAGATATGGCGGAGTTACAGCAGGTGTCTGATAATTCCGCAACTAGCGAGGAGACAAGCCCGGAGACCGAGGACACGTCACGATCAAGGAGGAGATTCAAGGCATCGAATATGTCTTTGGCGGAGATGGCGGAGATGGTGGACATCTTGGTCAAGGCTGATTATGATGCCAAGCATGGGCCGTATAGCAAACCAAATAGAAGGAAGGCCAAAATCCTCACTAAAGTTGTGAAGAGTCTGAGGGCGAAGTTCGGGGTGAAACGCTCAAATGAGCAGCTCAGAAAGAGGTGGTCAGACCTCAAACTGAGGGAGCCAGACCAGTTGAGGAGCATAAAGAGGATGCTCGCTAAAAGTAAGTAAAATGACGACCTTTCTGCTATTAATCTTTTTAGAAACTTACTTTTTTTTATTTTTAAAGCATATTGGACTCCCTTCCAAAATGTATTATTTTGAACTAGGTTGGGCACAGTAATCGTTCGTTACGTTACCGACACTTCGTTCGGCCACTATCCGTGGTTTTGGCTTATTTAAGACCCCCAAAAGTAATTAGACATCTGCCATTTTTGATCAAGTATTGTGGATAATTTTTAAGTCTAGATGATGTGTTTGTAAGGAGAATGAAATGCAAACTTTAATCAGTGTAAAGGAGAGGACACTCAGCAGCTGCTTCCACATCTGTACTTTGGAGCACTATAGTGTGGGCCACCAGACCCGCCTTTTTTGGGTGTCCCACACAGGTGCATCAGAGTTTATTTGTGGTGCCTCCATGTCCAAAAAATTACATCCAAATGTGAATAATAAACATATTTGGGGTCATAAAGAATGCATTTTTCTTTAAATTCCGCACAAACACACACTTGTACCCCACTTCCAAACAATTTAGCCTGTTTTAAGTTTAAAAATGAGATTTTTACAGTGTGATAAATAGACCTTTGGTTTTATTCTCATAGGGGAGAGAAGACTGGGAGGAGGACACTCCAGGGAGCACATGCACCCCACAACTTCCAAGCAACCCCAAACTCCCAAAGATCCACAACCGAAAGATGTGCAGGAAGTTGAGGTGGAGGAAGGAGAAGTGCAGGAAGGAGAGGTGGATGACGTTGTGGATCTGGTCACCACAACAGGTCAGTATCTGACACCACAGCTTAAGGTAAGCGAGGTAGGCCTGCAGAGTTTTATTAATTTTTTTTTATGGTTTTTAGGGGATGGAAATGTTGTGAAGGATAGCACACCGTTCTCTGCTGACAGTGCCCTCCGCCTCATCCAGCAAGTGATGGAATGTAGCACGGAACTGGACCTAATTAAACAAAGAATCCATGTGATGGAACAAACATTTAAAGACATTCTCGATGTTTTGGGGAGAATTCAATAAGCCATCCAAACACATTTGTTTTTACATGTTTGTTTTTATATTTTTACTAATTTTTTGAGTAACAAAGCAGCCAAAAATTGAATATGCACACAGTGTGTGAACATGTGCCATCTGCCATCAGGGGATATCCATGTACGTCTTTTGTGGGTGCAACACCTTCCTCGTATCAAAAGTCGGTGAACTGAGGAAGGGGATGCACCCCCAAAACACATCCATTGATCACCCCTGATGGCAGATAGCACATGTTGACAATAGGGATCAAGATTGTAAACGTCCTATTTGCAAAAAAGTAAAAATGTGTGCATATTGAATTTTTGACTGGGCAAGGGGTGGCAGGACCCCATATTAGGACGGGCACATAGAGACATAGTTTGTGTAACTGAATGTCTCAGATTGCTCAGAGGTATCCAATGTTGTCATTTTAGAAATGCAAGTGGTATTTTTGTATTTTCATAAGCCAAAATTTGACGGGTTGTGGTCAGGCCAACCCCAAAGTAAAACAAAAAAAAATGTGCAGAGAGTAAAATATTTGAACACAAACAACGTGTAGCTTCTTTTTATAATACACTCTAAGCTTATTTGGTTCTTTTGTAAGGTAACATAGTGAAATTGGTTGTTATTTACTAAAGTAAAATACACTTGCCACTACAAATGCACAAAGACAAACTAGGAGACAGGAAAGAACAAATAATTAAAGGTTTAAAGAAGATTTTTATTGGGATACTTAGACATAGGCTGGCATAGGAATTGCCCCCCTACCCGTGAAATACTCCATGTATTTGTCCCGAACCACACGGGCATTTTGGGGGGGCAAGCCAAGACGGGCAGATTCCAGGCCCGGAAGGGGATTTGCAGGGGAAAGTCCAGCCTCTGGCAAAACTGAGGCCATATATGAATTCGCTTTGCGGCAAAGAAAATTGTGTAGCACACAGCAGCATAACACTACATAGTTTATTTTGTAGTCCGCCAAGTGGATGGAAGTCATAAAAAGGCGGAACCGGCTGGCCATTATGCCGAAGGCATTTTCAACGACTCTTCGGGCCCTGGCCAGCCGGTAATTGAACACACTCTTCTCTGGGGTCAGGGTCCTCTGTGGAAATGGCCTCATAAGATGCTGTCCGAGTCCGAAGGCTTCATCAGCCAAGAAAACAAAGGGGAGTCCTTCAATATTCCCTGCATCCGGTGGCAATGCAAGGTCGTCACTCTGGAGACGGAGGGCAAACTCCGTCTGGATGAAGGATCCCCCATCGGACATCCGGCCATTCTTCCCTACATCAACATAGAGGAATTCATACCGTGCTGACACCACCGCCATCAGCACAATGCTATGAAACCCCTTGTAGTTGTAGTAGTAGGATCCAGAACGGGGTGGCGGCACGATGCGGACGTGCTTCCCGTCTATGGCACCACCGCAGTTGGGGAAGTCCCACCGCGTGGCAAACTCCGATGCCACAGTCTGCCATTCCTGTGGCGTTGAAGGAAGCTGTGGAGTGAAACAAGATGAAATAATATTAGAAAAACAAAGGCATACATTACAAGCAAATTCAAGACCAAAAAATTAGAGACCAACATCAATCTAATTATACGTTTATTAAGGTGTGTAAAAAAAGTATAATGGAAGGCTCATTTATCATATTCATCACCCCCTCTGATGGGCCATTACTAAATTATTTTGGGGGGGGGAGATGTGTTTGGCCACAGGATAGCATTGCAGTGGCGGTGCGTCCAGAGTGGGCGCTGGAGCACTGTCCCCTCTCTCCTGTGCCCATCACTCAGAACAATACATAGGTTCATGCGTTGCATGAACCTATGTATTGTCTATGCCGCACACTATTCAGGTGGATGGCCTCTTGTAAAGCGACCGACATATGATTAATTGCGTCATTTAGGGGGTTAAAATTGCAGAGCAGAAACAGGTATTAAAAAAGTCTTGCAAATTACAACCTGAGGGATGTAATTGGCTTCCTCAAAGAAAAATCGGGGACGCAAGGAGGGGGCATTCCTTGTGTAAACACTGACAGGCAGCTCTGGCAATCATGTTCACCAAGTCTGTTTAATGGTAACATGATTGGCTGATGCAACATGAAGGGAAGGAGAAGACATCAAGGACAGAAGAAGGATGGCGCTGACCACAAGAAGGTAAGTGCAGGGCTGGGGGGAAACTGGCTGCAATAGAGGGGACTAAATGGCTGCATTGGAGGGGACAACTGGGGGCGTTTATTAGGCAACAGAGCAAAAAAGGAGGAAGTTTATTTCCGAAATTGGGGTTGTAACCCCCCAACATTTGGAGCAACAGGCGCCCCTGCTGGAAAAGTTAGTGAGGGGAAATATTTAGGGAGGATAAAAAAGGGGCAATCTAAAGCTTCCAACATGCATGGGGACAAAGGGGACATTCTCAGCATATTACAATCATGGTAATTAGGAAAGGATGAAAGAAATACAATACATTAGCATACATGTAATACATAAAATGTGATGTGAAGGGAGAAAACTTACCCTAATATAGTCCTCCTGCAGGACTTGTATAATAGCAGAACAGGTGTCTGGGATTATGAGGCCCAGAGCCTGGGGGGAGATGCCTGTGGTGAACTTCAAGTCCTGAAGACTTCTCCCTGTCGCCAGGTAACGCAACGTGGCGATGAGCCTCTGCTCAGCACTGATGGCTTCCCGCATAACGGTGTCCTTCCTGGTAATATAGGGGGACACCAAAGCCAACAGTTCCTGAAAAACGGGGTCAGACATCCTCAGAAAATTCCTGTAGTCCTCAGGATTATTCTCGACGATCTCCCGCAGCAGAGGCATGTGGCAGAATTGGTCCCGCTGGAGCAACCAATTCTTGGTCCATGAACTCCTCCTCACACCATTCATGGACTGGTCTTGGTCCAAAACAAGCAGACCAACACCAAGCGCACGCACAGCACGAACTCGACGACGAGAACGTCCAGGCGACATGGCTAGGAAACGGTCGTCTAATCAGAACGTACAGAACAGAACGCACTTTAGAACAGCAAGGCCTATGAATAACGAACTGAAATTCAGAAACGAACAGGCAATAACGCACTGTAAAACAGATACGACCTGCCTAGACGCCCTGAAAGTCAAGATACGAACCCACAAGCACAAACTGAACGGCAGAAAACGATCTGAAAAGTACGAAGACTGAAAAGCGCGAATCGTCTCTTCCCAAACTTTTACTTCAGACGCGGTAACACGAGATCAGCAAAAGCAGCCCAAGGGGTGGCGCCAAGAAAAAAGATCTTCCCCTTTATAGTGCCGTCGTACGTGCTGGACGTGAGCGCAGAGAACCACGAGGAAATTGGAAAATGACAGTGTGTACGCATAGAAAGCTTGACGAGAAAATCGACAAGCTTAACAAGAATCTCGTCAAAAAAAACGACGTGTTTTTTACGACGAGAAAATCGGTCGTGTGTACGAGGCCTTAGCAGTGCATGCAGTTTGTCAGCTTTTCTTACCATTCCTTTCAATACAGTGAGTCTATGGCTGCCCCGTGCCCCACATTTATAATGAGGCTGGCTTATCCAAAAGCCCCCTTATTGTCCCTCCTATGCCTGCTGGTAAAAGGTTAAAGGCCATGCAGTGCATTATGGTTAAAAAAACTGTTCTTGACAACTCTGCAAACAAATTTGCCAGGACCACAAACCACTAATAACTTTCACAGAGCAGGCAGCATGGTGCACCCCCCCTTCCCGCCATGGTTCCCGGGCTCTCCCAATCCCCCCCCCTTCCCGCCATGGTTCCCGGACTCTCCCAATCCCCCCCCTTCCCGCCATGGTTCCCGGGCTCTCCCAATCCCCCCCCTCCCGCCATGGTTCCCGGGCTCTCCCAATCGCCCCCCTTTCCCCCATGGTTCCCGGGCTCTCCCAATCGCCCCCCTTTCCCCCATGGTTCTCGGGCTCTCCCAATCCCCCCCCCCCTCCCGCCATGGTTCCCGGCCTCTCCCAATCCCCCCCTTTCCCGCCATGGTTCTTCGGGCTCTCCCAATCCCCCCCCCCCTCCCGCCATGGTTCTCGGGCTCTCCCAATCCCGCCTTTCCCGCCATGGTTCTCGGGCTCTCCCAATCCCCCCCCTCCCGCCATGGTTCTCGGGCTCTCCCAATCCCGCCTTTCCCGCCATGGTTCTCGGCTCTCCCAATCCCCCCCCTTCCCGCCATGGTTCCCGGGCTCTCCCAATCCCCCCCTTTCCCGCCATGGTTCTCAGGCTCTCCCAATCGCCCCCCTTTCCCGCCATGGTTCTCGGGCTCTCTCAATCCTCCTGGCACACCCACCCCCAGCCTGCCATGGTTCCTGGGCTCTCCCGCTCTTACCGTGAATCCAGGACCACAACCACAGAATTTAGGATGGAAAGCGGTGGAAAGCAAACTCCCCCATCTATCCATGTCTCCATGCTTTATTTTGTAGAGAAATCACTTTGAACTCCCCCCCCCCCCCCTAGCATTTTTAGCCCCAGCCATCTTCAATAAAGGCAGATCATTAATGTAGCATCTAGTTCCAGGAATTAATCTGCCCTTAGCTCTGGCATGTAGACAGGAGGGTAGGCTTAGCTGAGAAACCCCTCCTCCACTCCTCCCATTCGTCCTGAAGACTCCTTGCATGTATGACATCATTTTGGCCTAGAAATCAGAAAACAACTAAAGAAATGTAAAAAATACTTTAAAAAAAGTAAAATATAATATACTTTCCTATCTATTTACTAATGCTAGCAGCATAAAGATGAAATATAGTTCATGAAATTGAGAGCGTTTAGTTCCGCTTTAAAAGTGGGAGTAAACACCCATGCATATTTTTTCCCAAAGGTAAGCCTATAATAAGACTTACCTGTAGGTACTGTAACTATCTCCTAAACGTGTACCGTTTAGGAGAGATTTATGCCCCGTACACACGTTCCGATTATCGGATGATAAAAATCGCTTTCGGAGCGATCGTTTGATAATCTGATCGTTAGTACACAGCTTTCGACAGCCGATCACGACAGTCCGTCCAACCAAACCTGAAGGGGCAAACACGAAAACTTTGCTCGCACGACAGCCCGTCGTACGATAATCGTGTAATCAGTACAGTATTCATCAGATAAAAATCGATCGACAAACACCACGCATGATCAGAAACAAGAAAATAAACCAGAAGGACACAGGGGTCACACGTTACATTGCTACGCACACCGGAAGGTTTTTCCGGAATCGTACGACAAAAATCTAGCGCACATTTTCATTATTGGATTCGATATTTGCTTAATGCAACTACAGTCGGACGATCTGTCGTACGATAATCGGAACGTGTGTACGGGGCATTACTCTAGATGCAGCCGGTAAAGACACTGGGGCATGCGCTCTGAAGGAACAACATACCTGTGCCATTCCTTCAGAGTCCTGTGCCGTAAAAGGCGACTCCCACGCACATGCGTGGGAGTGGCATCTGCAAGCCCGTAAAGAAGACCAGGTGAATATGGAAGCGCCTTCAGCGGTGACAGCTTGCCGCTGGAGGGCTTCGTTCTAAGGTAAGTTTCACATAATATGCTAGTATACGATGCATACTAGCACATTAGGACAGCGGCTTACTACCACTTTAAAAGTCTTATTTACATGTGCCTTTGTTTCTGCCGCAATCTGTGGTGCATCACCTTTTAGAGACAGACAGCTTGGAGGTGATACGCTGTTAACCTTTGAAATCCCACGGCACTACATGCAGCAAACCTCCCAACTTTCTGAGATGGGAATGAGGGACACCTAATAGAAAAAGTATGTAGGCATAGGACACGCCCCCTTAAAGGAGAAGAAATGATTAGTTAAAGCCACACGTGCTTTTTTTTTTTTTTTTACTACTACTATTTCTTTATACTGGCTTTTGAATTTTAAAATGCAGCAATTTAGAAATTAGAAGGTTTAGCACTGGAAAACACTTTTTGGAAGATAAAAAATAGGATTTTTATAACAGCTTACCTGTAAAATCCTTTTCTTGGGAGTACATCACGGGACACAGAGCGACATAGTCATTACTAATGGGTTATATAGATACCGTCAGGTGCTGGCACTGGCAACTTCCAAAACCGGAAGTACCCTCCCCTATATAAGCCCCTCCCATCCGGGAGCACCTCAGTTTTGTAGCAAAGCAATAAGTGTCCCCAAAGAGGGGCGGGAGCTCTGTGTCCCGTGATGTACTCCCAAGAAAAGGATTTTACAGGTAAGCTGTTATAAAAATCCTATTTTCTTTCTCGTACATCACGGGACACAGAGCGACATAGTCATTACTAATGGGATGTCCTAAAGCAATGCCCAATGAGGGGGGGGATACACCATATATAAGCTGAGCGCTATCAGACATGAGGATCTTTTGCGGCCTGCAACACACTGCGCCCAAAGGCGACATCCTCCTGACTTCTAACGTCCACCTGGTAGAACCTAGTAAACGTGTGAACTGAAGACCATGTTGCGGCCTTACAGATTTGAGCCAGGGAGGCCTGGTGATGCACTGCCCATGAAGTTCCAACTGCTCTCGTGGAGTGCGCTCTAACTTTGAACGGAGGCGGTCTCCTTCTTAAGCCATAGGCTTGTATTATGACCAGTCGAATCCACTCGCTAAAGTAGATTTTGACGCTGCCTGACCCTTTCTGGGGCCTTCCGGCAGAATAAACAAAGTATCCGTTCTGCGAATCTGAGCAGTGGCTTTTAGATAAGCTTTAACTGCTCTTACTACATCCAAAGAATGCAATAACTTTTCCTCTACCGAAGTAGGTTTGGGGAAAAAAGAAGGAAGAACCACATCTTGGTTCAAATGAAACCTCGATACCACCTTAGGAAGAAAGGCTGGATGAGGGCGTAACACTACTCTATCCTTATGGATAACCAGATATGGCTCCTTACAGGACATAGCTGCTAATTCCGACACTCTTTTAGCCGAACAAACGGCTACTAGAAAAATCAATTTCCTGGTGAGAAGAACCAAAGAAATATGCTGTAATGGTTCAAATGGTTGTTTCTGTAGAACCGACAGAACCAAGTTTAGATCCCATGGACATATGGGAATATTAACCGGAGGACTAATACGCATCACTCCTTGTATAAAGGCTTTGACTAGTGAATGCGAAGCCAAGGGCCTTTGAAAAAATATTGACAAGGCCGAAATCTGACCCTTGATAGTACTCAAGGCAAGCTTCCTATCTACAGCCCATTGTAGGAAGTCCAGAATCCTACCTATTACGTATTTACGTGGATGCCATTTCTTGGCCTCACACCAGGCGATGTACGCCTTCCAGATTCTATAGTAGATCTGCCTGGATACCGGCTTCCTGGCATTGATCATGGTAGATACCACAGAATTAGAGAGCCCTCTCTTTTTTAGAATGTGGGCTTCAATAGCCAGGCCGTCAACCTAGGGCTGGTAAGGAAGGGTGGTATATCGGTCCTTGCGAAAGCAGGTCCGGACGATGTGGGAGAGTCCAAGGACTCCCCACTGACATTTTACAATCTCCACGTACCACGCTCTTCGGGGCCACGCTGGAGCCACCAGAATCACTGGTTTCTTTTCTACCCTGATTCTGCGGAGTAATCGAGGTAACCATTGTGGCGGTGTGAATGCATATATCAGCTTGAACTGATCCCAAGGGAACACTAGGGCATCCGAGCCGCAAGCTAGGGGATCCCTTGTCTGAGAGACAAACCTGTCCACCTTTGCGTTGAATCTGGATGCTAGAAGATCTACATCCGATGTTCCCCACCGCTGACATATTGTCCAGAAAACCTCGGGGTGAAGGGACCCTTCCTCTGGGCATAATTGCTGGCGACTTAGAAAGTCCGCCTTCCAATTCTCCACTCCTGGAATGAATACCGCAGATATGGCTGGGAAATATCTTTCTGCCCATTTCAGGATGTAATTTACTTCCCTCTGGGCTGCACGACTCCTGGTGCCCCCCTGATGATTGATATATGCCACTGCTGTGGCATTGTCTGATTGAATTCTGACAGGGGACCCTTGGAGTTTGGATGTCCATGCTACTAGGGCATACCGGGCTGCTCGTATCTCTAAGAGATTGATGGGCAGGGCCTTTTCTGCATCCGACTATCTACCCTGGAGAGACTATTGCTCCAGTACTGCTCCCCAGCCTATAAGGCTGGCATCTGTAGTGACCACCTTCCAAGAAATCGGACTGAAGGATTTCCTTTTTTCCAGATTCTGGGGAACCAACCACCAACGGAGGCTCTTGCGAACGGAAGGGGACAAGGACATTGTAAGTCTAGGGCCTGAACTTTTTTGTTCCAGGCCGACAGTATGGCCCCTTGCAAATTCCTTGAATGGAATTGACCGTAGGGTACTGCTTCGAATGATGCCACCATTTTTCCCAGCAGCCTCATGCACAGGCATATGGACGGCTGTCTTTTTTGTACCCACTAAGTGGATCAAATCTTTCAAAGACAACACCTTTCCTCGAGGCAAGAATATTTTTCTCTGGCCTGAATCCAACCTTAGCCCCAAGTATTCCAGACTTTTGACTGGTTTTTAGGGCTGACTTGTCTCGGTTGATAATCCAACCGTGAGATTCCAGATACTTGATTGTCTTGTGAACGACCACGTCTAGTTTTTTCACTGAGTGGTCTATCAGCAACAAGTCATCTAGATATGCCATTATCATTACACCTTGTGTTCTTAGATTGGCCAATAAAGGGCCAGAATTTTTGTAAACACTCGTGGTGCTGTGGCCAAACCGAAGGGTAAGGCTCTGAACTGAAAATGGCGCCCTTCTACTGCAAAGCGTAGAAATTTTTGGTGGACTGGAAAGATGGGAATGTGCAAATAAGCATCTTTGATGTCGATCGCGGCTAACCAATCCTCCCCCTTGTAGGGCAGTGGCCACCGATCGGATCGACTCCATCGGAAAGTCCTGATATACAGGAATTTGTATAGCCCTTTTTAGAATTAATATGGGCCTCCCGTCCGCGTTTGCTTCGGGAATGTAAAGAGGTTTGAGTAAAACCCGAACCCTCATTCTTCCAGGGGAACCTCCATAATTACTCCTTGGAGCAATAGTTGTTCTAGTGCCAACAGGAGGGACTCTCTCTTCCGGGGATCCCTTGGCACGTTTGACCTCAAAAATGGGAAGGAGGAGAGTCTTTTAACTCCAATCTGTATCCCAAACATACTGCGGAGAGCACCTATCTGTCTTGATCGTGTCCCGCCAGGTCTCTTGCGAACAACTGGAGTCCTCCCCCCACCCGACTGAGTGGGGGCAACCCTTCAATGAATTTAACTTTGGGGGAGGTTTTGTACCTCCCCTGACCCAGGGTTTCTCATTACCCTGCTATTGTCCCTGTTTTTTTACCCCCGGGAATTGACCGAGGAGGCCGTCGGAACTGTTACACAGCCGATGCCCCAGGGACTGGAGAAGCAGGCCTCTTAAAGAGGGACCTCTAACTCTGTTTTTAACCGGCAAGAGCGTATTTTTACCGCTGGAAATTTTCTGGATATATCTGTCCAGGTTTTCCCTGAATAAGCGTTCACCATGAAATGGGACGCTAACCAGCCATTCTTTACAGGGAGCTTCAGCAGACCAGTTTCTGAGCCATAGAAGCCTACGCATATGTACTATAGACAGCGTAAGGCGGGAGGCCTGATGGACTGAATCCTTTATGGCGTCAACCGCAAAGCCTAAGGCTCTAGGTAGATCAGCTAGGGCAAAGCCTGCTGATCTGTCAAGTCCCTCAAGACCTGTTTCAACTGATCCTTCACTGCTTAGCAGACCCCAATAGCTGCTACTGCTGGTTGTGTCACCAAGCTTGCTGTAGAAAGAAGCAGACTTTCATAAGGACTCCAATCTTTTATCTATTGGGTTCTTGAACATTTGGACATTATCCACTGGACATGTCAGTGATTTATACATACAAGAGATGGCTGCGTCCACTGTAGGGACCTTCCATTTTTATTTTTTTTTGATGAACTTATCCTCCATGGGATAGACCACCGGAAATCTCTTGGGGGAATAAATATTTTCTCAGGACGTTCCCAATCCTGGTAAATAAGCCCTTTCAGTAAAGGGTGAAGTGGAAAAGAACAGACAGTCTGGGGGCTTCTAGCGACCCCAACGAGGATACAGTAGTGGTTGATGGTTCCGCAAGGTGCATTTTTAAATGCTGATCGGACCATGTTAGTCAGAGACTGAACCCATAATCTTTCAGCTTGAGATGCTGAGAAAAAAGGTTCCCCCACTGTTGACTCCTCTATAACAGAATCAACCTTATCCTGATCCCCTTCAGGCAGGTCGATCCCTGTATGGGACTGTTGCTCTGCTAACAGGCACTTTGAAGGAGGAGATGGAGATCGGGCGTGCTTTCCCTGACAGGGAGGCAGCGATCAATGTTGACAATCTCTCTCTAATCCTCCCAAAGCTGAGGAAAAAACCTCCTCTGTTACATACACAGGAGCAGGTGAACTGAGGACAGCCACAGTACCAAGTACCCCTGCGGGGTCTCTACGGTCACTTACCTCTGAACTTCAGGGGAGACTGGTGCAGCAGAAGTATGCCCAAGATCCTCAGAGCCCGATGAGACCCCCTTCGCTTCCTGGAAGATTCAGTTCCGGAGCTTCTGGACGGCATATTCCTAAGCCTAAAGCTGAGGTATTCCAGCCGTAATACACCACTTTTACTGAGAATAGTCTAGCACAATTGCTGCTATATCACAGTTGGTGTCTACTAAAGTGCCTTTCTAGGGGATGCCTGCATCAACCGCCTCTATGTGCCTTTATATTGTTGCTAGCTCTGTCTATGCACTTCAACAGCCAGCTATAATGTGCTTTAAAACACGCTGGACGCCCGCAAATGCGCAGTAGCGCCGCGGCGCACACCTGAGCGTCATCCACCCGCTCCGCCCCTTTTTCCAGATCGCCTCTATGAATAGAGGCGCGTGCACGCGCACGCGCGCGGGCACGTGTGCCTTCGGCGCCTTTTTTGAAAACAACAAGGAGCTAGATGGGAGCCAGGGTCCCTTTGCCGCAGGGCCCGGGGATGGATGAGCGCAGCAACAGGGCAGAGGAGACAGCTTCCCAGGAGAGAACATACCAACTGCCTGGATTTGATTCTGGAAGAAAAAAATCCACATTACAAGAAAAAGAACCATAGCGGCCTCTAGTGTCTAACACAGGTACCGCGGTCTTACATTTTTTTTTTTTTTTTCTTGCCTACTATTAAAATTTTTACATTTTCTCAGTAGTAACAGGCATACACAGAATATTAGCGGGAATACCGTTAGGTAACAGACAGAAAGACAAATTAGGCTTGGGGGTCCCCCAATAGAACCAAGTTCCTGGGGGCCCCCACTTACCTGTTCCCCGCCGCAGGACTTTGTTTGGTCCACAAAAGCCCAAACTTCACCTATCACGGCAGGCATTGTAATCAAACCTTCAGGGACCGGGTTCCCAAGGATTCCACTCCCCTGGACCTGTATAGCACCCTGCACAGAAAATATCTTGGTCGTGGGTATGACCAGAGCTCTGGATCCCAGGGTCCAGCTCTCCTAAGAGAAGCATTACAGGCAAAACCTTGCTCTTCTCTGCAAGGCCCGGGTACCGACCGTTTAGCTATGAAGCTTTTTTGGTCGGATCCGGAATAGCTTACTGAGGCCCAAAAGAACCTGTACGCAAGCTCAGTGAAAAACACATGTTTCTTCTTGGCCAACACCTTAGACACTGGCAAAAAACTGAGGTGCTCCCGGATGGGAGGGGCTTATATAGGGGAGGGTACTTCCGGTTTTGGAAGTTGCCAGTGCCAGCACCTGACGGTATCTATATAACCCATTAGTAATGACTATGTCGCTCTGTGTCCCGTGATGTACGAGAAAGAAAGAGCATTTTATATACAACTATATAGATCAGACCAACATGAGGGACAAGTGAGGAGGAATGAGGGACAGAGGGACTTTGTTCCAAATCAGGGACAATCCCTCTAAATTGGGGACAGTTGGGAGCTATGCGTGCGCTACACATAAATTTATAGGATAAATTTAGGCAGGCCTAGCTGGTTGCTAGGCAGTGGCGGCTGGTGCTCAAAATTTTTGGGGGGCGAAAACAAACTGAAAAAAATAAAAACCATCAATTGCAGCCTCACTGTGCCCATCAAAGGCAGCCACTGTGCCCATCAATTGCCGCCAGTTTGCCCCCTCAAATACAGCCAGTTTGCCCCCTCAAATACAGCCAGTTTGCCCCCTCAAATGATGCCAGTTTGCCCCCTCAAATGATGCCAGTTTGCCCCCTCAAATGATGCCAGTTTGCCCCCTCAAATGATGCCAGTTTTCCCCCTAAAATGATGCCAGTTTGCCCCCTAAAATGATGCCAGTTTGCCCCCTCAAATGATGCCAGTTTGCCCCCTCAAATGAGTACAGTTTTCCCCCTCAAATGAGTACAGTTTTCCCCCTCAAATGATGCCAGTTTGCCCCTTCAAATACAGCCAGTTTGCCCCCTCAAATGATGCCAGTTTGCCCCTTCAAATACAGCCAGTTTGCCCCCTCAAATGATACCAGTTTGCCCCCTCAAATGATGCCAGTTTGCCCCCTCAAATGATACCAGTTTTCCCCCTAAATGATGCCAGTTTGCCCCCTCAAATGGTACCAGTTTGCCCCCCCAAATGATACCAGTTTGCCCCCTCAAATGATACCAGTTTGCCCCCTCAAATACAGCCAGTTTGCCCCCTCAAATGATACCAGTTTGCCCCCTCAAATGATGCCAGTTTGCCCCTTCAAATGATACCAGTTTGCCCCCTCAAATGATACCAGTTTGCCCCCTCAAATGATACCAGTTTGCCCCCTCAAATGATACCAGTTTGCCCCCTCAAATGATACCAGTTTGCCCCCTCAAATGATGCCAGTTTGCCCCCTAAATGATACCAGTTTGCCCCCTCAAATACAGCCAGTTTGCCCCCTCAAATGATACCAGTTTGCCCCCTAAATGATACCAGTTTGCCCCATCAAATACAGCCAGTTTGCCCCCTCAAATACAGCCAGTTTGCCCCCTCAAATAATGCCAGTTTGCCCCCTCAAATGATACCAGTTTGCCCCTTCAAATACAGGCAGTTTGCCCCCTCAAATGATACCAGTTTGCCCCCTCAAATGATACCAGTTTGCACCTCAAATGATGCCAGTTTGCCCCATCAAATACAGCCAGTTTGCCCCCTCAAATGATGCCAGTTTGCCCCCTCAAATGATGCCAGTTTTCCCCCTCAAATGATGCCAGTTTGCCCCCTCAAATACAGCCAGTTTGCCCCCTCAAATGATGCCAGTTTGCCCCTTCAAATGATGCCAGTTTGCCCCTTCAAATACAGCCAGTTTGCCCCCTCAAATGATACCAGTTTGCCCCCTCAAATACAGCCAGTTTGCCCCCTCAAATGATACCAGTTTGCCCCCTAAATGATACCAGTTTGCCCCATCAAATACAGCCAGTTTGCCCCCTCAAATGATGCCAGTTTGCCCCCTCAAATGATACCAGTTTGCCCCCTCAAATGATGCCAGTTTGCCCCCTCAAATGATGCCAGTTTGCCCCTTCAAATACAGCCAGTTTGCCCCCTCAAATGATACCAGTTTGCCCCCTCAAATACAGCCAGTTTGCCCCCTCAAATGATACCAGTTTGCCCCCTAAATGATACCAGTTTGCCCCATCAAATACAGCCAGTTTGCCCCCTCAAATGATGCCAGTTTGCCCCCTCAAATGATACCAGTTTGCCCCCTCAAATGATACCAGTTTGCCCCCTCAAATGATGCCAGTTTGCCCCCTCAAATGATGCCAGTTTGCCCCTCAAATGATGCCAGTTTGCCCCATCAAATACAGCCAGTTTGCCCCCTCAAATGATGCCAGTTTGCCCCCTCAAATGATGCCAGTTTGCCCCCTCAAATACAGCCAGTTTTCCCCCTCAAATGATGCCAGTTTGCCCCATCAAATGCAGCCAGTTTGCCCCCCTCCGCCCGGCACTTACCTTTCTCAGGTCAGCGCCGTCCTCCTCCACGCTCCCTCCGAGTCCTCTATGTCATCTCTGCGCGCCTGTCACTTCAGCCAATCAGGTGACCGGTAACCAGACCCGGTGCACCTGATTGACTGAGAGGCGGGTCAGTGTTAGGGAAGCGATTCCCTAACACAGCATTGTTTAAACAGGGAACGCACAGCAGTGCGCCCGCTGTTTAACCATTTGGAAGCCGATTAGAGCCCACAGGCTCTAATCAGGAAGCCTATTAGAGCCTCTGGCTGTAATCAGGCACTTCCAAAACACACCCACCGCTGTAATTCAGATGGCCGTCACTCAACAGGGGGTCGGACACCTGAATAGTGGGCGGCAGCGGCGACAATAGATAGATTCATGCAATGCATGAATCTATCTATTGTTGAGTGACGGGTGCAGGAGAGAGAGGGCGGCGCTCCTGCGCCCACGATGGATGCACCGCCACTGGTCACAGCACACATTTATGACAGAAAAGTCTCCTCAGCGGAGTCACAGCACACATTTATGACAGAAAAGTCTCCTCAGCGGGGTCACAGCACACATTTATGACAGAAAAGTCTCCTCGGCTGGGTCACAGCACACATTTATGGCAGAAAAGTCTCCTTAGCGGGGTCACGGCACACATTTATGACAGAAAAGTCTCCTCAGCGGGGTCACAGCACACATTTATGACAGAAAAGTCTCCTCAGCGGGGTGACAGCACACATTTATGACAGAAAAGTCTCCTCGGCTAGGTCACAGCACACATTTATGGCAGAAAAGTCTCCTTAGCGGGGTCACGGCACACATTTATGACAGAAAAGTCTTCGCAGCGGGGTCACAGCACACATTTATGACAGAAAAGTCTCCTCAGCGGGGTCACAGCACACATTTATGACAGAAAAGTCTCTTCAGTGGGGTCACAGGGCAAATTTACTGACAGAAAAGTCTCCTCAGCAGGGTCACAGGGCAAATTTACTGACTGGAAAGTCTCCTCAGCGGGGTCACAGACAACATTTATGGCCCATGGCGGGGTCACAGAGTGCATTTCAGCGGCGGCTGCTGAAGTTTTAGAATGGGGGGGCACCAGACCCGCCCTTCCTTTTTGACCCCTCCCACTTGGTGGAAATGGGCGTGGTTTCAGCAAAATAGTGGGCGTAGCTCTAAGGTGGTGTGGTTAGCATCTGAGTTGAACGAGGGATGGAGGGAGAGGGAGAGAGAGAGGGAGGCACAGCAAGCCCAGATCCTACACAACAATAGAAATATGTGTATTCTAGAAAGTTTAACAATCAGCAGATAAAGATACTCCAAACACCTGGTGTTGGCGCTTCAATCATCCCGGCACCATGGTTGTTATGGTGTCAGGATGATTGAAGCGCATTATTTCTATTATTACATTGTAATATAAAATTAAATAATTCAACTCACCATAATGCAGAATCAGTGGGAGCCCTGAGCATGTCACCTGCCACCAGATGCCATCAGGTGTCCCCAGCGAAGTCCCTTCTTACATCAGGTACCCACAGCATCAAATGCAGCCTGTGCCCCATCAAATGCAGCCTGCCCCATCAAATGCAGCCTCTGCCCCATCAAATGCAGCCTCTGTCCCATCAAATGCAGCCTCTGTCCCATCAAATGCAGCCTCTGTCCCATCAAATGCAGCCTCTGTCCCATCAAATGCAGCCTCTGTCCCATCAAATGCAGCCTCTGTCCCATCAAATGCAGACTCTGTCCCATCAAATGCAGCATCTGTCCCATCAAATGCAGCCTCTGTCCCATCAAATGCAGCCTCTGTTCCATCAAATGCAGCATCTGTCCCATCAAATGCAGCATCTGTCCCATCAAATGCAGCCTGTCCCATCAAATGCAACCTGTCCCATCAAATGCAGCCTCTGTCCCATCAAATGAAGCCTCTGTCCCATCAAATGCAGCCTCTGTCCCATCAAATGCAGCCTCTGTCCCATAAAATGCAGCCTCTGTCCCATCAAATGCAGCCTCTGTCCCATAAAATGCAGCCTCTGTCCCATAAAATGCAGCCTCTGTCCCATCAAATGCAGCCTCTGTCCCATCAAATGCATCCTGTCCCATCAAATGCAGCCTCTGTCCCAACAAATGCAGGACATTTTTTTGATTTTTTTTTTCTTAAAGGGGCCGTTTTAAAATGTATTTATTTTTGGTGACTTCAGGAAAGGGGGGGAGGTGGCGCCCGGGCGCCCCCTATGGACGGGCCGCCACTGTTGCTAGGCCTGTTTGTTTTCATTCTGGGCTGGGAGTGGCTCAGGGTAGCAGTTGGTGACTCACAGGCCGCATTACTTCACTGTCACCTCCCTCTTCCTTCTAGAAAGTGCTAGGAGGAAAGGAGGGGAAGAGAGGTGGGTAGGGTTGCCAGCTTTTCTTGAAGCCAAACCTGAACACTTTTTTTTTTTTTTTTTTTTGTAGTGTGCACTATGCATATATCATATGGAGTTAACCCCCCCATCATTCACATTTTTTTTTCACATACGAATTATTAGAATTATAGGTGGAGCTTGTACTGCATTTAAAAAAAAAAATTGAGGTGTGGGAACACATATCAGTGCTAGCAGCAACACAACAGTGAGTTTATTTAACAAGTTTTTCTCTTTTTCTTTTTTAACTTAAAAAGTACAGGGGGTGCTAATAAGGGGGATCTCTCATCTAATGCAGCACCCCTCCCCCACAGACACCCCATTAGATCAGAGTCTCTTTATATCAGCACCCCCTCTTAAAGACCTCTGTAAGAGGAAGGGGGTACTTATATAAAAGATGATTCTAATATAATGGGGGGTTTTAAGAGGGGGTGCTGATATAAAGAGACTCTGATCTAATGGGGTGTCTGTAGGGGTGGGGTGCTGCCTGCTGATCTAATGATCACCAGCCATTAGATCAGCAGTCAGCATCCATTAGAGACCCTCATTAGCTCATAGTCCTCTTCTATCAGTGCCCCTCCTTCCTTAGAGACCTCCATTAGATGAGAGATCCTCCTTAGCAGGGCCGCTGTTAGAAATCATGGGGCCCCACAGCCTACCCGACGAGGCCCCTTCGACCCCACCCCTGGCCCTGCTCTCTAACACATGACACAACATACAGAATTTAGGGGTGAGCTATGTACACAGTACAGAGTTGAGGAGTGCGTTACACAGGGACTGCAGAGTTTGAACGCTGCGCTACGTACAGAGTCCGGGGATGAGGATTGCGTAACATTCAGAGTCCGGGGTTGAGGATTGCGTAACATTCAGAGTCCGGGGTTCAGGAGTGCATGACATTCAGAGTGCGGGGTTCAGGAGTGCATTACATTCAGAGTGTGGGGTTCAGGAGTGCATGACATTCAGAGTGCGGGGTTCAGGAGTGCATTACATTCAGAGTGTGGGGTTCAGGAGTGCTTATGTACAGAGTATGGGGTTCAGGATTGCTTATGTACAGAGTGCGGGTTTCAGGAGTGCATTACATTCAGAGTGTGGGTTTCAGGAGTGCATTACATTCAGAGTGCGGGGTTCAGGAGTGCTTATGTACAGAGTGCGGGGTTCAGGATTGCTTATGTACAGAGTGCGGGGTTCAGGATTGCATTACAGAGTGTGGGGTTCAGGATTGCATTACATTCAGATTGCGGGGTTCACGATTGCAGGGTTCAGGTCAGGATTGCATATGTACAGAATGTGGGGTTCAGGTCAGGATTGCTTTTATACAGAGTGCGGGGTTCAGGTCAGGATTGCTTATATACAGAGTGCAGAGTTCAGGTCAGGATTGCTTATATACAGAGTGCGGGTTCAGGTCGAGATTGCTTACATTCAGAGTGCGGGGTCAGGATTGCTTATATACAGAGTGCGGGTTCAGGTCAGCTCTCTCCCCAAATTTCTATCCCCTCCCCCCAGTGCAGAGCGCCTCTCTCTCTCTCTTCCAGACCTTTCCCCTCCTCTCTGTCCAGTGCACAGCACTTCTATTACCCACAGAAGAGAAGTACTGTCTGTACCTTAAGCGAGTCAGGCTACCGGTGCGGGCTTCGGGAGATGCTGCGAGCGCGAGGCTGGAGTGTGTATACCCCGCCCCCTGCTTCTCCTCCTCTGTTGTAGATGCAGGGAGAATTGTGTGTGCAGAGAGAAGCCGCTGCAAGCAAGACGTTCAGCCGGAGTTAGGGGGCGGAGCTGGAGCGGCTTTTTGTTGTTAGGACATGGATTTTACTGCAATCATTGTGGTGGCTGGGGGGAGAGGAGAGTAGACAAGCTGTGCAGTGCAGCCGAAAAAAGCCCTCCCTGGATCGGCACTGGCTCCATCCCCAGAACAGTTTTCAGTGACTGTTGGTATGCTATGCGTCCGGGATTCAAGTGGAGGCAAACCCGGGCATGAGTCTCAAAACCCAGACTGCCCGGGTCAATCCCGTACAGGTGGCAACTTTAGAGGTGGGGCTGCCTGGGGTATCTTAAGGAGCCTTGATCAATCCCCAACTTGGATTGGCAGGGGGCAGGCCTCCTTAAATACCTGGGGTCAGCCCAGCTGGGGAGGAGTAGTCGGTGGAAGATCTGGAGTGAGAGAGTGTGGAGGCTGTCGGAGCCCATGGGGAGCTCCCCAGTCTGGGGGAGGGGTGACCCTGGGCTCGGGCTCGGGTGCATCCAGGAGGAGTGACAAGATCCTGGAAGGAGGAGAGGCACATGAGAGAGCAAGGAGAGGACAGCAGGAGAGAACACTGCTAAGAGTCTCCAGGGAGGACAACTGGTCGCAGCCGGAAGTGCTGGAGAGTTACGCCTGAGAGAACTGGGAGATTGCAGTTAAGATGGGTGCAGAACCAGAAGAGAGGACTGTGGGAAGGGCAGTTGAAAGAGGTCTTTGCAGCCAGGCTGACTGGCCGGGTCGGAAGAGAGCTATCAGGGAGTGGTAGCTGAATAGAGCATAGCTAGCACCAGAACTATTTCTACACCACAGGGGCCCACGGGGTCCTTGCCCGCAAAAGGCAGTTCATTGAGGCCTGGCTGAAGCAGTGTCAGGCCTACCCATGTGGTGCTAGCTAGCCTGGAGGAGTAACAGTCTGCAGCAAGTGAAGTGCTGGAGGAGGAATAGTCTGCAAGTGAGGAAAGTACTGGAGGAGACTGAAGTAGTAATATGTACAGGGAGTGTACATAGTTTGTCCCAATTGATTGTTCTAAAATTCCTAGGCATCCCATAATTCCCAAATCACCATCCAAGTTTATTCCCCACCAATAAAAACAAAACAAAACAAAGCTATGGACTGGTCTGTGTCTTTGAATGACTGAGATATGGATGTCGGGCTGGGCAGGGTGACAGGTGAACCACAACATTCAGCAACCCCCTACAAGGGCATTGCTACATTTGGCAGCAGTACTGCCTGACAAATGCAACCTGCTGTACATATTTTGCCTTGCTATGCCGCACTGTGTACTAACATGGCTATTGTTAAATTGCTCGGTGGTTAAGGTTGGGCAGTAAAATGGTGGCTTAGCTGCCATTTTTTTTACTGCCCCTCACCTGCCTGCGTAAATTAGGCCTGAAGGTATGCAGTGAAATCTTTGGTGACTTCTGTTCCATACTAACTTTACTGTGTAGTTTGGATGGCAGTACAGGTACAATGCAGTGGCGGCTGGTGCTCAAAATATGTGGGGGGAGCAAACAAGCTGAAAAAAACCCCATCAATTGCAGCCACTGTGCCCATCAAATGCAGCTACTGTGCCCATCAATTGCCGCCACTGTGCCATCAAACGCAGCCACTGTGCCCATCAAATGCAGCCACTGTGCCCATCAATTGCCGCCACTGTGCCATCAAATGCAGCCACTGTGCCATCAAATGCAGCCACTGTGCCCAAAAATTGCTGCTATTGTGCCCATCAATTTCTGACACTGTGCCCATCAATTGCTGACACTGTGCCCATCAAATGCTGCCAGTGTGCATCTCCCGCCCGGCACTTACCGTATTTATCGGCGTATAACACGCACTTTTTTTCCCCTTAAAATCAGGGGAAAATCGTGGGTGCGTGTTATACGCCGATCCCCGCTGATCTGAGCGAGCGGAGCCGAGAAGTACACTCGGCTTTACTCGGCTCTCGCAGTCACGCCCACCTCCACTGATTGCAAGCACCGCTGACATACAGAAAGCCGAGTGTACTTCGGCTAGTCTCGGCTCCTCTCGCAGTCCCGCCCCTGACTGTGAGCAGAGCCGAGTCTAGCCGAACTACACTCGGCTTTCTGTATGTCAGCGGCGTAATCAGTGGAGATGGGCGGGACTGCGAGAGGAGCCGAGTCTAGCCGAAGTACCCTCGGCTCCGCTCGCTCCTCTCCACAGCGGAAATCGGCGCCAATTTCAAATATCGAAAGAGACTGGCAAGGCTGCAAGGACACTGGGCAATGCTGCAAATGCATTGGGCAATGCTGCAAATGCATTGGGCAAGGCTGCAAGGACACTGGGCAAGGCTGCAAGGACACTGGGCAAGGCTGCAGATGGACACTGGGCAAGGCTGCAGATGGACACTGGGCAAGGCTGCAATGATGGATGGACAAGGCTGCATTTAAATGTAAGTTTTTTTTCCTTGAACTTCCCTTCTAAAAGTTTTTTCCTTAAAATTCCCTCCTAAACTTGGGGTGCGTGTTATACGCCGGCGCGTGTTATACGCCGATAAATACGGTACCTTGTCTCGATGGGGCAGCGGTGTCCTCCACGCTCCTCGATGTCTTCTCCCGTCGTCTCTTCCTGTCCTCTGCTATGATTGGACACCTAATAGGCATCCAAACACAACGCCTGTCATTTCAGCCAATCAGGTGACAGGTAACAGACCTGAGCACCTGATTGGCTGAGAGGCGGTTAAGTGTTTGGAAAGCGAATATTCATTCACTTTCCTAACACAAAGCTAAGTGAACTGCGAGCGCCCAGCATGGCAACCGCTATTCACCTTTTTGGACGCCTATTAGAGCCTATGACTCTAATCAGGTGCTTCCAAAAAATACCCCGCCACTGTAATTCAGGTGCCCGGCGCCTGAAAAGGGGCCAGGCATCTGAATAGGGGGTGGCAGCGTTGCATGAATCTATCTATGGTGATAAACAGGTGGCAGGAGAGAGGGGACGGCGCCGGTGTGCCCTTTATGGACGCACCGCCACTGGTACAATGTATGGTAAACATTACAACAACCGAAAATGTCCTCTTGCTGTAAAAAAAAAACCCAGACCGTTCCCCTTTAATACGAGTCATTAGAACGTGGAACGCTCTGTAGACCCCTGCTGGCTCTCCTCTAATGCCGCCTCATTGTCACCTCTCACTCTCATTTGGATTTGAAAACTTAATCTCAGCAGCGCAGCAAAAGCGTTTTCCCATCATTTAAATTGTGCGACACAGCTGGAGAGCCGCGATATCCTGTACAAAGACGTCCACGTTCTACAGAGGGTGACACATATAAACTGTCTTTAAGCTTATCAGCGGCGTGCAGCGCGGCCTCTCTCAAGCAACAATCACACCGATAATGAAGATGCCCGGCCTCACTGCGGCGCACAGATGTTGTACAAAATACTTTTTAGGGCATCAGGGAAGGTTCAAAGAGGTCTAACTTACAAAGAAAGACAGTTTTGATCAAACAAAAAAAAAATTGGTTTCCTAAGCAAAAAAAACGCAAAACAGTCTGATACTACTTTTATCTCTCCCAGCCAATGGATTGGACAATACATTAATGGAAAATTACAAGGACTGTACCAAAAGTACTACAAAATTGAGCATACCTTTTTTTTTATTAACCACTTGACCTCCAGGAAGACTTATTCCCGGTACACACGATCAGAAAATCACATGGAAAAATACAGTTTTCAAATAGATCGTACGATAGTCTGATCGTTAGTACAGATCTTTCGAGAGCCAATCGGGATGGTTCAATCCGATATTATTTGATCTGACATGCACAATTTTTTTTTCCTACGATACCAGATCAGATGAATTTCGTTTAAAGCGGAAGTAAACCCATCGATAAAGCAGTTACATTCCTGGCATGCCGGGAATGCCAACTGTCACATTGGTTGTGCTCTCAACCAAACTGTCAAACCATCCAATGGCTGGTGTCATAACTGATCACATGTGCAGCATCATGGCAGTTGAAGAAACCCTTTCCCGCCGAGGGTACGCATATATGCGTCCTCGGCTTTCGGGGGTTATACCAGGATGATGCCTGCAGCTGCAGGCATCATCCCGGTACCGTTGTTTAGAGCCGGCGATTGGCTTTCCAGGTATAACAATCGATGTGGCTAAAAGCCGCTCGGTTGTTATACCGGAGGAGCGGGAGGGGACATCCCCCCCTCCCGCCGCCTCCGCCACTCTTACCGGGCCTCCCGTCCCACCGGGAGACCCGATCCACGATCCGCCACCTCGGGCGGCTAGAGACAGACTGAATCGAAGCCGCGAACGGCTTTGATTCAGTCTCTTCACTCTAACCACGGAAGCGACGTCATGACGTCACGTCCGGGTTACTCGGCTGCCAATGGCGCCGAATTTAAAAAAGTACACAGTATTCAGAATCGCCGTTTTCAGCGATCTGAATACTTTGAAGTGCAAAGGAGGGATTGGGGGTCTTTTAGACCTCCGATCTCTCCATAAAGAGTAACTGTCACCACTTATTACTGTCACAAGGGATGTTTACATTCCTTGTGACAGCAATACAAGTGATCAAATTTTTTTTTTTTTTTAAAACACTATTTTTAATTATAAAATTAAATAATGAAAAAAAAATTTAAAGCGCCCCTGTCCCTGCGAGCTCGCGCAGCGAAGAAAACGCATACGAAAGTCGCGCCCGCATATAAAAACGGCGTTCAAATCACACATGTAAGTTATCGCCGCGATTGTCAGAGCGAAACCAATAATTATAGCCGTAGACCTCCTCTGTAACTCTAACCTAGTAGCCGTAAAAAAAAATTAAAGCGTTGCCTATGGAGATTTTAAGGTACCGTAGTTTGTCGCCATTCCACGAGTGCGGGCAATTATAAAGCATGACATGTTTGGTATCTATTTACTCGGCGTAACATCATCTTTCACATTATACAAAACAATTGGACTAACTTTGCTTTTAAATTTTTTTTTAATTCATGAAAGTTAATTTTTCCAAAAAAGTTGCGTTTAAAACACAGCTGCGCAAATACTGTGTGACATAAAATATTGCAACGATCGCCATTTTATTCTCTAGATTCTCTGCTAAAAAAATATATATAATGTTTGGGGTTTCTAAGTAATTTTCTAGCAAAAAATATGCATTTTAACTTGTAAACACCAAATGTCAGAAATGGGCTTAGTCATGAAAGGGTTAAACAGAGGCCAAGATGGCAGCTTCCTTACCTGAAAATGATAGGAGGGTTTACTTCCACTTTAATTAGTACAGCTGCCATTCGAAAATGTAATACAACACATGACATCACTTCCGAATTTTTATTCTGTCGTACGAGCGTAGCGGATTGTTGCTACTAGTTACTATCATCCACCATATCACCCTGCTGCCAGACCTCCATATATCGCTCTCAGAGACAATGAACAGTCATTTTGCTTTGGTTTGTTTTTGTTTATTTGGGGGATATAACTTGGTTGGGGAAAGGGGATATGGGATGCCCATAGAACAGGTTACATTGCCATCATAGTTAAAGAATTTGTTAAATAAATTGAACTTTGAAGAACTGATGGACCCTAACATTCACAGTCACATCCCCTGCATAACTCCTGCAGACCGTTGCTCCTCCTCTGCATCAACTCCTGCAGACTGTTACTCCCAGGACTCCTCCTCCAGCACAAAACTTTACTGTAACCTGTTAGAGCCGGTTCACACAGGGGCGACATGACTTTGTGCGCGACTTTGCGAGGCAACTTCAGCGCGACTTGAGCGCAACCCACAGCGCGACTTGGGGCGACTTGAAGTCGCCTCCAGGACAGGGGACTTTGCCAGTGGCCAATCAAAGAGTAATCAGCTCTGTGGGAGGGAGGGGTTTGCTGACAAAACTATTTTTATTTCCTGTATTGTTGCTTCAGTTAAGACAGGGGATCCGACTTGGAAGCGACTTCCATTGAAATCAATGGGTACGAGTCGCCTAGAAGTCGGATTGAAGTAGTAAAGGAACCTTTTCTGAAGTCAAAGCGACTTCAGTAGTGTACATTAAGACGGCTCCAATCACTTCCATTGATTTTCTCAACCGCGCGACTTGGGGCGACTTCAAGTCGGATCCCAAGTCGCCCCTGTGTGAACCGGCTCTTTCTTAGTCTTTCCACCCCATCATCTTCACATTACACCACATCACTCTGAATGGTCCTGGGTGCTGACTGAACTTGCTGAATTGTTAGTAGGCCAGAGGCCTGCAGTAACCCCTTCTTGGCAGCCTAGCGTTTAGCAGCTTTAGAAAGTTGGTGGACTACTGTTCCCAGCCAGCCCGACTTGCAAATCCTGCGCCCACAGGCCACATCGATTTGACACAAAACCCCACAGTCTCTCCTCTGGCCTTGCACCCAGCTCCCCTGGCCTCCTCCAGATATCCACTGTGCCTCACTCACCGAACTTCTCCTGCCCTGAGTCCATGGTGAAGAACTTAACCGGACATGCGTACCGACTGCTTCTCCAGCCCCTCTGTTCCAGGACACCACTTCCATGACCGTGTAAGGATGAGGCTCCCTCCCAGCTCCCGGGCTCCTCCGCTGAGGCGCGCACCCCCCCCCCCAGATGGGGATGGGCCTCCTGCTGCGATCTAACACTCCATTCTTCACTTCACCCAGCAGACAACTCCCCTCCAGTGGGCTGGACCTGAGCTTATGAAGGAGGCCTGCCCCCTGCCAATTCCAGTTGGGGATTGGTCAGGGCTCCTCACATGAGCTCCCTGTCACTTCAGCTCATAGCCCTGCCCGTCTTCCAGGACATTCTCCCTGGAAGCAGGGGAGGCGCCCAAGAACTGAAGCACAAGTGGTCACACCCACTGCTACACTAACCACTCCCTGCCCCCAGATCATAAACAAGCAGGCCTAGCATGCAGCATAGGCCTGCCTACATTTACCTGCCTGGCAGCTACCACAAAAATCCTCACCTCTAGCACCGACCTATGGTAGAGGGTGCTACACGAGAATTTTCTTGACTTTAGTAAAAACTTATCAGATACGATCTGATATTAGCATGCAAAAAAAAAAAACGGACGATTATCGTTCGATAATCTCATCGTGTGTCCCGGGCATAACCCCCCCTTCCTGACCAGGCCATGTTTTGCAATACGGCGCTGCGTTACTTTAACTGACAATGCGGTCGTGCGACGCTGTACCCAAATAAAATGTATGACTTTTTTTCCCCCACAAATAGAGCTTTCTTTTGGTGGTATGTGATCCCCTCTGAGGTTCTTAATTTTTGCGCTATAAACAAAGACCGACAATTAAAAAAAAAAAAAATGTTTTACTTTCTGCTATAAAACATATCAAATAAAAAAATTTAATAAATGAAATATCGTTTTAAATTTAGGCCAATATGTATTCTGCTACATGTTTTTGGTAAAAATCCCAATAAGCGTATATTGATTGGTTTGCGCAAAAGTTATAGCGTCTACAAACTATGGGATATTTTTTATTTACTAGTAATGACGGCGATCAGCAACTTATAGCGGGACTGCGATATTGTGGCAGGCAGTCAGACACTTTTGACACTTTTTGGGGACCAGTGACACCAATACAGTGATCAGTGCTAAAAATATGCACTGTCACTGTACTAATGACACTGGCTGGGAAGGGGTTAACATCAGGGGTGATCAAAGGGTTAAATGTGTGCCTATCCAGTGTTTTAGTGTACTGTGGGAAGTGCTTTTACTAGGGCAGTGATGGCGAATCTTGGCACCCCAGATGTTTTGGTTGTACATTTCCCATGATCTTCAACTATACTGCAGAGTGCATGAGCATCCTGGAAAATTTAGTTGCAAAACACCTGGGGTGCCAAGGTTCGCCATCACTGTACTAGGGGAAGACATGGATCCTTGTCCCTGCTTTGTAGGAACACAGGATCAATGATTTCCCTCCAGTTAGAATGGTGATCTGCCTTGTTTACATAGGCAGACTGCCGTTCTGGCTCCCTAACGATTGGCGGATGCTGGTGGACATCGAGTCCGCAGTACCCGCAGATCAGCTCCAGCTGTGTATTATCACAGTGGGAGTAGGCTGCCGGCGGGATCCGGGATCCGGCACAGCACACAGCACAGCAGAGCCACCTTGCTACAGTATATGTAAGTTATACGGTCAGCAAGTGGTTAAAGAGGAACTGCAGTCTGCTCACATAATTTGTAATAAAAACATCTTTGCCATTCTGAAGCTTCCCTCCAACCACTTTGCATATAATTTTATATATACTGTGATTCTGTACTTGCCAAATATGCTGCAGAAATCTCCCTCCACTGAGTCTGGCTGCATCCATTTTAACTGTGGGCAGCTGAAGCTGCTGCTTGTTCACTTCCTGGATTTACACAGACACACAGAGGCACACCTCCAGCCCTGCAGCTTTCATTGGCCCTCTTATGACTCATCCCTCCTCCCTTCCTGGCAAACTCACGAAAGAGAGAGCTGTGCATGATGTCATAAGCCTAGGCTAATGACCAGACAAGAAACAGGAAGTGGGATGTATAATGCTGCGTACACACGATCATTTTTCCCGTCGGGATCGTCTGTGGGCTTTTTGTATTTTTTTCCGATGGGAAAAAACTGCATTAATCACGACGAGAAAAATTAGAACATGCTCTAATTTTTCTTGTCGTGATTCCCGTCATTTTTTTCCGCGGCAGTTTTCCCATAGGGAAACACTGCTGGGGAGCCTACACACAGTCGTTTTTTTCGACCAAGAAAAAAAATGTCATTTAAAAACGGCCGTGTGTAGGGGAACAAGCTGTTCCTCGTTTTTCACGTCGATTTTCTCGACGGTGTTTTCACCGTCTAAAAAAATCAATCGTGTGTACGCGGCATAAGGTATTTACTGGCAGAAAAAAAAAGTTTTATTATCCAAAGTTAAAACAACAAAGGCAGAAGATTTAATAGATGGAAAGATGAAAAAATGACTGAAGGTCCGCTTTAACTTACAGGTCGGTCAAATTTCACATGTTGGTAGCGTAAGCTACTGAATGCGACTTTGAAATTGTGTGACTTTGCTAGAAGTAGCACGATTTCAAAGCCGCAGGTCATTGTGACTTCAGGTGCGACTTGGCTGACATTTCATGCACAGATGTCTATGCATGCAAGTTGCACCTAAAATCGCACAAAATAGTGCAGGAACCTTTTTGTAAATCGTTGTGTCGGAGTCGCACAGATTTGAACAGTTCTATTGCTGACAATAGGGTGCGACTTGTCATGCGATTTGTACCTGTCAAATCACACCGGTGGTAACAGGGACTAACTTTTCCTCTATAGTAACTCTTCTGCCTTGTACACACGGTCAGACTTTTGCCTGGCCAAAATCACATCGGAATTCCGATGGAATTATATCGGAGTAAAAGAGAACATGTTCTCTATCTAAACTCTGATGGAATTCATCGGAATTTCCGATGGAAATAGTCCGATGGGGCATACACACGTTCGGAATATCCGATGGAAAAAGTCCGTCTGACTTTTTCCATCGGAAATTCCGATCGCGTGTACAGGGCATTCTTGTTAATTGCAGGTAAATAAAGTGTAGCGGGTATTGAATTTAGGGGAAGCATCTGGGTGGTAGTGTAACCCAGATGCACTGATTGCTAGGGAATCTGAGGGCCTTTTATGGTTCTTGGAGGACTCTGGTGGCGTGAGGTTCCCTGGGCCTATAGGTGGCGTTGTTGCCGGGGGCCGGAGGTGAACTCACACCGCAAGACTGTGCCTTTTTGTCCTCCCCTGAAGCTGGTACAGCGGGGCGGGGAACCCGCTGTGACGCGAAGGGAGAGGAGATAAAAGGGGCGGACGCCCTTACCACGGGGTTCAGAGTGCAGAGTCGGAGGACGTGGCCGCACCCAGGCACCTTCAGCTTGGGTGCTGGCGTTCCGGTGTTCCGGGCCCAGGTGCCTTTGACCTGGCCGGAGCGGAGATGGAGTCCATCTCAGGCACCTTTAGCCTGGGGTGAGATACTTTGGCGGATGCCTGGGGCTCAGTACCTTCGACTGAGTTCCGCGAGGGTGGAGGAATCCGAGGGGGGCCCTAACTCCTTGGGTGCCCGTGTCTGAGTTCGTGAGGTCTGGTGTGCAGAACTTCTCTGAAGAGTCCGGCGCAGCATCGCTGGTGACAGAAAGGCCTCCGGCATCTCCCTTGGATGGATATCCTTCCCCTGACAGGGGCCGTGTTAGCGAAGGTAATTCACATTCTATTTCACATAGTCAGTGGCAGTGACTATTCGCCACTGGTGATACCACAGTGGTTGGCAAGAGAAGGGAAAGGATTGTGCCTCGACCTATCCCCATTAAGACTAAGTTGTTGCAAAGGAAACCAACTTAACCGTGCTGTATGTTTATTCGCTGAGAAGAATAAAAGTGTGTTGGACCTATTCACTGTGTGGAACTCTGGTTACTAGGAGCAAAGGAGTCAGGGACGAAGGACAGGACTTGACTCTAGGACATCTACACAAAGCCCGATCTTTCTGGCCTTCACCTCTTCACTATGGAGGACATGGGCCGTGGTGTGTCTCATCCCTTCCCCCAGCACTAACACCCCTAGACAAAGAAAGACAAGCCGAGAATGAGAAGGGGTGAGAGGGGTGAGGTCGCTACAAATGTATTCCAAGCAGAAGCAATGTGCTCTCATTGAGTTCTTGATGAAGAAGGGTGCAAGCAGTCTGACATCTACAGAAGGCTACATAATGTTTACAGAGACGACATCACAAGAGTCACCAATGACAAGACTTTGCTTTTGTCACATTCTGTAGCCTTCTGTGGATGTTGGACAGCTTGCATCCTTCTTCATCAAGAACTCAATGACAGCACATTGCTTCTGCTTGGGATTCATTAGTTACCTGCGATTGTTACTATAGAGAAAAAGTTCCTCTAAAAACATGTAAAATTTGTAAGTTAAAGCGGGGGTTCCGCGGCCAAACTTCTTTTTTTTTTTCAGCATTCACTGTGGTATAGCAATATTAAGGTACACTCACTTCTTTGGTAGCTGTATATAACCGCTGTCCGTTTTCTCGGCAAAGAAGGAGTTATAAAATCCGTGTGAAGGAGTTTCCATTTTGCTTGTGGGCATTGTGAAGCCCACAAGCAATCTCTTCCTGGAAGCGATGAATGCCATCCCAGCATTCACCGCTCATTCTCTCGATAATGGCAATTTACCTGCATGCCCTTTTTTAAAATGGCGCTATTAGAGACGCCCTCGTCACGTGACCGGCGTCACGCGTCACGTGATATGTATAATCTCTCCAGATTTCGCCGCACGGGTCCCACAATGTATCTTGGGAAGCACGACACAGTGCTCCCAGAAAACACTGCGGCGACGGGGAAAGGCTTAGAAACGCCTACTCCCGCGGGAGGAGAATCCCGGAAGTCGCTTTATAAATAGCAATATTAAGGTATTTACATATGAGAAAAAAAAAATATTGTGCCTTAGGATCATGTACACATTGCAGTGGTTGTGTTACACTGTAGTTGTGATTTTGGGTGAACCTCCGCTTTAATAAAAAAGGTTCTGCCCACTTTTGCATTCCTATCGGTACAGCCCTGGTATGTTGGTGACAGTGGGCATATCCTAGGATGGGAAATACTTGGTAGGGCAGCAGCTGGATTTTCTGCTTTGTGAGATCAGGATGAAAATAGAACGTGTGTGTCATGACGGCCCGTCACATTGTATGACTTCTCATGATATGGCACATGCTGGCAGCACAAGTTATATTTGTAATGCACAGAACTGATCTGCTGCCATATCTACGGAAAAGGCTCATCGTACATTCCTGATGTGCCCAACATAATGCTTTGGAGGCCAGGAAAGAGGCAGGTGAATTGGAATTACACTTTGGATACGTTGTGTTTAAAGTGTATTTAAAGCCAAATAAAAAAATGTTTGGTTTTGTATACAGTTGTGATGAATTAGAACCCCTGATTACTCAGCTATGGCATGCTGCAGAGAGTCTGGTGACTCAGCTATGACATGCTGCAGAGAGCCTGGTGACTCAGCTATGGCATGCTGCAGAGAGCCTGGTGACTCAGCTATGGCATGCTGCAGAGAGCCTGGTGACTCAGCTATGGCATGCTGCAGAGAGTCTGGTGATTTAGCTATGGCATGCTGCAGAGAGTCTGGTGACTCAGCTATGGCATGCTGCAGAGAGTCTGGTAACTCAGCTATGACATGCTGCAGAGAGCCTGGTGACTTAGCTATGGCATGCTGCAGAGAGCCTGGTGACTTAGCTATGGCATGCTGCAGAGAGTCTGGTGACTCAGCTATGGCATGCTGCAGAGAGACTGGTGACTCAGCTATGACATGCTGCAGAGTCTGGTGACTCAGCTATGGCATGCTGCAGAGAGCCTGGTGACTCAGCTATGGCATGCTTCAGAGAGCCTGGTGACTCAGCTATGACATGCTGCAGAGAGTCTGGTGACTCAGCTATGATATGCTGCAGAGAGCCTGGTGACTCAGCTATGACATGCTGCAGAGAGTCTGGTGACTCAGCTATGGCAAGCTGCAGAGAGTCTGGTGACTCAGCTATGGCATGCTGCAGAGAGTCTGGTGACTCAGCTATGGCATGCTGCAGAGAGTCTGGTGACTCAGCTATGATATGCTGCAGAGAGCCTGGTGACTCAGCTATGGCATGCTGCAGAGAGCCTAAGCAAGGAGCTATGGGTTTCCTGGTTAATTTACAGCGTGGTTTTGCTTTATGGTCACATATTCCAGATTCAGATAAGCCCCCCGCCCGCAGACACCCACAACCCCCGGGCAAGGGTTGTGGGGATGAGGCCCTTGTCCCCATCAACATGGGGACATCCTCCCCATGTTGAGGGCATGTGGCCTGGTACGGTTCAGGAGGGAGGGGGGGCCGCTCTCTCGTCCCCCCTTTTCCCCTGCGGCCGGCCAGGTTGCGTGCTCGGATAAGGGGTCTGGTATGGATTTTTAGGGGGACTCCATGCCATTTTTTTAAAATTTGGGTTGGAGTTCCCCTTAAAATCCATGCCAGATCTGAAGGGCCTGGAATGGATATTTGGGGGAACCCCACGTCAAATTTTTTTTAAATTTGCGGCGGGGTTCCCCTTAATATCCATTCCAGACCTGAAGGGCCTGGTAATTGAATTCTGGGGAACCCCCACGCTTTTTTTTTTTTTTTTATCAATGACTTTTGTATGTATTGCCGGGAGCCGACAATTCATTAATAGCCGCGAGTAAGTTTTAAAAGACTTTTTTTCTTTCAAAAATGACATTTTTTGCAGGGACAGTTCTAAGCATGGGAAACATGCGCCACTTCACATGCATATCATACACATCCCCCAGGGACGAAATTTAAAGGAATATTTCACTTTTATTTTTTCATTTTAAGCATTATTAAAATCACTGCTCCCGAAAAAACGGCTGTTTTTAAAACTTCTTTTTGCATTGATACATGTCCCCTGGGGCAGGACCCGGGTCCCCAAACACTTTTTAGGACAATAACTTGCATATAAGCCTTTATAATTAGCACTTTAGATTTCTCCCATAGATTTTTCGAATTTGCCGCGAACACCCCAATTTGTTCGCTGTTCGGCGAACGGGCGAACAGGCAATGTTCGAGTCGAACATGAGTTCGACTCGAACTCGAAGCTCATCCCTAGCAACAGGAGAAGAGTACACATTAAAAAAAAAAAAAGGTTGTGCTCCCTCCTCTGACACTAGGGGGCACTGGTCCTGTCGGCTGCTTTGTCCTTACAGTGATTGGGGATGGAGTCCCTCATAGGCTGCAGAGGATTTTAGGGAGTTCCTCTGAATTCTTTAAACAGAAAAGGAGTTTAACGAGGCCTAAAGGCCTTTATGTTGCATAATCCAAATTTCTGCACTCTGTACAGTACCTTACATGCTCCAGAGCCATGCACTCCATAAACTGTAAACAAGACAAAGTTTGGTTTGGTATGGCGCACTTTGGAAAGGGCTGTATAGAGGTCTATAACGAAGGAAAGGAGGGGGGAGGGGTAATGCACTGGGTGGAGTTGTGAAAGCTCAGTTATTAATAGTTCAGTAGTAAATATGTATGTCCATGTATGGAAGAAAAGTTTAGGGCGAGATTGCTGAAATTGATTAGATGGCTGCCAGTTCAGATTGGAAGCTAGAAGAGGCTCTGGAACAGACAAGACGAAAAAGGGAACGGCGCCCTCTAAATGCAGCAAGTAAAAACAGTTTTTAATTAAAGGGTTAAAATACACTCACATTTGAGCAGTGGTAATCGAGCGTGTCAGGGGTTGACAGGAACTTCATCCGCAGATCCTCAGGGGTGATGGTGGTTTCACGGGCAGTTGGGCTGGAGTCCTCGATCCTGTGTCTCTTCCTGCACTGGATGTTGAGCAGCGCCGGCCGGAAACTTTGATCTGGACTGTGTGTGCTCCGTGGGGTCCTGGGGTCATCACTTCCGAGTCAGAGGTATGCGGGAGGTGCTTCGCGTTCAGGACATGCGTGTCCCTTCATCAGGCTAGTATGGCGGCCATCTTTGATGTGGTAATTTGTACCAGAGTGAGGATAGGTGGGCGGGTTTGTCTTGTATTTTTGGCAACCATGGTAACCGCGCAAGCTGGGGCATGCTGTGTGCGGCGGGGATCATACTGGGCTGATAGGTCGTGACACTCCAGGGAGGCAAAGTCCGTCCTCAGTGAAAAACCCCTAGTAACTTACAGGCGGGCCAAAAACATCAAAACCCAAATAGCCCCCAGCAAACTCAAACCACTGCGCCCTACGGCTAGTGCACCATCCATGTTCTTTGACATTAAAGGCATGTACCAATGTAAAAAACGCCTCTGCCTTACCTGTTCACACGTCACACATAGACAAAAAAACTTCACCCATAATGGAAAACTATATACCATTCCAGATTTCTATAATTGTGGATCAGAGTACGTGATATACTGCCTCACATGCCCCTGCGGCTTGCTCTATGTAGGCCGCACCATACGAACACTGCGAAAACGTTTTGGAGAGCACCGAAATTTAGTGGAGAAGGGCTCGGATAAGCATAGTGTACCCAGACATTTCAAGCAATATCATAAACAACTCTCTATAGGACTAAAAGTAGTGGTGATTGAATCAATACCCCACGCCCTCCCCACCGCTGAACGATACAAGAGACTATGCGAGAGAGAGAACTATTGGATCTATACTCTGGATACTTTATCGCCTGGAGGCCTCAATGAGGGCATAGAAATAAACATCCTGCTGTGACCCAATACTCCCCTATTGCCTTAAAAGTAATTGCAGGTGCATATCCTCATGTACCTATCAAATTAATGTATATGTACACCTTACCCTATTAATCTATATTTCCCCAATATTCTAGATTTATGCACCCATATGTTCTTGTGGGCATGCGTCCATATGAATATGTGCAGCTGATATGGATGCATGCACATAGTCCTGCATGTATCCATCACGTACACACCCCCAGTGCCATAATCCAAGTACATATGTATACATATTCCCCCAGCACCATAAGATTAATTTTTTCAGATCCTATATCATATTTCATATATCACATTCTATTTTAATTCCATTCTAATTCCATTTTCATTTTCATTTTTATATTTATATTTATTATTTATTATATATATTTTTTTTATTTTTATCTTTATTTAATTATTATTTAATTTTAACGTTATCTTCTTCATTATTAGTATAATTCTGTAAAGAAACCCCCTTTTTTTAAAAAAAACGTAACCTTTTATTTCTCTATATAGATATTCTTATCATATCCCTACGATTCCTATTAAATTCCCAGTATTTGGCCGTAAGTATCAATATAGAACCAGAATATAGTTTATAGTTTGTTTTGTTTTATGTAGTATAATTTATAGTATACAGTCTACTATGTATAATTCTTAATAACACACGAAATACACAGCCTAAGCTATTCTCTATATATGTGTATATTTTCTTGGGCTCATCCTGTGCCATTGCCTCCCTGGAGTGTCACGACCTATCAGCCCAGTATGATCCCCGCCGCACACAGCATGCCCCAGCTTGCGCGGTTACCATGGTTGCCAAAAATACAAGACAAACCCGCCCACCTATCCTCACTCTGGTACAAATTACCACATCAAAGATGGCCGCCATACTAGCCTGATGAAGGGACACGCATGTCCTGAACGCGAAGCACCTCCCGCATACCTCTGACCCGGAAGTGATGACCCCAGGACCCCACGGAGCACACACAGTCCAGATCGAAGTTTCCGGCCGGCGCTGCTCAACATCCAGTGCAGGAAGAGACACAGGATCGAGGACTCCAGCCCAACTGCCCGTGAAACCACCATCACCCCTGAGGATCTGCGGATGAAGTTCCTGTCAACCCCTGACACGCTCGATTACCACTGCTCAAATGTGAGTGTATTTTAACCCTTTAATTAAAAACTGTTTTTACTTGCTGCATTTAGAGGGCGCCGTTCCCTTTTTCGTCTTGTCTACTCCATAAACTGTACTGTACATTACATACTCCTGACCACTGCACTCTATTTGCTATACTGAATCCTCTGTACGCTATACATTATGTTATATATTACATACTGCATCCTATACACTGTGTTGTACATGAAAAAGTCCAGACCAATATGCCACTGACCGTTATTTGTTATATTGTACATTACATACCCCCAACCCCTGTACACTATGCTTTACATGACAAAGTCCAGACCGATGTACTGTAATGTGTGCTGTACATTACATACTACTGACCACTGCAGTCTATATGCCAAGTTGTGCATTACATTCTCTAGACACCTGAATGCTTTAAGTTATGTTGTACATACTCCTGACCCCTGTACGATAAATGTAGGGTTGTACATTACATACTCCTGACCCTGTACACTAAATACAGAGTTGTACATTACATACTCCTGACCCCTGTACACTAAATGTAGGGTTGTGCATTACATACTCCTGACTAGTGTTGAGCGGACCCGAACTGTAAAGTTCGGGTCCGTACCGAATTTTGGCGTTTTCCCGACCCCGGACCCGGACCCGGATTTTGCGCTAAAGTCCGGGTTCGGGTCCGGATTCGGGAATTTAATGGCGCAGTTAGAAATGCTTCAGGGGCCAGCCAATCACCATTTGATTAGCTGGTGTGCCCTTAGAAGCCATCATAGCCATGCCTACTAATGGCATGGCTGTGATTGGTCAGTGCAACATGTGACCCAGCATGTGACCAGCTTCTATATAAGCAAGAGGCACACAGCACAGATCGTCACTCTGCTTTTAGACAGTGTAGGGAAAGGATCCTGGCTGCTGTTGCTGTGAGGGAGAGAATTATATGATAGGAGTTAGTCCTGATTCTGCAATCTACTGATAGAAAAGATAGAGAGACAGTGTAGTGTAGTGTAGGGGCAGGATCCTGTTTGTGCTTTCAGGGAGAGAGATTTAGATAGGAGTCCAGATTGAGAGATATAATAGCTCAGCGATCTGCATAGGTTTATCTGTTTGTGTTGCAAGCTCAGTGCACCAGCACTGCATTACGTTGAGTGATACACCTATTCCATACTGTGGCTGTATTGTGCTCTTGCTAAAAGACCCATTTCGGGCAGAAAAAAAAAAAAAGGCACTTTATTGTGCTTTTGCTAAAAAGACCCATTTTTGGGCCCCAAAAAAAAAAAGGCACTTTATTGTGCTGTTGCAAAAAAAAAAAAAAGCACTTTGTTGTGCGCAAAAAAGACCTATTTTTGGGCAAAAAAAATATTTTGCAGTGTATATCTCTAGTTGTGTGAAATAACCAATTTCTATATATTTTTCTTGTACTATGCTATACTAAAAAAAAAAAAAAAACTTTTTTTTGAATAGCATTCTCTGCAGCTGTGCGATTCAGCGGTTATATACTGTGGGTGTGTTGTGCTCTTCCAAAAAACGCCATTTAGGGCCACAGAAAATATTTTGCAGTGTGAAATACACATCTGGAGGTGTGTGAAAAAACAACATTATTTTTGAATAGCATTCTCTGGCCTCTGCAGCTGTGCGATTCAGCGGTTATATACTGTTGGGGTTGTTGTGCTCTTCCAAAAAACGCCATTTAGGGCCACAGAAAATAAATTGCAGTGTGAAATACACATGTGGAGGTGTGTAAAATAAACAATTTCTATATATTGTACAGTGCTATACTAAAAAAAACAAAAATTTTTTTGAATAGCATTCTCTGCACTTCTATAGCTGTGCGATTCAGTGGTTAAATACTGTGGTTGTGTTGTGCTCTTCCAAAAAACGCCATTTAGGGCCACAGAAAATATTTTGCAGTGTGAAATACACATCTGGAGGTGTGTGAAATAAACAATTTCTATATATTTTCCTTGTACTGTGCTATACTAAAAAAAACAACCTTTTTTTTTTTTGAATAGCATTTTCTGCAGTTCTGTAGCTGTGCGTTTCAGCGGTTAAATACTGTGGGTGTGTTGTGGTCTTCCAAAAAACGCCATTTAGGGCAAGATCCTAAATTTGGAAAATATGAGGGGAAGGTCAAAGGGACGTGGTGGCCCCGGTCGTGGTGCTGCTGGTGGAGCTCCTGTTGTAGGGAGAGGACGTGGTGGATCTGTGCCAGCTACACGCACAAGTGAAACACCTTCCTCAGGTGCGAGTAGGCGACCGAGCCTGCGGCGGTATTTTGTCGCGCCTAATGAGGCTGTACCAATGTTTAGGCCAGGACAAGTACAGGCGATAGTAGATTGGGTTGCTGACAGTGCCTCGGGTTCCTTCACATTGTCTCCCACCCACTCTTCTGATGAAAGATCAGAGTTGGCACCTGAAGCCCATGTCCATCAGTCTTTCACCTCACCCCCTTGCAAATCAGCTAAGCAGTCTGAGCCCCAAATCATGCAGCAGTCTCTTCTGCTTTTCGATGACTCTGTTAGCAGGGTTTCCCAGGGCCATCCACCTAGCTCTGCCCCAGAAGTGGAAGAGATTGAGTGCACCGATGCCCAACCACTTATGTTTCATGATGGGTACATGGGAGGACCATCGCAGCACGTCTCGGATGATGACGAAACACAGGTGCCAACTGCTGCTGCTTTCGCAATTGTGCAGACAGACATGGAGGGCAGGGGTGAAGACTGGGTGGAAGATGATGTGGAGGACGATGAGGTCCTCGACCCCACATGGAATCAACGTTATGCAGGTGACCAGTGTAGTTCGGAGGAAGAGGCGGTGGTCGCACAGAGCCACCAGCACAGCAGAAGAGGGAGCAGGGTGCAAAAACGGAGCATTCGTCCCCTAGACAGTACATCTGCTACTGCCCAACGCAGCAAGGGACCGAGCACACCAAAGCCAGGTCCAAGGACTTCCCTAGCGTGGCAGTTCTTCACACAGTGTGTTGATGACAAGACACGAGTGGTTTGCACGCTGTGCAATCAGAGCCTGAAGCGAGGCATAAACGTTCTCAACCTGAGCACAAGCTGCATGACCAGGCATCTAAGTGCAAAGCACGAGCTGCAGTGGAGTAGACACCTCAAAAAACAAGAAAGGTCTCTGGCTCCTCCTGCTTCCTCTTCTGCTGCAGTCTCGGCCTCTTCATCCACCTCTGTAGTGACAGTGGCACCTGTCACCCCGCAAACAGAGGATCTGCCAGCAACACTACCACCTGGGTCACCAACCATCTCCACAATGTCCCATGGAAGCGTTCAGCTCTCTATCTCCCAAACATTGGAGCGGAAGAGGAAGTACCCCCCTAGCCACCCGCGATCCCTGGCCCTGAATGCCAGCATTTCAAAATTCCTGGCCTTTGAAATGCTGTCATTCCGTCTGGTGGAGACGCAGAGTTTTAAAAGCCTGATGGCATTGGCTGTCCCGCAGTACGTCGTGCCCAGCCGCCACTACTTTTCCAGGCGAGCCATCCCTTCCCTGCACAACCAGGTGGGGGACAAAATCAGGTGTGCACTGCGCAACGCCATCTGTGGCAAGGTCCACCTAACTACGGATGCGTGGACCAGTAAGCACGGTCAGGGACGTTATATCTCCCTAACAGCACACTGGGTAAATGCAGTGGCGGCTGGGCCTGAGGCAGATAGCGGTTTGGCGCATGTCCTTCCACCACCGAGGATTGCAGGGCGCTTCAGTTTGCCTCCTGTTGCTAACTCCTCCTTCTCCGCTTCCTCATCCTCTACCACCTCCTCATCCATTCAGCGTAACACCTTCACCACCAACTTCAGCACAGCCAGGGGTAAACGACAGCAGGCAGTTTTAAAACTTTCCTGTTTGGGGGAAAATCCCCACACCGCGCAGGAGTTGTGGAGGGACATGGAACAACAGACCGATGAGTGGTTGCTGTCAGTGAGCCTCAAGCCCGGCCTGGTGGTGTGCGATAATGGGCGAAATCTCGTAGCAGCTCTGGGTCTAGCCGGTTTGACGCACATCCCTTGCCTGGCGCATGTGCTGAACTTGGTGGTCCAGAGGTTCCTTAAAAATTACCCCAATATGCCAGAGCTGCTGCAGAAAGTGCGGGCTGTCTGTGCGCACTTTCGGCGTTCTCACCCTGCTGCTGCTCGCCTGTCAGCGCTGCAGCGTAACTTCGGCCTTCCCGCTCACCGCCTCATATGTGACGTGCCCACAAGGTGGAACTCCACCTTGCACATGCTGGCCAGACTGTGCGAGCAGCAGCAGGCAATAGTGGAGTTTCAGCTGCAGCAATCACGCGTGAGTCGCTCTGCGGAACAGCACCACTTCACCACCAATAACTGGGCCTCCATGCGAGACCTGTGTGCCTTGTTGCGCTGTTTCGAGTACTCCACCAACATGGCCAGTGCCAATGACGCCGTTCTCAGCGTTACTATCCCAGTTCTATGCCTCCTTGAAAAAACGCTTCGTGCGATGATGGAAGAGGATGTGGCACAGGAGGATGAGGAGGAGGAGGAGGAAGCGGGATCATTTCAAAGGCTTTCAGGGCAGTCTTTCACAAGTGGCTACGAGGGTGGGTTCCTGCACCAACAAACGCCAGGTACACAATTGTCCGGCAGAAAGGGCACAGTTCTGGAGGATGACGAGGTGGAGGAGGAGATGGAGGAGGAGGAGGAGGAGGAGGAGGAGGAGCCATGTTCACAGCAGGGTGGCACTCAGACCAGCTCGTGGCCATTACTGGTGCGTGGCTGGGGGGATACAGAGGACACAGACGATACACCTCCCACAGAGGACAGCTTTTCTTTGCCTCTGGGCAGCCTGGCACACATGAGCGATTACATGCTGCAGTGTTTCCGCAACGACAGCCGAGTTGCCCACATTTTAACTGGTGCTGATTACTGGGTGGCCACCCTGCTGGATCCCCGTTACAAGGACAACGTACCGTCCTTAATTCCCTCACTGGAGCGGGATCGTAAGATGCGCGAGTACAAGCGCACGCTGGTAGACGCGCTGCTGGTGGCATTCCCACCTGACAGCGGGCGTACGGTGGAAGCACAAGGCGAAGGCAGAGGAGGAGGAAGAGGTCGCCAACGCAGCCGGGGCACCGGCAGCACCTCAGAAGGCAGGGTTAGCATGGCCGAAATGTGGAAAAGCTTTGTCAGCACGCCACAACAACCAGCACCACCAGCTGAGATGGAACGTCTTAGCAGGAGGCAGCATTTCACCAACATGGTTGAGCAGTATGTGTCCACAGGCCTACACGTACTGGATGACGGGTCTGCCCCCTTTAACTTCTGGGTCTCCAAATTGGGCACATGGCCTGAGCTTGCCGTTTATGCCTTGGAGGTGCTGGCCTGCCCTGCAGCCAGTGTATTATCTGAACGTGTATTTAGCACGGCAGGGGGCGTTATCACAGACAAGCGCAGCCGCCTGTCCAGAGCCAATGTGGACAAGCTCACGTTCATTAAAATGAACCAGGCATGGATCCCACAGGACTTGTCCGTACCTTGTGCAGAATAGACATGTATACCGGTGTTGTGACAAAAACTGTCCGGCCATCGGATTGTGCCCGGCCCGTACTGCGCAGGCGCAGCGCTTGCGCAGTACAGAGGACAAGGAGATTCACAAAATCTCCGAAGATGAACGGCGCCTGCGCTGTGAGTGCAGGTTCAAGCCCCACCATCCAAGAGGACATACGGTAGCACATAGTAACAGGGCCCCTCACGGGCTCGCTTCGATCGCGGCCTTGCTTGGCTCGGCTTGAACCACGGATGGTGTGGCCTTCACCTGAACTCAACACGCAGGCGCCGTTAGTCTTGGGAGATTTTTGAAATCCCCTTGTCCTACATACTCAGCAAGCGCAGTACAGGGCGGACACTATTCGACAGGGGACAGAATTCGACACATCACCGGCCTTACCCAGCCATTGTTGTATTTTTGAACCAGTGTTGGCTACCTCGTCCTCCTCCACCGCCGCTTCCACCTACACAGCCACATCAACCGCCACCTCAACCTCCTACTCCATATGGACCTCGTCCTGCTAGGCCAAGATTAAAATTTTTATTTTATTTTTTTGTAGCGCACAGATCCTTTCCCCCTTACCTGCCTTTATGTTGTTGGCTCTTCGCAGGAGGGAGAAAGGCACACCGCACTACCAGCCCGTATCCTCCTATATAAAGAGGTTGAGCGGTGTACTTGACGGGCCGTGTCCACAGCCGGAGTCAAAACTCCTCCAGAGGATGATTCTCACCTCTACTGTAGGTAGAGGCAAGTCCTTTAATTGCCAGTAAAGTCAATGTCCACACCAGCTGAAACTCCAACTCTTATTCTCTCATGGCAAAATAAACTGTACTCAGATAGAAAAGGTTAGAGCAAAGAAACAGGACAGCTTAAGGTGTGGAGGAGGTCCAGGCACAAATGTAGCACATTCACTTCACTGCTTAGGTTTCTCAAACAGTTTTTGGCGCACGGTCTCTGCCACAGACATTGAGGTTGGTCTCTGCCACAGACCGGGTGTACAAGGCCCCTGCCACGGGCCTGGAGAACTTTGGTCTCAGCCACAGACCAGGGTGTATAAGGCCCCTGCCACGGGCCGGTTGAATAAGGCCTCTGATACAGCCAAGGTGACCTTGAGCTTCTCCTTCTACGAACCTAGCCCATATCAAGGGGAAGACATCTCTCCAGGGAGTCAACAGACCATTCCTTCACCGTGACTCCCGCATCGGTCCATCAGAATGATCCTCCCTTCCCTGGAACAGGGTCCCCTACACGAGGCGGCTCTGGACTCCAGGCTTTACTCCCGCCCCTAGGCCTCCATACCCAGGGCAGCAAGAACTCCAGGATAGTACCTCACCCCGGGCTAAAGGTGCCCGAGATGGAACAGGAACACATGCACCCAGGCCGAAGGCACCTGGGCGCGGACCCCACTGGACATCAGCCCCCAGGCCAAAGGTCTGCCCCTTTTATATGCTCTCCCGGCATGCACAGCAGGTTCCCCGCCCCGCTGTACTACTGCCAAGAGGGGACACAAAAGGCGCCACCTGTAGGCCGCAGGGAACTGCACACCAATACTGTCCCCCGAGGACAAAATGGTCCATGAATCCTACAGAATTAGGGTATTTGAGCCTATTTACCACTCAAACACTTTCCTTAAATTTAGCACCCCGCTACATTTTTATTTCAAAGTATTTTATTTTCCCACTAGCTTATCCATTAAATTAAATAATTTATTCCAGAAAGGGCGTATTCTGGGGCATTCCCACCATATGTGTTGCATCGTGCCGTTGAGTTTCTGAGGTTCTTAATGACTTCCTGTACCTCTTCTGCTGAAAAGGGGGCCTCCAGCATATTTTTTTATTTTTTATTTTTTTTTATGTTCTTTTAAGTTATTTCCTATCCACATTTGTTTGCAGAGCACTTGCCATGTTCTTAACAACATTTTGCTGCCATTTGCAGCCCTCTAGCCCTTTCCATTACTTTTTTAGAGCCTTTTTAGTCGTCAGAAGTCCGGGTCCCCATTGACTTCAATGGGGTCCGGGTCCGGGTCCGGGTTCGGGTTAAAGTTCGGTCCTGAATCCGAACTTTTTTCCGAAGTTCGGCCGAACCCGCCGGACCCGAATATCCAGCTACCCGCTCAACTCTACTCCTGACCCCTGTACACTAAATACACAGTTGTACATTACATACTCCTGACCCCTGTACACTAAATACAGTGTTGTATCTTACATACTCCTGACCCCTGTACACTAAATGTAGGGTTGTACATTAGATACTCCTGACCCCTGTACAGTAAATACACGGTTGTACATTACATACTCCTAACCCCCGTACACTAAATGTAGGGCTGTAATATACATACTCCTGACCCCTGTACACTAAATGCAGGGTTGTACATTACATACTCCTGACCCCTGTACACTAACTCTAGGGTTGTAAATTACATACTTCTGACCCTTGTACAGTAAATGTAGGGTTGTACATGACATACTTCTGACCTTGTACACTAAATGTAGGGTTGTACATTACATACTCCTGACCCCTGAACACTAAATGTAGGGTTGTACATTACATACTCCTGACCCCTGAACACTAAATGTAGGGTTGTATATTGCATACTCCTGACCCCTGTACACTAAATGTAGGGTTGTACATTACATACTCCTGACCCCTGTACACTAAATGTAGGGTTGTACGTGTAGCAGTCCTTCCCCAGCTTCTCCCCTCTTTTCACGGCTGGTTCTGCTTGTCTAGGGGTATCTGGGAGAAGGGGGAAAGATGTACACCACCAGCTCGGCTCTCTGATGTAGGATGCAGAGATATGAGCTAAACAGTTTACCTTCGGGTCTGCGCTTTAGGCCGGAACCTCAGCTTCTCCTGTGGAGGATGATTGTCACTGTCACTGACAGGGACACTTAGTTGCCAGTAACACGAGTTCCACACCAAGAAAAGTCCAACACTGTTTTATTGACTTGAACCGGTTGACTTTTAAAAGAACAGACAAGGTGTAGGGAAGAGTAGGTCCAGGCACAACTAATGAATAAAGTTTTGCCTGTTCCGTTTAGTGCAAACAGACTTGGCGCACAGTCGCTGCCACCGACCGTGAGTTTGGTCACTGCCACTGACCTGGGTGAACGTTGAGACCCCTGCCACAGGCCTTGGATGAGGCCTGCCACTGACCTGAGAAAGTTGGGTCCCTGCCACAGACCATGAGAACATGAAGTACCTTCTTTAGAACAAACGACCCCTGTCAGAGGAAGACATCCATCCGGGCGGTCACCAGAGGCCTCCACCGGCACCAGCAAATGCTGCGCTGGCTCTACGGGGAGGTCACGTCTCCGGTCCCTTACGCCCAGGATTCAGGCACCCAATACCGGGGGCACCTTAGGAATGCTTCGCCCTCGCGGGACCCAGTCGAAGGTACTGGGCCCCTAGGCCTCCTGATGTAGTACCTCACCCCAGGCTAAAGGTGCCTGGGATGGATCTCGACTCCACGCGCCCAGGCCAAGGGCGCCTGGGCACAGACAAACCGCAGCAGCCCCCAGGCCGAAGGTGCCTGGGGAATGGACCTCGTACGCAAGATGTCCGCCCCCTTTTATATCCTCTCCCAGCAGGCACAGCGGGTTCCCCGCCCCGCCGTACTACTGCCGAAAGAGGACAAAAAGGGCACGGCTCTAGAATGGTAGTTCAACCCCGGTCCTAGGTGACAGCGCCACCTGGGGACCGCAGGGAACATGACACCATTCATACCTCCCACACTCCAAAATGTCCATAAATCCCTAAAATCAATGTATCTGGGCCATCTACTGCCCAGATACACCCCACTAAATAGATACACCCGCTACACACATTACATACTCCTGACCCCTGAACACTAAATGTAGGGTTGTAATTTGTAAAGGAAAGGGAAGGAAGGGAAAAAGAAGGGAAGGGAAGGGGAAAAGAAGGGAAGGTGGAAAGAACAGAAGAAAGGAAATGCCAAACATTTGATTTTAGTCTGGGTTAGAGTAGCAATGGGGTTAGAACCCCTGCATAGCTTGTATTGCTGTCTGTGTCCTTACTGGGGAGGTTCCTTCTCTCTAGTTGTCCTGGTGAATGTTGTCAGGAATGAGAGGGAAGGGGAGACAAAAGAAAGAAGAGGCGAGAAGAATAAGGTAGAATGAGGGGAGGGGAGGGGAGGGAAGGGAAAGGAAAGGAGGGAAAGTGAAGGGAAGGGAAGGTAAAGAAAGGGCATGGGGGCGGGGAGAAGAAAACGGAAGGGAAGTCGTCTGTGTCCCTACTGATGAGGTACCTTCTCTCTAGTTGTCCTGTGAATGCTGTCACAAAGGAGAGGGGAGGGGAAGAGAAGGAAGACAAAGAAAGTAAAATGAGGACAGGAGAGGAGAGGAGAGGGAATGGAAGGGAAAGGAAGGGGGAAGGGAAAGGAAGGGAAGGGAAAAAGAAGGAAGGGAAGGGAAAAGAAGGGAAAGGAAGGAAAGGGAAGGAAATGGGAAAGGACGGGGAAGGGAAGGGCTAGGAAGGTGGAAAGAACAGAAGAAAGAAAATTTGACGAGATAAGAGAACAAGAGAAAGAAGAGGAGAGAGAGAGGAGGAAAGAAGAGAAAGGGAGGGAGGAGAAGAGGAAGAGAAGGGAAGCAGCCTCATCAGTGCCCATCAGTGAAGAAGAATTACTTACTTGCAAAATTTTATGACAGAAACGAAGAAAACGTTTTATTTTTTTACAAAACTTTGTCTTTTTTAGTTCGTTTAGCAAAAAAAAAAACCCAGTGGCGATTAAATACCACCAAAAGAAAGCTCTATTTGTGTGAAAAAAAAGGATATAAATTTCATATGGGTACAGCGTTGTATGACCGCGCAGTTGTCATTCAAAGTGCGACAGCGCTGAAAGCTGAAAATTGGTCCGGGCAGGAAGGGGGTGAAAGTGCCTGGTAGGCAAGTGGTTACAGCCCAGCTTCATCCATTAGTTATTAACAGAGTGAGGGTAGGGTTAGAACCCCTTTTAGGTTTTTATTTCTGCCTGTAGATTTTTGCTCACTTTCTGCTTTAACCGTTTTCCATTCGCCATGGAATAGAGAAGTGATGGGTAATCCAGTGAGTATACAGACAGCAACAAAAGCCAGGCAGAGGTTCTAACCCTTCCCCATGTTGAACAAAACTGAAAGCTAAAAATGTGGGTGCAATTAGGCTTTAATCGGTTGTAATTAGTAATTTATCATTCATGCTTAATAGAAGAAATATTTAACCTTGATTATCACAACTGTCTGAGCGCAGAACCGATGCGAACGTATCCGGGCATTGTCATGTCGTTCTACAACCTCACACTGAATATTATTATATCAGATCCATTGAACACTTTCCATCTCTTTCTGTAAACGAGACCTTCTCAGTGACACGGCTCAGGGGTAGAAATGTTCATAGGCTGCCAGCGTAAAAAGACCAAAATAAACAATGGAAAAGGTTGTGTGAAAGCGGACCCGTCAATCAAACCTTCCCCGGGATGAAGGGAGCCCAAGCCAGCCTTGGCAAAGCACATTACCGCTTGAAATAAAAAATGACATCCTGGACTTGCCTTGAATAAAAAGCTGCATCTCCTAAAGCCCCATCCGACGCTACTCCGGCACGTTTTTTTGGCACTTTATTAGCGCAACCATTTTAACGAGCCTCTCTCCATTCTAAAAATGCGCTAAAGAAGCTCATGCACCAAATTTTGGCACTGAGCCAATCGCATTCCATGTCGCACGTTTTGTCGAGCGGAAAAAACGCGCAACTGCTACCCGTGTTTGGGGTGCCGTTAATATTGGCCCCCGTTCACACCTGGGCTTAAGTTTCTGCAAATGCGTAAAAAATGCAGCGGTGCCATGACTGTAATGACTAAGCGCTAACATTTGCGCGAAACTCGTCTACCTTTTTGTCTCCTGCTCCATTTGTCAACCACTTGTCATATGAAGCTTCCATAAAAGGATTTTTGGAAGTGCAGCCGTCAGGGATAATTTCCTTATGCCATTATTTTTTAACGCTACTCCAAAAGCAGGGTTTTCCAAAACCGCACGACACAAAACACACTTGGCTCAGTGCCAAAATTTGGTACATGAGCTTCTTTAGTGCGTTTTTGGAGTGATGGGAGGCTCGCTCAAACAAATGTGTTAAAAAGCGTGCAAAGAAAGGGCTTTGAGAAGAATTCCAGGTATGGAAAGTTCTATATACTTATATTGGCCTAGCTTGGAGGAATGTAACTATGTATATTACATAGGTGTGCGCAGGGGGTGTGCAAGGTGTGCCTGGGCACACCCTAAGCCCCCTCTGCAGTGCAAACTCCCCCTACTACCCAGGCTTCCCCCCATGTTGCCCCGCCCCCTTCGCAGTGCTTCTGGCTTCCCTCCTCTTCTCTCCTCTTCCCTCAGCTGCAGTGGGGGATGTTTCAGGACCGAGAGTGGGGGAAAGGGCTATACAATATGTCATTCACTGGCCCCTTCCTTTTCTAAATGAACACAGTCAACACACTCACTGTGTTCATTCATAACGGAAGCATAGTAAACTGAATTTACTATGCTTCAGTTTGTGAATGAACAGGAATCCGCTTAGCACAGAACACTTCCCATTTATTCACTGTCCCGTGCAGCAGAGGCTGCAGAGAAAGTCATGTGTGTTTGAGCTTTGGGGTGCACACCCTAATGCAATAGGTTGCTCACATCTATGTGTATACACCATACCTAGTCGATGCCCTGGAAGCTGGAAATCACTGTAATAGACACGGATACAACAGTGATCTCCACTTCTAAGCGGCCGACTAGATGCATTGGGAAGACAAGAGGCTGGCCTCCACCAAATGATTTGGATGGGTGGCCCATAACTTTTGGCAATATAGTGTAAATTAGCGAGTTTGGAGTGGAGGAACTTGACTGACCTGCACAGAGTCCTGACCTCAACCCCATAGAACACCTTTGGGATGAATTAGAGCGGCATTCTCGTCCAATATCAGTGCCTGACCTCACAAATGCACTTCTGGAAGAATGGTCATACATTCCCATAGACACACTCCTAAACCTTGTGGACAGCCTTCCCAGAAGAGTTGAAGCTGTTATAGCTGCAAAGGGTGGGCCAACTCAATACTGAACCCTACGGACTAAGACTGGGATGCCAATAAAGTTCATGTGCGAGTAAAGGCAAGTGTCCCAATACCTTTGACAATAAAGTGTATATCATTACAAACAATATGGGAACAAACATTTTTTATACATTAAAGTGACACTAAAGGCCTTTTTTCCTAGATAACAAAAATGTTATACTTACAGTGCCTTGCAAAAGTATTCACCCCCCTTGGCTTTTTACCTATTTTGTTACATTACAGCCTTTAGTTCAATGTTTTTTTTATCTGAATTATATGTGATGGATCAGAACACAATAGTCTAAGTTGGTGAAGTAAAATTAGAAAAATATATACATAAAACTATTTTTCAGAAATAAAAAACTGATAATTGGCATGTGCGTATGTATTCACCCCCTTTGTTATGAAGCCCATAAAAAGGCTCTGGTGGAAGCAATTACCTTCAGAAGTCACATAATTAGTAAAATGATGTCCACCTGTGTGCAATCTAAGTGTCACATGATCTGTCATTACATATACACAGAGGCTGCAACACCTAAGCAAGAGGCACCACTAACCAAACACTGCCATGAAGACCAAGGAACTCTCCAAACAAGTAAGGGACAATGTTGTTGAAAAGTACAAGTCAGGGTGAGGTTATAAAAAAATATCCAAATCTTTGATGATCCCGAGGAGCACCATCAAATCTATCATAACCAAATGGAAAGAACATGGCACAACAGCAAACCTGCCAAGAGACGACCGCACACCAAAACTCCCGGACCGGGCAAGGAGGGCATTAATCAGAGAGGCAGCACAGAAACCTAAGGTAACCCTGGAGGAGCTGCAGAGTTCCACAGCAGAGACTGGAGTATCTGTACATAGGAGGACAATAAGCCGTACGCTCCATAGATTTGGGCTTTATGGCAGAGTGGCCAGAAGAACAGAAGAAAGCCATTACTTTCAGCAAAAAACAAAATGGCACGTTTTGAGTTTGCGAAAAGGCATGTGGGAGACTCCCAAAATGTATGGAGGAAGGTGCTCTGGTCTGATGAGACTAAAATTGAACTTTTTGGCCATCAAAGAAAACGCTATGTCTGGCACAAAGCCAACACATCACATCACTCAAAGAACATCATCCCCACTGTGAAACATGGTGGTGGCAGCATCATGCTGTGAGGATGTTTTTCAGCAGTCAGGACTGGGAAACTGGTCAGAGTTGAGGGAAAGATGGATGGTGCTAAATACAGGGATATTCTTGAGGAAAACCTGTACCACTCTGTGTGTGATTTGAGGCTAGGACGGAGGTTCACCTTCCAGCAGGACAATGACCCCAAACACACTGCTAAAGCAACACTTGAGTGGTTTAAGGGGAAACATGTAAATGTGTTGGAATGGCCTAGTCAAAGCCCAGACCTCAATCCCATAGAAAATCTGTGGTCAGACTTAAAGTGGAGTTCCACCCTGAAAATTTATTTTTTTACCAAAAATGAAAAAAAAATAATAGAAAATAATAAATTGAAAAAAAAAATAATGTTTTACTCACCAGAAATAGCGGTTGCTATGCAGAAGTCCCTAATCTTCCTCTTCATTGTCCGCGGCAGGTCTCCTTCCTCCGTCCTACTCGCGGTGTCTTCTGGTGAATGGGGCACGCTGCCTTCTGGGAACTGTGTGTATCCCAGAGAGCAGCCACCCATTCACAAAGAGCCGCGCAGCTCGCACGTGCGCAGTAGGAAACGGGCAGTGAAGCCGCACGGCTTTACTGCCTGTTTCCGTTACTGAGGATGGCGGCGCCGGGAGCTGCCAGGATCGAGGGATCGGCCTGGGGGGGGGGCTGACATCGCGGGCGAGTAGGACAGGTAAGTGTGCTTATTAAAAGTCAGTAGCTACAGTGTTTGTAGCTGCTGACTTAAAAATAAAAAATAAATCACGGGTGGAATCCCTCTTTAAAGATTGCTGTTCACAGGCGCAAACCATCCAACTTGTAGGAGCTGGAGCAGTGTTGCGAAGAGGAATGGGCAAAAATCCCAGTGGTAAGATGTGGCAAGCTCATAGAGACTAGGGATAAGCTTTGAGTTCGAGTCAAACTCATGTTCGACTCGAACATTGCCTGTTCGCCTAACAGCGAACAATTTGGGGTGTTCGTGGCAAATTCTAAAAGTCTATGGGAGAAATCTAAAGTGCTAATTTTAAAGGCTTATATGCAAGTCATTGACATAAAAAAATAATATGTTTGGGGACCCGGGTCCTGCCCCAGGGGACATGTATCAATGCAAAAAAAAAGTTTTAAAAACTGCAGTTTTTTCGGGAGCAGTGATTTTAATAATGCTTAAAGTGAAACAATAAAAGTGAAATATTCCTTTAAATTTCGTACCTGGGGGGTGTGTATAGTATGCCTGTAAAGTCGCGCTTGTTTCCCGTGCTTAGAACTGTCCCTGCACAAAGTGTAATTTCTGAAGGAAAACAAGTCATTTAAAAATCACTCGCGGCTATAATGAATTGTCGGCTCCTGGCAATATAGAGAAAAGTCATTGATAAAAAAAACAATGCGTGGGGTTCCCCCCAAATATCCATACCAGGCCCTTCAGGTCTGGTATGGATTTTAATGGGAACTCAATGGGAACTCCACAACAAAGGTGTAAGGCTAAGCGGACCAGATGCGGAACGTGAGAAGGGGCGGGTCTATTCATTTATTACACTGCGGAGGAAGTTCCCCATCAGGTCCGCTCAGCCAATGATGTAGGCGGGGTCTGACATACAAGGGGGCGGACCTGATGGGGAGCTTCCTCCGCAGTGTAATAAATGAATAGACCCGCCCCTTCTCACGTTCCGCATCTGGTCCGCTTAGCCTTACACCTACGTCATTGGCTGAGCGGACATGATGGGGAACTTTAGAAGGGGCGGGTTTATTCATTTATTACACTGCGGAGGAAGTTCCCCATCAGGTCCGCTCAGGCTCAGCCAATAATGTTTCGTGTGGACAGCGCTGAACATCGGATCACCGCGGGACACTGGATTTCATCGCTGAAATGTTTTTTTGTTTTTTTTTTTAATAAAGGACTTTCCCAACGGTGTCTGTGTTTTTTTTTACAATTTGTTACACTTTCTTTGTGAAATGGTAGGGGTACAATGTACCCCATTACCAATTCACATAGGGGGGGCCGGGATCTGCGATCCCCTTTATTAAAGGGGTCTTCCAGATTCCGATAAGCCCCCCGCCCGCAGACCCCCACAACCACCGGGCAAGGGTTGTGGGGATGAGGCCCTTGTCCCCATCAACATGGAGACATCCTCCCCATGTTGCGGGCATGTGGCCTGGTACGGTTCAGGAGGGGGGGGCGCTCTCTCGTCCCCCCCTCTTTTCCTGCGGCCTGCCAGGTTGCGTGCTTGGATAAAGGGTCTGGTATGGATTTTTGGGGGAACTCTACGCCATTTTTTAAAAAATTTGGGGTGGAGTTCTCCTTAAAATCCATACCAGACCTGAAGGGCCTGGTATGGATATTTGGGGGAACCCCACGTATTATTTTTTTTTTAATTTTCGGCAGGGTTCCCCTTAATAGCCATACCAGACCTGAAGGGCCTGGTAATTTCATTTGGGGGGACCCCCACGCAAATTTATTTTTTATTTTACCAATGACTTTTCTATGTATTGCCGGGAGCCGACAATTTATTATAGCCGCGAGTGAGTTTTAAATGACTTTTTTTCCTTCAGAAATTATGCCGCATACACACGGCCGTTTTTCCCGACATTTTTTCTCTTGGTCGAGAAAAACGACCGTGTGTGGTCTCCCCGGCAGTGTTTCCCTATGGGAAAACTGCAGCGGAAAAAAATGCAGTGAATCACATCAAGAAAAATTAGAGCATGTTCTAATTTTTCTCGTCGTGATTAATGCCGTTTTTTCTCGTCGGGAAAAATGATCAAAAGCCCACACACGGTCGTTTTTCTCGTCAAAAAGAAAAAATGTAATTTTTCCAGATGAGAAAAATGGTCGTGTGTACGCGGCATTACACTTTGTGCAGGGAAAGTTCTAAGCACGGGAAACAAGCGTAACTTTACAGGCATACGATACACACCCCCCAGGTACGAAATTTAAAGGAATATTTCACTTTTATTGTTTCACTTTAAGCATTATTAAAATCACTGCTCCCGAAAAAAACTGCAGTTTTTAAAACTTTTTTTTGCATTGATACATGTCCCCTGGGGCAGGACCTGGGTCCCCAATCACTTTTTAGGACAATAACTTGCATTTTAGCCTTTATAATTAGCACTTTTGATTTCGAACGTTCAAGTCCATTGTATTTAATAGGGTTCTAAAGTTCGCCCAAACTTTCTGTCTGTTCGCAGGTTCTGGTGCGAACCGAACAGGGGGGGTGTTCGGCTCATCACTAATAGAGACTTATCCAAAGCGACTTGGAGCTGTGATAGCCGCAAAAGGTGGACTTTAGGGGGGTGAATATTTATGCACATTGATTTTTTCTGTTATTTTGTCCTATTTGTTGCTTGCTTCACAATAAAAAATAAATAAAAAATCTTCAAAGTTGTGGGCATGTTCTGTAAATTAAATGACGCAAATCCTCAAACAATCCATGTTAAATCCAGGTTGTGTGCCAACAAAACACGAAAATTGCCAAGGGGGTGAATACTTTTGCAAGGCACTGTACCTCCTCTGTGTAGTGGTTTTACACAGAGCAGCCCAGATCCTCCTCTTCTTGGGTCCCCCGCCAGCGCTCCTGACCCCTCCCTCCTACCAAGTGCGCTCACAGCAAGGAGCTTCCTATGGGGGCACCCGAGCCGCGGCTTTGCCGTGCCCCCATCTCTCTCCTCATTTTCTCACTGTCTGTTATTAACAGCAGTGGAAGCCAATGGTTTCCACTGCTGTCTCAGCCAATGAGGGGGGAGAGACCCAACAGAGCTGAGACTCTTGTGCACAGCACTGGAGGAAGATCAGGTAAGTGATAGGGGGGCCGCTGCACAGAGAAAGTTTCTTACCTTCATGCATAAAATGCATGAAGATAAAAAAACTTGAGCCTTTACAACCACTTTACCACATACTGATAGGATTGCTTACATCAGGTATAGCTAAAAAATAATAATAATAATATCATATAAAATATATATATATAATATAATATATAAAAAATACAGTTCCCCTTTAAAGTCTTTCAGTAACATTACAAGTCTGCACAATATTCAGCAGCAGTATCCTTTGATCAAAAAATAACAATCTAGTGAGTTTGCCTGGGCTGAGATGATGTCATCATTCTGCTGCAGGCAGGAGGAGACCTTTCCTCAGTCTCCTCTACCCCAATGATCGGACTGCAACATTGTAACAAGTCACAAGGGAGGAGGCCATAGTAGGGGCTGATCTGTGTCAGACATTTGTAAATACAGGCCAGAGCTGCTCGGGCACCAGGATTTACACGACTGTGTCATCTGTGAGCCAGAAATGGTGACCTTACATGATATAAACAAAAAAGTCAGTGCTACTACCCATACATCGACAGAAAGCAGAGCTCCCAGGTGCTCGATCCACAGTCGCTGGCTGAGTAGAAGTAAATGAAGAAAAGATGATCCGCACTCCAGTCGTTGCTCTAAAAAATTTGATGTATTTATTGACAAGCCACAGTAGACAAACGCAAATAGGAAAGGTTGACGCGTTTCAGCCTATAAGGCCTTAGTCATAACCACATTACAGACATGAAACTTGTGAAATAAATAGTAGCTCTGAGGATCACTGGCTCCACCCATTAATTGTCTAAATTGACTGCAGGCAATTATCCAAAAGGGGAATCAGCTGAAATACATGTTGGGTGATCCATGTGTAAGCCACTATTTTTCACACACCCTATAGTGATAATATGTACATGTATGCATGCAGCCACGCATGCGCACACACATATACATTAAAATACACCATTAAATTCAAAAAACATTAAATACAAAGATAAAAATAATAATCCAGGTATGTGAAAAAAGGGGGCACCAGAGGAGGAAAAGAAAGAAAGAAAGAAAAGAAAAAAGAAAAAGAGGGGAGACTCCGGGGAGAGGCATTCTTAATGTAAGTGCAAGTCCAGATCCCACCTCAGGTTTAACCCCCGAGGCGATCAGGTTTTTAATCTAAAAATCCACCATGCTTCTCTCCCCAAAAGTCTTCTCTCCCTTACCTTACATGATACCTGTACAAACATGGGCCACCCTTCTGGAGAGATATGCAGATGAAGGTATTGTCAGGGAGAGTACTGTGATTTCTGTGAGAGGTAATAAATATCATACACTTACACATTATGTAGTATGCGTACACGTTTAACATGAACAAATACATCTAGTGCTAGTAGGGTTGCCACCTGTCCAGTATTCACCCGGACAGTTCGGGTTCGGAATCATGTGTCCAGGTTTCAGACTGCCTGAAACCCGGACACATTATTTAGACTGGACTATGGCTTCCCAGCAGGGTTGCTGGCTGCAGTTGTCTAAGCTGAGAGTGTCTGTTACACTCTTTCACACTGCCCAAAGCCAGCACTATCAACCCCCCCCCCCCAAACACCCCTACCCCTCTATGTCTGTCCTCACTCCAATCCCTGACGCTGAGCCTCAGAAAAATAAAGTTGGGGCTGGAAATTTGAAGTCCAGCAGCCTCAGATACATCTGGATGAGAGGTGCTGACTGCCAAGTGGTGAGTGAGCTCACCATCCATCCCGGTCTGTGACTGAGTGAGTACACTAAGGCAAATCAGGGTTCTCAGAGCGCCCCTTACATCAGAGTTCCCCTTTACACCAGAGGCCACAGTTTTTCCCATTAATACATCAAAGTCTTCTCCGTCCATCAGAGTTCTCAGTGTTCCCTCTTAAATCAGGGTTCCCAGAGCATCCCTTATGTTAGAGGCCCCAGAGTTCTCCCTTACATCAGAGTCTGCAGAGTTCCCCCATCACAGTGAAAGGGAACACTGTGAGTTCAGATGTAAAAGGGGAACTCTGTGGACTCTGATGTAAAGGGGGACTCTTGTTATTAACCACTTAAGCCCCGGACCATTTGGCTGGCCAAAGACCAGAGCACTTTTTGCGATTCGGCACTGCGTCATTTTAACTGACAATTGCACGGTCGTGCGACGTGGTTCCCAAACAAAATTGACGTCCTTTTTTCCCCACAAATAGAGCTTTCTTTTGGTGGTATTTGATCACCTCTGCGGTTTTTATTTTTTGCGCTATAAACAAAAATAGAGCGACAATTTTGAAAAAAAAGCAATATTTTTTACTTTTTGCTATAATAAATATCCCCAAAATATATATATATAAAAAAAAAAAAAAATTCCACAGTTTAGGCCGATACTTATTCTTCTAATAAGCGTTTATTGATTGGTTTGCGCAAAAGTTTTAGTGTCTACAAAATAGGGGATAGTTTTATGGCATTTTTATTAATATTTTTTTTTTTTACTAGTAATGGTGGTGATCAGCGATTTTTATCCTGATCAGTGCTATAAATATGCACTGATTACTGTGTAAATGTGACTGGCAGTGAAGGGGTTAACCACTAGGGGGCTAGGAAGGGGTTAAGTGTGTCCTAGGGAGTGATTCTAACTGTTAGGGGGCGTGGCTACGAGTGACACGTCACTGATCGCTGCTCCCGATGAGAGGGAGCATACGATCAGTGACATGTCACTAGGAAGAACGGGGAGATGTGTTTACACTGACATCTCCCCGTTCTGCAGCTCCGTGACACGATCGCGGGACACCGGCGGACATCGAGTCCGCGGGTCCCACGGGCACGGAGCTCGCGGCAGTGCGTGCGCGACCACACGGCGGCAAATTTAAAGGGACGTACCTGTACGCCCAATTGCCTGTCCCTGCCATTCTGTCGACATTAAAGTGCGTGCTCTGGTCGGCAAGTGGTTAATTTCATATGATTGGAAATGTTATTTAATAGCAAAATATATGTATAGTTTATACTATAAAAAAAAAAATCAGTGCGCTGCTAAAGTGTTCGGGTTTGACTTGAAGATAAGGTGGCAACCCTAATGCCTCGTACACACGACCGGTTTTCCCGTCGGGAAAACTGCCATGAGAGCTTTTGGCCGGGAAAACCGACCGTGTGTATGCTCCATCTCAGTTTTCCCGACGAGAAAAACAGCTTTCTTTTTTCCCGTCGGGAAAACCGGTCCTGTGTATGCTTTTGCGAGGGGAAAAAAAACACGCATGCTCAGAGTCAAGTATGAGACGGGAGCGCTCGTTCTGGTAAAACTAGCATTCATAATGGAGATAGCACATTCGTCACACTGTAACGGACTGAAAAGCACGAGGCTGAAAAGCGCGAATCGTCTCTCACCAAACTTTTACTAACATGAGGATCAGCAAAAGCAGCCCAAAGGGTGGCGCCGTTTGAATGGAACTTCCCCTTTATAGTCCCGTTTGTACGTGTTGTACGTCATCGCCCTTTGGACGGGCGGTATTTGGCATGACAGTGTGTATGCAAGACAGGCTGAGAGGAATCCCTTTGGGAAAAACTTCCTTTTTTTTTTCCTGCCGAGAAAAACGGTCATGTGTACGAGGCATAAGTGCTAGGTCAATTAAAAAAAAAAAAATGTAGGGCCCCGCGGCCTTATGAACCCTATTAAACCTCAGAGTCCATTAATTAGTCAATAATATATGAGCAAGCCGTTCATTATAGTCTATTATATCGGTGTCATGGGTGTGGCAGTGCTGGATTATGGAAGCAGAGATCCATATATGATATACTATCTTATGGAGACAGTTTAGATTTGCTCTTCTATAGAAGAATTATGAACATTGACATTAATAGCGAGGAATAATGCTCAGGAGCAGATGCTATTACTGACAATACTGGTTAGTTATGTTCATTATAAAGCATGCAGGGCCAACTGGAATATTAGGGAAGTGGGAGTATATGTTCATATTGGCATAACAGAGCCTGTACATCTATGGAACTTACTACTTGCTGCTAACAAATCTTTACCAGGAGCCCCCGCCAGGACCCTGTAGACCAGAGGTCTCCAAACAACGGCCAATACACCACATCCGGTCCTTTACAAGATTTTATTCAGCCCACAGCTGGGGGCAGTGGTGTACCCTCAATGTGCAGGATTCTGATCAGCAGGTGATACCAGTGGTATGGGTGGGCTCTGATGTAAGGATGGACTGATTGTCAAGAAAGATCCCGAAGACTGTAGGGTACGCCTCACTGGTATCCAGATGGTGTTGACCAAAAAGTAAGACCAATAGACCCAATACTTCCTCAGCTGAAGGTTGATCTAATGTTGGTATCCCCACCACAAAAATGGCTAGGACAGCAATGGGAATCCACAAGACATCCGAAGGTGACTCGGTTCTGGTAAGTAAAAACCCTTTGAGGGGTAATAAGGACCAACTGGATAGATGTGATTCAGGTGAAGTGAACAGTTTTTTGAGTCTCTACAGTTGGTCCTTATTACCCCTCAAAGGCTTTTTACTTACCAGAACCGAGTCACCTTCGGATGTCTTGTGGATTCCCATTGCTGTCCTAGCCATTAGATCAACCTTCAGCTGAGGAAGTATTGGGTCTATTGGTCTTACTTTTTGGTCAACACCATCTGGATACCAGTGAGGCGTACCCTTCAGTCTTCAGGATCTTCCTTGACAACGTGGTCCACCGGTCGGTTGGGAATTCCCATGCCTGATTGATCCGGTGTCGCTGACAGTCGCGTCCAACAGTTCCGGTAAGCGTGTTTAAGTCATACCATTTTCTTGAAGAAATTTCGTTGGGATGGTTCATACAACTTCATGACATCTCTACTGTGCTATTTTTTACCCACCTATGATGGACATTTTTCACCATATTTATTTCATGTGTGGATTCATTATTATTTTATGTGTGGACTGATTTCAATTGTTTCACTGTCATACCCAGTTGGGTGTATATTGTTCAGTGTTCTATTCACATTACACTGTTTCAACACATAGCGCTACATATTTACCCTCACTCCTTTTTTAATTCTCGTCATATTCTTGTGTAGCTGCTTCCCTCCTTTTTGGTTTGTTTTTTTTGGGATAGCGCAATTATTATTCACAATCACGATTCAGATGAGGTCCCTGATGTAAGGGAGCTCTCTGATGGGGACAATGATGTAGGGAGGTGCCTTTGATGAGGTATCTGATGTAAGAGGGACTTTGATGAGGACCCTCTGAAGGGGATACTGATATAAGGGGTACTCTGATGTAAGGGGGGACTCTGATGTAAGGAGGGGCCTCTGATGGGGATTCCGTGGAGGCAAGGGCCTCTGATGGGGACCCTGATGTGAGGGGAGGGGGGGAGGACTCAGATAGGAACACTGATGTTAGGGAGGGAGGGAGACTGATGGGGACTTTGATTTAAGGGGACAACTTGATGGGGACTCAATGTGCAGGATTTAGATCAGCAGATGATATCAGTGGTTAGGGTGGGCTCTGATGTAAGGGGGGCCTGATTGGGACCCTGTTGTAAGTGGGGGCTCTGATGAGGATTCTGATGTAAGAAGGGACCTTTACATAAGGGTTAGGGACCCTGGTGGGAACTCTGATGTAAGGGGCCCAATGATGGGGACAATGATGTAGGGAGGTGCCTCTGATGGGGATCCTGATGTAAGGAATTCTCTGATGTAAGCAGGGCCTCTGATGGAGACGCTGAAGTAAGGAGGGGCCTCTGATGGGGATCCCGATGTAGGCAGAGGCCTCTGATGGTGACCCTTTTGGAAGGAGGGGACTCAGATGAGGACCCTGATGTAATGGGGGGGGGACTCTGATGAGGCAGCTGATGTAAGGAGAGGCCTCCGATAGGGACCCTGATGTAAATGGAGTCAGGGAGACTCTGATGGGGACTTTGATGTAAGGGGGCAACTCGATGGGGACTCTAATGTAGGGGAGACTCTAGCATGCTGATTACATAAGGACACAAGTAAAACATATTCATTCATTTAAGTTGTATTCATTCATTCATAAAACATTTTTTTTTGGGGGGGGGGGGGCTGAATGTTTGTAAAATATACTATGTGGCCCTCATACCTAAAAGTATGGAGACCTCTGCTGTAGACCGTCATTTTACTGGGAGTGTGGGAGGGGGGAGCAGGTCATCTGGGTTCATTACTCATTATCCGAAGATCGAAGGGTATACATTTATCTTTCATAAGATCCAAAATATTAGCTGTATGTAAAGGAGTGTTACTCCTTTTGATAGTACGAACTATGAGCTTCTTGCAGATACAAAACGGTATGTCCTGGCCTTAAAAAAACACATATGGAGTGACTCATTGTGATCAGGATGGAAATCCTAACTCCTACCCAGCCATCAGAACCGTCTGGTCCATATACCCTATGACCAGTTCAGAGGCAACAGCTTTCCTGGCCAAGGGGGGAAGAGTCCAACATCTCAACCCCTATAAAATAAGTCAACAGGGTAATGTTCTTGTTCTGGAGGAGCTTGTTCTGAACACGGCGGTAACTAGTGCATTGTAAGCTAGTGGACAATACAGGTATTGTCCACTAGCTTACAATGCACTAAATGCGGTAAAGCCCATTTACCGTGCGTCACTACCAGGCATAACCAGAGCATAAAGCTTTTGAAAGCACTTACATGTCGATTATTTTCACATTATTTATGTACTTTTATAAAAAAAAACGTAAAAAACACTTTGTAAGGTCGTTAAAACGCACACTATTCTAGAAACTTCTAAACACGTCTGAGAGAGGCAGGTACAATCCTCCATACTTCCCTCGCCCCTGTCTGTCTGCTTACATTGCGGTCACGATACAGCTGAATGCACTGATGTCTTGTAAGTAATTCCTGTACCGAGGGAATCACCCTAAATTATTTACCAAGACCCTCCATTTTGACCTTGAAATAGGTTTTCTGCTTTCCACTTGGAAGGAATGTGTTGTAAGATATGGCCATGTACTGCCTATGTACAATAAATTTTAAACCGCATTGTATAAAATAATGTAACAAAGAAAAATAAAACAGTCCAGAGAGGTATAAAATGACATTTAAAGGGCTTTTAAAAAATGATTTTTACCTTGATTTTAACGTACAAGAGAAAGCCAGCGAGAGAGAAGACAGAGAAAGAGATAGACTTTATTTTTATTGGTCATAAACTTGTACTTATATTTTATTTGCTTTTTATGAACCTTCCCCATCCAACTGTTGAGGGATGTTGTATACAATATGTTACCTTTAAAGTATATTAAACCTAAAAAAATGTCACAAACCTAGCACAGACTGAACATGTGTTATACAGACTATGGGGTTGATTTACTAATACTGGAGAGTGCAAAATCTGGTGCAGCTCTGCAAAGCAACCAATCAGCTTCCAGGTTTTATTGTCAAAGCTTAACTGAACAAGCTAAAGTTAGAAGCTGATTGGCTACCATGCACAGCTGCACCATATTTTCCACACTCCAGTTTTATAAATCAACCCCTATGGGTTATATCTCCACAACTCTTAATACAGAACCTTTTTTTGTATTTACATATACCGACCTACCCTCATCTAGGCTTATCTACATACACAAGCCTCCCATCATCTAGGGCTAGGCTTATGTACATTCACCAACCTACCATCATCTTGGGTCATCTACATACACCAAACTACCATCATCTAGGCTTATCTACAGTACAGACACCAACCTACAATCATCTAGGCTTATCTGCATACACCAGCCTCCCATCATCTAGGTTTATCCACATACTGTACATCAACCTACAAACATTTAGGTCCCTTTCACACTGGGACCGGAGGTGCGCTGGCGGTATAGCGCCGCTATACCGTCGGAATTGTGGCGGTATTTGGCCGCTAGCGGTGCGGTTTTGCGGGCGGTATAGACGCGCTGTCCCACTGATTTCAATGGGCAGGAGCGGTAAAGGACCGGTTTACACACCGCTCCTTCACCACTCCAAAGATGCGGCTAGCAGGACTTTTGGAGCGGTCCTGCTAGCGCACCGCCTCAGTGTGAAAGCCCTCGGGCTTTCACACTGAGACTGCAGGGCAGGAGTTTTTCAGGCGGTATTTAGGCTCTATTTTTAGCGCTAAAACACCTGAAAAACTCCTCAGTGTGAAAGGGGCCTTAGGGCCATCTACATACACCAACATCTAGGCTTATCTACATGCATCAACCTACCATCGTCTAGACTTATCTACTTACATCAGCCTACCATCATCTAAGCTTATCTACATATACCAACCTACCATCATCTAGGCTTATCTACATACACCAGTATCCCATCATCTAGGCTTATCTACATACACCAGTATCCCATCATCTAGGCTTATATACATATACCAACCTACCATCATACACCAAACTACTATCATCTATGCCAGTGGTAGGCAACCTCAGCCTTCCAGCTGTTTTGAAACTACAAGTTCCATGAGACATTGCAAGACCCTGACAATCACAGGCATGACTCCTAGAGGCAGAGGCATGATGGGATTTGTAGTTTCACCACAGCTGGAGGGCCGAGGTTGCCTACCCCTAATCCAGGCTTATATACAGTACAAACACCAACCTACCATCATCTAGGCTTATCTGCATACACCAGCCTCCCATCATCTAGGTTTATCTACATACACCAACCTACCAACATTTAAGGTCATCTACATACACCAACCTACCAACATCTAGGCTTATCTACATATGCCAGTGTCAGAAACCATAAATCAGACCAAGACAGAAGTACAGTTAAATCCCACTTGTTTAATAATAATAATAAAAAGGTAAACAGAGTAATCGTAGTCAAAACATAGCCAGAGTTTAGGAACCAGATCGGGTAGCCAGACAAGCCAAAACGTCAGGGAGCCAGAGATCAGCGTAGTAGAACAGCAAGCAGGATCTGGAGCCAGAAGGAACATCAGCCAAGCAAGTCTTTAACAGGAACACAGGAGAGCGTCTCTAGAGATGTGACCAAGACAAAGGCAGAGAAGATCTGGACTGGACGGCTTAAGTAACCAGGACTGACAAGCAGGATATCATCAACAGGTGAGTCACTGTAGGGAGATAGGAGCTGGCAATTAGCTGACAGCTAAGCGGCCAGCTCAGAGAAGGAAGGGCTGAGCCCAGCCCTGACAGACAGCCTCCCATCAACTAAACTTATCTACATAAACCAACCTACCATCATCTAGGGTCATCTACATACTAGACATGGGCATTCGTTTTCGTCCGAATACATTTTCGTCCAAATTTCAGGGATTTTCGCGTTAGTTTTAACAAACGATAATGAACGCGCAGAATTCAAAATCCGAAAGATCCGACATAAAAAATGCATTATTTTTGGTTCGTTTCGACAACAGTTCGATATAGATAGAAGATTCAACATGACGGTGACAATAGCGATCTGTGTCTATCGAACCTGTGGTTGAATGTGCCTAACCTAACTCTATTAGTCCAAGATTATTCTACACAGAGAGAAAAGATTCGACATTATAGAGACATGAAGATTCGACGAAGCAGCTAAAAACATACAATCGCCGTGAGCGGACATTTCTGGTCAAATGCTCCTCCCATAGGCTATAGAAGAATTCTAATGTTGGTTGACTAGTAATAATAATTAATAAATATAGTTATTACTAGTCTTACAACATTAGAATTCTACTATAGCTTGTGGGCGGAGCATTCGACCGGAAATGTACGATTGCGGCGTCGTACAGTTTAGCTGCTTCGTCGAATCTTCTTAGAACATTTGACAGACACCATAAGCCTTCAATGACAGATTCAACCTTAATTCATTCGTATTTTTGGGCGAATGCATTTTTTAACGAAATAAAATAAATAAAATTGAATTTCGGAAATTAACTAAATAATTTAATTTTTCGGGCGAAACCGAAATTCGAAAATAAATATTTCAGTGTGCACATGTCTACTACATACACCAACCTGCCATCATCTAGACCAGGGGTCTCCAAACTGCGGCCTGAGGGCCAGATGTGGCCCTTTGCTAGCCTTTATGCGGCCCTTGGGGCACTATTCCTCAACTGATATGAGGCACTATTCCTCCCACTGACACCAACAAGGGGGCACTATTTCTTCTACTAATATCAATGATGGGATACTATTCCACCTACTGATAGGGGCCCTACTCCTCCTACTGTCCACCAACCCTGAGGCCACATTTATTCTCACTGGAGCTGGGTCTGGGACATTTTCTGCCCCCGCTGGCCACAATCCGGCCCTCCAAAAGTCTGAAGGACAATAAAGTGGCCTTTTTGTTTGAAAAGTTTGGAGACCCCTGATTTAGACTTATCTACTACACCAGCCTACCATCATCTAAGCTTATCTACATATACAAACCTACCATCATCTAGGCTTTTCTACATACACCAGCCTCCCATCCTCTAGGCTTATCTACATAAACCAACCTACCATAATCTAGTGTCATCGACATGTAGCGCTACCCCCAAAGGAGCTGCTTGCCATCTCTGTTCTGCGTCTCAACTTCAAGAACAACCTCAGCCTCTCTGGCACACCTGGTTGAGGGAAAATTACTGCATTAATTTATAGGAACACAAGTGTGAATACCTTTAACTCAACTCCGAATTTGTATCAGGAAATAGACACAAGAGCGATTAGTGGTAAATAAACTTAACATATTGGTACAGGTTAGAGTAAATGGTAGTTTGAGCATAAATGAAAACCCGGAAGATTGTTTAGTAGACTGTGTTTGAACCAATGTGATCTCTAGGCCAAAGTGACTTAGGTTGGGGGTTCTGTACCACCAGACTGGAATAAACTCATAAATCAGCAAGATCAGCAATAAGCAGTGCAAATAAACATTAACTGCAATGTAAATAATAATACTATAACTACCGTATATACTCGAGTATAAGCCGACCCGAGTATAAGCCGAGGTACCTAATGTTGCCACAAAAAACTGGGAAAACTTACTGACTCGAGTATAAGCCGAGGGTCAACAATGCCTCACTGTTCCCATCCTTACTGTTCCTATCCTCACTGTTTCCTATCCTCACTGTTTCCTATCCTCACTGTTTCCTATCCTCACTGTTTCCTATCCTCACTGTTTCCTATCCTCACTGTTTAAATTTTACATTGGAAATAGTACCTGAAAAAAGTTGTGGCTGCGGCGTCCATCGTTCAAATCCCGTGGTCTCTTCCTGGTTCCTTCCGTGATAGGCGATTCTCATCAGACACTCTCCGCCTATCACGAACGTTCTCTCATCCTCAGTTTCCCAGCAGACACTGTGTTGGGTGTTCCGCCAATCACAGACATCTGCTGGGAAACTGAGGATGAGAGAACATTCGTGATAGGCGGAGAGTGTCTGATGAGAATCGCCTATCACGGAAGGGACCAGGAAGAGACCGCGGGATTTGAACGATGGATGCCACAGCCGCAACTTTTTTTCAGGTACTTTTTCCAATGTAAAATTTCGCTGACTCGAGTATAAGCCGGGGGGGGGGACTTTCAGCCCAAAAAAAAGGGCTGAAAATCTTGGCTTATACTCGAGTATATTCGGTAATCTAGAGTTCATTCTAGGAGAATGGCTAGGATATGGTGCAATGTCCGCTGAGAGGTACCTTTTAGCATAAGCAATAAGTGAAGATCTCTGTGTAGCAGCTGTAAAGGGACAGCCTTTAGTCCTACTGTAACTCTTCAGCCAGCTAACAATGGGGCCCAGTTGTACCATTAGTGGAATCGTCCCAGTCAAGCCTGCAGGCAGCAATAAGGCTACTCTGTGGCTATATGTTCAGTTCCTAAAGCAGGGGTGCCCAACCTTTTGAAGCACGAGGGCCACTTAAGCAACTTGGTAACTGGTCGGGGGCCACAATCAGTGGAGCGGGCGGATGGCAGGTCCGTGTCTGCTCTGCATATGCAGAGCAGACACAGCCTGATCGGATTGGAGGTAGGACACAAGTTGGTTTACATCTGCCACTCCTTAGAGGTGAATGGAGGGTCCAATTGGGTCTGACTGACCGTGTGAAAGGGGCCCATGGCTGCTTTCACACTGATGTGCTGCGATATACCCACACCGAGGGTGCAACGCAGTGCACCTGTGGCTTTTCTGCAGTTAGCTGCACTTTGCCATAGACTTATATTATATTCTGCAGGTGTGGTGCACTTTCTGAAGTGCACCAACCCACAGGTAATAACAGAAGTGTATGGCTCAGTGCAGGTAACCCGCAGGTGCACTGCTCTACATCTGTGGATTAGTTTGAAAGAAGCCCAGTAACCACTGCAGAACAGATATGCCCATAAATACACACACTGTGATTTTAGTAATAAACTGACCTTTAATAACAGTATTCTATTCTATTCCAGAGCAGGAGGTCGCGGGCCACATCAGAGGGCTCCACGGGCCACATTACCCCCGGACCACTGGTTGGGCACCCCTGTCCTAAAGGGTTCAGTCTCTCTCTCAGCAGATAGTAAATACCCACAGCAGCAGCCCACCAGTCCCAGCAATACTGCAGCTCACCATCCGGTTACACATGCTTTATGTGCGTGCGCCATAATGGTTGCACTTGGGGAGGGGGTGGAGCAACCTGGGAGGCAGACTGAAGTTTAGTTTTAAGGAGTGGTAAGCTACAATGCATTACATGTTTGCTTTTGGGTTTAATACAGCTTTAAGCATTAGGGTCAGATAGCGAGATGGGTAATTACGTATTAGGGCCCAGTTAATCATTAGTTAACCAGTTCTTTGGGGACACAGTACATTGTAAAGCAGTGTGCCAAGAACTAACATTCCATTACAGTATTTTTCATAGGTCCCCTTCAGTTTGTGAAATAAAGAAATGAGGATGCCATTTATGACTCTACAATCAAGAAAAAGAATGTACATTTTATATTTTTTCCCCTAAAATCTGAGAGTGGTTTGAGCTTAATTCCATTGGCTCCAGCTCATTGGTCTTCAATGTATATTTGAGTAGAGGTTGTAAAGAGCTGGCACCATGGAACACCAAGGTGACGGAATCCAAGTTGAGGACACCATGCATAAGGTTGCATCAATTTCTGAAACCGTACAGCTGCTGCAAAACCACAACCCAACCACACCAGCAGAAAGTGGCAATCAATCTGCTACTAATGAAGCTGGTTAATGTCCAAAAAATTAGATGGATCAATTGCAAGATCTTATGACAATGGGAGAAAAAAAAACTTCTTGGCTGAAAAAAGCCGATGAGAATTTTTTTTTTATACTTTTCTGTGAATTGCTACATACTATCACTGGCAAATGGAATACTGAAAGGTGGACAGTTAAAGCAAATTATAAAATCTATTTAAAGTTATGCTGCCAGGGCAAACATATGGAAGCTGCCATTGCTGACTGGTTGCAAGACCCAAGGCTGTCATCCTAATCCTTCAGCCAATGAAGTTTGAAAAGTATTCACTTCTCTTTTGGTTGTTGTAGGTCAGTGACACTGTAGACCAGCCATTCTCAACCAGGATTTCGTGGAACACTAGGGTTCCTCCAGGGGTGGCATGGGGTTCCTTGACCTGTGGCTAATTGATTCCCTATTTGATGGTACATACATAGTCCCATGACCAACATCACTTGGCAGAGCCAGCGGCTTGACATCAGAGATCATTTTAGCTGTCTGTAAGGGTGGCATACTGACCACTGATGTAACGCAGACATTCCTCTTCTTATTATTATTATTCCTCCAATTTAAGAAGTACTCTTCCCATTGACCCACAATGGATTGGTTTTTAGCAGGGGTTCCCTCAGACCTCAAAATTTCAAGAGTTCCTTTGGGGTACGAAGGTTGGTATTGGCTACCATAGAGTATGGCTCTGTATCCTGTACCTTCCAAAGGTAAATCTCGTATATCCATCCTCATAGGTTCTCCCCATCAGGGCCACCATCAGGAATTTTGGGGCCCCTTACACAGCTTCAGGCATGGGCCCCCTGGAGCCGAGGAGAACCGGGGGGGGTGCTGGCGCCGCAAATTGAGAAGCAGGGGGGGCGGCCGCGAATTGAGAAGGCGGAGGGTGCCACGAATTGAGAAGCGGGGGGTGCTGCCGCCGCAAATCGTTGAGGTCGGGGGGGGGGGCTTTGGGTGCTGACGAACTAAGAAAGAACAAAAAAGGGGGGGTTGCCATCCGGGGCCCTGGGGACCACTGGGCCCCTTACAAAAAATAAAAATAAATTTATAAAAATAAAAAATAAAAATAATTTTTATAAAAAAAAGGGGGTTGCCATCCGGGGCCCTGGGGACCTCTGGCCTCTGGGCCCCTTACAAGAAATAAAAATAAATAAATAAAAAATAAAATATTTTTTTTCTTTTTTATAAAAATACATAAAAAGGGGGTTACCATCTGGGGCCCCGGGGACCTCCGGGGACCTCTGGGCCCCTTACAATTTTTTTTAATATAAAAAAATATATATATATATTTTTATAATAAATAAAAAAAGGGGGGGTTGCCATCCAGGGCCCTGGGGACCTCCGGGCCTCTGGGGACCTCTGAGCCCCTTACAAAAAATAAATACAAATAAATAATAAATAAATAAAAAAAAAATATATATATTTTTTATAAAAAATACATAAAAAAGGGGGGTTACCATCCGGGGCCCTGGGGACCTCTGGGTCCCTTACAAAAAAAAAATGTAAAAACATTTATAAAAAATATATATAAAAAAAGGGGGGGTTGCCATCTGGGCCCCTAGGGACCTCCGGGCCCCTTACAGGTGTACTGCCTGTACCCCCCTGATGGCGGCCCTGCATCCCATGTATGCTCATAGACAAAGGCACCACATGTACCATTGACGTCATCTCACCTGCAATCTGTATGTAAATGTTTTACGACAGGATGCCCCATGCTGGAGATACAATAATAGACAACATCTATTTTACAGCTACTAACTGAGCCTTTGAATGGCAGCCAGCTGTCACTACCAGCTATGATCCCCTCTAATCATCAGGGATGAGAGAGGTGTCTAAGCATATAATCCACTTGTCAGCTAATATAAAGTAATAATCACATGCAAGCTGAAGGCTTCATTCAAAAAAATTGGTTTAAGCATGCAGAGGGCACTGAAGCAAGGCAGTATGCTTCTGCTTAACACTGTAATGGTCTTATATAATTATAGCGTTAAATTGTTTCTCCAGGCAAAATAATTAATTCTTCTGTAAATTGTTTTTTATACAATTAATACAATGTTAATATGTTCATGCTTTAATTTCTTTGCTATCATAAATCAATTACCTATTGACCCTGCCTGTTTCCTGCTAACCAATTGAAGCAGGTAATGCCACCACCCAGGTGTACTTCAGGTAAATGCAAGATCATTTTCAGTGACCCCCGGATCCGTGAGAAATCAAAATGACACTTGGAAACGGATAGTGTGTTCATTAGATCTCTGGCCTTTATTGAATTTCGAGTGGCTTTTATGTAAAAGAAAGATAGGAGGGGCAATTTCTTAACACATACGTTTCTAAAAATAATACAAACTCAGTATATTCTTATCTTGTATTAAACTAGATTCAGCAGTCTACAAGAGCTAAAAGATGACTTTGCTTATACAATCAGGCTGATCCATGAATATCAGTAGCAGGGTGTAACTCTATGCAAACTGCCAGTTAAGCTAAGTATGTCAAAGTTCAATAATTTCATATATTCTATTACAATCCCCGCTTTTATCACGAACATGATAATCACAAACCCTGAAGCCCCCGACATTCACCTGGACTACTTTCTCATAAATGTATCATTATCCTAAGCATGTAACAATAAACAGATAATCTCAGCTTCATAGCAATTGTCCATGAAATACAAAGGGGGGAGGGGCGTGACAGTCCTTAAAAGCAAGTGGGAGGGGCATGAAAGCCTTTAGGCCAAATAAAAAATTGTCCCAAAGAAAAGCACAAAAAAAATCTCTTGTATGGCTTCTGAATGTCCAATAAATTCATGAAAGGGAAGGAAAAAGAAATGTCCACATTATAATTCTCATTCTCCTAAACTTTTCCCAAAACTTTTGGTTCGATTCTGTGTTCATCCATATTTTACAGAGATCCTTCTACCCCAAAACCCTGACTCTTTGTAAGGATAGAACTCGATATCCACAGACAGACGGGAACTGATGCATTGGGCTAGACTTGGGTCTCAGGCTGGCATATCTGTATCACTCCCTTGTGATGCTCACTGGAATTTCGTAGACCTTGGGCGTGCGTCATGGCTAACCCTCAAGGTGTCATTCCAGGAATATTTTCCAGCAGGTGTCCACCTTTACTCATCTCAGCATCTCCCATGGCATTTGAACAACAAACATGAACAACAAAGCTTTCCATGTAAAAGCAGTAGTCATCTCTTCATCCGGATCGGGTATAAGACAGGGTATAAATGGGGTATAGGGTAGGAATGGGATGGGCATTTCTTCTGGCTGGCTGGGGCAGATATTCCTCATCCAACATGAATAATCACAGAATCTATCTGATCAATTAAGGCCTTAACCATTGGAGGTATTAAACATAATATTCCTCATTAACTCAAACATAAGTAAAGCATTCAGAAATATAAAATGTTTCTCAGATTACAGCAGGACTTCAATAAAACCTAAACAACTTTAGTTTCTTCTATTCCCGGGACCCAAGTGGACCCGAGGAACTCAGAACAGAACATTTTACCCAAACACATATTCTGACTCAGAAGTCAGCCTCCTAACTTTTCAAATATCATCAGCAACAAACAAAACATTGATGGATAAACTACATTACATCATTAACACTTCACGATTGAAACTCTGGGAATTCAAAAGGTAAATATATCCAGAATAGTCACTCTGATGCCGCGTACACACGATCGTGATTCACGGCGGTGAAAACACCGCCGTGAATCACGACATGAAATACAATGAAAAACGAGGGAACGTCATTTTCCCCCACACACGATCGTTTTTCCCGTCATTTTTTATTTGTCGAGAAAAACGACCGTCTGTGGGCTCCGCAGCAGTGTCTCCCTATGGGAAAACTGCCGCGGAAAAAAATGATGGAAAAAACGATGAGAAAATTTAGAACATGTTCTAATTTTTCTCGTCGTTTTTTCTGCCGTTTTTCTCAACGAGAAAAACGACATAAAGCCCACAGACGATCGTTTTTCTCGGCGAAAAAAAAAATGCAGTTTTTCTCGTCGAGAAAAGCGGTCGTGTGTACGCGGCATGACTGTTATTCAAACAAACTTTCCCATCATATTTTAGTACCTCATGGACTCAATATATGCAGCAATTTATTTTGTATATCCTGGTTACTTAACCCAAACTTTTAGAGAAATATATATTATCAGGAACATGGGCCTAATAACTTCTACTCCCTGAACAAGAAAACACAATATGAGACAACTCTTTGTGTACATTTTAAACAAACACTTAAGGTACTTTACTAATCAAATAATACCTTGTGCATTCATTAAACACAATACAACCACTTTCTCCTTTTATTCACATCCATTTGGCCACTCCATTCATTCTTCATTTAGAAATGCTTTCCATATTTGCCCTTTGTGTTTCAATCTTTTTATTCAAGTTTTGTCATACAAAATGTATAAAAGTCGCCACATAACATTGTACAGTCACAGTCAACATTTGGGGTAACACAATGAAGATCACCAAGTGTAGGGGTCCTTGGAGTAGTCCGAAGCTCCGTAGAGCCGTTAACCCCTATTAGCATCGCAGATCATATCTGAACCGTCCACCCAGATGAGCCGCCCCCCCATCCATCTATCGGGGGGGGCGCAACCCAGCCGGCCGTGTGGGCAGCCCAGAGGTCTGATCAGACTGACAATGGTCCCGTAGGAGCTGAGAAAACAGGGAGCAGCACAAACCTCTAAGGTCTGGATCCGACTCCAAAAATAAACAATAAACAAATTTCAAAAGAGAGGAAAGAGGACAGTGACAAAGAATAGAAGGAAGGAGACAGAGTAAGGAAAGGACAGTTGAGGAGGGGGGAATGGGGGGAGGGAGGGGGGGGGAGGAGCCCCGATTCAGCATCCAGACATCTCAACCCAATCCCCTAGGCTATGCTGTAAACATCCCCGGGTCATTAGTTAGGTAACGAAGCCATGGGTCCCAAACTCCATGAAACAGTTTCATTTTATCTTGGGCCAGAGCGGTCAAGCGTTCGTTTAGCATCAACCAAGACAATTTGCCTTTAAGCTGATCGAATGGTAGAGCTGCCGATTTCCAGTTCCTAGCAATAGTGATTTTGGCTGAAATAAAAATAAATGTCAAGAGCCTCTTGCAGGACTTGGAGGCTTCCACATCTCCTCCCCCCAGTAGTGCTTGCTTAGCTGATTTAGTTAGGTTTAGTTGGGTAAGGGAGTAAACTAAATTATACACCCTGATCCAAAACCTCCGGACCTTTGGGCATGTCCACCAAATATGATAGGTGGTGCCCATCTGGCCACATCCTCTAAAGCACAACGGGGTAGCTCCTGAGACAAAAGTTGCCAGTCTGACCGGCACCATATACCACCTCAGTAGAACCTTATAATTGGCCTCAATTATTGAAGTATTGACGAGCGAACGAGATGCTGTCTCGGCTATCCTATGCCATTCGTCCAGATCCAGGGTTTCCTGCAAGTCGGTCTCCCATTGGACCATATAAGTCAGCTTTGTCGATACACTCAGCAATATCGAATATATAGCAGATAAATGTCCTTTAATTTTATCATAATTTTTGCATAGATGTTCCATGGGAGTTTCATATTTGCCCTTTGAACATCTTTTAACCACCTCCCTACTGGGCACTAAAACCCCCTTCCTGCCCGAGCCATTTTTCAGCTTTCAGCGCAGTCACACTTTGAATGACAATTGCGCGGTCGTGCGACGTGGCTCCCAAACGAAATTTGCGTCCTTTTTTCCCCACAAATAGAGCTTTCTTTTGGTGGTATATAATCACCTCTGCGGTTTTTATTTTTTGCGCTATAAACAAAAGAAGAGCGTCCAGTTTGGAAAAAAAACACAATATTTTTTACTTTTTGCTATAATAAATACCCATTTTTTTTTTCAATTAAAATTTTCCTCAGTTTAGGCCGATACGTATTCTTCTACATATTTTTGGTATAAAAAAAAAAATCGCAATAAGCGCGTATTGATTGGTTTGCGCAGAAGTTATAGCGTCTACAAAATAGGGGATAGTTTTATAGCATTTTTTTTTTTTATTAGTAATGGCGGCGATCTGCGATTTTTATTGTGACTGCGATATTGTGGCGGACACATCGGACACTTTTGACACATTTTTGGTACCATTCACATTTTATACAGCGATCCCTGCTATAAAAATGCATCGATTACTGTATAAATGTGACTGGCAGGGAAGGGGTTAACCACTAGGGGGCGGGAAGGGGTTAAATATGTTCCCTCAATGTGTTCTAACTGTGGGGGGAGGGGACTGACTGGGGGAGGTGACCGATGGTTGTCCCTATGTACAAGGGACACACCATCAGCCTCCTCTCCCTCACAGGACGTGGATCTGTGTGTTTACACACAAAGATCCACTTTCCTGCTTGGTTCCCGGGCAATCGCGGGTGCCCGGCGGCAATCGCGGCCGCCGGGCACGCGCACCGGGTCCTTGGTAACGCGGCGGGCGCGCACACGCGCCGCCGGCGGCGCGCGCGATCCCCCTCCTTCTGAGGGACGTTCAGGAACGTCCACTCAGAAGGAGAGAGCACCCACCCGGCCGTATATGTACAGTGGCCGGGTGGGAAGTAGTTAAGCACCTTTTACCATTACTTTTTTTTTTTCTCGTATTTTTCCCTAGTGCATAGGATTACACAAACCTTAAATTACTTCCTTTTTCTTTACCAACCACAATTCCTCTGGCGTAGCACCTGGAATACACAACTTCCTTGGATGAGGCTGGCTCACACACCTGCGGTGCATTCGCACTCCGCACTGCCCAAAAAAGGTGTGCGTTTTCTAGGCAGTGCGGTCCGGCTTACGTGCGAATTCAGGGCCATTGACTTCTATGGGAATGCTTCTGAATCGCACATGTCATTCAGTTGTGAACAGTATAAAATCCTGACCTGATATGCAATCCTGACAAAAAACTGACATGAAGCGCTGAACAACTACTTTGTCAATTAGCTGTGAAAACAGAGCTCAAATTCGCACCGCATATGTGTGAACCCAGCCCTAAAATTGTATTTAACCAAAAAAAAAGAAAAGCAAACATTTTTAAATCTCCAATCATTGTTCATACAGCCTAAACACAAATTAAAACCATTTGCACAAATATCCATTCCCTTGTCTTGTAACAGGCAATGTCCTTATACAATGCAAAAGTTTGCTTTTTTTTTTTCTCAACATCAACAAAACTATATTTGTCGAAACTGAAAAGAAAAACACCTTTTAACTTCAATAACGTGAGGATAGGCAATTACACAATTAAAACAGTCCCCAAAGTCAGACTCCAAGGCTCTAAGGCTCTGTCTCCACTACTGTGAGTTGCTGTGCGACTTGACACATGCGAAGTCGCATGACAAGTCAAAAACCCATTTAATTCAATGATCCTTGTTTTAATTCGTGCGCCTCAAGTCGCAGCAAGGCAAAAAGGTTCTTGCACTATTTTGTTCCTACTTCGGTGCAACCTTTTCTCACACTTTTGCATGACATTGCATCAAAAATCGCATTGCAAAGTCACACTGCAAATCACGCAAATCTGGGGTTGCAATAGTGGAAACAGAACCTAACTGAAATAATCAAAATACCCCATGTATAAGTTGAAATGCTACTCTAAAAAATTTTTATCTGATCAGATTCCTCAAAAAAAAAACATTTGGTACCAGCGCATACATGTAATTTATCAGTGACGTCACATTTCCCTTTTAATGTTTCCAATTACCGTGTATACTCGAGTATAAGCCGACCCGAATATAAGCCGAGGCACCTAATTTTACCACAAAAACTGGGAAAATGTATTGACTCGAGTATAAGCCTAGGGTGTGCCTCACTTTGCCTCACTGTGTCCATGCCTCTGTGTCCATGACTAGACTGACGTTTAACATGGGAGTCTATGGAAGGGGTGCCCAGGTTTGAAAAATCGGTGCTCCCCGGCCGTAGGTCCCCCCGACTAGAAACTTTGCGAACTTGTAGAGGAAGAGTGGGGCTACATGTGTGCCAGGTTTGGGGTCCAGAGGACCTACTACCGGTCGGTACCGGGTCCCCAAAGTTACCAGAGAAATGACCGTTTAACATGGGAGTCTATGGAAGGGGTGCCCGGCTTTGAAAAATCGCTGCTCCCCGACAGTAGGTCCCCCGGACAAAAAACTTTGCACACTTCTAGAGGAAGAGTGGGGCTAAATGTGTGCCAAGTTTGGGGTCCAGGGGACCTACGTACGGCCGGTACCGGCTCCCTAAATTCCGGGAGATCAGGCGCAAAAAGGTGACTCGAGTATAAGCCGAGGGGGGCATTTTCAGCACAAAAAAATGTGCTTAAAAACTCGGCTGCTTATACTCGAGTATATACGGTAACTATGCATTTGACATGGGAATATGTGCCCAACACATTTCATGAATAGACTGACAATAGTTGCAACATTTTAACAATAAACATGTATTTTTTATTCTATATAGATAACGTGTAACGTTTCTGAATCAAATCCTTCTTTAACATTTTCTCCACCTCAGCAAGTCTCTCGGACTCGCTGAATATGGAATGCAAATATAGCAGTATGCTTTGCGCAAAAGCGTTGACGAAGGTGTGGTCGGTTGTTTGATCCCCTCTTTCACTTGAAGTGAAATTGCAGATTTATGCAAGTGGACATATACCTCTGTGTATTGTGCTAAACAATAATTTGGATAGGAGGAATCACTCAAATAAAGCACCACACACAGATGAGTACCCTACTCTGTCCCTCTCACCTGCCCACTTTAGCAACGCTCTCCTACTTGGCAGGATCAAAGGACATATCAATTACTCAACAATCCGTTTGCATTCAGAAGAAAAAAACAACTTATACTTTAAATTGGAATTCCAAGACAACAACAAACACATAAAATGTAAGCATTTTTTTCTGAGCAGATGGAAGAGAATTCCCTATACTAACAACAACTTTCCCTATAGTATAGCTAAAACCCCTTTGTCCCATCTGCACCACAGCGACGACATTTATCATACATACAAAAGTACTTACCACTCTCACAATATTTGGATATAAACAAGGGAGATTTCTAATACTGTAGACCACTTTGACTGTTTAACCTTAGGGCCAGTTCACACCACATGCAGTCCAGTGAGTTTTAAAAAAATAAAATAAAAATTCTGAAGCAGGTTATATGGTCTTCAATGGCATAGTTCACACCAGTGCTTGCAGTTCCAGTGCACTTCAGTTCAAGCATCCATCCTGCACTGGGACGCTGCAAAAATGCATAAAAAACGCACTGGAGGGGTGAAAAAACACTGGACTGCATTAAAAATACACAAAAAACGCACTGGAACGCATCAAAAATGTGCATGTAAAAAAACCACCTGGAACGCATCCGGACTGCATTTCTATGGTGCAAACCGCCCCCTACAGTCAGTGTATCTACACAACAAATTATCTTATTACTTCTATGCGACAGATAGAAAAGCGAAAGTAGGTTGGATAACCAAAATATAATCCTCATTTACCATTTCAGCTCCTTGCCAAAAGGACTGTCGTGTACACTTTTCTACAGCGTTCCCAAAACGCTTCTAAATTAGGACCTTCTGAGAGGTACTTTACAGCGTTCCCAAAACGCTTCTAATTAATTAGGACCTTCTCAAAGGTACTTTCAAAGGCGGATTTTCCCCAAAAAATCCCCTATACACCAAGGTGTGGTTCGTATCCCTCTTCTACATAAATTTAGTTCTAGATGACATTTAAATCAGAGCTAAGGTAAGAGAAAACAGTCTGTCTAAAAGACAAAAATATTCTTCTTACCAAAGGTGATTTTTTTCATCCCACCGCTGCCACCATCTGAAGCAGGTAATATCGCCACCCAGGTGTACTTCAGGTAAATGCAAGATCATTTTCAGTGACCCCCGGATCCGTGAGAAATCAAAATGACACTTGGAAACGGATAGTGTGTTCATTAGATCTCTGGCCTTTATTGAATTTTGAGTGGCTTTTATGTAAAAGAAAGATAGGAGGGGCAATGTCTTAACACATACGTTTCTAAAAATAATACAAACTCAGTATATTCTTATCTTGTATTAAACTAGATTCAGCAGTCTACAAGAGCTAAAAGATGACTTTGCTTATACAATCAGGCTGATCCATGAATATCAGTAGCAGGGTGTAACTCTATGCAAACTGCCAGTTAAGCTAAGTATGTCAAAGTTCAATAATTTCATATATTCTATATTCTATTACACCAATCTGTGTCTGGTGTCAGGTTGACAACGCTATGCAGCTATAATCTTTAATCCCCCAAGTGTTGTTGGTACCTGGAAGCTTCCTCAATTCATTACGCATATACTGTAGTTACTGTGCATATCGGATGCTTTCTCCAAAACACATGCGCAGTAGCTGTGAAGGAGTATGTCACTTTCCGGCATTACGCCAGGCTGGCTGATAGTCTCCGCCCACCGCTTGCAGAAGAACTTTGAACATGAAAAATGTTTGTGGTCATATGACAGCTACTAAAAACATCGAAAACCAGGTATTTCAGTTAATGCTATTCATTCCAAATGGTATTGAGGCAGCTCTTGGGGTTACATATGGGTATTTAGTGCACACTGCCTTTCCATCTACTTTATTAACCACTTAAGCCCTGGACCAATATGCAGCATAAAGACCAGGCCCCTTTTTGCGATTCGGCACTGCATTGCTTTAACTGACAATTGCGCGGTCGTGCGACGTGGCTCCCAAACAAAATTTACGTCCGTTTTTTCCCACAAATAGAGCTTTCTTTTGGTGGTATTTGATCACCTCTGCAGTTTTTTTTTTTTGCGCTATAAACAAAAATAGAGCGACAATTTTGACAAAAATTCAATATTTTTTACTTTTTGCTATAATAAATATCCCCAAAAAATATCTAAAAAATATTTTCTTCCTCAGTTTATTTTTCTACATATTTTTGGTAAAAAAAAAATTGCAAATCGGCATTTATTGATTGGTTTGCACAAAAGTTATAGCGTTTACAAAATAGGGGATAGTTTTATGGCATTTTTATAAATAATTTTATTTTTTTACTAGTAATGGCGGCGATCAGCGATTTTTTTCGTGACTGCGACATTATGGCGGACACATCGGACACTTTTGACACATTTTTGGGACCATTGTCATTTTTACAGCGATCAGTGCTATAAAAATGCACTGATTACTGTGAAAATGACACTGGCAGTGAAGGGGTTAACCACTAGGGGCGCTGAAGGGGTTAAGTGTGCCTAAGGGAGTGATTCTCACTGTTAGGGGGCGTGGCTACGAGTGACACGTGACCGATCTCCGCTCTGATTACACAGAGCGGAGATCGGTGACAGTGTCAGTAGGCGAGCCGGGAGATGTTGTGTTTACACTAACATCTCTCCGCCCCATGCCTCCGTGAGACGATCGCGGGGATCCCTGCGGTGATCGAGTCCGCGGGACGCGCAGGGAAGGTAGCAGGGTCGCGACCCCCACGTCGGGCAGTTAAAGGGGACGTACAGGTACGTTGATGTGCCTGTCCGTGCCATTCTGCCGACGTATATCTACTGGAGGCGGTCGTTAAGTGGTTACATTTTTTTTTTTTAAAACAAACTCCTTTGAGGAGATTTCCCATGACTTCTTGTCCCACAAATGCAACAGGAAATTAAAGAAAAATCTCTACAAAGTGAGTTAAATTCCCCTCTTCGAAAGTTTAACATTAAAGTGTCACTACACTAGGCATGTGCTCTGCCGAAATGTTATTTTTTTCGTTTCATTCGGTTTTTTTTTCCTGGTTATTAGTCATGAGTGAAATTCATAAATTCGTAAATTCAAAAATCCGTAAATTCTAAAATTTGTAAATTCTAAAATTCAGAAATTAAAAAAATCCAAAAGTTCGAAAATCCAAAAATAAGAAAGAAAATACGAAAATTCAAAAGGACGAAAATCCAAAAATGCTAAATAATAACTAACAATAACTAATTATTAAATTATAGCTATTGGAATTTCCTTTCAAATTTGGCTGTTAGTGAACGTAACGAATACGAATTTATCCGAAGTTATGAATTATCAGAAATAACGAATGCCGCGTCTAAACAAATGGAACGGAATGGATTATTAATAATAACGTTTTTTGTATTATTATTATTGTTATTTATTATTAATGATTTGTTATGTTCCATTCATTTCAAAACGGCATTCGTTATTTTGGATAATTTGTAACTTCGGATAAATTCATATTTGTTATATTCACTAATTACTAATTACGTTCATTAATTCACAAATTTGAAAGGAAATTCCATCAGCTATAATTTAATAGTTAGTAATAGTTAAGTTAATATTATTTAGTTATTATTTCAGATTTTCAAATTTACGGATTTTCGGATATTCGTTCCTTTGAATTTTCGAAATTTCGGATTTCCGATTTTCCAAATTTTCAAATATTTGGAAAAATTTGTTAAACGGGTTTTCGTTAATTCGGATATTTCCGAATTAACGAATTTGATGAAATTCGTTAGAAAACGAATTTGTAACAAAACGAATTGCACATGTCTACACTACACCCACATCATAAAAAATGATCAATAAATGGTGTAATACAAGCTGTTCATACTCAGTCACTATGAGATTTGTTTTCTGTATTCTGCAAAAAACATGGGTAATCCTGATGCTCTCTATCTCCCCCTTATGTCCATGTCTCCAATTCAGCTAGGGATTTTGCAGCTGTAGTGGCAGCTCTGCACATGCTCAGTTGTTAGGGAGGAAATGCTCAGCATAGAAAATCACTATCACATTTGAGCAGCCCATGTGACTATAGAGCAGTGTTCTCTAAACGGTGGCCCTGATGACCGGATGAGGACCTTTGCTTTCCTTTATCCAGCCCTTGGGGCACTATTTATCCCACTGATATGGGGCACTATTCTGCCCACTGACACCAACAATGGGGCAATATTCCTGTCCCTGACACCAACAATGGGGCCCTGATGTCAAAGATGGGATATGGTTTACTCCGACTGATGCCCCAAAAAAAATTATATTCCCGATGGCCACAGTCCGGCCCCCCTAAAGTCTGAAGGATGGTAAACTGGCCCTTTGTTTAGAAAGTTTGGAGACTCCTGCTATAGAGTCACACATGTGGGCGTATACACAATGATAAATGACAGCCCACTCCCTCCCTCCCTCCATCCTCCTCCATGCCCACTAACCAGCTAAACACAATGGGGGGTGGGATATTAAATGTAGATTATTGGTGGCTTCACCTCCCTCTTACTGTATGACACAGGCTGGAGGGGCGTGACACAGCCTTTGACTGGCAGAAATCCATATTTTTGCCACAAAATAATAAAAAGATTTGATTTTGAATACATATTTGTTTGACGATTTAAAACAGTTTATTGATATTATTTATTTTTACCCTGTATTCCAAAGGCTGTTTTTTATTTTTGGAACATGTGACCAGCAGCAGAGGACTAGAAGCTCCTCCTGCTTATGTTTCCCTGCAGACAGGCTGGGAGAGAGCTGGGTCATGTGACAGCTGTATATCGATTAGGAAAAAAGGTACTTAGATGTTTTCTTTTTTTTAATTAAAATAATTAGAGTCCCATCATCCACATACAGAAATAGGGAAGGGACAATGTAAATACACAGTGTGTGTTTAGTATGACTTTAAAGTGATTGTAAAAAACCACCTTGTAAAACAACCCATTCAGATTAAAATAGAAATGAAAGGCAAAATATTTTTGTATAGATATAATAAAGTATTATAAATACCTTTTTTTAATAAAAGTGATCACATTCCCTCTGTTCTCAGCTGCATAAGAGCTGCTGGGAGGAGAAGCAGCAGTACACTGAGCTTCCCAGTGAATGGCTGTGCAGCGGGGGCGTGTCTGATCATTGGAGGAGAGCAGGCTGAGTTCCCAGCATAGCTAGAGAACTGACCACGCGGTGTGCTCTCCTGCTTAGTGTGGTCAGTTTTTATTAGAAAAGCAAGAGGACTGGCAGAAACACCAGGGATTTCACATAACGGAAGCAATACAAAGAGAACAGGAGACTTTCTTATACAAGTACATGGTACAGCAGGCACACATATCAGAAATATGAAGTGTTGGGGTAACAAATGCTTGGAGGGGAAGATTTCTCCTTTGGGTTCATTCACACCAGGTGTACTGGCTACCCCGTGCAGTCCCTATGCAAGACAAGTAAAAAAGCCTTGTTCCCCATCAGAGATGAGCTCAGGCATGTTCAGGACCTAGTCCGAACACACCCGAGTGATCCCGCCAAGAAACTGTCACCTGTACTTTGTCAATTATAAGTGGACAAGGCTTTCCTTGCCCGAAAGGCACGTGTATACAAAGGGTATATACAGTATGAAGGAAGCTTTTTTTTTCTTTTTTGGAAAATTCTAAAAATTATTTTTTTCGGAAATTCGGGAAATTCGGAATTCGGAATTTCCGAAAAAAGCAAAAAAACGAAAAAAAAGAATTTCCGAATTTCGTAAATCCCAAAAATTCGTAAATTCAACTTTCCAAATGTCCCATTTTCGAATTTTCGATTTTTAAATTTTGCAATCTCGAATTTTCGAAATTTACAATTTTCGAATTTTCGAAATTCCGAATTTCCGAAATTCGTAAATTGGAAATTTCGAAAATTCGAGATTCGAAAATTCGAAATTGCAAAATTCGAAAATCTAAAATTCGAAAATGGGAAATTTGGAAAGTTGAATATCCGATTTTTTTTCCATTTCCGAATTTGGAAATTCGTTTTTTTTGCTTTTTTCGGAAATTCAAAAAAAATATTCTTTTTTTTATTCGTTTTTTTTTTTGTTTTGCTTTTTTCGGAAATTCGGAATTCCGAATTTCCCGAATTTCTGAAAAAAGCAAAAAAACGAAAACATTGGAAATTCCAAAATTCTTTTCTTTCGTTTTTTTGCTTTTTTCGGAAATTCTAATAATTCGAAAAAAGCAAAAAAAAGAAAATGAAATGAAAAAAAACGGAGAAAAAAATCGGAAATTCGGAATTTCGAAAATCCGTAAATTGAAAAATTAGTAAATTTCGGAATTACGAATTTTTCAAAATTAGTTAAAAACGAATTAGAAACTAAACGAATTGCACAAGTCTAGTTTGGACTGGGTTCTGAATCACCTTTATTCTCTATAAGGGCATTTCATACCATTGTGTTGCAGAGGTCGGCACTGCAAAAAGTACCGCACCGCTTCTGTATGAATAGAAACATGTGACATTTCAAGACTTGTAACCTAAAAGAAGAAAAAAAAAAAACAGTAAACCATGTTCTGGGATCAGCGTATCTATACTGTTCTCTACCCAGCGCACACCAGCCGCCATGCGATTAGAATGACTGTTGGTGTGAATGAACCTGAACCTCCTGTTCCACTGACTTGGGCTCACTCTGGACCGGTTTTTGGCCAAACATGGAAGGAGCCATCAGTGCAGGCCCAATCCGTTGCAGTCGGTGCAAATCCCCCGTTCAGCAACTGCACTAGAGCTCATCCAAACCATTGACATCTCTAAACTTCTGGAGTCACCATCACTTTCCCTTTTGGTGATAATGCTCACCTGGACAAAATAAGGTCAATCTACCAAATGGGTATAGCGCTACCCTTGCAGGGTCTGCTGATTTTTTTACTGGTTCTCCCCCAAAAAGCACAGAGGTTACCAGCCACCCAAGCAACAGTCCATTCACTCTGGCTCCAATAATCAGTCTAGGGGGTTGTCTTTTTTTGTAATTTATTGCTTGTAACATTTTAACGGGAGAGGGGTCGAGGGCATGGGCATGGGCGTCCGCTGAACTTTTTTCAGGGGGGGGGGCATCATTCTTGAGGACAATTCCGCTTCACTCCATGCCCATATAAATAAAGCCTAGAGCAGTGATGGCGAACCTTGGCACTCCAGATGTTTTGGAACTACATTTCCCATGATGCTCAGCTATACTGCAGAGTGGATGAGCATCATGGGAACTGTAGTTCCAAAACATCTGGGGTGCCAAGGTTCGCCATCACTGGCCTGGAGAATGTACATCTTTCTATATTGCAATGTATTGCAATACATCTGTTGTGGCCATATTTTGATCTTGATGAAAACAGTATACTGTATACTGTAGCCACAACACAGATGTATTGCAATACATTGCAATACAAAAAGACGTACACAGTGGTGTTGTGACACAGGCACTGCTGTTACCTGTAGTTCTTCAGCGATAGGACAGGCACTGGCAGTGTATTCAGTCTCTTGTCTCGACCACTGCACGCCACGCACCTGTGGGAGGAGCCGGCGCCGCGCCGGCCGGATCGGCATAGACACATTTACACAGGCAGAGGCAGCAGCCAATCACGGAACAGCCGGGTAAGGGTCACGGTGATGTTAAGCAGAGGCCCGAGCGGCAGAGCCAATCCGATGCTCGGGCCGGGGGTGAGGAGGGAGGGACAGATAGTCGGAAAAGACTGAGAGCAGCCCCAGCCCCCAGGCCAGCAGCAGTCTGCAGACTTAGAAAAAAAAAGTCCACGGCTGCCGCGGCGGACATTGCAACACAGGGGGCAAGTGTGTCTTCACTCTGACTTCCGGGGGGGGGGGCAATTGACCCCCCTTGCCCTATGGAGCGGACGCTGCAAAAATGCTCGTTCTTTTTAACGTCATGAAAAACGATCGCGTGTACGCTTTTACGAGGGGAAAAAACGCGCATGCTCAGAATCAAGTTATGAGACGGGAGCGCTAGTTCTGGTAAAACTAGCGTTCGTAATGGAGATAGCACATTCGTTACGCTGTAACGGACTGAAGAGCACGAAGACAAATTTTATTAAACACGAGGATCAGCAAATGCAGCCCAAAGGGTGGCGCCATTCGAATGGAACTTCCCCTGTATAGTGCCGTCGTACGTGTTGTACGTCACCGCGCTTTGCTCGAGCGTTTTTTTTCATGAACGTGTGTATGCAAGGCAGGCTTGAGAGGAATCGCGACGAGAACAACTTAGTTTTTTTGCATGACATGAATAACGGTCGTGTGTACGCAGCATTAGTCTTAGGACTAAAATGGCATTTTAGTTTTAGTCCCATTTTAGTCTTCTGCAACTGTTTTAGTTTTAGTCGTATTTAGTCGACTAAATCTCCAGTATGGAAATTGAAGAAGGTTTGGAAAGCCGCACTCCAGAAAATAGTTCCTTTATTTTAAAATCAAGTCACAAAAATACATGCCACAGCAAAAAAAAACAGACAAAACTGACGCGTTTCACACTGTAGTTCAGTGCTTATTCATAGCTTACATCTGCTTTTTTGCTGTGGCATGTATTTTTGTGACTTGATTTTAAAATAAAGGAACTATTTTCTGGAGATGCGGCTGTCCAAACCTTCTTCAATTTCCGCATTTTCATTTGCATTGCCTGCACCCGCGGCTTTGGATCTAGTGAAAGGTTCATTAGGCACATCTGAGCGGTAACCTTCTCTCTAAATCTCCAGTAATGATGAGCCGAACACCCCCGGGTTCGGTTCGCACCAGAACCCGCGAACGGACCGAAAGTTCGCACGAACATTAGTACCCTATTAAATACAATGGATGCGAACGTTCGGATTCTAAAGTGCTAATTATAACGACTATTATCCATGTTATTGTCCGAAACAGAGTTTGGGAACCCGGGTTCTGCACCAGGGGACATGTATCAATGCAAAAAGAAGTTTTAAAAACGGACGTTTTCCGGGAGCAGTCATTTTAATGATGCATAAAGTGAAAAAAAAAAGTCAAATATTCCTTTAAATATTGTACCTGGGGGGTGTCTAAAGTATGCCTGTGAAGTGCCACGTGTTTCCCGTGTTTAGAACTGTCCCTGCACAAAATAACATTTCTAAAGGAAAAAAAGCCATTTAAAACTGGTTGCGGCTTTAATGTAATGTCTGGTCCCGGTAATATGGATGAAAATCTTTAAGAAAAATGGCATAGCTACCCCATCAACCCCCCCCCCCCCCTACCCCAGCCCATTACCAGCCCCTTTGGGTCTTGTATGGATATTAAGGGGAACCCCGCACACAAAATAAAAAAGGTCCTATATACTCTGAACAGCCGTATACAGGTGGTGCATACAAGACAGGGACTGTAGGTTTGTTCTTATGTAGAATCTGTTTGTAATTTTGAACAGCTACATTGTTTAAGTGTAGCTCCATGCCAAATTCCTTTTTTTAAGCTTTTTGGAAAACATAGGGAAGGGTTATCACCCCTGTAACATTTTTTTTGCTGTCTGTGCCCCTGTTCAGAACATTTCACCTCACTTTCCGTCCCAATGACAACTGTTTTTGAAATGTGGTGTTTTTATTGAAACAAGGATTGGTGATAAAGCATCAGTAGAGAGGAGACACCTTTCTCCCATATTAATTCTTACAGGAGAGAATTTTCCTTCCAAGGGGTAGATTTCCTCTCACTTCCTGTTGTCTTCTTCCGTTTGCAAGTAGTAGTCGTTTGTAAGTTGGATGTTTGAAAGTAGGGACCTGCCGTATATACTCTGCAGAAATTGGCCCCTTAGGTGTTGGTGTTGGCACAACACTGAAAGCACTCACAGTTATTCTTGGTGGGTGCTGGAACGCCCTGCTGTCAACTATTATATCAGGAATTGTAATAACATATAATTGTTGATCAGTGGTAGTAAAAATTGGGCCTTTGATGGTGGTGCTGGTGCCACAACACTGTAAGGCCTGACAGTTACTCTTGGTGGGCGCAGCAATGGGCCCTGCTGTGAATTATTAGATCAATAATTATAATTGCATGCCCCTGTTGAATAGGGGCTGAAAAATTGGGCCTTTGGTGGTGGTGGCGATGGTGGTGCTGGTGCCACAACACTGTAAGGCCTGACAGTTACTCTTGGTGGGCGCAGCAATGGGCCCTGCTGTGAATTATTAGATCAATAATTATAATTGCATGCCCCTGTTGAACAGGGGCTGAAAAATTGGGCCTTAGGCACTGGTGGCACAACACTGCAACCCCTCACAGATACTGTACTTGGAGCACAGCAATGAGGCCTGTTGCAAAGTATTGCATCAAAAATTGTAATTACACGCCCCTGTTAAACAGGGGCTGAAAAATTGGGCCTTAGCCACTGGTGGCGTCACCCATAAACCAAAATGATCTTCCAAGTTATCATCATTAATCGTATCATTGAGGAGGAGGAGGAGGATAGCCAGTCAACATAACAGCACAGGCACTCAGCATCAGCATCAGTCTTGAAGGGATGTGACATTTTAAAATCAATTAGTCTGTTATATCAGCATCAGGTGTGTGGTAGCTGGTGGTGATCCAAGACTGGTTCATCTTGATGAAAGTCAGTCGATCAACCGAGTCGGTGGACAGGCGCACCCTGTGATCCGTGACAAATCCTCCAGCAGCACTGAATGTGCGTTCTGAAAGAACGCTGGATGCAGGACAGGCCAGTAGCTCAATTGCATACTGTGCAAGCTCTGGCCAGTGATCCATCCTCAAGACCCAGTAAGCCAGAGGATTTTCGGTGGGGAAGGTGTCCAAGTCTGACCTTGCCCCTAGGTATTTCTGCACCATGTATATCAGACGCTGGCGATGGTTGCTGGAACCGATCATACTTTGGGGCTGTGGACTAAAGAATTGTCTGAACGCATCGGTCAGACGGCCACCTTCCCCACCGCTCCTTCTTTGACTGCCCGAAGCCTCAGCAACTCGTTGTCCAGGACCAGGAGTTTGTAACCTCCCAGTCTCTGGGAACGCGTTGCACAGACCTTTCTGCAAGGCCTCCCGGAGTTGTCTCATCCTCTGCTCCCTCTGCGACGGTAACATAAGGTCCGCAACCTTACCCTTGTACCGTGGATCAAGGAGAGTGGCCAGCCAGTAATGGTCCCTCTCCTTGATCCGAAGAATACGAGGATCCTTCCGCAGACTTTGCAGGATCAGGGAGGCCATGCAGCGTAGGTTAGCTGAGGCATTCAGTCCGGAGTCCTCTGGGTCACTAAGGACGACATGATCCGCAGCCACCTCCTCCCAGCCACGTACAAGTCCACTGGTTTCTTGGGACTGTAAATCATCCCTAAAAGACTGCTGCTGATGATGCTGAGTGCCAGCCTCCACCTCCATGCTGACACAATCCTCCTCCTCCTCCTCTTCCTGTGCGATGGGTGGGACAGAAGGAACACTGTCTGGGTAAAGGGGGCCTTGAGAGGCAAGGAAGTCCTCCTCTTCCTGCCTCTGTTCTGCCTCAAGTGCCCTGTCCATTATTCCATGCAGCGTGTGCTCCAACAGGTGGACAAGAGGTACAGTGTCACTGATGCATGCACTGTCACTGCTCACCATCCTCGTGGCCTCCTCAAAAGGTGCCAGGACAGTGCATGCATCCCTGATCATGCCCCACTGGCGTGGTGAAAAAAACCCGAGCTCCCCTGACCCTGTCCTGGTGCCGTAGTCGCACAGGTACTCATTGATGGCCCTCTGCTGCATGTGCAGCTGCTGCAGCATGGCCAACGTTGAGTTCCACCTGGTGGGCATGTCACATATAAGGCGGTTCTTGGGCAGGTTCAACTCCTTTTGCAGCTCAGCCAGGCGAGCACTGGCATTATAAGATCTGCGGAAATGCACACAGACTTTCCTGGCCTGCCTCAGGACATCCTGTAAGCCCGGGTACCTGCCCAAGAACCGCTGCACCACCAGGTTAAGGATGTGAGCCATACAGGGCACATGGGTCAGTTGTCCCTGTCGGAGGGCGGAGAGGAGGTTGGTGCCATTGTCGCAAACCACCATTCCTGGCTTAAGCTGGCGTGGCGTCAACCACCTCTCGGCCTGCCCCTGCAGAGCAGACAGGACCTCTGCCCCAGTGTGGCTCCTGTCCCCCAAACACACCAGCGCAAGCACGGCATGGCATCTTTTTGCCTGCGTACTTGCGTAGCCCCTTGAACGCCTACGGAGCACCGCTGGTTCCGAGGACAAACCACAGGAAGAGGCCATGGAGGAAGAAGAAGAGGAGGGGGTGGAGGAGAGAGGTGTGTCACAACCAGTAGTAGCATTTTGGAGGCGTGGCGGTGGAACAACCTCCAACACTACTGCACCTTGTCCTGCATCCTTCCCAGCTGCCAAAAGAGTGACCCAATGGGCCGTGAAAGAAAGGTAACGTCCCTGTCCATGCCTGCTGGACCATGAGTCAGCGGTAATATGCACCTTACCGCTGACCGCCCTGTCCAGCGAGGCCAAGACATTGCCTTCCACATGCCTGTAGAGAGCCGGAATCGCCTTCCGTGAGAAAAAGTGGCGTTTGGGAACCTGCCACTGAGGAACCGCACATTGCACAAACTCACGGAAGGGGGCCAAGTCTACCAACTGAAAAGGCAGCAGTTGAAGCGCTAGCAATTTAGCCAAGCTAGCATTCAACCGCTGGGCATGTGGATGGCTGGGAGTGAACTTCTTTCGACGGTCCAGCAGCTGGGGCAGGGAAATTTGCCTGCTAGAATCGGACGTCGGTGTACTGCTAGCAGAGTGCCTGCAAGTACTTGGCTGTGACACACCTAATTCTACACCTTCATTCCTCTCAGAGCAGGTTTCAGAGAGGACTGAAGGTATAGTGGGGTTGGAGATCCCAGCTGATGCGGTGCAAGAAGAGGTCAGCTTTGTTTTTTGGTGTGGGTCTTTAAGGTAGGCTTGCCAACGAGCTGCATGGCAGGTCAACATATGTCTGATCAAGCATGTGGTGCCCAAGCGGCTGATGTTTTGGCCACGCGATATACGCTTGAGACATATGTTGCAAACAGCAGCTGTGCGATCTGATGCACTCGCCTCAAAAAAGGCCCACACCAAAGAACTTTTTGAATGACGGGCAGAGGCAGCGCCCTGCACAGGCGGAGCTCTGCGGTGTGATTCCGTCGGTGTGCTGCCCATACGCTGGCCACCCAAGGGCATCCTGCCTCGTTGGAGATGTGCCTCCTCCTCATCCTCCTCCTCCTCCTCCTCTCTCCTATTAGGCACCCACGTGGAGTCAGTGACCTCATCATCCCCTCCCTCCTCATCACAGGAGCCAATCTGGCAGTATGCTGCAGCTGCTGGAGCATGACTGCCAGATTGGTGTCCTTCTTGAGCATCCCCTCTCTCTGCTCTCACGCTACTGCCTTCCTCTATCTGGGTATCATCATCAGATCCTTCGAAACGCTGGGCATCCTCCTGGAGCATCTACCCAACACTGTGCTCAAACAGTTCGGGGGACTCCTCAGGAGGAGGAAATGGTGGGTCTAGGGAAGGATTGACTAATGAAGATAATGATACCAGAGAAGAGGACGCTTTGGCAGCTGCTTTGCCAGTACCCTGAGCCTGGGTGAGAGAGGATGAGGAGGATGAGGTGGGCTTGGTCATCAACTCTACCAAGTCTTCGGCATGATGTGGCTCAACATGTCCAGCTGCCGAAAAGAAGGACAAGCGTGTCCCATGGCCATGTGCTGATGATAATGCATCACGTCCACGACCAGCACTGTTGCCCCCAGACACAGAGCCTGCTTGCCTTCTTTTTTTGCCTCCTGACTGTCTGCCTCTCCTTGTTTGCCTTCCAGACATTTTAATGGATGGCCTGCAGGGAGATGGGAAAAACAGCAATAAGGGCTACCTTCAGGTGTATACTGTGCAGGAGGCTTAGCAACAATGACACTGACACTGTCCCCTGCCTATCCTTCTCTGTCCCTAAACACAAGGATTTGCAATATGCTTCAGCAAGATTGGTTTAGCACAGAATAGCACACTGACAGTTTCCTTCACTGTCCTTCTCTGTCCCTACAAACAAGATTTAGCACAGAATAGCACACTGATAGTTTCCACGAGTGTCCTTCTCTGTCCCTAAACTCAAGGATTTCAAATATGGTACAGCAAGATTGGTTTAGAACAGAATAGCTCACTGACACTTTCCCTCACTGTACCTCTCTGTCCCTAAACTCAAGGATTTCAAATATGGTTCAGCAAGATTGGTTTAGAACAGAATAGCACACTGACACTTTCCCTCACTGTACCTCTCTGTCCCTAAACTCAAGAATTTCAAATATGTGTGACAGCAGGAAGGTAAAGTCACCTGGTTGCATCCAGGGGGGTAGATATATTTCGCCCAGATTCAGGCTTTACGCCGACTTATACAACTAGGTGGAGAGTTGTATAAGGCTAGTGGGCTCATGGATGACTCATACCTCTAGGGAGAGGGCTGGGCGTCGTGCAGACAGGGAGTTGATGAGACCAGCTGAAGCTTGTCAGCTCATTTAGGCCTCTATAAGAACTCCCAGCTTCATTAGGTGTTAGCTCATGCCTGGAACCAGACCTGTGTGGACTGTCTAGGGAGAGTGAACCCCTGTGAGAAAAAGCCTGTGTGGCTATTTGCTTGGACATTTAAAACCAGGGACTTAGGGACTAGGACAGCACTAGGCTGATCCCAGTTGTTAGTTAGGAAATCTGTATGTTTAGTCAGAGGTCAAGTTGACCAGGATTTATTTTGTTTATGTTTCTTTTGCTTTGCTGTGTTTTGTCACTGTAAATAGAAAATAAACCGCACCTTTTTGATTTTGAAAACCACAACCTCCGTTTGCTGGGCCTGTTTTTGTGTGGGGAGCCCATCTCGGGGGTCACACACACCCGCTGCCGAGCTAACCCCCTCACAGTTGGTGGAGAATGCAGGCAGTTTTTTTTTAAGCCAGCATGGAGGAGATACTGAAGCAGCTGGCTCTAGCAAATGCCAATCAACAGCAGACAAATGCAGGTTTGCAAAAGAGCCTTGCAGCTCAACAACAGAACTTCGCAGCCTAGCAACAAGCTCATCAACAGAGCCTTGCAGCCCAGCAGCAGACAAACGCAACTTTGCAACAGAGTCTGGAGGCTCAGCAACAAGCCCAGCAGCAATCTGAGGCCCGCTTCATAGACCTGTTACAGAAGCAAGAGCAGAGACTACAACAACAGATGGAAGCAGCAATGCAGCAACGTCCGCAGACCAGTGAGGAAAGCCGTCCCACTAATACCGCGTCCTTTGGGGTGAGTCGTTTATTGACAAAAATGACTGGAGAGGATGATCCAGAGGTATTTTTGACCACATTTGAAAGGACCGCTGAAAGAGAAAAGTGGCCTGAGGAGCAGTGGGCTGGACTGGTGGCTCCTCTGTTAACTGGTGAATCGCAGAAAGCTTACTATGACCTAGAGCCTAACCAAGCAAAAGACTATGCGATGCTAAAAGCTGAAATATTGGCAAGGCTGGGTGTCACCCAGGCTGTCCGGGCTCAGCGTGTGCATAACTGGACTTTCCAGCTTGGAAAACCCCCCAGGTCTCAAATGTATGATCTCATTCACCTGAGCAGAAAGTGGCTACAGCCAGAGACTTTGTCCGCACCAAAGATTGTGGAACGTGTTGTAATGGATCGGTTTTTGAGAGCTCTTCCTACTGCCATCCAAAAGTGGGTAAGCCATGGAGACCCAGAGACGGCCGATGGTCTTGTGGATCGTGTGGAGAAATACTTGGCTACAGAGAACCTGACGGCCTCTTCCAGAGACACTCGGACTTTCCACCCTAAGACCAGACCATCCCCAGGGGCGGATAAGAGGATTCCAAGGGGTGAGGGTGGAGAGAGTGAGAGGGTGGGAGCTCTACCCCAAGTTTGGCGAGAACAGCCTGGGAAATCAGCGGCTCAAGAGGCCGCAAGAAGGATCGTTTGCTACCGCTGCCGGCAAGCGGGACATATTGCAGCCAATTGCCCGGTTGTGGAGGAACCCATGCAGTGTGACTTTCTGACGGGCAGACGTCAGTCGCTGTGTGCGACAGTCGCATGCACTGCCATTCGAGGAACTGAGAAACATTTATGCAAAATGTGTGTTAATGGTAGAAATGTTGTGGTATTGCTGGATTCAGGTAGCCTTGTGACCCTGATAAAGGCTGAGTTAGTTAAAACAGAGGTCTCTGGGAATAGCAAGGTAGCTGTTATTTGTGTGCATGGGGACACCCGAGAGTATCCAGTGACTACAGTGTGTTTCGAGACCCCCAAAGGTACCCTCTCTCATCCAGTGGGCTTAGTATCTCAGTTACCGCATGACGCCATTGTGGGAAGGGATTTTCCGAAGTTCTGGGAACTGTGGGATGATCCTGAGCCCCCCACTGGTGCCCCTATGTACCAGGAATGTGATAGCCAGAACTCCCCTGAGAGTGGTGAGGACTCTCCGGAATTTCCCTTATCAGTATTGGCAGGGGAGACTCAAGAAACTGGAGAGGAGCCCACCTCCTCAGACGAAAACCTACCGTCTGTGGAGTTTTCTGATCTTGAGGTTCACAGGGAAAACTTTGCCACAGAACAGTTGAAAGACCCCGCCCTAATAAAGGCACGGGAAAACGTAGTGAAAATAGATGGCGAGTTAGTGAACCCAGATAATACCTGCACTTACCCATACTTCAGCGTAGAGAAGGACCTACTGTATCGGGTGGCAAAAAGGGCAGAAGAAACCGTTGAGCAGCTTGTGGTGCCCAAACCTTACAGGAAGTTGGTGTTGGAGTTGGCCCATGGGCACATTCTTGGAGGTCATCTGGGGACAGAGAAAACCCGAGAGAGGGTATTACAGAGATTCTATTGGCCGGGGGTGATGAAGGACATAGAAAATTATTGTTCCTCCTGCCCTGTGTGTCAGAGGTCGGCCCCGATGCCACATTTCCGTAGCCCGCTGGTCCCTCTACCCATCATTGAGGTCCCGTTTGAGAGGATCGCCATGGATTTGGTAGGTCCTATAATCAAGTCCGCTAGGGGGCACCAGTACATATTAGTTATAATGGACTATGCCACCCGTTATCCAGAAGCGATCCCTCTCCGAAATACCTCGGCCAAAACCATAGCCAAAGAGCTATCTCTTGTGTTTAGCCGGGTGGGTATTTGTAAAGAACTGCTTACGGACCAAGGTACACCCTTTATGTCCCGGGTTATGAAGGAGCTGTGTAAATTGTTCAAAGTGACGCAATTACGTACATCTGTGTATCACCCCCAAACCGATGGGCTGGTTGAAAGGTTCAACAAAACCCTAAAACAAATGTTGAAGAAAGTGGTGGATAGAGATGGAAAGGATTGGGACTGTCTACTTCCTTATCTGATGTTTGCTATTAGGGAGGTGCCCCAATCCTCTACGGGATTCTCCCCCTTTGAGTTACTGTATGGGAGACACCCAAGAGGGCTGTTGGATATTGCCAAGGAAACTTGGGAAAGTGAGAGTTCTCCCCACAGGAGTGTGATTGAGCATGTCGCCCTGATGCAAGACCGAATTGCACAGGTAATGCCCATCGTGAAGGAACATTTGGCCCAAGCGCAGTTAGCACAGCAGAGAGTGTACAACCGTGGAGCCAAGACCCGTACCTTTTCCCCGGGGGATAGGATACTGGTACTTGTCCCTACGGTTGAAAGTAAATTCCTTGCCAAATGGCAAGGCCCCTACGAGATAATGGAAAAAGTGAGCGAAGTGAATTACAAGGTCAGACAACCAGGAAGGCGAAAGCCCGAACAGATCTATCACGTTAATCTGTTGAAAGCCTGGAGGGATAGAGAGTCCCTAGTCGCAGACACTTGGTCACCAGCTCAAACTGGTTGCGTGATTCCGGAGGTTGGAATAGCAGCCACCTTGTCACAACCCCAACAACAGGAGGTTAAGGAGTTTGTGCTTCGCAACAAGGAGGTATTCTCTGAGCTGCCGGGACAAACATCTGGGGTAGAGCATGACATCATTACCCCGCCCGGTGAAAGGGTGAAGTTAAAACCCTATCGGATCCCAGAGGCCCGACGGGAGGCAATACGGGAGGAAGTACAGAAAATGCTGAACTTAGGGGTGATAGAGGAGTCCCAAAGTGATTGGTCTAGTCCCATTGTGTTGGTGCCTAAACCGGATGGGAGCTGGCGATTTTGTAACGATTTTCGACAGTTGAACAAAGTTACAAAATTTGACACCTACCCCATGCCACGTATAGATGAGTTGATCGACCGGCTGGGAACAGCCCGATACATGACGACTCTTGACCTCACAAAAGGGTATTGGCAAATCCCCCTGGCCAAGTCGGCCAAAGAGAAAACCGCATTTGTAACCCCAGACGGGGCGTTCCAATATAAAAGAATGCCGTTCGGGTTACAGAATGCGCCGGCCACATTCCAGCGGAAAATGGACCAGATGCTGAGGCCCCATCGGAAGTATGCTGCGGCTTACCTGGATGACATAATTGTCCATAGCACAGATTGGGCCTCACATCTGCCAAAAGTGCAAGCAGTCCTGGACTCTGTTCGGGAAGCGGGGTTTACGGCTAACCCCAAGAAGTGTACCATTGGGCAGGAGGAGGCCAAATATCTTGGGTACACCATTGGGAGGGGAGTAATAAAACCCCAACTCAACAAAGTCGAGGCCATCCAGAGTTGGCCACGTCCCAACAGCAAGAAGCAGGTACGAGCCTTTCTGGGAATCGCTGGGTATTATCGGCGATTCATTCCCCACTTTGCTTCTAAGGCTGTGCCCCTAACCAACCTGACGAAGGGGAAAGGGTCGGTCATGATTAAATGGACCCCCGAGGCTGAGGCAGCATTCCAATTCTTGAAACAAGCCTTATGTAGCCAGCCAGTGTTGTACTCACCCGACTTCTCTAAAGACTTTGTCGTACAAAGTGATGCGTCAGATGTGGGGTTAGGAGCAGTATTGTCCCAGGTCTGGAACGGGGAAGAGCACCCAGTCATTTACCTCAGCAGGAAGTTGAAGTCCCATGAGGTAAATTACGCCACCGTTGAAAAGGAGTGTTTAGCGGTGAAGTGGGCTCTAGATTCCCTTCGGTACTACCTGCTAGGTAGGCACTTTGACATGGTTACGGATCACGCTCCGTTAAAGTGGATGGCTCAAAACAAGGAAACAAATAGAAGAGTGAATAGGTGGTTCCTGGCCCTCCAGGAATTCAACTTCACAGTAAAGCATCGCCCTGGCGTTCAAATGGGGAATGTGGATGCTTTGTCTCGAGTACATGAATGCCTGATTGCTGGTGTTCCAACCCCGAGGTTAAAACAAGAGGGGGGGGTATGTGACAGCAGGAAGGTAAAGTCACCTGGTTGCATCCAGGGGGGTAGATATATTTCGCCCAGATTCAGGCTTTACGCCGACTTATACAACTAGGTGGAGAGTTGTATAAGGCTAGTGGGCTCATGGATGACTCATACCTCTAGGGAGAGGGCTGGGCGTCGTGCAGACAGGGAGTTGATGAGACCAGCTGAAGCTTGTCAGCTCATTTAGGCCTCTATAAGAACTCCCAGCTTCATTAGGTGTTAGCTCATGCCTGGAACCAGACCTGTGTGGACTGTCTAGGGAGAGTGAACCCCTGTGCGGTGAGAAAAAGCCTGTGTGGCTATTTGCTTGGACATTTAAAACCAGGGACTTAGGGACTAGGACAGCACTAGGCTGATCCCAGTTGTTAGTTAGGAAACCTGTATGTTTAGTCAGAGGTCAAGTTGACCAGGATTTATTTTGTTTATGTTTCTTTTGCTTTGCTGTGTTTTGTCACTGTAAATAGAAAATAAACCGCACCTTTTTGATTTTGAAAACCACAACCTCCGTTTGCTGGGCCTGTTTTTGTGTGGGGAGCCCATCTCGGGGGTCACACACACCCGCTGCCGAGCTAACCCCCTTCCATATGGTTCAGCAAGATTGGTTTAGAACAGAATAGCACACTGTCAGTTTCACTCACTGTACCTCTCTGTCCCTAAACTCAAGGATTTCAAATATGGTTCTGCAAGATTGGTTTAGAACAGAATAGCACACTGTCAGTTTTCACTCACTGTCCTTCTCTGTCCCTACAAACAAGATTTAGCACAGAATAGCACACTGATAGTTTCCACGAGTGTCCTTCTCTGTCCCTAAACTCAAGGATTTCAAATATGGTACAGCAAGATTGGTTTAGAACAGAATAGCTCACTGACACTTTCCCTCACTGTACCTCTCTGTCCCTAAACTCAAGGATTTCAAATATGGTTCAGCAAGATTGGTTTAGAACAGAATAGCACACTGTAAGTTTCACTCACTGTCCTTCTCTGTCCCTACAAACAAGATTTAGCACAGAATAGCACACTGACACTTTCCCTCACTGTACCTCTCTGTCCCTAAACTCAAGAATTTCAAATATGGTTCAGCAAGATTGGTTTAGAACAGAATAGCACACTGACACTTTCCCTCACTGTACCTCTCTGTCCCTACAAACAAGGTTTAGCACAGAATAACACACTGACACTCTCCCTACCTATCCTTATTTGTCCCTAAACACAAGGAATCCAGGATTAGTAAAGGAAAAAAAATGACACTGTCCCTGCCTATGCTTCTCTTTCCCTGCTCCGGAACACACTACACAAGGCCGCCGCGCTGGCGGCCTTTTATAGTGTGGGGCGTGTACTAAACCCCCTCAGCAATAATTGGCCACAGGCATCCTGCCTGTGGCCAATCATTGCTCTCCTCGCTGCCGGCGCTGTGATTGGCCAAGCATGCGGGGTCACAGTGCATGCTTGGCCAATCACAGCGCCTGGATGACACTGCGATGGCGTAGTGCATTGTGGGCCGTTCACGTCACTCGAATTAGGCGCGAACGGCCCAAATCGTTCGATCTTCGTCGAACGATCGAACAGCCGATGTTCGAGTCGAACGTATGTTCGACTCGAACATGAAGCTCATCCCTAATCTCCAGTACATTTTAGTTGTTTAAATCTAATGAGTGTAATTAAATTGTAATGCATTAGTTAACATTTCTCCACAATTTCCAAACTCATTATATACTGCTGGAGTGAAAAATCTAATACGTTATTATTTATGGTATTAAGATTAAGGTATGAACATGCACTACAGACCAGTGTTAATTTTGAAGTCAAATTTTTATTTAGTTTTAGTCTTTTGACTAAAATGGCATTTTAGTTTTTAGTCCCATTTTAGTCCTTTGACTAAAATGCCATTTTAGTTTTAGTCGTATTGTAGTCGACTAAAACAGTATTAAATTTAGTCGACTAAAATGTTTTAGTCGACAAAATTAACACTGGCGCCAGTATGCAACTATCGTTGCCCAGTGGAGCATCCAGCAAAGTCTCAGGGATCAAATTAAGGCGGAGTTCCACCCAAAAGTGGAACTTCCGCTCATCTTATTTCTCCCCCCTCCGGTGCCATAATTGGCACCTTTCGTGGGGGGGGGGGGTGCAGGATTCCTCTCTTTGACAGGTATCCTTTCCCACTTCCGGGAGTCCCTGCCGCGGAGCTGTGACGTCACCGCTGGGCTCCCTCCTCCTCCCCCAGTCGACGGGCCCATAAGAGAGAGGAGCAGGGCCTTGCGCATGAGCAGTAGGGTTCCCGGCGTGAAGCCGAAAGGCTACACTGTCGGGTTCCCATACCTGCAATGACGGCGGAGCACCCGACAGCTGATGGAAACATCAGCTGCGGGTGCCAACATCGCTGGACTCCAGGACAGGTAAGTGTCCTATTATTAAAAGCCAACAGCTGCAGTACGTGTAGCTGCTGGCTTTTAATGTTTTATTTTTTGGGCGGAACACCGCTTTAAGGTCACAACTCACACTGCCTCCTCCCAGCTTCCTCCGAACACAACCTAGTGAGATGGCGGCGCCTCTCAGGATCTTTTGTGGTGTGGTTCTGCAGTCAGCTCTGAGAAGAGTCTATTTGAGCTTTGGATCTTGGCTCTTCTAAGGCCTCCTAGAGCAGCTGTTTAGTCTATGGCAGGGGTCTCAAACTCGTGGCCCTCCAGCTGTTGCGAAACTACAAGTCCCATAATGCCTCTGCCTTTGGGAGTCATGCTTGTAACTGTCAGCCTTGCAATGCCACATGGGACTTGTAGTTTCTCAACAGCTGGAGGCCCACCAGTTTGAGACCCCTGGTCTATGGGCTGACTGGCAGCACAGGCCCCTGCACCTCTGGAGCCCTCCTGGGGTGAAGAAACCCTGCTCTCCAGTGTCTTAGACCAGCGTTTCTCAACCTTTGTTCAGTTGTGGCACCCTTTAAAATGATGCATAATCTTGGGGCACTCCATTCTAAAATGTAAAAAATGTAACTAATAGTTGTACAGAACACAGCAAGTTAGAGGTGATTTATTCTTCCAAAGCAAATACACCTTTGTACACTGGTAATGACTAGTATTCCAATGTTTCTCTTCTCCCTCAGTTTCTCTCCCTCACTCGCTAATGTAACCCCAGTCATGACAGAGTGGGGCAGGGGATGGGCAAACAAGGATGCCGTGCAGGTGTCCGACCTCCTCCTGATCAACCGATGACATCATTGGTTGTTAGGACACTGGCGGCTACAAGGTTGTAATGGTGCACAATGAAAACGTGCAACTTTGTGCAATTAAAAGGCAGGCTTGATCCACCTTTAGCTCGATCCACTGCATTTTGCTATGAACCACTGAAGAAACCTGAAAGCACCTCAGGGTGCCTGGGCACCCTGGCTGAAAAAGCCCTCAAGCCCTGTACACACGATCGGATTTCCGATGGAATAAAATCCGATGGAATTTTCCGTCGGAATTCCGATGAAGCTGACTTTCATCAGTCTTGCCTACACACCATCAGACAAAATTCCGACCGTCCAAAACGCTGTGACGTACAACATGTACTACGGCACTATAAATGGGAAGTTCAAATCCAATAGCGCCACCCTTTGGGCAGCTTTTGCTGATTTCGTGTTACCGCGTTAGTAAAAGTTTGGTGTTAGCCGATTCACGCTTTTCATTCTCTGTGCTTTTCAGTCCGTTACAGCGTGACGAATGTGCTATCTCCATTATGAACGCTAGTTTTACCAGAATGAGCGCTCCCGTCTTGTAATTTAGTCTGCGTGGATTTTTCTCCGATGGAGTTCCACACAGACGATCGGAATTTCCTATCAGTTTTTTTTTTCCCATCGGAAAAATTTAAAACATGTTCTAAAAAAAAAAAAACGACCGTGTCTACAGGGCATTAGACTATTTATCCACATTCGAGATCCTACTGGACACTTCCCCTTCAAGGATAGGCTGGAACCTGATAAAAATCCAAGCTGGTCGATTCGAACCGCCCGCCCTAAACTCTGGAAGTTTCTTCCAGAGGCAGGGGAAAGCAAGCAAACTCCCAGCCTGTGACAACCTGAACAGGCCAGACTAAACAATACTGCTCCTTTGATTACAGAAAGAGCCAAAGCTAAATTCCATTAGCATCCTATGTTAGGAGGGTGCTACATGGTAAAACACTGCAAACCTAAAAGGGGTTCTAACCTTTCTCTACTGTATCCAAGTCTTAAAAAAAAAAAGTTTTGGCTTTATGTAAACTTTAATAACCTATATGCAATTAGCGGCCCTCCAGCTGTTGCTAAACTACAAGTCCCATGAGGCATAGTGAGACTCTGACAGCAGCAAGCATGACACCCAGAGGCAGAGGCATGATGGGACTTGTAGTTTTGTAACAGCTGGAGGTCCGCTAATTGCATATCCATGATGTCCTATACAATCCAAGCTGGGGATTTTGGCACTTTTGAATCATCTAAAACAACATAAATAATCTGGGACTTCCCGTTAATTTACTTTTTGATTGTATTGTGTGTTGTCTGTTGTTTAGACAGCAGTTTTATGTGTTGGTAAACTAAATGTTCCTGGCTGAGAATCCCTCAGCATATTATCACTTTTCAGCCACTGAGTGACAATGATAAATTGATACAGTGATAAGTCAGATATTTTATAAACGGCTAATGGATTATTGATTCCAGTTAGAGGGAGGGCTGCCAAAGAATCCATTTTGTTCAAGTGAAAAGCCTACATCTTGTAAAACTTTACAAGCAATCTGAAAACTCTCCGTACTGGGACTGCATTTCCATTTTAGAATGTCCCCTTTCCATATACACACGGGTGAAAAACTGCATGCACTTGCTGGAAAGTGACCATAATTATTGGCTGTGACACTTCAGTACACAATTTAAAAAAATCAAGCTCCCATTACCTGGCTTTATGTAATCTGAATAATGGATTTTTTTTGGGATCTCCTGGATCATACTGAGCACATTTCCAAGTTTGATCCCCCACCAAGTTTTTTTACCCCAATTCTTGATTTTTAAATTTACTTTCAATGGACAAAGTACAGAGGGTGTACATGAAGAAGATCCAATCTGGGTCACCATGATACAACTCAATGAACAAGACTCAATAACAAAAACAGCAGGCCGTCAGATGAAAATATGGGTACATAAGCATTCACTGGTCCCAATATGGCCAAACATGATGTCCAACACATTCCCAAACTACTGCGTACACATGTCAAGCAATACTCCTCTTTATCTTCCCTTCCCATCTCCCTATCCTTCTACTCCCTCCTTTTTCCTTCCCTATGCCACTTACCTCCCCTTTCCACCCAGTTCCCCTTTCCCCTTAACCCCCTTCTCACCCAGCCTCAGTATCCCTTTAATAAGGCCAGTATGCCTGGGGGGCAGAAAGGATCGGCGATCATGTGACTGCTGTGATTGGCTGTCACAGTGGTCACATGATTAGGAGCTTGTCCTGTCCGCATCTATTAACACAGAGTACGTGGCTCAGCCCTGTCCTTCGCTCCCTTGTCACAGCAATTGATTGACAGCAGCTGGAGCGAATGGCTCCCACTTCTATCAATCTGCCCAATGAGGAGGAGACTCATACATGTCGCCTGATCTGATCGGGCTAATGTAAGAAAAATGGGGGGGGGCTGGAGGGGGGTCCTTAAAAAACCTTAAGGCTTTAGAACCACTTTAAAAACCTCAATGTGCAAAAATATATAAATATTACTGTAGCGACCTCACCCTCTCTCTCTAGCTTTATCGGTTATACAGCTGTTGTCTATGGGTACCTGGGAGAGAGGAATGAGATACACCACGGCCCATGTCCTCCATAGTGAAGAGGTGAAGGCCAGAAAGATCGGGCTTTGTGTAGGTGTCCTAGAGTCAAATCCTGTCCTTCGTCCTTGACTCCCTCTTTGCTCCTAGTAACCAAAGTTCCACACAGTGAATAGGTCCAACACAGTTTTATTCTTCTCAGCGAATAAACATACAGCACAGTCAAGTTGGGACCTTTGCAACAGTTCAGTATTAATGGGAGTAGGTCGAGGAACAATCCTTTAAAGTATCGCTAACCACTGTGGTGTCACCAATGGCGAATAGTCACTGCCACTGACTATATGAGGTAGAACATGAATTACCTTCGCTAGCACAGCCCCTGTCAGGGGAAGGATATCCGTCCAAGGGAGTCACGGGAGGCCTCTCCGTCACCAGCAATGCTGCGCCGGACTCTCCAGAGAAGTTCCGCTCACCAGTCTCCTCGACCTCAGACACGGGAACCCAAAGAGTTAGGGCCCCCTCTGATTCCTCCACCCTCGCGGAACTCAGTCGAAGGTACTGAGCCCCAGGCATCCGCCATAGTACCTCACCCCAGGCTAAAGGTGCCTGAGATGGACTCCATCTCCCGCTCCGGCCAGGTCAAGGGCACCTGGGCCCGGAACACTGGAACGCCAGCACCCAGGCTGAGGGTGCCTGATTGCGGCCGTGTCCTCCGACTCCGAACTCTGAACCCCGTGGTAAGGGCGTCCGCCCCTTTTATCCCCTCTCCCTTTGCGTCACAGCGGGTTCCCTGCCCCGCCGTACCAGCGCCAGGGGAGGACAAAAGGCACAGTCTTGCGGTGTGGATTCAACTCCGGCCAGGGCGACAGCGTCACCTGCAGGCCGCAAGGAACCTCACACCACCAGTGTCCTCCAAGAACCATAAAAGGGTCTCGGATTCCCTAGCAATCAGTGCATCTGGGTTACACTACCACCCAGATGCTTCCCTTAAATTCAAATACCCGCTACATTACATTTAAAAAAAGTGTCCCTAGTATGTGTAAGTATGCAGGGACCTAGATTGTAAGCTCCTTGAGCATGTGATGTGAATGTACAATATATGAATAGGGCTGTGTAAATTGTTGGAACTATATAAATGCCTGTAATAAATAAAAGTATAACGAAAGGCAAAAGTTTTTTTTGTTTAAGTTTTGGATAGAGTGGAGAGGGATTTGAACAGTTGTCAGTTTTTATTGCTGTCTGTGCCCCCATTTAGGAGATCCCCCCCCCCCTCTCTATTTGTCCTGTTTACCATTATCATTGAAAGTGAAAGTAAAAGGGGTTGTCCCCAGAAAAGTAATAGCGGGGAAATCTTCCAATAGGGTTATTAGTTCCGGTGACCTGGGGGTCCCCAATGAATTCCCTTAATTTGCAAGAATTTCCTATCGCTTCCTGTTTGGCTATGAGACAGGAGGTGAAGGGAAATCTCTGCAATGGGACACATATAGCGAACAAAAAAATCTGATAGGGGTTGTAACCCTCCCTTACTCTATCCAAAACAGGGAAAAAAAGTTTTGCCTATCGTTCTACTTTAACTAAAGGTAACAACCCTCCTCTAACCCTACAATTCTGCTTCGATTTTTTTTCTCTGGTTTCTGTCCCCCCAGGTGGCAAAGGACATAATGCACTTTATCCTGCCTTCCTAGGTGATCCTGTTCCTGTTTTGGTACACGAGCTTCTTTGGCATGACAAATGCACATAGGGCAGCTCATTCAAGTAAATGGGCTGCCTTATGCGTGACATGAGCAAACATGTGTAAATGGCGGAAAAAAAATAATGTGTAGAGGCTAAGCAATCAGCCAATCAGAATTGGTCATCCCGGCAGCGCTGCACAAAGAAGAGTGGGGATTTAAATTGTCTGGACTGCTGGACCAGCTGTCCGGGCACTGACATGCATAGAGGAAAATACAGTGGGGACCGGGGGAGGGTGAGATTGACACATGGGCCGTCACCAAACACAAGGTCTGTGGGCCGAATCCGACCCTCCAGGCCATTTCATGTGGCCCTCACACCACTCTTGCAGCTGCGGCACCCCCCTTGTTTCTGACCCCACCTCGTCTCTGCAGTTGGCAGTAGAGAGGAGGACAAAACTCCTCTGCCAGATCCTGCGCTTCTCTGTGCAGCCGTGGAGAGGCTCGTCTCTGCCTCCCCCCCCCCCATCTCAGCAGTCGGCAGCAGAGAGGAGGACAGAACTCCTTCAGATCCAGCACCTCTCTATTCAGCCGCAGCACCCTTGTCTCTGTCTCCACTTGTGTCACAATTCCGCAGACTCCGGCAGCTTATTCCAGCCCTCCTTTGGTCCTCCTCCAGACTCTGCGCTTTCAGATTCCCAGCTCAGCTTCTTCCCGGCAGCAGCACAAGGTAAGGGGGGTGCAATGTAATCTAAAAGGAGGGTGGGGCACGCTGGACATCTGATGTAAGGAGGGGGGTGGGGTGCTCTGGACATCTAGTCTTACAGATAAAACTGGCCCTTTGAGGGCAACTATAATGTTGATGTGGCCCGGTGTTAGTTCACCTCTTTATGACCCAAAAGAAGCTCCTGCTCCTTTTTGGGCGACAAGCTTGGTGCAATTTTTAAATGCACACTTTGCTGTCAATGCCGTGCGAGTGTGTTGCGTGACGATCGCAGCAGGAATTGCACCGCTTTTGGGGTACTATTAAAAATAATTGCACCCAAACGCGCATCGCACGTTTTGTTGTAATTTGGAATCGCGGGAAAAATCGTGGCAATTCTGCTAGCGAATCCAAATCACGTAATGGACTAAATAGGGCTAAAGGTGACCACTTTATTCTACAAACGAAGGGCAAAGAGAGATTATAAAATTATTAGGCAAGTTTTACTGTTTTGTGAGTGGGGAGGGTGTTCCAATAGTATAGTTAGGGGCAAAACTTTTTTACTTTAAACCCGACAGTGAAAACATATTTCCTGCTGGATATAGAAATGCATTTAACAAAATAAAAATCAGGTTCCCCTGTGCTCTCATTGTAGATCTTCTTCTTTGCCTCCTCTACAACATTCGTCATCTTTTTGCAAATCTGCTGTCAGTCTATGACGTCCGCATATCCCAGCTCAATAGATTCTTTGTTTGTGTATCAGCTGAATCTCAACATGAAGCACGTTAAAAGCTAAAAACAGAAAATCTCTTAATCCGCAGGGGATAAAGTAAAATCGGGAGATTTCCTGTAGCTTCAGGCCTCCCGCATTGGTTTAGACTCTATGAAGCCTCAGAGGAAGCTCATCAGGAGAGACAGGACGAATGTTTGCATTAAAGCCAGGCAAACCGCTAAATACACAGATGAGAAAAAAATATATATATATAATATGCAATATTATAATATTTTATTTATAATAAATATATACTGTATTTATATATATATATATATATATATTATATATATATTTTTTTTTATTATAATAATTATACTTTATTATTATTTATTTTCTCTCTTCTTTCTCTCTCTACTTTTCCTTTTTTTCTCTGTGTGAATAGTTAAGACGGCAGAAGTCAAAGTTTATACCATTACCAGGACTATAAAATATGAATGGTGACTCTAAAGATTTTGTATACTTATTCTAAAATACTGTGGTATGTTATATTTTGTGATGCGCATGCAATTGAATTATGTTTGTATGTCTGTATATAAATTGTTTAAAATAATATATAGAACCTAAAAAATATATATATATATATATATATATATATATATATAAGGGCTGTTACTGATTAAAATTTTCGCGTTCGATTAATCGTTTTTTTTTTTAATCGATTAATCGACTAATTTTGATTAATTATAACGCACATACAGATCCAACTACTTTTAGCTGATCTCCTTACAGGCTGGATATAAAAAACACACAAAGGCAGCGCTCGATGGGAAAAACATTAAAACTTTTATAGTCTTCTAGTAGGTAACAAAATAAATATTGCACTGGAGATAAAATCGATGTAGCTACATAAACCGTAAAAATGGTGCGAGTAATACCAAACGGTAGCAAAAGCAGTCATAAAAACATGTAGCTAAGTATGATACTGGTATAAAAATGTGTACAACAATACCACTGCTGAATCCAGATGAGAAGGGGTTAACATCAGTCCATCGGCATGTAGATGTCCCGTGAAGGGAACTATCACAACTCCCAGTGGATGGCTGTAGAATACCAGGTTGATAGAGGGAAGTGATAGAGGGAAGTGTAACAGCCCTTGCGTGTGGCAGATAGTAAGGGCCCACCGGCATGCAGATATGAAGGCACAGCAAAGGAGCCCTTCAGATGGACACGGCATGCCCCGCCGGTGTCCGTGACGTCACCGGATCTCCGATGGAACACCCTGAAGACCCGGAAGCCGGCGGAGAGGTGAGTACTGATCAAAATCATTTTTATCGATCAAAAAAATTAAATCGATTAATCGAGGAATTAATAGTTAATTTTCACAGCCCTAATATATATATATATATATATATATGTAGCGCTACCCCCAGTTAAGAGAGCCGCTGAGTTTTGTTTCGGGCCCTGTATACAGCACCGCCAACCCCCGGCAATCTACTCAACCCACACTGGCACAGTTAGTCTAGGGATTATTACCTCGTAATGGTCTATACCTGATTATACACAATCTGGCAGTATTGATAGATAACCACTATCTGCAAAGATGACACTATACCAATGTGATAAAATATAATTGGATTTACTTTGGTATAAGGATTCAAAGTTAAACACATCACATAGTATACATGCAGAGCCCTGCAGCAACAAACATATTCTTCAGTGATAGTGCAGAGTGATCACCCGCCACGTGCAACTATCTTCTTTCCCTGTACGCAATATGGCGCAGCAACAAAGGTTTAACCCCCACCCTGGTCAGGCCTGACCCAGATTAAAACTCAGTCCCTTATGAGAACAATTCTTCGCATGCAACTTGAACGGTGGTGCACTTTCAGGAAACAATATTTGTAATCCAAGGGGTAGTAAATAACAGGGTGGGCCAAGGCAGTCACTAGGCCCAACAAAGTAAAAGGGTAATGAAGTGAGCAAGTGCTCGCTCATCACTCCGGACGCGATCCCAGTCCAGGCTTTCACCACTGTGTATCCGCACACAGTGTCTCCAACGGCCGGGTCTCCGGTCCAGCTGATGTCAGCAAACTCGAGCAGGAACAGATGCCACCCAGGCTCCGCAGTGGGGTGGAAGGCTCTTTGGACGGTATGCAAGGCCCAGGCTTCAGGCCTTACACAGCAGTGGATCTGCACAGGGAGTCATATTGCTTGCAGCGCGGTGTCCAAAGAGGCCGAGCTTAGCCTCGCCCTCCTCTTATATAGCCCCACCCATGAGTCTCTGCGGTGGCCCAATGCACCCTGGGTGCCGAACGGGGTTCTGGGTAACGTAGTCCAGGGGCCTTAAAGGAGACCCTGATACATATACATATATATATATATATATATATATATATATATATATATACACACACATACACTGTATACTATTTACACACAGTATATAAGTAAAATATGATATTATAATATTGTGTAGCGGAATCACCCCTCTCTCCCCTTCTCATACTCGGCTTGTCTTTCTTCGTCTAGGGGTCTCAGTGCTGGGGAGAGGGATGAGATACGCCACGGCCCATGTCCTCCATAGCTAAGAGGTGAAGGCCAGCAAATTGGGTCCTGTGTAGGTGTCCTAGAGTCAAGTCCAGTACTTCGTCCCTGACTCCTTTGCTCCTAGTAACCAGAGTTCCACACAGTGAATAGGTCCAACTCAGTTTTATTCTTCTTGCCAAGCAATAAAACAGTTTCTTTACTTTGGAAAATGGGGACAGATCGAGGCACAATCCTTCCCCTTCTGCTGCTGACCACTGTGCTGTCACCAGTGGTGAATAGTCACTGCCACTGACTAGGTGATGTAGAACATGAATTACCTTCGCTCACTCTGCCCCTGTCAGAGGAAGAAATCCGTCCAAAGGAGAAGTGGAGGCCTCTTCGTCACCAGCGATGCTGCGCCGGACTCTTCAGAGAAGTTACTGCACACCAGTCCTCACGAACTCAGACACGGGCACCCAAGGAGTTAGGGCCACCTCGGATTCCTCCACCCTCGCGGAACTCAGTCGAAGGTACTGAGCCCCAGGCATCCGCCATAGTACCTCACCCCAGGCTAAAGGTGCATGAGATGGACTCCATCTCTGCTCCGGCTAGGTCAAGGGCACCTAGGCCTGGAACACCGGAACGCCAGCACCCAGGCTGAAGGTGCCTGGGTGCGGCCGCATCTTCTGGCTCCGGACTCTAACCCTGTGATCAGGGCGTCCGCCCCTTTTATGACCTCTCCCTTCGCGCCACAGCGGGTTCCCCGCCCCGCTGTACCAGCTCCAGGGGAGGACAAAAAGGCACAGTCTTGTGGTGCGAGCCCAGCCTCGGTTCAAGGCAACAACGCCACCTTTAAGCCGGCGAGAACTTCACACCACCAGAGTCCTCCAAGACTCACAAAGGGAACCTTGAATTTCCTAACAATCAAGGCATCTGGGTTACACTACCACCCAGATGCTTCCCCTAAATTCAAGTACCCGCTACAATTGTATAATATAATATGTATAGATATATCTAGATATAGATATATATATTGTGACATAGGGGATTGTTCAGCTCAGTGATAGATGCGTTTTTCTGTAGTGAGTCCACATCAGACAGGCATTTATAGTTAAGGGCCCGGTAGACCACGTTTATTAAATGAGAAAAAACAAAACAAAAGTCCACTCAGGAATCCCACGCAGGGGTTTAAACGTCATTCAGACATAAATGAAAAATACAAGCCCACCTGGCTACTCTTCAACAGCACTGCTGCTATAGGTACTGGTATAGGATGACCACATTTCCAAACTGCCATTCAGGGACACACCCCCTCTCTCACCTTCCCCAAAAAAAGATGAGGAGGGGGCGGGGGGAAATGTAGTCTCGGGGTTGCTGGGGAATTTGGCGGCGGGTTATTTGGCAGGTGAATGAGCCACTTGCCACCAGATGCAGTGACGCTTGCCACCCATAGCCTGCTACAGATGCAGTGCTGACACTCCCTCTGCATGAGCCACGTGCGTAGAAGGAAAGGAGTGGCGTCACTATCTGGAGAGTGAAGATCACACCAGTTCCTGCTGCTTGCCGCTGGGTGCCGGAGAAGGAGGAGGTGTTGAGGTGGGTGGGGACAGCAGTGCTGCACTAGGCGCAGGCCTCGCTCCCGGTCTCACAGTCTGAGAGTAAATTGTCACTGGTTGCAAGATGCCAGGCAGCGCTGGCCATAGCAACCAGTTCTGAAAATGTAGTTATTAGTTAGTAGGGGGTGGCTGTGTCCTCTATTTCATTCCGGGACATTGTATTGTCCCAGAATGAAGGTGCCCACTGCTCCAACTCCACCTTCCTCTACCTTCTGCTCTTACCAGACCCTCATTATATGGGCTGTGTACACCTGGGCACACACCCTGCTGGCTGTCCACAAGACCCGGACACAGGGTTGGAGATCCCATCCCACCCAAGACTCTGAAGGATCTCCAAACTAAAGAGCCCCTTCCAGAACTAGCAAGATCCGGAGAAAACTCGCAGAACAGTTTTCTCATTTTCAAATATATATATATATATATATATATATATATATATATATATATATATATACATATACACACACACACACATATATATATATATATATATATGTAGCGGGTATATGCTTTTCTCTCATGTTTGAATTTGGTGGAGATATCTGTAATGTATGGTTCCTTGGGGCCCAGCGGGTGGCGCTGTCGCTTTGGGCTGAGCTATCATTGCAGTACCGTACCCTTTTTGGCCTCTCGCAGCATGAGTACAGCGGGGCGGGGACTCCGCTAGGCTTGCTGGGGGAGGGTATAAAGGGGTCGGCCATTTTGGTCACGGGGTGGTGGAGCCCCAGGCACCTTCAGCCTGAGGGCTGTGGTTCGTGGTCGGTGTCCAGGCGTCCTAGGCCTGGACACCCGGAGTTCGTGTTCCACCCCAGGCACCTTCAGCCTGGGGTGAGGTACTCGGTTGGAGGCCTGGGGCCCAGTGTCCTCCGCTGGGCTCCGCGAGGGAAGGATTTCCTAGGGGACCCCGGGAGTGGGGTACCCGAATCCAGAGGCGTAAGGGACCGGAGGAGCTACTCACCCGAAGACCTGGTGCAGCAGATTGCCGGTGCCGGGTGAGCCTCAGGAGACCGCCCGGAGGGGTATCTTCCCGAACAGGGGCCGATTGCAGGCAGGAGGAAGGTCCACCGTTCACCCGGTCGGTGGCAGCGACCAAGATTCTCAACAGGTGGCATAGATCATGTGCCAAACCTATTCGCTGATAGAGGGATAGGAGAGTTCATTGTGCCTGGGCCTACTCGTATCCACACCCCCTGTCTGTTCGTTGAGGGAGTCCAACTGATTATTTTCCAATGTCAGGATGAAACACAAAGAAGTGTTGGACTTTTATTGGTGTGGGGCTCATTTACTGGCAGACACTGTTCCACAGAAGGAGCGGAGGCTCCAAACACCGAACACCGACCCGAAGGTAAAGAAACTTTGCTCACACAACACAAACATCTGCAGTGAAGGCTTGGCGTGGTGACCCCGCACTCTCTCCTCCAGGATACCCCTAGACAAGCAGTGACCAGCCAGCAGCGGAGAGAGAGGGTGGAGGCCGCTGTATATATATATATATATATATATATATATATATATATATATACACACACATATACATAGTGGGGCAAAAAATTATTTAGTCAGCCACCAATTGTGCAAGTTCTCCCACTTAAAAAGATGAGAGAGGCCTGTAATTGTCATCATAGGTATACCTCAACTATGAGAGACAAAATGTGGAAACAAATCCAGACAATCACATTGTCTGATTTGAAAAGATTTTTTTTGCAAATTATGGTGGAAAATAAGTATTTGGTCACCTACAAACCAGCAAGATTTCTGGCGCTCACAGACCTGTATCTTCTTCTTTAAGAGGCTCCTCTGTCCTCCACTCATTACCTGTATTAATGGCACCTGTTTGAACTTGTTATCAGTATAAAAGACACCCGTCCACAACCTCAACCAGTCACACTCCAAACTCCACTATGGTGAAGACCAAAGAGCTGTCGAAGGACACCAGAAACAAAATTGTAGACCTGCACCAGGCTGGGAAGACTGAATCTGCAATAGCCAAGCAGCTTGGTGTGAAGAAATCAACTGTAGGAGCAATAATTAGAAAATGGAAGACATACAAGACCACTGATAATCTCCCTCAATCTGGGGCTCCACGCAAGATCTCACCCCGTGGGATCAAAATGATCACAAGAACAGTGAGCAAAAATCCCAGATCCACACGGGGGACCTAGTGAATGACCTGCAGAGAGCTGGGACCAACGTAACAAAGGCTACCATCAGTAACACACTACGCGGCCAGGGATTCAGATCCTGCAGTGCCAGACATGTCCCCCTGCTTAAGCCAGTACATGTCCGGGCCCATCTGAGGTTTGCTAGAGAGCATTTGGATGATCCAGAAGAGGATTGGAAGAATGTCATATGGTCAGATGAAACCAAAGTAGAACTGTTTGGTAGAAACACAACTTGTCGTGTTTGGAGGAGAGAGAATGCCGAGTTGCAACCAAAGAACACCATACCTACTGTGAAGCATGGGGGTGGCAACATCATGCTTTGGGGCTGTTTCTCTGCAAAGGGAACAGGACGACTGATCCGTGTACATGAAAGAATGAATGGGGCCACGTATCGTGAGATTTTGAGTGCAAACCTCCTCCCATCAGCAAGGGCATTGAAGATGAAACGTGGCTGGGTCTTTCAGCATGACAATGATCCCAAACACACCACCCGGGCAATGAAGGAGTGGCTTCGTAAGAAGCATTTCAAGGTCCTGGAGTGGCCTAGCCAGTCTCCAGATCTCAACCCCATAGAAAACCTTTGGAGGGAGTTGAAAGTCTGTGTTGCCCAGCGATAGCCCCAAAACATCACTGCTCTAGAGGAAATCTGCATGGAGGAATGGGCCAACATACCAGCAACAGTGTGTGACAACCTTGTGAAGACTTACAGAAAACGTTTGACCTCTGTCATTGCCAACAAAGGATATAACAAAGTATTGAGATGAACTTTTGATATTCACCAAATACTTATTTTCCACCATAATTTGCAAATACATTCTTTCCAAATCAGACAGACAATGTGATTGTCTGGATTTGTTTCCACATTTTGTCTCTCAGTTGAGGTATACCTATGATGACAATTACAGGCCTCTCATATCTTTTTAAGTGGGAGAACTTGCACAATTGGTGGCTGACTAAATACTTTTTTGCCCCACTGTATACATATACATACAGACACACGCAGCGGGTAAAATAAGTATTGAAAACGTCCCCATTTTTCTGGCAAAATACAGCTGTGGCCAAAAGTTTTGAGAATGACAAAAATATTAATTCTCACAAAGTCTGCTGCTTCAGTTTTTATGATGGTAATTTGCATATACTCCAGAATGTTATAAAGAGTGATCAGATGAATTGCAATTCATTGCAAAGTCTGTCTTTGCCAGGAAAAATAACTTAATCCCATAAAAAAACGTTTCCACTGCATTTGTGAAGAAGGCTTCAGGGCGCCCAAGAAAGACCACCAAGTGTCAGGACCGTCTTCTACGGTTGATTCAGCTTGCGGGATCGCCGGATCGGGACACCACCAGTGCAGAGCTTGGTCAGGAATAGCAGCAGACATGTGTGAGGACATCTGGATGCACAGTGAGGGGAAGACTTTTGGAGGATGGCCTGGTGTCAAGAAGGGCAGCAAAAAAGCCACTTCTCTCCAGGAAAAACATCAGGAAGAGACAGATATTCTACAAAAAGTACAGGGAATGGACTGCTGAGGACTGGGGTAATTTTCTCTGATGAATCCCCTTTCCGATTGTTTGGGGCATCCGGAAAAAACCTTGTACAGAGAAGAAAAGGTGAGGGCTACCATCAGTCCTGTGTCATGCCAACAGTAAAGCATCCTGAGACCATTCATGTGTGGGGTTGCCTCTCAGCCAATGGAGTGCGCTCACTCCCAATTTTGCCTAATAACACAGCCATGAATAAAGAATGGTACAAAAACATCCTCCGAGAGCAACTTCTCCCAACCATCTAAGAACAGTTTGGTGAGGAACAATGCCTTTTCCAGCATGATGGAGTATCTTGCCATAAGGCAAAAGTGGTAACTAAGGGGCTTGGGGAAAAAAACATTGAAATTTTGGGTCCATGGTCAGGAAACTCCCCAGACCTTAATTCCATTGGGAGCTTGTGGTCAATCCTCAAAGGGCGGGTAAACGAAAAAAATAAAATAAATAAATTCTGACAAACTCCAAGCGTTGATTATGCAAGAATGGGCTGCCATCATTCAGGATGTGGCCCAGAAGTTGATTGACAGCATGCCGGGCGAATTGCAAAGATCTTGAAAAAGAAGAGTCAACACTGGAAATATTGACTCTTTGCATAAACTTAGGCCCGGTTCACACAGGGGCGACTCCTCAGGCGACTCGGTCTCCTGAGGAGTCGCGTCCCGGTCTGTGCTATCGACTTAGAAAAAAGGTTCCTGTACTACTTTTGGGGGCGACGCAGGGCGACTTGCATTGACTTCTATACAGAAGTCATTATGCAAATCGCCTCGGCGGGCGTTTCAAGTCGTCTTGAGATCGCGCCGCCGAGGTCACCCCCCAAGTCGTGCCACCCCTGTGTGAACCGGGCCTTAATGTAATTGTCAATAAAAGCCTTTGACATTTATGAAATGCTTGTAATTACTGTATACTTCAGTATACCATAGTAATATCCGACATAAAGATCTAAAAACACTGAAGCAGCAGAATTGGTGAAAATTTATATTTGTGTCATTCTCAAAACTTTTGGCCACAACTGTATATTTCTAAAGGTGCTAATGAAATTTTCAGCACGTGGGTAGCAACCCGTGCAATCCATACATAAAAAGAAACCAAAAAGTTCAGAAATGAAGTGAATGTGTAATAAAATGGAATGATACAAGCAAAAAGTATTGAACATGCTCAGGGCCGCTGTTAGAAATCATGGGGCCCTGTACAGACTTCCTGATGGGGCCCCACCAACCTCGCCTTTACTTCCCCCTTGGGGTGCAGTTGAGCAGCAGCACTGACTTTATCTGCCTACACCCGTCCTCCACCCCCCCCCCAAACAAAAAGTCCCTCCTCAGTTTTGACCTCCTAGGCCCTGCCCTCCTGTTGACTTGATGGGGCCCAGGGAAATCTAACATAATCCCCCCTGGTAAGCAAGTAGGAGCGGGGGGGGGGGGGGTCGTCTAGTAAAATTAATTTTCAAACATTAACAATAAAGCTGCCCTGGCCCCCCTATTCAGCTGATGGGGCCTGGTCTCAGTACAACACGACCAGTTGTACTGCCTTATCAGCAGCCCTGAACACGCTAACTGAAATTGTATGTCCCTGATTTGGAGCAATGTCCCTTTGTCCCTCATTTTGGTCTGATCTATATAGCTGTATATAAAATGCACTTTTTATCTTTCAAAAAGTGTTTTCCAATGCTAAACCTTTCATCCAATTTCTAAATTGCTGCATTTGTAACTTTTAAAAGCCAATATAAAAGGAATAGTAGTGGTAAAAAAAAGGCCTTGTGGATTTAATTAACTTTTTTGGAGATAATTCTTCTTTAAGGGGGTGTGACAGAGGGCGTGTCCTATGCCTACATACATTTGCTAGTAGGTGTCCCTCATTCCCATCTCAAAATGTTGGGAGGTATGAATATGCAACCAAAATGCGGCAACGGAAGCGCAAAGGACCAGTGCTAAGACATACATAGAATTTAAAGGGATGCAGTTCTTAACTACTTGCCGCTCGGCTAACGATGATAAACATCGGCAGAATGACACAGCTGGGCAAAGCAACGTACCTGTACGTTGCTTTGAATTCCCCGCCGTGTGCACGCCCACCGCGTTCTCCGTGACCGTGCCCGCGGGACCCGCAAACTCGATGTCCGCCGGTGTCCCGCAATCGTGTCACAGAGCTGTAGAACAGGGAGATGCCTATGTAAACAAGGCATTTCCCTGTTCTGCCTTGTGACAGGACACTGATCTTCTGCTCCCTGTCGGTGTCATTTAGTGTTTAACCCCTTCCCTACCAGTGTCATTTACACAGTAATCAGTGCATTTTTATAGCACTGATTACTGTATAAATGACAATGGTCCCAAAATAGTGTCAAAAGTGTCCGATGTGTCCGCCATAATGTTGCAGTCTAAAGAAAAGTCGCAGATCGCCGCCATTACTAATAAAAAAATAATAATAATAAAAATGCCATAAAACTATCCCCTATTTTGTAGACGCTATAACTTTTGCGCAAAAGCAATCAATATACGCCTATTGCGGTTTTTTTAATAAAAATATGTAGAAGAATACATATCGGCCTAAACTGAGAATTTTTTTTTTTTATATATATTTTTTGGGGATATTTATTATAGCAAAAAGTTAAAAATATTGCTTTTTTTTTCAAAATTATCAGTCTTTTTTTGTTTATAGCGCAAAAAATAAAAACTGCAGAGGTGATCCAATAACACCAAAAGAAAGCTCTATTTGTGGGGGAAAAAAAAGACTTACATTTTATTTGGGTACCACGTCGCACGGCCACGCAATTGTCAGTTAAAGCAATGCAGTGCCGTATCGCAAAAAGTGCTCTGGTCAGGAAGGGGGAAAATTCTTCCTGGGGCTGAAGTGGTTAAACCTTATTTCAGTATTATTCCAGGAGTAATGTCAAGGTTTCACAATTCTCTCTTTTTCTAATTTCTTGAATTGTCCATGATAATGTTGTCATTACAGCTAGAACCCAGTGGGGTAAACAGGGATTTTACTATACTGTCTATGTATGTTTTATTTGATCATTTGTTACATAGTTATATAGTTAGTCAGTTTGAAAAAAGACACAAAGTCCATCCAGTTCCACCATTAAAAAAAAAAAAAAAAAATGAATAAAAAAAAAAAAAAAATATCGTACAATCCCATATACCCAATTCTATACCCACAGTTGATCCAGAGGAAGGCAAAAAAAAACCCAGCAGAGCATGATCCAATTTGCTACAGCAGGGGAAAAAAATTCCTTCCTGATCCCCCGAGAGGCAATCGGATTTTCCCCGGATCAACTTTACCTATAAATGTCAGTACCCAGTTATATTATGTACATTTAGGAAAGTAGCCAGACCTTTCTTAAAGCAATCTACTGAGCTGGCCAGAACCACCTCTGCAGGGAGTCTATTCCACATTTTCACAGCTCTTACTGAGAAGAAACCTTTCCGTATTTGGAGATTAAATCTTTTTTCCTCTAGACGTAAAGAGTGCCCCCTTGTCCTTTGTGTTGATCATTTGTATGACTACTGTCCAAGTGTCTTTTACTTGGATTGAGATTTGTATGTAAATTTTTTACTGCTATACCTGATTGTTATATACCAGCTGCCTTTATTTTTTCTGTTATTTGTATGGAAATTTCAATAAAAATTCTTTAATGATAAAAAATAAAGGGATGAATTTTTGAGTTTTTCTTGCCCCTTTTTTTTTTTCTTTTAACACAAAAGCACTTCAAAAACTGTTCAGTGTGTCCAAAAAGGTGCAGATATTGGCCGAAAAGAAATTCTGATTCATTTAAATTTGTGATAATAATTAAAAAGTCGAATACAGTTATATATAAGAAATATATATATATATATATATATATATATATATATATATTTATATTTTTTTAAACTATCTATTTCGGTTTCGCTTTTCAGGCCGACTGGATCCTGAATTTTTGGTTTCGGTCCAGAATTTTCATTTCGGCGCACCACTAGTTACTTTGCCTAGGCTGAGATGATGTCATCAGTCCGCTGCTGGTAGGAGGAGGCATTTCTTTAGTCTCCCCCTCCCCCCAGTGATCAGACTGCAACATTGTAACTTTGTAGCAACAAAACGCAAACTGCAGCAGGGGCTGATCTGTGTAGGGCATTTTAAAACACTGCCAAGAATTGCACAGGCACCAGGATTGACATGGCTGTGTCACTTTTGAGTATGTAGTTCAGAAAGTAAATGGGGACCTTGGATGTTGGGTTAAAGACTGCACTGTCCTTCTGGATAATGAATCCATTGTCAGGCAACCAGCATTTTCAGAAGGAGATAGCGGCCCCCATATTTATCTCATGACAGGTTTCCTGTAAGTCTATCAATCTCTTATGGCGGTGTGCGCTCCATGCCTTCTCCTTTCTCTTTGTTATGCCGCTTTACAATTGTGTTGAGGAGACATGTCTATACAAGCCGTGCCGGGGTTCTATAATTCCCATCTATTCTCTAATACATCATTGATTTCCTTCTTCCAGCTCCCCGGCCCCATGTGTTCACATTCAATTGTCCCCAATTCTGCTCCGGTGGAACCTACTCTTCCCGTTATCAGCAAGGCTTTGAACTCTTCCATTATTACTGTTTACGGCTAAATACAATTCATTCTTCAGATACAATAAGGACGATTTAAGAAGCCGATAGGAAAAACTGATTCATTTGGCCTAAATTCTTCTGTATGGTAAGCAGATTGGTTGCTTTTTGCTTCCAGAATCAATAGTGTTATGGCATCTTAGACATTTAAATAGTTTAAAATAAAACAAATATACTGATCAATCAACAATAGGATAACAGCAGCAGTTTGAAGAAGACATCTTAAAGTGGATGTCTGGCCAAAACTTTTTACTTTAAAAAAAAAAAATGGAAAAAGAATTAGAGACCCTGTCAGATTTGCATAGCATACCGGGCTTTACAGAAAGTCCAGCAGTGAGTGTTTACTTTCTGACTGTCTCTCTGTAACTGAAATTACATATGGAGAAAAATGATCAAGAGAGAAGTAAGGTCCTTTTGTATATATTATCTCTCTCTCTCTCATATATAGTATATTATAAACAGTATATTTTTATGTATATATACATATATATATATATATATATATATATATATATATATATATATATATATATATACCCACACACATATATATATATACATACACATACACACACAGTGGGGAGAACAAGTATTTGATACACTGCCGATTTTGCAGGTTTTCCTACTTACAAAGCATGTAGAGGTCTGTAATTTTTATCATAGGTACTCAACTGTGAGAGACTGAATCTAAAACAAAAATCTAGAAAATCACATTGTATGATTTTTTATATACACACAGTATATATACACACACATAAATTCACACACACACACACGCACACACATACATATACAGGTGAAACTCGAAAAATTTGAATATCGTGCAAAAGTTCATTTATTTCACTAATGCAACTTAAGCACTTATGGACCGAGCCTCTTTTTCGGAATCTGTGTTTACAAGTTAAAAACATTTTTTTTTTTTACTAGAAAATTACTTAGAACCCCCAAACATTATACATTTTTTTTCTAACACCCTAGAGAATAAAATGGCGGTCATTGCAATACTTTATGTCACACCGTATTTGCGAAGCGGTCTTACAAGCACACTTTTTTTGGAACAAAATCACTTCTCTGAATAAAAAAATAAGATAACAGTAATGTTAGCCCAATGTTTTCTTGTATTGTGAAAGATAATGTTACGCCGAGCAAATTGATACCCAACATGTCACGCTTCAATGTTGCGTCCGCTCGTGGAATGGCGACCAACTTTTACCGACCAACTTTTACCCTTAAAAATCTCCATAAGCGACGTTTAAAAAATTCTACAGGTTGCATGTTTTGAGTTACAGAGGAGGTCTAGGGCTAGAATTATTTCTCTTGCTCTAACAATCGCAGCGATACCTCACATGTGTGGTTTGAACAACGTTTTCATATTCGCTCGCTTCTGCGCGCAAGCTCGTCGGGACGCTTTTTTTTTCTTATTTATTTTACTTTATTTTTTTATTTTGAAACCGTTTTTTTTTTTTTTTTTTATATATATTTTGGGTCACTTTTATTCCTATTACAAGGAATGTAAACATCCCTTGCAATATAAAAAAAGCATGACAGGACCTCTTAAATATGAGATCTGGGGTCAAAAAGACCTCAGATCTCATATTTAGACTTAATGCAATAAAAACATAAAATAAAATGTATGTCATTCTAAAAAAATGGCCTTTTAAGAGCATTGGGCGGAAGTGATGTTCTGATGTCACTTCCGCCCTGCAGTGGTATGGAGACGGGTTGGGGCCATCTTCCATTCATTCGTCTCCCAGCCGGCAAGAGGACGCGATCGCCTCCGCCGCTGCCGACGGCTCCAGTAAGCAGCGGAGGGCACTGGAGAGTGGCGGGAGGGGGGGGCTCTCCCACCGCCGATAAAAGTGATCTTGCGGCGACCACTTTTATCTGAAAGAGGACCCGCCCACCCTTGAAGAGGGTACCGGGGTTATGGTAGCTAGCTGCTACCATAACAACGGTATTCCTCTTCAAAGTAGCAACGTATAACGACGCCGGGCGGTCCGTAAGTGGTTAAAGTGGCTGTCTGGTCAAAACTTTTTACTTTTGATAAAGTAGCAAATAAAATTAGAGACCCTGTCAGATTTTTCTGCTATTTTTTATTTGTTTTAATTTTACAAATAAACATTTGATACGGAGTGGTTCCATTTTTTCTTTGTATAGCATACCGGGCTTTACAATAAGAAACTCCAGCAGTGTGTGTTTAATTTCTGACTGTCTCTCTGTAACTGGAATTCCATATGGAGAAAAATGATCAAGAGAAAGGGAAGGTCCTTTTGTATATATTGTAGATCTGGTTCAGATGCGATAAAGGTTTGAGAAGAAGTGGATCAGGGCTGCTTTGTGCAAAACCATAGCACAAAGCAGGTAAGTATAACATGTTTGTTATTTAAAAAAAAAAAAAAATCAACCTTTAGGCCTCATGCCCACGGACGTTTTTACAGCCGCGTTTTTGAGCTCAAAAACGCCTGTCCATGTTAGTCTATAGCTTCATGCCCACCTAGACGTTTTTGAGCTGCAAATAGCATAGACGTTTTTAAGCTGTAAAAAAAAACCCAGGGCCAGTGCGTTCCTCAGCGTCGGCGTTAGGCATAAAAAAAACGCGAAGCGTCAAAAAACGCACGAAAACGCCGCAATCGCGTTTTTCAGCTCCGACGTTTTTTTTATTTTTTTTTTTAATTATACAATAACATGGACAGGCATTTTTAAGCTGTAAAACACGCAGCTGTAAAAACGTCCGTGGGCACGAGGCCTTAGAATCACTTTAAAGCGGTTGTATAGTCTTTTTTTTTACTTTTACCTACAGGTAAGCCTATACTAAGGCTTACCTGTAGGTAAAAGAAATATCTCCTAAACCTTTACGGTTTAGGAGATATTCCCCTTGCACTTCGCCGCTGACTGCAGCGGCGCATGCACACAGGGGATTCTCGGCTGCAGGCCCGGCGGACGCCGAAACTTGCCGGAAAGAAGTCTCCCGCGCGCATGCGCGGGAGTGACGAATCGCGGCTCCAGCCACTCACAGCGCTGGAGCGGCGATACCCGGAAGACACGCCGAGGCATAATGTCAGCTGCCTCGGCGTGGACCGGGAGGGACACCGACGCCTCGTTCTAAGGTAAGTATTTCATAATGAGCTTGTATGCTGTGCATACAAGCTCATTATGCCTTTTCCTTTACAGGCGTAAAAAAAAAATAGTCAGCGGGTATACAACCGCTTTAAGTCGTGGTTGTACAACTTTTTAATGACATGACTATGTGGAACCATATCAAATGCTTTGCTTAAATCAAGGTAGGTACCACCCCGGTCCAAAACATTTGTTACAGAGTCAAAACCCAGATTAGCGTGACACGATCTTCCCCTTAGTAAAGACATGTTACTTTGAGTCCTGACATTACTTGTTTGTAAGGAGTCTAATACAATGGTGCAAAAAGGAAACATGGTGGGATATCTAGTACAGGGATCAGATCAATGACAAGTTTGAAGTGGATTATAGGAAGGATCAGAGCTAGAATAAATCATACAGGTTTGGATGCACGTGGTTAAATCCAGGAGATTAAGGTCTACAGCTCAGTATAAATTTATGTGTACTGTATGTCACAAGAATAGATGAAGAAGTAGGTTGATATTCAGGATTTAAATGGTCAATATATATTTTATACAGTTGACTTTTTTTGACTCTCTGTGGCATATCTAGAAAGGCTGAGATTTAAAATAGATCTAAACTCAATCACTAAAACAGTCAACTTATGAGCTAAAGGGGGCTTCAAATGTGGCCCCTGACAGCACCAGAGGGCCACACATAATGTTCAATGTATGTAATGCTTGAGAGGAGGACTGTAATGCCGCGTACAAACTACCGTTTTTCATGACGAGAAAAATGCAATTTTTTAGATTGGTCGTGAAAAACGGTCGTGTGTAGGCTCCATAGCATTAATTGCGACGAGAAAACTGCCCGAAAAAAAATTAGAACCTGCTCTATTTTTTCTCGTTGTTTTTCACGTCGTTGTTTTTAACGTCGTGAAAAACGGTCGTGTGTAGGCTTTTACGAGCGGGAAAAAAAACGTGCATGCTCAGAATCAAGTATGAGACGGGAGCGCTCGTTCTGGTAAAACTAGCGTTCAGAATGGAGATAGAACATTCGTCACGCTGTAACGGACTGAATAGCACGAGGCTGAAAAGCGCAAATCGTCTCTCACCAAACTTTATTAACACGAGGATTAGCAAATGCAGCCCAAAGGGTGGCGCCATCCGAATGGAACTTCCTCTTTATAGTGCCATCGTACGTGTTGTACGTCACTGCGCTTTGCTCAAGCGTTTTTTTTTTCATGAACGTGTGTATGCAAGGCAGGCTTGAGAGGAATCACAACGAGAAAAACGTAGTTTTTTTTACATGACATGAATAACGTTCGTGTGTACGCGGCATTAGACTGCAGTCCTAATAGAGTAAATGAGAATCAGAGAGTAAGGACAGGATAATTTTGGGCTGGGGAGATGCTGCAGAAGACAATACGAAACTAGGAACATGTTATCCTAATCGATGTTCCCAATACAGACTGCTGAGGTCCAAGGGCTGCACATCAGGTTGGGTACCAGGGCACTAAAACCTCACATAAGCTTCAAAGGGTCAATTTAATTAAAACGGTAAAAATCTGCAGCTTTCATTAAGATACTACTTAAGATAAGCACTTTCTGTTATAGGGTGACAACGTTCTGCCCCCGTCTTCCAATTGTGCTCCTGCTGTGTCACCCTCTCCTCTGATAGAGACTACAATTGGACACTTGAACACATGTTATACAGGTATGGTTCTTTTTTGTCACCATCAGGAAATGCTTCCTGAAAAAATTGCAGTAATAAAAACATTATCAGTAGATTTCAAGATAAAGGCAGTTGAAATGATAAGCGTATCTTGACTTTTCCAGTAAAAGTCAATTCGGTCCCACCTCCTTTCTTCCAAGCTTCCTTACTGGACCAACCATCACAATAGAGCAGGGCTTCTCAACTAGGGTTCCTCCAGAGGTTCCTTGAGCAACGAGCAATTTCTGCCTCTCAGATAAGTTCCCACTGACACCATTGATCTTTTTGGCGATCTGTAAGCGGGAAATTCTTCCCAATGACCACAAGTGTAAAGCCTAGTACATACGGGCCATCTATCAAGCGGCATCGACCTGTGTATAAGGCAGCCGGTCCGACAGGTTGAAGGGGCATGACCCTGAGATCCTACACCCGTTATGTAATTAAGTTTTGTATGTTTGCATCAGTATTCTATCCCCTATGTTATATATGGCTTGTATGAAAATTCTATCATACGATTACTCTACTTATGCTTAGTCATATTGTTATGTGACTTGTATCTTCTAGCTAAAAAATTCAATAAAAATATTGAAAAGAAGGGGCATGACCGAAAAAGGTCTGCTGATCGGCATCTGATCAACACTCTCAGCCAATGGCTGAGAATGCTAACCAGTGTGTTCTGGCACGGGGGCCGCCCCCCTGTCAGTACACAGTAGATCTGCAGAGAAGATCAATGTACTAACATCGGATAGTTAGCACAGCGGCTCCCCCAAAGCTCTCAAGTTTATTTATTAGTTCAGCCCGATAGATTGAACAAAAAAACTGTTGGTGTGTACCATGCTTAATTATTTTGCGCCAAATCACGGACATGGTACGTCATTTGACTTCAAGTGTGTACCGGGGTGATGCCTGCGGCTATCACCTCTGTACCGTTTTTTAGAGCCGACGGTCAGCTCTTGTAATAGCAACCAGAGTGGCTAACTAGCCACTCAATTGCTATTACAAGCAGTGGGAGGGGAGCACCCACCCCCCCCTCCCGCTGCCTTCCGCAACTTTCTCTGGCTCTCCCGTCCCACCGGGAGACCCGAGCTACTAGCCGACACATCTGCCAGCTAGTTGGAGACCTATATAAAGCCGAAATCGGCTTTGATTGGGTCTCCGCTATGGTAACGTGGAATCGATGACATAATGGCTTACCAGGATGTCAACAGCGCCATTTGTTAGAAATCTAAAGTATTTCCCTCCATAAAGAGTACCTGTCACATGTCTATTGCTGTCATAAGGATGTTTACCTTCCTTGTGACAGCAATAAAAGTGATAATAAAAAAGCAACAGTGCAAAAGAAAAAGAAAATTATAATTAAAAAGAAAAATGAAAGTGCCCCTGTCCCCCGTGTTAGCACGCAAAGGTCTTCAAGTGGTTAAGGAGCAACCTTCCCACTGACCTTTACATTAAAGCGGAGGTCCACCGGCTGCTGACTTTTAAAAAATGGACACTTACCTGTCCAGCGCGCGCCTGCGATATCGGCAGCCGAGGCCGAGCAATCGCTCGTCTCTCGGCTGCCCCTGCCGCCATCCTCGGTGAGGGAATCAGGAAGTGAAGCGTTGCGGCTTCACTGCCCGGTTCCCTACTGCGCCCTCACTGGTCCCCGCTCTCTCCTGGGACCAGTGCGTTTCCCAGGAGACAGCGGGGGGTGACGGGAAGTGGGTGCAAATACCTGTCTTAAGCCTCATACACACGATCGGACTTCAAACAAACTTTTCTGTGGATTTTTGTTTGAAGGGCGTTGGCCGGGAACACCCATAGCATACACACGGCAGGACTTTTCTGCAAACTTTCCCAAACTTTCCCAAAATCACGTGTTTTTTCTGCTCTTTACCGCCACCCTTTGGTCAACTTCTGCTATTGTTGGTTGCATGCGTGTTTGTACTTCGGACTAAAGTCCGATGGATTTCTGTACACACGATAGGACTTTGCACCGTAGGACTTTTGTTGCCGAAAAGTTTGTCTGTTTGCAGAGCGAACTTTTGTCCAATGAAAACCGAAAAAGTTTGTCCGGTGGAGCGTACACACGGTAGGATTTTTTTGAAAACCTGCTCATTTTGAAGTTTGTTGTCAAAAAGTCCTACTGTGTGTATGGGGCTTTAGGCAGGTATCTGCAACCCCCTCCCCCCTGAAAGGTGCCAAATGTGGCACCGGAGGGGGGGAGGGTTCCGTAAAGCGGAAGTTCCATTTTTGGGTGGAACTACGCTTTAATGTACCAGCAGTCGTAGATCTAGTAATTTTTAGCAGGGGTTCTCTGAGACCGGAAAGTTATTTTAAGGGTTCCTCTGTGTTGAAAAGCTTCAGAAAGTTTGCAATAGAGGCTTATGAGAAGATGGAGCAGAGGCCATCTTACCTTTTACAAAAAGAGTTGCAGTTTGCATTTACCTGTTAATCTACATAGGACTCCCTGATTATTTAAAAATGGGGATAAGGAAAGATGGGGAAACTAAAACAAAAATGACTTAATAACAAAATGTGCATGAAAATAGACTATAATTCCCCTATATTTTTTTTTACAAGCCCAGTATATCTTTTAATACATTAAAATCTGTATGTATTTTAATTAGGAAGAGCTTGAAGGTGACCGTTCTTTAAGCCCATGAAATAAATTGATGAAGTCCCAGTTACTGCACCGAAGTCTTTAATTACTGTCAGAGCATACCTACCTGTTCAACTGCAATAAAACTGAAAAAAAAAAGTATTAAAATGAGACGCTTCTAGAATGAATAACTGGAACTAATCCTGTTTTCACCTTCTCATCCTTTTTTCTATCTCAGTGCTGCTGATCTCCTTCAGCCTATTTCAGCCATTGTTCTGGACTGGCATTCAGATAGTGACAGTGGTGCACCATGCCTGGGGAATGTCTGTTGGTGTGGCCTCTAGTTGGTGTGGCCTCTAGTTGGTGTGGCCTCTTGTTGGTGTGGCCTCGTGTTGGTGTGGCCTCTAGTTGGTGTGGCCTCTAGTTGGTGTGGCCTCTAGTTGGTGTGGCCTCTAGTTGGTGTGGCCTCTAGTTGGTGTGGCCTCTAGTTGGTGTGGCCTCTAGTTGGTGTGGCCTCTTGTTGGTGTGGCCTCTTGTTGGTGTGGCCTCTTGTTGGTGTGGCCTCTAGTTGGTGTGGCCTCTAGTTGGTGTGTCCTCTAGTTGGTGTGTCCTCTAGTTGGTGTGTCCTCTAGTTGGTGTGTCCTCTAGTTGGTGTGTCCTCTTGTAGTCTCCACCAAGGGTGTAAGAAACAGGGTGACAACTCAAAAGTGTAGCTAGCTCCAAATACTGCGAAAAAGCCAGTCATCGAGCTATGAATTGTAGAAATTGCTGCAACACAATCCATCCATCAACTGCAGCTCAATAATTCCTAGCAACATTACTAGCGAAAGACAAAGAATGTGTACATGCAATCAAAGTTATAAAATTGTTCCTGAGATATGGCATCTAGCATTACTAACAAAGGTAAAAGGTGGTCAGCGTAGGACAGTTGGCCACTAGGGCAAGAAGTATAAATACAATAGTTGACACTAGTATTTTGATATGGCATCTTCAGGTTCAGGTCTACTTTAACAACTGCAGAGATAAGAGATCAGCCACACAAGGAGTGCATTGTTTTCAGCAAGTTGGCCGACTCATACACTTGCATTGTAAGAAAGAGCTTGGTCTATATGGGTCTCGCCACAGCTCCCGGGATAGACGTCCTCGACGACCCTTTTCTCAAGTTATATATATATATTTCTTATACTGATATTCTACTTTATAGATATGTTTTATGCATCTACTCCTGAGGAAGCGAACAGTAAATTGCGAAACACGTTGAGTTTATCAGATGCAGCTTGTTATATAGGTCTACAAATAATATATACAGTATATGCTAACATGGAAACTGTGTATGAATTAAATGTTACAAATAAGCGCAAGATTATTTTAACGGAATTTATCATGATGTAATTTAATTGTATCAATACACCTTGAATTATGTGAAATATATGTACTATGTGGTTTTAGGAGTGATATGCCTCATCTAAAGTCCCCAGGGAAAATGTAGTAATGTTGTGTGTATATGAAATTGTGATGGAGGCACATCACCATTATGGTGGTTTCAGATCACATTTTTTACAAATATAAGGAGCAGTAAAGCATAACTTCTATACTCACTGGCCACTTTATTAGGTACACCTGTTCAATTGCTTGGTAACACAAATTGCTAATCAGCCAATCCCATGGCATCTAGACGTGGTTAAGATGACTTGCTGAAGTTCAAACCGAGCATCAGAATGGGGAAGAAAAGGGGATTTAAGTGAACATGCCATGGTTGTTGGTGCCAGAGAGGCTGGTCTGAGTATTTCAAAAACTGCTAATCTACTGGGATTTTCACACACAACCATCTCTCGGAATTACAAAGAATGGTCCGAAAAAGAGAAAATATCCAGTGAGCGGACGTTGTGTGAAGGAAAATGCCTTGTTGATGTCAGAGGTCATAGGAGAATTTGCAGACTGGTTTGAGATGATAGAAAGGCAACAGTAACTCAAATAACCACTCGTTACAACCAAGGTATGCAGAAAACCATCTCTGAACGCACAACACATCGAACCTTGAAGCAGATGGGCTACAGCAGCAGAAGACCACACCAGGTGCCACTCCTGTCAGCTAAAAACAGGAAACTGAGGCTACAATTCCCACAGGCTCATCAAAATTGGACAATAGAGGATTTGAAAAAGGTTGCCTGATCTGATGAGTCTCAATTTCAGCTGCAACATTCAGATGGTCGGGTCAGAATTTGGTGTAAAAAACATGAAAGCATGGATCCATCCTGCCTTGTATCAATGGTTCAGGCTGGTGGTGTAATGGTGGGGGGGGGGATATTTTCTTGGCACACTTTGGGCCCCTTAGTACCAATTGAGCATTGTTTAAACAGCACGTCCTACCTGAGTATTGTTGCTGACCATGTCCATCCCTTTATGGCTACAGTGTCCCCATCTTCTGATGGCTCCTTCCAGCAGGATAAAGCACCATGTCACAAAGCTCCAATCATCTCACCACTGGACAATGAGGTCACTGCACTCCAATGGCCTCCACACTCACCAGATCTCATCCAATAGAGCACCTTTGGGATGTGGTAGAACTGGAGATTCCCATCATAGATGTGCAGCCGACAAATCTGCAGCAACTGTGTGATGTTATTATGTCACTATGGACCAAAATCTCTGAGGAATGTTTCCAACACCTTGTTGAATCTATGCCATGAAGAATGAAGGCAACAGGGAGTCCAACCCGGTACTAGCAAGGTCAGGGCCGGTGCTACCACTTGGCAAACTAGGCAGCCGCCTAGGGTGCACTGCTGTCTAGGGCACCCGGCGACTGGTGTTCCCACTTTCTTCTCTCTGCAGCAAGCAACTAAGTCTCAGCAGGCAGGCGGCAGCCGCTCTATTCGCACATAGTGTCAGAGGCACAGTGGCGGTGGAGGACTGTGTCCCGACTCCCGAATAAATGGATGCAAGCAAACAATCATTGATGGGCACTGGTAGGCTGCATTGATGGGCACTGGTGAGGCTGCATTTGATGGGCGCTGGAGAGGCTGCATTGATGGGCGCTGGTGAGGCTGCATTTGATGGGCACTGGTGAGGCTGCATTGATGGGCGCTGGTGAGGCTGCATTGATGGGCGCTGGTGAGGCTGCATTGATGGGCGCTGGTGAGGCTGCATTTGATGGGCGCTGGAGAGGCTGCATTTGATGGGCGCTGGTGAGGCTGAATTTGATGGGCGCTGGTAGGCTGCATTGATGGGCGCTTGCGAGGCTGCATTGATGGGCACTGGTGAGGCTGCATTTGATGGGCGCTGGAGAGGCTGCATTGATGGGCGCTGGAGAGGCTGCATTGATGGGCACTGGTGAGGCTGCATTTGATGGGCGCTGGTGAGGCTGCATTGATGGGCGCTGGTGAGGCTACATTTGATGGGCGCTGGAGAGGCTGCATTGATGGGCGCTGGTGAGGCTGAATTTGATGGGCGCTTCATTAAAAAGTTGGGGTATACATGGGCAGGGCAAAGGTGAGTGTCCCGTGAGTGTAGGTGCGCAGCAAAGCCTGTGTAATAGGCAAATATGGCTGCCCCCTTATACATAAGCCTTTTTTTTTTACACACATTGATAAGATTATTTGCATCAACATGCTATCTTTTATATGTATATATAAAATAAACCAATGATAATACTATAACATCCCTTATGAATCAGTCTCCACCATTAGATACCGATAGCGTCTTTTGCATATTTAACAATCTACAATTCATCTCAATGAACAGCTATTACTGAAGGTTTTTTTTTTTTCACACGATTGCCGTTATTTAATTATAGGTGTTGTGCCATAAAAATGGAAGGATTAAACATAATAAAATTTCATTATTTGAACGAGATGAAAAATTAATGTATTAAAAACAAGAGAAACAGTTCCGAGCCTGCATTAAACGACTCCACGCACCATGCGTAGGTTTAAATAATTAATTCAAGTAATTACGTTGTTTTTTTGTTTTTTTTTCTAATGCACATTGAGAGAGCGAGAGCAGAGGCAAGGCGGAAATCTCTGATGGAGCTGTCAGCAAAAGCACATGCACTAAGTGTAAGTTCACAGCACAGGTGCCACCATGTCAACAGAAATCTTTTGCATTGTGTCTTCAGGCGCATGGACAGAACTGATGAATACTACACAGATTAGGGGACTCAGTAATAGCCAAACTATTTGGGTCCTATCATCAGATATACACTATATTGTCAAAAGTATTGGGACACCCGCCTTTACACACACATGAACTTTAATGGCATCCCAGTCTTAGGCCTCGGACACGCGACCGGTTTTCTCGGCAAGAAACCAACAAGAAAACTGCTGTCAGAGCTTTTTGCAGAGAAAAACGGTCGTGTGTATGGTTTCTCGTCGAGAAAACTGCCGGGAATCTCGATGAGAAAAATAGAGAACCTGCTCTCTTTTTTCTCGTCGGGATTCTCGTCGGCCTGTTTCCCGACGAGAAAACTGTGTGTGTGTACGATGCTACAAGCTTACCTGTCCTCCGGTAAGCCCGCGCATGCTCGATGAGACTTCGACGCATGCGCGGTAGCTTACAAGGGTAGTGTAGGGTGAAGCAAGATGGCGGCGATGGCATAGAATGTGACGAGTGCATGCTCGTCGTAGTCAATGACGTCACCGCGTTCTTGCCATTTGCAAGAAAAGCTTGTCAGGAATCTCGTCAGGAAAAACAACGTTTTTTTCCTGACGGGATTCTCAGCCGTGTGTACGAGGCTTAAGTCCGTAGGGTTCAATATTGAGTTGGCCCACCCTTTTCAGCTATAACAGCTTCAACTCTTCTGGGAAGACTGTCCACAAGGTTTAGGAGTGTGTCTATGGGAATGTTTGACCATTCTTCCAGAAGCACATTTGTGAGGTCAGGCACTGATGTTGGACCAAAAGGCTTGGCTCACAGTCTCTCCTCTAATTCAACCCAAGAGCGTGCTATCGGGGTTAAGGTCAGGACTCTGTGCAGGCCAAACTCCTCCACCCCAAACTCGCTCATCCATGTCTTTATGGACCTTGCTTTGTACACTGGTGCACAGTCATGTTGGAACAGGAAGGGGACATCCCCAAACTCTTCCCACAAAGTTGGGAGCATGAAATTGTCCAAAATCTTGGTATGCTGTCGCCTTAAAGCGGAGTTCCACCCAAAGGTGGAACTTCTACTTATCTGATTCCTCCCCCCTCCGGTGCAACATTTGGCACCTTTCGGGGGGGGGGGGGGGTTTCAGGTACCTGCTTTTTTTTTTTTTTTCTCCGTTTAAAATATATTGTTGAATTTTATAATTAACAACAAAATTCTATTATTAGAGCATATACAATAATATGATAGAAATAGATATTCCATTAACAGATCATGTACAATAGTATAGTAGAAAAAGGCGTAATCATTCAGGAAAGTAACTTTTATAAATGTAAATGAAAATAGATAACCTAGCGGATTGTAGGATAAGATTACCATATATACTCGAGTATAAGCCGAGTTTTTCAGCACATTATTTTGGGAGCATGTGGCCCAACCATACGGCTGTCCAAAACATATACTCTCACACCAAGGGCCGAACTTTGAGTCAGTGATTATGTCTGAGCTGTGCTATCTCAGTGGTATCCGGAAGACACATACCACCAATGCTGTATCCTGGCCTAGGCCAACAAGGCCCAGGCCTAGGGCAGCACTTTACAGGGGGGCAGCACGGAAAGAGTCCCCACTGGCTTGGATAGAGTAAGGGAGGGTTATAGCCCCTGTCAGTTTATTTTTAACCATCCCTGTCCCATTGCAGAGATTTCCCTTCACTTCCTGCCCCATAGCCAAACAAGAAGTCAGAGGAAATCTATGCAAATTAGGGGAAGTGATTGCCCCCCCCCCCGGCCCTCAGAACTAGTGTCCCCACTCGAAAATTTACGGGGCGGGTCTTAAACAGGAAGGGGTGTGGCTTTGACAGGAAGGGGTATGTCATATTTAAATTAGGGGGTGCACGAGTTTAGTCAGGCCTAGGGAAGCACAAAACCTAAATACACCACTGTATACCACCCCCTACCATCCGCAGGGTAATGAAGCTTGTGAACAGTTTAACTGCTGGGCATGCCCTAGGGGACCGGGTGGTGGTACGTAGAGGGAACATACTCCCAATCGGGTTGAATGACAGCCCTTTCCTCCAACTCCAGTATATGAAGTGGTCTCAGAAGGACCCAATCCCATCAAGAGAGGTCTCCACCGCAATCTGCTGAGACCCCGTGTCCTAAGTGGCGACTGTTCCACCAAACCAGCTGGGAACCAAGAGCTTTTTGACCCTGTGGGTGTCCCACCGATATAGGAGGTTCCTGCTCAATGGTACCTGCCTCTCCTCCTTCTCGAGCCTCCAGCCTCTCTGGATTCAGCTGGGTACAAGCTGCTGCTGGTGGACATTGCAGGAAGTCTGGTGGCTCAACTAAAAAAGGTATGTGTACTGTGTGAAGCTGCTCAACATTCTTTTTGGGTATCCTGTGCCCTAACCCTCTCTTCCCGAGTTATTTGTGGTTAATAAATTCTGGAAAACATTCTAAAGTGACTGGCGCCCAATTTTTTCCAACCCATCAAAAGTCAAGGATCCCATATGATGGTTTGGAATGTTAGCCCACTGAGCTGCCTGGTGTCCCTAACTGCCTCCCAGGAGTAAGGGGTTACTACAGAACATTTCCTATTTTCAGGCATTTAATACGTAGAATAGTTGGATGATAAAGAATTTGAGTGTAACATATTCACAACACAATGGCACCATTATTACATAATTAAAAATAAATCCAAAAGAGCACATTAAAGTAATACTTTATTCCACTATTCGGACATTTGTTTTGATGCTAAAATATGAATGACATACTGACCTATGTCATTGTAAATGTAGGACAGCCTTGGGGAAAAAAAAAGTCAGTTGCAGAATGTAAGCCCCAGGCTTCAGTGTTCAGCTCCATTTTAAATCCAGCAACACAGCTCCACCTTGGCTCCAGAGTTCATAAAAAAAAAATGTGATCATGTGGTTGCCCAGGCCCAGGCAGCAGAGCTAACTCTGTGCTCCAAGGCAGCAGCTTTGACAACCCAACCACCCACACTCGGCAAATGGCAGAACCTCAGGCTCAGCCGGCAGAGAAATAAGCACGGAAATGCTTTGTCAGCATCACAGGGCATTAGCGGAATCACAAAGGTTGTCATCATCAGTGTTGTCCAAACTCCCATGGTTCACCACAGCCTAATTATACTGCCCTGAAATCCCAACTGCACAAGGGGCGCCAGGAGATACAGTGCAGGGGAATAATAGGATCACATCATTATGCTGGGGCATGGACGTCCTGCTGAATCTCTTCCCTGGATCAGAAACATTACTATCACTCTCCACTAGTAAATTCTAAATAAATTGCGTCAGGATTCCAGGCGGTACGTTTATGAAATACGGACTACATTTATAAAACAGAACACTGGTAGAGCTTCATTACATAATTTTCTTTGAAGCCACAGTTTTCAAATGTATATACTGTATACACAGGACTTTTACATATCCCATAGTGTTTTTTGAGCTTTGCAAATGCCAAAAACAGTCGTGTCAATATTAAAATTACAAGAGCCTTAAGCCTCGTACACACGATCGGACTTCCATCCGACTTTTCCGTGGATTTTGGCCAGAAGGGCGTTGGCCATGAACTTGTTCTGCATAAAGACGGCACAACACTTTCAGCCAACATTCACCAAATCACTTGGTTTTTCAGCTCTTTACCGCCACCCTTTGGGCAACTTCTGCTATTGTTGTCTGATGTTTAGCATTGGTTCGGAGCACGCGTATTTGTACTTTGGATTTTAGTTGGACGGACTTGCACACACACAATCGGATAAACCGACGGAACAGATTTATTTAAAAAATTACAAATAAAAATATATATCACCATTCAGTGTTAATCTAATTGTCATATGCAGCGCTCCTATCAATACTAAAATTGATAAGGTTCCCTATTGTCCCAAAGACAACAGTAAAAATAACCCAATCTGTATTGTGTATCCCAAAAGGAAAGTTCGATTTTATCACGTCAGATATTCTTAAATGTTGTCTGTGGAATGTGCACCTTCCTCCAGATCACTTCAGACAGGTGTTTCAAAAACTCCCCATAGGGATTGCACTCACCAGAAATCAGAAGATAACAGGCCTCGTACGAAGTCCAGAAAGGAGATCCGGCAGAGGGCAGCCTTCTGTGGGCGTCCTTTCAATAGAGATGTTCAGTTTTTCTCCCGGAATAATGATATGGAGAGAGAGGGAAAACTCCACATAGTATAGTCCAGTTTTAAAATGCTTTATTTTTCCTCTTTTAAAAATATATATATGTATCTCTATGTTCAGCTTATTTTCATAAAAAAGACAGTCTCTAATGTCTTTAGCCTGTACAGCCTAGGTTCCATTTGATCCAATAACTTGATGTCTGCAAAGCTAAGATCAATGAAGTACCAGAGAGTGGGTGGTTTATCCCGTAATGTATCAGATCCAGCTCACCGCTCCACAGTTCGCCGGATGATACTTCCGGTTTCTCTAGCTGGTTACTTGGAACGCACGGCGTCAATCGTCACTTCCGGTTGCCGTAAGATTACGCTCGGACTCGTTTCGTCATCACGACTTTGTCAAAGTAACAGATTTATTGCCCAACAGTTTGTGAGCATGAACAGCCAACATTTGTTGTCGTTAATTGAGCCAATAATTGTCTGATGGAGCATACACACGGTCGGATTATCCGACACAACACGTCCATCAGACAGTTATGGCCATAAAATTGGATCGTGTGTACGGGCCTTAAAGGGACACTAAAGGTTTGTGTTTTTTCACCTTAATGCATCCTATGCATTAAGGTGAAAAAACATCCAACAATACCGGCCCCCCCAGCCCCCCCGTTTTACTTACCTGAGCCCGTTCACCTGCTGCCCTCACCCCCGACATCGTCTTTGCCGCTCAGCCTGCCCGTTGATTGGCTAGAGTGGATGGATTGAAAGCAGCGCAGCCATTGGCTCGCACTGCTGTCAATCACATCCAATGATGCGGCGCACCGGGGGGCGGGGCCGAGTGATACAGTGAGCAGCTATAGCCGCCGGCTCTATCACGGGAGCGCGCCCGCAAGAACTTACCACCATGCGAGAGCGCTTGCATGAAGATGTTCAGTTCTTGCGGGCAGGAGCCGAGACAGCCGCCGAGGGATCGCAGAAGACCAGTGTTGTGTTACACTATGTGATTATTCTTGCTCTGTGTCTTTAAGATCTGTCCCCTTCTTTCTAGCTGAACTCTCTCTCTCACCGTAGTTCTTTATATATCTCCTCCACTTCCTGATTCTGGTCATTACTCCTGTATATCTTCCATGCTAAACATCTTACATGTGGCTTACAACTGCAACGTTTTTCTACCTATGAATATTCATCATTAAACGGAACATTCAAAAGGATTCATCGTCTGTCGTCCTAACTGTGAGTTTATTCATTGAGTTAAACTGCCTGTATCGATGCAAGGGATGAATATCAAACCAGCTTGAGTAAGGCCTACTTAAACCTGGAGATGAACTTTATCGCTTTGTAGTTGAGACAGAACAGTAGAAAAATGGAGTTTCACAGCCTAATTACAAGATTTCTGCATGTCAGTACTGAAACAGACAAGATTTACTGCCCTCATAGCAAGACAGAAGGGACAGAGCAGCACATGGCAGCCTTATAGCCTGAGACAATCTGTACAGTGTCATATTTCAGCACACAGATCCTGCCTGCTTTCACAGTCAGTCTGCTATCATGAGTGACCAAGCTTCTGCATGTGAACTCACATCTCCTTCCTCACAAGTTCCTGAAGAAACTGAGTTACCCAAACGCTCAGTTAAACCCACTTGGAAAGTAATGGAGAATTATGAAGCTTCAAGGACTGAATTGTCAAATAGCTTGGAATTAGTCTGGGAGAAAATCCTTGCTGAAGCCAATACAGTGTCTGTTGAACGTGAACTACTGACACTAGAGGGCGCCATTAAACAACTTTCTGCCTCATATGAGCTTTATCAGCTTACCAGCATCAAAATCACTAATGTCTTACAAAACATGAATACAGAAAGTGCGATGACACAATTAAAGCGTGTCAACATTCTTAATATTGAAAGAGACAGTTTTATCCAGCAAACCAGATTAAAGGCAGAAGCAAAAATAAAGCTGTTACAGGACACTGCATCTCACAGATCTGTTTCCACCAGACGTTCTAAAAACTCGTCAAGATCCCATAGTTCAAGATACTCAACACTCAGTGAGCGACTTATTAATGCCTGTGCTGAAGTGGAAGCCAGCAAAGTGCAGGTGGCATATGCAGAAAAAAGAGCAGAGTTGGACGCTCAAAGGGCAGAGTTGGAAGCTCAGTCAGCCCGTCAAAGAGAAACAATGGAAACCTTAAATGAACAGTGTAAACATGACGCAGCTATGGCAAAGCTAAGGGTCCTACAGCAAGCTATCAGTGCAGACGAAGGTGCAAGTGAGAAAGACAGTATTAACCTAAACATAGCAGATATGGAAGACCCCCTCAAACGCACTAAAGACTATGTCCTAAGCCACTGCAATGCACACTCCATTGTCTCCAATGCTCCCGGCTACATAGAGACTCCTTCACAGCTTCAAGTTAAAGAGGTTCCAGCAACTTCCTGCACTCAAAATCACTCCACTGCATTTCCTACCTGCCTACCTTGCCTGCCTTCATACGTCACAGAGCATCAGCGCAAGCTTCAAGCAAGTCATCAATCTCCAGTCATCGGTACAGCCTTGAATCAACGTACCATTGGAACAACTGACTTCAAGCAAGCAACTCACCTGGATGCATCTGCTGCACCATATTTCCCTGTGTCCTTTAACAACAATGTCAAAGATAACGCAATCAGCACAATTCAGCCAACAGCATCTCACATAAAGGCGGAGACAACTGAGACAGAAGAGTTTGTGAGGTACATGCTTCGCAGAGAGCTCACAAAGACTGGTCTTACAAGTTTTGATGACCAACCTGAGAACTACAGAAGTTGGAAATGTGCCTTCAGAACTACAATCAGCAATATTGGCATTACAGCTGATCAAGAATTGAATCTGCTGATCAAATGGCTTGGTCCTCTATCTGCTGCACGTGTTAAGCCATTAAGATCGGTTTTCATGGACAATCCTACTGCAGGCCTCACAGCTGCATGGGAGCGACTAGAGCAAAGTTATGGCAGTCCAGAAGCTATAGAAAATGCTTTGTTCATGCGTCTGGAAACTTTCCCAAAGATATCCGGTAAGGACAACAAGGAGTTCCAGAGACTGAGTGACCTTCTCCTTGAGCTTCAGCTAGCCAAGACAGACCCAAAACTACCTGGACTCAGTTACCTTGACACTCCAAGAGGGGTAAACCTAATTGTCTCCAAGCTCCCGTATGGTTTGCAAGAGAAATGGACTGCACTAGGGTCATCATACAAAAGAGAGAACAAGGTTTCCTTCCCTCCATTCTCTTTCTTCTGTGAATTCATCAGGGAAATTGCAGAGACCAAGAACGATCCAAGTTTTTCCTACGGTGAGTACAGCCTCTTCTCACCCTTTCCTAAGAGTACCAGTCTTCAGGGCAACTACAGAAACCATAGCGGCCCAGTGTCTGTGAAAAAGACTGACATCCTTTCCACCCCTACCACAGTTCTGGCCACGAACAAACAAACAGAGTAGGAAGATTGAAAACCCTAACAGAGAGTGTCCCATACACAAGAAGCCACACCCCCTCAATAAATGTATCGGCTTTAGGAAAAAGCCTCTGGAAGAGCGCAAGGAGCTTTTAAAGACATTTAGGGTATGTTTCAGGTGCTGTGCTTCTACAGAACATTTTGCAAGGGACTGTAATGTGTCCATCAAGTGCATAGAGTGTGGCTCTGAAGAACATGTGCAAGCCCTCCATCCTCTTGAGCCCAGCTCTGCACAACCTGCCAACACTTCTCCCAGGTTAACGCATGGCGGGGAGAATAAAGACCAAGTGCCTAATTCTACCATCATTTCTTCATCCTGCACTGAAGTTTGTGGAGAAGACCGCTGTGGTAAGTCCTGTGCTAAGATATGCTTGGTGAACATATACCACAAGGATCAACCAGAAAAGTCTCTAAAGGCATATGCTATCTTAGACGATCAGAGCAATCGATCACTTGCAAAATCGGAATTGTTCAATCTATTTGAAATAAAAGGTGAAGCTCATCCTTACACCTTGGGTACTTGTAGTGGAACTATAGAGGTTTCTGGAAGAAGGGCTCATGGACTCATGGTATCTTCTCTCAAAGGTAACTTGCAATTACCCTTACCTACACTTGTTGAGTGCAATCAGATACCTGCCAACAGGGAAGAAATCCCTACTCCAGCTGCTGCTTTCCATCACCCTCACCTCAAGGTTATAGCAAATGAGATACCGCCGCTTGACAAAAATGCTCAGATCCTTCTTCTGTTAGGAAGAGACATTCTAAGAGTTCACAAGGTACACAGACAAGTCAGTGGACCCCCAGATGCCCCATTTGCCCAGCGCACGGATCTAGGATGGGTCATCATAGGCAATGTCTGCATAGGCAAAATGAAAAGACCTACCAACATTTCGTCATTCAAGACAAATGTTCTGCGAAATGGCCGAAACACTTACTTTGAGCCATGCCCACATCACTACTGGGTGAAAGAGAAGATAGCCAGCCACGAATGGCAACATGGTATCTCAGGTGACACAAGCCCTTTCTCCTGCCATGATGGCGACTTCGGCTCTACAGTGTTTAATGCAACCAGTGAAGATGACATACTGGCTCCTTCAATGGAAGACAAAGAATTCATCAAGGTAATGGACAATGAGTTCTTTCAAGATGACTCCAATAACTGGGTAGCACCCCTACCCTTTCGTCTCCCAAGAGAGAGATTGCCCAACAACTTACAGCAGGCCATCAGTAGATTCTCCTCCTTAAAGCGAAACTTAAGCAGGAAACCAGAGATGCAAAAGCACTTTGTGGACTTTATGCAAAATGTATTTGACAGAGATCATGCAGAGCCTGCTCCCCCACTAAAGGAGGGAGAAGAATGCTGGTACCTTCCATCCTTTGGCGTGTATCACCCACGCAAACCAGACCAAATCAGAGTTGTCTTTGATTCCAGTGCTCAGCACGAAGGTGTTTCTCTTAACAACATGCTCTTTACTGGACCCAACTTGAACAACAGTCTAATAGGAGTCTTGATTCGTTTCAGACAAGAGCCTGTAGCAGTAATGGCCGACATTCAACAGATGTTTCACTGCTTCATCGTCAGAGAAGACAACAGAAACTACCTCAGGTTTCTATGGCACAAGGACAATGACCTCAACAAGGAAGTTATAGATTATCGCATGAAGGTACATGTCTTCGGTAACAGTCCTTCCCCAGCAGTGGCAACTTATGGGCTAAGGAGAACAGCTCAGACTGGAGAAGTTGAATATGGATCTGATGCCCGTCAATTTGTTGAAAGAAACTTCTACGTTGACGACGCACTTAAGTCCTTTCCAACTGCTAAAGAAGCAATTGATCTTCTCACCAGAACAAAGGAGATGCTGTCTGTAGCAAACCTTAGACTGCACAAGATTATATCCAACAGCCAGGAACTTATGAATGCCTTTCACTCTGAGGACTATGCCACTAGTCTAAAAAACCTTGACTTAGGTACAGATGTGCCTCCTGTACAGCGAAGTCTGGGTTTGTTGTGGAACATCAAGCAAGACAAATTCACCTTCCAAGTGTCAACTTGTGACAAACCCTTCACTAAGAGAGGAGTCCTGTCCGTGGTGAATAGCATCTATGACCCACTGGGTTTCCTTGCTCCAGTTACCATTCAAGGTAAGATTTTACTAAGACAGTTGTCTACTGAGAACATAGACTGGGATACTCCCTTGCCTAGTGAGAATCAACACAAGTGGGAAAGGTGGAGATATTCTTTGAAGTCACTAGAAAAACTTCAGATTCCCGTTGCTATGTTCCAGGATCCACTTCAACTGCTAACCGGAGAGAGATTCATATTTTCTCTGATGCATCAGTTGAAGCTATTGCTGCAGTAGCCTATTTGAAGACCTCTGAACTGAATGGAGAATCACACTGTAGTTTTGTCCTAGGCAAGGCAAAACTCACACCCAAGCCTGCACATACCATACCAAGACTTGAACTTTGTGCAGCCGTGCTAGCAGTAGAAATTGCCGAGGTCATACGAAGTGAAATGGACACTAGAATTGATTCTTTCACCTTCTATACAGACAGTAAGTTAGTACTTGGTTACATAAACAACCAAACAAAACAATTTTATGTGTACGTCAGCAACAGGGTTGAACGTATCAAGAGATTCTCTCTACCAAGTCAATGGCATCACGTTCCCACTGAACTCAACCCAGCTGACTGTGGGACCAGAGCCGTGTCACCTGCCGCTCTTCAGGACAGCTTATGGCTGTCACCTCCAAGGTTTCTGCGTGATGACTCTTACTTACTCCCTATTGACACCACCTATGGGCTAGTAAACCCTGAAGATGATAAGAAAATAAGAACTGTGAACACCTCACTCCACACTTCTGTAAGTACAAAACAGAAGCTGCGGTCACACCATTACAGGCATCAATGGAAGCAGGTGCAGCATCTAGCCAATGTGTTCTGGCATCGCTGGAAGAAAAAGTATCTTCATCACCTTCAAGGTCGTAACAAATGGCAAGCATCTAAGCCGAATCTTAAGGTTGGAGACCTCATCCTTCTAAAAGACAAGGAAGTTTGTCGGAATGAGTGGCCTATGGGTCTTATTACTAAAGTTATGCCCAGCGACGATAACAAAGTCCGGAAGGTAGAAGTCAAGGTAACCAAGGGAGGATCGACATGAACCTTTAGTCGACCAATTACAGAGTTAGTACTCCTTTTGCCAGGTGAGTGACTTGTGCAAGGACTAGCCATGCTGTTGGCACGGCGGGGAGTACATTGCTGCCATCTACAGGTTCTACTCAGAACTTTGGAATTATTTGAAGACATCATACTGTGACTTTATGTTCTTCATTCTGTTGAACTTACGTTTATTATTTGCTTGTTGCATGTTTTTCATTACAGGTTTCAGGACATTCGTCAGTATTGGACTTATTGAAAATATATATATTAGTTTAAGGTTATGAAATCTAAAGATTTCAGACGGGGAGTGTTGTGTTACACTATGTGATTATTCTTGCTCTGTGTCTTTAAGATCTGTCCCCTTCTTTCTAGCTGAACTCTCTCTCTCACCGTAGTTCTTTATATATCTCCTCCACTTCCTGATTCTGGTCATTACTCCTGTATATCTTCCATGCTAAACATCTTACATGTGGCTTACAACTGCAACGTTTTTCTACCTATGAATATTCATCATTAAACGGAACATTCAAAAGGATTCATCGTCTGTCATCCTAACTGTGAGTTTATTCATTGAGTTAAACTGCCTGTATCGATGCAAGGGATGAATATCAAACCAGCTTGAGTAAGGCCTACTTAAACCTAGAGATGAACTTTATCGCTTTGTAGTTGAGACAGAACAACCAGGTTCGGGGCCACTCTGTGCAAAATGAGCTGCACAGTGGAGGTAAGTATAACATGTTTGTTATTTTAAAATAAATAAAAAAATTCCCCCTTTAAAGTGTGTACAGCAATTCTTCGAGAATGATAAATGAAAACCCATAAAATACCCATAATGAGTTTTTTTCTCTGTTACCTGTGGTGTTCCCATTTCTTTTCTTTGGCTGGCCTGGACTTTTCTCTGTCATCGGAAAAGCTTAGTTTAGTTATATAGTCATTGACAAACTTTAATCGTTTTTTTTTTGTCTGTCTGTATGTAAGCCCTATAACATTTATTTTTCAAATGGTACCTCAACAACCCTCCTCGTCTCTTGTGTCTCTCCTCCTTTTTCAATGCAGGCTTCTTTCTTCCCTTTGGACCTGATGCCAGTATCAACCTCTGATGGAACTTCCCCTCCTTGGGTACCTTACTGTGAGTCTATGAATCTCTAGCATCTGGTTGAACTTACCCTTCTTGGGTGCCCAACTGTGATTCTTTAGACATCCATGTATGGTGGAACTTCCCCTCCTTGGAGGCCTTAATATGAGTCCATGGAGGTCCAACATCTGGTGGAACTTTCCCACCTTGGGTGCCCTACTGCAATTCTATAGAGGTCTATATGAGCATCATGGGAAATGTAGTTCCAAAACATCTGGGATACCAAGGTTCGCCGCCATTGATCTAGTGGAACTTCACAACCCTGGGTGCCTTACTGTGAGTCCATGGAGGTCCAACGTTGTCACCATAAGAAGCTTCAGCATGAGCTGATGTGCTGACGCACACAGTCATGTTCAGCTTGAATGACACATTCTCTTTAATGCAGCCTTGGGGTGTTAACTGCCCCGCTCTGCTGATACAGTATGTCCCACATCCTCAACTACCTACGTGCACCCACTGAGATGCTAACGAATGTCACAAATAGTTTAGACTACTTTTAGGAGTAATATTTCAATAGCTGCAAGTTCAGACTCATGGAAACTCTGTTAAGTTGCCTCATGTTGTTTTGAAAACTCAAATTAAGGTGCTAACTGAAAGACTTATTTTATTGATGACGCATGCTGCCAACTGGCAGATTGGCAATCAACCTAGTCACCTTGCCAGCTGTGTTCGCAAATCTGATCGGGGACTTGAATGTTGAAGAAAACCTCTGTGGGCGAGAGATATTTAGGATGGTTGGCATTGCTGATCTCTTCAAAATGCAAGATACCTGGCTGTCATTCTTTTCCTAATTACCGTATATACTCGAGTATAATCCGACCCGAATATAAGCCGAGGCACCTAATTTTACCACAAAAAAATGGGAAAACGTATTGACTCGAGTATAAGCCTAGGGTGTTCATCTGCATGCCTCACTGTGCCTCACTTTGCCTCACTGTGTCCATGTGCATGCCTCACTGTGCCCATGACTAGACTGACGTTTAACATGGGAGTCTATGGAAGGGGTGCCCGGCTTTGAAAAATCGGTGCTCCCCGGCCGTAGGTTCCCCAGACAACAAACTTTGCACACTTATAGTGGAGAAATGGAGCTACATGTGTGCCAAGTTTCGGGTCCAGGGGACCTATGACCGGCCAGTACCGGGTCCCCAAATCACCAGAGAAATTACCGTTTAACATTGGAGTCCATGAAAGGGGTGCCCGGCTTTGAAAAATCGGTGCTCCCCAGCTGTAGGTCCCCCGAACAACAAACTTTCCACACTTGTAGAGGAAGAGGCTACATGTGTGCCAAGTTTGGGGTCCAGGAGACCTACGGCTGGCCGGTACCGGGTCCCCAAAGTCCGGGAGATCAGGCGCAAAAAGGTGACTCAAATATAAGCCGAAGGGGGGCATTTTCAGCACAAAAAAATGTGCTGAAAAACTTGGCTTATACTCGAGTATATACGATAACTGACTGGGATCAACCATACAGATTGGTGTTGGGGTGGTGGAAGGTCCCTAGGTTGGGGGGTGACTAGATTTGTATTTATTTTTTACAGGTTTACGTTAAAACTCCAGCCATAACGTTAGATTCTGTAACCCCTCAAAACAAATTAACAGGTTTATTTTCTTTTGGGTTTTTTTGCGGACTGTGTCCCAACTGGGGAAATTCTTCCTATTTCATTTCAGTCATTCTTCATTTTTAGTATGGGTGTCATACAGGGACAGGGACAGAAATACAGGGATGAAAAATAAAGAAAAGCTGACAAAAATACAAACCTGACCTATTTTTTTTTTAGCCGTTGAGTTAAGCTAAATGCCTTTTTTGTGTCTGTGTTCTTCTTCCTATTATTTTGCTTACTTCCCACACCTCAAAAAAATATGAAGCTATCTCAGTGGAGCATACTCTCTAAGTCACTGATGCAGCAATACCAGCGGCCCATAAGGGGTAATTTCAGGAGAAGAGCTGTATCCAGTGAGCCCTAGGAGAATGGGGAAAGTGCTGGTATCAGCAGAATGGAAAAGCTGTTTTATGGCAATCACTTCTAGCCATAAATCAATAGCGCTTAGCTTTCCCTCATACCACTCGAACAATCTGCTCAGTTTTCCATCTGATAATCAACAGCCAAGCACCCGTCTAAAAGCAATGTACAGAATAGCCTCCTGCCTCAATAAATTACAGAGATCTTGCATCCAGAAGGTGGTTGGTGGGGAGGAAACTTCCTCTGTCTATAGAGAAAAAAAATAGTCATCCTCTGTGCAGCCGACTCTTGGTTCTGTATGGTTCTTCCAAGGTATGTTGCCTCTTTGCCAGTGGTGTATTTAGGATTTGTGCTGACTAAACTCGTGCAACCCCTAATTTAAATATGATCCACCCCTTCCTGTTAAGGTCACACCCCTTCCTGTTTAAGACCTGCCCTGAAATTTTCCAGTGGGAACACAAGTTCTGAGGGCCTTGGGGGGGAGGGATTCCCTTAATCTGCAGAGATTTCCTCTCACTTCCTGTTTGGCTATGGGGCAGGAAATGAAGGGAAGTGAACGGATGGCAAAAAAAAAATTAACAGGGGCTATAACCATCCCTTACTCTATCCAAAATGGAAAAAAAAGTGTTGCCTATAGTTCTACTTTAAGCACAGATTTCTGCAAAATTTATGGAGGACTAAGAGGATAGAACCATGCCAGCGGTGCAGCAGAAAACACGTAGCACACTGATGAAGGTATGTGGTCCAGGCAGTGAGCAAAAGGAAGGATTGGGGGCAGGAACAAATAAATTCATCTGTTTATTTTTCTCATCAGCAATCAACAGAAATAAGATTCCTTAATATGTACAACTGACACAAGCAAAAGAATTGCAGGAGGGTCCTACTACCTACCTGCCAGGTATAGGTGACCATGTCAGTGTCCCTTGTGTCTGCGCCATCCCTATCATACCGGCAGCAGTGTGGCCGCTTTATGGGGGCACCAGACCGATTTGTCTTGCGGCCCAGTCCACCTCATAAGACTGACGCTGCACTAAAAGCATAGCGCAAGCCGGCAGGGACTCTTTTCATGCTGCCCCCCTGCAAAGTACTGCCCTAGGCCTGGGTCTTGTTGGCCTAGGCCAAGATACAGCGTTGCTCTTTGCCCTGAGAAATGTGACATCTAGGGCATGCCTTGGGGATGGAGAGTAAAAAGCTATGAGATCTCTTCATGCCTAGTTGGGCTCTCGTCCAACACCATATGCTGAGCCAACTAGTATCTGTAGAATAGGGATGAGCTTCGTGTTCGAGTCGAACATACGTTCGACTCGAACATCGGCTGTTCGATCGTTCGACGAAGATCGAACGATTTGGGCCGTTCGCGCCAAATTCGAGTGACGCGAACGGCCCACAATGCACTACGCCATCGCAGTGTCATCCAGGCGCTGTGATTGGCCAAGCATGCACTGTGACCCCGCATGCTTGGCCAATCACAGCGCCGGCAGCGAGGAGAGCAATGATTGGCCACAGGCAGGATGCCTGTGGCCAATTATTGCTGAGGGTGTTTAGTACACGCCCCACACTATAAAAGGCCGCCAGCACGGCGGCCTAGTGTAGTGTGTTCCGGAGCAGGGATAGAGCAGCATAGGCAGGGACAGTGACTTTTATTTCTTTCTTGCTTAACCTGGATTCCTTTAGTTTAGGGAAAGAGAAGGATAGGTAGGGAGAGTGTCAGTGTGTTTTGTGCTTGTGCTATATTGTGCTTAAAAAAAACATTTTTTCTAGGGACAGAAAACTGTAGGTAGGGAGAGTGTGTCAGTTTCTTTCACTGTCAAAGTCCTTGTTTCCAGGGACCTGGAAGGACAGTGAGTGAATTCTCCTTGTGCTAAATTGTGCTTAAAAAAAACATTTTTTCTAGGGACAGAAAACTGTAGGTAGGGAGAGTGTGTCAGTTTCTTTCACTGTCAAAGTCCTTGTTTCCAGGGACCTGGAAGGACAGTGAGTGAATTCTCCTTGTGCTAAATTGTGCTTAAAAAAAACATTTTTTCTAGGGACAGAAAACTGTAGGTAGGGAGAGTGTGTCAGTTTCTTTCACTGTCAAAGTCCTTGTTTCCAGGGACCTGGAAGGACAGTGAGTGAATTCTCCTTGTGCTAAATTGTGCTTAAAAAAAACATTTTTTCTAGGGACAGAAAACTGTAGGTAGGGAGAGTGTGTCAGTTTCTTTCACTGTCAAAGTCCTTGTTTCCAGGGACCTGGAAGGACAGTGAGTGAATTCTCCTTGTGCTAAATTGTGCTTAAAAAAAAATTTTTTTCTAGGGACAGAAAACTGTAGGTAGGGAGAGTGTGTCAGTTTCTTTCACTGTCAAAGTCCTTGTTTCCAGGGACCTGGAAGGACAGTGAGTGAATTCTCCTTGTGCTAAATTGTGCTTAAAAAAAACATTTTTTCTAGGGACAGAAAACTGTAGGTAGGGAGAGTGTGTCAGTTTCTTTCACTGTCAAAGTCCTTGTTTCCAGGGACCTGGAAGGACAGTGAGTGAATTCTCCTTGTGCTAAATTGTGCTTAAAAAAAACATTTTTTCTAGGGACAGAAAACTGTAGGTAGGGAGAGTGTGTCAGTTTCTTTCACTGTCAAAGTCCTTGTTTCCAGGGACCTGGAAGGACAGTGAGTGAATTCTCCTTGTGCTAAATTGTGCTTAAAAAAAACATTTTTTCTAGGGACAGAAAACTGTAGGTAGGGAGAGTGTGTCAGTTTCTTTCACTGTCAAAGTCCTTGTTTCAAGGGACAGAGAAGGACACCTGAAGGTAGCCCTTATTGCTTTTTTCCCATCTCCCTGCAGGCCATCTATTAGAATGTCTGGAAGGCAAACAAGGAGAGGCAGACAGTCAGGAGGCAATAAAAGAGGGCAAGCAGGCTCTGTGTCTGGGGGCAACAGTGCTGGTCGTGGACGCGGTGCATTGTCATCAGCACATGGCCATGGGACACGCTTGTCCTTCTTTTCGGCAGCTGGACATGTTGAGCCACATCATGCCGAAGACTTGGTAGAGTGGATGACCAAGCCCTCCTCCTCCTCCTCATCCTCTCTCACCCAGGCTCAGGGTACTGGAAAAGCAGCTGCCAAAGCGTCCTCTTCCCTGGTATCAATGTCAGACTCATCATCAGTCACTCCTTCCCTAGACCCACCATGTCCTCCTCCTGAGGAGTCCCCCGAACTGTTTCAGCACAGTGTTGGGTACATGCTCCAGGAGGATGCCCAGCGTTTCGAAGGGTCTGATGATGAAACCCAGCTAGAGGAAGGCAGTAGCGTGAGAGCAGACAGAGGGGATGCTCAAGAAGGACACCAATCTGGCAGTCATGTTCCAGCAGCTGCAGCATACTGCCAGATTGGCTCCAGTGATGAGGAGGGAGGTGATGATGAGGTCACTGACTCCACGTGGGTGCCTAATAGGAGAGAGGAGGAGGAGGAGGATGAGGAGGAGGCACATCTCCAACGAGGCAGGATGCCCTTTGGTGGCCAGCGTAAGGGCAGTACACAGACGGAATCACACCGCAGAGCTCCGCCTGTGCAGGGCGCTGCCTCTGCCCGTCATTCAAAAAGTTCTTTGGTGTGGGCCTTTTTTGAGGCTAGTGCATCAGATCGCACAGCTGCTGTTTGCAACATATGTCTCAAGCGTATATCGCGTGGCCAAAACATCAGCCGCTTGGGTACCACATGCCTGACCAGACATATGTTGACCTGCCATGCAGCTCATTGGCAAGCCTACATGAAAGACCCACACCAAAGAACAAAGCGGACCTCTCCTTGCACCGCATCAGCTGGGATCTCCAACCCCACTATAACTTCAGTCCTCTCTGAAACATGCACTGAGAGGAATGAAGGTGTAGAATTAGGTGTGTCACAGCCAAGTACTTGCGGCCACTCTGCTAGCAGTACACCGACGTCCGATTCTAGCAGGCAAATTTCCCTGCCCCAGCTGCTGGACCGTCGAAAGAAGTTCACTCCCAGCCATCCACATGCCCAGCGGTTGAATGCTAGCTTGGCTAAATTGCTAGCGCTTCAACTGCTGCCTTTTCAGTTGGTAGACTCGGCCCCCTTCCGTGAGTTTGTGCAATGTGCGGTTCCTCAGTGGCAGGTTCCCAAACGCCACTTTTTCTCACGGAAGGCTATTCCGGCTCTCTACCGGCATGTGGAAGGCAATGTCTTGGCCTCGCTGGACAGGGCGGTCAGCGGTAAGGTGCATATTACCGCTGACTCATGGTCCAGCAGGCATGGACAGGGACGTTACCTTTCTTTCACGGCCCATTGGGTCACTCTTTTGGCAGCTGGGAAGGATGCAGGACAAGGTGCAGTAGTGTTGGAGGTTGTCCCACCGCCACGCCTCCAAAATGCTACTACTGGTTGTGACACACCTCTCTCCTCCACCCCCTCCTCTTCTTCTTCCTCCATGGCCTCTTCCTGTGGTTTGTCCTATGAACCAGCGGTGCTCCGTAGCCGTTCACGGGGCTACGCAAGTACGCAGGCAAAAAGATGCCATGCCGTGCTTGCGCTGGTGTGTTTGGGGGACAGAAGCCACACTGGGGCAGAGGTCCTGTCTGCTCTGCAGGGCCAGGCCGAGAGGTGGTTGACGCCACGCCAGCTTAAGCCAGGAATGGTGGTTTGCGACAATGGCACCAACCTCCTCTCCGCCCTCCGACAGGGACAACTGACCCATGTGCCCTGTGTGGCTCACGTCCTTAACCTGGTGGTGCAGCGGTTCTTGGGCAGGTACCCGGGCTTACAGGATGTCCTGAGGCAGGCCAGGAAAGTCTGTGTGCATTTCCGCAGATCTTATAATGCCAGTGCTCGCCTGGCTGAGCTGCAAAAGGAGTTGAACCTGCCCAAGAACCGCCTTATATGTGACATGCCCACCAGGTGGAACTCAACGTTGGCCATGCTGCAGCGGCTGCACACGCAGCAGAGGGCCATCAATGAGTACCTGTGCGACTACGGCACCAGGACAGGGTCAGGGGAGCTTGGTTTTTTTTCTCCACACCAGTGGGGCATGATCAGGGATGCATGCACTGTCCTGGCACCATTTGAGGAGGCCACGAGGATGGTGAGCAGTGACAGTGCATGCATCAGTGACACTGTACCTCTTGTCCACCTGTTGGAGCACACGCTGCGTGGAATAATGGACAGGGCACTTGAGGCAGAACAGAGGCAGGAAGAGGAGGACTTCCTTGCCTCTCAAGGCCCCCTTTACCCAGACAGTGTTCCTTCTGTCCCACCCATCGCACAGGAAGAGGAGGAGGAGGAGGAGGAGGAGGAGGAGGAGGAGGAGGATTGTGTCAGCATGGAGGTGGAGGCTGGCACTCAGCATCATCAGCAGCAGTCTTTTAGGGATGATTTACAGTCCCAAGAAACCAGTGGACTTGTACGTGGCTGGGAGGAGGTGGCTGCGGATCATGTCGTCCTTAGTGACCCAGAGGACTCCGGAGTGAATGCCTCAGCAAACCTACGCTGCATGGCCTCCCTGATCCTGCAAAGTCTGCGGAAGGATCCTCGTATTCTTCGGATCAAGGAGAGGGACCATTACTGGCTGGCCACTCTCCTTGATCCACGGTACAAGGGTAAGGTTGCGGACCTTATGTTACCGTCGCAGAGGGAGCAGAGGATGAGACAACTCCGGGAGGCCTTGCAGAAAGGTCTGTGCAACGCGTTCCCAGAGACTGGGAGGTTACAAACTCCTGGTCCTGGACAACGAGTTGCTGAGGCTTCGGCCAGTCAAAGAAGGAGCGGTGGGGAAGGTGGCCGTCTGACCGATGCGTTCAGACAATTCTTTAGTCCGCAGCCCCAAAGTATGATCGGTTCCAGCAACCATCGCCAGCGTCTGATAAACATGGTGCAGGAATATCTAGGGGCAAGGTCAGACTTGGACACCTTCCCCACCGAAAATCCTCTGGCTTACTGGGTCTTGAGGATGGATCACTGGCCAGAGCTTGCACAGTATGCAATTGAGCTACTGGCCTGTCCTGCATCCAGCGTTCTTTCGGAACGCACATTCAGTGCTGCTGGAGGATTTGTCACGGATCACAGGGTGCGCCTGTCCACCGACTCGGTTGATCGACTGACTTTCATCAAGATGAACCAGTCTTGGATCACCACCAGCTACCACACACCTGATGCTGATATAACAGACTAATTGATTTTAACATGTCACATCCCTTCAAGACTGATGCTGATGCTGAGTGCCTGTGCTGTTATGTTGACTGGCTATCCTCCTCCTCCGAGTCCTCAATGATACGATTGATGATGATAGCTTGGAAGATCATTTTTGTTTATGGGTGCCGCCACCAGTGGCTAAGGCCCAATTTTTCAGCCCCTGTTTTACAGGGGCGTGTAATTACAATTTTTTTAGCAATAATTTGCCATAGGGCTCATTGCTGTGCTCCAAGTACAGTATCTGTGAGGGGTTGGAGTGTTGTGGCACCAGTGCCTAAGGCCCAATTTTTCAGCCCCTGTTTAACAGGGGCGTGTCATTACAATTTTTGAAGCAATACTTTGCAACAGGGCTCATTGCTGTGCTCCAAGTACAGTATCTGTGAGGGGTTGTAGTGTTGTGCCACCAGTGCCTAAGGCCCAATTTTTCAGCCCCTGTTCAACAGGGGCATGCAATTACAATTCTTGATCTAATAATTCACAGCAGGGTCCATTGCTGCACCCACCAAGAGTAACTCTGAGGGCTTACAGTCTTGTGGCAACGCCACCACCACCACCACCACCACGAAAGGCCCAATTTTTCAGCCCCTGTTCAAAAGGGGCATGTAATTACAATTCTTGATCTAATAATTCACAGCAGGGCCCATTGCTGCACCCACCAAGAGTAACTGTCAGGGCTTACAGTGTTGTGGCACCAGCACCACCATCAAAGCCCCAATTTTTACTACCACTGTTCAACAATTATATGTAATTAAAATTCCTGATATAATAGTTGACAGCAGGGCGTTCCAGCACCAACCAAGAGTAACTGAGTGCTTACAGTGTTGTGCCAACACCAACAACTAAGGGGCCTATTTCTGCAGAGTATATACGGCAGGTCCCTACTTTCAAACATCCAACTTACAAACGACTCCTACTTGCAAACGAAAGAAGACAACAGGAAGTGAGAGGAAATCTACCCCTAGAAAGGAAAATTCTCTCCTGTAAGAATAAATATGGGAGAAAGGGGTCTCATCTGTACTGATGCTTTATCAGCAATCCTTGTTTCAAGAAAAACACCACATTTCAAAAACTGTTGTCATTGGGACGGAAAGTGAGGTGAAATGTTCTGAACAGGGGCACAGACAGCAAAACAAATGTTACAGGGGTGATAACCCTTACCTATGTTTCCCAAAAAGTTTAAAAATAGATTTTTGGGCTGGAGCTACACTTCAACAATGTACCTGTTCAAAATTACAAACAGATTCTACATAAGAACAAACCTACAGTCCCTGTCTTGTATGCACCGCCTGTATACGGCTGTTCAGAGTATATAGGGCCTTTTTTATTTTATGTGCGGGGTTCCCCTTAATATCCATACAAGACCCAAAGGGGCTGGTAATGGGCTGGGGTAGGGGGGGGGGGTCATGGGGTAGCTATGCCATTTTTCTTAAAGAATTTCATCCATATTACCGGGACCAGACATTACATTAAAGCCGCAAGCAGTTTTAAATGGCTTTTTTTTCCTTTAGAAGTGTCATTTTGTGCAGGGACAGTTCTAAACACGGGAAACACGTGGCACTTCACAGGCATACTTTAGACACCCCCCAGGTACGATATTTAAAGGAATATTTGACTTTTTTTTTTTCACTTTATGCATCATTAAAATGACTGCTCCCGAAAAACGACCGTTTTTAAAACTTATTTTTGCATTGATACATGTCCCCTGGTGCAGAACCCGGGTTCCCAAACCCTATTTATGACAATAACATGCATAATAGTTGTTATAATTAGCACTTTAGAATTCGAACGTTCGCATCCATTGTATTTAATAGGGTTCTAATGTTCGTTCGAACTTTCGGTCCGTTCGCGGGTTCTGGTGCGAACCGAACCCGGGGGTGTTCGGCTCATCACTACTGTAGAACCTCTGCTAAGGAAGCCTAAAACAACCCCTTCACTTTCCCTGGTGCATGAAACAGTTTCAGTTGCAAATATAATTACGGATAGTTTGAATAAATATCAACCACTTTGATCTTTCTTTTAATGCTGATTGATATAAGCAGGCAACTCGGTGGACTCAAACATTGAAAATCTTTATTGGCTACACAAGAACATCCAGTAAAACATCCAGTTAAGCACCATCTGAGTTCCTTCACAGGTGCAGTTGACCCCCTTTTCAGCTTCATTTGACCTCCTTATCTGATCAAGATGCTTTTGAGTTCCCATTGATTTGAGAAGAAAAGTAGTTCTAATTTGAACAAAGTCACACAGGCCCTAATAGTTTTGGCCAATCTCTCCATCAATGCCCAATTCTTTGTCTAAAGGCAGGCAGCCAAATACTTATGCAACGAAGCCTGACTTGAGCCAAAGATAGCTTCAAGAACTTTTACCCTTTAGCAAGTCTTCTGTTAGACTGGAAGCCAGGATTTCTGTGTACTCTCCAAACAGCCCTTGAGTTTTTATCATCCGGAACTCTTCCACGGTTGTCCTGCCCATTGTAAGAGAAACTGTATTATGAGAAAAAGAGTAGACAGTGAAAAATCCTTTTATCTTGTGGATCTGCTGGGGAAGTTCCTCTTCTCCTCTGTGGTCCATTTCAAAAAGTCTGTGGGTGCTTCCAGAGCTAGAACCAACAATTATCCTATTGATACATAGTTTTTATAGTCTCTTAATATCTGTTGCCGTCTTCATCATTTGTGCAAGCGTGCTCTTCTATGGAGGTATGCTCCAGATATTTTGTACTACTGCATGGCCAGGCTAAAAGCCTCACCTGACCCATAGCTCCCAACTGTCCCTGAATTCGAGGGACTGTCCCTGATTTGGAGCAATGTCCCTCTGTCCCTCTTTCCTCCTCATTTGTCCCTCATTTTGGTCTGATCTATATATATCTATCTACAGTATATAAAAATGCACCTTTTATCTATCAAAAAGTGTTTGCCATTCCCAGTGCTAAACCTTTCACCTGATTTCTAAATTGCTGCATTTGTAAATTCCAAAAGCCAATATAAAGGAATAGTAGTGGTAAAAAAAAGCACTTGTGAGTTTAACCAATCTTGTTTTTTTTGTACAATTCTCCTTTAAGGGGGTGTGGCAAGGGGTGTGTCCTATGCCTGCATACTTTTACTGATAGGTGTCCCTCATTCCTCTCGCAAAAAGTTGGGAAGTATGCCTGACCTCAGTCAACACTAGGCCTAAAACCAACTCAGTGTAATTTCAAAAAGCCCCTGTGATAATACCGACTTATTTGCAATTACTATTACTTGTTCATCTAATCTGCTACTTCTGTTATGGCTTAGTCATAAATCCTTGTTTTTACTTGTGTAGCACACAGACCCTTCCGCTTCACCCATTTGCAGTAAGGCACACCTGCTACTTGCCCGGTATCCAACTCCATGTATGGAGAGGCGAGCGGTGTTAGATTTTGGGCCTTGCGGCGAATTACTTCTCCAGAGTGGATCCCTGGTCTCCGTTGTCTAGGCGGAAGTCCCTTTGTAATAAAGCCAATGTCCACACAGGTGAAAAACCTAAGCAGCAAGGTTTTATTCTTTTCTTAAGGTAAAACTTGGAAGAGAGAGAGAGAGAGAGAGAGAGAGAGAGTAGAAACGACAGAGTAGGGGAAGGTTCAGGCACGCAACACTCAAAGAACACTTTCGTCGCCACTCAAGTCTGAGTGGGTATAGCTCACCCGGATAGTCCCTTTAAGAGCGGTCCTAGCAGCCGGAGTGGAGCACGGATTAAAGCTTTCCTTCCCTTTTTGATAGGATGCGATCAGGAGAATTCCTCTGCCACAGGAATGATTAATGTCCTGAACCTCCACAAATAAAGATGGCGGATCCCTCTTTAGGTTAGTCTCCAGGCCTCTCACCGAGACAGCAGTACCGTCGCTATCTCAGCCGGGACCGATCCTCCCCTAGACTCCTTTCCTAAAGTTGGGCTCCCAAATAGTGGCAGCCTGGCATCCCCCCGTAAGGTGTAGGCCCCAGTCAGCCGAGCCGTGCCTACAAAACAGTGATGCAGCCTCGAGCTGAAGGTGTCCGAGACTGAAGCACACGCACGCACCCCCTGGCCATGAGGGCCACAAAGGTGGGGTAAGCGCCACACGTCCTCCAGGACCAAGGGGTCCCCTGGAGTCCAACCCCCGCCTGATGGTGTCTGCCCCTTAAGTACCCCCTCCCAGCAGGCACAGCAGATTGACCATGCCCACCACACCGCTGCCGAGAGAGGACACCCAATAGTGTCTCAATGAATGAGGAAGAGAGGTGGGGCAGCGACGTCAGGCTCTCCATTCTCATTCATTTAGAGGGTGCTTTGCATTCATTGAGAAAATGCAAAGCATTCTCTGAATGTGTTCCAGTGGCTGACCTCCTATTTGCACAATTCAGCAGGGCAGCCACCCAGCACAGGGCTTGGATGTCAGTGGAGATCACTCGAGTAGCTGTGCCTAAGATTGGGTTCACACTGATACGACACGACATTCATCCGACTTTCATCCTACTTTGCTCTGCGACATCAGTCCTACATTGATCCTACATTGGTCCGACATTCATCCGACATTCATGAACAGGATACTACTTTGATCCGACATTGTGCTAGTCTGACTTGTCCTTTGACCAATCAAAACAATCCCAGGGTGAGATAAATTCCTTTTACTGCTGCTGTAATCACCATGTCGGATGTCAAATGTCGGATGGTTAGGACAAGGATCCTACTTTGATCCGACTTCAATGATATTTAATGGGCTGAAGTAGGATCAAAGTCGGACAGAAGTAGTACAGGGAGCATTTTTAATGTCGGACCGACATGTGTCGGACCAGTTAAGACGGCTCTCATAGGGATTCATTGATTTTCACACGTCATGCGACATGAGCTCCTAATGTCGGAGCATTTGTCGGACAAGTGTGAACCAGGCCTTACAGTGATTTCCAGCTTCTAGTCCAGGGTTTCTCAATAAGGGCTCCTCCAAAGGTTGCTAGGGGTTCTTTGAGCAATGATCAATTTATGTCTCTTAGATAAGTTCCCAATGGCACCATTGATCTTTTTAACTATCAACAAGGGGGTAATTCTTCTCAATGGTCACAAGTGTAAGCAACGCTGTATCCTGGCCTAGGCCAACAAGGCCCAGGCCTAAGGCAGCACTTTGCAGGGGGGCAGCAGGGAAAGAGTCCCCGCCGGCTTGTGCTACACTGTTAGTGTAACGCAAGCTGCTTCTAATTTTGACTGTCCTAACAGCCTGGACCACAAACCTTTCTCACTGTTCTATATGTTGTAGCACACAGACCTTTTCCCTGCCTTTGGCTTGCTTGCAGGTCAAGGCACACCGCACTATATGCCCGTATCCTCTGTCTAAGAGGTCGAGCGGTGTTAGATTTTTGGGTCCTGCAGCTGGGTTCTCCTTCAGTTGGTTCTCATCTCCTAGTTTGTAGGGACAAGTCTCTATTTTTCCCAAGAAAGTTCAATGTCCACACCACTTCAAACTCCAACGCTGATTTGATTTTATAAGCAAAGTTCAACAGACAAGAAAGGTGGATGAGAGAAAGGACAGCAAGGTGTTGGGAGATAAGTCCAGGCACAAACTAATATTGTAGTCGCCACTCGATCCCAAGTGGGTTTAGCTCACCCGGATAGTTCCCTGTAACAGCGGATCCTAGCAGCCGGCGTGATGCTCGAACGTTTACTTGAGTTTTCCTAGAGATCCGATCGGGAGATCCTCTGCCACAGAATCTTTAAGTCCCAAACTTCTCAGCACATGCAACACAAGGACAGGTGCCAGCGACAGCACGTTGCAAGGCCTGTAGTGAATCTTTGAATCCCTCCAGAAGGTTACCGGGCCTCTCCGTCACCATGAATTCTCACCGGTCCCTCAGAAAGGTCTCCTCTTCTTAGAGCGGGTTCCCTCGCAAGGGCACCCTGGGATTCCTCTTTCGGGGATGGGCCCCAGCTAAAGGTGCTGGGCCCAATAGTGGAGTTGCAGCCCCAGGCTAAAGGTGCCTGAGACTGATACACACGCGCACCCCTGGCCTGGAGGGCCGGGAAACGCGAACTGCTCCCCAAAAGATGGCGTCTGCCCCTTATGTATCCTCTCCCAGCATGCACAGCAGGTTAACCACGCCCACCGTACCACTGCCGAGAGAGGACACCCTAAGGCATAGCAATGCCACCCACGGTTCAACCCTGACCCAAGATGGCAGTGCCACCTACAGGCCACAGGGAACTGTACATCGGGCTGCATTACATAGGCAGAAGCTAGTCCTAACAATCAAAGTGGTCTGAGGCTGACTACTGGCTCAGACCAAACCCCTAAATTTAAGTACATAGCACCCCTGAAAGTAAAGGGGCGCTACATGTTTTCTGTTGCACCCTTGGCATGGTTATATCTTCTTAGTCCTCTCCATAAAATTATCAGAAATTTGTGCCTAAAGTAGAACTATAGGCAACACCTTTTTTTTTTCATTTTTTATAGAGTAAGGGAGGGTTATAGCCCCTGTCAGTTTATTTTTTACCATCCCTGTCCCATTGTAGAGATTTCCCTCCACTTCCTACCCCATAGCCAAACAGGAAGTGAGAGGAAATCTATGCAAAATAAAAGGGAATCCATTGCCCCTCAATGGGCCTAAGAACTAGTGTCCCCACTCGAAAATTTCAGGGTGGGTGTTAAGCAGAAAGGGGTGTGGCCTTGACAGGAAGGGGTGGGTCATATATAAATTAGGGGGTGCACAAGTTTCGTCAGGCCTAGGGCCGCACAAAACCTAAATACACTACTGAGTGTAAGGAGCATTCTTCCCACTGACCATCACACTAATGTATGATGAGTTGAAGATATAGTAATTTCTTATCAGGGGTTCCCTGAGACTGGAAATGGATTTAAAGGGCTCCTCTGTATTTAAAAAGTTTGAGAAAGCCTCTAGAGCAGGGGTGCCCAACCAGTGGCCCGCGGAGCCCTCTGATGTGGCCCGCGACCTCCTGCTCTGGGATGGAATAAAAAAGAATAGAATACGGTTATTAAGGGTACGTTTATTACTAAAATCACAGTGTTTATATGGGCATATCTGTTTTGCAGTGGTTACTGGGCTGCTTTCAAACTGATCCACAGGTGCAGAGAAGTGCACCTGCGGGTTACCTGCACTGAGCCATACACTTCTATTACCTGCGAGTTTGGTGTGCTTTCTGAAAAAGTGCAGCACACCTACAGGATATAATAGAAGTCTATGGCAAAGTGCAGCTAACCTGCAGGGATGCCACAGGTGAACTGTGCTGCACCCATGAGGCGGGTAAACAACCGTGCATCAGTGTGAAAGCAGCCTTAGGCCCCTTTCACACTGTCAGTCCGACCAAATCTGACCCTCCATTCACCTATAAGGAGTGGAAGATGTGAATGTACTTGTGTCCGTTTACAAACGCCTACCTCCAATCCAATCCGCAAAAAAAAAAGAGAGAGAGTAGAGTGGGCTCTATAGAGCCGAATAGGCTACCATCCACCCGCTCCACTCATTGTCGCCATACCTGGAATTCTTCTCTAATGCCGCATACACACGATCGGAAATTCCGACAAGAAAACCGTGTTTTTTTTTCCAACGGAATGTTGGCTCAAACTTGTGTTGCATATACACGGTCACACAAATCTTGTCTGAAATTCCGAACGTCAAAAACGCGGTGACGTACAAGACGTACGATGAGCCGAGATCAATGACGTTCAATAGGCAGTCCGGCTCTTCTGCTTGATTCTGAGCATGCATGTTTTTTTGCGTGTCGTAATTGCATACAGATGATCGGAATTTCCGACAAGACTTTTTTCCGTCGGAAAAATAGAGAACCTGCTCTCAATCTTTTCTTGGCGGAAATTCCAACAGAAAAAGTCTGATGAAGCCTACACACGGTCGGAATTTCCGACCAAAAGCTCACATCGGACATAAGTGTTGGATTCTATACTTTACAAAAGGGGTTTCCTATCTGATTATCCTACGAATATACAACTCGCATTTCAACAGCATCTGGCTTACAGTGGAATCCTCCTCTTCCGCTGGACCACAGTCCTTTAAAAGCTTCAATTTATCTGTTCCTGCACCTCTTCCAATGTGTATTTATCATCTTGGCCTTCAGTTCAGCCTAACATGGTGAAGAAAGCATTGATTGGATTCAGTCAGCTGGATGTGAGACCGGGTATCTCTCACTATGAAAAACGGCTTCCTAAGCTCTGAAACACTTTACAGGCCCTAGGGGAGCCTAGAGCAAATTAACACATCCAGTACTGAGCCTCTTCTTATTCTTCCGCAGTGCTGTACTGCCGGCCACATACACATCACATTTTAGTTTTTTATTTGTTAGGAGATGGGCTTTCCGACCCAAGAGAAGCTATAAACACATAAGAAACGCCTGAGCAAAGACCTTCATGGTAGGATCACCAGGTGTTATTTCATTGGGAACTGTAAATTTAAAAATATTAGAAATAATTTTTTTCTAAATGTCTTTGTGAAGGTTTACAATTTACAAATACCATACTGGTGACCCCACAATAGGGATAAAACTTTTTCGCAGAAGGGAGTTTACCACTTCCATACAGGGCACTTATACAGCTTCCTGCCCAGACCAATTTTCAGCTTTCGGCGCTGTTGCACTTTGAATGACAATTGTGCGGTTGTGCTACACTGTACCCAAACTAAATTTTTATAATTTTGTTCCCACACATAGAGCTTTCTTTTGGTGGTATTTGATCACCTCTGTGTTTTTTATTTTCTGCTAACATTTTTAAAAAAGACCGAAAATTTTGAAAAAAAAACATGTTTTTTTTGTTTCAGTTACAAAACTTTGTAAATTAGTAAGTTTTCTCCTTCACTGATGGGCACTGATGGGGCTGCACTGACGGGCACTGATAAGGCGACACTGATGGGCACCAATGAGGCGGCGCGGATGGGCACTGATAGGCAGCGCGGATGGGCACCAATAGGCAGCGCGGATGGGCACCAGTAGGCGGCACGAATGGGCACAGATAGGCGGCACGGATGGGCACAGATAGGCGGCACGGATGGGCACAGATAGGCGGCACGGATGGGCACCGATAGGTGGCAAGGATGGGCACCGATAGGTGGCACGGATGGGCATGGATGGGCACTGATAGGTGGCACTGTAATGTGTTAATGGATGCCAATCAGTGCCAACCAATAATGCCTGCCAATCAGTGATGCCCATTGTGGGCACTGATTGGCATCCATTAGGGGCACTAATTGGCATCCATTAGGGGGCACTGATTTCAATCCCTGGTGGTCTAGGGAGGCATACCTTGTAATGGACATCCCTGGTGGTCCAGTGGCATCCCTGGTGGTCCAGTGTGGGCATCCTCGGGGGGGCTGTGCTGATAATTGATCAGCACAAACCCCCCCTGTCAGAGGAGCAGCCGATCAGCTCTCCTCTACTCGCGTCTGACAGACGCGAGTGAGGAAAAGCCGATTACCGGCTTTTCCTGTTTACATGTGATCAGCCGTGATTGGACACGGCTGATCATGTGGTAAAGAGTCTCCGTCGGAAACTCTTTACCTAGATCGGTGTTGCGGGGTGTCAGACTGACACCCTGCAACAATGATCGCCGCGATGCGCGCCCCCGGGGGCGCGCAGCGGCTTAAAATCCTGAGGACGTCATATGACGTCCAGTCAGGATTTTAAAACCACTTTGCCGCCGTCAATCCGCTATAGGGCGGGCGGCAAGTGGTTAACATGACACATGGTCACTCATTAAGATTAGAAGAAAAGAGGTTTAACCTTACACTGCGTAGAGGGTTCTTTACTGTAAAGCCTCGGACACACGACCGATTTTCTCGGCAAAAAACGTCAAGAAACCTGCTGGGAGAGCTTTCTTGCCGAGAAAACCGTTCGTGTGTATGGTTTCTCGGCGAGAAAACTGCCGGGAATCTCGACGAGAAAAATAGAGAACCTGCTCTCTATTTTCTCGTCAGGATTCTCGTTTTTCTCGTCGAGATTCTCGTCGGCCTGTTTTAGTATGGCGTAAATGGCCTCTTGTGAACAAGCTGTCCTCACTGTTCTCAAAAGAATGCCCCATTTATTTAACCACTTCCGGACCGCCGCACGACTATATACATCGGCTGTTTGAAGAGGGATATCTCTGTTATGGCAGCAGCTAGCTGCCATAACTTAGATATCCTCGTCTTCAGCCGTCGGTCCGGTTTCTGATAATGGTGGTCTCTGCGGTGAATTCGCCGCAAGATCACCGTTATGGGCGGCGGGAGAGGGCCCCCCCTCCCGCTGCTCTCCCGATGTCAAAACGTCACTTCCACCCATAGCTCTTAAAGGGCCATTTTTTTTTGTCAGTTTTTCAAATGCCAATTTATTTTTATTTTTTTAATATTGTATTTTAGTGTAAATATGAGATCTGAGGTCTTTTTGACCTGTCATGCTTTTTTCTATTACAAGGGATGTTTACATTCCTTGTAATAGGAATAAAAGTAACACAATTTTTTTTTTATTTTTTAAAAGAACAGTGTAAAAAATAAAAATAAAAGGTAAAATAAAGAAAAAAATAAATAAAAATGTAAACGCGCCCATCCCGCTGAGCTTGCCTGCAGAAGCGAACGCATACGTGAGCAGCACCCGCATATGAAAACAGTGTTAAAACCACACATGTGAGGTATCGCCGCGATTGTTAGAGCGAGAGCAATAATTATAGCACTAGACCTTCTCTGTAACTCAAAACATGCAACCTGTAGAATTTTTTAAATGTCACCTATAGAGATTTTTAAGGGTAAAAGTTGGTCGCCATTCCACGAGCGTGTGTAACTTTGAAGCGTGACATGTTGGGTATCAATTTACTTGGCGTAACATTATCTTTCACAATATAAAAAAAAAAAAAATTGGGCTACTTTTACTGTTATTTTATTTTTTAATTAAAAAAAAGTGTATTTTTTCCAAAAAAAGTGCGCTTGTAAGACCGCTGTGCAAATACGGTGTGAGATAAAGTATTGCAATGACCGCCATTTTATTCTCTAGGGTATTAGAAAAAAGATGTATAATGTTTCTAAGTAATTTTCTAGCAAAAAAAAATTGTTTTTAACTTGTAAACAACATATCTGAAAAAGAGTCTCGGTCCTTAAGTGGTTAAGGATACGAAAACAGATACGTTTTTGCCCTTGTATGTTGGGCCACCCATTTAGAGAGGTTGTTTTGTTTCCCCAATGTACCGATCTTACACTGGACACTGGGCAGATAAAACAAACTCTCAACTGGTGGCCCAACATAGGAGGGTAAATTCTCAGGACTCAGGAATTTTCCTACGTTTTAAAGAAGAATTCCAGGTATAGCATTTTTTACATAGTTCAGCTTGGACCATCAGTATGTATGTGCCATACCTGTGGGATCCCTCTAAAAACTGGAAGTGTAGTAGACACCATTACTCCAGTGATCTCTACTAGCTTCCAGTCTTTGTGCCGAGTGGCTGTCCTGCTGTATAGTGGAACACAGGAGGGTCAGCCACTGGGCATGGGCGCCATTCAGAGAATCCTCCTCTAATTGGACAAGGTGGAGGGCATTGACATCACTGCCCCATCTCTACACCTGCAAAATCTATACCTAAAATTCCTCTTTAATGTGACCGATAAACTGTACAACTCAATTGAAAAACATACTTAAATCTTTTAAGGGGGGGGGGGGATAAAAAAAAATGTAATAATGTGGTTACATAAGTGTGCACACCCTCTTATAACTGGGGATGTAGCTGTGTGCAGATTTAAGCAATCTCATTCAAACTCATGAAAATTGGAGTCAGTACACACCGGCCATCATTTAAAGTCCCTCTGATTAACCCCAAATAAAGTTCAGCTGTTCTAGTAGGTCTTTCCTGACATTTTCTTAGTCTCATCCTACAGCAAAAGCCATGGTCCGCAGAGAGCTTCCAAAGCATTAGAGGAATCTCATTGTTAAAAGGTATCAGTCAGATGAAGGGTACAAAAGAATTCCCAAGGCATTAGATATACCATGGAACACAGAAGACAGTCATCATCAAGTGGAGAAAATATGGCACAACAGTGACATTACCAAGAACTGGACGTCCCTCCAAAATTGATGAAAAGTCGAGAAGAAAACTGGTCAAAAAGGCTGCCAAGAGGCCACATTAAAGGAGCTGCAGGAATATCTGGCAAGTACTGGCTGTGTGGTACATGTGACAACAATCTCCCGTATTCTTCATATGTCTGGGATATGGGGTAGAGTGGTAAGACGGACGCTTTTTCTTACCAAGAAAAACATCCAAGACTGGCTACATTTTGCAAAAACACATCTGAAGTCTCCCAAAATTATGTGGGAAAATGTGTTATGGTCTAAGGAAACCAAGGTTGAACTTTTTGTTCATAATTCCAAAAGATATGTTTGGCGCAAAAACAACACTGCACATCACCAAAAGAACACCATACCCACCGTGAAGCATGGTGGTGGCATCATGCTTTGGGGCTGTTTTTCTTCACCTGGAACAGGGGTCATAGTCAAGGTAGAGGGAATTATTAACAGTTCCAAATACCAGTCCATATTGGCACAAAACCTTCAGGCTTCTGCTAGAAAGCTGAACATGAAGAGGAACTTCATCTTTCAGCATGACAACGACCCAAAGCAAACATCCAAATCAACAAAGGAATGGCTTTACCAGAAAAAGATTAAAGTTTTGGAACGGCCCAGCCAGAGCCCAGACCTGAATCTGCTTGAAAATCTGTGGGGTGATCTGAAGAGGGCTGTGCACAGGAGATGCTCCCGTAATCTGACAGATTTGGAGTGTTTTTGCAGAAGAAGAGTGGGCAAATATTGCCAAGCCAAGATGTGCCATGCTGATAGACTCATACCCAAAAACACTGAGTGCTGTAATAAAATCAAAAGGTGCTTCAACAAAGTATTAGTGTAAAGGGTGTGCAAACTTATGCAACCATATTATTTCATTTTTGTATTTTTACTTCCCTCCACTTAAAAGATTTCAGTTTGTTTTTCAACTGAGTTGCACAGTTTATAAATCACACTAAAGGTAGAAAAAGTTCTGAAATTATTTATCTTTGTCTCATTTTTTTACATCACAGAAACCTGACATTTTAACAGGGGTGTGTAGACTTTTTATATCCGTGGTATATTGTAAATGTATACTATATGAAACCAGTTTCAAATGATAGAGGTTTAAGGGTGCAGCCAGACGCTTAATTCTACTTTTTAAGGATTTTCTTGCCCATTTTTATTAAAACAAGTTTTTTAAGAAAACAAAATCAATGAGTTTCCCTCACAGGGGTTTCCCATAACCATAGTCGGGTCTCTAATAGGCGCCCTGCACACACCTGACCAATTATTGTAATGGTTGTTCACAAAACCTGGTCCCAGGATTGGAGACTTCATCCCTCACAAATCTCTGTAAAGTCTCCGGACTCAAGGCCTCAAACCAGGAAAAACTAGTTTCATCTGAATGAGAAAAACACGTTGGAGCTCCTCAACCTGCCTGGATGAGAACCCTGGGTGACACAAAACCCCTTTTTTCACTATGACAGGGCAGAGCACTGCCACAATATATTTAAAAAAATGGGGCAGAGTCAATGGACCATTGTTTTTTTTTTGCAGTTTTCTATACTGCTACAAACATACATACATGGGCGTAGCATAAGGGGTTGCAGGGGTCACAATCGCAACCCCGCCCCTAGCTCCAGGGGGCCCCAGCAGCCTCCCTGTCATATTATCATATCCTCCACAAAGTCCAGCTCCGATCTGCCCTAGGGCCTCACAGCCACGCTCCAGTACTGGGCTTCTACTTTGCCTTCCACAGTCCACACCCCTCCAATCTCATTGGCTAGGGAGAAGCTGTGAGCCATTTCCTGAATGGAGAGGAGCACGAGGTGACAACAGCCCAGGATGGGGAAGTGTCTGTGCTGTGTGCTGGCAACATGGAATGGTAACCGTGCTTAGCGAGGCAAGAGAAGGAGAGTGCCGTCCTATAGCCACGATGGGACCGATGTCACTGGTGAGATAAGACACCGCTCATTCAGTGTCTCTTAGTCACCAGCTGGGATTCTCTGTACCCCCACCCAGGGATGCCCGCTTACACCACTCCGGGAGGTGACCTTCTAGACCAGATCTAAGTTGCACCCCCCCCCAAAGCCCCCTGACCACCCCTCTGCCCTGGATGCTATGCCCAGCTGCTGAGCTCATTTCCCATTACAGCACTCTATACTGTTCCTCCTCTGCAGGGCTGAAATCACATTCCTTTACAACACAGCCAGTTAGCCATGATCTGCACAGGGTGTATCTGCCTACTTCAACTACACTGTCATTCTGACCGGAGAATTTCACAGGTCAGAACGGCCACATAAAAGCCAGAAACAGCCTGTGAAGACAGAGACTGTGTGTAAAGGAATATGATTGTAGTGTGGGGTGGAGGGGAGGAGCTGTATACAGTGCTGGGAAGAGAAAGGAGCTCTGCCAAGTGACCTGCCAGGGGTCCCTGTCCTCTGATTCTCCAGTGGTGATCCCTGTCCTCTGATGTAAAGAGGAACTCTGGGAACTCAAAACTCTTACGCCACTTTGAGTATCTTGGCGTGCGGTGGATGTATCTGCACGCATGGTGGAAGTGGTGGGTGGTAATGGGGGGCCAGGTTAACTTTTGCATCGGGGCCCACAAGCTTCAAGCTGCACCTCTGCATACATACACTTTTTTTTTTGGTGCTTACCCTAAAGAAAATAACCCATGCAATAATCTTTTGTGAATGGTCTGTTCTCCATGATATACTGTTACGGTGCAGCTACAGACCGGCTGAATGTAATTATTGTAATGTTATTTATAAATGTATTAAAGCCTTACTAAACCCAGGAGCCTGCATTCGCTATATCTGATCTCCCACAGTACACAGAACATGGAAATGCAATTATTTTAGTAAATATAAACTGCTAAATACCTTTTCTCATCAGCAGTATATAGCAGTCTTGTGCCTTCTATGAGTGTCTGGTTAAAGCTTGTAGGAGGAGTTTTTCATTCTGCTCTGACTGTCCTATGAGGCTGCAGGACCCCTGACCCCCTCTGTTCGGACAGTGCTGATTGGCCCTGTGCTGATCACATACACCTCTCTAGCAATACACAGCAAATCTGAGCATGTGCAGAGTGTCCCCTAGCCTCTGTACTATCCGGAGACGGTTTGGGGCACAGGTATCAAACTGGCGGCCATCCAGCTGTTGCAGAACTACCATAAGTCCCATTAGGCATTGCAAGGCTGACAGTTCCAAGCATGACTCTGACAGGTAGAGGCATGATGGGGATTGTAGTTCCATAACAGCTGGAGGGCCGCCAGTTTGACATCCCTGGCCCCGGACCCTGAAAGAAGGGGAGGATCAGAGAAGACAGGCTTAAACAGCCTTTTTACACAATTCGGAGGATTAACCCCTTAGGTTCCACAGTGAGTATAACAAGCATGCTTTACTGCATATACAGACTGATTTTACTGTTGTGGGCTTAGTAAAACTTTAATTTATTATTAATTATTATTGTTATTATTTTATAATTTATAAATGTATTTATCAATATAAATAAGTGAGGTTACATATTCACTGTGCACTGTGGGAATTGCCCAGGGTTGCTGTCACTGACTTGTTATGGGAATTTGCTGTAACAGGGCACTAATTTTAGACATCAATATTATCGATTTCCAGCTCTATTACCATAGTGAAAAAATCTGACATTTCAAGCTTTCTATTAATCTTTGTTAAAGTATTACCGTATGCTTTTCCTTATTCCATGGGACATGAGAAAATCTTAACCACTTGACCCCCAGGCCAATTCTGACATTTCCCTCATACATGTAAAAATCTGCATTCTATTGCTAGAAAATCACAAACATTATATATATTTGTTTTAAGCAGAGGCCCTGGAGAATAAAAAATGTTTTTTGTAGCAATTTTTTATGTCGCACGATATTTGCAAAGTGGCTTTTCAAACGGAAACTTTTTAGAAAAAAAATACACTTTAATGGACTTCAGTGCACACAAACACAATATAATACCCAATTTTATAGTAAAATATAAATGATGATGTTACTCCGAGTAAACAGATACAAAGCCTGTCACACTTTATGTCTGTGGAATGGCAACAACCTATGGTACATTCAATTATTCATGGGTGGTGCTTTAAAAACTAGACATGTGCAATTCGTTTAGTTCCAAGTTAGTTTAACGAATTTTGACAAATTCGTTAATTCCGAAATCTTCGAATTTCCAAATTTTCGAATTTCCGAATTTCATAAATTCCGATTTTTAGAAATTCCGAATTTAATGAAATCCGAATTTTCTGAATTTCCGAAAAAAGCTAAAAAACGAATGAAACGAAAACGAAAATGAACACATTTTTTGGCAGTGCACATGTCTAAAAAACCTTTACAGGTTTCCAGTTTAGAGTTACACAAGAGGTCTGGTGCTGGAATTATTGTTCTCGCTCTCGTGTTCACGGCCTTACCTCACGTGTGTGCCTACGTGCGTGTGAGCATTTGCACATGAGCAAGCACAAGGGTGCTTTATTTTATTAGTATTTTTTTTGTTTACATTTATTTTTTTTACACTTCATTTTTTTTAATCAAATTTATTGCCAATACAAGCATACCTCCCAACTTTTTGAGATGGGAAAGAAGGACACCTATTGGCAAAAGTATGTAGGCATAGGACACACCCCCTGTCACGCCCTCCTTAAAGGAGAATTATACAAAAAAAAAATGATTAGTTTAACTCACAAATGCTTTTTTTTTTACCACTACTATTCATTTATATTGGCTTTTGAAACTTACAAATGCAGCCATTTAGAAATTGGAGGAAAGGTTTAGCACTGGGAAAGACTTTTTGAAAGTGCATTTTATATACTGTACAACTACAGGTGGTCCCCGGGTTACAAACCAGATAGGTTTGTTCTTAACCACTTCAGCCCCAGAGGATTTGGCTGCCAAATGACCGGGCCACTTTTTGCGATTCGGCACTGCGTCGCTTTAACTGACAATTGTGCGGTCGTGCCATGTGGCTCCCAAAGAAAATCGATGTCCTTTTTCGTGCGTCCATAGATGCCGAATGTAGGACTCTGCCCCGAAAAAAGCACGTGTGGGTTTATCCAATCTTGTTTTTTTGTACAATTCTCCTTTAAGAGGGTGTGGCAAGGGGTGTGTCCTATGCCTGCATACTTTTGCTGATAGGTGTCCCTCATTCCTACCTCCTCAAAAAGTTGGGAGCTATGATACAAGGGATGAACAACATCCCTTGTGATAGCATGGGCCATGACAGGTCCTCCTTATGGAGAGATCTGGAGTCTGTTACATCCCATATCTCTCCTCCTGACCTCCATAGCATCTGATCAAACTGAGATCGGTTTGATCAGATGCTGTACAAGCTGATAATGTGACAAATCCCTTGTTGCTTCTGGTTTCTGATGTCGGAGAAGGGGGGAAGGAACTTCAGTGCATGGGATCAGACTGGTCGTATTGATCCTGGGGTCCCCGGTGGGATGGGAGGGCTCATGGAAAGGCAGCGACAGCAGTGGTGGAAGGGGGTCCCCCTTCTGCCACCTGTAAAAGTGGTTGAGCAGCCTTATAGCTGCTCAGATCACTTTTACAAGAAAGAGAAACTCGTGCAGGAAAAAAAAAAGCATACCAGGATCATTGTGGCTACAACCATGATCCTGGTATAAGCACCTCGATATGAGGCCATATATATACATACTGTGACATTGGGGTGGTTAAATAAGCCAGCATTGCACAACCTGGAGTCCACCTGATGAAGACACAAGAGTATCCGCAGAGTTCATACAAAAAAACGGATCCACTGTCTGTATCATTTTGGGCACAATTACATGTTCTGTAAGACTACTTAACCACTTGTGGACCGCCCATAATACATATACTGTGGCAGGGTGGCCGTTCTGCACCGGATTACGTATCTAGTACATGAGCCAACACTTTTGGGTCTGGGACACGCATGTGCGCTGCTGGCGACCCCCTCCTGCTGTGATTAGACACAGCGGGAGCTGATCTGTCGGTACTGCAGACTCGACGTCCACTGGCACCCACTGATCATTAGACAGAGAACCAGAACGGTGATTGACCACCGTTCTGTCAGTAGGGAAGGCATGGATCCTGTGTCTCTGCAAAGCAGGAACATGGATCCATGACTCCCCCTAGTAAAAGCACCTACCACATAGTACACAAACACTGGCTAGGCACACAGTTAACCCTTTGATTGCCCCTGATGTTAACCGCTTCCCAGCCAGTGTCATTCGTACAGTGACAGTGCATATTTTTATGAATATAAAAGTGATCAACGAATATAAAAGTGATCATTTCTCAAATATATATACATACAGGTCATACAGGTGAATATTGAAAAAGTGAAAACAGAACATTCAATATTGTAAAGTGACAAAAATCCTGGGTGTCACAGCAAATAAAGTGCAAAGTGGTTGAAATGAAATTCCGAAACGTCCATCCAAACATACCGTATATACTCGAGTATAAGCCGAGTTTTTCAGCACATTTTTTTGTGCTGAAAATGCACCCCCCTCGGCTTATACTCGAGTCACCTTTTTGCGCCTGATCTCCCGGATTTTGGGGACCCCAATCTTGGCACACATGTAGCCCCACTATTTCTCTACAGGTGTGCAAAGTTTGTTGTCCAGGGGACCTACGGCCGGGGAGCACCGATTTTTCAAACCGGGCACCCCTTCCATAGACACTCTAATGTTAAACTGTAATTTCTCCAGTGACTTTGGGGACCCGGTACCGGCCGGTCGTAGGTCCCCTGTTCCTTAAACTTGGCACACATGTAGCCCCATTTCTCCTGTACAAGTGTGCAAACATTGTTGTCTGGGGGACCTACGGCCGGGGAGCACTGATTTTTCAAAACCGGGTACCCCTTCCATAGACTCCTATGTTAAACGTCAGTCTAGTCATGGGCACAGTGAGGCATGGGCACAGTGAGGCATGGGCACACTGAGGCATGCACATGGACACAGTGAGGCAAAGTGAGGCACAGTGAGGCATACAGATGGACACCCTAGGCTTATACTCAAGTTAATACGTTTTCCCATTTTTTTGTGATAAAATTAGGTGCCTCGGCTTATATTCGGGTCGGCTTATACTCGAGTATATACGGTATATAAACAGTCCTTCGAATTAAACTTTTTAATTGCATTTAAAAAACCACTGCACTGTGCAAATACTGTGTGACATAAAAATTGCAAAACACGCCAGTTTATTCTCTAGGGCCTCTGCTTTATAAAAATATATAATGTTTGGGGGTTCTAAGAAATTTAATATATAAAATAATTAAATAAAAAAATGTTACATGTGAACAAACAGTGTCAGAAAAAGACCTAGAGCTGAAGTGGTAGCTCTTCTTTGAATGGAAAAATGGTTGTGTCTGAAAAAACAATGTAAGAAAATATCACAGAGCGAGTACCATGTATATTATCTGCTCTATATAATGATGATGATAAACAATATATTATTATTATTATTATTATTATTATAATACAGGATTTATATAGCGCCAACAATATACTTCAAGCTTGTATAAATCTCCACTTTGAAGATTAAATCCCATAGACCCGCAGTGCATTATGGGAGCCAACCAAGCCCACTTGACCGTCTGCTCTACAGTAATTGCATGGAGGAGAGAGAGTGGTACCAGCTGTCATTTATTTATTATTTAACGCTTTGGCCCGGGTCACATGTCATAAACCTTAATAAAAGCCCTGTAATTGACTATTTATTGATTCTCTTAAAATGAAAAGACAGAAAAAAAAATTGAGCCATTCAATCCAATCTTTAGGCTTTAGCATATAAGCCAGCAGGAATTGCATATTCCCTAATTTGATGATTTTAACTGCATGGACAAAGTGTGGGGATCACTATAACCTGCTAAAATTTTTATTTATTAGTATTACATGTACTTATATAACGCTGTCAATTTACGCAGGGCTTTCCATATACAGTATATTGTACATTCACATCAGATAAACATAAATCTTTAATCCTATAAAGTATATAAAAAATGTATAAATGAATATAAAAAAATATAAACTATTGCAGCATAATGCCTCGTACACCCGACCGTTTTTTCCGACGGGAAAACTGCCATGAGAGCTTTTGGCCGGGAATCCCGGCCGTGTGTATTCTCCATTGCAGTTTTCCAGACGAGAAAACTGCCTGAAAAAAAAGGGAACCAGCTCTCTTTTTTCCCGCCGGGATTCCCGGCGGACTTTTTCTCGTCGGGAAAACCGGTCGTGTGTATGCTTTTCCGAGGGAAAAAAAAAACGCGCATGCTTAGAATCAAGTATGAGACGGGAGCGCTCGTTCTGGTAAAACTAGCGTTTGTAATGGAGATAGCACATTTATCACTCTGTAACGGACTGAAAAGCACGAGGCTGAAAAGCACGAATCGTCTCTCACTAAACTTTTACTAACACGAGGATCAGCAAAGGCAGCCCAAAGGGTGGCGCCGTTTGAATGGAACTTCCCCTTTATAGTCCCGTCGTACGTGTTGTACGTCACCGCGCTTTGGACGGGCGGTATTTGGCCTGACCGTGTGTATGCAAGGCAGGCTTGAGAGGAATCCCGTCTGGAAAAACTTTGTTTTTTTCCTGCCGGAAAAAAACGGTTGTGTGTACGAGGCATCATAACAATGGAATGTTTTTGCTCCAAAATGCACAACTGAGAAAATTTGGAAAGAAAAATCATCACAAAGGCCAACAAATCACTTTAAAGCAGGGTAAGGTTATGAAAAAATAAAATGGAAAGAGTATGGCACAACTGCAAACCTACCAAAACATGGCTGTCCAACTAATTGACAGGCCGGGCAAGGAGAACATTCATCAGAGAAGCAGCCAAGAGGCCCTTGGTAACTCTGGAGGAGTTGCAGAGATCCACAGCTCAGGTGGGAGAATCTGTCCACAGGACAACTATTAGTCATGCACTCCACAAATCTGGCCTTTATGGAAGAGTGGCAAGAAGAAAGCCATAGTTGAAAGAAATTCTTGAAAAAGTCACGTGACTAATGACGTAACGTGTAGGAGGAGATGGTGACATCACTTCCGGTCACGGCCAAGACCGGCAGTAGTGATTTTAATTGACACTGCTTGCTTTTAACCTAGATGTAAGGCATTATGTTTTAATAAAATGATTTCTTCTGTGAAAATACTACACTATGGAGTTCTTATTGGTCTTGTATGGCCTGTGAATGGAGGAGAGGAGGAAATCTAATACAGCATAGTGGATATTTATCCTTGATTATTGAGCCATATACCACATTCCTGGGTTTATGCTATAAGGAGAGGACAGTGGAATGAGATTTTCCATAAAGGATCCATATATTAGCCTTGTCAGACCAGCTGTGGATTTTGATGCAGGAGAGGAGAGGAGAGTGGAACGTGAGCTGCCATAAGGATATATATATATATATATATATATATATATATATATTAGGGCTGCGGAAATTAACGATTAATTGTTCAATTAATCGTTAATTTCTTTGACCGATCAAAATAATTTTGATCGAGGACGATCCGCGGAGTGAGCTCCGCGATCTCATCCATAGGAAAGGCCGCGGCTTCGGCCTAGCTCCGGAGCCGCGGCCATCTTGGTCCACCCAGCGGCGCGCCAACGTCATCATCAGCCGCCGCCTGCTTGTGCCTGCGAGTCTGCGGACGGTTCTGCCTGAATGTTAAGGTATGGGGGAGATGTGGGCAGATGTGGACATTACGGGGGAGATGTGGACATTACTGTATGGGGCAGATGTGGACATTACTGTATGTGGGAGCAGATGTGGACATTACTGTATGGGGCAGATGTGGACATCACTGTATGTGGGAGCAGATGTGGACATTACTGTATGGGGGGCAGATGTGGACATCACTGTATGGGGGAGCATATGTGGACATTACTGTATGGGGGGCAGATGTGGACATCACTGTATGGGGGAGCAGATGTGGACATCACTGTATGGGGGAGCAGATGTGGACATTACTGTATGGGGGAGCAGATGTGGACATTACTGTATGGGGGAGCAGATGTAGACATTGCTGTATGGGGGAGCAGATGTGGACATTGCTGTATGTGGGAGCAGATGTGGACATTACTGTATGTGGGAGCAGATGTGGACATTACTGTATGTGGGAGCAGATGTGGACATTACTGTATGGGGGCAGATGTGGACATTACTGTATGGGGGCAGATGTGGACATTACTGTATGGGGGGCAGATGTGGACATTACAGTATGGGGGGCAGATGTGGACATTACAGTATGGGGGGCAGATGTGGACATTACAGTATGGGGGGCAGATGTGGACATTACAGTGTGGGGGGAGATGTGGACATTACATTGTGGGGGGAGATGTGGACATTACAGTGTGGGGGGCAGATGTGGACATTACAGTGTGGGGGGCAGATGTGGACATTACAGTGTGGGGGGCAGATGTGGACATTACTGTATGGAGGGCAGATGTGGACATTACAGTATAGGGGGCAGATGTGGACATTACAGTATGGAGGGAGATGTGGACATTACAGTATGGGGGGCAGATGTGGACATTACAGTATGGAGGGAGATGTGGACATTACAGTATGGGGGGCAGATGTGGACATTACAGTATGGGGGGCAGATGTGGACATTACAGTATGGGGGGAGATGTGGAAAATGGGAAAAACTGTATGTGCGTTATAATTAATCGAAATTAGTCGATTAATCGATTTTAAAAAAATCGATTAATCGAACACGAAAATTTTAATCAGTAACAGCCCTAATATATATATATATATATATATATATATATATATATATATATATATATATAGCACCAAAGCGCCACTATACCTGCCTTTTTAAAAGTCAGCAGCTACAAATACTGCAGCTGCTGAGTTTTAAAATAGGGCGCCCGCAATGTCCTCACCTGAAGCCGCCCTCGGCTCCCGGGTGGAGGTGCTGCCATCTTCAGTAAGGGATTCAGGAAGTGAAGCCTTGGAAGGGTGGCTCTCAGCATCCAGAAGCATGACACAGAACTTCTCCTGGAGCATTGCAACCACAACTTAGACGTTCTAGGGTTTCTCCAGTGATGTTTTTAGCATAGAATAAAGGTAGATCAGCATGGCCTTCAGGCACACAGCCTGCATGTAGAAAAGTTAGCACCCTCTAAGCTTGGGCTCCAGTCCCGGGGAAAACTGCAGAACACGCCTCTGCAATGAGCATCTGCACAGCCACTTATAGTTTCTACCACAAGCACATATGGCACAGTGACAACTCAGGAGAGCAAAGGGAGACAGCAACAAAGTGTTGGCACTCTATAATAGTAGGTGACTGAACAAGGACCTTCATGACAGGGTCACCAGGTATTTTAATGAAAGTTGCAGACTTATTTCTGAAATTATATACAGTGGGGCAAAAAAGTATTTAGTCAGCCACCAATTGTGAAAGTTCTTCCACTTAAAAAGATGAGAGAGGCCTGTAATTGTCATCATAGGATCTGAGTCCCTGGCGGCGTAGTGTGTTACTGATGGTAGCCTTTGTTACGTTGGTCCCAGCTCTCTGCAGGTCTATCACTAGGTCCCCCGTGTGGTTCTGGGATTTTTGCTCACCGTTCTTGTGATCATTTTGACCCCACGGGGTGAGATCTTGCGTGGAGCCCCAGATCGAGGGAGATTATCAGTGGTCTTGTATGTCTTCCATTTTCTAATTATTGCTCCTACAGTTGATTTCTTCCCATCAAGCTGCTTGCCTATTGCAGATTCAGTCTTCCCAGCCTGGTGCAGGTCTACAATTTTGTTTCTGGTGTCCTTCAACAGCTCTTTGGTCTTCACCATAGTGGAGTTTGGAGTGTGACTGTTTGAGGTTGTGGACGGGTGTCTTTTATACTGATAACAAGTTCAAACAGGTGCCATTAATACAGGTAATGAGTGGAGGACAGAGGAGCCTCTTAAAGAAGAAGATACAGGTCTGTAAATGGCCAGAAATCTTGCCTGTTTGTAGGGGACCAAATACTTATTTTCCACCATAATTTGCAAATAAATTATTTTCAAATCAGACAATGTGATTGTCTGGATTTGTTTCCACATTTTGTCTCTCATAGTTGAGGTTTACCTATGATGACAATTACAGGAATCTCTCATCTTTTTAAGTGGGAGAACTTGCACAATTGGTGGCGGACTAAATACTTTTTTGACCCACTGTACACTTTAAAGCGGACCTTCACATTTCTCACCTACTTGCTATCATTTCACTCTTACAGACTACAGACACAAGGACTGGGCTGTCACTGCTGCCCTCACACTGCAACTATCATTCCCCTATCTCCGGACAGAAGTGAAGTGTAAGCCCAAAAGACTGGGCTGCCACATCTACACAGAGGTCACAGCTGCCAGATAGCATCAATGGTTCTGTGTGAGAGCATAATGGTCAGTTCCTGAGTCGCCACTGACGTCACCCATTCATGGACACTAGAGAGCAGGAGGCGGCGCAATACAGACTACCTTGGTGGTGAAAGACCGCTGGCCACAACTTACTTGCCCACTTCTTAAAGGGAAAGTGTCACCTTACCTTAGGATACCATTCGGATACTTACACCAAGTACTGTGGAATTTGGCCAAATTTGAGCGCTCCAATGACAGAACTTTGGGCCCCAATGGCTAAACTGCACTGGCCAGTGGGAGGGGCTTGGAAAGCCTGAAGGACATTTCAGAACCCCCCTTTTGTTAGTGTAGCACCTGCCTAGATAGGATGCCACAGGCCTAATAGCAGGTCTTTGCCACCGACCTGAATTGACTAGATGTACCGCTGCCACCGGTCACAGAACATGAATTACCTTCCTTAATGAATAGGCCTTTGTTGGAGAAAGACATCCATCCAAGAGGTCTCCTGAGGTCCACCCGACACTGGCAATATGCTGCACCAGCTTCACAAAGGGTCCCCTCTCCGGTCCCCTACGCCCTGAATTCAGGCGTCCAACACCCGGGGCACCTTAGGACGATCCCTCCCTCGCGGGACCCAGAGGAAGATACTGGGCCTTAGGCCTCCAGATGAGCACCTCACCCCAGACTGAAGGTGTCTGGGATGGAACACGAACTCCTCGTGTACAGGCCAAGGGCGCCTGTACACCGAACACAGACAGCAGCCCTCAGGCTGAAGGTGCCTGGGACTCGGACTCCTAGGCGAAGATGTCCGCCCCCTTTATACCCTCTCCCAGCAAGCACAGCGGGTTCCCCGCCCCGCAGTACAGCTGCCGCAAGAGGTCACAAAGGGTACGGCACTGCAGTAGTGGTTCAACCCCGGCTCAGAGCGACAGCGCCACCCACTGAGCCGCAGGGAACTGTGCACCAGTGATGTCCTCACCCGAACAGAATACAACCCTATTCTTCCAATCGGTGCATCTGGGTCATGCTACCACCCAGATGCCTCCCCTAAATAGTACATGCCCGCTACACTAGATTAATCATTGATCCAGAGTGAGTGATGGTTTCTGTGTTTCTGGCTGCCTCTACACTAATCAGGGAAAATAACCCGCAGCAATCAGTGGCCCAGGGGTGAGCACTAAATTAGGACCCCCCTAGTTTCAGGGTTCAGGTGCAGAGACACTTGTCGGAATTTCCGACAAGAAAAGTTCGATGTGAGTTTTTCGTCGGAAATTCCGACCGTGCGTATGCTTCATGGGAATTTTCCTGTCGGAATTTCCGAGAAGAAAAATTTGAGAGCTGGTTCTCAAATTTTCCCGACCAAAAAAAATCAGAAATTCTGATCGTCTGTAGCAATTCCGACGTGCGAAATTTCTACGCATGCTCAGAAACAATTTGACGCATGCTCGGAAGCATTGAACTTCATTTTCTCGGCTTGTCGTAGTGTTGTACGTCACCGCGTTCTTGACGGTCGAAATTTCAGAGAACTTGTGTGACCGTGTATGTATGCAAGCCAAGCTTGAGCGGAATTCCGTCGGAAAAACCATCCAAGGTTTTTCCGACGGAAATTCCGATCGTGTGTACGCGGCATAAGGGTAGATTCACAACAGGTGTGGTAGAACTGCATTGGTTGGCTATTCCAATGCAGTCCCACCACAAGACAAGGCAAAATGTCTGGTCTCCTACCTGGCCAGTGCACACCACTGTGTTGCGGAGGTGAGCGCTGAAAAAAACTTCTGCATTCGCTACTTTTTTCCAGCGCAGAGCAGTGCGGGGCAATTTACAGCCCCCAACAGTGTGGCCGCCAATAGAACTTAACAAAATATCATTGTGTGACATTTCAATAAAGCTTGTAAAAAAAAAAAAAAGGAAAGTGAACTGTGCAATGTTCCACGATCAAGGCATTAGCACTGCAGTCATCCCATCGCACACCAGCCGCTGCATTGAGAATGTGCCCCTATTGTTCCTGGTGTTGTACCAATTATACTGTTTTGCTGCCTCGTTGGGAGTATTTTCCAAATTAATCCTCTTTCTTTAGCCTTGGCATGTCAGAAGATGTAGTATTACCGGAGAGGTTGTTGCCATCTCAAACCAGGGAACCCATACATTAGTGGCTCCTTCTGGGATAAGTTTTAGGTTTATGAAGGACAACCCAAAATATAAAAGTCAAAAATTACTTCCCAAAAAATAATTACTCAGAAATGTAACACGGTAAAACATACATTGTGGTTACCCTTTATTTCAAATGAGTCTATGAGAAGAAGGCAGGGTTTGGAAATACTGTACACCAAAAGGAACCCCTGACACTATAACAAAACTTAATTACACTAAGTGCCGGTTCACACAGGGGCAACCCGACTTACAGCGCAACTTTGCAAGGCGATTTGGAGGCGACTTCAGCGTGACTTTGAGCAACTTACAACGTGACTTAAAGTTGCCTCCAGGACAGGCAACTTTGGCTGTGGCCAATCACAGAATAATCAGCTCTGTGGGATGGAGGGGTTTTCCTGGGTAAACTATTTTATTTTCCTGTAAAGTTGCTTCAGTTAAGATGGAGATCCAACTTTGGAGGCAACTTCCATTGAAATCTATGGGTACAAGTTGCCTAGAAGTCGCCTTGAAGTAGTACAGGAGCCTTTTCTGAAGTCAGAGCAACTTCAGTAGTGTACATTAAGACGACTCTCATTCACTTCAATGGAATTTCTTATGTCCAGCGACTTGGGGCAACTTGAGGTCTGACAAGTCGGATCCCAAGTGGCTGTAGTGTGAACCGGCACTGAAGATGGCCCCCATGATGAAATATAACATCCTTATTATTGAACTGCAAACATCAAGGCCCGAAGTAATTCCTCGGAGCTCACCTTGACTGCTGTATAAAGGTCAGGCGGGGGCCGAAATCTAAATTATTAGCTCCCCAGCTGTCATTTAACTGATGGGTTATCTTCCAGTCCATGTATCATTTCTGGACACAGGGGACGGCAGGTTTAATCTTCTGCATATATTAGTGTGGCCGGGAGGAAAGAGCAGTTCTCTGTGTCAGTTTGGATAGATATTCTGGAGTCAGCGTTCGGTTGGTTGAGCTCTCCCTGTGACAAGTCAATCCATCCAAAAGTGATATTTTAGTTATTTCAGTGTGACGGGACCTGTGTGACATGGCAGAGCTGTGGTGGGGGCCAGTGGGACATAACTGAGTTATGGTGGAGAGCTGCGAAGGGGGCCTGTGTGACAACTGTGACAGGGTGCCAGTGTGACATGGCAGAGCTATGACCAGACATTAATGTTAAGAGTACGAAGCTGTAATGGGGGCCAGAGTGATGTGACAGAGCTGCGATGGGGCCAGTGTGACCTCACAGAAATGTAACAAGGGCCAATTTGAAGTGCTGAACTGTGACAAGGGCCAATGTAACACTGTGGAGCTGTGAAGGGGGCCAGAGTAAATTGCAGAACTGTTACGAGGCCAAGGGACACAGTGGAACTGTGACAGGGGGCCAATTGCGAAACTGTGCTGAGGGCCTGTATGACATGGCAGAACTGCGACAGGGGGCCGGTGTGATTGGTGGAACTATGACAGGGACCAATGTGATTGGTGGAACTGTGACGGGGGCCAATGTGGCACTGAAGCTGTGAAGGGGCCAGTTTGACATGACAGAATGGTAATGGGGCCAGTGTGATATGACAGAACTTTGACGGGGGCCAGTGTGACCTGGCAGAACTGTGATGGGGTCAGTGTGACACAATGAACCGAGACTGGGAGCCAATGTGACATAGAGGAACTATAACGGAGGGCCAGTGTGACGTGGCAGACCTGTGATGAAGCCAATTGGTACAGTGGAACTGTAACATTTGGACCAATTTAAATTGTGAAACTGTGCTGAAGGCCTGTGTGACATGGCAGAACTGCAACAGGGGGCCGGTGTGATTGGTGGAACTGTGATGAGGCCAACTGACACAGTGGAACTGTAAGAGAGGACCAATGTAAATTGTGGAACTGGAATAACTGTAACAGGGGCCTGGTGTGACACAATAAAGCTGTGAAGGGGCCAATGTGACATGGCAGAACTGTGATGGGACCAATATGAGACAACAGACTTTGACAGGTACCTTAGAGGAACTGTAACGGGGGCCAGTATGACATGTCAGAACTGCGACAGGGGGGCAGTGTGATTGGTGGAACTGTGACAGAAGCCAGTGTGACACTGTGAAGATGTGAAGGGGCCAATTTGACACCTTGGAACTGGGAGGGGGACCAGTGTGACCTGTCAGAACTGTAATGGGGCCAGTGTGACACAAACTGTGACTGGGAGCCAGTGTTACCTAGAGGAACTGTGACAGGGGGGGCCAGTGTTACATGGCAGACCTATGAGAAAGCCAATTGATACAGTGAAACAAACTGTGACGGGGACCAATTTAAATTATAAAACTGTGCTGATGGCCTGTGTGACATGGCAGAACTGTGACAGGGGGACTGTGTGATTGGTGGATCTGTGATGGGGGCCAGTGTGAAACTGTGGAGCTGTGAAGGGGGCCATCAGGACATGGTGGAACTGTGATGGGTCCAGTGTGAAACTGTGAAGCTGTGAAGGGGCCATCAGGACATGGTGGAACTGTGATGGGGCCAGTGTGACACTGTGGAGCTGTGAAGGGGCCATTGTGACATGGTGGAACTGTGATGGGGCCAGTGTGACACTGTGCAGCTGTGAAGAGGCTATCAGGACATGGTGGAACTGTGATGGGGCCAGTGTGACACTGTGAAGGGGCCATCAGGACATGGTGGAACTGTGATGGGGCCAGTGTGATATGGCAGAACTGTGACAGGGAGTCGTGAGAATGGTGACAATGTGACGAGGACCAGTGTGATTGATGTAACTGTGAAGAAGCCTATGTGACATGGCAGTATTTTGAAGGGGTCAGCGTGACCAGGCAGAATTGTGATGGGGCCAGTGTGACACAATGAACTGTGATTGGGAGCCAGTGTTATGTAGAGGAACTGTAACGGGTGGCCAGTGTCACATGGCAGAACTGCGACAGGGGGCTGGTGTAAATGGTGGAACTGTGACTGGGAAGCAGTGTGGCCTAGAGGAACATTAATGAGCAAATGAGACACAGCTGAACTGTGATTGAAAATCAGTGTTGCACAAAGAAATTGTGAATGGGACTAGTGTAACGCAGAGAAACTCTAATGGAGGGGCCAGTGCAACACAAAAAACTGTGACGGGGGCCAGTGCGACACAACAAACTGTGACGGGGGCCAGTGCGACACAACAAACTGTGACGGGGGCCAGTGCAACACAACAAACTGACGGGGGCCAGTGCGACACAACAAACTGTGACGGGGGCCAGTGCGACACAACAAACTGTGACGGGGGCCAGTGCGACACAACAAACTGTGACGGGGGCCAGTGCGACACAACAAACTGTGACGGGGGCCAGTGCGACACAACAAACTGTGACGGGGGCCAGTGCGACACAACAAACTGTGACGGGGGCCAGTGCGACACAACAAATTTGAGACGATGGGATAGGAGCCAGCATCGTCTGATGGTACAGAGGGTAATACAGAAATTCAATAACTGTATTCTTTATTATTTGACCACACCACACTTTTCACCATGCTATCACCCTTCCACTGACCGCGTCCCTCTATCCAAACTCCAAACATACACAGGGAAATGAAAATGCGAGGTCATGGATTGATTGTACTTGCTGCTCAGAGTTTTCTGTTTAATACCTCCTTCACACAGAGAACAAAGCCTCTAACCACAACTTATCAGGCAATTGGCTTTAAAGGAGGAGATCTAATCACACATGACCTTCTTAGCTCTGTCATGTCACAGCATTCTCCAAAGTCTGGGTTCCAGTCCAACTAGAATTATCAGGGGGGCGATGACAGAAACATAATTATACCTACAAGTACAACATCATCATGGCTGAACGCACAGCACAGGTCTATACAGAGGCTGCAGATTACAATGTACAGAGAAGTTATTGATATAAGCAAGTGAGTGGGGTACTCCATTGCAATAGACAAAAGGGGCTGCATTGGAAGGGCTTTCCGAAGGGCAGAAGAGGTCCTTCTCTTCAATAGGTAACACAGGGTTATAGAAAAGAAAAAACAAATGCGCCTACTAAGTGCAGTATGTTAGAAATTTATTTAAAAATAATTAAAATAACAGCCAAATGGCTACTCACAGGATGGAAGTGGAGTATAAGCATGAATAGATATCCTTCTAAGTTGTCTGCGGAGGGCATGAGTCACTCCGTGTGTCTCTAGTCTCCCAGTAGTGGAATACTGCCAAGATGAAGAGGTAGTGCGCTGTGGTGTTGCTGCAGCGATGGGGAGATGGCAGAAGAACGGTAGATGCAAGAAGAGCTGTCCCTCTATGCCAGTGTGGACACCAGTTCCCACACGGCGTACGGCGTGCGGTTCACGCTGGAGCGCAGTCAGCTTCGGCAACCGGACGTGACGTCAATAGCAGACGCTAACTGATGACGCGTTTCAATGCTTCCGCATTTTCCTCGGATCTGATTGGCGATAGGAGCTGTCGGTATTATATGCGTTCCACCGAACGGAACCATCAATCTAGTGTCATACTTAATATTGTCAACATCCGGAGATGAGGTGCTTTAGGCTGGAGGAAATGAATACATAGGCCTAACAGTAGCATATACATAGGAATTTGTGGATTTAAAAAAACATACAATATACAATTGATTGAGTTGATAGAAACCTTTAGAAGACTTGCCCTATAATGAATGTATATATGGCAAGAAATTTTATATTTTGACAAGAAATTTATATATTGACATCGATGCATGGAAGGAATGCATGAGAGGGGCGTACAAAAAAATGTCATAAGAAGTGCATAGAAAATGCACTAAAAAAATGGCAAAAATAAAAATAAAAATAAAAATGCTGAATGCAAAAAATATATCTAATAGTACCCATATCATGTATAATATGGGGAAATATTCTATATATATATATATATATATATATATATATATATATATATATATATATATATAGAAAATTACATAATAAAATAAAAATAAAAATAATAATAACCAATAGTATCCAAGAGACAGTTCTAGAGAGCTGTTATTAAGAAACTCACGATCTCAGTAATACAAATATCTAATTTATAATGATGGGGACCGCAAGCATGCATATGCACACATCCGCACATGCATGCGTCCAATCCTTTGTGTATGGATATTGTGCTCACAATAAGAAAAGGTTTAATGATAAAAAATAACAATCATTAATAAAAAAACAATTGATAAAAAGCCAATTGATAAAAAATCAATAAATAAAAATCTTTTACCATCAAAGAAGGAATATATAGATAACAAGAATATGTATACGAATGAGGATGTAATAAAACACAACATAGTGAGATAAGGGTTCCTTTTTGTTCTTTAATAGTCAAAAGGAAAAGAGGAAAAAGGTAGAGGAGATAGGGGTGTGTGTAGATAAGTACAAACATACACCCACACAAAATGTATGTGCACGTGTGTACATGGATATGTCTCTATCACATGACTGTGTTAACCTCAATCTCCTCGTTAAGTCCAAAGGGTGTAAGTGTGTTCAGGATATAAATCCAGTATGTTTCCTGTTTACACAGACGTTGGAATCTCTCTGCTGATGTATATTTATCGGGTATGGATTCCAAGATCCATACTCGAAGTGCAGAGGTGTCTTTAGAATGGTGAATGTTAAAGTGTCTGGAAACACTATATTGTGGACTGCCATCCTTAACTGCTCGGCGGTGTTCACCAAATCTAGCTCGCAATGTGCGTATAGTCCTACCCACATACAACAAACCGCATGGGCAGGTTATACAGTAGATGATGAACATAGTGGAACAATTGTAGAAGGAAGTAAAAGTATACAATTTACTGTTAGCAGAGTAGTTTTTTTGACCATGAGTCACATGAGAACAGGTGAGGCATAAAGCCTTATTACATCTATACATACCTACTAAAGGTATTAATGTTAGCTGTCTAGATGTGGTATTTTTAGCATTGATTTTCATTTTGCTAGGTGCAATTTTGCCTTTTATGTTCGGCGCCTTGCGGCATGCAAATTTGGGGTGAAGAGAAAGTGATTTTTTCAAATGTGGGTCCTGTTGTAGAATAGACCAGTGTTTACGGAAGATGCTTTCCATTTGCTTATGACTATGGTGATATTGTGTAATGAACCTCATCACTGGCATAGATGCCTGCTTGGGTTTTGATGCTATGTGGTCTGTACAATATAAGGAGCAAGCGTCATCAACAAGATGTACTGGATAACCCTTATCTGTGAACTTGGTTTTTAGAGGTATACTCTGTGTCACATAGTCATCCAATCTGGTGCAATTTCGTCTGAGACGATGAAATTGGCTCTTTGGGATATTTTGAATCCATCGTGGGTGATGACAGCTGGTATAATGTAGAAAAGAATTACCAGCTGTAGGTTTTGTGTAACTTTTAGTTGTTATCTCCTTATTGGTATATGATAGTTCCAAATCTAAAAAGCATATGGATAAAGTGTTGGATTCTGAAGTAAAAGTGAGTCCATAGGGGTTAGCATTACAATACGAGACAAAGCTATGAATGAGATTGGTAGGGTCGTCCCAGATGATTATGATATCATCTATGTATCGTCTGTAAAAAATAAGGTGCATAGTGAAAGGGTTATTGGCCCAAATGTATTTTTCTTCCCAGAAACCCATAGTTAGGCTAGCATAGCTGGGAGCGAAATTAGCACCCATAGCGGTGCCCTGTTTTTGGCGATAGTAGGTACCATCAAAAAGAAAATAATTATGATCTAAACAAAAAAGAGTGGCTTGAAGTATAAAATCTATTTGATGAGTGTTAAGATGAGGGTCATTTTTAAGGAAATGAGTAACGGCTTGTATACCTATATTATGAGGAATAGATGTATATAAGGAGCAGACATCTAGAGAGATCCATTGGTAGGTGGATTCCCATGTATAGGGGCGCATTTGTTCAATTAGATCTGTTCCATCTCTAATATAGGAAGGAAGAGCCTGAGCTAGGGGTTGAAGGAAATGGTCTACATATAGCGAAAAACTGGAGGTGATGCTCTCCATAGAGGCAACAATGGGGCGTCCTGGTGGGTTGATGGAGTTTTTGTGTATTTTGGGCAGATGGTAAAAGTATGGTACCTGAAAAAAGGATTTTCGAAAGAAGGCCTTCTCCTGTTTAGATAGTATTCCTTCTATATGAGCCTTCTCTACTAAAGAATTAGAGACTTCTATAAACGCAGGTAATGGATCCTTTTTCAATATTTCATAAGTGCCATTGTCTGAGAGAAGCCTGAGGGCTTCTCTCATGTAATCTGCTTTGTCTTGTATGATAATGCTCCCACCTTTATCAGCCGGTCTTATAATTATGTTGTCATTCTGGCTCAATGCTTTTAAAGCAATGTTTTCTTGTGGACTCAAGTTGTTCTTAAAATAATTAGGTTTGGTGGATGTTGTCTCACAAAGTTTGGTAAGTTCTGAAAGTACTACCTGATAAAATGTTTGTAAATATGGGCCCTTGGATTGCGTAGGATTAAATATAGATTTGGGTCGGAAAGTAATATGGATGACTGGTGGCGGTAATTCTGAATGTTGAGACCAGGCAATGATGTCATCTTCTTCATGGGCATTCCATAGTTCACATAAATCTAATAATGCTTGTTGTTCCATAGATGAATCTAAGGTTGGAAAGTTGTCAGTCTGGAGATCGGTCTCTATGTCCACAGTAGATGTTTTTTTGTCTTTTATATTATAATGACGCCTCAAAGTTAGGTTTCTGACAAACCTATTGAGGTCTTTAAACATGACAAAAGAATTAGGGGCTATGGCTGGGGCAAAATTAAGGCCCCGTGCCAATAGTGAAAGTTCTTGGTCACTTAGAGATTGGTTAGATAAATTGAAAATTTTTACACTTTTCGCAGTTTCTCTGGTATGGTTAGATTTAAATTTGTTTCTTCCCCCTCTCCTTCCTCTTCTGAAAGTTTTCTTTTTGTTGTGGGTGGGCTGGAGTGGGGGGTCTGCACTAAAAAAGTGTCAATATTGTCCATAGTAGTCGCCCCAAATGTTATAGGTGAGGTGACCTGGGTGTCTATCTTGGACTGTTGGAAAATAACAACGGATGTGACATTGTCCTTGTTTATGGGTGGAGTAGGATTCGCTCTTGCTACAGTATTTCCAGAGGAGTGTCTGATGGCAGTCTCTGTGTTATTAATAGGGGTATGTTGGGCTGAAGTAATAGCCTTGGTCGGTGTATTAATTATAATGGTATCTATATTGTCCACCAAGACTGTATTGGAAATTGATGATTGTGTATCTGTTCTTTCGGTGGTCTTGGGATGTAAAATAGACGAATCGTTAATATGTAGGGAGGATGATATTTTTAGAGATTCTTTGGGAATCTTACTCTTATAATTAGCCATAAATCTGGGTGACATAAGAGGCATTAATGGAAATGAGGGTTTTGGTCTTTTCCAATAAAATACTTTTTTATGATTATAATCATCTAAATCCCTTTTAAATTTATTAAGTTTGATACTGATCAGAGTATCTTCACTTTTTTTGGTGTTTCGTTTGAGGGTCACACAGGGTTATGGCTGTGGTGCCTAGTTCAACCACTTGAAGACCAGGCTTATTTCTGACATTTGATGCTTTCAAGTTAAAATCAGTATTTTTCGCTAGAAAATGACTTAGAACCCTCATATATATATATATATATATATATATATATATATATATATTTAGCAGAGACCCTAGAGAATAAAATTGCGGTCATTACAATATTTTATGTCACACAGTACTTGTGCAGCTGTGCAGCTGTCTTTCAAACTCAAGTTTTTTGGGAAAAAATGCACTAAAAAAACTAAAACAGTAAGGTTAGCCCAAGTTTTTTTGTATAATGTAAAAGATGATATTACACCGAGTAAATACATACCTAAGACATCACGCTTTAAAACTGCGCACGTTTGTGGAATAGCGCCAAACTACGGTACTTAAAAATCTCCATAGGCGACAGTTTAAAAATTTTTAACTGTAAACACACGAGCGGTTTTTACGTCGGAAAAAAACAATGGTTTTTCCGACAGAATTCCTCTCAAGCCTGCCTTTATTACACACGGTCACACAAAAGTCCGGTGAACTTTTGACTGCCAAGAACGAGGTGACGTAAAAGACTACGACGAGCTGACAAAATTAAGTTCTATGCTTCCGAGCATGCGTCAAATTGTTTCCGGGCATGCGTGTTTTTTTTCCCCCAGTCGGAAAAACATACAGACGAACGGTTTTCCCGCTAGGATTTTTTTCCTGACAGGAAAAAAGAGATCCTGCTCTCTTTTTTTTTTCCGGCAGTTTTCCTGTTGGAAAAAGTCTGATGGAGCATACACACGGCCGGGTTTCCCGACCAAAATCTCTAATCAGACTTTTTCCTACAGGAAAACTGGTCATGTGTACAGGGCATTACCTGTTTAGAGTTACAGAGGAGGTCTTGCACTAGAATTATTGCTAGAGCAACTGAGCATGTGCAGAGAAGGGCAAGACAGTGTATTACTGGATTTTAAACAGTATAGACACTTATTTTAATGTTTTACATAGATATACCTGCAAAAGGGGCCAACCTGAAGTCATCTAGCAGAACGTAATTTTGTGACTATAGTTCCACTTTAATTAGGATAGTCATTAAAGCTGATCTCCAGTGATGATATATTTTGCATACTTAAACCCTGTACACACGATCGGTTTTACCGATGAAAACAGTCCGATGGACTTTTTTCATTGGACAAACCGATCGTGTATGGGCCCCATCGGTCTTTTTTCCATCGGTTTTAAAAAATAGAACATGTTTTAAATTTTTTCCGACGGATCAAAAACCGATAGCAAATTCCGATCGTCTGTGGGGAACTCCATCGGATAAAAAACCCACACATGCTCAGAATCAAGTTGACGCATGCTCAGAAGCATTGAACTTAAATTTTTCTCGGCTCATCGGAGTGTTTTACGTCACGGCGTTTGGAACGGTCGTTTTTTTGACTGATGGTGTGTGGGCAAGACTGATGAAAGTCAGCTTCATCGGATTTCCGATGGACAAAACCATCGGATTAGAATGCATAGGATATCCGATGGTGTGTACGAGGCTTAACAGTACAGCTTGGCACAATGTAATTATGCATGTGTAATACCTGATTGGCCTCTGTGAAAGCTGAAAATCACTGTAGTAGCCTGAGCTACTACAGTGATGGCCACGATCTTGCCGGTGCTGTGCCGAGCTGCTGTCCTTCTACTTTGTAACCACAGGGGATCACTTGCCTGGCCACAGGACACCTTGCATTCTCCTCAATGAACACAAGGCGTCCTCTGAATGGAGGAAGTGAAGAGGAGGGGCGTGACGTCACAATCTCTTAACAGTGCATTGAAATTAAGCACGAATGACACAAAACACGCAAATTGGTGCACAAGCTTTTTACCACACATAATGTAGAGCAAATTTAGGAAAACTAAAGTATTGTGAGGACCTCCGGACATGTCTGGGGGCTGCACTTGAGGCCCTCTATACAGTATGTGCCAAGTAGACCACCGCTGCTAAAAACTTTCATTTGAATGGGCACTCTGAGTCTGCTGACATCACATCCAAGATGGCGGCAGTCTTGGGGCTTTTGGATGTCTACAAGCTTTTAAAGGTAAAAAAAAAAACATGCATAAAATACATTTTTTGCACATATAATCTTATGGAAGAAATTTTGTTAAAATGCAAGTCTGGCACTTTAAGGAGTGCAGGGGCTTTGGGTTGGCCACATAGGTGTGAGCAGCCTATTGCATTAGAGTGTGCACACCAATGCGTACGCACACATGCATGTGTATATATATTATATATATATATATATATATATATATATATATATATATATATATTGTGAGGGGGTTAGCTCGGCAGCGGGTGTGTGTGACCCCCGGGATGGGCTCCCCACACAAAAACAGGCCCAGCAGACGGAGGTTGTGGTTTTCAAAATCAAAAAGGTGCGGTTTATTTTCTATTTACAGTGACAAAAACACAGCAAAGCAAAAGAAACATAAACAAAATAAATCCTGGTCAATTTGACCTCTGACTAAACATACAGGTTTCCTAACTAACAACTGGGATCAGCCTAGTGCTGTCCTAGTCCCTAAGTCCCTGGTTTTAAATGTCCAAGCAAATAGCCACACAGGCTTTGTCTCACCGCACAAGGGTTCACTCTCTCCAGGAAGTCCACACAGGTCTGCTTACAGGCATGAGCTAACATCTAATGAAGCTGGGAGTTCTTATAGAGGCCTAAATGAGCTGACAAGCTTCAGCTGGTCTCATCAACTCCCTGTCTGCACGACGCCCCACACTCTCCCTAGAGGTATGAGTCATCCATGAGCCCACTAGCCTTAGCTGGGCTTATACAACTCTCCACCTAGTTGTATAAGTCGGCGTAAAGCCTGAATCTGGGCGAAATATATCTACCCCCCTGGATGCAACCAGGTGACTTTACCTTCCTGCTGTCACATACCCCCCCTCTTGTTTTAACCTCGGGGTTGGAACACCAGCAATCAGGCATTCATGTACTCGAGACAAAGCATCCACATTCCCCATTTGAACGCCAGGGCGATGCTTTACTGTGAAGTTGAATTCCTGGAGGGCCAGGAACCACCTATTCACTCTTCTATTTGTTTCCTTGTTTTGAGCCATCCACTTTAACGGAGCGTGATCCGTAACCATGTCAAAGTGCCTACCTAGCAGGTAGTACCGAAGGGAATCTAGAGCCCACTTCACCGCTAAACACTCCTTTTCAACGGTGGCGTAATTTACCTCATGGGACTTCAACTTCCTGCTGAGGTAAATGACTGGGTGCTCTTCCCCGTTCCAGACCTGGGACAATACTGCTCCTAACCCCACATCTGACGCATCACTTTGTACGACAAAGTCTTTAGAGAAGTCGGGTGAGTACAACACTGGCTGGCTACATAAGGCTTGTTTCAAGAATTGGAATGCTGCCTCAGCCTCGGGGGTCCATTTAATCATGACCGACCCTTTCCCCTTCGTTAGGTTGGTTAGGGGCACAGCCTTAGAAGCAAAGTGGGGAATGAATCGCCGATAATACCCAGCGATTCCCAGAAAGGCTCGTACCTGCTTCTTGCTGTTGGGACGTGGCCAACTCTGGATGGCCTCGACTTTGTTGAGTTGGGGTTTTATTACTCCCCTCCCAATGGTGTACCCAAGATATTTGGCCTCCTCCTGCCCAATGGTACACTTCTTGGGGTTAGCCGTAAACCCCGCTTCCCGAACAGAGTCCAGGACTGCTTGCACTTTTGGCAGATGTGAGGCCCAATCTGTGCTATGGACAATTACGTCATCCAGGTAAGCCGCAGCATACTTCCGATGGGGCCTCAGCATCTGGTCCATTTTCCGCTGGAATGTGGCAGGCGCATTCTGTAACCCGAACGGCATTCTTTTATATTGGAACGCCCCGTCTGGGGTTACAAATGCGGTTTTCTCTTTGGCCGACTTGGCCAGGGGGATTTGCCAATACCCTTTTGTGAGGTCAAGAGTCGTCATGTATCGGGCTGTTCCCAGCCGGTCGATCAACTCATCTATACGTGGCATGGGGTAGGTGTCAAATTTTGTAACTTTGTTCAACTGACGAAAATCGTTACAAAATCGCCAGCTCCCATCCGGTTTAGGCACCAACACAATGGGACTAGACCAATCACTTTGGGACTCCTCTATCACCCCTAAGTTCAGCATTTTCTGTACTTCCTCCCGTATTGCCTCCCGTCGGGCCTCTGGGATCCGATAGGGTTTTAACTTCACCCTTTCACCGGGCGGGGTAATAATGTCATGCTCTACCCCAGATGTTTGTCCCGGCAGCTCAGAGAATACCTCCTTGTTGCGAAGCACAAACTCCTTAACCTCCTGTTGTTGGGGTTGTGACAAGGTGGCTGCGATTCCAACCTCAGGAATCACGCAACCAGTTTGAGCTGGTGACCAAGTGTCTGCGACTAGGGACTCTCTATCCCTCCAGGCTTTCAACAGATTAACGTGATAGATCTGTTCGGGCTTTCACCTTCCTGGTTGTCTGACCTTGTAATTCACTTCGCTCACTTTTTCCATTATCTCGTAGGGGCCTTGCCATTTGGCAAGGAATTTACTTTCAACCGTAGGGACCAGTACCAGTATCCTATCCCCCGGGGAAAAGGTACGGGTCTTGGCTCCACGGTTGTACACTCTCTGCTGTGCTAACTGCGCTTGGGCCAAATGTTCCTTCACGATGGGCATTACCTGTGCAATTCGGTCTTGCATCAGGGCGACATGCTCAATCACACTCCTGTGGGGAGAACTCTCACTTTCCCAAGTTTCCTTGGCAATATCCAACAGCCCTCTTGGGTGTCTCCCATACAGTAACTCAAAGGGGGAGAATCCCGTAGAGGATTGGGGCACCTCCCTAATAGCAAACATCAGATAAGGAAGTAGACAGTCCCAATCCTTTCCATCTCTATCCACCACTTTCTTCAACATTTGTTTTAGGGTTTTGTTGAATCTTTCAACCAGCCCATCGGTTTGGGGGTGATACACAGATGTACGTAATTGCGTCACTTTGAACAATTTACATAGCTCCTTCATAACCCGGGACATAAAGGGTGTACCTTGGTCCGTAAGCAGTTCTTTACAAATACCCACCCGGCTAAACACAAGAGATAGCTCTTTGGCTATGGTTTTGGCCGAGGTATTTCGGAGAGGGATCGCTTCTGGATAACGGGTGGCATAGTCCATTATAACTAATATGTACTGGTGCCCCCTAGCGGACTTGATTATAGGACCTACCAAATCCATGGCGATCCTCTCAAACGGGACCTCAATGATGGGTAGAGGGACCAGCGGGCTACGGAAATGTGGCATCGGGGCCGACCTCTGACACACAGGGCAGGAGGAACAATAATTTTCTATGTCCTTCATCACCCCCGGCCAATAGAATCTCTGTAATACCCTCTCTCGGGTTTTCTCTGTCCCCAGATGACCTCCAAGAATGTGCCCATGGGCCAACTCCAACACCAACTTCCTGTACGGTTTGGGCACCACAAGCTGCTCAACGGTTTCTTCTGCCCTTTTTGCCACCCGATACAGTAGGTCCTTCTCTACGCTGAAGTATGGGTAAGTGCAGGTATTATCTGGGTTCACTAACTCGCCATCTATTTTCACTACGTTTTCCCGTGCCTTTATTAGGGCGGGGTCTTTCAACTGTTCTGTGGCAAAGTTTTCCCTGTGAACCTCAAGATCAGAAAACTCCACAGACGGTAGGTTTTCGTCTGAGGAGGTGGGCTCCTCTCCAGTTTCTTGAGTCTCCCCTGCCAATACTGACAAGGGAAATTCCGGAGAGTCCTCACCACTCTCAGGGGAGTTCTGGCTATCACATTCCTGGTACATAGGGGCACCAGTGGGGGGCTCAGGATCATCCCACAGTTCCCAGAACTTCGGAAAATCCCTTCCCACAATGGCGTCATGCGGTAACTGAGATACTAAGCCCACTGGATGAGAGAGGGTACCTTTGGGGGTCTCGAAACACACTGTAGTCACTGGATACTCTCGGGTGTCCCCATGCACACAAACAACAGCTACCTTGCTATTCCCAGAGACCTCTGTTTTAACTAACTCAGCCTTTATCAGGGTCACAAGGCTACCTGAATCCAGCAATACCACAACATTTCTACCATTAACACACATTTTGCATAAATGTTTCTCAGTTCCTCGAATGGCAGTGCATGCGACTGTCGCACACAGCGACTGACGTCTGCCCGTCAGAAAGTCACACTGCATGGGTTCCTCCACAACCGGGCAATTTGCTGCAATATGTCCCGCTTGCCGGCAGCGGTAGCAAACGATCCTTCTTGCCGCCTCTTGAGCCGCTGATTTCCCAGGCTGTTCTCGCCAAACTTGGGGTAGAGCTCCCACCCTCTCACTCTCTCCACCCTTACCCCTTGGAATCATCTTATCCGCCCCTGGGGATGGTCTGGTCTTAGGGTGGAAAGTCCGAGTGTCTCTGGAAGAGACCGTCAGGTTCTCTGTAGCCAAGTATTTCTCCACACGATCCACAAGACCATCGGCCGTCTCTGGGTCTCCATGGCTTACCCACTTTTGGATGGCAGTAGGAAGAGCTCTCAAAAACCGATCCATTACAACACGTTCCACAATCTTTGGTGCGGACAAAGTCTCTGGCTGTAGCCACTTTCTGCTCAGGTGAATGAGATCATACATTTGAGACCTGGGGGGTTTTCCAAGCTGGAAAGTCCAGTTATGCACACGCTGAGCCCGGACAGCCAGGGTGACACCCAGCCTTGCCAATATTTCAGCTTTTAGCATCACATAGTCTTTAGCTTGGTTAGGCTCTAGGTCATAGTAAGCTTTCTGCGATTCACCAGTTAACAGAGGAGCCACTAGTCCAGCCCACTGCTCCTCAGGCCACTTTTCTCTTTCAGCGGTCCTTTCAAATGTGGTCAAAAATACCTCTGGATCATCCTCTCCAGTCATTTTTGTCAATAAACGACTCACCCCAAAGGACGCGGTATTAGTGGGACGGCTTTCCTCACTGGTCTGCGGACGTTGCTGCATTACTGCTTCCATCTGTTGTTGTAGTCTCTGCTCTTGCTTCTGCAACAGGTCTATGAAGCGGGCCTCAGATTGCTGCTGGGCTTGTTGCTGAGCCTCCAGACTCTGTTGCAAAGTTGCGTTTGTCTGCTGCTGGGCTGCAAGGCTCTGTTGATGAGCTTGCTGCTGGGCTGCGAAGTTCTGTTGTTGAGCTGCAAGGCTCTGTTGATGAGCTGCAAGGCTCTTTTGCAAACCTGCATTTGTCTGCTGTTGATTGGCATTTGCTAGAGCCAGCTGTTTCAGTATCTCCTCCATGCTGGCTTAAAAAAAACTGCCACTGGTTCTCCACCAACTGTGAGGGGGTTAGCTCGGCAGCGGGTGTGTGTGACCCCCGGGATGGGCTCCCCACACAAAAACAGGCCCAGCAGACGGAGGTTGTGGTTTTCAAAATCAAAAAGGTGCGGTTTATTTTCTATTTACAGTGACAAAAACACAGCAAAGCAAAAGAAACATAAACAAAATAAATCCTGGTCAATTTGACCTCTGACTAAACATACAGGTTTCCTAACTAACAACTGGGATCAGCCTAGTGCTGTCCTAGTCCCTAAGTCCCTGGTTTTAAATGTCCAAGCAAATAGCCACACAGGCTTTGTCTCACCGCACAAGGGTTCACTCTCTCCAGGAAGTCCACACAGGTCTGCTTCCAGCCATGAGCTAACATCTAATGAAGCTGGGAGTTCTTATAGAGGCCTAAATGAGCTGACAAGCTTCAGCTGGTCTCATCAACTCCCTGTCTGCACGACGCCCCACACTCTCCCTAGAGGTATGAGTCATCCATGAGCCCACTAGCCTTAGCTGGGCTTATACAACTCTCCACCTAGTTGTATAAGTCGGCGTAAAGCCTGAATCTGGGCGAAATATATCTACCCCCCTGGATGCAACCAGGTGACTTTACCTTCCTGCTGTCACAATATATATATATATTGTACATAAAGTCTTCCTCGTGGCACTCTGCCCTGACAGTGCATAGTCTCTCTGCCTACAGAGTGAGAGAGCATGCTTCCACACTTCTCCTTTAAGCAGAGTCGCTCAGTGGGAGACCTCTCCCATCTCCCCACTGCCACACAGAGCAATAATGCTAATGCAAACGGGGTGATTAGGGTGTGCCCAGGCACACCGGGCATACCCTGTGCGCACACCTATGGTTGGCCATAGGATCCACAATTTGAATTGTTCCCAGGTGTTTAAACTGTCAAGCTCACTGTGTGTTCCAGTGGTGTTAGGCTGTGTTTACACTTGTGTAGCGGGTATGTACTTTCCCGGATGTAATTTTGAATTTGGCAGAGACATCAGCGATGTGTAATTCCCTGCAGCCCAGTGGGTGGCGCTGTCGCCCTGGGCTGGGGTTGAATCATTGCTGTGTGCTGTCCTCCTTTTTGTCCTCCCTCGGCAGCGGTATGGTGGGACGGGGAACCCGCCGTGCTTGCTGGGAGAGGGTATAAAGGGGGCCGGCCATCTTTGTCACGGGGTCGAAGTCCCAGGCACCTTCAGCTTGCGGACGGTGGGTCGTGTGGCTCCTCTGGGTGGCTTAGGCCTAGAGGACAGCGGAGGTCGAGTTCCATCCCAGGCACCTTTGGCCTGGGGTGAGGTACTTGGATGGAGGTCCGGAGCTCAGTGCACTGAGTTCCGCGAGGGAAGGAGATCCTAGGGTGCCCAGGGATTGGGTACCCGAATCCGGAAGGCGCTATGGACCGGGGGGAGCTCCTCATTTGAAGACCCGGTGCAGCATATTGCCGGTGACAAGTGAGTCTCTTGTCGGAGACGGCCTGGAAGGAAATCCCCACCTCGTGCGGAGACCAGGACACACTTCTAGGAAGGGAAGTGGCAGCTACATTGTGTCTGGGCCTGTTCGCACCCACACCTCCTTTTCTGTTCTGTTCTATCAAGGGAGTTCAACTGTTTGTGCTCAGACAAGGAGAATAAAGGAGTGTTGAACTTTAATGGTGTGGAGCTCAATTTCTGACAGACATGGTTCGAGGTGACTCTTGGAGGGAGGATCCAGGTGCACAGCACTGACCTGAAGGTAATACAGAACTGTTGCTTATACCGCACTAACATCTGTGGTGGAAGCTAGGCGTAGTGTCCCCGCTCCCTCCCCTCTAAGATACCCCTAGACAACAGAAAGACGAGACCAAGAGGGGAGTGTGAGGAGTAGCCGCTACACTTGCTTTTAGGGGGCACTTCAAAAATGCTGTTGAGGCATGTTTTTACCATCCCCCAACTACTCCCTCTTCAGTTGCAAAAAGCAGTGGACAGAGGTAATGAACAAGGAGCCGCCACTCCATTCAAGCCCACAGCTGCAATCCTCAGCACTTCCCGCAAACAGAACAGGGGCAAGCCCAGTTTGTGCAACTGTACTTGTAGAAAATCAAGGAATCTGGATGGCTGTACTCTGCAAACAACATCAACCTTTAGTAAACGATAAAAGCACTTAAATACAGCACCTTGACATGGTGGGGGACAGAGGAGGTCAACGCGTTTCACCCTTTCTCATCGCTTACTCATGAGTAAGTTATAGGTAAGCACTGAGATAGCGTGAAACGCGTTGACCTTCCCCTCTGTGTCAAGGTGCTGTAGTTGAGTGCTTCTATTTGCACAGTGCAGCGGTCCAGATTCCTTGATTTTCAGCGGACAGAGGTAATAGCTATGCTGCAGCTGCAATCTTGCCAAAAATTACCTCCCCCCCCCCCTCCCCTGTTAAGTTTGGCAGGCACTACCATCAAACATAATCCATTCAGCTGAATAAGGCCGACCCACACCGGTGGTGCTGCTTTTTAGGGGTTAAAACAGGTAATAAGGAGGCCACGTACTTTTTCTTAGGCAACTTATAACTGTAAGGCAGAAGGAACTTGGCAGGCTTTGGAGCGTGGCAACTTTTAATTAAAGTTTTTATTCCTATTGAAACGGTGCCCCTTTAACCCTCAAATTAATTTGTGTTCCTTTAGCATTATCTGTACGACACAGCAAGCAGCTCGAGAGACTGCACGGCCCGTTGGTGAAATTATATTTTTAATTAACTGACAAATTAAAAAAAAAAAACTAACTCACAGAGGTTAGGACCATATAGACAAAGCAGGTTTAGGCGGCATAACTGACTTGTAATTGGGAAATAAGACAGATAAAGTTCTGAGCTTCAGTCGGCTTTGTCTGGGCCTTCCGCTACAAATGCTCTGGATTCGAGGAATAAAAGGCTGCGGCAGTAATTGTGCGCTAAACTTGCCATGTGGCGCGAGTGCGCTCAATCTCAGCTCAGGTTTTTTAGCGATGAAATGAGGATGCTGCAAAAACTTGACCTCAACATTTAAAATACATGTAAACCCAATCACTAAAATATCATATCATCTCCAAAATGTTAATGTCATTTTAAAGGCATTTTCAGTCTTTTAAAACCTGCAGATTTATAAAAATAATACACAGTGATCCTGAAATGAAGGTCTTAGTTCAGGCACTTCCTGTTATAGGGTGACAACACTCCATCCCTGGTCTCAGAATTGTGCTCCAGTGTTGTCACCCGGTCACGCGATTGAGACTACAAGTGATAATTTCAACATACATTATGCAGGTATGGTCTGTGGTGAGGACATGGAGTAGACTATAAATACTATGGGGTTGATTTACTAGAGGCAAATAGACTGTTCACTTTGCAAAGTGCAGTTGCTCCAGAGCTTAGTAAATGAGCAGAAGCTCTGCTGACTTCCATCATCCAATCATGTGCAAGTAAAAATGCCCCCCCTGCCCCAAAACAACCACCCCCCCCCCCCATGTTGAGGGCATGTGGCCTGGTATAGTTCAGAAGGGGGCCTGCCAGGCTGCATGCTCAGATAAGGGTCTGGTATGGATTCTGGGGGGGGGGGGGCCTAATGCTGTTTTTTATTTCCACTTTTTAATTGCTAACAATGTTTTTTTTTTTATTCAGCTGTCAGCGGAGAAGCCCGTTGACAGCTGATGACTCATCGGTTGTTAAGGACGCCGCGACCGTGATCCCGACCCACTCCTTAACAACTAGCTATTCACTGTGCTTTGCCCAATCATTGCTCAGAATGCACTGTGCAGCACACAGTGCATTGCAGGGCGTTCGGTGGGGAGAACACCCGCCGAACGCCCTGCAAATTCGGTTGTATGCCGAATAGGCGATATTCGAGCCAAACTTTTGCTCAGCCCGAACTGTTCACCCAATTCTTAAGCCTCATACACACAATCGGATTTTCATCTGACAAAGCGTAGGACTTTTGTCCAAAGGGCGTTGGCTGTGAACTTGTATTGCATGCAAACGGCTTGTGTACAACCGATCGGATAATCCAACACCACGCATTTGTTGTCAGAAAATTTTAAAGCATGCTATCCAACATTTGTTGGTGGAAAATCCGACAAAAATTGTCCGATGGAGCATACAAACGGTCGGATTTTCCGACAACAGCCTGTCATCACACAATTCCCATCTGAAAATCCGATTGTGTGTACGAGGCTTAATTGTGTCTCTGGATAATGCCAGAACAAAGATGGCTTCATCCTTCTAGAAACAAAAGCAGATGAAGGCATTGTTCGGGAGGAGTCCTGTGATCTCTGTGAGAGGTAATAAATACCTGGAAGTGTTACATTACTAAGAATACTTAACATAAAAACTACATCTAATGATAAATCCCCTTTAACCGATAGCTTTAAAGTGGAGCTCCACCCTAAATAGCAACTTTTGCTATTTGGAACCCTCCCCCCCTCCGGTGTCACAATTGACACCTTTCAGGGGGGAGGGGGGTGAAGATACCTGTCTAAGACAGGTATTTTCACCCACATCCGGGAGTCCTGTCTCCGGGAATCTGCGGGAGTGACGTCACTTCCCCCAGACTTCCCTTGGTGTTCTGGGAGACACTCGGCTCCCAGAACACAGGAGCACCAATCAGAACGGCGCAGCGCGACTCGCGCATGCGCCGTAGGGAACCGGGCATGAAGCCGCAGGGCTTCACTTCCTGGTTCCCTCAGCGAGGATGGCGGAGGGAGCAGCAGAGCGACGAGCGGTCGCTCGTCCTCTGCTGCGGACGTCGCTGGACTCCAGGACAGGTAAGTGTCCAAATATTAAAAGCCAGCAGCTGCTGTAGCTGTAGCTGCTGGCTTTTAATATTTTTTTTTCCGGCGGAGCTCCGCTTTAAATCAATAAAGGTATGTTGTAATGCATCATAGTATGTTCTTTGGTTATGGCTTCATCTGATGAGGCAGCGAACACTAATGGAAGATAAGGGTTAGAATCGATCCTTGGCACAACGCTCTTTGCATTTTTTTTTTTTATTCTTTTTATTTTACAAGTGAAATAGTACAAATCAAGGAGTCATTCAAACCAATTCAACTGAGCTAGGGGGCACAATAACAGAGTTTACATCAGCCTACATTTTTAACACAAAGGAACCCTTGAAAAAAACTTTATGATCTCAGGGAACCCCTGCTAAAAATGACTGTATCCACAACTCATGATACATTAGTGTGATTGTCAGTGGGTAGAATGCTCCTTACAACTATGGTCATTGGGAAGAATTCCCCCTTACAGATAGCTAAAAAGATCATTGGTGTCATTGGGAATTAATCTGAGAGGTGGAAACTTGCTGTAGGAACCCCTAGCAACCTCTGGAGGAACCCTGGGTTACATACTTACAAAAAGTAGAAGAATAGAGAAACCCCCTACCTTGCCTACCCCCAACAATAGAGAGCCTTACATGTACCAAGGACTAAAGTCAATTGGATCAAAGCCAGAAAACCAAAAGGCTTTGAGACCAATGGTGCATGGCCTATGCCAAGATCTATGAGTGCGGTGCACGGTCAAGTAGAAGCCTCTCAACCTTTTTACGCCCAAGAAACACTTGAAATAATTTTTACGGGAACCTCTTCTAAAAATCAGTTCATCAGGAGATAATAAAAAGATTGCCCCTTACATTGGTGGTCAGTGGGAAGAATGTTCCTTACATTGGTGATCAGTAGGAAGAATGCTCCTTACATTGGAGATCAGTGGGAAGAATGCTCCTTACACTGGAGATCAGTGAGAAGAATGTTCCTTACATTGGTGATCAGTGGGAAGAATGCTCCTTACATTGGTGATCAGTGGGAAGAATGCTCCTTACATTGGTGGTCATTGGGAAGAATGTTCCTAACATTGGTGATCAGTGGGAAGAATGCTCCTTACATTGGTTATCAGTGGAAAGAATGCTCCTTACATTGGTGATCAGTGGGAAGAATGCTCCTTACATTGGTGATCAGTAGTGATGAGCCGAACACCCCCGGGTTCGGTTCGCACCAGAACCCGCGAACGGACCGAAAGTTCGAACGAACATTAGAACCCTATTAAATACAATGGATGCGAACGTTCGAATTCTAAAGTGCTAATTATAAAAACTATTATGCATGTTATTGTCCTAAAAAGGGTTTGGGAACCCGGGTTCTGCACCAGGGGACATGTATCAATGCAAAAATAAGTTTTAAAAACGGTCGTTTTCCGGGAGCAGTCATTTTAATGATGCATAAAGTGAAAAAAAAAAAGTCAAATATTCCTTTAAATATCGTACCTGGGGGGTGTCTAAAGTATGCCTGTGAAGTGCCACGTGTTTCCCGTGTTTAGAACTGTCCCTGCACAAAATGACACTTCTAAAGGAAAAAAAAGCCATTTAAAACTGCTTGCGGCTTTAATGTAATGTCTGGTCCCGGTAATATGGATGAAAATCTTTAAGAAAAATGGCATAGCTACCCCATGACCCCCCCCCTACCCCAGCCCATTACCAGCCCCTTTGGGTCTTGTATGGATATTAAGGGGAACCCCGCACATAAAATAAAAAAGGCCCTATATACTCTGAACAGCCGTATACAGGCGGTGCATACAAGACAGGGACTGTAGGTTTGTTCTTATGTAGAATCTGTTTGTAATTTTGAACAGGTACATTGTTGAAGTGTAGCTCCAGACCAAAAATCTATTTTTAAACTTTTTGGAAAACATAGGTAAGGGTTATCACCCCTGTAACATTTGTTTTGCTGTCTGTGCCCCTGTTCAGAACATTTCACCTCACTTTCCGTCCTAATGACAACTGTTTTTGAAATGTGGTGTTTTTCTTGAAACAAGGATTGCTGATAAAGCATCAGTACAGAGGAGACACCTTTCTCCCATATTTATTCTTACAGGAGAGAATTTTCCTTCCTAGTGGTAGATTTCCTCTCACTTCCTGTTGTCTTCTTGCGTTTGCAAGTAGGAGTCGTTTGTAAGTTGGATGTTTGAAAGTAGGGACCTGCCGTATATACTCTGCAGAAATAGGCCCCTTAGTTGTTGGTGTTGGCACAACACTGTAAGCACTCACAGTTACTCTTGGTTGGTGCTGGAACGCCCTGCTGTCAACTATTATATCAGGAATTTTAATTACATATAATTGTTGAACAGTGGTAGTAAAAATTGGGCCTTTGATGGTGGTGCTGGTGCCACAACACTGTAAGCCCTGACAGTTACTCTTGGTGGGTGCAGCAATGGGCCCTGCTGTGAATTATTAGATCAAGAATTGTAATTACATGCCCCTGTTGAACAGGGGCTGAAAAATTGGGCCTTAGGCACTGGTGGCACAACACTGCAACCCTTCACAGATACTGTACTTGGAGCACAGCAATGAGCCCTGTTGCAAAGTATTGCTTCAAAAATTGTAATGACACGCCCCTGTTAAACAGGGGCTGAAAAATTGGGCCTTAGGCACTGGTGGCACAACACTGCAACTCCTCACAGATACTGTACTTGGAGCACAGCAATGAGCCCTGTTGCAAAGTATTGCTTCAAAAATTGTAATTACACGCCCCTGTTAAACAGGGGCTGAAAAATTGGGCGTTAGGCACTGGTGGCGGCACCCATAAACAAAAATGATCTTCCAAGCTATCATCATCAATCGTATCATTGAGGACTCGGAGGAGGAGGATAGCCAGTCAACATAACAGCACAGGCACTCAGCATCAGCATCAGTCTTGAAGGGATGTGACATTTTAAAATCAATTAGTCTGTTATATCAGCATCAGGTGTGTGGTAGCTGGTGGTGATCCAAGACTGGTTCATCTTGATGAAAGTCAGTCGATCAACCGAGTCGGTGGACAGGCGCACCCTGTGATCCGTGACAAATCCTCCAGCAGCACTGAATGTGCGTTCCGAAAGAACGCTGGATGCAGGACAGGCCAGTAGCTCAATTGCATACTGTGCAAGCTCTGGCCAGTGATCCATCCTCAAGACCCAGTAAGCCAGAGGATTTTCGGTGGGGAAGGTGTCCAAGTCTGACCTTGCCCCTAGATATTCCTGCACCATGTTTATCAGACGCTGGCGATGGTTGCTGGAACCGATCATACTTTGGGGCTGCGGACTAAAGAATTGTCTGAACGCATCGGTCAGACGGCCACCTTCCCCACCGCTCCTTCTTTGACTGGCCGAAGCCTCAGCAACTCGTTGTCCAGGACCAGGAGTTTGCAACCTCCCAGTCTCTGGGAACGCGTTGCACAGACCTTTCTGCAAGGCCTCCCGGAGTTGTCTCATCCTCTGCTCCCTCTGCGACGGTAACATAAGGTCCGCAACCTTACCCTTGTACCGTGGATCAAGGAGAGTGGCCAGCCAGTAATGGTCCCTCTCCTTGATCCGAAGAATACGAGGATCCTTCCGCAGACTTTGCAGGATCAGGGAGGCCATGCAGCGTAGGTTTGCTGAGGCATTCGCTCCGGAGTCCTCTGGGTCACTAAGGACGACATGATCCGCAGCCACCTCCTCCCAGCCACGTACAAGTCCACTGGTTTCTTGGGACTGTAAATCATCCCTAAAAGACTGCTGCTGATGATGCTGAGTGCCAGCCTCCACCTCCATGCTGACACAATCCTCCTCCTCCTCCTCCTCCTCCTCCTCCTCCTCCTCCTCTTCCTGTGCGATGGGTGGGACAGAAGGAACACTGTCTGGGTAAAGGGGGCCTTGAGAGGCAAGGAAGTCCTCCTCTTCCTGCCTCTGTTCTGCCTCAAGTGCCCTGTCCATTATTCCACGCAGCGTGTGCTCCAACAGGTGGACAAGAGGTACAGTGTCACTGATGCATGCACTGTCACTGCTCACCATCCTCGTGGCCTCCTCAAATGGTGCCAGGACAGTGCATGCATCCCTGATCATGCCCCACTGGCGTGGAGAAAAAAAACCAAGCTCCCCTGACCCTGTCCTGGTGCCGTAGTCGCACAGGTACTCATTGATGGCCCTCTGCTGCGTGTGCAGCCGCTGCAGCATGGCCAACGTTGAGTTCCACCTGGTGGGCATGTCACATATAAGGCGGTTCTTGGGCAGGTTCAACTCCTTTTGCAGCTCAGCCAGGCGAGCACTGGCATTATAAGATCTGCGGAAATGCACACAGACTTTCCTGGCCTGCCTCAGGACATCCTGTAAGCCCGGGTACCTGCCCAAGAAGCGCTGCACCACCAGGTTAAGGACGTGAGCCACACAGGGCACATGGGTCAGTTGTCCCTGTCGGAGGGCGGAGAGGAGGTTGGTGCCATTGTCGCAAACCACCATTCCTGGCTTAAGCTGGCGTGGCGTCAACCACCTCTCGGCCTGGCCCTGCAGAGCAGACAGGACCTCTGCCCCAGTGTGGCTTCTGTCCCCCAAACACACCAGCGCAAGCACGGCATGGCATCTTTTTGCCTGCGTACTTGCGTAGCCCCGTGAACGGCTACGGAGCACCGCTGGTTCATAGGACAAACCACAGGAAGAGGCCATGGAGGAAGAAGAAGAGGAGGGGGTGGAGGAGAGAGGTGTGTCACAACCAGTAGTAGCATTTTGGAGGCGTGGCGGTGGGACAACCTCCAACACTACTGCACCTTGTCCTGAATCCTTCCCAGCTGCCAAAAGAGTGACCCAATGGGCCGTGAAAGAAAGGTAACGTCCCTGTCCATGCCTGCTGGACCATGAGTCAGCGGTAATATGCACCTTACCGCTGACCGCCCTGTCCAGCGAGGCCAAGACATTGCCTTCCACATGCCGGTAGAGAGCCGGAATAGCCTTCCGTGAGAAAAAGTGGCGTTTGGGAACCTGCCACTGAGGAACCGCACATTGCACAAACTCACGGAAGGGGGCCGAGTCTACCAACTGAAAAGGCAGCAGTTGAAGCGCTAGCAATTTAGCCAAGCTAGCATTCAACCGCTGGGCATGTGGATGGCTGGGAGTGAACTTCTTTCGACGGTCCAGCAGCTGGGGCAGGGAAATTTGCCTGCTAGAATCGGACGTCGGTGTACTGCTAGCAGAGTGGGCGCAAGTACTTGGCTGTGACACACCTAATTCTACACCTTCATTCCTCTCAGTGCATGTTTCAGAGAGGACTGAAGTTATAGTGGGGTTGGAGATCCCAGCTGATGCGGTGCAAGGAGAGGTCCGCTTGGTTCTTTGGTGTGGGTCTTTGAGGTAGGCTTGCCAACGAGCTGCATGGCAGGTCAACATATGTCTGGTCAGGCATGTGGTACCCAAGCGGCTGATGTTTTGGCCACGCGATATACGCTTGAGACATATGTTGCAAACAGCAGCTGTGCGATCTGATGCACTAGCCTCAAAAAAGGCCCACACCAAAGAACTTTTTGAATGACGGGCAGAGGCAGCGCCCTGCACAGGCGGAGCTCTGCGGTGTGATTCCGTCGGTGTACTGCCCTTACGCTGGCCACCAAAGGGCATCCTGCCTCGTTGGAGATGTGCCTCCTCCTCATCCTCCTCCTCCTCCTCTCTCCTATTAGGCACCCACGTGGAGTCATTGACCTCATCATCCCCTCCCTCCTCATCACTGGAGCCAATCTGGCAGTATGCTGCAGCTGCTGGAACATGACTGCCAGATTGGTGTCCTTCTTGAGCATCCCCTCTGTCTGCTCTCACGCTACTGCCTTCCTCTAGCTGGGTTTCATCATCAGACCCTTCGAAACGCTGGGCATCCTCCTGGAGCATGTACCCAACACTGTGCTGAAACAGTTCGGGGGACTCCTCAGGAGGAGGACATGGTGGGTCTAGGGAAGGAGTGACTGATGATTTGTCTGACATTGATACCAGGGAAGACGACGCTTTGGCAGCTGCTTTTCCAGTACCCTGAGCCTGGGTGAGAGAGGATGAGGAGGAGGAGGAGGGCTTGGTCATCCACTCTACCAAGTCTTCGGCATGATGTGGCTCAACATGTCCAGCTGCCGAAAAGAAGGACAAGCGTGTCCCATGGCCATGTGCTGATGACAATGCACCGCGTCCACGACCAGCACTGTTGCCCCCAGACACAGAGCCTGCTTGCCCTCTTTTATTGCCTCCTGACTGTCTGCCTCTCCTTGTTTGCCTTCCAGACATTCTAATAGATGGCCTGCAGGGAGATGGGAAAAAAGCAATAAGGGCTACCTTCAGGTGTCCTTCTCTGTCCCTTGAAACAAGGACTTTCACAGTGAAAGAAACTGACACTGTCCCTACCTAGAGTTTTCTGTCCCTAGAATAAATGTTTTTTTTAATCACAATATAGCACAAGGACAATTCACTCAATGTCTCTCCAGGTCCCTGGAAACAAGGACTTGCAGAGTGAAAGAAACTGACACTGTCCCTACCTAGAGTTTTCTGTCCCTAGAAAAAAAGTTTTTTTTAAGCACAATATAGCACAAGGACAATTAACTCACTGTCCTTACAGGTCCCTGGAAACAAGGACTTGCAGAGTGAAAGAAAAAAAACACTCTCCCTACCTACAGTTTTCTGTCCCTAGAAAAAATGTTTTTTTTAATCACAATATAGCACAAGGAAAATTAACTCACTGTCCTTACAGGTCCCTGGAAACAAGGACTTGCAGAGTGAAAGAAAAAAAACACTCTCCCTACCTACAGTTTTCTGTCCCTAGAAAAAATGTTTTTTTTAATCACAATATAGCACAAGGAAAATTAACTCACTGTCCTTACAGGTCCCTGGAAACAAGGACTTGCAGAGTGAAAGAAACTGACACTGTCCCTACCTAGAGTTTTCTGTCCCTAGAATAAATGTTTTTTTTAATCACAATATAGCACAAGGAAAATTAACTCACTGTCCTTACAGGTCCCTGGAAACAAGGACTTGCAGAGTGAAAGAAACTGACACTGTCCCTACCTAGAGTTTTCTGTCCCTAGAATAAATGTTTTTTTTTAAGCACAATATAGCACAAGGACAATTAACTCACTGTCCTTACAGGTCCCTGGAAACAAGGACTTGCAGAGTGAAAGAAAAAAAACACTCTCCCTACCTACAGTTTTCTGTCCCTAGAAAAAATGTTTTTTTTAATCACAATATAGCACAAGGAAAATTAACTCACTGTCCTTACAGGTCCCTGGAAACAAGGACTTGCAGAGTGAAAGAAACTGACACTGTCCCTACCTAGAGTTTTCTGTCCCTAGAATAAATGTTTTTTTTAATCACAATATAGCACAAGGACAATTAACTCACTGTCCTTACAGGTCCCTGGAAACAAGGACTTGCAGAGTGAAAGAAACTGACACTGTCCCTACCTAGAGTTTTCTGTCCCTAGAATAAATGTTTTTTTTAAGCACAATATAGCACAAGGACAATTAACTCACTGTCCTTACAGGTCCCTGGAAACAAGGACTTGCAGAGTGAAAGAAAAAAAACACTCTCCCTACCTACAGTTTTCTGTCCCTAGAAAAAATGTTTTTTTTAATCACAATATAGCACAAGGAAAATTAACTCACTGTCCTTACAGGTCCCTGGAAACAAGGACTTGCAGAGTGAAAGAAACTGACACTGTCCCTACCTAGAGTTTTCTGTCCCTAGAATAAATGTTTTTTTTAATCACAATATAGCACAAGGACAATTAACTCACTGTCCTTACAGGTCCCTGGAAACAAGGACTTGCAGAGTGAAAGAAACTGACACTGTCCCTACCTAGAGTTTTCTGTCCCTAGAATAAATGTTTTTTTTAAGCACAATATAGCACAAGGACAATTAACTCACTGTCCTTACAGGTCCCTGGAAACAAGGACTTGCAGAGTGAAAGAAACTGACACTGTCCCTACCTAGAGTTTTCTGTCCCTAGAATAAATGTTTTTTTTAAGCACACTATAGCAGAAGCACAAAACACACTGACACTCTCCCTACCTATCCTTCTCTTTCCCTAAACTAAAGGAATCCAGGTTAAGCAAGAAAGAAATAACAGTCACTGTCCCTGCCTATGCTACTCTATCCCTGCTCCGGAACACACTACACTAGGCCGCCGTGCTGGCGGCCTTTTATAGTGTGGGGCGTGTACTAAACACCCTCAGCAATAATTGGCCACAGGCATCCTGCCTGTGGCCAATCATTGCTCTCCTCGCTGCCGGCGCTGTGATTGGCCAAGCATGCGGGGTCACAGTGCATGCTTGGCCAATCACAGCGCCTGGATGACACTGCGATGGCGTAGTGCATTGTGGGCCGTTCGCGTCACTCGAATTTGGCGCGAACGGCCCAAATCGTTCGATCTTCGTCGAACGATCGAACAGCCAATGTTCGAGTCGAACGTATGTTCGACTCGAACACGAAGCTCATCCCTAGTGATCAGTGGGAAGAATGCTCCTTACATTGGTGATCAGTGGGAAGAATGCTCCTTACACTGGAGATCAGTGAGAAGAATGTTCCTTACATTGGTGATCAGTGGGAAGAATGCTCCTTACATTGGTGATCAGTGGGAAGAATGCTCCTTACATTGGTGATCAGTGGGAAGAATGCTCCTTACATTGGTGATCAGTGGGAAGAATGCTCCTTACACTGGAGATCAGTGAGAAGAATGTTCCTTACATTGGTGATCAGTGGGAAGAATGCTCCTTACATTGGTGATCAGTGGGAAGAATGTTCCTTACATTGGTGATCAGTGGGAAGAATGCTCCTTACATTGGTGATCAGTGGAAAGAATGCTCCTTACATTGGTGATCAGTGGGAAGAATTATTTTTACTTTGGTGATCATTGCTAAGAATGCTCCTTACATTAGTGGCCAATAGGAAGAATGCCCCCTACATTGGCGGCCAATGGGAAGAATGCTCCTTACATTAGTGGCCAATGGGAAGAATGCCCCTTACATTCGTGGTTAGTGGGAAGAATGCTCCTTATACCGGTGGTCAGTGGGAAAAATGCCCTTTACATTGGTGGTCAGTGGCAAGAATGCCCCTCTTATAGAGGTGTTCAATACGCCACAGAGCTGCTGGCTCTTCCAAGTGGCTTTGGGCACAGAACTATGAAGGCACCATCAGATGGAAGGTCAACCAGCCACAGCTGAAGAAACCCCTAGCAACCTCTGGAGAAACCTTAGGGTTCCATGGAACCCTAGTTGAGAATGCTGCACTAGATGGATTAGCAGGGTCCATAGCTAGTGTATGAGAAATTCTTACCACAAGGACAATGCTGCTCTGGATGCAACCCGCCCTGGCAATAGAAGAGGAGAGGGACCCATGTAGTTAAAGGGGTTGTAAAGGTTCGTGTTTTTTCATCTTAATGCATCCAATGCATTAAGGTGAAAAAACACCTGGCAATCACGGGCCCCCCAGCCCCCCCGTTTTACTTACCTGAGCCAGTTCACCTGCTCTGCGCGTCCCCAGCGTCCTCTTCTCCACTGAGTCTCAGCGTTGATTGGATAGATTGATAGCAGCACAGCCATTGGCTCCCGCTGCTGTCAATCAAATCCAATGACGCGGCCACCGGGGGGCGGGGTCGAGTCATACACTCGGCGGCTATGAACGCCGAGCGTATGACACGGGAGCGCGCCCGCAAGGTAACCCCCTCGGAAGAGAGATTCCCAGAGGGGGTTAGCTCTTGCGGAGAGGAGCCGCGAGAGCCGCCCCGGGATCCCCGAACAGGTCGATCGGGGCCACTCTGTGCAAAACGAACTGCACAGTGGAGGCAAGTATGACCAGGGCTTTTTTTCAGCGGCAACGGGGGGGGGGGGGGGAACGCAGTACCGGCACTTCTAGCACTGAATGTATGTGATGTCAAGGGGTGCTGGGTTGTGCTACAGTGTCTATTGCTGCTGGGGGATCTAGTGTTGCTGGAAGGGATTTATGCAGGGGGAGAGTCATTGACAGGGCATCTATTGTTGCTGGGGTGGGTCTTATGTTGCTGGGAGAGTCAGTTGTTGCCTGGAGGGATCTACTGTTGAGGGAGAATTCTATTATAGCTGGCTGCTGGATGGTCTATCGATACTGTCTGCAGGGAGATCTTTTGTTGCTGCTGGGGGTCTGTTGTTGCTAGGAGGGTTAATTTTGTTGAGGGTGGTCTATTGTTGTTGGCTGCAGGGGATCTATTTTACCGCTTTTCTTGTTATCATTAACAAATTAAAGGGGCAGTACTGGGAGGTGGGACCAAGGAACGGTGCTCGGAGGTAGGTAGTGGTGAGGACGGGTAACTCCAAAAGGGAGAGTTCCTGCACCTATTCTCTGAGAAAAAAAGCCCAGGAGTATGACAAGTTTGTTATTTAAAAACAAAAAAAAACTGAACCTTTACAATCACTTTAAGGAAGGGCACAAGGTTGTTCCTGTAATTCAACTTAAAGTGTAAACATATTCTAATCGGTACAATGGATGTCCAGACTCAGTTGTTGTTTCCAGCAAACAATGCCATACTTGAATATTTTTAGGACACGTTGTACATTAATAAGTGGCTTTGTATAGCTTTTTGTATTTTTTAATAACAGCTAATCAAAATCGGTGACAACAGCGGGAAGCTGTTTGTTACAAAGTGCTGAACCTCTGCATATGTTGCTCGGAAGCATCTTGTGACAATTCATACAATGCACTCTGCACTCTGTCAGAACATGTCAGTAAATTGTATGGAGCTTGCACGCCTCGGCTGCTGACAGAGAAACAATTGCTTATTTCAGAAGATGGGTGATTATTCAGCAACATGGTTTATTGCCTGAATAGAATCCTGAACAATGAGCTATGGGAGGCTTCAAGGTTGGCATTGTGACCCTGCAGGTCTGGAGTCCTGGGTTCAAGTTTCCAGTGAGGTTTGTGGAAAGTTTTTGGTGGTCTTATATCTGTAAAGATTCTCATTTATCAGGATCACGGTATTACCGTATATACTCGAGTATAAGCCGACCTGAACAAACTTTGCACACTTGTAGAGGAGGGCTACATGCAGTGGCGGCTGGTGCTCAAATTTTTTGGGGGGGTGCAAACAAACTGAAAAAAAAAAAATCATCAATTGCCGCCACTGTGCCCATTAAACGCAGCCACTGTGCCCAAACGCCACTAGTTTGTCCCCAAATGCAGCCAGTTTCCCCCCCATAATGCAGCCAGTTTCTCCCCCATAATGCAGATAGTTTCTCCCCCATAATGCAGCCAGTTTCTCCCCCATAATGCAGCCAGTTTCTCCCCCATAATACAGCCAGTTTCTCCCCCATAATACAGCCAGTTTCTCCCCCATAATACAGACAGTTTCTCCCTCATAATACAGCCAGTTTGTCCTCATAATACAGCCAGTTTGTCCCCTATATGCAGCCAGTTTCTCCCCCAAATGCAGCCAGTTTGTCCCCTATATGCAGCCAGTTTCTCCCCCAAATGCAGCCAGTTTCTCCCCCAAATGCAGCCAGTTTCTCCCCCATAATGCAGCCAGTTTCTCCCCCAATATACAGCCAGTTTCTCCCCCATAATGCAGCCAGTTTTTCCCCTATATGTAGCCAGTTTCTCCCCCAATATACAGCCAGTTTCTCCCCTATATGCAGCCAGTTTCTCCCCCATAATGCAGCCAGTTTCTCCCCCATATGCAGCCAGTTTCTCCCCTATATGCAGCCAGTTTCTCCCCCATAATGCAGCCAGTTTCTCCCCCATAATGCAGCCAGTTTCTCCCCCATAATGCAGCCAGTTTCTCCCCCATAATGCAGCCAGTTTCTCCCCCATATGCAGCCAGTTTCTCCCCTATATGCAGCCAGTTTCTCCCCTATATGCAGCCAGTTTCTCCCCTATATGCAGCCAGTTTCTCCCCCATAATGCAGCCAGTTTCTCCCCCATAATGCAGCCAGTTTGTCCTCATAATACAGCCAGTTTGTCCCCCCCAGCCCTGCACTTACCTTCCTCGAGTCAGCGCCGTCCTTCTTCCGTCCTCGATGTCTTCTCCCGCCCTCGATGTCACTTCAGCCAATCAGGTTACCGGTAACCAGACCCGGTAAACCTGATTGGCCAGGGAACGCACCCCTGTGCGTCCTCTCATTAGGTATTTAGAAGCCGATTACAGCCCTCAGGCTGTAGTCGGGAAGCCTATCAGAGCCTGCTGGCTCTGATAGGCACTTCTAAAGGCCAATCAGATGCTGTGACTCAGATGGCCGGCGCTCAAGGGGCCGGCCATCTGAATAGTGGGCGGCAGCAATACATAGGTTCATGCAATGCATGAACCTATGTATTGTTGTGGTGAGTGACGGCCGGGCGCAGAAGCGAGCGGTAGCGGCGCTTCTGCGCCCACTATGGTCGCGCCGCCATGTGTAAAAAAAAGACATAAAAAAAAAAAAAAACTCTTAAAGGGCCCTTTTTTTTTTTTTGGTGACCACAGGAGGGGGGGCGGCGCCCGGGCGCCCCCTATGGACGGGCAGCCACTGGCTACATGTGTGCCAAGTTTGGGGTCCAGGGGACCTATGGTCGTCCAGTCCCCAAAGTCCGGGAGATCAGGCCCAAAAAAGTGACTCGAGTATAAGCCGAGGGGGGCATTTTCAGCACAAAAAAATGTGCTGAAAAACTCGGCTTATACTCGAGTATATACGGTAGTTGAAGTTAGTCTCATTCAACTGAAAATATTCTGCAATGTTGAAGATGTTCTGTAGATTCTCCAAGCCACTTCTTCAGTTTTAATGAGTGTCAAGAAGCATTTATATTCACACAGGTTGCACCAACACCCAAATCACAGAACGTGCAGATGTTGATTGTCCTGGTAAATAATCCCATCTTTGGTGACAAAAAGTCTGCATAGGTGCTTATCCTTTGACTCACACAGCTGAAAGTGTGAATTGAAGGATTAACACCTACGTAATATTTCTATCACAGCAATTTGACAACAATTCACACCTTCAGCCATGTGAATTGAGAGACTGACACCTATGCAGACTACCTGGCGTAAAGGATGAGATGGTATAACTAGAACGTGGTGGTTCCACAACTTTCAAAACCTCTCATCCTGTTCTTGGACAATCAACATCTACCTTTCTATGATGATCAGACTAAGGTGTTGTCGCTACCCGTGTGGATATCAATGCTGGAGTATCTTCTTGACACTCAATATAACCGAAGAAGGGGCTTTGAGAAACTATGAAGCGTCTTCAACAATAAAGAACAAGTCCACTTGAATGTGACTAGCTGCTACGATCTATGTTGTCTCTGGGACTGTAATGGCAATTTTGGCAGATACTACTTGGGCTAGATTGACTGAGGTAAGCTATAGATCAGGGGTCTCCAAACTTTCTAAAGAAAGGGCCAGTTTTTGTCCTTCAGACTTTAGAGGGGCCGGATTGTGGCCAGCGGGGCAGGAAATATTCCTGGCATCAGTGGGGGTAAACATCGTTACATTTGGTATTAAGGGAAGGAATAGTGCCCCCTTATTTGTGTCAGTGGTAGAAATGGTGCCCCATTTTTGGTTCAGTTGGCAGAATTGTGTCTCGTATCAGTGGGAGGAATAGTGCCGGATTAAAAAAAAGCAAAGGGGACACATCTGGCAACGGCCCTCAGTTTGGAGACCACTGCTATAGATGGTTTGATAAAAAACAAGTTATACTTCTGATTTTGAGCAAGAGAACATTTCCCTCGCTCTCTTGCAGCACAATGATCCAAGAGAGCGAGGAAATTGTTTTCACAAAGTGATGTTTTCCAAAATGCAATGGAGTCCTGACCCTTCAGCAGATGTGTGATGCATCAACTCTTATAGTAGGGAATGTCAATGGCCTTGCTGCCCTCCTTAGAACAATGGGTGTCCTTGAAACTGTAACATATAAAGAAAAAAGGAGGGTGCACCAACCTTGTACATTACCAAAAACAATTTAATAAAAAGGTAAAAACAGCAATGGTTATACTCACATACAAACATGGTATTCAGGCATTCAAGGCAACAGCAATAACAAGCGGTTCCTCTTAGGTCAATAATGGGAACCAAATATGTCGGAGGACCAGACTGTATTGTAGGGTGTCTAACGCGTTTGTAGGGAGGACCCTCTTCCTCAGAGCCAAAGCGATGAATGACTGGCCTCTTCTAACTGTCTGTATAAATGCACACCTATATACATGCCCACATAAATGCAGATCCTGCCACGCCCATTCGTATTGACATCACTTCCCCTGTAGACAAGGGGGGGGGGGGGGCACGTGTCAGACATCCCAGGTCCATCTTTCCGACATAGGCACTACACATACAATTGTGCAGCATTGCGACCCCACAGCACATACAACCATACAAAGATCAACCCATGCAAACAAAGCCTTGCAATATAGTGTGTGCTGAGCAAAGCAGTCACAAATGGTGAATCTAACCCGTGGGATGTTCATAACCTCTAATGTGTCCTTCTGGAATCCACCTGTGAAATGTAGTGTGTTCTATGCCATCTTGGCTCTGCTGGAATAGGCCTAGCGCTGTTCCTAACACATTGATATGCGTGGAACGCACGCCATATTGCTGCAATACGGAAGTGCGGGTGGATTTGCGTTCCACCCGCCACTTCCGGTTTCGCAGCGGAAACCAGAAGTAGCAGGTGAAACGGAAATTATTAAATTATTTTTGGTAATGCACAAGGTCGATGCGCCCTCCTTTTTTCTTTATATGTTACAGGCAACTATCAGTATGAGATGAGGTTCAAGTGGCCCAAAAGCTTAAAGAGGAAGTAAACCCTCTAGAAAAATGTTCCCAAAAATAAAAACCCTGCAAGAGAAAGACCTGATAAGCTAGTATGCATAGCATACTAGCTCATTATGAATGACTTACCTGAGATCGAAGCGCTCCTCTTTCCCCTCCTCCGCCATGTCTCCTCCGAGTGCCTTCCGGGTATCGCCGCTCCGGCGCTGTGACTGGCCGGAGCCGCGATGACGTCACTCCCGCGCATGCGCGCGGGACCGGCAGGTCCGGCACGCTCAGTGCGCCTGCGCCGTTGTCTACGGCGCGCATGCGCTGTAGACATCGGTGCATTATTTTTGGCAAATATCTCCTAAACCGTGTAGGTTTAGGAGATATTGCAAACACCTACAGGTAAGCCTTAATCTAGGCTTACCTGTAGGTAAAAGTTGTCAGAGAGGGTTTACAACCACTTTAAAGAGACCTTGTCACCAAAATAAAAAAAAATAGAAAATTGTAGCAATTTCCACACCATAGATCATTTATCGACTTGCAATGTGCCTTTGAATTTCAGAAAGTACTGATGCCCCCCTCCTCCTTCCTCCTTGCACATCATAGCCATCCCTCCTCTCTTCTGGGAGTGTCTAATTATTGTCTATGCAGGCTCAGCTTTCTTTATAACTATAACTATAGCTGGAGGCTAGTTGAACTTGATATAAAAAGAGAGATCTCAGCAATCTGCAAACTCAAAAGGACTCTTATGTGACACCTCGTTGTGAGGCGACACTATTTTTGTGTGAGATGGATTTATTTATTTATTTTAATTTCAGGTACTTATATAGCGCCGTCAATTTATGCAAAGCTTTACATATACATTGTACAGTCACATCAATCCCTCAAGGAGCTTACAATCTAAGGTCCTTAAATTGGTTGTTACCTTTAGCCCAGGTTCACACTGGGCTGCGGGAGTGAAGCCGTGCGAGTTGAGCCGAACTTGCGCGATTTTACTTCCGCTTGTCAGTCCCGATTTCGGGCGCGATTTAAAAGACATCTGTGCAGGTTTCTGCACAGATGTCAATGTAAATTGCGGCCCAAAAACGCAAAAAGTAGTACAGAAACTACTTTTTGAAATCAGTGCAGCGCCGCAGATGCGGCGTCGTACCGATTAGGACGGTGCCATTGCCGGCAAATGCCGCCGATTTGACATGCGATTTGACATTTCAAATCGCATGTCAAATCGGCGGCATTTGCCAGCAATGGCACCGTCCTAATCGGTACCAAATCGTACCAATGTGAACCAGGGCTTAAACAGACATTCACTGCCAGCCCCTCTGTTTTATCGAGGCATAACACACCCTGTGTTTTTTTTTAATGAAGCTTGTATATATCTTTTTTTTTTCAGATATATTCAGGCCGGTCACGTGACTGCCGGACACTCTCGTACTCCGATCCAGGGCTACAGTGGAAGGGGCCGAGATCTCCCTCTGACGTCAGCCATGGAGGCCACATGATCGCCGTGCTGGCCGCTCAGCCCCTCCTACTGTAGCCCTTGATCAGAGTAGGAGAGACAGGAGTCACATGACCGGCCCGAACATAGCTGAAAAAAGGCATTTATAAGCTTCATTCTAAAAAAAACACTTACAGAGTGTGTTATGCCTAATAAAGCAGAGGGGCTGGCAGTGACAATTTTTAAGCTTTTCTTTTCTTTACAGCGGCAGTGGGGGGGAGGGGGGCGACGACAGCTCACACAGACAGGCGGAGCTGACAGACGGGGAGGGAGGGGTGAGGGGGATTTAGGAGAGCTGCGGGTGGCTGAGGCATCTAAACTGACCACGGTAATCAGGGCTCAGCAGCCCTGATTACCGTGGTCAGGACACAGAGGGGGACACAGGAACAGGCAGGATCAGCCAGGTTTTTTTACAGCTTAGAGAGAGGGGCAGGTTAGACCGTACAAGCACTGTGCTGTTTAATCTGCTGAAAGGGAACATTCATACACACACATAATAGGGCCAATTCAGACAGGAGCCAATTAACCTACCAGCATGTTTGGAGTGTGGAAGGAAGCCGGAGTACACAGAGGAAACCCACGCAGGCACAGGGAAAACATGCAAACTCCATGCAGGTAGTGCCATGGTTGGGATTCAAACCAATGACCCTAGTGCTGCCAAGCAGAAGTACTAACCACTTAGCCACTGTGCTTAGCCACTGGATGAAGATAGAGATGTGTGTAGTGTAGGCGTGGCTTCTAGAACACATTGCACCACCCACTAAACAGAATGTGACCCTTTGAGAGGCTTCCTGGCCACAGGTGATGGAGATGGAAAAAAAAGGAGTGTGCAAGCGGCTCTACAAGGTTCTGGGGGAGTGAGCAGAGACCCGGAGACAGGGAAAACGCACCGACCAGGAGCTCTGAGCCTGTGAGAAAAAACTGCGCAATCACCAAAACAGATTTCTGCTCTGAGTCTGGAGCCTCCGGTATTCTGAGAGAAGCCATTGGATGTTTGGGGAATCTTTCTCACTTGTATTTGGTCTTCAGAGACAAATCATCAGTCAGAACTTTTAACTGGATACCTCAGGCATACTTTGAGCCGGTTACTACCGCAGACAGGACATCAGCCAGTTACCTCAGAGAAACTCTTCACCAGGTACCATAGGCAATTAATTCAGGTAAATTAAAGTGTTTGTAAAGGCAGAAGGATTTTTATCTTAATGCATTCTGTGTGCAGCAGCCCCCCTAATACTTACCTGAGCACCATCTCAATCCAGCGATGTTGCGCGAGAGACTCGGCTGCCCGGGACTCTCCCTCCTCATTGGCTGAGACAGCAGCGAAGCGCCATTGGGTCCCACTGCTGTCAATCAAAGTCAGTGAGCCAATGAGGAGAGAGAGGGGGTGGGGCAGAGCCGCTGCTCCGTGTCTCGGGTGCCCCCATAGCAAGTTGCTTGCTGTGGGGGCACTCAACAGGAGGGAGGGGCTGGGAGCAGCAAAGAGGGACCCGAGAAGAGGAGGCTCTGGGCTGCTCTTTGCAGAACCAACTGCAACAGAGCAGGTAAATATGACATGTTTGTTATTTTTAATAAAAAAAAAAAACGTTAGTATCACTTTAATAACTAAATACTTCAGACATGCTCACAGCCGGCTACAATAGACAAGAGATCAGTCATCCACTTTTAGAGAGGCATCAGATCTTAATCAGATAAATTGATCAATTCTCAAAGTGAGATTAGCAGCCATTGTAGCAATCTGCAATCTGTGGCATTAAGGAATTCACTGAAGATAAATCAGAATTTAAGTTGTAACGCTATTTTAAAAAAATCTACTGCGAGGCTTTTGGTCAAGCTGCGAAGAATAACTAAGACACTATTACATCATCCAGTCTATATTACTCCCTTTTTGCAGCTTACTTCATATTACGTCAGTTCAGAATTTATATTTGTTCTTTCTATTGAGATAATTCTCATGAAGTTACTTCTAAAAAGTGGAAAGTTTGACAGAAGATATAAGGAATATATATATAAACAACATTTCACAGTTTAAAATTACCTTCAAAAAGGGCCCCATCGAAGCTAGCTGAGAACTATTTCATCTTTTCTCATATACTGTATATATATTTTACATTGCATTTTTTGTATAGCTGGGCCCAGACTCCTTGTTTTAGTGTATTGTGGGTTTAGAAATATAAACGTAGCAAACTTTGAGAATTTATTTTCTAAAATATTGTTTTTATATAGTTAATGACAATTTAAATGTGTGGTTTTTTTTTTTTACTTAAAGTGGATGTAACCACCAAATTTGTTTTTTTAATTAAGGCTTGCATCTTGTACAGTATAGGATTTAATGTAATTTGTGCCCAGTCTTGCCACGAAGAGTTAATCCAGCTCTGAGCAATCCTCTTATCTTTTTTCAGTGAGATAAAAACGGACACACAGAGAAATAGGAGTCAGTTTCTCCCCCTTGCTGTGAGTGACAGGTGATTTACATATCTCATGCAGGAGCCTGAGAGACATTCTGTGTACTTCAGATCCCCTCCTCCTTTCTTCTCCAGCTCTCCCTAGATTGGCTGCTCCACACCTCAGCATGATTCGGCATCCTGAAGTCATGTGGTGACTTTTCTGGGTTTTGACAGGATGTTAGTGATCATAGCAGAAGTTCAGTGTAAGAAATACACAGGAGAAAATTCATGTTGACAAGGGGAGTGTAGAGGTGGGCGGGGAGTCTACTGATATCACGACTCCACCCACCGAGCTCCGGACAACAGACCCACCCACAGAATCAGTTTTTCGGGTTTCATAACAGAGGGGAGACATTTGACAGGCAAGGATGCATATATATCCTTATAGATAACCACTTAGACATGTGCACAACATAAAAATTTGTTTAGTTTGGTTTCGTTTCTGTTAGTTTCCGTTGATTCGTACCGATTCGTAATTTCGTATGACGTGGGTTATCGTATTCTGACTCTTTCGTATTTCCGTAAAGGTTATTTTTCCATTGATTCGTTTTTTCGTTAGTCTAATTTTCGTTGATTCAAAATTCGTATTTTTCGTTATATGTTATATTCGGCCGCGTTCGTATTTTCGTAAAAACTATATTTTCGTTGATTTGCAATGATTCGTATTTACGTGTCTAATTTCCGTTGATTGGAAAATTCTACTTTTGTAGATTTATTTACATTCGTACTTTTGTTAGAATAAATTTTCTGTTTATTCGAAATACTACTTGTCGCAATTTTGTAATTCGTACTTTCGTGAGATTGACCGGCTCATTTATTCGTACTTTCGTATCATTATTTTCGTAGATTCGTAATCGGGGCATAATTCGTAATATAGAAATTAGAATCTAGACAGAGTATGCTTAAGAAACAAAGAATTTCTTTCTCACAAGTCACAACTAAACTCACAACAGGGGCGGATCCAGGGGGGGGGGCAACAGGGCAATTGCCACCCCCAAGACCATCTGTCACACTCAGTTGCTTGCTCTGTTTTTTTTTGCGCCTGATCTCCTGGACTTTGGGGACCCGGTACCGGCCGACCGTAGGTCCCCTGGACCCCAAACTTGGCACACATATAGCCCAATGTCTGTTCTACAAGTGTGCAAAGTTTGGTGTCTGGGGGACCTACGGCCGGGGAGAACCGATTTTGTCAAACCGGGCACTCCTTCCATAGACTCCAATGTTAAACGGTCATTTCTCCGGTGAATTTGCGGACCCGGTACCGGCCGGTTGTAGGTTCCCTGGACCCCAGACTTGGCACACATGTAGCCCCATGTCTACTCTACAAGTGTGCAAGGTTTGGTGTCTGGGAGACCTGCAGCCGGGGAGAACCGATTTTTCAAAGCCGGGTTCTTCTTCCATAGACTCCCATGTTAAACATCAGACTAGTCATGGGCACAGTGAAGCATGGGCACAGTGAGGCATGGGCACAGTGAGGCAAAGTGAGGCACAGAGAGGCATGCAGATGGACACCCTAGGCTTATACTCGAGTCAATACGTTTTCCCAGTTTTTTGGGGTAAAATTAGGTGCCTCGGCTTATATTCGGGTCGCTTATACTCGAGTATATACAGTACTTGTTCTGCGGCTGCCGCTGCCTCTCTGAGTCTCTCTCTCAGTTTCTCACATCAGCCGATCAGCGGCGCCGAGAGAGAGACTTGTCTAATGTAGTTACGCGGCGCACTGACACGATACCAGGAGCGGAGGAGGAGGTGGGTGGAGCCTCTTCCCTGCACTCGTTGCTAACGCCTGGGCCGCTTGGCGTCTAGCAACGAGTGACGTCAGTGAGTCACGTCGGGCCGCTCTGCGGGCAGGTGCGATAGCGTGCGGCTCCACAGACGCGTAAGAAAGCAGGCGGCTCTGCTTGCGGCACGGTTTGTGGGCGAGCGGCGCTGTACGTGGGCAGACCGTGCTGCTCAGTGTGTTGGCAGCGCAAGTGAGAGTGAGAGAGCAGGCTCATCTCTCACTGCCCGTGCCTGCCCTGCATTCCTGCAGTGACTTCCGCCCTCACTGTGCAGGCAGCAGAGAGATTACATTATCTCTCTGCTGCCTGACTCTGGGAGTCTGGGACACAGCAAGAGACAACCAAAACTACACCTTAGCAGGCAAGTTAGTGACAATCCGCAAATTGTGTCAGGTGACGTGGCAAATGACAATCTGCATCTGGTGGCAGGCAAGTGACAATCAGCAAGGTGTGGCAGGTGAGTGGCAAGTGACAATCCGCAAGGTGTGGCTAGTGACAATCCGCAAGGTGTGGCAGGTGATGTGGCAAGTGACAATCCACAAGGTGTGGCAAGTGACAATCCACAAGATGTGGCAGGTGACGTGGCAAGTGACAATCCGCAACGTGTGGCAAGTGACACGCTCAAGGCTCCCACTAATTGCAGACGACGGTGGCAAGTGACACACTCGGGGCTCCCACTGATTCTGCATTGAACTATTTAATTTTATATTACAATGTAATAATAGAAATAATGCGCTTCAATCATCCTGACACCATAACAACCTTGGTGCCGGGATGATTGAAGCGCCGACACCAGCCATTTCCCCGATAAATTTCCCACAAAAAAAAACATATTTTTTGGCAGTGCCCCCCCCCCCCCCGAGAAAAAACTCTGGATCCGCCCCTGACTCACAAATCCACCAAAACAGTGCCACCTGCCCAACCAGAACCTATCTGGACTCTGGATGGAATGAACTGCAGTCTAACACAGAAAAACACACAAGGGAATAAGAAACAAGCTCATTGGGGGAAGGGATAACCTCTTCAGGGGAAGGGACAAGCTTATTGGCCAACGGCCAGAAATATTTCAGAACTAACGAATTTGTTGTTTTGATTTCCGTTTTCCGAATATTCGTAATTTAGTTGTTTTTTTTTTTTCGTTCATTTTGATTTTCGGTTTTTTGAATCTTTGTTCAGTATTTTCGTTGTTTCTATGTTTTAGTTTTTTCACTCTTTCGTATTTTCGCTGTTTCTAATTTAATAATTTTGTATTTTTGTTGTTTTCCATATTCGTTCTTTTCGATAATTAGTTTTTCGTTGGTAATTTTAGTAAACCGTTCGTTCATTCGTATGTTTACGAATTAACGAATATAACGAATTTTGACGAATATTGAATTCGTAACTAAACGAATTGCACTTGTCTAATAACCACTATGGCAGCAGTTTAGAAAGGATGAGAGTGGGTTTACATCCACTTTAAGAGTGTGTCAGAGTGGTTGAGATACCCAACTATTTAAACATTTTAGATCCAGAAAAATTATTAAAATTAGCGGTTCCTAAGGGTGCGTGCTACATAACCATTTATGAAGATGCTAGGGGGGGCTCACTTGAGTGCTGGGGCTGCTGACATCACATCCAAGATGGCAGCTCCAAGTAGTCTCAGGGCTTTTAGATGCCTACACCAGGGAGGCTTTTACAGGTATATAAAACTTGCATAAATATGTTAATCTTATTTTGTATTTTTTTTTATGTTCCCTAAATTTCCCCCAATGATTTGGCTAAGGCTTACAAAGCAATAACCAAATTTGGTCCCTCTTGGGGGATCTTTTGGAACCAACGTCCAGGCAGAGTTGGCCAGTTAGCAGATTTCCCCTAAATGTTTAGTAGAAATCACATGACCACTGCCTGCACACTAATTATATGATCTGGCTCTACCATTTGCCAGAAGTGCAATCTAGATTACTGTTGTAATGTTTGCAGCACTTTTAGTCGGTTTCTTTCTGATAGAGCGAGACAATAAACATTTATTAAATATGAATGAATGCATATAGACCAACATTAAGTACATTATATCTAAAATGGCTGGGCTTCAGTCTGCACATCAGTGTAAATAGTACAGAGGTGGATTTCCACCATCACCACCCATTGAAGGAATACGTGCATTCTATTCCCCTATCAAACTATACAACTATGGTGGGAAACCTACAGGAAAGGCGATTCTCGTTTTCCTTTCACTAATTACCGTAAATATTTTATATATGCCAATAAAAAATCATTGCAGATTTTCAGAGATCAGAGAGCCTTTAAGGTGTGACCCTGGGAAACAATGAATACAAGTTATAGAGTTTGCATTAATTATTACTGATGATTACGCAGCAGGGGAGTCATTGGGGTGCTGGACTAAATACTTCTGTTCTCTTTTATGGTTCCGACAAAACGCAATACAAATACAAATTAATGTAGGCCATCCTGTTACGGGAATAAATGGATAATAAAGGATAACTGTACGTTTGCAAAAGTGCCTTGACCCCCCAGTGACACAAGGACAGGATGCGAGAGGAAATCCCATTAATGGGGACAATGATAGTCCTTCAGAATAATTCACAAACACACGTTCATCATGATCGATATAGAACATTGCCCAAGAACCTTTTAGATGAGTCCTATGAGTAACAATCTCCTTTTTTTACCTAAGCCAGGGGTGAAGAGCGAGGGCCACTTAAGCGATTTGGTAACTGGTCGCAGGCCACAATGAGCGGAGCGGGCAGATGGCAGGTCTGCATATACAGAGCGGACACAGCCCACTCTACTCTATGGGCCCTTCTTCCGATCCGTCCTGATGGAAGGGAATGGTACCCCTTCTGTTTTTTTTAAGCAGATGAGATTTGAGGTAGGCGGGTGTAAAGGGACACAAGTTTGTTTACATCTGTCACTCGATGGTGTGAAAGGGGCCCAAGGCTGCTTTCACACTAATGTGCTGCAGTTTACCAGCACCACAGGTACAGCACAGTGCACCCGTGGCTTTCCCGTGGGTTAGCTGCACTTTGCCATAGACTTCTATTCCATAGACTTCTATTATATCCAGCAGGTGTGGTGCACTTTCTAAAAAGTCACCAAAGCGTCCGCATTCAGGAGTTTTGGTAGGCTTTTAAAAAGTGCACCAAACCCGTAGGTAATAACAGAAGTCTATGGCTCAGTGCAGCTAACCTGCAGGTTTACTGCGGTGCACCTGCTGGTCAGTTTGAAAGCCCAGTAACCACTACAGAAGAGATATGCCCATATATACACTGATTTTTTTATAATTTATACTGACCTTTAATTAATAATAATCTTCCATTCAGGAATCTTCCTTGCTGCAGGTATTGCCGGCTGTTGCTGTCCCAGGGGGTGTGCAACTGGTATCACTCCGCCTGTGACAGGAGCCGGCACTATACAGGAAGCATTGGCTTATGTGACTCTCCTCCCTCCGCAGCTGTGCTTCCTCTAGTGCCGGCTCCATTCAGAACACTGATGCTCTGGGATGGCGGGTCGGGAACCCGCGATCTGGGCTTGCTGACCCGCCATCCCAGAGCAGAAGGTCTTGGGCCACATCAGAGGGCCAGCGGTTGGGCACCCTTGATGTAAGCCCTGATGAAAGGGGGCTGCAAGCCTTGAAACACATTGGTTATACTTTATGTGTCCTGTTGTCCCATTTTAACCTGCGATAAATGAATATGGACTCGTAAGATGCTCATCTGGCGTTCTTTTTCTTGATTTCATTTGGATTTCTCAAACTAGGAGGCAGAGCAGCCAAGAGCTAGAGGTCAAAGGCAAGCAACATTTTCTGCTTTCAGGGATTAGAAAATCTTAACTTGTTCTGAGCAAATAAATGTGACACAGTTTTTAAAGTATAGAAGTTTAGAATCTAAACCATCTCTACTCTTAACTGCTGAGAAGCTTAGGTTTATCTTAACCCCACTTATTGAAACCAAAAAACCTGGCCCCCCAAAAAGACACAGAGGCTACTTTAAGTTGAAAGAAGGGCAAGGCCACAGCTTTATTGAACATACCAAGTATAACAACCTTCAAAATACCACATAACCATGGCAGTCACAGTTATACCGTGAGCATCCATAACCAAACACGGATAGTCTAATGCACCGTTCACACGACCGGTTTTCCTGACATGCCAAAACCCGACGTTTTTCCCGACGTGATTCCTCTCAAGCCTGCCTTGCAAACACACGTTCATTAAAAAAAACGCTCAACCAAAGCGCGGTGGCGTCCAACACGTACGTCGGTACTATAAAGGGGATGTACCATTCAAATGGTGCCCCCCTTTGGGCTTGCTTTTGCTGATCTCGTGTTAGTTAAAGTTTGTTGAGAGACGATTCGCGATTTTTAGCCTCGTGCTTTTCAGTCCGTTACAGCATGACGAATGTGCTATCTCCATTACGAACGTTAGTTTTACCAGAACGAGCGCTCCCGTCTCATACTTGATTCTGAGCATGCACGTTTTTTTCCCCTCGGAAAAGCCTACACACGAGCGGTTTTCGCGACGAGAAAAAGACAGACGGGAAAAAATAGAGCAGGTTCTAAATATTTTGAGGGCAGTTTTCTCGTTGGGAAAACTGCTATGGAGCATGCACACGACCGGTTTTCCCGACCAATCGAAAAAAATGGCAGTTTTCTCATTGGGAAAACCTGTCGTGTGTACGGGGCATAAGAGGCCTGTCTTCAGTGCGAGACCGGAATTAAACTGACCACAGAACTGACAAAAAGTAATATCAATCGCTGGCAAGGTAAAACCGCCATGAAAGCTGTGATGAAACTCACAACGGACGGGTGGGCAACTCTTGTGACGTCAACTTCTCTTGACAGTAGTGGGACGTGCCTCTGCGTAGGCTTTTCTAGAGTTCAGGCTCCACCCAGTCACCTTGTGCCATCGCAGCCAATCCCAATGGAGCCACTCCAACTCCCTGGTTAGTAGGGATGAGCTTCGTGTTCGAGTCGAACATACATTCGACTCGAACATCAGCTGTTCGATCGTTCGACGAAGATCGAACGATTTGGGCCGTTCGCGCCAAATTCGAGTGACGCGAACGGCCCACAATGCACTACGCCATCGCAGTGTCATCCAGGCGCTGTGATTGGCCAAGCATGCACTGTGACCCCGCATGCTTGGCCAATCACAGCGCCGGCAGCGAGGAGAGCAATGATTGGCCACAGGCAGGATGCCTGTGGCCAATTATTGCTGAGGGTGTTTAGTACACGCCCCACACTATAAAAGGCCGCCAGCACGCCGGCCTAGTGTAGTGTGTTCCGGAGCAGGGAAAGAGAAGCATAGGCAGGGACAGTGACATTTTTTTTTCTTGCTTAACCTGGATTCCTTTAGTTTAGGGAAACAGAAGGATAGGTAGGGAGAGTGTCAGTCTGTTTTACTGTGCTAAACCTTGTTTGTAGGGACAGGGAAGGACAGTGAGGGAAATTCTCATTGTGCTATACTGTGCTAAAGCATTCCTCATCAACCATCTTTAAAAAAAATTTTTTATAGGGACAGAAAACTATAGGTAGGGAGAGTGTCAGTGTGTTTTACTGTGCTAAACCTTGTTTGTAGGGACAGGGAAGGACAGTGAGGGAAATTCTCATTGTGTTATACTGTGCTAAAGCATTCCTCATCAACCATCTTTAAAAAAAAATTTTTTATAGGGACAGAAAACTATAGGTAGGGAGAGTGTCAGTGTGTTTTACTGTGCTAAACCTTGTTTGTAGGGACAGGGAAGGACAGTGAGGGAAATTCTCATTGTGCTATACTGTGCTAAAGCATTCCTCATCAACCATCTTTAAAAAAACATTTTTTATAGGGACAGAAAACTATAGGTAGGGAGAGTGTCAGTGTGTTTTACTGTGCTAAACCTTGTTTGTAGGGACAGGGAAGGACAGTGAGGGAAATTATCATTGTGCTATACTGTGCTAAAGCATTCCTCATCAACCATCTTTAAAAAAAAAAAAAATTATAGGGACAGAAAACTATAGGTAGGGAGAGTGTCAGTGTGTTTTACTGTGCTAAACCTTGTTTGTAGGGACAGGGAAGGACAGTGAGGGAAATTCTCATTGTGCTATACTGTGCTAAAGCATTCCTCATCAACCATCTTTTAAAAAAAAAATTATAGGGACAGAAAACTATAGGTAGGGAGAGTGTCAGTGTGTTTTACTGTGCTAAACCTTGTTTGTAGGGACAGGGAAGGGCAGTGAGGGAAATTCTCATTGTGCTATACTGTGCTAAAGCATTCCTCATCAACCATCTTTAAAAAAAAAAAAAATTATAGGGACAGAAAACTATAGGTAGGGAGAGTGTCAGTGTGTTTTACTGTGCTAAACCTTGTTTGTAGGGACAGGGAAGGACAGTGAGGGAAATTCTCATTGTGCTATACTGTGCTAAAGCATTCCTCATCAACCATCTTTAAAAAAAAAAATTTATAGGGACAGAAAACTATAGGTAGGGAGAGTGTCAGTGTGTTTTACTGTGCTAAACCTTGTTTGTAGGGACAGGGAAGGACAGTGAGGGAAATTCTCATTGTGCTATACTGTGCTAAAGCATTCCTCATCAACCATCTTTAAAAAAACATTTTTTTATAGGGACAGAAAACTATAGGTAGGGAGAGTGTCAGTGTGTTTTACTGTGCTAAACCTTGTTTGTAGGGACAGGGAAGGACAGTGAGGGAAATTTTCATTGTGCTATACTGTGCTAAAGCATTCCTCATCAACCATCTTTAAAAAAACATTTTTTTATAGGGACAGAAAACTATAGGTAGGGAGAGTGTCAGTGTGTTTTACTGTGCTAAACCTTGTTTGTAGGGACAGGGAAGGACAGTGAGGAAAATTCTGATTGTGCTATACTGTGCTAAAGCATTCCTCATCAACCATCTTTGAAATCCTTGTTTTTTGGACAGTCAGGGAAATTGTCGTTGTGCTATTCTGTGCGAAAGCAATCATCCTCAACCATATTTAGAAATCCTTAAGTAAAGGGACAGAGAAGGACACCTGAAGGTAGCCCTTATTGCTTTTTTTCCCATCTCCCTGCAGGCCATCCATTAGAATGTCTGGAAGGCAAACAAGGAGAGGCAGACAGTCAGGAGGCAATAAAAGAGGGCAAGCAGGCTCTGTGTCTGGGGGCAACAGTGCTGGTCGTGGACGCGGTGCATTGTCATCAGCACATGGCCATGGGACACGCTTGTCCTTCTTTTCGGCAGCTGGACATGTTGAGCCACATCATGCCGAAGACTTGGTAGAGTGGATGACCAAGCCCTCCTCCTCCTCCTCATCCTCTCTCACCCAGGCTCAGGGTACTGGCAAAGCAGCTGGCAAAGTGTCCTCTTCCCTGGTATCAATGTCAGACTCATCATCAGTCACTCCTTCCCTAGACCCACCATGTCCTCCTCCTGAGGAGTCCCCCGAACTGTTTGAGCACAGTGTTGGGTACATGCTCCAGGAGAATGCCCAGCGTTTCGAAGGGTCTGATGATGAAACCCAGCTAGAGGAAGGCAGTAGCGTGAGAGCAGACAGAGGGGATGCTCAAGAAGGACACCAATCTGGCAGTCATGTTCCAGCAGCTGCAGCATACTGCCAGATTGGCTCCAGTGATGAGGAGGGAGGGGATGATGAGGTCACTGACTCCACGTGGGTGCCTAATAGGAGAGAGGAGGAGGAGGAGGATGAGGAGGAGGCACATCTCCAACGAGGCAGGATGCCCTTTGGTGGCCAGCGTAAGGGCAGTACACCGACGGAATCACACCGCAGAGCTCCGCCTGTGCAGGGCGCTGCCTCTGCCCGTCATTCAAAAAGTTCTTTGGTGTGGGCCTTTTTTGAGGCTAGTGCATCAGATCGCACAGCTGCTGTTTGCAACATATGTCTCAAGCGTATATCGCGTGGCCAAAACATCAGCCGCTTGGGTACCACATGCCTGACCAGACATATGTTGACCTGCCATGCAGCTCGTTGGCAAGCCTACCTCAAAGACCCACACCAAAGAACAAAGCGGACCTCTCCTTGCACCGCATCAGCTGGGATCTCCAACCCCACTATAACTTCAGTCCTCTCTGAAACATGCACTGAGAGGAATGAAGGTGTAGAATTAGGTGTGTCACAGCCAAGTACTTGCGGCCACTCTGCTAGCAGTACACCGACGTCCGATTCTAGCAGGCAAATTTCCCTGCCCCAGCTGCTGGACCGTCAAAAGAAGTTCACTCCCAGCCATCCACATGGCCAGCGGTTGAATGCTAGCTTGGCTAAATTGCTAGCGCTTCAACTGCTGCCTTTTCAGTTGGTAGACTCGGCCCCCTTCCGTGAGTTTGTGCAATGTGCGGTTCCTCAGTGGCAGGTTCCCAAACGCCACTTTTTCTCACGGAAGGCTATTCCGGCTCTCTACCGACATGTGGAAGGCAATGTCTTGGCCTCGCTGGACAGGGCGGTCAGCGGTAAGGTGCATATTACCGCTGACTCATGGTCCAGCAGGCATGGACAGGGACGTTACCTTTCTTTCACGGCCCATTGGGTCACTCTTTTGGCAGCTGGGAAGGATGCAGGACAAGGTGCAGTAGTGTTGGAGGTTGTTCCACCGCCACGCCTCCAAAATGCTACTACTGGTTGTGACACACCTCTCTCCTCCACCCCCTCCTCTTCTTCTTCCTCCATGGCCTCTTCCTGTGCTTTGTCCTCTGAACCAGCGGTGCTCCGTAGGCGTTCAAGGGGCTACGCAAGTACGCAGGCAAAAAGATGCCATGCCGTGCTTGCGCTGGTGTGTTTGGGGGACAGAGGCCACACTGGGGCAGAGGTCCTGTCTGCTCTGCAGGGCCAGGCCGAGAGGTGGTTGACGCCACACCAGCTTAAGCCAGGAATGGTGGTTTGCGACAATGGCACCAACCTCCTCTCCGCCCTCCGACAGGGACAACTGACCCATGTGCCCTGTGTGGCTCACGTCCTTAACCTGGTGGTGCAGCGGTTCTTGGGCAGGTACCCGGGCTTACAGGATGTCCTGAGGCAGGCCAGGAAAGTCTGTGTGCATTTCCGCAGATCTTATAATGCCAGTGCTCGCCTGGCTGAGCTGCAAAAGGAGTTGAACCTGCCCAAGAACCGCCTTATATGTGACATGCCCACCAGGTGGAACTCAACGTTGGCCATGCTGCAGCGGCTGCACACGCAGCAGAGGGCCATCAATGAGTACCTGTGCGACTACGGCACCAGGACAGGGTCAGGGGAGCTTGGTTTTTTTTCTCCACGCCAGTGGGGCATGATCAGGGATGCATGCACTGTCCTGGCACCATTTGAGGAGGCCACGAGGATGGTGAGCAGTGACAGTGCATGCATCAGTGACACTGTACCTCTTGTCCACCTGTTGGAGCACACGCTGCATGGAATAATGGACAGGGCACTTGAGGCAGAACAGAGGCAGGAAGAGGAGGACTTCCTTGCCTCTCAAGGCCCCCTTTACCCAGACAGTGTTCCTTCTGTCCCACCCATCGCACAGGAAGAGGACGAGGAGGAGGAGGAGGAGGAGGATTGTGTCAGCATGGAGGTGGAGCCTGGCACTCAGCAGCATCAACAGCAGCAGTCTTTTAGGGATGATTTACAGTCCCAAGAAACCCGTGGACTTGTACGTGGCTGGGAGGAGGTGGCTGCGGATCATGTCGTCCTTAGTGACCCAGAGGACTCCGGACCGAATGCCTCAGCTAACCTACGCTGCATGGCCTCCCTGATCCTGCAAAGTCTGCGGAAGGATCCTCGTATTCTTCGGATCAAGGAGAGGGACCATTACTGGCTGGCCACTCTCCTTGATCCACGGTACAAGGGTAAGGTTGCGGAACTTATGTTACCGTCGCAGAGGGAGCAGAGGATGAGACAACTCCGGGAGGCCTTGCAGAAAGGTCTGTGCAACGCGTTCCCAGAGACTGGGAGGTTACAAACTCCTGGTCCTGGACAACGAGTTGCTGAGGCTTCGGCCAGTCAAAGAAGGAGCGGTGGGGAAGGTGGCCGTCTGACCGATGCGTTCAGACAATTCTTTAGTCCGCAGCCCCAAAGTATGATCGGTTCCAGCAACCATCGCCAGCGTCTGATAAACATGGTGCAGGAATATCTAGGGGCAAGGTCAGACTTGGACACCTTCCCCACCGAAAATCCTCTGGCTTACTGGGTCTTGAGGATGGATCACTGGCCAGAGCTTGCACAGTATGCAATTGAGCTACTGGCCTGTCCTGCATCCAGCGTTCTTTCGGAACGCACATTCAGTGCTGCTGGAGGATTTGTCACGGATCACAGGGTGCGCCTGTCCACCGACTCGGTTGATCGACTGACTTTCATCAAGATGAACCAGTCTTGGATCACCACCAGCTACCACACACCTGATGCTGATATAACAGACTAATTGATTTTAACATGTCACATCCCTTCAAGACTGATGCTGATGCTGAGTGCCTGTGCTGTTATGTATGTTGACTGGCTATCCTCCTCCTCCGAGTCCTCAATGATACGATTGATGATGATAGCTTGGAAGATCATTTTTGTTTATGGGTGCCGCCACCAGTGCCTAACGCCCAATTTTTCAGCCCCTGTTAAACAGGGGCGTGTAATTACAATTTTTGAAGCAATACTTTGCAACAGGGCTCATTGCTGTGCTCCAAGTACAGTATCTGTGAGGGGTTGCAGTGTTGTGCCACCAGTGCCTAAGGCCCAATTTTTCAGCCCCTGTTCAACAGGGGCATGTAATTACAATTCTTGATCTAATAATTCACAGCAGGGCCCATTGCTGCACCCACCAAGAGTAACTCTGAGGGCTTACAGTGTTGTGGCAACGCCACCACCACCACCACCACGAAAGGCCCAATTTTTCAGCCCCTGTTCAAAAGGGGCATGTAATTACAATTCTTGATCTAATAATTCACAGCAGGGCCCATTCCTGCACCCACCAAGAGTAACTCTGAGGGCTTACAGTGTTGTGGCAACACCACCACCACCACCACCACCACGAAAGGCCCAATTTTTCAGCCCCTGTTCAACAGGGGCATGCAATTACAATTCTTGATCTAATAATTCACAGCAGGGCCCATTGCTGCACCCACCAAGAGTAACTGTCAGGGCTTACAGTGTTGTGGCACCAGCACCACCATCAAAGGCCCAATTTTTACTACCACTGTTCAACAATTATATGTAACTACAATTCCTGATATAATAGTTGACAGCAGGGCGTTCCAGCACCAACCAAGAGTAACTGTGAGTGCTTACAGTGTTGTGCCAACACCAACAACTAAGGGGCCTATTTCTGCAGAGTATATACGGCAGGTCCCTACTTTCAAACATCCAACTTACAAACGACTCCTACTTGCAAACGCAAGAAGACAACAGGAAGTGAGAGGAAATCTACCCCTAGGAAGGAAAATTCTCTCCTGTAAGAATTAATATGGGAGAAAGGTGTCTCCTCTGTACTGATGCTTTATCACCAATCCTTGTTTCAATAAAAACACCACATTTCAACAACAGTTGTCATTGGGACGGAAAGTGAGGTGAAATGTTCTGAACAGGGGCACAGACAGCAAAACAAATGTTACAGGGGTGATAACCCTTACCTATGTTTTCCAAAAAGTTTAAAAATAGATTTTTGGGCTGGAGCTACACTTAAACAATGTACCTGTTCAAAATTACAAACAGATTCTACATAAGAACAAACCTACAGTCCCTGTCTTGTATGCACTGCCTGTATACGGCTGTTCAGAGTATATAGGGCCTTTTTTATTTTATGTGCGGGGTTCCCCTTAATATCCATACAAGACCCAAAGGGGCTGGTAATGGGCTGGGGTAGGGGGGGGGGGGGGTCATGGGGTAGCTATGCCATTTTTCTTAAAGATTTTCATCCATATTACCGGGACCAGACATTACATTAAAGCCGCAAGCAGTTTTAAATGGCTTTTTTTTCCTTTAGAAGTGTCATTTTGTGCAGGGACAGTTCTAAACACGGGAAACACGTGGCACTTCACAGGCATACTTTAGACACCCCCCAGGTACGATATTTAAAGGAATATTTGACTTTTTTTTTTCACTTTATGCATCATTAAAATGACTGCTCCCGAAAAACGACCGTTTTTAAAACTCCTTTTTGCATTGATACATGTCCCCTGGTGCAGAACCCGGGTTCCCAAACCCTTTTTAGGACAATAACATGCATAATAGTCGTTATAATTAGCACTTTAGAATTCGAACGTTCGCATCCATTGTATTTAATAGGGTTCTAATGTTCGTACGAACTTTCGGTCCGTTCGCGGGTTCTGGTGCGAACCGAACCCGGGGGTGTTCGGCTCATCACTACTGGTTAGGTTGACGCCCACTTAGATACCAAGCATCCTGCAGTCAAGGCTCCCTTTCCTTAGGATGGGGAGGGTCAAGGGACCTTCAATACACTCTATACAAAACTTTAAAAAAAATAAAAGTTTTGGCTAGGAATAGACACTACAGTAAAAATGAGCCTCTACATCACTACAAGACATGGTAGTGAGCAAGCATGAGCAGAGTCATTTTGGCAAAATCTATTTCACCCATCTCCAGAATTTTGCCAAAGCTGAAACTCTTCATTCCTGTCTAGAGTTGAGCGGGTAGCTGGATATTCGGGTCCGGCGGGTTCGGCCGAACTTTGGAAAAAAGTTCGGATTCGGGACCGAACTTTAACCCGAACCCGGACCCGGACCCCATTGAAGTCAATGGGGACCCGGACTTCTGACGACTAAAAAGGCTCTAAAAAAGTAATGGAAAGGGCTAGAGGGCTGCAAATGGCAGCAAAATGTTGTTAAGAACATGGCAAGTGCTCTGCAAACAAATGTGGATAGGAAATAACTTAAAAGAACATAAAAAAAATAAAAAATAAAAAAATATGCTGGAGGCCCCCTTTTCAGCAGAAGAGGTACAGGAAGTCATTAAGAACCTCAGAAACTCAACGGCACGATGCCACACATATGGTGGGAATGCCCCAGAATACGCCCTTTCTGGAATAAATTATTTAATTTAATGGATAAGCTAGTGGGAAAATAAAATACTTTGAAATAAAAATGTAGCGGGGTGCTAAATTTAAGGAAAGTGTTTGAGTGGTAAATAGGCTCAAATACCCTAATTCTGTAGGATTCATGGACCATTTTGTCCTCGGGGGACAGTATTGGTGTGCAGTTCCCTGCGGCCTACAGGTGGCGCCTTTTGTGTCCCCTCTTGGCAGTAGTACAGCGGGGCGGGGAACCTGCTGTGCATGCCGGGAGAGCATATAAAAGGGGCAGACCTTTGGCCTGGGGGCTGATGTCCAGTGGGGTCCGCGCCCAGGTGCCTTCGGCCTAGGTGCATGTGTTCCTGTTCCATCTCGGGCACCTTTAGCCCGGGGTGAGGTACTATCCTGGAGTTCTTGCTGCCCTGGGTATGGAGGCCTAGGGGCGGGAGTAAAGCCTGGAGTCCAGAGCCGCCTCGTGTAGGGGACCCTGTTCCAGGGAAGGGAGGATCATTCTGATGGACCGATGCGGGAGTCACGGTGAAGGAATGGTCTGTTGACTCCCTGGAGAGATGTCTTCCCCTTGATATGGGCTAGGTTCGTAGAAGGAGAAGCTCAAGGTCACCTTGGCTGTATCAGAGGCCTTATTCAACCGGCCCGTGGCAGGGGCCTTATACACCCTGGTCTGTGGCTGAGACCAAAGTTCTCCAGGCCCGTGGCAGGGGCCTTGTACACCCGGTCTGTGGCAGAGACCAACCTCAATGTCTGTGGCAGAGACCGTGCGCCAAAAACTGTTTGAGAAACCTAAGCAGTGAAGTGAATGTGCTACGTTTGTGCCTGGACCTCCTCCACACCTTAAGCTGTCCTGTTTCTTTGCTCTAACCTTTTCTGAGTACAGTTTATTTTGCCATGAGAGAATAAGAGTTGGAGTTTCAGCTGGTGTGGACATTGACTTTACTGGCAATTAAAGGACTTGCCTCTACCTACAGTAGAGGTGAGAATCATCCTCTGGAGGAGTTTTGACTCCGGCTGTGGACACGGCCCGTCAAGTACACCGCTCAACCTCTTTATATAGGAGTATACAGGCTGGTAGTGCGGTGTGCCTTTCTCCCTCCTGCGAAGAGCCAACAACATAAAGGCAGGTAAGGGGGAAAGGATCTGTGCGCTACAAAAAAATAAAATAAAAATTTTAATCTTGGCCTAGCAGGACGAGGTCCATATGGAGTAGGAGGTTGAGGTGGCGGTGGATGTGGCTGTGTAGGTGGAAGCGGCGGTGGAGGAGGACGAGGTAGCCAACACTGGTTCAAAAATACAACAATGGCTGGGTAAGGCCGGTGATGTGTCGAATTCTGTCCCCTGTCGAATAGTGTCCGCCCTGTACTGCGCTTGCTGAGTATGTAGGACAAGGGGATTTCAAAAATCTCCCAAGACTAACGGCGCCTGCGTGTTGAGTTCAGGTGAAGGCCACACCATCCGTGGTTCAAGCCGAGCCAAGCAAGGCCGCGATCGAAGCGAGCCCGTGAGGGGCCCTGTTACTATGTGCTACCGTATGTCCTCTTGGATGGTGGGGCTTGAACCTGCACTCACAGCGCAGGCGCCGTTCATCTTCGGAGATTTTGTGAATCTCCTTGTCCTCTGTACTGCGCAAGCGCTGCGCCTGCGCAGTACGGGCCGGGCACAATCCGATGGCCGGACAGTTTTTGTCACAACACCGGTATACATGTCTATTCTGCACAAGGTACGGACAAGTCCTGTGGGATCCATGCCTGGTTCATTTTAATGAACGTGAGCTTGTCCACATTGGCTCTGGACAGGCGGCTGCGCTTGTCTGTGATAACGCCCCCTGCCGTGCTAAATACACGTTCAGATAATACACTGGCTGCAGGGCAGGCCAGCACCTCCAAGGCATAAACGGCAAGCTCAGGCCATGTGCCCAATTTGGAGACCCAGAAGTTAAAGGGGGCAGACCCGTCATCCAGTACGTGTAGGCCTGTGGACACATACTGCTCAACCATGTTGGTGAAATGCTGCCTCCTGCTAAGACGTTCCATCTCAGCTGGTGGTGCTGGTTGTTGTGGCGTGCTGACAAAGCTTTTCCACATTTCGGCCATGCTAACCCTGCCTTCTGAGGTGCTGCCGGTGCCCCGGCTGCGTTGGCGACCTCTTCCTCCTCCTCTGCCTTCGCCTTGTGCTTCCACTGTACGCCCGCTGTCAGGTGGGAATGCCACCAGCAGCGCGTCTACCAGCGTGCGCTTGTACTCGCGCATCTTACGATCCCGCTCCAGTGAGGGAATTAAGGACGGTACGTTGTCCTTGTAACGGGGATCCAGCAGGGTGGCCACCCAGTAATCAGCACCAGTTAAAATGTGGGCAACTCGGCTGTCGTTGCGGAAACACTGCAGCATGTAATCGCTCATGTGTGCCAGGCTGCCCAGAGGCAAAGAAAAGCTGTCCTCTGTGGGAGGTGTATCGTCTGTGTCCTCTGTATCCCCCCAGCCACGCACCAGTAATGGCCACGAGCTGGTCTGAGTGCCACCCTGCTGTGAACATGGCTCCTCCTCCTCCTCCTCCTCCTCCTCCATCCCCTCCTCCACCTCGTCATCCTCCAGAACTGTGCCCTTTCTGCCGGACAATTGTGTACCTGGCGTTTGTTGGTGCAAGAACCCACCCTCGTAGCCACTTGTGAAAGACTGCCCTGAAAGCCTTTGAAATGATCCCGCTTCCTCCTCCTCCTCCTCATCCTCCTGTGCCACATCCTCTTCCATCATCGCACGAAGCGTTTTTTCAAGGAGGCATAGAACTGGGATAGTAACGCTGAGAACGGTGTCATTGGCACTGGCCATGTTGGTGGAGTACTCGAAACAGCGCAACAAGGCACACAGGTCTCGCATGGAGGCCCAGTTATTGGTGGTGAAGTGGTGCTGTTCCGCAGAGCGACTCACGCGTGATTGCTGCAGCTGAAACTCCACTATTGCCTGCTGCTGCTCGCACAGTCTGGCCAGCATGTGCAAGGTGGAGTTCCACCTTGTGGGCACGTCACATATGAGGCGGTGAGCTGGAAGGCCGAAGTTACGCTGCAGCGCTGACAGGCGAGCAGCAGCAGGGTGAGAACGCCGAAAGTGCGCACAGACAGCCCGCACTTTCTGCAGCAGCTCTGGCATATTGGGGTAATTTTTAAGGAACCTCTGGACCACCAAGTTCAGCACATGCGCCAAGCAAGGGATGTGCGTCAAACCGGCTAGACCCAGAGCTGCTACAAGATTTCGCCCATTATCGCACACCACCAGGCCGGGCTTGAGGCTCACTGACAGCAACCACTCATCGGTCTGTTGTTCCATGTCCCTCCACAACTCCTGCGCGGTGTGGGGATTTTCCCCCAAACAGGAAAGTTTTAAAACTGCCTGCTGTCGTTTACCCCTGGCTGTGCTGAAGTTGGTGGTGAAGGTGTTACGCTGAATGGATGAGGAGGCGGTAGAGGATGAGGAAGCGGAGAAGGAGGAGTTAGCAACAGGAGGCAAACTGAAGCGCCCTGCAATCCTCGGTGGTGGAAGGACATGCGCCAAACCGCTATCTGCCTCAGGCCCAGCAGCCACTGCATTTACCCAGTGTGCTGTTAGGGAGATATAACGTCCCTGACCGTGCTTACTGGTCCACGCATCCGTAGTTAGGTGGACCTTGCCACAGATGGCGTTGCGCAGTGCACACCTGATTTTGTCCCCCACCTGGTTGTGCAGGGAAGGGATGGCTCGCCTGGAAAAGTAGTGGTGGCTGGGCACGACGTACTGCGGGACAGCCAATGCCATCAGGCTTTTAAAACTCTGCGTCTCCACCAGACGGAATGACAGCATTTCAAAGGCCAGGAATTTTGAAATGCTGGCATTCAGGGCCAGGGATCGCGGGTGGCTAGGGGGGTACTTCCTCTTCCGCTCCAATGTTTGGGAGATAGAGAGCTGAACGCTTCCATGGGACATTGTGGAGATGGTCGGTGACCCAGGTGGTAGTGTTGCTGGCAGATCCTCTGTTTGCGGGGTGACAGGTGCCACTGTCACTACAGAGGTGGATGAAGAGGCCGAGACTGCAGCAGAAGAGGAAGCAGGAGGAGCCAGAGACCTTGCTTGGTTTCTGAGGTGTCTACTCCACTGCAGCTCGTGCTTTGCACTTAGATGCCTGGTCATGCAGCTTGTGCTCAGGTTGAGAACGTTTATGCCTCGCTTCAGGCTCTGATTGCACAGCGTGCAAACCACTCGTGTCTTGTCATCAACACACTGTGTGAAGAACTGCCACGCTAGGGAAGTCCTTGGACCTGGCTTTGGTGTGCTCGGTCCCTTGCTGCGTTGGGCAGTAGCAGATGTACTGTCTAGGGGACGAATGCTCCGTTTTTGCACCCTGCTCCCTCTTCTGCTGTGCTGGTGGCTCTGTGCGACCACCGCCTCTTCCTCCGAACTACACTGGTCACCTGCATAACGTTGATTCCATGTGGGGTCGAGGACCTCATCGTCCTCCACATCATCTTCCACCCAGTCTTCACCCCTGCCCTCCATGTCTGTCTGCACAATTGCGAAAGCAGCAGCAGTTGGCACCTGTGTTTCGTCATCATCCGAGACGTGCTGCGATGGTCCTCCCATGTACCCATCATGAAACATAAGTGGTTGGGCATCGGTGCACTCAATCTCTTCCACTTCTGGGGCAGGGCTAGGTGGATGGCCCTGGGAAACCCTGCTAACAGAGTCATCGAAAAGCAGAAGAGACTGCTGCATGATTTGGGGCTCAGACTGCTTGGCTGATTTGCAAGGGGGTGAGGTGAAAGACTGATGGACATGGGCTTCAGGTGCCAACTCTGATCTTTCAGCAGAAGAGTGGGTGGGAGACAATGTGAAGGAACCCGAGGCACTGTCAGCAACCCAATCTACTATCGCCTGTACTTGTCCTGGCCTAAACATTGGTACAGCCTCATTAGGCGCGACAAAATACCGCCGCAGGCTCGGTCGCCTACTCGCACCTGAGGAAGGTGTTTCACTTGTGCGTGTAGCTGGCACAGATCCACCACGTCCTCTCCCTGCAACAGGAGCTCCACCAGCAGCACCACGACCGGGGCCACCACGTCCCTTTGACCTTCCCCTCATATTTTCCAAATTTAGGATCTTGCCCTAAATGGCGTTTTTTGGAAGACCACAACACACCCACAGTACGTAATGGCTGAAACGCACAGCTACAGAACTGCAGAAAATGCTATTCAAAAAAAAAAAGGTTGTTTTTTTAGTATAGCACAGTACAAGGAAAATATATAGAAATTGTTTTTTACACACACCTCCAGATGTGTATTTCACACTGCAAAATATTTTCTGTGGCCCTAAATGGCGTTTTTTGCCAGACCACAACACACCCACAGCACGTAACCGGTGAATCGCACAGCTACAGAAAATGCTATTCAAAAAAAAGGTTGTTTTTTTTAGTATAGCACAGTACAAGGAAAATATATAGAAATTGTTTTTTTACACACACCTCCAGATGTGTATTTCACACTGCAAAATATTTTCTGTGGCCCTAAATGGCGTTTTTTGCCAGACCACAACACACCCACAGCACGTAACCGCTGAATCGCACAGCTACAGAAAATGCTATTAAAAAAAAAAGGTTGTTTTTTTTAGTATAGCACAGTACAAGGAAAATATATAGAAATTGTTTATTTTACACACCTCCACATGTGTATTTCACACTGCAAAATATTTTCTGTGGCCCTAAATGGCGTTTTTTGGAAGAGCACAACACAACCACAGTATTTAACCACTGAATCGCACAGCTATAGAAGTGCAGAGAATGCTATTCAAAAAAAATGTTGTTTTTTTTAGTATAGCACTGTACAATATATAGAAATTGTTTATTTCTTGTTCATACATCACGGGACACAGAGCAGCATAGTCATTACTATGTGGGTTATATAGAATTACCTTCAGGTGCTGGCACTGGCAACTTCCAAAACAGGAAGTACCCTCCCCTATATAAGCCCCTCCCATCCGGGAGTACCTCAGTTTTTTGCCAGTGTCTAAGGTGTTGGCCAAGGTTAACATGTATTCATCTGGGCTTGTGTACAGGTTCTCTGGGCCTTAGCAAGCTATTCCGGATCCGACCAAAAAAGCTTCATAGCTAAACGGTTGGTACCCGGGCCTTGCAGAGAAGAGCAGGGTTTTGCCTGTAATGCCTCTCTTAGGAGGGCTGGACCCTGGGATCCAGAGCTCTGGTCATACCCAAAACCAAGAGGCTATCTGTGCAGGGTGCTATACAGGTCCAGGGGAGTGGAATCCTTGGGAACCCGGTCCCTGAAGGTCTAGTACAATGCCTGCCGTGAGAGGTGAAGTTTGGGCTTCTGTGGACCAAACAAAGTCCTGCGGCAGGGAAAAGGTAAGTGGGGGCCCCTCAGGAACTTGGTTCTATTGAGGGGACCCCCAAGCCTAATATGTCTTTCTGCCTGTTACCTAAAGGGTATTCCCGCTAATAGCTGTATATGCCTAAGAAATCCTAGAAATGTTTTTTCATAAGGGAAGTTTTAAAAAAACTGTAAACCTGGAAATGTTTTTTCATAAAGGAGGTTTTAAAAAAAAAAAAAAAAAAAAAAGACAAAGGTGCGGTACCTGTGTTTGTCCACTAGAGGCCGCTGTGGAACGTCTTTTTTCTTGGGACTATTCCTTCCATGGTGAAAGTCCAGGCAGATGAGTGAGCTCTCTATCAGGGAAGCTGCATTCCTCTGTCATGCTGCCAAGTAGTTTCCTTCCATCCCCGAGTCCTGGTGAAACAGGGACCCTGGCTCCTCTCCCTACATGGCGCCAAGAGCGCACACATGCACGCGCGCGCAC